>CM057003.1:63668409-64962159 GCA_029891345.1 Dryococelus australis | reverse complement strand
TAGAACCAAGCTTTTATTAATTTATAAATGTACTGAAAAAAGAAAAATAATTGTAGTTCTTACACAATTTGTAGAACTTTTAATATGTGGTCAAACAGCCGTAATAAACTTTACAACCGATTAATATGTTCTATAAATTTATATTTAGTATATAAAAGCTTGGCACAATATAGAACGTATACCGAATTAGCGTAAGCGTATTAAGCACATATCTTGCTTGAGGCACTTGTCTATTTGTGCCCAGCTTATAAATACTAAACATAAATTGATACAAACACATTAAATTTTTTACAGTAATTTTATCTCTTCGTATGCCTCTTACACGAAAGCTTTCTCAGAAACCTTAATAACTTATCAGAATTTATATGATGTCTTTCCTGCAGTGTTGGATTATTAGATTTGCTGCTGAATTAAGTTCGTGACTAAAAATGTTTTAAAAATAGATAAATTTAGATTTTTTTCTCAAGGGTATAAGGCAAAGAGAAAATTTCAGTAATTTGAAGTCTGAACCAGTTCGTGAAATATAATTTTCCTGTTAGGATAATTCGTAAATAATTACCTAGAATTCGAATTTGTGACAGGCAAACAAAATAATTTTGCACAGCCTTATTTTGATTCCGTATAATTTTGCAAATAAAAATCTGGTGACGTTTTGCTTTCCCGCTAACACATCGCAGCACACGTGCTTTTTACTTATTTTTATGCTAGCTTTACAAGATTACAATTAAAAAGGACGGACATTCATTTTTTAATAGTAATTACAGTTATGGGCAAAAGTGCAATGATGATGCAAAACTCCAAAATCCCTACTTCAAAAATAACTCATAATAAGGAATGTTGGCCAGCCGGACGTAATAAAACATTAATACGAAAATCACTGGTTAAAAAAAGTGGTGGCACTTTTTTTCGCTACTTTATTTTCAGCATCCTGGCCTGCCATTTTCATACACAGCTGCCTGCTTTCAGTAGAACTCTTCTAGCTACGGATTTCTTTAGTAGAAATTGATATGAATGTTTTAATCTTGACTAATAATAATTTTCGTAAATGAAACTACTTTCTTTCTTACGTGGAATTTAAGACTTTTTGTATCCTAAGAGGACTATATCTAGAACTCATCTTAAAGTACTTCATTGAAATGTGTACTTAAACGTAACAAGAAACAGAATTATCACCTCTGAGTATGTCGTGAAATTGTGTGAATTTGAAATGAAGTATGGAAGTTTATGAATACTCGTGTTTTTTCAACGCAATCATTTTGATAAAGTAGTAATAGGCGGTACGGTGCTTGCTAGAATTATTTTTATTTTGAATAGCGATGTACGTTTTTATTATTTGTAGACAATAGCTATTCGAAATTATTTTATTTTTAATTATGTGTATATTATAAGTTCAAAATCTTTTTAAGATCTGCTCTTAATTAGTATACCATCAATGATGTATGTGGAGGTGAAGTAAACAGTTATTCAAGCGGGCCAAAAGAAATCGTGAAATGGTATCATTTCAATAATAGTTATAAATGAAATTTACTAAGTCTTCAAAACTGCAATCATCAGGAGATAAATACACTACAATAAAAAAGACTGTCACTTAAAAAGTCACTGAATTAGAGCTTAAAAGTTCAAAAGGTTAATGTTTTATTTCGTTAACTAGCTATTCACATGAAAACGTAGTTTATAGCATTTAGAGATAACGTTGTAAATATATGGACGCAGACAACATCATTTAAAATCGACCAAATTAAATGTTATCTTATTCGATTCACTACACGTAAGTTGGGCCTATAACAAATAATTGCCGCTATTTATAACTATAGCAAGTCAGTCTTAATTACATTCAGTTTCACTAATGATATTTTCGATGAGCAAAAAGTTACGTCTCATATAGACCAGACGAAACATTTCTTCCCCGTTGAAGATAATGTATAGATTCTTTGGATTTTGTACTACAAAACGCAGATATATGAACGAAAATTGTCTATCTTTTATCCTTTTATCACAAATTGATTCACTATCTGGAAGGAATTTATATTCCTGTTTTAATATATTTATTTAAGTATACAAAAGTGAGTTTCGTGCACAGGGTAGCTCGTTTATGTGAATTAAAGTATGGCCAAAAATACCCAGTGCGAAAATATTTTAATTGCTATTTAATATTTAAAGCCCTTTCCTAACCTTAAAAGAGAATATGTAATAATTTGCTGATTCTGATACGTATCATTTGTCAGAGACGTCAAGAAGTGTTACATTACTATGTAAAGTAAGGCCTACTAATTAATGCATTTTTAAAAATAAGACTTGCTTTTATTTTTGTACACTAGAGCTAAGAACAAAATGGGCTTTCTTTATGAAGTTGAGGCGAATTTTCATTATTTCTAAGGAAAAAATATATAGGTCTACTTAAGAGTAAACTAACGTTACTGCACAAAATGCAAGAGTTTACATTAGAATGATATTATCTAAATACAGAGAAAATATAGCTGACAATTCGACAAATTTCACAAGTAATTGGTTATTTCCAAAAATGTGAATGAAGAACAGTTTAAATATGAAAAGGAAAAATTTTCTGAAAATTATACATCCACATAATTCAGTGTCGTCATGTGCAGATTTTGAAAGTTTCCACGGCATAGACGTCATAGCCATTGTCATTTCAAATCGCAATCCAGTTTGCTAACCACCACGTAACAGGGTTGCCGAAGACAGCAAATTGTGTGGCTTAGTATTTCAAAAAAAGCCTTTAATTAACCGAAATATTCGTATGTTATGACAATTAAAATAAAAACATATTTGCGAAAAGAGGATTTGAAATATAAAGTTTGATTGGAATAAGTTTTATACTAATAGAGGAATAATTGATGCAATTAAAACTTGTATTGCACTGCCTCACATTTTAATACAAAAAAAATTCGGAATACTTTTTTAACTGGAGAAAATTTCGTGACCTTTTTTCATTAAAAACTGGGTTTAAAAACTGGTAAATAGGTCTTTGTACGCTCTGAATAAAAACAGTTACGAAAATTTGTGTAGATTTTATTAGCATGTGGCATTCGATAATGCCGTATGTTTTGATAGAAAAAATTACATCGTTACTGAAAACTGATGAAATGAACTAAAATCATAATTCTTTGACCCCATTAAGCTAGAATTTTCTACTGGACCAAACTGAGACAACATGGTTGAAGTGCAACTATTCTATATTCCGTTGGTTTTCTATTCAGATACGTGAAAAATTTTCAGATTCGGAGGGGAAAATACATTTCCTATATCATTATCATTCGCCAACTATTAAATTTATGTTGCTTCGATTTATGACTGTCCTTAGAAAGTTTAATCGTAAAACCTTTCAACATGTTGTCTCGTTTCTTTCGAAATCGCTTTTTTCTGTCGATACTTAGGAGTTGCTCAGAATTCTTCTGTACAGTGTCATACGGTAATCTCACATTACTTTTAGTGAACATTTGACTATTCCTTTCTGTAACTTTTAAGATACAGTACTGTAACTCTTGTGTTTTATACGATGAAAGATTTGTTTTCTATAAAATTTCTGCGAATATAACAGTTAAAGCGTCACACGCATTTCGCAATACGTTTATTGTGCACTTTCAAATAATTTTTTGATACTCAGTGCACTGTAAAAAAATTTCCTGTACGCCTCTTAAAATGTAATAGAAGTTTTTAACCTATAGAGTGTATGTAAATAATACTACAAGTCAGGCTGAAAATATGGGCATGTTTAGTATCGCTTCTATACAAAGTTAGGGACTTTCCTACTCATTTAACTCTTTCCTGAGCAACTGTAGGAACATTACCATGCATGTATGGGGAAATAATTTACCATTCGCGCTTTGTCACTGTACGCATACACTTATATGGTAAATTTACAAATAATTTCTTAGCGTGTGGAATGGTAAGTTGTCATGGAATTCTCACTGCTCGATCCTATTATACAAAGATCTGTTATGTACTAGCCTTGGTGTAAATGTATAGCCAATGAAACCTTTTATATCACGGGTAATGGGGCAGAATGACCATTGCAAGAGTTATTGGTCAGCCATTATTGTTGAATGGTATGCCAAGGCAATAAAAAATTTGAAAACGCACAATGCAAGGCAGATTTGTTTAAGCATTTACTGTTACAAAGAACCGGAACCATTTGTTATTAATTACGTGAAATAAAATAATTTGAGGAATGTTTGCAGATGTGGCTGTGATTTAAGATTTCTTCGAGGTTAGTTATATTTTAACGGAGACAAAGAAATAAATAAACACTTCATCAACCTGATATTTTGTTCGGGAGATTTTAACACTATGTAAAGACACAGTTGATTAAGCTATATTTAGTAACTATAAAATTATAATTTTCTCGTACTTAATGGCAATTTATTAATTGAAGGGATTAAATTTCCTTGGTGATTATCAACCAAGAAGTCATAATAAAAAAAGGAGTGAAGTATGTGGCACAAGATAAAGAAATGAACACAATAAATTTTTTTAAGAGTTTGCTCAGTTTGGTATACCTATGATCGAGTCACATTGATATGGCGACCCGCTATATTTCCAGGTCATGAACGCTGAAATAATACATCAGTCGCGATCAGACGTGATGGTTAAACGAAGGAAGGCGCTTGCGCACTGGAAATATTACAACCATTACTGTCGTAGGTAAAACACACGGATTCAGCCAACACTTTAATAATGATGTTCATATTCATTATTAGAGACAGGTGTTTCCGCGAAAATATTTATGGCCATGCTAGACTTCAATAACTTACGTCCACGACTACAACTTCCTATGGTTATTGGCCAGGTATCTACGTGAGAAGACACATTCTCATTTGACTGGGCCAATCGTTATCAAGTAATCCGGTACTGAACGTCCATGATTCGCAGACAGACACTTGAGGCACGTGCCATTTAAAATTGCCAACCACGAAAGTGTATATGAAAAAAAAGTGTTTTGGAGTAATTACAACATGACTTGAAATATTTTCGCGAAAAACCTGTCCCTATTCATTAGCGTTAAAGGTGACGCTATTTATGAAACACTATTTTTTTGTAATGTTGGCGTGCTTCTGGGGTTAAAGGAAACTGTGATCTTACATGATTACGATTAAACGGCGTGGAAATTGGGGGCACCACGTGTCATAAATACGAGAGGTGGACGTCGACTGCGAAGGTGTGCGAAGGCCAACTTGCACGTTTCAGCTGAGAGACACATCTTTCAAACGAGCTAAAAGTCTATCAGACATGTGTTTGAACCAGCCGCGAAGATAACTGTGTTATGTACTGAGGCTCCGCAGCAGAAGACTGGTCACTGCACCCGTCTTCTGAACGGAAAAGTGTGGTCCTCTCCAATGAGCCACATTTTCGCCGCCCTCTAAAGGATGGACGATGGTATTCCAGGAGAAATACCTCTGAGAGCAAACACCTGCGAACATTGTTAGATGAATCGAAGCTGATGACAGCAGCTTTCTTTGCACCTCTTTGCTTGGCTGCGCTGAATGACACTCCGACTCGAACTGTCCAGCTACACATCCTTCAGTGCTGACTGACACTCCGACTCGAACTGTCAAGCTATACATCCTTCAGTATTGACTGACACTCCGACTCGAACTGTCCAGCTATACATCCTTCAGTACTGACTGACACTCCGACTCGAACTGTCCAGCTACACATCCTTCAGTGCTGACTGACACTCCGACTCGAGCTGTCCAGCTATATATCCTTCAGTATTGACTGACACCCCGACTCGAACTGTCCAGCTATGCATCCTTCAGTGCTGACTGACACTCCGACTCGAGCTGTCCAGCTATATATCCTTCAGTGCTGACTGACACTCCGAATCGAACTGTCCAGCTATACATCCTTCAGTGCTGACTGACACTCCGACTCGAACTGTCCAGCTACACATCCTTCAGTGCTGACTGACACTCCGACTCGAACTGTCCAGCTATACATCCTTCAGTGCTGACTGACACTCCGACTCGAACTGTCCAGCTATACATCCTTCAGTATTGACTGACACTCCGACTCGAACTGTCCAGCTATACATCCTTCAGTACTGACTGACACTAAGACTCGAACTGTCCAGCTATAAATCCTTATACAGATGTGTCTGAATTCCTATTAAACATTGTAAGGGCTTATAGTGGGGACCAAGATGGTTACGTTTTGCATAGGAACTTATGTGCGGAACGCACCGTTTCCCTGCGACAAACAAAACACCGCCACGTCACATGTTGACCTCTCCCACGTCTGCAACATACTGTACGTTGTTTATCTTCTGGGTCCACTTACAAGAAGTGTTCAATGTGACGACCAGCGACGTCTACACAAACATGGTACCTACGTACCATGTTCTGATACACACGATCACCAATACCTGGAAGTCCAAGATCCACCGCAGCCATAATCCTCACCAGCAGGTCCTCCTCTGATTCCACAGGGGTCTCGTAAATTACGCCCTTCATGTGGCCCCACAGGAAGTAGTCTAGTGGAGTCTAGTCGGGTGATCTCGCAGGCCAAGCAAACGGGCCACCTCAACCTATCAACTGTTGTTTTTCGCGGTGAAACGGTACGTTTCCGCACATAAGTTCCTATGCAAAACGTTCACTCTAAATTGGAATCAGTTATTTTAGACAGATTGTCAGTTGAAACTGCTTTTTGGAAGCAGTTGGGCTCGAACCTCCACCCATAAAGCAAAGCATGGTGAAGCTTTCATGATCAACCATATCGACTGCCCTATTTTACCACTGCCAAATGTGTGTTCGTATTATGGGCACTGAATCACAAAATGTAATGTCAAATATTACTGTAAGTTTCGTGATGTGAAAGTATTTCTTGTTGTCAAAATACACAGATTTTCTGCGCTAGTACATGTCTTTACCAAGTTCGAAAGTAAATTTAAACTGTTATTTTTAGTGACAGATAAATCAGTGATATTTTTACTGACTCGATAGTGCGGTGATTCAAATAAGAAAGGTGGATTTACACAAACAAAAGTTCTGTGGTCTGCAAGTTAACAGATAAAATAATGAGGAAACGAAAAATTTGATAAAATATTGCATTGTTTCTAACGTTCCACTGTCTAATTAGCACAGTTATTAATAGTCAATCTGTCTCCTTAAAATAGCAGTTTCATTCTGTAATATCTCGTTGCATTGTAAAATGGCAGATACATAGAAAACACCGACAACACAGTTATAACCACTATATTTCTTTTTTAAAGCACACAATCTGAACTAAACTTAACTTAGAATGACTTTCGAGCCTAACGAAGACATGTAGCCTACCTACGTACCCATAATATGTGTATATTTTGACAATATGAAGTACTTTCACATTACAAAACTTACAGCCGTTCGCCATTGTAATTTTATGTTACTACCTAAATGCGAGACCGTTTATCTCATTGGCAATGTAGCAGCGTTGGTAGGACGTCAGCCAAAAGAAACAAGAGAATGTGTTGCGTTTTGGGGTGGTGGTTCGATACCAGCCACTTCCAAAATTTCTTTGTAGATATAATAATATGGTTTTGCGACAAATTAATAGTACTTAATTTATTTAAAACCGTAATGCATGGTTTGTAAACATTGTGCTATTTATTAATGGACTTTCAATAATTATTTTCTACTGTCTGTATTAGTGGATTTCATTTAACTGAAGAGATTAACAGTTTTTTTTCTACTGGTTCCGGATGGGGCAGTTTCAACTGACAATCAGTAAAAAATAGCTGATTCCAATTTAGAGTGTAACCGTCTTGGTCCCTTCTACAAGCGCTTACCATGTGTATTGCGAATGTCGACACATCCTGTATATCTTGTGCACCCATGTATGCTTTCTTACCTCCGGTGGTTGGAATCTGATAACTAGACATTGTAGGGTGTCATACTGCCAGAGCTGTCCGAGAGTCGTTTGAAATTCGCAAACAAGAATTTCTAATATTTCTCTCGCCCCTAATTCCCCAGACAAAACAAAATCGAGCAGCTTTTAACTTACCCCTATAGTCATATTTACTCTATAAATCCACCATCATGTACCATTCAGGAGCTGTCAGATACATTGCATTTTTGCATTGCGCCAAATACCACTAGCATCGTATTGAACCCCTACCACGTCATATATCTGCTGTCTGTGCTGCAAGAAGTTGCAGTTCTTGGTATTAGCTAGTAGTTATGATAAGACGACTCAACTATGTATTTCGCTTTCTTTATTTTGTACTGTTGAAATAAGCATATAGTTGCAAACGGATGCACATATAACAGGCAGCGAACACCCCGCTGAATAGACTATATAACACCATGCTCAATTGTAAAAATTCCGAGTTTAGCAGGAAACTTAAACTTAAAGTAATTTTACTTTATTAGCTTTATACATATTTTATAGCTTTTAGTGTAACAATATTATGCTTGGTTTTTTTATTAAAATGTATTTTGTTTCGGTGCCTTCAGAATTGTATGCACAAAGGAAAAGATTTATGCGGTAAATTGTAGACAGGCCAAGAGCTGAATTTCCTGTGTGTGTAAAAATTAATTAAAGCATTCGTTCATCGTATAAGCTTTAAGTAAGCACTACTACTGTACATGATAATTTAATCAACATGTTCATTGTGACTTTACGTTGCGTAAATATATATAGGGTACTGGTGTTTATTCGAGCAATGTACAATAACAGAGACATTGGATAAAATGTAAGAAATATTCTTTTACCACTATAATTTTCGCCACGCTCCCCACATGTGTATCCTTATTGTAAATTTTTACAGATCGGAGGCTGGGGTCGGATTTGGGACCGCACATAGTTTGGCACTCAGCACAAGCTGTTCCAAGGCTGACCTCAGGTCAACCCTCCGATGGTTGCACCATACCGCCATCTGGAGTATAACAACACGATGCTGAGGGATCCTAAAAGACAAATGATTGAGCAACACTCATCCAGTGCGGAAGCTCGTTCAACTAATGCTGCAGTTTAGTAATTCTGAGCCACAACCTGATACTGCAACATGCCATCTGCTCCCCTTCCACATCTATCTGGGAGCCTCACACCCAGAGGCAGCCGTGGTCCGGCCGAGGCACTACCCAGCCTCTGCTCTCTCTCCTGGACAGGGCCAGAGCTGTGCCGCCTTTCACTGGGTCCAGCATTCTCATGCCGGAATCACATAGCCCCGACCAACACAGCAAGACACGACCTAAAACGCAATCACGACACATTTCAATGTGACTACTTGAATTTACAGCACGACTGACACCACGCTCTCCGCATTTAACCTAACTATTTTGAAGGCACTGATAGGCTATGTTAGTTTCAAAGGCGGTGAAGCAGAGGGAAGTTGGTAACACATAATGGTGACAAATTGGTATCGCTAATGCAAACAAAGGTAAAATTATTATTGTTAAGAGTTAGATACGGTAATTTTTAATAAATTTTGTTTTTAAGCAGCGTATTTACCATTGTATGGAAAGCTTTCAATACAATTTCATTTTGCAAGGTTGTACATTCTCTGCGTCGTGCCGCATGACACGCCCAAGAATATAAATAATTTATAATCCAAAACTTCTGGTTGGATGACAGAATCGGTTGGGGTTACGACTATCTATCTTTTATTTCATTGGCTGGAGGTGCTCGTGTCTTGCGCGTCGGGGCTATGTGATTCCGGCATCAGAGAAGAGTGCCCTATAGTTGCTTTTCAGTCCTATTTCATCAAGCGCAATTCCAATCACTGTCTACATGAGTCTGGCCTCAATGGATGGAAAATCCAAGAGAACTCCAAGTATGACTTTTCCGATCTCCCGTGGAACTTTCTCAGTTTCCATAATGCTAGTAGATGTTCTCTGCAGATCCTTCACCTCAGACATGAATTTATTCAATTCGAAATTCATGGTTTGAGTCCTGTGGCCGGACATTCCGAGCTCTATATAGTCCAATGTCCACCCAGGCGTAGCAAAATGGCCACAAAATTTGAAGACATAAGAGAACCACTGTCTTTCATTAGAAAAGATGCGTACTATAAATGAAGGGGCCATGGTTGGCATAATGGCTACAGGTGTTGCCTCCCAGCAAGGCGAACCGGGTTCGAGTCTTGGCGGGGTCACATCTAGATTTTCGAATGTGGGAATCGTGCGGAGGGTCACCCGTTACCCCTGCCCTTGCATCCTGGCGCTGCTCCATATCCATCTCGTTTCGATCACATGGGCTCTGAAGAACACGTTGTTCAGAGCCCAAACCTCTCTAGTCTACTTACTAAAAATAATAAAATTCAAATGACTGCTGTAGATGGCAGGCGGGGCCGGGGTCGTAAAACAGACCACCGAGGAGTTCGCTGCGAGGCGAAACGAAGCTTCTCGTGACTCTGTGGGCACATTAAGGCAGCCGGCCGCCCTTTGCTGGTTTACTGTAGGAAACACTCCACGGAGAGATCGCGAGCAGAGCTGCCAACACGACAGGAATAACCTCTCAGCCCAGATATCTGCGGCTTGCTCTTAAACATGAGGCGAACAAAGAAAGAAAGATCGCGACTTGATCCAGGTTAATTTGTTTTATATAATCCCTTATCAGCGGCTAGAAGTGAAGCGAGAACCTTGATCAGGGAATGATCTGAGATCTTTCTGAACCTCTTCCTTAGCTGCCAACTTTTTGTCATGATACTGCGATTATTTATCAATACTCCCTGATGAATTTGGATTTTGGAGAAGTGTTTCAGTGAAAATAAAATAACCGAAATATGTGAATCTAGTTTTACAAAATGTATTAATGAAAGTATTTGTGCCATGTGTGACAAACATTCTTTTGTCATAAAATTAACAAAAAAATACACATTGTGGGGGGAACCGATGCTCTAACCATACTACTAGCGTTGCCTCTAAGCAAATTTGAAGTTCGAAGCGACAGTTCGTAGTAAGTCCAGGATGCATGAAGATTTTTACAAGAGCTATTTCGAAAGTTCTTAGACTGAGATGAGTATTCGCAGTCCATGTCAAAAAAAGTTTTGACGTGGGTTCCTTTTTCGAACAACGAACTTCACATCCTGTATATCGTTTCCATCGAAACACTAACTCCGCAGACACATATTGCTGATCGTTATGGGAATTGGAGTAAAATAGCGTATGTTGCACCTTTCGCTCATTGGTCCGTGCTAAACTTTAAACTTCCTTCCTCTTAACTATTTAAGTGTTCGAAAGCCCACGGGAGGTTAGAGACTTCCCGCCAATTTATTTCAATACTTCGATAACCTTTATGCGAAATGTGGCCTACAAAACTATTCTTAATGAAGCAGTTCAGATACTTTCAAATGAATTTGTGAAACCTTAGCATTACGAGAGTCAGGTCATTAAAGGCACATCCTTCTCATCCGAAATTGTAATACATATTGTAGTTCAACATTTATAACGAGCAAATAAACGATATTTTCACATTGGCTTTACTCACACCAGAGGTTGGCTGCACGCATAAGAGTCACAGAATCGTTTCAATAGAATTGGCGCAGTGTAGCCAGTCCAGAAGCTTTCTAACATCCGTTGTACCATGCTTGGAGATTGTCCCTCAGTAGGGCTACTCTCTGGCACAGTTCCGCTGGCTCAAACAGCGCATTTCACGTCCATTCAACACACTAGTTGATCAGATAGCAAAGCTCCAATATTATGCAGTCAATGTCTTCTCATATCATAATGTGAATATGAGCACTCAGAAACACCTGTTGTGTTGCCAAAGTGCTATCCTCACCCCTGCAGTTGGTCCAGCAGCTGTGTTGCTGGCCATCACGCCAATCCTTCTTTGGGATATGGTGTTTATTCAAGCTCTACTCCACTATTAGCTCACGAGACAGCGCCCAAGTAAGGACGATGACTACCTGTAAGTTACAACCATAAGGTAAATAATGTCTTGGAATCTACTCACCTATTGCACGTCACATTTGGCAGGTAACTAATAATGTGGCAGAACGTGTTAGCGTATGCGATTTTGATGGATAAAAAAAATTTAATTTTAATATGGCGGCACATACAAATTTTAGGTTGATTTGTTGATTATACCGTTTGCTGATATATAGTCTCTTTGTTATCCATTTGGTAAGATAGCGCCATATGAAAAATTAAGTTTTTTGTCAAATCTCAGGATACAATCGACCGTTTCTTACTAAAAATGCCAAAAAAAAAAAAAAAAATTAATACTGTATGTCTCTAACATATATACTTTATGTAGTCCCCAGACTTATTTTCAAAGGGTAGTTTTATAATTAGTTATTGATTACTATGGTACATCTACGAAACCATGCAACAAATTTCAGCTAAACTTTGTATGTCGGCAGAAGCCTACAATACAACCATCAAATGTTATTACACGGTCACTTTCGTCAACAATTTTGTAAAGTAGCATCACTTTCATTTCATATTTCGGTAAGCAATCAACGGATGTCCGCCCAATTTAGGTAACAGTACTAATACGGGCTGCCTTGTAAACTGAAACTTTTAAGTATTTAAAATATGTATTTTCAAAACAATATAATTATAAATGCTTTGTTTTAATGCACATCTTCCTTTATCATAGTTTACTTCATCAAATTTACTTCCCTATGTATGTAGATTAAGGCAGAGTAATAAGTTATAGTTGTATCTTGTTGTTAAAACAATCTTTGAATATTTCCTTACTGTAATTGAGAAGGTTAGTCAGCGTAAGTGTTAAGAGGGCTCAAAAAATGTATCTCTTAAGCTACACAGAATCCAGAAGTGGTGTTAGACACCGCACAATTTTATCGACGTTATGTGTGCGATGCATCAGCATGACATCGTGCATTAGTATAAAGGAAACCGCGGGAAGACGTAGTACGAGAAGGCTACTTTGTTCCAGGTCACGAGTAAAGCGAATGAGAGTGACACTTCGACTTGAAACTTCGTCTGCGGAAGAAGAACGCGCATTGTGCTGTTCCCCGCATCTGAAGGTACCATGCCAATGGAATTTGTCGCAGGATGGTTGCAAGGTACCACAAGGAAACTTTGCACATATTGCCAATGCCGCTTCATGAAGTACGCAAATCTAGTCGGATGATCAACGATCCTGATAATAAACCAGTGTCTTCACACTTGACCTCATTGCGCAGGTGAACGACTTGTGATAGGTGATCGTCAACTTAAGAAACGGCGTATCGTATGTCAAATCAATGTCAGCCATGATTACTTTTGGACTATTGCGCAAGGCAGTTTGGGGTACAAAAGTTTGCGTGCAAAGGGTGTCGAAGACGATATTAGAGAAACAAAATATTCTACAAACTTTGTGAGACATCAGAATTTGTTGCAACGCTCATAAACTAGTGACAATTTAAACATGTTTTCCTTTTCCATTTTCAAAGCAGCAAATTAAAAATTCGCTGTACATAACAGATTTTTTTTATATCAATTCACTGCGTCACTAGGTCATTTATTGGTGGCGGAAGGATACACGAAAGACCGAAAACTAACCGGAACATAGCTTTAAAAAAAATTAACCGCTAAACGTGTAAATAGGGTTACTTTCGCGTACAGGTTTTGCTGAATGACAAAAATGTTGACATTTTCTAACTCTTTCATCAGAACAGATTGCTGATTTTCTGAATGCAAAAATAGCAACCACGTACGTCCACGAAAGCCGTTTTTTTTTTTTTTTTTTTTTTTTTCAAATACATTAAAATTGATCTGCACCAAGAATTCTGTAGAAATTACATAAAACATTGAAAGTAGATACCTGCATTTACATTTCCTTTATCATATTTATTTTTGCCCTTCAATCCATTGGACTTGAACCCAAGACTTGACAACCTCTTCACTCCGCGACACTAAACAGCAACTCCCCCCCCCCCCCCTCGGATGGGCTTTAGGGCAGTGGTCAGAGCCATGGATGCTTCCATCCCTGGGTTCCCCCCTGGTCACACTTCCCCTCCTGTGCCTGCTCTCGACAGCCAGGTCAGCGCTCGTCCATCTCAGCTTCCTCCACGGCGAGACTCGCACAGCCGACGCGGACAAAGCCGAGAATGCAGCACCTACCGGGAGTGGGAAACAGCGAAAAATAGCTTCGCGTTTATTCCGTTTCCTCAGTATTCTTAGCGGTGACCATAGGGTTTTAATACACCGTTTTATTCACAAAAGATGCAGTTTTGTTACTTGTGATAAATATATTGTTTTGCAAACGAAGACTCAACATAAAAGAGCTTTTTACGTAGAAAATTTTCGTGGAATTAGTCATTTTTAAAAAGCCATTTTTATATTCGAACAAAATATCTTCAACAGTTATTACAAAATACGCACCATCTTTGCTCTAAAAAAATGTTATCGCCAAATATTGCTTAGTTTTATTAGAAATTAGAGTAATAAAATGGCTTGTTTTGATGCTGACTTTCAATGTAGGGAGCCCCCTTAAAAATAAACCGTAGAGAAAATTCATTGCCCCTGCATGTAAATATTTTAACGGGTGCGCTGAGTGACAATCGCCCAGTATTTTAACGGGTGCGCTGAGTGACATTCGCCCAGTAAAGCTGGTAACGATTGATGGAATGTGTGTCCATATCTGAAAGTCGAATAAAAAGTGTTAAGTAATCATTTGTGATAACTTTGTATTATTTCTTTCATTTTCTGTTTTTTTTTTTTTTTTAAATGCATCGAAATGTGTAAATGAGCTGATTTTCAAAATGTTTACTTTTACAATAATTTCACAGTTTAACTTGACCGACGCATGAATAGTGATGAGGACCATGGCAGTGTTAATTTTAAATAAGGCGGAAGAAATTACAACTTGCATACAAGTAAATTCTAAGCAAAGCTTTCAAAAGTGCTAATTTTACCGTGAATAACCTATATCAGCGGTTCACGTTAAAATGAGCACTTTTGAAAGACATGCTTAACATCTACTTTTATGGACGTTGTGTATTATTCCGCCTTATGTAAAATTAACATTGCCAAGTACCTCATTACTTGATTCACGCGCTGGTCAAGTGAAACTGTGAAATTATTTTTAAAGTGAACATTTTAAAAACCTGCTAATTTTTACAAACAGATGCTTTAAAAGTCAGAAAGCGAAAAAATGATAATTTAAATTTTCACGAATGGTTACCTAACAGTTTTTATTAGACCTTTAAGATATGAAACTACTTTCCATCTATCGTTACAAACTTTACCGGGCGCATGCCACTCTGTGCGCTCGTTGAAGTACATGCAGGCATGGGGCAGTATCTATTTTCTAAGGTTGATTTCGAAAAAGGTTACTTTATCGTGAACAGCCTACATCATGATATACAGCTCCGTACAAAGGGTTAATGCCGGGGCAGTTGTAACTGTCGCAGGGGAAACACGAGGTCGTGTAACATCGCCTCGGAATGCCGAGGATGCATGACCGGAGGGAAATGCCGGGACGGACGACGTCGGCCAGATCTGATAGAAGCGAAGCACTCAGCGGGGCCTCGACGTCGTGAGAGCTGCAGTATTCCGTCCTACTTGAGGAATGGACGCTGCCTCTCTCCCCTCCCTGTGGATAGTTTTGCTCTTTTCAGCGCGGGTCGGGCTTGATTTAAGGCCGGCCCTTGATTTATGCTTGCCGCTGGTCTCTCACGCGACGTTACTCCTCGTGCCTTCTGCTCACACGTTCCCCCTACTTCTCCTCATCGAGGTCGTATGCCAGGCTGCACCAACGTGGTTCGAAACTCGATCCGACATCGGATCTGAGATCGACACAGAAAAACTGTGGCACCATTCGAGTTAAGAGCTGGACTGGCGATCGAGATGAATTTCATTTCGAACCGCCGAAGTTGGCGGTTCAAAATCTCGATCCGAGATCAGCATCCGTCGTCGACAAATGTAGTTCGAAAATACGCCTACAGATAGAACATTGTTCGAATGTTTTCTTGTGAAATTAAAACAACTTATACGCACTTGAATATTATTCAGTAAAGTTCGTACAACAATAATTCACTTAAAACAGATAGTACATCGCACATCTAGTTCTATCTATAGTGAAAAATAAGCCTACTTCCATGACATCATATATTACGAACCAATAGCAAAATTGGTTTCATACTTAATCTTGATCTCTCACTTTGGAACCAAGATCGACGAATCGGAGAATCAGAATCATGAAATTTCGTTGGTGCAATACTTTAACATTGGAACCAAGATCAAACTGGATCCTGGTTTGGAACCAGAATCATTCGATCTCGGATCGGGGAAGATGCTGGTGCAACCGGGCATTAGTCGTATATGTCAACTATTGTCCATTCGTGGTTTATTCCCAATTTTTAAATAAATTATTACTTTTAATCACCCAATGTATAAAGGAGTTTGGTTCTTTCCGAAATGTCATGTATCACATGTGTTTTATACTTATGTCAACAAAATGTGCCTTATGTATAGTTAAATATAACTTTACGTATAATCTTTTAATATATAATAGTACTTCATTTACAGTTCATATGTATAAACCAGGGAGAAACTCGGTATGTTGGTAATGCCTACTAGAGGCTGGTCACGGTAAAGTGAGCACTTTCTAAGGCCCTTCCAACATCCATTTAGCACTATAGGATGTTTACGGTAAAATTAGCACTTTTGAAAGCCCTCCTTAAGGTATAGTTGTGTGCAGGTTGTGTGTTCTTCCGCCTTATGTAAAATTCTCATTGCCATGGACCTCATCGCTTTATTCATGCGTCGATCAAGCGAAACTGTACAATCATTCGAGAAGTAAGTATTTAAAAAATCTGCTAATTTTTACACTTCGACGCACGTAACAACAGAAAGCGTTAGAAATAATTTTAAATTATCACAAATTGTTACCTAACACGTTTTATTCGACATTAATATATGTACCTACTTTTCCCATCCATCGTTACCAACTTTACTGGGCGCATTTCACTCAGTACGCCCGTTAAAATATATGCAGGCAAGAGCAGTGAGTTTTTTCTAAGGTTGATTTCAAAAGTGTTCACTTGATCGTGAACAGCCTTTAATAAATATACTTTATTGCATACTGAGACGTTTACTTTTGTAATTGGTAGAATGTATACACTGTGTTCATTAGTCACATGTCAATGTTTATATTAAAGATCACCGGAAAAATAGAATTTGGCTGAAATTAAAAAGTTTGCAAGGCCTTAAAAAGTGCTCATTTTGTTGTGCATAGCATATAATAAATAGTTCTTAAGCAAAATACTACATAAACGAGTGCGCAAGAATTGCGGCGTATTTTCATTCGGGGGGGGGGGGGGGGGTAATTTTCTGGATAAAGCAAAAATTCATTTACACGAAGCGGAGGAATATACTGGAAGTAGAACATATACTCAGGGCTTCATAAAAAGTTTTAAATAACAGTGAATTGACTATACCAACTTTCCTGACACACATTACGACCGCAGAATTAGTAAGCACGTAGAAACCAACTGGTGTGCTGGTCCTTCTGAGCGTACCCATTCTCTGATTATATGCGCGATGTTCTTGCGTCCGATTGGCTACTGCGGGCTGCGAAAGGATCCCCCATTGTCTGGGCTGGAAAGCTGGCGAAACGATTACCTTGCGCTGATTGGTAGGCGCCGTTGTCACGTGTCTCTGGGTAGTGGTGGCATTTCGTTTGTCTGTTCGGCTCAAGTTCGCGGCAAAAGCGGTAGTCCAGCCTCTGTATTCTTAGGTAAAGGCTGTTCAACGATAAAGTGGGCAGTTTTGGAATCAGCCTTATAAAAAAGTTAGTGCCCCTACCTGCGTATGTTTTAACGGGTGCAGTGAGTGACATGTGCCCAGTAAAAGTTGGTAATGGTGGCTGGAAAATTAGTTCCACATATAAACGTCGAGTAAAAATTGTTAAACATAAACAACCATTTCTGATAACTTAAATTATGTCTTTCTCTTTCTGTGTTTTTAATGCATATAAGTGTGAAAATAGGCAAATTTGTTAAATATTTACTTTTATAATAATGGTACGGTGTTTCACTTAACCGGCGAATGAATAAAATGATGAGGCTCATGAAAATGTTAATCTATATAAGGGGGAACAATACACAATGTGCGTACAAATAGATGTTAAGCAGGGCTTTCAAACGTGCTCATTTTACCGTGAATAGCATGGCATGGCATGACCGTGTTCCATTAACTCTCAAATTCTAGTGTGGTTATGCAAATTTATAATAAACACCACTACTCATTCTGTGTATTTCCGACTTGCCTTGCGTGAGGAGGCGCAATGGAAACATACATAATTCGCAAGGACCCGGGGTTGATTCCTATTCGAAAAATCCTGATCTCGTTTTTCCACGGGTCTTAAAAATTCCTCCATCCATTTCCTAAATGGTTCTTTTACTGGGATCACGGATAATTCCCTCCGGTTCTTGATTGTCGGATAAACTGTTCCCGTATTTAACGTCGCCGCTTTAGAAGAGGAGCTAATGCATAAATAAACACACTCATGTGAGTGAAAAATAATACGCTGTTTCTTGAAACACAAAATTGATACGAAAGTCACGTAAAACGGAAAGAAATGCGTGATGCCCTATGCAAATAATTATAATTTGAGAAATACTGCATATGCCTGACGTGTAGGGGTGTATAAACAGAGGGCTGTTTAGATTCCAGACGTGAATATACGTCAGTCATCCGTGAGCATTAACCGTTCCTTACTAGAGTGAGAATGATTCGTCGACGTGAAAAAGGAAACTTTTAAGCGTGCTATGGCGTTCGGAGGTGACCAAATAATTGTCATTGCGTGAAAGAGGCTATTCGTGCCGTGAAATTGCTGCTCGTGCGGGGCGAAATGCCTTCGACAAGGATGTGACTGTAAGCAGCGGACTTGAAAGAACAAGACGATTCGAAAACACGGAACTGGATGTCGAAATGTGCCGACACCACGGGATCACAGGCGCCTTATCAGTATGGCAGTGACGGACCCTTTAAAGTTTTTCCTCGAGTGTCAGCAGAACGTTGAATCACTGAAACAGATCTGACATTGTCTACTCCCACTATTTGATAACACGTGCTTGACAGAGGACTGCGTGCACGCTTACTTTTGCGAAGTATTCCATTGGATCCTGGACCAAAGACGTCTCAGATGACAGTACAATATGCTCACGAACACACGCCCACTGGCGTGCAGAGAGGCAAGATTGGCAATCGGAAGAGTCCCGCTTCAACTTGTGTTACAATGATGGCCGCAAACGCATTTGATGATATCAAGGCGAGTGTGGTATTCTAGAACGCATTGACCAACGTCAGACTGGACACACGATGGACATGATGGATTATGGAGAGTAATTGGATATCACAGGCGATATCAGCTGCTACAAATTGTGGGTACTCTCAACAGTAACCTCGTAATTAGGAAAGTTGCGGAGGTTGAACGGGCTTTCTTACCAAGCCGTCAGTCACGAACTTCTAATGGGGAATCAATGTTAAACGAAATTCCTTCTCATCGTGCCAATTTTAAGGATAACTATTTCAAACAAAACGTATTCTACGTGAAATTTCTTAAGAAATGATGCTGCGTTAAAATGTTTTGCCAATTTTTTTTTTTTTTTTTTAATATGTTTTTTTATCAAATGTAAATATCGAAATTTATATTTAACAAAAAAAAAAGGACAAAGAATTAATTTTTTTCAAATATAATTTTATGTTGCAATATTATCTGAGAAATTGTGTCATCGTGTTTTTTTTTTATTGACGCAATGAGAAGGAATTTCGCTTAACATTGATTCCCCATTTTAAGTTCGCAACTGCCGGCTTCGTAGGCACTTATTTCACTTTAAACCCGATAATATTTAACAAAAAAGTGAAACTTGACCACATTTAGCTAAAAATATCTAAACCATCTTCGATACAAAAGCAAATACCGCTTTTCCTTTGGCCAGAATGTCCGTCCGATATGCCCCTTATTGAATACTAGATGACCCGTGCGACTTCGTTCGCATGACATTTAAGACTGCGGCCCCACTATTGGGTTCTCTACCCACTGAGCTACTGCGGTCCCGCTTTCAATAACTCTACCCGCTTGGCCACTACGTATTTTTGGAAGGAAAGGAAGTCCGCCCATGGAAAAAATAGAAAGGAGAAACGGCAGAATTTATTTACAATGCTTTTTTTTAATGCAGTTATCCTAAGAAAAGGTTAATCTAGTACCTATTTACATCTCTGAAAGAAATAAGATACTTTTCCGGGATAAAAAGTAGCCTATGTCACTCTCCGGCCCTTCAACTATATCTGTGCAAAAAATCGCGTCGATACGTTGCTCCGTTTTGACGCGAAAGAAGGACAAACAAACACACTTTCCCTTTTAAATAGCAGTAACGATGTCTGCGACGTTGTTACTCGGCAACAAGCCTGCCATTCTTATCCAGCAGCCGCCGACTCCCAGTGAGTGAAGAATGAGTGAAAAGATTTGCGCGGCTCTTCACACCGATGACTTGTATCCTAGGGGGGGGGGGGGGGGGGGGGAAAGGTGAGTATGGAGTAGCGCAAAAATGTAAGGGTATGGCAAACGGGAGATACCAGCGGAAACCCGCCGACCAGCGGCATCGTCCGGCACGATTCCTGCATGCGAAAATCCGGTTCGCCACTACACCACCGCGGCACAGGCGATCCCGATGAACTATGGACTCGTGTAAAGCAGAGTGGCTGGTGATACCCCACGAAGACGTTCAAAGTCTGCTTGATTCGATAACATGGCTTGTATTACGCCTTACTTCAGCTCGTCTAAGCGGAAAAACATACAAATTTTCTGCAAGTAATATTATTGCATTCTACTGAAACTGCAATCGTTTGTTTTCAATATTATTAGCGATTTTTTAAATAGATTTACTTCCACTGTGATTGTTCTTTCATCATGTCGCAATTTTTCGCAAATATGAGCGTATATCTTGAATACCAACTCTTTGAAATCTAGAGCACAGAAGAGAAAGGCGCCCATCTCACATAGAAGCAAATTTATATATATATATATGTGTGTGTGTGTGTGTGTGTGTGTGTGTGTATGTGTGTATGTGCGTGTGTGTGTGTGTGTTACTGAACGTTTTAAATAACATGAATTTTGGTCAATTGATGAAAGATTTCTTACATTCTGTGAGATACGCAACTTTTTTTAAACCAAAATGCCGAAGTCAATGCATACACACGTTAAATATCTGACGGAAAGTTGCCTAGTTTAAAAGCTATTGCTCTCGTAAAGTAAATATATACATATAGGGACATATTCACTAGTGGAAGTCGCGCAAAGAATTTTGATTTCAGTATCGTTTCAGGCATGAAAATATAATTAACGAATATATATAAAAAAAGCTTGAATATCGTGAAGACCTTTCACTGACTGACTGGAACAGAATTATTGAAATCTGGAAGTAAGGCTACACAGTTTTATATTTGACCAATAGTTAATTAATCATATAAAATAATTTTAATTCTTCGTGTGAAACGGCAAAATTATAATGATGATGGCCCTATAACATATAGAGTATATTTGGTAGAATATTAAACAATAAATTCTGAGTAATAGAGTTTTATTAAAGCTGTAGATTTTAAATCATATGTGACATTATTTCATGTTTGTTGATACACCGTAGATCAAGAAATTACTTTTACATATTTTTTGTTTGGAACAGTTTCTCTGTTGAATTTTTCCGGCTCGTGAATATTATTCAGTTGGTACACAGGCGTTTCTGTAACACGAAGTGGAATTACACACGTTGCAAGTTCACGACCGCAAACCATCCAAGTGATGTTTCACATTTTGCTTTGGTTTATTTTAAATGTATCTTCCCGCAGGATCAACTCCAACTTAACCAAATGTTTGTGTATTCTAGTAGTGTTTTTGTGCGTGCTGTCCACATGACGGGACGACTAGTAAACACGCCTCCTAATGTCCTCTTCAACAGTGTGCTCTCACTTGTATCCCTCCATTACATGATGTTCACAAATGCCTATATTTTCCCCGCAGAATACTGATGCCAATATGTTTGTCAGCTTTCCGTACAATAGAAAAGTAGTGTTTTGATTATTTGAATACAAACAGTTTGAACACTCTGCAGAGAAGTTGCTCTCTTTATTCTTTACTGCAGAAAAATTGTATTTTAATTTTACTTCAGTGAATGATATCACACCACGTGTTATTTTTTGTTTTACTTTTTAAAACACCAATACAATTCAGAAAAATGTACACAACAAAAACATATTTTTAGTGGAAGCAGATTTCTAGAAATACGCTGAGCTGTTCGAGAAAAACTTTCGTATGAGAGATACATTTTCTCGCCGGAAAATGTGTTTTATTATGATGAAGATTGAAGTGGCTTTTATGAATATTCTGTGGTGTCCCAACACAAACAACTTCAGTTTTAATTTTTTGTAAAACCATTCCTTAAAAGTACTAGGATACACTCACGGGAGGTATTAGATTTATTTTTCGTAATTCGTATATCTATTACTCGTTAAGGCTTGTAAAATAATCAGTATACTTACTAGCAGTCCCCTGTAGCAGTGATGCATGACTAGTTTATGTTTGAAGACTCGGGATGGATAGAATGCGAGCGTGAAAGATATTGGCAGTGCTTAATCGCCGAGGAATTTGCCGCCGGTCTTGATTAAACGAGGTAAAGATGGAGCAGTGGCAGAATGCGAAGGTATGGGAAATGGGAGTACCCGGAAAATAAGCATTGACCGATGACAGAGTCTCTGTCATTTCCCGCAAGCGAATGTATGTGTTTACCCCCGCCGGGAATCTAGCTAGGTTTGCGATGGCGTAAGGCGAAAAGTTTATATAATACTTCATCACGGCCTGTTTCGGATTATTAAGTAATTGCACTTATTTGGTGTCCTGCTATAAACCACACAAATTCCTCATTAATCTGAAATGTGACTGAATTATTATTACGCAGCTATTAGACGAATAAAGTGCTCCTAGCATCTGTGGTTGCTAGGGGGATTCAGTTATGTGACTACTGGCCGGCTCATGAAATGTTTCAGATAAACACCTAGTCTGTTGTTTTTCTAGCCTTTCTGACTATAGCCGCGTGACGTAAAATAAACGAAGCGGAACCTAATACACAGATTCGTTCAGCTGCAGAGTAGTTACAAAATCCTGTGATAGTCGACTTATCCACGACAGGTGAAGATGGACCGTTTGCGCTTAGACAAACAACTTAGCGCCTACGTACGAACTACTATAGACTATTCGCGGTAAAGTGAGCACTTTTGAAAGCCCTCTCATTTTGAATAATATTCAATAAATATATTTTAGTTTAGCCTTAGAAATTCACTTCCGAGTGCGCTGGAATATATACGCTGTAATTTCTTACTTACAAGGCGATATTGAGTTTAAAAGGTGGATAACGGATAAAAAATGGCTGAAAGGAAAAAGTAACTAGGGCCTCGAAAGTACTCGATTTACCGTAAACAGCGTATATTCCACGTTAACACATCAGCAATCCTTTCTCAGAAAAAAAATTTTCATAATATTTTGACCGATACGTTTATATAGTAAGGTATGATCCAGTTGGTTTTCAGGGCAATATCTGATTCATAGTGCAAACTTTATTATATACTTACAATGTAAATCAATATCTTGTAACAGTCAGTGCTTCTACCCTGAACTGTTACAATTAGTATGGCACAATCTCCGACAAATCAAATGTGCACAACATAAAACTGACGGAATGTACACATTATTATATGTATATATATATAATTATTACTATTCATTATTTAATTGCCACGGCTATGATATTATTCCATATAAAGTGCAAAAGTCAATATTACGTGAAATTATGAAATTAAAATTAAAATCTGCATATTATTCAAAGATATGAAAGAATACTACAAGAAAATTATTTTAGCAAATAAGCATTCATAGATAATAAAATAACTCTAATTTGTTGTCAGGAACACCCTTCGAAAACGCACTAATGATTAGCCTTCGCAAAAGGTTTATGAATAATATGGTGTATGCTGGACTTATCTGTTGATGAGAAAAAAAAAAGTAATCAACAGCTAGATCTGCGGTTCTCCTCCTGGGTTCGAATCTGGTACCTCACAACTCCGTGTCGACTGCGATTCCATGATGGGAGAGGTACTCCGACATCCTTCCTTCATTCACGGTCCTGGAGTCGACCCCCGACTCAACCACTGAAGCGGTGACCGTGTTCCTGAAGGTGGAGCTATTCCTCGTGATGTACCTGCTTCAGAAAATGGATGATAATGTCTGACCAGAAGTTACTCGGAAAACCAAACGACGAGGTTCTCAATCCCTTTGAAAGTTCGTCATCGACACCTCTGTTACTGACGACTCAGTATTATGCAGTTACTTTCTTATTTTGCATACTTCTGTTTCTTAAACTTGACACCATTTAATAATAAAAAGAACACTTCTCGAAATTAAACACCAATATTAAATTAACTTCAGTAAAAACTCATTAAATCGGAACCTCTTACTTATTTTAATCCCATAAACTAATACTTTTTAGAACAAATTTAAAACTTTCCTAACGTTATATAAATCAGTTTGCAAAACAAAACATTAGCATAAATTAATACAGGGTTAAATATCACAAATTGACAACTAAGGGATCTGTTTAACATTTATACAACTATTTTTTTCCTCTTTAACTAGATAAAATATTTCATAAATGTACCTCTTGTGGTATTCAAATTACGCTAATATCGTTCATCAAATTAGGAAGAAAAACCAGGTATTACAATTTCAAACAAACTGAAAAGTAATTTTTCTATCTTTCGGTTTGTTTTAACTAATGAATTGTTGTTGGTGTCGTGATTGGCGGATGACAAATGGATTTTCTTCAGCCCAATTGTGAGTCTTAGTAAAATAGAGAATTCTATCTTAGGTGAATCCAGCTTCATTGGTGAAAAGTACGATGGACAGAAAATACGGATTGACATCTGAGGTAACCTACGAAAGTTGACTCTTGAAAGGAAATCAATGTTGTTAAATAGGGCCTACCTGTTTTCGTTTGAAATGGCGCGTGTGAAGCAGTTGCAAAACTCTCCAAAATGTCAAACTTTAGTTTCACTCGCCAACACGTGTGCACTGAGGCCTCAGATTTTATACTTTCCGCTGCTTCTGTGATTTCCTAGTTTGATACCATGTCAGATAGCAAAACAAAAATATCGTGTTTCCTTTAATATCATCTATTGACTCTGAAATATAAAAGTCTGGTCTAGAAAGACGTTATCAAATTACCAAACGTAAATCTGACTTTAAAGTCATACATGCATAAAATGTATTCCGAATATATGTTTTTTTTTTTGCAGTGTGTAACGGTATCGCTTCCAGATTTTTCTCCAGTAGAGAGGTCTTCACTTATAGTGAAACTAAGGCGTTACATTTTAGACTGGTAACGGTTCTTACCTAACTTCTCGAACGAATTCATTATGAGCACTTAGTCTGCGCACAAGTTGGAACCCACAAAACTGTGGATCTCCCTCCATCTTCAGTATTTCAGCGTTTAACCGAGCAAGATCAATCACCATCCTTATGAAGTAAGTGCCAGGAACGATCATTTCGATGTTAAATATTTGGAAATGTCAATGGTAGTTTCATACTGTGGCAATATCATTACCAATATGCAATCTGTGATACGTATTTGACAACAATTTGCACTTCGCAGTCATCACGTAAGCTGCATTCAAAGGTAAGACAAAACAAAACTTCAACCTTGACGGATTCTCACCCGTGTTCTGATTTAGTATAACTTTCACGCTGCGGTTGAAAATCAACCTGGAGAATGTATTACTCCATTCCGACCAGCAGGCAAAGAAGCATTCACCTGTTACCAGCTTCTTCGAGGATTTCCTGTCCGTAAAGTATGCCCTCATCTGAATGATGTGTGGCACTACCCGGGGGCGGCAACAAAGCCATCTCGCGACACGAGAACTCGGAATAGATCTGGCAAGCTTCAGGGGATGGGGAGTGTGTCTTGGAACTTCGGATTGGTTCACTCATCACCCCTCTCACCGTTCGTGAGGGGCTTGTAGGAGGAGATGGGGGGAGGGGAAAGCTTGCCCTTATTTCCCTGCCTACATCAGCCGACAGAAACATATGTCAGTCGCCTGTTGGTGCAAGAAGGTGTGGGGGAGAGGGAGATTAAGATAAATACGCAACCGTCGGAGAAAGGCCTTCGAGAAAGGGCGAATAAAGGCGAAAGAATGGCGCTGGAAAGCACACGCGGGACAAATCCCCTCCAACGCGAAACAATGCAGCGCCCGGTACCTAATACACGCATTTCCGCGAAGAAATTGGAAAATGCCTCACGGAGCGGACGAGAACGAAAACGAGATAAATGGTGCGAAAATGGACACTCCCGCTTGGTAGTTTTGAGGAGGGTTATGCGTCGTCGCGAGGGGGGATATTGAAAAGCGGCTCGCTGAGGGGCAAGGTGCTGCGGCGAAAGTAAAACAAAACAGAAAGGAAATTTAATGTTATATATCATATTTGCGGGCTCAAACTCAGCACACATGTTGCCTGTCGAATGAGCTGCCTGTGTTTATAAGTGTGCTTAGTCTCTTTCAAAGTTATAGCGCCGCTGTGCACCTATGAAACGAGCGTTTCCAGTTCTACGCAACCTAACTATCACACCTAAGATCGAATCTATTCCACAACTTAAATATAGACTAAAGCGAATTTAGACAGTCTTTGTACGTTTTCACGAGTAACATAACGTCACGCCAAAAAATTGGAGGTAAAACAAAATTGCCACTAATTTGAAACAAATATATAAATTCGTATCAATATTTGTTTTACATCACAAATAGCTGAGATCAGTCAGTTATAAATGTACCGTATAAAGTGCTGACTTCGAGTAATAATCGTTCAGAATTTAAGTAACTATTGAGCACACTAAACGAGAAGCTAGAATGTGCATGTAAACCTCTTTATTGTTACCTGCGAAATAATTCATTCTCTAACTACCACGCTGTCGACGAGACATGAAGCCAACTCAATATACATACAGCGAAACAAATACCAGGTTACTCTTACTTTCTTTGTTTAAGGAAAGTGCTTAATGTAATATAATAAGTTTTATTTTTTCGTTTAAAAAAGTGTCAATATGGGGTGAAGCGCTAGTTTATATTGCCAGAATACTAAATATTTCTTTGAGTGGACTTTGGGCACTACCTTCACAGTAGACATTTTTTTTTTTTTTGGCTGAAGCAAATATTTGCCTAAAATTATCAGTTTATACACTAAAGGAATTATAAAAGTGGTATTACCTAGTGAGACAAAATACATTTCTTTATTTTCATATTGCCTCTGTTCTAAATATCAGTATTGTACTACGTAACGTGTTATCAAGTTGTATCAGAATCTCGGGTAAAGATTAAGGAGGTTCCTGAGAAAATTACTTTAGAAACTGTTTCTAGGAATGTGCCTACGTTTTACCTTCACAACTGCCACGATAGGAAAGAGAGGGTTTAAATAGCAATTCATCTGGTGAAATGATTTCCCTTAGAAAGCGTTTGGATTGGCTCTTTGAGTATTTTCCACTTAAATGGGCTGGTTAATTCCCTACTTGTGAGAGAGGAATTTCAGAATAGGACTGTGCTGACCTTAATGGCAGATATTGGGTGCATTATATATTTTCTTGCTTAAACCGGAAACGATCAGACTATTTGTTTTCTTCCCTAAATGTATCGATTCTTACAAGCATTAAATTTTGTAATAAATCTTCTGCGGTAGTGTATAGAAAAATATAAACTTCATATATCAACTACACCGGATTTATATTATTTCCGTGAAATACAGTAAATTTCATGTAAGCAGTTTATGAATGGAAAAACGGAAACATGTCTTGCTATTGCTCGTTCGTTATGCTTGCAAGATAGACGTAATGTGCTGGTTAAAAAATAGTGGTTTCCTGTACAGCATTTGTAGAAAAAAGTGCAGGAAAGACTTCAAACCATGAAGTATTGAAGTGGCTCTTCTATGCACATTTAGTGGCTTTCGGTTGCTCTTGAGCGCTCTTCCTTTCCTTTGCCAAGTTTACTGCGACCCTGCCAGTAAAAATGAATTGCCTCCGCACTTTTTCTTCCCTAATCGCTTCTGAACAAGACACAGCGCAATCTAAATAATTTCTCACTGTATTATGTATCTTCGATATGGAAAAACGTAAATCACAGCTTTTTAAAAGCGTTTGGTAATTAGCATTGCCTGTTTGTGTGAAATCGAATATATAAGACATAACAGCGATTATTTTCGGGGGCGGGGGGCGGGCTATGAGACCCCCGAACAATATCAGGAGACAAACTGTAGTGTTTGTTTACAATGCCATTTACCAGCAAATTCACGTGATGCGACGCATTACTTAGACGTAAAAATAGGAACTAGCAAAGAAAACAAGTAACTTAGTTAAGACCACACTATGATTTGCTGACTTGGAATTGTTTACCTGGTTTAACCGCGAGCACAGTTCTGTCCTCGTAGCAAAAATATGCTCTCATCGGTGTGGATGAACAGGCATCGATCTCCCATTGCCGTCACAAGAAAGGGTTAATGTAACCGACGGGATATTTTCTGTCGTATGACCATTTGTAGGAAAGCCAGATGCCAATATAGTGTATCGGATTTAAATCCTTATCCCTCGTCTCACTAGTGGAGCTGGGATAGTGTACTCACCTTATGGCCAAAAATCAAATGGCTGAAAATGTTTGGTTGACGGTTTTGAGCAAAATCCCTTACAGGCCAAACAACAGTGGGCTAAGCACGTTTTCGAATTAAAAAACAACTATATAGTGTAAAATATTTACGGTATAAGGCTTATTACATTATAAGTTAAACGTATCTAGGACAAATTTCCCGTAGGCTTAACGCCTGTGTGGGTAGCGTTGTGTGGCCCTAAATTTTAGGCCAAACGCCCGTTAAAAGTTACTCCTGGAAGCAAAACACACGTTTTGTTAAACGCCTATGAACTGGCTACTTTTATGCTAATTGATTGGTATTTTAAAAGCCTAGCAGGCTAAAACCCTTTATACAGAATGTCTACTAGACTAAATACCCGTTAGAATATTGGACTAAATACCCGTTATAAAATTGGACTAAATGCTTTTACGGAGTAGCCTTACTAGAGGTTACTCAAAATTACTTAAAAATTTTATTGCTTAATTTAATGCCAGATTATTTTTCGAAACTTTTCGATGTTATTGTTTAATGTCTTTTAAGCATAATAATTTACGTATGTGTAAAGTATAGAATTTATGTTATTATTTAACTAAGTTGAAGTGAAACAAATAATTAGATATAAAATGATAAGTGATAAATTTATGAAAGATGATCAGATTTTACTTTCTACGGACTTGCACATATAAAGTTTTCTTTCATAATAAATATTGCTATCAAGGTTGTGCAGTAACTTTACGCAAATCCGTCATCCATAGACAAAAGAAGATTATTGTTTTGTCCCAGTGAAATTGTTTGCTAGGAACACACGAACAATGTGTAAGAAACCGTTTTGTTAAAAGATAATTTCCAGCAAGAAAGCTTGCGAAAGTTGAGTATGAAGGGAAGTCACGGAACAAGAGAGTCTGGCGACGATGTAATTACGACAGGACAGCTTGCATCGTCAAGGATCGAGACGAGGCGCCATCCCGGTGTTGCGGAGGAGCGGCACCAGCATCCTCTCCCGTGGTGTGCAGAGTTTGGAGAGGACTACGACGTAAACGAGGACTTCTCAACGCCCATGGCGTCGGAGTACCAGCAGCCATCTCCGCCGATGTATAGTTTCAAGTCAGATCAGATCAGATGTTTGCCAGTCTAGTCCTGCTGTCGAATTAACCCGTCGGGGTCTACCCTTCGAAGATACTAAAGATTGAAATCGTTAATTGAAACATTTAAATTTGAGTTTCCCCAGAGACTTACAGTAAAATCAAAAATTCTCATAATTCGTACAATATTTGAAATTAATCAATATAATTTTTAAGATTTTTCTTGGCCCGTTATACGAAAGAACAGAAGCCTAGGAGTAGTAATCTCATGTGTTCCCGACTGAAAGTTAGTTGAAGTATACAAAATTTGAACCTGTTCTTTAGAAGGATTTATTCGACTACTATTTCACAATCACATTATGAAATCTCCACTGCTGTGTCAGTCATGAAATATTTGTGAGGTAGTTTTATTTCACTACTAAATTAAAAATCAGTAGCATTATATTTCTGACAGCTGGGTTTTGTACGTGTTTTAGTTTAAGATTTGATTTCAAAGGGTATTGTTTTGTCTTGTTAGTGTTATTATATGTTGCAATTTACTTTCGTATTAAACTGAACTTCATTCATTCCCATTGCAATTTTGAATGTTTCTGATATTTATTAGTACACTAATATCTGTATATGAGTGTACCATATCAACATTATGATAAGTTAATTAAATCTTAAGAATCGAATAACTATTTTTCAGAACGTTCAATTAATAGAGATATCGATTACAAGTGTCTTATACTATGATTTCATGTGTGGTTTAGTGGTCAGAACAGATCCACTATTGTTTTGCAAGGCTCTCTACTACGAAAATTACCATATTTTATTATTTTAATTTTAAAATAATAAGAATATCAAACACCACTTCTTCACAGATAACTCTGTAACGTGGGGCCTTTACCACGTACTAGGTTATTCACTCCATTAAACTGTTAAGTATAATTTTACAACCGTTTAGAATTAAATGTCAGTAAGAGCGTATATTTGTTGAGTAATTCTTTCTCTAAAACACAGTGGTTGTGGGGCAGAAAGGGGGAAATGTTAAAAATGCTAGAGGTCGTATTTTCGTATCTGTGTAAATAAAATATATACCGAAAAATTAAATGCAATTGTACGCATAGAAATTTTAGGAAATTTTACATTTTGTGTAATTTGTAAAAACAACTATAGTAAGGATAATTTTGCAAAAATAATCTTAGCTATCCAGAAAATATGTTCAACGAATCTTTGGTGAAAATGAATTAAAGTATGGCTTAATAAGCATTATGTTATTAATTGACACATTTTTTAAATATGTGTAAAAACCCACCAAACACCTGTACTAAACCCATCGGCTGTGTATTTTTACTGAAACCTGGTGGCCGTACAAACAATCAATGTCAGTGTAGTCGCACATCTTCAAAATCCGTAATTTTACAATAATAACCATGCACTTATCAACTTACATTACATTCTGAAATATCTCTGTGGATGTACTTACGCATGCTAGTTTCCGATAATGTTACATTTATTGCGTGCAATTTGCAAAACGAGCGAGTTTGTAACTATTCCTTAGAATTTAGGGGGGGGGGGGAAAAAAGTGATTTCACATTTAGTTAAGAGTAACATGTGACTTAGAAAAAATATAGGGTTTAATAAATGTGTAATTACCAAAACTTAAAATGAGACCAATTATTGTTAATTCCATATGGTTTACTTGAAATTAAAACAACTAAGACTAGTATACAACGCCATCTAGCGGTTGGGGGCAGAACTACTTCGAACTTCATCGGTGTATTAAAACAAAACTATATTCCTGCTGATGGAAAAAGCTCGATGTTTCCATGTAACTATTACATACCTAAATTTCATAATTTTGAAAATAATATTATTACGCTGTTTGTAACTACAATAATACTGTGCATGGTAGAATGCAGTAAAAGACTTAAAAACTTCATCCACATAGAATGTGGACAAACATTGCGCTGTTCAGAAGTTCTTGTGGGTATCTATCCCCGTTCAAGAACGAAACTTATCGAATTTTAAGCTAGATGGGTTAAGCTCGGGGCTAATGTGAACATATCATGTTCTAGTTTCCCGAGTACTCGCGCGGTAAGCGTATACGTAACAAGGGATAGAGAAAAGTTAACGCTACTAATACAGCAGAAAGTATGGTGTGATATTTCATCGTGATTAGTCTTGAGTTGCGAGAGTTTAGAATTCAGTCCATTTACATCGCTAAAGTTTGCACCTTGTCAGCCACAAAATATAATCAGTTTAGTCGTAAAGTTGCACAAACATAAACTTTTGTAATATCACCACCAATGCAAGCTGGATGTGGAACGGCGTTGTCACCCATAAACAGGAATTAGGCATCCCTTGTGAAAGCATGACGTACTGTTTGAGGATGGCATCGCTGTAACTTGTCCTTAGACCGAAATATGAGCAAACGCATGGAGCGGTGTGTGTGTGATACCAACACGATGCACCCGAGCGATCGAGATGGTTTTGGCCATTTGTAAGTACGCCGGGAATCACAGCGAAGACGGAACCTAGTCTCGTCAGTTTTGTGGGCTGTCGTCAATGTGCTGAATCTCGCCCGACTCCTGAATTGTCATTCTAATTGAAGATAGCGTTAGGTAAGCTATATTCCAGGAAATACTGCTACGTCTGGCTACCCTCAGGTCCGCAGTAAAGTTGTCTTTAACTGTTACGTCCGGCAGTGAGGGTTCTTAAAGTTATTTTTAAGGTGTTTTGCTTCGTGAATATCCACTGCTAAAGGAATTACTTATAATTCCATCGTCTTAGAGCATCCACTAGACTAGAAATAATAGTGCAGTGCCTTGGACCCCAACATCTCTGTGGTTCTGTGAGTAACTTTTCATTATCATCCTTCATTTTGGCATATATGGATGTTTATTTAGACCTGCAATTTATCACAGTTTTTATTTATTTCGTGGCATAAATTTAGGTTTTAGCGACAGTTAAATCGCAACTTGAAATTTATCTCACTGTTCCAAAACAAAATATTTTTAACTTTACGAAAAAAATTGTATCATCGATAAATACATGAGAAATTAACTATGCTCGCACGACTCATAAAAGTATTTAGATATATTATTATTGCAAGCTTCATGTAGCTCTCAGAAATAACTTTTATATGCGTTATCACGGATTTTTTTTGTGCTGATCAGTTCATTTGGAGCTTGTGAAACTAACCAAGCCGGGGCCACGGCAATGTAATGGTCAGAATACTCCCCCCCCCCCCTCAGCCATCAAAACACAGGCGAACCTGATTCGATTGCCGGCGGGGTCGCTCCTGAATTTTTGCATGCGGGTCTCGTGCCGGACGATGTCGCTCGTCTGCGGGTTTTCTCGGGGATCTCCCGTTTCCCGGCTTCGCATTCCGACGATTCTCCATACTCACCTCAATACACCTACGTCGGCTCTCAATATCTCGATCTTACGAGCCGCCCAAATCTTTCCACTCAACTAAACAAACCCAACAGTAAAGTGAATGAAACCCGGGCAGTTCTGATACTTTAATGAGTGAAGGGAAGGTATTTACTTTTAATATTACATGCATAGAGGTAACACATATAGTAGAATTCGTACAATAATTGGCTTACATCATTTTCATGAAGAAACCGATGTTCTTTTTACAGTGGCGACATGTGTATCTACTTTGCCTACATACTGTATATATATATATATATATATATATATATATATATATATATATATATATATATATATATACATTTTTACGCCTCCATTCATTCAACCAGACATATTTTTATCTAGTTCCTTGATCATATTACCATGCATTTATATCTTCAACAGTTTCTTCCAGACAAGGTATTCGCTCAGCTTGAACTCATGGTCGCACTTAAAGCAGACAACCGACTCCTCTGAGACTTACACCTCACAAGACTGATACCTGATGACCCATTTACCCATCGACCCATGACACATTTTGCTCCTCAAATTAAACATTTTGTTTCCCAAATGACCCATTTTGGTCCACAAATAAAATGACACATTTTGCTCCACAAATGACCCATTTTGCTCCACAAATGACCTTAAATGAGTCATGTTACTCCACAAATGACCCACAATGACACATTTTGCTCCATAAATGACCCATAATGAAACATTTTGCTCCACTAATGACCCATTTTACTGGAAAATTGCATATAAAATAGTGTTGCTACTGTGGAAAGATCTGCAACAAAAGCTGCCATCCTCGGCGACATGAGAGAACCGCCTATACGAAGGGTCCCTTTCGCGTAATGAAACATTACGACATTGGTCCCATACGGTTTATGCAAGGTGATACAATGGAGGAACACAAAGAGATAGGAAAGGGTTCGTCTACTGGAAGCCAGCATGTGTTGTCGCTAATGCCTCCTGCTACATCGATGCGTAATGATTCCGCAGAAGATTATGATGAGACAGTTAATGCTAATGATGAAATTGAGTGCAGTAGAGCCGGTATGTGTGGAATGTATACTTGCAATAAGTTTCCGTGAAGTAAACGAACTTTAAAATAAACGGTTATCGCCTCTATTTACTAACGATGACTATGTGACGCCTACAAAGAAAACAATTTTAATATTTAGGATGAAGCAAGCAATGAAGACGATCATGAAGAGAGCATTGATAATAATGAACATGAAGACAGTGATAATGTTGAAGACGATCATGGGGATATGATCGACGTTCCCACACATTTCAACAACGAGTTTCCTTCGACAAGTGATACGAAGAAGGCAGAAGAGGGCGAGAACACTGGCTACATGTTTACCGAAGACCCGAATGAACTTGTTGATAGACTTACATTTGGATTGACCTTCAGAAACATGGTTATAACATGCGCAGTGTTGAGATATCTTCAATAATTGATGAAGAAAAGGGGCTACGTCGAATGATGTAATGAACTGCTTTCTTCTGAAATTGTAATAATTTTTTTTTTCGTTTATTTTTGTGTGCCGTATCCGTCTATTGGTCTTATAAATTTTAATAAATAATATTTATTTAATGAATTATGCATGCAAGTATAGTGTTGATTGAATAATTTTTTTTTTATTTTAATGAAAAATTACGATTTTTCCAATGCCTATAAATATGAGTGCTGATAGCTCGCTTGGCAGTAAAATCGAGAAATAAACACCACGTATGTGTTGAAATATAACCGAATATGGGTTATATTACACAGCACAGCCTAAATTTCAAAAACATAAACAAATATATCTGTCGCCTGGAGGGCGAATTAATTCACTAGTGCTACCTAGGTGTTGAAATCTAAGACAGCAGACGAATGAAGTGAGAGACAAACCCCACCAATGTACAAACAAATGATAAAATTCAAGATGGCGGCCTCCAGAAATGTATAAACAAATGTCAAACGAAAAACCAAGATAGAGGAAAGAGGTGGCTATGTCCTATACCGTGCAGTGTTAACAAGTGAAGCCAGTTTATATCACGGAGTTAGACGGTTGTTTTCCGGTAAAAACGTCACGTGATCAATAGTAGCCAAAAACATTGCATTGGCCTAACTTTCACGTGTCTATATTTTGAAGAGTATTAAAATCAACATAAATTAATATAAAACCCTTTTTTAACCTATATATATATATGTGCGTGTGTGTGTGTGTGTGTGGGTGTGTGTCTCATAAAACGAACTATAAATTTCTCCGTTAGATATGTAAAGATATGAATTATTTAAATTTAAATACAAGTGATGTATAAGGCGTTTTGGTTGATTTCCTACCTATTCCCTATATATTTGCCTTGAAAATATTGCACGAATTATGTTCTGACTACTATAGGATCTTTTAAAAGTTATGATAAAACTTTAACCGTATTTAAATCGAATATAATACGCTGTTGAAGTCGTCTGCGAGTACGTTACAAGTGAAGCAGCCATGCGGGAGAGAGATAACTTTTTTTTACATTGAAATTTAATAGTCTTGTGATGTGAGTGCTATTTGAACTCACTAATTGTTCTGAATTTTCTCAAAATTTGTGTTATTCTTGCGTTTGTAAAATGTGAATTTGGCATGTAAACACGACTTAAACTATAATCTATTTCTAATTTATTCGGCGACGAACGAAAACTAATTTTAATATATGCGAGTCCACAGGTACATATTCCCGAAAGTAAAAGTTTTTAGTGAATTCGTATATACACTCTGTTTAATATAACTTCATTACATTTTAACAGTTCTCGAAAAGAAGTGCGGCCACAATATATCACTCCGCCATAGTTGTTCTGTCGGCGAAGAAAACAATCTGAGTAAACAAACTACGAATCTAATGGTAAGCATTGAAAGACTGAAAACTCCTGTCCAGTAATTAGACTAATATTGCTGGTTGCCATTCCAAACTGTTTTATTTTTGTTATGATCACATAATTTACTAGTTAGGGTTATGTTTTATTTTATTGGTGGTGTGGGGAAGTATAGTTTTACGTCTTTTGTGAGATGTTATTTTTTTTGTTGTTCTTCTTATAAGAGAGTGGCGCTTGGAACTTACATTACTTTGATAATGCATTGGAAAATGTTGTCCCTACGGAAATAGCAATCAATTTACTATAACTCCAAAGTTTTAACTTCATCGAAAGAACTAAATGCGATAAACGTGTCGCTGTTCGTACCGATGCGAGAAATGCTCAACAGATAAATATAATTGCATTTTTTAAATATAAACTACACTAAAAGGGCGCTTACATTTGAAAACGTACATTTGAAAACCTCCCGCAAGAACAAAACGTAATAAATAAATACGTCACTGTTTATACAGATGTACGAAATACACATTGTAAACATGTTAAGCAAATTAAACTTCTACGAAAAAATCGTTAGAGATTAAATAAAATAAAAGTACAAATACATTCCAAATATACTTACAACAATTTAAGAAAACATTATTTACAAAACACACAAACTTACTGTTCACTTCGTTATTCCTAAACACGTACCGAACTTTGGATGATTAATCACTTGTTGGCTACTAAAACGAAATAATTAATTTGCTGACTTATGCAATTAACAAAACATTTGAACTATTTCTTGAAACCAACAAATTCACAATTCACAACGAAAATAATTTTTCGCTCCCGCTTCGCAATGGTGACAGAAAATGGCGGACCACAGCACACAACAAACCATTTTACAAAGCGGCAGACACGTATCAATAGTTAATTTCACTCAGGAGACTATTCTGAAAAGGCGCCTACAACGAACTACACTTAATTAAATACGTAAATACAAAATTAATTAACTATATATATATGTGATATTCCGACATCACCAGCAAGTGATTCACGAATATTGATAAATTATGACGGAAGAGAGCACAATGGCCACAACGGCTTTTCACCGGGCGGGCGGAGACCATAGACAACAGACTCAAAGGAGATTGGTGGAAACCTTTCACATAACCGTGATGTTCGCATGCTCTACCATAATATTTCGAAATGTTTTTAAAACGCTTGCTCTATAACTCAGGAAAATTTTGTTTTAGTCTATGAGCGTAATTTTAACCATAAATGTTGTAATTATCATTAATTTTCCACATTATAATGTTTAATTAAAAGTACTATTTTCTTTTAGAATCATCGCCAAGAGTGCCAACATAGTAACACGCATCCTACAACAACCATCAGCTGACACATTACTTTGTAAATGGAGGCGTCTACTGTTTACATGTTGTGTAGGTTGGCCACAAGGTCTGTCAAATTGTATTGAAGTTATGTGAAACAGAGTATAGCGTGGATGCATTCGTGAAAGATATCGCACTGCAGATACGTATTTTTCGAAATGTCGATTTGCTATTTAAGTGTAGGAATTTATTGAATTCATTTATTAGTATCCAAGTCTGTGAAAGTTTGTACAGTGGGAAAAAAAAAAAAAAAAAAAAAAACGTGAAAAAGCATGTTCCAAACTTAACCATTAGATTTCCTCGTTATAAAATGCCTGTTTTTTGAGCATTAATGGCAAAACATCTCGTAAACCACTGCAAGGATACACCTTTTAAAAACTCCACCCTTAGAATTTTCTTCTACCTAATTCAGCAGAGTTGCACTGGCAAACCAGAAATCAGCTGTTTTTCAGTACAAGAATATAGGCCTGCAGCCAAATTAGTTCTCATATTTTTAATAGCTATTGAATGTAGCCTTCCTGATTTGCAATTTCCATGGTTTCTCGAACTCACTCTACGCAATTTTTGGGGTGACTCAATAAAGACAATTTGACCAAATCCTTCTTTTTATTCCCTTCATTGTGTTCTTTGTTTACCATTATCTAATGAACATGCTGTCGACAAGATTTTAAGTTAAATAAATAAATTTTACTCGTGGGTTTGGATGGTGATGTATTTAAGATTAGGCTCTAATCATTGCAGTAAATTACAAATGTTGATTCATTTTATCGTTTTCCAAAGGTAGTCAAAATAAAGTAATCTTAGATAAAGCATATATTTCCTGTAACTACACCATCTGCAAAATTGAAAAATGTCGCGTGATTTTCTTTAAACTCTATTTCATCCTTCTTAAGGATTTATGAAATTCTTATTTTGAGGGTAACTAATTGGGCATATGATTATTTTTATTTTAATGATGAATCATGACTATTTACAATAAGGTGTGCTTCGCAAATTTTCTAGCTGCTACACCACCACTGCCTCTGTCATCTTAAGGTGTATCAGTCCCCGCCATCTTGGATTTTCAGAATTTTCGTCGTAAATTGTATCACAGATATTGCATTTTATTTTGGGCTTCGACAAGGAGTAGGGTATTACATTGCACATGTTCTAAATCATGTATTTCCCGACTATTGTTGCCAGTTCCATTTCTGTAACTGAAAACAAATAAATAAATATATTTCTTGCTTCCAGTTACTAGTGAAAAAATAATAAGTTATATAGAATGTAATATGTTGAATAAACCTAAGGAGCTATTATTTATGTCATGCCGTGTGAAACATTTCACTAAAGTTCTTAGATGGAACTCATGACAAAAATAGTGAAAATCCAAGATGGCGGGGATTGATCCACCTTAAGAAGGAAGGAGTTGAGAGAAGTTTAGGTGGTTTGTAACAACCAAGTTGTTGAGAGCCAATTAGGGTGAAATATGGCGGATATGGAGCAGCATTGAAATACAAGGGTGGGAAAAACGCGAAATCCTCGAGAAAACATGCTAGCCAGCAGCATCAATCAGCACAATTCCTATATGTGTAAATCTGTGAGTAACCTCACAGGGAAACATAGATGGATCCCATTGGTGGTAGGCAAGCGTTCTACCACTACACCTATTGCACCCTCCCCCCACCACCCCTAGGAAGGGTGGTGAGGAACCTCATTTCATCAATGGGTAAAGTCAACAATTACAAAGTGAATTAAAATAATTATTGTAAAAATTATAATTTTCTACCAGCTTATCATTAATCTTGTTTCTAAATGGGAGGGACAATATTTTGCACATCTGCATTTTATTTTATTTTTTATATTATACTTACTGGTTTCTTTCTAAGGCACCAGTACATTCTGAAAGTTGTCAAATGTAATGAATAGGTTGCAATGTACCAACATACGTGCATGCATACAGCATTAAGAGATGGGATTTAAAGGCCAAAGTACAGAAACGACAGTTAAATTGATGAAAATTATAGAAAAATAATGTATTCCTGTATTTCCATTTACTATATAAAATTCATATAAGCCTACGTGAATTATAAAGCGTAAGAAATTTTAGCTAAAGTGAAATCTGTTTACAAGAATTGCAGGTTCAGCTGAATAAACCACTGCTAGCGACAATGCTTTTTCTTAGTGGGGTGTTTCTATGTCGAGTTTCTGCAGTGGAATTCTGAGATATTGAAACTGAATATTCTGTTAATGTATCCAGAGGAGAATTTCACACCAAAAACTATAATTGCACAAAGGTAACAAGAAAGAAATTTTGTCACAAGTGTGTCTGTGGACCACTTTGGCAGTGGTTAGTATATGTGCACTTGTTACCGATTTCATTGCGGTGCATGTGTCTTTTACCCAATGTAGTTTAACAATGTATCCTAATCTAATTAAACTTCCCAAAGTAACTTAAAAAGCTGGTGAATAAGTATGCATATATTTTAAACCTAACCATAGGGTGGTTCCTTTATTATCCCTAAAAGTGTATTTTTATAGAAATAATATTCTTTTGTGGTTTTCGCTCCCAATGTGAAATGTTTTAGCATGTTGGACTGAATTGAAATTGTGGCTACTGACTGACTAAGAATTACTGCACTTTTGGAGAAAGATGAAACACAATTTTTGTTGATACAGTGAATAAAATTATCCAGAAATATTTTTCCGCCTTGGTTTATCATCCGAAATGTTGCTAAAATACTTGACTGTCCAGTGCAGACAATGCAGTAAAAAAATCTTAATTTCTGTGTGTTACTTATGTATAATAGGTAACTTAACCCTATCCAATATTGTAAATGCAATAAATAAAACTGTACCTTACAATAAGGATTAAAAAATAAATAAACTGTATCAGAGCAGAGAACTAACGTAATGTAAAAAGTATGAATATAACTAAAATAGGATTTGAATTCATTTACCAGAAACCATTTTCTGTATTGACAAATAAGCATAAATAAGATGAAGTTATTATGGAAACAAAACTCTCGGTTCTTGTCAGTGTTAGGAATTTATATATAAATGCCAGGAAATAATTATTTATTGGTGGCTCAATAACATCTGAACTTTGCCTTCCAGAAATTCAGATAGGCTGCTGGTCGCTGTTTTGTTGCACCCATTACTGATGCGCAACCTGCAACACATTACACAACTACGATATCACGCTTGTTATTATTTAATTAATCATTTATTTAAGAAATATTTTTCCTAAAATACTGATACATGAGAACTAAACACGTGCTTATTGTCGCTCATGACTAAATACTGGCCCGTGGTATCACACACTCACGATCGGTAGTTTTATGAGGAAATTATTTGATTGCACAACTTACACAAGCCAATAATAAACTAGTGGAACTTCACACGTAAATTGCTGTGTGTGTATATATATACACATTTTTTTTTCTTCATATGAATTGAAGGTTATACATATTATATATATTATATATATATATATATATATATATATATTATATATATATACATATTCAAAACACTCTTTGTTCAACGCGAAATGCTACGAACGTGACCTTTCTCGCAACGTCATTCTAATGTTAACACAGTGTTTTTGGCTACATTTAAGATGGCGGCTAGAGAGTCCATAGTAAAACCGCCTCTGCAGCGGCTTCGTCTATGTCACAACATGCCATCTCTTGTATCTCCTAACTTCATGGATAGCGGCATCCAGAAATGTACGAACAAATGACGGACGAAAAAACCAACATGGTGGAATGAGCGAGATGAGGGGAGTGGGGTGAGGTTATCATCCGTCTGCTGGGCGTGGTGCTGGAAGGACCTACGGAAATGTAACTTTTTTATATTAAATTTTTAATTAGATTTTAATAATACATTTTTAATGTTTTGACAGTAAATTTCTATTCGTTTTTATAATTTTTTTGGGATTTTTTAGAATATTCTTTAGGAAAAAAGGGACTTTTTAAGGAAAATGGGAAATTTCAAGGGGAAAAGGGAATTTTTTAGGGAAAAATTACCTCATGCTGAATGACGCTTACTGCTGCAGGCATATTATCAGCAAGCTTGGGGGCTACTTAAGACATACCAACTGTTACTTACTGTTGTGGACGTATTAGTAGCATGCTAGGGCCACTTACGGCATGTCAACGGCTGCTTACTGTTTGGGACATAACAGTAGCAAGTAAACGGACCATTTATTAAATGCCAATGTGAATACACTTTATTTTCTATTTAATGAATGTGAGAAGTAATATTAGCATGTGACATTACTAGTAATAGGAAATATAATTTCTGTAAAGCAAAAAGGGTAAAAAAATAAAAATAAAAAATATGTATTTTATTTATAACTTGAACGTAGCTAAAAAAAACTCCTCTATTGACTTGTGACAATAACATAAATTGGGTTTGTTACAAAATTAAAACGTTCTTTTATGTGCCAAATATATTTTGCGTTACTGCAAAATGCTTCTAAATCAATGTATGGTAGAGTAGTTGGTCTCAGCTCAAAGGTTGTAAGCTTAATTCCAAAATGCTCTAAGAAAATATAAAATTTATAAACAATACTAAAAAAATTAGATTTCAATGGAAAATAAGGAATATATATATATATAAATTTTTGCGGGAATCATCTTTTTTTTTTTAAATGCACGGCAAACTGATATGAAGAGAGCCACATGTGGTGAACAGCTGGGTTGTAAGTGGGAAACAGCTGACCTATACGTGGTCAATAGCTTGGCTACACTTAGTTGACGATAGTTGGTTTACTTATAGCAAGCAGGCGAGAACCAGTAGCCAGTGGACCCATGCTGCCACTAATGGCCCACTGATGGTGCCAGCGTGCCTGGAACGCTGAATTGGCCCGCTTACGGGCAGATAGTACACTATCAACCAAAAAGTAATCGGGCACCCTTGAAGATAGGTAATTCAGTACGTCAGTTTACTTGTGTTTGACAGCCCTCGGGGTAGTACCGCTGGTGTTTGTCCGTGGTAGCATGAACACAGAGGCCTATTGTAACATTCTGGATATTGAAATGCTCCCAACATTGTGACGTGGACCCGTGTTACTTCCAGGATGACATTGCCAGGTGCCATGTTTCAAGGGCTACTATGCAGTGATACGCCGACAGCAATGTTCGCCGATTGGACCGGCCAGCCCAGAGACCCGACCTCAACCCTATAGAACATCTTTGGGACGAATTGGATCGCCGGGTGAGGGCTCGTCAGGCGCGGCCAAAATCCATTGCTCAACTCATGGAATGGTTGCAAGACGAATGGCGACGAATCCCCGTGGATGTCCTGCAAACACTCGTAGAGAGCATGCCAGACAGAGTGGCTCCTGTCATAGCAGCAAGAGGTGGCCTTACCAGATTCTAATGGAGTGACAACCAGCGAGCAAACATTGTGGACAGGTGCCCAATTATATTTTGGTAGATAGGGTACTTTGCTACAAGGAAGTTATCTTAACAGTGGGCCAGATGTGGCCAGCTGCCCACAGCAGTCACGAAGTAACACGTGAGTCACGTGCATCTGCGGCTGTAATACGGAGCTTTGCTGATTGTGAAAACAATTAGTGTGCTGCTTACGCACAAGAAGATTCGCGCAGGTGAGACATATCTGACGTTTGCTACTTGGTACTTTAGGACAGATTAAGGAAATAATATGAATATATTTCGCACTATCTCAGGCCCCTACATATTGCTATAATCCTTAATTTAGCAACACAGCAAATTTTACAACCTCCAAACTGTATTGAACAATCATTCCACGCCAAATAAGTGATACTGTTAAGGTAAGGACACGCTTTGCATTATAGCGCATATTTCGTTTAAACATTTGTTGAGTCAAACAACGGAATGTGTAAAATTACGAGCGACTTCACAGAAAATTTCCAACTATATATGCATGAAAATGTTATGAAAAATGAATCGCATTAACATAGTGTAGCGTCATGTGGCGGCGCTACACCACCTTAGGTAGGGCGGAGTATAGATGGTAGCCGGGCACTCTTGTTTTATAAACACGCCCCACTTCGCCCGGCTATATGAGACCTAGCAGGCCGGTATTCCCCTCCCCCCCTCAAGATAGTGACGAGATAACGACTTGTACTGAGTGTGTGATTGATGCTGAAGACGAGAGCACCAACCTACCACTGGTCAGATGGGTTCCGAGGCCAACCGTCCAGAAGTTTAGGGTGAGCATAATTCGCGTAGTGGTAGGGACCAATGCTGGTATTGGGTCATCCTCCCCATTCCCCATTGTAGTAAATTATATTGGCAAGGATAGGGAATAGTTGAGTACTTAATGTCAGTAATAAATCTTAAAGTGATTCAGTATAATAACCCCATCTTGTTAATCTGTGTAGAGTAAATGTATCGTGATTTATAAGTAATTGTTCTTTCAAGCACCCCGTTGACTCCTCTAAGGTGAACTTGAATAACTGTAATAGTGCTAGTATGTCCAGACTATAGGTCAGGAGGAAGGGCACGTGTTTCAATATACAACACTTTATTTTAACCAACTATACAAAGATCTACTGGACTACATATCAAGATGGTACTCAAACTTAAAATAATAAAATGTAATACTTAATTCCAATATTAATTCCTTCTAATTTCGTTCATTACTTAGAAGTTTGCTATCTACCTCAAATTTACAAAATGCTAATAAAACGTTTATGTATCTGTAAGAAGTAGTTTTTACTTTATTTGCATGTTTACATTTCCATTGGAAGAATTTGGTTTACATACATGCATTTTTAATTCTTTAAAAAAAATTCGTTCGTATATGAAGATATTGAAATTTTCTGCAAATAATGATGTATTAACGTTATATTTATAATTATATTACAAAATACTGATACAATATTTCGATTCAAATAAATCATATTTCCAACCTTACCAACAAAATATCAACAGATTGAGGATTGATTAATTATACGCGTACCTACCAATTAAGAGAGTATATTTTTCAAATAGTAATAAACACACATCCAACTATAGTGAATTTATTTTAAGTTATCGCTGCTCTAGAAATGTATTCCGGTAAGTAGCCAATACATGACCAACAAAGTCAATTTTTAATAAGACATGGTCTATGTGCCAAAATACCCATGGTCTTAAACAAAACTTGATATTATGGTTTTTATTTTATTTGAAATATACTAAGTCCCATCGCTGCCATAAAGATCGTTTCATACGATGTCAACTCAACTTACAAATATGAACCAATTACTAACCATTGTGCTTCTAACAAATACACAGTGTATAACCAAGTAAACATATCTCAAGGAGGAAAGATCCTAGGGCTTTAAAAACCTTCATAGTTTATAAAATAGAAAAACAGTAATTTAAATTACTTTATAGCTACGAAAACTATTATTTTTACATTTAAAACGATTTTTCCTTTTAGTATCATCATGATTATTCCACGATATTCTTCCAACGAAAGTATATCTACCAATAGGCGACAGTATGTTTTCCAATAAATAACCAACACATTCCCAATTGAATAGCGTTCTAAACAATACATGGTTTGTGCGTTATAAAACTGTATATTTAATGAAAACATGTAAAATACTTGTTTTATTTTATTATAAATGCGGTAGTTTTCATTGTTGGCCTAATTTTGGTTACACGTTGTTGGCCCAACTTAACACTAAGTGCCAATGACCAACCATTGTGTTCCCAACTTTAACACAACATAAAACGCACTAAACATATTTCGAAACGAAAGGCTCCCAGGTCTTAAAAAACATCCACAATTTATAAAATACAAGAGAAAGACACTGTCGAAAATCAGAGTGTTTTTTTCCATAGTCTGAGATTAACAATTGGTTGTTGAAAATTGGCCCAACAGAAAAATATATATACCAATTACCAACATTGTGTTTACCAACTTGATGCCAGCTCTCAATCAACAAGTTTAATAGTTAACAAAAGTACACGTACGGTATGTTCTGGCATTTTCTGATTTAGTGGTGTCATTTTCTGACGTGCAGTAAATAGTTTCACAACGTCATCGTGGCACCTAATTCTCGTCATATTACGTTGGGACAGCGTTGCATTACTGTGTGTGTTGCAGTCCGATAAGAAGCCAGACTACTTTCCAACCAAATGTCAACCGTTGGACTAACGCAGGTTTCTGCTGGAGCCACTCCTCAGTTCCCTCCTGACTGACGTCCCGGGTATTTGCATAGCCCGCCCTCTTATAACCATAGACTTTAGTCTATGATTATAACACGAGCCTTAGACTAGCCTAATAATACAGAAATAACATTGTACATTATCTGGCCCCCGCTGCATTACTGTGTGTGTTGCAGTCCGATAAGAAGCCTGACTACTTTCCAACCAAATGTCAACCGTTGGACTAACGCAGGTTTCTGCTGGAGCCACTCCTCAGTTCCCTCCTGACTGACGTCCCGGGTATTTGCATAGCCCGCCCTCTTATAACCATAGACTTTAGTCTATGATTATAACACGAGCCTTGGACTAGCCTAATAATACAGAAATAACATTGTACATTATCTGGCCCCCGCTGCATTAATAATCTCTCAGACGTGTCTAGACCACATTTAAATATCTGAAATACAGCCAGTGCAGTAAACAGTAACTTATAGGTAACACTAATTAAAGAATATTATATATATTCTTCGTTTGGAAAGGTGCCGCTTAAGGTGAATCATAAAAAAAATTAATTTTTTAATTTTTTGTACATTAAGTGTTACTTTAAACATATATATTAAAGTGAACAGACAATGATTTATATTTCATTTACTACAGTTGAGACTGAGTCTTATGTACTGCGGAAAATTATGAACTACGCCCTCAACTTCTGCTACAACCGACGTCCCGTGTGCTAACATGATCACCTGCTGGCCTTACCTACACTGCACGATGCAATATTCCAGCGAGGTTTATTTTTCCTAGACTTGAAAATAAGCAAAAGGCTAGTGTGCCACTGTGCGACGTAATAAAAATAATTAACATTTACTTTTACATGAAACTGTGATGTACACGATGAATGATATTCGTTTACGTGTTGTTCATCTGAGGCCGAGCCTCGGCCGACCGTCATGCAGTAAGGCAGCTGTTAAACTGAAAGGCCCGGAAAACATGATTCGTTGACTTGCCGCCTTGGGCGCTAGTGTAGCGTAAGGGGTCTGTATCAGCGTGTATTGCGCGGTATAGAGGGCACCATCAGGACCTCACTTCTTGGAAATTAACTCCTCCTGGAAGGTGGCCGATGCTTGCCATTGGCTAAATTAAAAATTGACTATTTGTCTCAACAGTAGTGAGGAGTTTCCCCACCCCAATCTTGTACTATATATTGAACCAGCAGCGGATTGGTTTCCAGACACTCGGCTGCTGGGTTCCAGACACGTCCTAAGCTAAGCATTTCTTATCATGTTGTAGGGCCCATATTGGTCTGGTTAAAAGAAGATAAATCGATTTTTTGCCCGTCCATGTAGCTGGTAGAAATTATCTTGGTAGGCCTAGATAAATGATTGGAGATGGCTATTCATTTTATTAAAAATTAGTAACAAAAAACTGTTAATTTTAAGAATGGTTTTGCTTCAGCCAAAGTTTTTGTAATCAACGCCATGTTAAGAAAATGCTTTCTCAGCCTTGGTGTAGGTTGGTAATAGAAGTCATGTATGGAAATATATTTATAAAAATATCTAGTTTTACTCTGTCCTGAAAGGATGTGATATAGAAATATATTTTAAGTATAGGAAGTATAAGGAATACTTAGCGTTATAGGTTACTTAAAAGGAGAATAGTCTTTTACACGATTTTAATAAATACTAGTGAAAAAGAAAATAAATGAATCTGAATAATAATATTACACAATTTTTACCAATATTTTTGAGAAGTACCCATACACATGAATTTATAAAAAAGGTAATTTAGCACGCTGTGCCATGAACTTAATAGGAGTTACTGTTTTTTATATACTCCAAAAGTTGTGATTTTTCAGCCTAATGCAAAGATTAAATTTCCATGCTGTCTTATGATGTTTAAAGGGCTGTTATAATTTTGCTTTGTTTAGCCTGGAACTATACTATATCTCTATATAAGCATTGAATGGCCAAAATGTACTCAGTTTTGAAGACCAAAATACAATTTTTAGCAGTATATTCTGCGGAAGTAGTGTTTTGTAAATATTTGGTGCTTTCGCATGGTTTGTACTGAAAATAGTTTTTAAACACAAAGGTTTTTCCCACGCAGTGTGTGTTTTCTAGTTTCCTGACATGCTGTGCGTCTAAACTGTTCTCAAAGTTTTGTTTGTTGGTTTCATACGACTGGCGGTTTCCTTGGTTATGAGGCTTTTCTCGTGTGGTCCTTGTTGAAGGATGTAACGAGTCCCACACAGTGTACATTCGAGAATTCGCACGATTTAACTGTGATTATCAAATGTGTAAGTCTGACATATCCTACGCTACATTTTTTTAATGCTTTTAATTTTAATAGAACTACTTTTTGCGGTGTTAAATATAACAGTTTAATAGCGTTTGATCTATTGGTGTTTTAGCGCTTGCGAACATGACATTTGCTCGTACAGTTGATTAGTAATTTGACATTATATGAATATTATAGATGTTAAAAATATAAGTTCAAATTGCGATTAATTTTTTATTACAAATATAAAAGAAATTTTAAAAAGTGATTTTTCTGAGTTGTTACTCACCGTAAAACTGGTCAATAATGCGAGTTCGTAAATAAGAGGACGGCTAGGCCATCGGAGCATTCGAGTCTTCATCAAATCAGAGTAATATAAGTCGATTTAATGTCCGTTTCCTACAGATTAGACGGACATATTGTAGTATTCTGCATATATTAACATTTTCATATACCGAAATGCCATCATAAGTATCAAAATGGCGCGCTCAGACCGTAACATGATCGTTTCTGATTTTTGGTTAAACAATTGAAATTTGTGTAGCAACTAATTATTTCGCTTAACTTCAAACGTTGCATGGTAGCTGCATTTAAACTCTGTCACAGGTACAGTACTCCAATTTCAGTAAGTGTATATACGAAAATGAACGATATACGAAGAGTCCATTTCTCATGGGTTTGATCGCTCTGAACCCAGAAAGTGGTGACTGTGAAACCAGCTGTGCCTCTATGGCAGTATAACTTAACTGTCAGAAGCACGGAAATTATTTTTTCTCTATTTCGTTTGTTAAATATTATTTGAAAACTTTAAACTTTTTCACTCTTAGAGCGGACATAATAGTGATGATATAAAATCTGCATACACCTCGTTCGATGAAGTTCATAATAAAGGTGTTAACGTTAAAATATAGTCCATTCACGGTAAAGTGGGCACTTTTGAAAGCCCTCTAATTTGAACTAATAGTCAATATATATATTTTTTATTTTAATCTCAGATGTTAGCTTTCGAGAGCGGTGGTATATACACAGTGTGTTTATTATTTACATGGTAATATTTATTAAGAAATATTGTTGAATGGTACTAATCCTGAAAGGAAGAATTATTGTGGCCTCCAAAATACTCACTTTGCTGTGAACAGCATATCGTTTTAATTAACTGTGGCCTGGTTTGAAACCAAAACCAATCCCCGTTGTGTGACGTTTCTATGGATGCTAAATGTTGCTCTCCACTCCCTGGTGGGTTGTCACAACGAGTTGAGAGAAAGGGAGACAGCGATAGTGCAGCCACACAAGGCAAACGATGACAAATTGTTTGACAGCCAAGCGCGCACTTACACACACACACACACACACAACATACGAAACCTCTTACACCGCAGCGGGCTAAAAATATGTATTCCTTCATATTTACCCCACTTAACATTCCCGAACGCTGTTCAGTCGTGACGCGCTCAAAAGAAAAAAAAGGAGGAGAGAAAGGGAAGATAAATAGTTACGCAGCTGGAAGCTTTCATTTCGCCGCCTTTTAATGAGTGCTGGCACAAGAAAAGGAAATAGTGTGACGTTATTAGCTCCCAATTTAATGCCGTCTTGACACTTCTATCGCCTTAGGAGCTGAGACCAAGACATTTTATGTTGAGCCCAGTATTCACTAGCCATAACCATTCACATAACATCGCACTTAATTACGAACTTTTGCTTAGATAATTTTTTATACACGCAACACGGAAATTACTTATCTGTAAGCTCTCACGCAGAAAAGCGAAAAATATATTATAACGTTGTATGGCAAATTGTACGAAATTACGTAGCAATGAAATTGAAACATTAAATAATTCAAATCAACATATTATCACAATAAAGTTATGTTAATTCCTATTATTTGAGCTATATTAGTAAGCGTTTTTTGCCACTGGGTGCTGCAAATATTCATTGCAGTGATAATTTGGATTTATTAATAAAAATGCATAAGTAACCTAACTGTCGAGTAAATAATCATAAATAACCCTATCGCTATGATGATTAAGTTTTTAATACCAGGCGCACACAAAACATTTTGGGAAAATTATTAGGCCGACGGGACAACAAAATCCAGTCAAATAACTACCATCATGTTTATTTACACCATGTAAAGTCAATTGGACCAAACAAGAAAAAAAACGTAACTCTCTTGACACGGACTTATAACCTTGCAACATAGATTGTCTTGTTGCCCATGTTGAATACCACTGTTAGCGTATGTTATCACGAACGAGAGTAAGGAAATGTACGATATTCCAGCTGATGCTATTAAGTGTAAATTATTTTCTTAGTATTATATTTCCTAATATCATTGACAATTGTCGAATGATAAATTTTATTTAGCGTTAAAAAATCTGTTATATTGATAGTACCAAATTCATAATAAATAATAATTGTATTCTTTATAAAAATAAAATCTTTCTAAAATTATTTACCCCCAAATGTTTCTGGGCTCTAAGTTTATTTCCCATTTTCACAAAATTACTTGTTGGTCACAACGTAAGCTATGATACAAAACGACTTGTTTTAATTAGTAAAAACGTTTACTTCTGTAAAATAATTTGCTGAACCCATCTGCAATAATCGCCATTGTATTTAAACTCTTTATTCGTAAACAATGAGTGTAGGGCCTATTACGAAAAGTAACAAAACCGTTCTTAGCTGATCAATTACTAATAATTTTTCATTGCCTACATTTGGGAATAATTGCAAAATGACGCCTATATGGCCGCGACGATCAAGCTGGATCTATGTTTAGATACTCGAGCATCAACATCTATAATGTCTGCCCACTGTAAAAGTAAGTGAAAAATATGGATGGCACTTAATGAAAGAAATCAGGTTAAAATACTATGGAAAATATTCCCTGCTAGTAGATGTATAATGCGCGTACCAGCGCAGCGCACCTTTTCATCGAAAATTAAACAATTTAAAGGCGACTCTCATCATTTTCAAGCAACTTTTTCAATTTTCTAGATACCTCATTTGACATCAATTTTCAACCCTTAGAGAAAAAAAGCAAAATTAAGCCAAAATCAAGAAAATTTCCAATATTTCACAAAATGGCGTGCAGAACTTATCATACCAAAGGAAAGAAGCAATTTTCATAGAAAATCAGGAAATTTTTCCCCACAACCAAACAAATTTTCACGTTTTCTGGAAATGCCAATTTTGCAAGAGAGTAATATAAATCGAGCACATTTATGCCAAAATAAAGCAAAGTAAGCTAAAAATCAAATGAAATATTATCTTATTATTCTTTACAGTTTATATTCGAAGCTCTACTATTTTTTTTAAACGTATTCTATTCGCTCTAGATTTTCGCATATATCTCGAAGCTCATATTTATCGTCAGTGATTTCTAAGAGTGATAAATGTAAAATTTGCAAATTTGAATGAAATTGCTGAACTATATTTTTAAGATCTTCATACGCATGATATAATCTATAGGAAGGTGGTCTTCTACCACTGCCACCTTTTAAAATGTTAGTCATGCTACAAGGGAAGACCGGCGACGTCATGTATATTTTTATAAATAAATAAAATTACTAACAATATCACAAATTTAATCGAAATTCTTAACAGAACTCTAGATCATGTATACACTTTTCATTTTTCATTTCTTTTAAGCCTCTATATGATATAAAAACTTCCTTCTCATTTATTAGTGTCAAGACTTTTATCTAATATATTCACACAGCGCTCTGGCAATGATATTTTATATATACCATCTAAAAGAAAATTATTTTTTTTTGCTGAAATTAGATTCATCAATTTCAAAATCTGTGGCAGTACACCATTAATTTTTTTCTAGATTTTGTAGTTTGATGAATTCAAACGAATTGTACAACTTGTTGAGTAGAGCCTCCATTTTAGTGGTATTTATAAAGAAGCAAATTATTAAAGAATTTTTTTTTAATTCTCTTAATAAATAAATATACTTAAAATTAAAATTGCAATTTATGCTCGAAATGTAAAATAATACCATATCTAAGCATTGTAAAAATTGCGGTGAAGTATTAAACATTGAATGTTTTGCATCACATAATTACACAAAATATAAACATGTTAACACATGTAAAAATGTACAATAGATTATGCCAGAAATATTTATGATTTTAACATACAGAAAGTATTATGCGAAAGCGGTAAATGATGTTTCAAAAATATATCTAAAAACGCATAAATATGGTAAATTACACAACAGAAAAGAAGTTCAACACGAAGATTTTTCAAATAATACATGTGCAGTATGCAATGACAATAAATATATCGATTCATTTTATCCTCATAAAGCAACTATAGGCAAACATACAACAAAATGTAAAAAAAATTTTAATAAGAAAATATTATTTGAATGTGGAAAATATGTTTGTATTCTATAGCTCAAAGATCATAAAAAACTAATTCGCCCAATACAAGATATTCTAAATGAAATTCAACATGATGATTACCAATCAAAAGCATGTACAGCATGTAAATAAAATAAAACTATAAAATTATTTTCTCTTCATAAAAATACCAAGTATATACATACATCAATATGAAAAAAATGTTGTAATGAGAAACATTATCACAGAAGAATTGGAATAGTTTAAAAATTATTGTCAATAATTTAATGCACTTTTCCAACTTCATTCCGATATATTGAATATTTTTACATTTCTTCATTTCTTTGTATTTTAAAATGTTTGCAATTACTTTTTACTAAATAAAATCTATAATAATGGCAAAGAACAATCTAGCAACTCAGTTGGGTGAGAAGACAGTGAGAGAATTAAGAATTATAGGTAGACATTAAAAAAATTATTATCGGTATAATCTAAAGGAAGATGATTTAATTAAACTTTGATATTATCTATGGAAAGACGATTTCATTGCAGCTATTATACCATTTATGATATACCAGCAAAGAGAAAGAAACTTTGCATATTTACCATTTTCAAATTACAATATAAAATATATAAAATCTAAAAAAAAAAAATGCCGAAAAAATATTTCCATTCTCTAATAATCTATTTGTTAAGCCAAGAACTAAAGCAAGGGTATATCTGAACGGATAACAAAGAACAGTTTTACAAATTTACAGTGATGGGATTGCAATATCAATTAATTACATAACCAAGGTACCGGCCTTTAAAATAAATATTTCCTTTCTCTACTAATGTATTCACAAGCTAAATTAATGGAAGAAGCAATAAAAATTACAGAGTCAATAAAGCTTTAGAATGTAGAATATCAACTTATAAAATTGAGAATTCATTTAATTTGGTACAGCCTAATCAACTGTTAACTTATATGAAAACTATGGTTTTTGAGATAGTACGTGATCTACGTAGAACCTTTAGAGGGCTGTAAACTAGCATTAAATTATATACAAATTCCCGCAAGCTCGAAAATAATCAAGTAGAATTATTTACATTTCAGTTATTTAATCATAGAATATTAAATGAAGGAGAATTTATAAAGATTTATAAAATTATAAAGTAATAGATAATTATGAATATACTATTAAAGTAATGACATATATGGTATATCCACTAAAACACACAATGAATAAAATTGATAAGCATACATATTCACTTTATTTCAAAAATGATATAAATTCTCATTATTGTTGGATAGAAGATTTATCTCGATTAGTTTTAGTAGAAAAAAATTATCATAAAATTAAAACTTACATATGTAATATGTGACTTCAAAGTTTTTACTCTCAAGAGGAATTAAATAAACATTCAGAAGACTGCTCTAAAAATGAATCAGTAAGAATCATTTTACCTTTGAAAGGAGAAACAGATATCTTTCAAAAATTATAATCATACAATTTTCCTTTCACAATATATGCAGATTTTGAATCAGTTCTAAAGAAAATATCAACCACTAAACCAAACCAAAGAGAATTAAATAAATTTAACTTAATCAAAAAATATCCTATTTTAACAGAGGACGATACTGATAATGGTCTTTATATGGAGATACTTAAACAAAGATATAATCTTACTAATGATGAAATAAATACCATTGATTTAAAGTTGAATGACGAATCATATACTATGACATATCAATTACATGAAGCATCTGGTTTTTCCTATTATATTGTATCTACTTATGGTGATTATATACCGCCAGTAGTATGTCGAGGTCCAAATGCATATAAGATGTTTATACAATCAATAAACAGGGAAGTAGAAGAAATTGGGGGAATACATTCACAAATTGAAACAATGCATCCACTGACAAATGAAGAAAAAGTGTTTAATAGTAAATTTTAAAAAATGTTCTCTATGTGATTGTGAATATACGGAGGATAGTAAAAAAGTACGTCATCATGATCACATAAGTGGAAAATTAATTAATCCCGTATGTAATCATTGTAATCTACAAATAAAATTACCCAAATTTGTTTCAATTTATTTCCATAATTTAGCTGGGTATGATGCTTATTTATTTATTAAAAAGCTAGGATATAATGATAAAAATCTAGATTAAATTGCGAATAACGAAGGAAAGTTTATTACTTTTGGGAGAAACACAGAAAATTTAAAAATGAAATTTATAGACGCATTTATATTTATGGTCAGTAGTTTAGATGAATTATCATCTAATTTAATTAAAGATCAAATGAAACACACCCCAAAGCATTTTCCAAAATATAAAATTGATTTAATTACAAGAAAAGATGTTCATCTACATGATTGTATAGATAGTTGGAATAAGTTCAAGATACACGAAGCACGCAAAAACACGGTCCCCCTTGACAGGCAAGTGCTTGGCAGCAGGCCAGCAGGCAAGTTATTTTTATCTCCCATGCTATAAGCTAGGTGAATGCGTCAGCCTCCAGTAACACTAGAGAGTCTGTCGCGCGTTCAAAACTTTCTAAGTCTGTAACCTTGAAAACTAAATCGCCAATAAAATCAGAACCACTATACCAAATTATGTCAAACAAACAGCAATTTATTTATAGTAAATAGTGATTAGATTTGGTTGTATAGCAAGCTGGTTGGTACGACTGGTGATATGCATATTCATGGTCATGCTGAATTGTGTTTTAATCCATAATAAATATGTTTTGCCATAATAATCGGTTCATGTGTTTTTATTTCTTATGCTCCCTTTTTTTAATTAGCCCATAGATAACATTTATTCGCTGTAGGATGTTGGTAGTATAGTAAATTATATATCGTTTGTGTCATAAAAGAAGTAAATATATCCCCTAGCAGACCCTTGCACCAAACGACCCAGAAATATTAAGTTATAACAGCACCTATATACACATACGTGACTGACAGTTGACAGTGAAATTACAGTTCATGAAGGGAACTCATGCGAAGGAATACACCCTTGTGGTGTATTGCGGTTGTAATTTGTTAGTTGATTTCTGATCCAATATACAGAACATCAAATCTGTATTTGGTTGTTGTTTGTGATGAGTGTGACATAATTAATCATATTTCATATTTGTAATTATTTATGACGGTTCATATTTGCATTTATTTGTCATAATTGTGTTGCTGGAATAACTATGATGAAATTGCTGTTTGTTTGACATAATTTGGTATAGTGGTTCTGATTTTATTGGCGATTTTGTTTTCAAGGTTACAGACTTAGAAAGTTTTGAACGCGCCACAGACTCTCTAGTGTTACTGGAGGCTGACGCATTCACCTAGCTTATAGCATGGGAGATAAAAATAACTTGCCTGCTGGCCTGCTGCCAAGCACTTGCCTGTCAAGGGGGACCGTGTTTTTGCGTGCTTTGTGACTTTATCTTTTTGATCACCAAGTTCAAACTTCAGTTTCTTACACGAAAACATGGAAGCGTTACCAAATACACTAATAACAGCTGTATTTTCGGCCTTCCCTTCATGAACTGGAAAAGTCTTCCAACATATTATATCACGAGAGTCAATGTCACTAATTTCCTTAGACGCAGGATCCATTTGATTATGCGAAAGCAAGCTGGTTCAACTTTCAAGTTAACAAGTGTATTAAAATAATCCAAAACTGATTTGTTGAAATTTTGCAATTTATCAGCTATTTATTTATCGAAATATCTCTTATTAACAGCATATTTTCCGTTTATAGGGTCTACTAAACTAACAATTCTACGATTTTGAAGAGAAACATAATTTTTGTATAGCTAAAAACTTTACTTATTTTATCTTGTAAATCAGAAGAAATAGTATTGTATTTAGAATATACGTCTTTTTTTTTTTCAATCGGAAACAATATATCGAATCTTGAATTTATATCTGTGTTTTTAGCATAAGCAGAAATTAAATATGAAGTGATAGATAAAACTGATTTGTATCTTGGATCTACACCTGTTTTTAAATCATAGTTAGAAAAAATACTATTGTTACTTGAATCTAAATCTTCTTTTAACTATTTCTAATCTACATCTTTTTTAAATCGGAAACAAAATTTTTGTATCTTAAATATACATATTTTTAAAATCAGAAGCAATAGTTTTGTATTAGTGTAAAAGTATTAATTGAAAAATTTTATTAATGGCTTCTCAAATATATCTGTCATTTAATAAAAAAGAAATTATAACATTACTCTTAAAATCTTTCGAAAAAAGATGTAATACAATTAAACATAGATGTCCCCATATAATTGAATCAAAATTCTGAATTCTATTATAATTATAATGAATATTTATATTTTTATGTAATTAGTTCAGTTAGTAGGAATATTGCCTCCAAATTAGTCGAAATAGTAAACAGCATTGTTTTCTTTAAAATATCAAATCCAATGATTACCAGGGTTTGTTGAAATATCGACATTTACCACAACACATTCATTTTTGAGCATTCTATTTGGTATTTACTATATCTACATAATTTCCAATGTCGATATTAGATAATGGGGATATATTCAAATTTCTTTTAGCTGTCCTTTTTTTTTTTTTTGCAACTAAACCACTTCCTGCATTATTTTCCATTGCCAAATTGTTTCTCTGGTGTTCTTCTAATTCTTTTTTAATTTTTCTATTCTGTTTAACAGAATTGTAATTTGCAGTAGCTCCTCGAGCCAAACTTCCAAGTGCACCTAAAATTGGAGTTAAAATTAGTAAAAAACCGCCATAGTATAAACCACTTCCAGATTTTTCTGTGAGTATCTTTTCGAGCATTGGAAGTGTCAATGTTAGTAAGAAACCTTTGCCGTCTGTTAATTTTTTTTTTTTTCTCAAGTCGATATTTTGTTAAAAATTTATCTATACCCAAATCTCGTTGATCAATGGGTATATCGAAAGTTAAGCTTTTATCTTCATTTATAAGTAAATATATATAATTTAAAAACATTTCAATACCCCAACCTAGTTTTCTTTTTGTAAACATTGTTGAAGCAACAGCAGCAGAAGCAATTTTTTTTACCAATTGGTGTGTTTTTATCTAACATGATTTCTTTAACTTCTTTTTGTAAAAGTTTATCAGCTTCATGTCTAGATTAAGTGCTGGAAAGAGTTGATGAGAGAAGAAAACTGCTGAAAGTCATAAGAGAAAGGAAGAAGAACTTGATGGGACACTCGTTGAGACGGGAGTGCTTGCCAACAGACGCTACGGAAGGAATAGTTTGTGGAAAATAATTGAAAGGAAGGAGATGACACAAGTTGATAGATGACATCAAGGGAAGAGGAAAGCATATGAACCTGAAGAGCTTGGCAGAAGACAGGAAAGAATGGAGAGATACCACGTGAAAACCTGCCTCTGGGCAGAACACAAATGATAATGACGATTTCTAGATTCTAAATCTTTATGGGCTCTATAAGCAATATCGTGGTATTTGCATGCTTCATCTAATTTATTCATGCCTGGGTTGCCTCTTTCCAAAATTTCATTTCATTTTTTAATGGGCCACAATAATTATATCCAGCAAATTCATTTCAGGCAAATATAAATTGTTTAATGCCCAATTTATAATAACTTTGTCATGATGTTCATGATTCCAAAATGAATGTGGAATTTTATTTATAACTCTTATAAGGAATTCCCTTCTGGTCATTAAAAACAAAATCAGAAAATGTATTGTTTAACGTATTCATTATGCTTACTTTTTCATTGTAATCATTTTTATTCCCAGCGTTTTCTTCACCATTAAGCAATAATAATCTATCAATTTGATTTCTAACATCGTCCATCCAAACATATTCTTTTGGCAAATTGTTGTATTTTTTTTTCATACCTTCTCCAGATCTAGGAGAATTTAGAGAAATCATTCTTTCAGGTGTGTTTGGTGCTAATTTTTAATGTGATTTTTTAAATATATTTTTCATAAAATGGTCTAATTATATTATTATACTTCCAACCTCCACTCGAAGATACCTTTTTGTTAGGATTATATTGTTGGAATGCAGCATTGGATAATAAAACAATTTCTGTGTAATTTTTAAAGTCATTATAAGTAATTACCTGGAAGTTCTTCATCGCTACTTTTTGTTAACAATTTAGAAAGTCCTTCTGTTAATTCATATTCTTTATCCTTAACAAATACTGTATCATCATCTATCTCTACTTGTGCATCACGAAAGTAAAAATATTGCCCAACTCCACGTAAACCAAATATTTCATCAACAAATAAATTATTTTAGAAAATTCTGTTCCGAGATTTATAGTAGATTCAGACGCGATACGTCTCCAATTAGATGCGGCATGTGCCAAATTTTTCAATGGTACAATACCCATTTACTCTTCTACATTAGGGGATTTTGAGAAAAATTCTCTTTCAACTGATGATTCTCGTGGTGTTCGTGGAAAATCTAATTTTTTAATGTTACAGGAACTAGTGTATTTATGAAATTGTTATGTTCATCACTATCTTGTTCTACTCATTTACCAATACTGAGTAGTTCGTCACTTAAAGTTATATCTTTCTTCTTATTTCTTTCATACTTAATTCGTGGTATTTTTTATCATTTGTATATTTCTCGATGAGTAATTTAACCCGAGAAATGTTATTCGAGTCTTTCATATAGATACAATTTTTTTCTTCTAAATGATTTATAAAAGCATTGAACGCTTTGATAGACAAACTTTTCCCCCAAATGATCAAACTAGGGGGGATTTAAATGTTTATAATAATAGAATTGAATTTGATATTCCCTTAGGATATGGCTTTTCTTTTCCATATGACGCTTAAGTTTATAAGTAATAAAAATTACTAAAGAGACATAAAGTTGGGGCTGAGGCAGAATATGTAAAAGAAGACAATTTTTATGTTTCTTCTAACTTTTTTCCTTTTCAGTTTTGTAATGAAGAAATTTCAAAACATGGAAATATTATTGAGGCTGTTGACAATCCAGGTATAACATCAACAATAATGAATGCTTTATTAAGATCCCCAAGTGAACAAAATTATTTACAATTTTCTGGTGTTGACAGTAAATATGGAGTAAAATCTATTCATAGCCATAAAAGAAATGAGATAACGTACACACTGAGTTATTTGTTTGGTTTTATTCATGACAACAATGAAATTTTTTGGAAAGGCGGTTATAAAATTACTTTTTTTTAGAAATTCATCAGATAACAATTGATTATTTGTTCATGAAACTGGCGCTGTTCAGAAAAGCTATGCTGATCCAGGTAAAATTGTTATTCAAAAATTAGAAATTATATGGCCTATTGTTGAATACAAATCTAACACAGCAATTGCAATTGAAGAAAAAAATATGCAAACATCCTAAAATACCTATTAGTTTTAATTATTGACAATTTTTAGAAAAAGAAGTATCTGCTGGAACAACTGTTTTAACTTTGATATAAAATATCAGTTTAATGATTTATAGTTTTACATACCCGATTTTGTAACTGTAGGATTTCAAACTAATAAAAAAACCATGCTGAACGCTTCTATGTTTAACCATTGTAATGTGAAAAATACTTATGTTTAAAATGGTAGAAATGAAATTTTTTCAAAATAAAATTGAAATATAGATTTTGAAAATGGTTCTTGTGATAAAATGTTCCTTGCTTATAGTGATTTTGGAAATTCAAAAGCAAAACTAGATACTGTAATGTAGAAATAGTGAACTTTTATTATAAACCAACTGTAAACTTCGAAGGCAGTATCAATTATTATTCATTTTTTGGGTGAAGACCATTGTATATTATTGATTGCTTGTATAGAAAAACAACTGTAGTTAAAGAAACAACAAATATAAAAATTAGTGTAGACTTTAATAAAGGCGTTGGAGCAAACAAAATTTGCAATGATCTAATTATCCAACGGAATTTAACCTATGATTGTTTGAAAGAAAGAATTACTGAAGATATATATATATATAATTTTTTAAGTTAATAAATGGAAGAATCATATTAATATTTCGATATTTTAATACAATATTTTAGACATATATTTGAGTGGTTATACTCAAAATTTTAAAGATTTTTAGAAATATAGATGAATTATGTGATCAAATAAAAAATCATTTACATAATTCTAAATAAATTTTCGTTTATAAATAAAAAAAGGATCCAGTTATGTTACTTTGTAGTTTGACGAACGCTTTAAAAGGTGGCAGTGGTTCAAGACTACCTTCCTATAGCATAGATAATGCGTATGAAGATCTTAAAAATATAGTTCGCCAATTTCATTCGAATTTGCAAAGCTTACATTTATCACCCTTAGAAATCATTGACGATAAATATGAACTTCGAGATATTGACGAAAATCTAGAGCAAATAGACGAAGTTTTTAAAAGATTAGTAGAGCTTCGAATAAAGTACAGTACAATAAGATAATATTTCATTTGATTTTTTACCTATTATGCTTGATTTTGGCATAAATTTGCTTGTTTTATATTACTCACTTCCAAAATTGACATTTCAGGAAAACATGAAATCCTGCTTGATTTTGGGGTAAAAATTGCCTGATTTTCGATGAAAATTGCTCGTTTTTATACTATGGAAAGTTATGCATGCCATTTTGTGAAATATTGGAAAATTTGCTTGATTTTGGCTTAACTTTGCCTGTTTTTTGGGGGGGGGGGGGATTGTTGTCAAATGAGGTTTCCAGAAACTTGTAAAAGTTGGTTGAAAATTATAAAATTTTGGCTTAAAATTGCTTGATTTTCTATGAAAAAGGGCGCTGTGCTGGTACCGGAAGTATACATCTACTCCTGCTTGTAACTGCATATATTTTAACAGGCATTCAGAGGCCCAGAAGCTGCTGAAGTTAGTGCTGCAGGTTCTGCTGATTAAACTGCCGCTAGTAATATGACTACATTTTAAGTGGTAAGTTTATTTGTTCAGTTTCTTCTGATTTGTTTCTTTTACACTGAAAATGGAAAATTTCAATTCCTCCAGAAGTGAATTTCATCTCCAGAAATGATAAATATATTAATTGCAGGAGCTGGTAACAACATAAAGCGGTTGCCATATTTCAAGAGATCTTCGCAGCCGAAACAAAACAGTGATGAGGGCAACGGAATCACCGCGAGAAAAAAGAATGCCTAGTAATGGAAACGTCTGCTTAGTTCCCTACATGTGAATTTTTTGAGTGACCCACGGAGATTCGAACCCGGCTCGTCTTAAGTGGAAGGCAACGCTTCAGCCTCTACGACGACCGCAGCTTCACGTAATTATCCAGATAAATTCTAGTGATACCTAGAGGCGATTTAGTAAGCAATCCTGCGAACACAACTGAATTAATGTGATATTTTATTCGTTTTTCAAAATTCTCCGATGCAGTATCGGTCCGAAAAGCCTTTTACTTTGGTTTCGAAATATCCGAAAATAGCAAATCAATCAAATGACATTCAGTATCATTTTCGGCCAAGTCAGTTTATTTGTTACTAAGGAGAAACGAAAAAACAAATGGAAGAATAATTTTTCCCAAGATTTATTTACATATTTTGAAAACCCCGACTTGCCCAAAGTGATGAAAATAAATGAAAATTGTAAATATTTCTGTCTTCCTATCATAACTGTGATTTTGGTTCTGACTGATTGCTTAATAATTATTTTGCTGTGCCTAATCTGTCATGTTGTACTCATCACACTTCATTGACTCCAAGTTAACACTTAATATATTACTCTTTTTAAACATTTCACCACTGAATTTTTTTCCTTTTTTTATCATGCGAGTATTGAGCAATCGTGTCCCTATGTAATATTTCCAAATGTAACTATTTTTTTATAACGGTTTCATCAATGCCGTGTTCACTCGTACAAAAATATATAACTTTGTAATTATATTTGGGATTTGAAACAAATTCCCTTCGCTGACACGTAAAATATAATGAGTGTGAGAGCAGCGAATTACCTACATTCATGTCGTGTTATAATTGGCGGATTTTGTTTACCAAACGGCCACATGTCGCAAATTTTCTGTACGAAATTTCTGGCTAGTGTAGTAATTTTATATTTTGTGTTTTGTTTCTGACGAAACTTACACAATGGTGAAATATCAATAATCACGACCCCGAAACCAAACCCTAAATATTATGACGTTAGTTAATTTTAACATTTCCGCGTAATTAACTCACTGTGAAATAATATTGTTGATTGACGACTGTAATAAACGTACAATATCATCGGTATTTTTTAAAGCAATGGAAATATTTTTTATATCTTAGTGTTGGGAATGATATATTCCAATACATATACATCAGTCGAATTAAAAAAAAAACTTTATTTCTATTAATTAACATTCATATTAATAAATAGCTGGTATAAAACTGGCAATTCGGTAATTTTTAACTAAGACGTCGTTGATGTAATTTTACCTCATCACCCTTGAATGTGCCCGAAACTAAACGTCGAGCATAAATTAAATGGTTACGTACACTGGGCGGGCCAGGTTCGTTGGAGTTTTAGGTCTTAATGGCACATTGAAGCTAAATTTATTTATAATGCCACAAATAAAACCTATATAGCTATTTCTTTCAGTGTATAACATTATACATAATGTATTACTATTCTCATTGCAAACTAATAAATTTTTACCAGATATATAATTATCTGAACAAGTAAAAACGTATATAAACCATTATATAAATATATATATATAAATATATATATATATATGACACAAGAATAAAACGCGTGCGATAAATTACATATTTAGGAAACAACCAATAAGTGATTTTTTAAGGCAAGATAAAAAAAGTGTAAAGATACCGCGCATAAACTATATATATATATATATATAGTTTATGCGCGGTATCTTTACACTTTTTTTATCTTGCCTTAAAAAATCACTTATTGGTTGTTTCCTAAATATGTAATTTATCGCACGCGTTTTATTCTTGTGTCAATGCGCGGTATCTTTACACTTTTTTTATCTTGCCTTAAAAAATCACTTATTGGTTGTTTCCTAAATATGTAATTTATCGCACGCGTTTTATTCTTGTGTCAACATTAAAGTACATTTTTTTAATGTTATGTTGGACATTTACTTATATTTTGTATGTAAACAAATATAATTTTTTTAAATACACGGTATCTCAGTACATAATTCATCCCGGAAATGACATAGATGGTGCACTGTGAGCCCCGAAGGGCCATCAACAAATTCTAAATCAAAATTTTGGTATCTTCAGCCGTTCGAAAGATATTTGGGGTAAATATCTTCACTGGATGATCTTGTAATACACATAAATTAATTATAGAAGTGACTTATAAGTTCTTTGTTTAAAGTTCAAGCAAAATTATTAAATATTCTAATAATAGTGTCTATTAAAGTTAGTAAAATTATATTGTCCCACAAGCGTAATATTGCACGTCCATGTTTGTAACACTTAGACTGTGCCACTTTACTGACTCCTGAATTAAAATTATTTTAAGATACGACCACAGAACATTCTATTTTGTACTTGGCGGGAGTGTTCATACATGGAGAAAACAAAGAAAATAAGTAGGATCATTAGAAATGCATAGAAAAACCATAAAAGTAGAAAGATTTGTTAGTAGGAAGTTAAGTTTCGTCTAAAAGGCAGTGTTCTCAGAAATAGAGCACAGTAAAAATGCGTCTACTTTGCGCTGCACATACATCAGGTGCTTGGTTGTCAGAACATATCATTACACAGCCAAAACGACTTGATAAAGCGTCACATTAGAGCATATATCATAATTTTCATTGAATTTGGAAGTTAAAGAGGTGTCCTTCAGGTACACCACTTAAAATACCCTTCCCTATGTCGTGAATGCAAGCCATAAATAAGCAATAGCTAAAATATGTTAATCTCCGGATTGGGATGGAGAAAATGTTACCCTAGTTGGATGGTTTTCGTAGTTTTCGTCCATGCAAACACGAAATACTTTCCATACATAAGTCTATATTTTCTAGACATGTATACGTCTTCAATAAAATTTTCAAATATAAATCTTTGGTGAATTTTTTGTAACTTTATTATTTTTTTGATTTAATCGTTTCCAAATAATTCTTAGAGATATAATATTTGTCATGACATTCACGCGTGATTAATATTCTTCTACAAATTTGCGATTTTACACGCTGCTCGTTAAAACGAACAAGTATATTTCGTATGAAAATTTTCTCAATTATTAAATCCAGAAAGTTATAAAAATTCATATTTTACAACCTGCAGGTTTCGTTGTTTTTTGTGACAGTAATTTTCCTTCAAAATATCGATGTATTTTTTTAATATAAGCACAGTGAAAGCTGCTAGCGATCATGGCACAACAGGAATGCCACGAAAATACACAACGGCTGCCTACAGCTGTTCCTGAATGAAGGAAGTGCTCTAGTTCCCCATTCGTTCCTTCCTGCATTCCCGGAATAGTTAGTAAATATACCTACAGACTTTTGTTTGGACTCCCTCGAAGGAATGGTAAACACCCTGGACGCTCAGAGCCAGAAATGTCAAGTACCTTCAGCTCGCTGTGGATCTAACACTTTGGGTACGTTCCAAGACAAATACACGCGTACAAGTCCTTCCCAGTGGAACTGGCGTGTTTTGTACACCACAAATCTGATTTGCAACATATCCTGCACTTTCATGAATACCGTTGTGTTCCTGATTTTTTTTCTTTGTTATTCACATCATGTCATAAATAGATGGAAGTAAGATCATGTAAGATAGTAATATTTGTATTTCCGGTTATCATCTTTGAACCTGACGGAAATGCCAGAGGATTGTTTACTAACTGTCCCGATGTGTTAAACGATCCCACACTGTAGAAGTGATAAGGAATAACTTTGATTGACTACTTAATTTTCTAACTGTAATGTATGTGTTTTTTTTTTTTTTTTTTTTTTTTTTTTTAGATTACGTACAAACACGGAGTGTTATCCTTATAAACAGCCAAAGTTAGATAAGTATTTAAAGTGCTGAAGATAATGGAAGCAAAATATAATTTTCTTTAGCTGTGAAGTAAGAGTGAAAAACGAAATATGATCATACACGGAGGAAATGGGGAGAAGCAGTAAAACAATTATATTTTTAAGCACGATTCGATTGTTTCTTCAAAGCATTATTTGGTGTGAAGGTAGGAACGGGTATCACGAGAGTCATAACATTAAGAAACGTAATGGTGTCTAGCATAACCGAACAATCTGCTTAATATTACTTATTGTTATATATTCTCTTGAAAAGTATTCACCGTTGCCCCACACTTTATTTGCTTGATTATTTAGACATGATAACTAAACACGTGCAAAAATTGGGTTAAAACTTAATGTCAGGAAGAATTTTAAGCGACGACATTCAAGATTTTACATTTATCCAAATTTTTGGCAAGAGTTTCGTTAAAATAATACGTTCGATTTTTTGGAATTCAGTATTAATACCAACGAGGTTCTAACGAAATTGTACTATCGGGGAATTAAACTACAGAACGTATTTACTTTGTATCGGTTAAAGTGGTATCAATCTGTTGTTTATCATACAGAGAAACAAATGTAACGATTTTTCTATCAAATACGCGTGACGTTAATTTACACCTAAGCGCTATTTCAGGTAAAAAAACATAAATAAATTTGTGTCGGCCGTTAATCAGCGGTGATGTTTCCACAGTTCTTCACTGTACCTTACGGAAGGTTGTGCTCAAAACTATTTGCTGTTAAAAATGTATGATTTGCAATAAACATTCGAGTGATTGTTTTATGAAGCGCGTTTTGCCTAGCGGTATGGATTTTATTCTTTCACATTTGTCGTCTCCAACTTAATCCCTGGCTTCGGCGGGCGGGTATCTTCTGACAGGATATAATTGCGCGGGCAGTGTGGCGAAGGTTTCCTCTGGGTGCTCCCGTTTCTTCCTCCATCACCATTCCGCCTCTGCGAACCGCGATTCTAGCTCTCATTCCATCCATTCCTCTGGTTCGTTCACGAGTTGGCCAGCCAGTTCCTCGCTACGCTAGACTTCTGATAGGGAGCTATTGTTCCGCGTGTATGTACGTGGGCCTCTTGTGCATTTAAGGGTTGTGCAAATGTACTATATTCTTGCACGTATATGGCGCATAATTTGACCTAATACCTGCCAGTTCATCATCAGTGTTTTATGGAACTAGCTTAAATTTAATAATCACCACTTAAATTTATACTCTTTTAAGTTATTAAATATGAAAGTTTCTGTTTAGCATTTGTTACCTGTTCTATTAATGTCTAGTAATTACTTTTGATTTTCTTCAGTGTTTGTTAATTTGTAAGAACTATTTTTTTTATACTTCAAGACTGTTATAAACAAGAGTAAATTGTAAAAACGGTCCAGTGTAAGAGAAGGCAGAAGTGCCTGAACTGCGCCAAATAGAGATGATTTATTATTATTATAAGTATTATTATTATTTAATTTGGCAGTATCTGAAGCGCCATGGAAAATTATTTTCCCCGGTGTTCATGACTTTTTTATCCGCCATACTGTTTATCGGACAATGTGAACGGATCCCGTGTTCAAAAGGACGATTATGTCTTCTGGTGTCAAATACAGTCGGAATATACATTCTGGTTGAGAACAGAGTCTTGTAATGGACAGTGTCAAGTATGAAAGGAGCCTTTCATATAAGTAACACAGAATACATGCCGTCCTTGCGGGCCAGAAATTCCGCTTGAAGATCTCTGTGATAGTATTTTTACGGTGGGCTTTGTTTTCTAGTTGCCACAATTTGAAGACGAATTCCGAGGATGAGATCACTAAGATGTTACATAAGCAATACGGGATTACGAGTTTTAATCCTGGGTATGCCAAAGATACCCCTGCTGTTTTTAAAATGGTTTAGGCCTAAGCGTCCAGCTCGCAAGCCATATTGAAATACTGGTTTCTATCTCACTGGAGTTGTTAAGAGACACTTATTCTGAAACTACACACGTGAGTCTCTGACAATATACATTACGCTGCAGGACAAATGTAAATTCAGAATTTTTTTTCATACATTTATGACGTACTAATTAAAGGAATATCATTTTAAAATTAATAAAAATTTTGCCCTTTCACCAATACCACATAACGCGTTCATTAAAATTTGGCGAGTATATTTTAAGGCATTTTTAAAATGCAAAGAAGCTATAATAAATATACATTTAATTATTTTTTCAAAAAGAGAAATGGTACATATATGGAAAATTCAACATAACCTATGAGATCTAGCCTTAAACTCAATTATGCTGGCTAGCCGCACACTTTCATTCTTTTGGTTACCCTTCTCACTTCAAAGTGTTGGTGTAAATATTCCCAGTGAAAAAAAGTAATAAATGAATGAATTCTTAACTGCGTTAGGGATCCTCCGATTGCGAGCTCGTTCGAGGCTTCGCTCTCATGTTGTCTGGATGCCTTACCCAAGGTACGTCTTCCACTGCGAGATAATTTCTTATCACCCAGTTTGGAATCCAAAAAGTTATGTAGGTATTATGTCTCTGCCATACCACTGAATAATAATTCTCTTCAATTTAAACTCTAACAAACCTTTTATATTCAAACTGCATCAATGAATCAAAGAAAAACTTTTCACTATACGACGGCGCTTAATACTTAACTGTTTAGAACCTCCAAATTATTTATTCACTAATTATTTATTGAATATCCATACATGTGTAGTAAGCAACCAGGTGACCATTTGTACGTTTGATGATATTACGCCTGAAAGCACCTGGCACAGCAAAGGAGAAACTCATTAAATATCACATCTGAAAAAATTCGCTACATTTCTAATTTAAGTGGCTAACAGAACTTTAAAAATATTATAAAATTTTACTATCAAATATTTTTTTCCGCCGCCATTTTATTCTGTCACTGTATCACGATGAACCTACTTTAATTCCGTCAGCACATAAATATCTGAATTGTTAAGCGCTGTCCAGGTCCCCCTCATACTGTTATATAATAAATGTTTAGGAGAATATCGGTTGAGATTATACATGACCCCCGTAGCCACATACTGCATGACATTAAAACTTTGTACACTTCGCACAAAGAAGCGACGGGGCCCTTGGCAGCACTTTCATTGTCGCCCTTATAACCCGTCTTCCTTCTTCCTTCTGCCCGTCGAACGCGGGGGAACCTCTCCAAGCAGGCGGGAACTCGGGACAAGAAAACAGATGGGCGAGGAAAAAATTGTGGAATTCGAGAGGCCAATGCGCTTCACTCCTGACGCTGTTCCAAGAGGGGTCGCCGTAACCCATCCATGTCGACCGACCCTGCCCGGCCGCCGAAGTCGTGTGTGGCTCCCCGGATTAGGCCCCCACGCACGGCTTGTTCCAGAGTGGAAGAGGGAGGCTGTAGATGTGTGGCACGCTGGGGATGCTCCCAGGCAGCTGTGTGTGGTCCATATTCCTGTCATCCTTTGAACACTGTGATACATACAGAACAGAACTTATTAAAATTGCACCAGTACCCAGATGAAGGACATAACTTCTCTTAGTTGCTAGAATTTAAAATAAATCTGGAAAACAGTCGAAACATAAAATTTGTCGCGTAATAAAAACAAATTAAAAAATAAAACAAGTTAAATTTTAAAATTACAGAGGCTTAAAATTATATTTTTTAAGTTACTTAATAATTTAAAAATGTCAAAAGTTAAAATTCCTCTGCCTCCACCCTTGAACCCTCACCACGCCATCCTCTCCGGAGACAGAGGGGCCGGCGGTTGTTGTCATTTTCGTGAGGTGTCAGTCGTGTGTATGATGTTAGCGTCTGTGTTGTGATGGTGTCAGTGTAATTTTGTTTGTGTAGGGTATTGTACAGTGTAGGTGTTCTTCTTCCCTTATTTCATCTGATCTTGTGTGTATCTGTAATATTGATGTCTTTGTGAGTCGGACGACACAATATACGATATTATGTTATTGTTTATAATGATATGTGAAGTATTGTTAGTGAGGGGTCAAGAGGAACATTTATTAATTTAGTTTCGAAAATTATACTAATAATAATTAGATTGGTAGGTATTACGTTGATTAATGATATCATTTCAATAACGAAAATAATTCTAGTAATATCTCCCAAGTGAACATTACTACAGGAATATATAGGTTAACAATTTTGAAGGATTACTACGGTAGGCTTGGATACAAACACACATGCTAAATCAGTTCAGCATTATTTATTCATGTACATGTACCGTCCATCTGTAACATAAAGAATTATCTACGTGGTGTTATGCCGACCTTCTGGGGCGCAGTCGTTTGGTGCACCACAGATCGGTGGTGCACCGATCTGGGGTGCGGGAGTCTCTGGATTCGAATCCCGGGTGAGGCATGGGTGTTAATTTAAGTTAGGTTATATGTTAGCCTGTAAGTCATCCCCTGCTATACTTTCAAGCGTAAATCCGGGGGACGTTAAAAATAACCCAACACAATACGTGAAGTTACCGACAATCACAGTGCATATTCCTTGGGTCATTTGGAGCAATATATGTCATATGAATTTGGGAGTGGTGATGTGAGAGATTTGGGTGGCTCTTAATACCGAGGTCTTGAGAGTCGATTAGAGTCAAGTGATTACGGAGCTGCGTCAGAATGTAAGGGCGTGGGTAACGGAAGAGCCCTGAGAAAACCCGCCGACCAGCGACATCGTCCGGCAATATTCCCACGTGCAAAAATCCGGGGCGCGTTTCGTATCCTTCCGCCAAATGTAAATAAACAATGCCATGTGACTGCCATGTAGCATATGTCAAAATCAATGTATACATTCCATTGTGTGTACATATGTTCGTATACTTTCGCTACATATTTTCAAATAATTCTGTCATATTCCAAAAACCATTCCGAATGAATATTCACAATTTAGGCCTCTAGCATTATTAGGGCTAGCTTTATGACGTTTTAAAAATGCCTGAATTGAAGACAGTTCTTACGGTTATTTTACATTAACATATTTGTTTTCCACGACGTAGCTTAATACATGTAATGCACGTTAGTATTTTGCCGCGACTGTGTTTAACACTGTTACAACTGCGAGGTAAAGGGCTGTACTAATTGTAATTATCCATTGGTTATTGATATGTGTTGAGTTATTTCTCTTAAAGGACGACCTCATTTAGAATAAATATTAAAACGAAGAACAGCTAGTGAAAAAGGCACATTAAATTCAAGCACGCATCTCGTGTTGCTCATTTTTGTCATACAAACTTTAAAAGATAGCGGTGAACATGTACCTAAATAAGTCTACGATAACTTTCATTCCGCTCATATTTCTATGCATTGCTACTTACTGTTTATTAGGTTTATTGCAATTTATCGGGCTGGGATTAGTATTTTTCTTCTAGGATTGTGGCAAATTACGTTGCACAACTGTGTTCCAAACCCCTTAGGGCAAAGGTACAACGTTGTGATAAATAAACAGACGTGGATGTGTATAATTAACTGCGTCATAAAAACAGTTCACAGTTAAAATGTATAAATAGTGCTAATCAAATATTTGAAATCACGCACACACAGGGCCAGCGTATCGACCACGATGCACAAAGGCACGCCATTTCACAGACGCAACGATTAACGAAACACACGTCACAGTATATTTATTACTGACTTGGAAACACAGATTTATCACAACATCGTAACTTGCCTAGGTAGGTTTAAAAAATACAACGTTTACAAACGTGATGTATTAATTATAAGTATTTTTCGGAGTAAGAATAATTTACGTTTCGCTTGACAAGAAGCAACACGCCATGTCATGGCTCGCCACGTCTGCTAACTTCACTAGGTAACTGCTCCGCCATCATATCTAAATATATTAAAACACGTATTTAAACATTGTATTTTCTTTTCAGTTGTAAATTACAAATTCAAAAATCATTATTTTTCTGTAATAAGTATGAAATATGCTACAATTGAAAACATGTATATTCTCGTGATAGCGAAGTGAAATTTCCCGAGTGTGAAAGAGACGAAGAAAGAGAGAGAGTGCGACAAGCCTCGCCAGCAGACAATTTTTTAATTGCTTTCTCACTCGATAAAATAATGCCGTGCCATTACGGCCTACTCACGATATTTTCAGCTGTTTTTTTTAACTGTAAAAATGAAATATGTTGCCATCAGGGCTAGCTAAATATTTAAATATTTCAGTAGGCACCGCTTAATTTTCAAATAGTATACTAAAAAACGAAGTTAAAATAATATTTTAACTGTGAACTATTTCTTACCGGTCGTTGCCAACACGTCGCTGCACTCGCTGTTGTAAATTCATATTTAAAAAAGAAAGAAATAATGCAAGTTATAAAAGATATCAAGGTAAAGGTTCATTTGTAAAATAATACAGTACTCTAAAGTTAACTACAGTGTTATATATTTGTGGAATACAGGTTACTGAAAAAACAGGTGACATGTTATGCATAGAGTGTTTTTTTCAAAGGTTGATTTTCGTAAGTCGCTTCCAATAGGGAATATATATATGTATAGACACACATAAAGTGTGTATCTAAATCTGATCAACAAACATTTGCTGCAGATAAATCTTAACAAAAGACAATGAAAATATATAAACAAGCTATGGTCCTAAACGAATCCTAATGGCAGTATACATCTCTGTGAAATTGCACTTCAATACCTGAAACACTGATTTATTAGTAATATTGGAGGAGGGTAAGAGAGTTATAGTGTAGCTGTGGTTAACACCCGAGAAGTGCAGAAAGAATAAGTTCTCGGGAAGATAGTGCACGTAGAATACTGTTCTAAACATTTATAGGAAACTTTCGCCGTTCCCGATCTGCAGGAACGCTGCTGGCAGTAGGGATCGATATCGACACATGACGGTAGACTGGCCGAGAAACTTAGAATAAACTCTCTGTAAATACCACAACGCCTATCACTTCACAAATTATTTCTGGCAATAGTCTGGATTATTACACTTATTATTTCTAATGAACCAGTTCTTCAGGTCCAACTTAAAATATGAGTAACACCCTTTTTATTCACTTTAAACCATAGGTAATGTGAATTTGTTTTCACCTTCTTTTTTCGTGATTAGCCTACAGACGAAGTTTTTTTTGTCGAATTTCGATACATTCTGTGCATTCATACTGAACTAGATGAGTTGTTTTAAATATCTTCTAAATCATATCCTTTCCGTCTTTATATCACATTAATTGATAACTGCGTGCCAAACACGTTAGTATCTTTTACATAGCATCCAAATCGCACCCATTCGTACGGGTGTGTGATATCTTCATGCCTGCTAATTAAGTTCATTACATTACAGCTATGAAACAAGAGAACTGTTTGAAAAAAATCCCGTGAAATTATAAGAAGTACTAGTGAATTTTATTTGTATTTTTTATAAACTTAAATAGATACGCTTACGCCAGTAAAAATTAGTTCTTTACGTGTATGGAAATAGTGGTACACCTGTATGCAAACTTATTTAACCATACGAAGTTTTCAAGCTGTTTGCGGGTTAATTTTGTATATAATTCTCTTTATAACTAATTTACTGGTTTGGAAAAAATTTATGAAAATCCTATACTGTTTTAACAGAAAACGTAAGGTAATTTAATCTTCTTTCACTATCAGAGCTTGGAACTGAAACAAAGACGGTTATGACACAGGCAGGTTCTTGTTCTGTAAGAAAATTTTAATTTCCTTTCAAGAATAGAGAAAGTTTTATAATTTTTCTTCCTGCTGCTGGAATTGAAGTGCTTTTATCTCTTCTTTCAAGTAACATGTGTAGCTTTTTTTTAATCTTAGATATTGAAAATGTAGCTAAAATATTTATATTGAAGTCATTTTTAAAATAAGTGCCTTATCCATCTAAATTGAAACATGGGCTACAACAGTATTGAATTTGAAAGGAATCGGTCTTGTAGTTACCGAGATATAACGTAAAAACTTTATTTTTTCAATTATCACTATTTTAAAGTATGGAGGCTTAATACAATTTTCATTTCCTGAATTCAGTTCTCACATCGTGCACTGCAAACACACCAAATTTGGTTTCGATACGTTAAATAGTTTTCTAGATACAACGGAAAAGCTGTATTCGTTCAACTTGCAAAGTCTTCCAGAATGGTGGAACAATAACACAACCGTTTTATAAATTCAATGCTTACATATATCAAGCAATGTTAACGTACCAAATTTAGTTCTAATTGGTTTAACGGTATCCGAGATATAACATTGTTCTCTAAATTTTGAAATAACCGCTATTTTATAAATAACTGCCTAGCGGAATAGAAAATAATATATGTCTCATTACCTTACTGCATACTACATGTGGACATACTTTCGTGAAATTCGGTAGTGGGGTTTAAAAGTTATTAGGGGTATATATAACTATTCCGGTGATTGCATAATCATATCTTTCTTATGGCATGTAAGCTAACAACAGCTATACTTCAGTATTAATTAATTAATTTAAATATTTGAAACGTTGGACTACATGAAATAAGTGTTACATGCTAGCATAACGACATGCACAAACATACAACTCACAGTATGGTAGAGAGAGTGCAGGGGAGGAAGAGAGACAAGATTAAAATTAACATGGGCAATGAACGGAAAGTTCCAGACTTGCCCCCATTCTGGAAACACGAAATCAGTTTGTATGGCCCTTACCAAGATGTTACATGCTTTTAAAGTTCGTGTAGCCTCGCTGGAATTGTGAGGAAAACGGCTGCTAAGGAAATGTCACGCTTCTTACTAGACGAATAACACATCACTTCCGCGGTGTGGGAGGTACGAGGTATGAGCCACGGAAGAAGAGAGAGAGAGAGAGAGAGAGAGAGACACACAAACGTATATGACGTATTGTGTTGGTGATCTTGAACCTGACTTCACCAGGGAACAGACAAGCGGTTCGTTGTACACCACTCAACGTAAGGGGATAATTACGGTTCTGTAGAACCACTTTTGAAAATGGACACTACTCGCGGATGCTTTCTAAAACTATTAAAAAAATACAAAATAAACTACTTTCATAATTGCTATTTTAAAGAAAATGAAAACTATAAAAAAAGTCTGACAGACGTTCATTAAATCTGCGGAATTATTTTATCTGCAGCGGATAATTTTCTATATGGTATAAATTATTTATGTATATTTTTGGAAGTAAATGTATAAGGGTAAACTGAGCACTTCTAGAAGATCTGCTTAAAATATACTCGTAAGTGCTTCGTGTATTCTTCCATCACATACTAAAGTACCATCACTATGAGACTGTTCACTTTATTCATGCGTCGGTCAATTAACAATATGAAATTATTAACATAGTCAATATTGGTCAAATTCGTTTATTATTATAATAGCTATACAAAAAAAACAGAAAGCAAAATAAATTATTTGAAAATTGATAAATGTGAACATAATATTATTAATTCAACCTTAAGACACGGAACTTCTTTCACTCCGTCGTTACCAAATTTACTGGACCCATACCAGTCAATGTGTCCATAAAAATATGTAAAGGATGTTCACTATAAAGTGAGCACTTCTGAAATCAATCTTAGAAGAAAGCCACTGCTCCAACCTGCATATACACCCAGTAATGTTGGTAACGACGGAGAGAAAGTAGTTTATGTCTTAAAGTTGAATAAAATTTCTTAGTGAACCATTTGTGATAAGTTAAATAATTTAATTCGCTTTGTTTTTATGCCTCTTAACTAAATGTAAGAATGAGCAGGTTTGTTAAATTATTACTTTTCTAATAATTTCACAGTTTGGCTCGACAGGCGCATGATTAAAGTGATGAGGCCCATGGTAGTGTTAATTTGACATGTGGCGGAAGAATACACTACGTGAATGCAAGTAGATCTCAAGGAGGGCTTTCAAAAGTGCTCAGTTTACCGTGACCATCCTATATATATATATATATATATATATATATATATATATATATATATATATATATATGCATGTAGGGACAGTGCCATTTTTCAACAGTGGATTTCATAAGTACTCAATTAATAGTGAACAGCCTATAAGTGCAAGGTCATCGTTTATAATTTTTTTGTAAAATTTAAAGTGGTATTTGGTAGTACGTCGTAATTTGAAGAACTCAGTGTAGTGTGGCACAAGTGCAGTGGAGACGAAAATAGCGCGGTGTAGTTGGCGCCCCAGACACCTCGAGTAGGCAGCGCTGTGTGTGGGTGGCCCCGCCGCAAGTCGCCCGTCACCATCAAGAGGGTTTTGATATGCTGCAGGCGGGGCGGCGGCACTTATAAACCTTGGGCGGTCGTCCGCGGCTGCTTGTACTTCAGCCCTCTCGGCGTGGGTGGCTGTAGAGAGGACCAAGGAAAACACAGGACCTCCTGCCGTCCTCCCAGGGCCAGGATCAACACCCGCCCTTCCACTTCAGACTCCCGAGAACTCGGCTTCCAGAGGCCATCTTTCAGAATAACCTCCCGGAGCGTGGGCTCTGCCGGAGAATGACGACGACATGGGCGGCGTCAAAGAAGGGAAATTACAAAACGTAAAATTTCCGCTTCTCCGACTTTATGTCTGTTTGTAAATCGTTTTGCCACACAGGGTGCGAGTTCTTTCTATATGGTACGGCGCTGAAACGAATAGGATTTTATGTCGCGTGTTAGAATCTAAATCACGCTGTCTCGTTAATGCATCATTTAACGCCAGTAGTTTGGTGTTTATTTTCGTGTTTAAAAATCAGTCGCTTGGACCTTAGGCCATTGTTGGATGAGGTAAACCGATTCTTCTTATTCTGCACACATACCTAACATTGACCTACACCAAAGTAACACAACTGTTAAAGCCACATGTTCAACAGTGATGAATATGTGTTAACGTCTTAATTTTTAAATGACAAGTACTATTATGTTAGTAAAATACTTTTACCAGTTTGAATGTAATTAAAAAAACGTTACAAATTTATTGGAAGAAGCGTAAAAACATCTCAAAAGCACTTGTTTACTTAACAGTGTTCTAAGCTGAAACCCAATCCAGGCCATTTTTGCTAGACGTGTGGGCAGAAGAGCAGTTCAATGTTGGGACACGGAGACTGGTTGTGCGCAGCCAGCGAGATCGGTCTACCTCATCTTTAGTCTATGGCCTAAATAGGCGCGCGTGTCAGCTGCCTCATCCTGACATGCGCAAAGCACTCGTAATTTCATGTAGTATTTTCGTCATCAGCTGAGTTTTGGGATGCGTTCTGCGCTAAACTTGTCATTTTATGACAAAATAATGTGTATCAAAGGTGCTGCTTGCTGTAAAGCGGACTTTCCACTTGTGTGTGTGTTCGCGCGAGCATTGTGACATCACGTGTTCCGAAACGATGTTAATATTCCCACGATCCGGCCTTTTCCACTGCAGGCAAGGGCGTAGCCAGCGTGAAACAGGGGGCAGCTGTCATCCCCCCTTAGAAGCTCAAAAATGAAATTTAAAAACAAAAAACGGAAAAAAATAACCAATAAATTAATATTGACAGAGTTGAATTAAAGGGCAGAGCCATTGGTCGTCTATTTCGCCTTAGTGCACTGAAAACACAACAGAGGGTTCTGGAAGATTGAAGTGTCACAGATAAAATTCCAGAACTTGCTACCGTAGTCCATTTATATATAGACGCACGACCGGCACGTGAGTCAGAGTAGTTTAGTCAGATCCGTTGAGAACGTAACAAATAATAAGTAAACATTTGTGCAAGTTGGTGAGAAGTGTAGTACATAGTGACATTGTGTTACTAGTATATACTTAATACTGTGGTCGAGACGCGGATTTATTATTCCAGGAGACCTTATCAGCATCAAATGGATATTAGAAATTATTTTCAAATGTTAATTTACTTTACCTAAATGGTAAATAGGAACTCTGATCTATTCGTAGTTTATTTTTATTTTTTTTAAATAAAGCTGTATTTACAATGCCCCTACAGTGCGACAATGGAAATTTTCTGAGACGGAATTCTATTCAAGAAAGTAATTCTCATCAGCATTGTTTATAAATCAACAGCGCAAAAAATATTGTATTTTATTTCGATTTTGTTTTGTATTCTAAACAATACTAATAGCGCCGGTAATTTTTTTGTCGTCTACAATATGTTGCGTAATTTGCACTGTTTTCACGTGTTTGGCTCATTTCTCCCTTTTTCAAGTCTAGAGTATGTAGTTACGTTTAGCTTACTGCTTGACGGAGAGTGGCGGGTCGTGAGCGGATTTCTCGGGAACACATATTTATATTACCTTCTTGATTTCATTGGTAAATACGTGATCACCTACTGCTTCACATGCCGGGGGAAATTTCGAATGGAAACTCTCTTCTGGGAATAAAGAATGGGGTGAGGGTAGCATTCCAACTACACTATGGCAGTTTCAATAGATGAGAGTATGTTTGCGCCGCCAGATTGTGGCTTTATCGTCTCATTAACTGGCGTGTTAGCTCGACATAAGCTTCGCTGACTGAGCTTATCTCAGTCCTTTGTCAGCGAGGGCGGTAATGGGATCTATACCACGAGAACAGTCTCAAGACGCAGAAATGGTGACGTGCTTGTGTAAAACAGTGTTTTAAACTGTAGCGACAAAGTTGTATATTTTCTGAACAGACTGCTGTATTAAAACCCTATGGTCGCCGCTTAAGTTTCCGGGGAATCAAAACACACGCAAAGCGTATTTGTTCAGTTTTCCGTCGCTGTCGCGATGCTTCCTTGTGTCCCGATCTGACCTTGAGACATTTAACATTTATTTACTAGGGATTCCCCTTTAAGTGCCGAAGAAACCTCTCAACCACAACAATAACAACTTGGCAGCGGAAAACATCTGCGTCACGTTATGGCGATAAACTGTCTCCAGTTATCTGAGCCAAACTGACGAAGAATTTAATGCTTCCTCTAGGGGAAGAGTAGACGGTTATGTTTAGTGTCGCCTACATTCATATCCTTTTTATCTCATGGGAGTGAAGAGGAACATTAAAAAAATCCTGATAACTTCGCTCAGTATTAATTTACTAAATCTACGATTCTATTTTACTAGTTGAAAGTTATACTTTACACGGTATTTGTAGCAATAGTAATATTAAATTTATTCTGTTGTTACGTGTCGCTTGTCTGTGCCGTTGACGTTGGCCAGCTCCGCGCGAGCGGGCAAAGGTCAGTATAGTATATGATAACGGGGTGGCAAGTCAACGGAATGTTTTGAATGACAAGCGAGCTATAATCCTACTAGCGTTTTGAGTCATGAAGGCATTCTGCTGAAGTAACACTTTGGCGACTCGCCGCTCCTCACCTTCGGCGGATAAGAGATCTACATTTGTCTGAACAATGCCCTGTATTACTGACCTCGTTTCTCTCAACGTGACTCCAGATGGCCAGGGCGGCTGTTATTAAAGTATGCCAGGCCTTCGAGTCGGCAGGATGGGTCTCGGCGATAGACGAGGAGCGAGGAGAGAACCGCGCTGCGAGAGAAGTGACCGGCGGGAGGGAAATCTGCGACTGCTAGCACCAGAGCAGTGAAGAGCACGACTGCAGGCTGGACTACTGGACTGGATGCGTAAGTGAAATAAATTACAAATTTTGACAACAGGTAATGGTGAGCATGAGTTAATTGATAATAATTAACCAGAGACTAGGGCGTTAATTAGAGTTGAAATAGACATTCAATATTTCGCTCGCTGTGAAATATAAAAGAGTAATAATGCAAACAGATAATTTAAAATTGTATATAATAGCTCTGCAAATAAATTAATAATCACATTTATTTCTTTTAATTCTATTAAGGCCTCCATCCCTCACGAACACAGAAACGCCCCTCAGGCGTCATGTAACAATAATTATTTTACGCAATGTGCTTTATTAGTAAAACGTTTCTATTAGCGGTTGCAAAAACGAAAGAGAGAGTCCAGACCACGTCGACTATTTATTCATGATGAAAAATTGTCAAGCATGAAGTAAAATTAAAAGCAATATTTCCTGGAAAACCCTGGTGCACACTAAAGATAAATATAAAGTGTGCCACGGGGAAAACGCCATCCCGGTAACCGGGCGCACAGTTTGGCTCAAATATGAGAGCGGCGGTTACAAAGGCCGCAAGGAATTCACAACTGGAAACACTGCATAAACTTTAATTAAAATAGGTTAAAAGTTGACATGAAATATAAGATATTCTCGCAATAGCGCGGAACTATTTCATCACGCGATGAAAGACGACTTCGTTAAGAAAAGGTCAAAGCAACTACATGCTTCAAAAATATTAGCGAACAAGGAAGAACATTCAAGAGGAAGTATATATCGCGGTTTACTCCAGATTTGTTGGTTCCGCACGACCATTCGATATATTTCAGAGTGATCGCTGAAAGATTATACCTAACAAAATATATAAATGTAAAAATTACATTTGTAATGTCATAAAATTTCATATTATATTAAAATACTTATCAGGTGAATGAAGTTCCAAACACGTTATTCAAAACAGAACACAATCTTGAAGTATTACGTTACCAAATACCAACATATTACATACAAAAAACAATTTATTTTAAAAGTAAACTTTGATTTGACAAACTATGTTTAGTTTCATAATAGCTGTGTTAAGAAATATATAAATTGGGCAAGACTAGCGCACTTTACAGCAACAAAACTCGGAAAGTCTTTAATTATTACCGAAATGGAATAAGGAAAACCTACAGAACAGAAACTATTGCCAACAACTATGGCACAACTACTTGAATAAACTGCGAACCGCGAAAGTAAATAATTTTTAAAAATTTCAAGTATATGTGAAATAATGGTGTGTCAATGTAACTTAATAGTGAACGCAGAGATTATAGTGGTATAATCTCGTCAACAGTAGTGAATGGGTTTGAAAAACGAAAAGGAGTGAGGGAAAAATAGTACTACAGAAGTAGTTTTCTTCTATTCTTAACGACAGACTCTAATCAAATCCTTTACACCTCACCTGTCGAGCTCTCTCTAATGAATTCTAGGCATCGTCAGTGACACAATTCTTCATTATAACGTTGCTCAAGGTCAGACATCTGGCGCGCCGTACACTGTGTTATGTTCGGGTTTCATTTAAACACCCCCTGCATATGTAAGTGGGGATAGGTGTTGGCTCACACACGGCGCGACCGCACCTACCCCGCCCACTCGTATAAACTTTCAATTTTCTCCCGGCAGCCCTTGCAATATTTATAGCGGCCGGGCGGTCGGAGGCTAATGTTGTGCTTATCGCTGGCTCGAGATATTTACGGCGGCTGTAAAGCTTCAATAAGATAGCGGCGCCTTCTCTAGGGACACGATCTAGTCTCGCGCCCGCCTTGCGCTAAACTTCACCCGCCCGTTGCTAACACTCTTACATCCGCCGGCTTTGCGATACGTGAAGTATCTACAAACCGAAGATGAGAATTGAAATTCTTGTATCCGAGCATTGCTGGCATTCGCACTTGAACATGCAGTATGATATTCCACAGTGCCGGCGGTATCAAACACGTTTTCAGCATTGGCAAACGTACGAATATTTATATATATACACATACACACACATATATATATATACACACACATATACGTACACGAGTGTTTAGTGTCTGTTTGCAACGTACGAGAATTCTGGGAAAAGACTGTTTCAATAGAATGACGTAAGCAGTTCATATCATATCCGTGATCAAAGCTAATTGTTTGATGTTTAATATCTTCATATCACTTCCTATCTAACGCAGCAGTTATAATAATAAAAAAGACATAGCACTTTCCTTTAGTATAATGAATTAGTGCGTTGAGCAGATATAAATAAAATTGTCCATTTGTACAGGCTGTTCACGTTTATTTGAGCACTTTTGTAATCAACCTTTGAGAAATGTGAGTGCCCCTACCTGCATATATATTTTAACTAGCGCACTGATTGACAAGGGCCTAGCAGAGTTGGTAACGACGAAGAGAAAATAGTTCCATATCTTCACGTTGAGTTAAAAGAGTAACGTTATCATTTGTGAATACTGAAATTATTTCTTTTACTTTTGGTTTTCTTAAAGCACATGTGTGTGTAAGACTTGGCATATTTAGTACGAAATATTTTCTTTTTTCAAATGTTACAGTTCCAGTTCACCGACGCATGAATTAAGTGGCCAGGCTGGTAGCAACGTTAATTCTACAAATGGCGAAATAATAATACACAACTCGCGTACAAGCATCCCTCAAGCAGGGTATTCGGAGGTGCTCAGTTTTCCGTAAGCAACATATAATAATGTTTCACCTGTAAGACTGCATTTATCATATAGAGAAGCAATTTTAATCACTGGCGCCTGTGAAACTCTTTTATAGCAAGTACAGCTACCATTTTTCACACTGGCAATGTCGAAATGAAACTAGTCGATCGTAAAGGCAGCTTTCAATATGCCTTGGTTGTCGCGTACTTCTGATAGTTTCCTCACGACAGTCGAGTCACTACATGCAGAGATACCAGACGTCTGAAGTATTACAAGAGTCGTGAAAACTCCACTAATCTCTCTGCATTGCAGCTTCAATCCCATTTCATACAAATTTGTGGTATAATTAGGCAAGAATTAACTGAAACCTTCACTGGCAATTTTCTTCGAGTAACTGACACTCGAATGACCGATTTGAGTATGACGTATTCGAAGAGAAATGCCAGGGAAGGTTTCAATTTTAACTCGACACAATAGATCGCAGTTTCGGCTTACCTTATTTTTTCATAATCACTACGTGATGGCCGAGGTTTTTTCTTGAGACAAACTATTGCTAGTTATCTTAGTGGTTCTGTTAAGTTTTGTTCGTCTGTAACGACTTCGTTTTGCACAAGGCGATAAAAAACAAAATAAAAAACAGCCCTCGTATTTTTTTTTGGGAAAGTACTTTAAACTAGAAACTACATGCAAATTTATAACATACTTAAACAAGACAGTAAAAATTATTAGAAAGCAAAAACTGTTGGTAATTAACGGCACATGTTTCCGCTTACATGTGAAACCTAGTCAATACATATTATTTGAATACTCTTATGGACTCACGGACTCTTTGTGCTTGTTTCAAATTAATTATATAACCTCACCAAATACATAATATGCAAATACAAAGTTGGCAGCGTTCGCGTGCAAAGCTTAATACATGTCCCTACCATTAATTCTCAAGTTAAATGGAAAGCTTTTTGATAGAGAAGTGTAGAGTCCTGCCTCATATTGTGAAAGTGGTATGTAATGACCAAACAATAAATTATTTATGCGATGAACTTCCATGTATTTTCTGCAGTTTTTGATGTTTGGGATTAAAATTTTGAAGGCTGCATGATACGTTTTTTCCCTCCTTTAATCCTAAAATTTTGTTCCCGTAAAAATTTTTATATTCATGTTAACTACATCATTAAGAATAAACATTTATCGTTACCCATTTTAATGAGACTACAACCTTTATTAATTTAGGGGTAGCCTGTGAATATGCATGCTTCAATCAATTTCTAAGTTTTAATGGCATGACTTCATGACGTTCTGTAAGAAAATACGATTTTTGCTTCCATTTGATCTTAGAATGGAAAATGTTCGCTTTCTTTGAAAATATTTCTTCACAACATAACCTGCATTATTGACACTGTACTATAGCCACTAAACCAAGTAATGTTTTCTAGTAATACTTCACGTAGTACAAAAGCAACAAAAATATATTACTATTTGTTTTAAAAAGCACCAGAATCCTGCATATTATATTGAAATTTACAGTACTTTCACAACGATTTGTTTGTAATATTTGCCTATACATTCGCGTTACTTGATGAATCTGCATTTAAAAACGCGGTAGGCTCCAATAGAAATATGTGAACTAATTGTGGTAAATTCTTCTTAGAAATGTGATAGGTCATAAGAGTGATTCCGAATGAGATTAGGGAAACCAATAATTGCAATAACTATATAGCCAAGATGTTGATAAAGTATGGTGGGCATTGGAAACAGTAAGAAGTTAGCACAGATTACTGGTATTTCAGCTCGTGTATTTAAAATACATCTTTAAGCGTAGTTACATAGCTACAGTAGGCGTTTTGTGACTCAAAACCACTTACGATATAAATATTTATATTCGTCATCTGAAATTTTTAATGGTCTTCGTTTACGACAATGTCACATGATAACATATGTAGTGGAAGTAATGTTCCGAAATTTTAATATGCATCCCTTCAGCGTCGTTTCTCCAGGCAACTTAGAACCACAATAATATTTATTAAATCTCGTCAGTTCAATTATTTGTATATGTTGTTTTCCAACGCTTCTATCTTGTCCGTGATAAAAAAAATTGTTCATACTTAACATCAATATATTATATCAGCATGTTTAAGTTATGGAAATAAGTCTAGAAACATTACCGTAGAACAATATCATCAAGTATTATATATGTCTCAATTATCTTAATGACACCAAAATAAAAATCTCAGTTTTTAAATAACGAAAAATTAATTCTGTAACTAAAACGTGTCAGCAGTATACAAACCAAAAACTACAGTAATTATTTTCAAATATATAACATGTTAAATATGCATTTGTATACTGCAAAGAACATTTTTTGTGGTTACCAAAATCATTTTGTTGTTAACCACAAATATATTTTGTCAGTATGAACATTACAAACGATTTTGTGACAGCAACAGAATTATTGTGTCAATACGATCTGTGTTTAAGTTATCTCGGGCCTTAATTAGTAATTTAAATAAAATTTAAATAACTGTTCCGTGGTGCCGGATAGAACTCGAGAACGTTACCAGATATGTACTCTAACCACTAACCTACCACTTCGACAAGTTAAATAATACGTATTGGTTGTAAATGTAACAATAACTATTTCATCGTCCTTTCCTCGAGCGAAATATCTGGCTGACGTTTTACTTGACAGCTACTGACGAGCAAACTGACTTACGACGTCTATATTGTGATCGTAGAACGTCATGTTTTATGGCATTTGCAAGAGAAACGAGTAAATTTCAAACGGTGTATACTCACTGGGATTATATATGAAAAATATCGACTTATCACCATCGCTATAGTAAAATACAAATTATAAAATAATGCGCAGAAGTCCTAAGCGCGTCTTGCGAGTCGGTAGACTTTATTGCCGCTACCCGAAGGGATGGAGTAGTTCAGTTCGATAGTGACAGCGGCCGAGAGAGGTGGGACGAAAGCTGCTTAGACATATTTTTTTTCAAAATGACGGCCCCGTAAATGATGATGCTCCGTATACACTCCCTGTAATGCAGTTTATTGCGCACTAGCTTATGGTACTAGGTTTTCTAGGTTCTAGTCTCGGGTAAGGCACGTATGCATTTGTAATTGTCTCACTACAATGATTCTGGTTCCGTTTATATTTATACTGCTTTCAAAAAGTCCAGGTCAACGTACCATCAAGGCTTTTGAGAACTTCACAGAAAATTGTTTTCACTCATGTGGGGGAAAGGAGGAACATTAGTTATATCCGAATATTCTTGTTACCATACAGAACTCTCTGCCACGGGGAATCTTAAGTCGATGAGATCGAGCGTGGATGAAACAAACGTAGGACGTTATCTTGTGGTCGATTCGCTCGCAGTTGTTGCAGATCATGAGCCAAATCACGACATACACATTCAAGCATCAAGGTAGCTGACGTCCAATCTGACCCCATCTGTGTTCAGATAAGAAAAAATCTGGCGATCGAGCAGAACACGGAAGTTTTAAAACATAACTTAAAAAATCTCCTGGGAAACTTTATCTGTATACGTCGAACGTTATTTTGCTGGAAAAACGCTTTTGGGCGCTCAGTCTAGAAAGTCAGCGCAGGGGCTGCAGGACGACTATAGGCTGTTCACGATAAAATGAGCACTTTTGAAAGTCCTGCTTAAGATCTACTTGTATGCACGTTGTGTAATCTTCCACCTTATGTAAAATTAACATTTGCATGGGCCTGGTCACTCTATCCATGTGTCGGTCAAGGGAAAATGTAGAATTATTATAAAAGTAAATAAGTGTATTACAAATATGATTAATTTTATACTTTGATGCACTAACAAAATTGAAAGCAAAAGATGTAATTTAAGTTAGCACAAATGGTTACATAACACATCTTATTCGACGTTAAGATATAGAACTACTTCCCATCCATAGCTACCAACTTTGCTAGGCGCATGTTACTAGGTACTCCCGTTAAAATATGTGCAGGCAGGGCAGTGACATTTCCTGAGATTGTTTTCAAAAGTGCTCACTTGATCGTGAACAGCCTTTAAGAAGGAACAGCTGTGCATTAAGATACTCCTGTATTATTACCAGTGATAAACGACTGTCTAGCGCGACTGCCTTACAGACCAACGCATCAGTAGTAGGCAGTGCTGTTAAAATTACTTGAAAAATATAGTAGAGCTCAATTACTATTACTACAGTAGTATTGTATATAATTACAAATGAAATTTAATTTCTTAAAAAAAGGAATCAGTACAATTACAATTATATTTGCTTTCCGCCATCAATTTAAATGTCAATTACAATAAAGCTTTACTTTTTATCAGTTACTAGTACTTAAGTATTTCAACTTAAATATAATTTTCTTTGATACATATTTGTAGGGTTTTTGAGTATGTATAAACACCATTAATAAATCATTAACCGTAGAAAATACTATTCGAAGAGACACAAGAATAATTTTTAATTAATGATTTCTTTTTAGAAATTGTTATAATCAAATACAACGCGAAGTTAAAAAAAAAAAAAGTTTCAAAAAGTTGCATGTTGGACTACTATATTGACAGCATAATTTTTTTGAGGTCGCATTGTAGAAAAATTGTATTCTAAAACATTCATCTCATATAGTCCCCATTTTTGACGCTAGAACACAATTCTCGACACTAAAAAATTGAGCACTGGAGGGCAGGGCATAGTTGAATTTAAAAAATTGTAAACTTCAGTTGTGTGATACTGTTGGAGACCTAGGAGCTCACTCGATTTTTGGTCTTCTTAGGGTTGCAAAATCGAAGTTATGGTTAAATATCGAGAATAACTGCTTCCTCATACTTATTCACACTAAGTTATATCAGGGCTACTTGCTAATTTTATAATCTTGGTTCAAAAATATATCTTAAACTTCACATCGCTGTTTTCTTTATTCTACTTACCACATGGTAAGACATATTTTTTAACGTAAGACAATGAAAGCATTTCTTACTAATTTTCATTAAAATCCGACAATTCGTTTTGATTATACATTTTTGTGACATACACTGCAACACTACAGTCTGGATTACATTAATGAAGAGATGGGATTCGTATGCCGGAAGTAATTTTTTGGATTTTCCCAGTAATTTTTCCTTTTTTGGGAAATGTACCGTTTTTATAAAAATACTTGACAACTTTTCAAATGTTTTCTGGGTAAGTTATGTATATTTCAGGAACATCTTGGTGAAATGAAATGAATTGTTGTTGTAATTTATGGTCCATTGTTAAGCACTGTAATGTGTCAATGAAATTTAAAACATTGGCTAAAGTTGGGAGTTGATATTATTAATCTATTTCGAATGGTCCAATTACGATTTTTTTTACTTGCATTGGGGCACCTGAGATGATTTTATGGGTACAGAAAATATAAACTATTGTGGTTTTTACATGGTTTTCTTTTTTAGGAATCAATTCTTTTGAGTTTATTTGATGAAGTGTATTAATTACAGGTAGGCGGTATCAAGAAAAGACTTACTCGTCTGTAGCAGTGGGTAGAAAGTAATACTACGTTTATAACTCCTTTTACACAAAAAAATTGTTCTAGTTCTTTCAGGTCTGTAATTTCCTAAGTTATTGTGACACTTTTAACAGCGTATGCAAAATATAAGATATTTTCATAAAAAATCATGCAAGTTTAGCAAAACCATTTTGACACATAAAAAATTATGCCTACTGAAACACTTTAATATTTAATTTATATAGTACTAATAATTTATGATAAAAATATAAAAACGCATTGTTTGTGTAAAAAACTATTTTTAGGAAAAACTTGCATTATTTTTCAAATTATGTTTTTCATCCAGTGGGAAATTTCCTACTTCCATTACTCCCATCATTACATATACGTAGACAATTTAGTAAAGGACAATGCTGTTTGTCAGCTGGTTTTCTCGGGGATCTCCGTTTCTACCGCCCCTTCATTCCGGCGCCATTCCATATTTACTTAATTCAACCTCATTGGCTCTCAAGACTTCGCGGTTAAGAGCCACCCAAATCTCTTCTCTCTTTAGTAAAGGTGAACTGCTTCAATACACTGTGACTTCACTTACTATTTTCTTCATCTACTCCGTGACTCTAGCGCCAGAACACTAGGATCAACAGCGCTAACATGTAAAGTCACTAATGTGTACATAGGGGAATATATAATAGTAATTGCGCTACTTGTTCTTAAACGGGAAAAAATTTTCCTGAAATCATAAAGAAAATTCATATCACAACAGAAAGTATAATGATCACCCGAGTGTAATGGATATGAGTATTTATTAATTGGTATTTCGATTACAAGTAGAGGTTACTTTCCCGAAAAATAATCTTTACAAGTAAATATAAGTGGAATATTAACTGTTACAAGTAATTCGATTGTTTGAGGTAATTATATTGCATGTAATTAGTTACTTAACAACGGCGTTAAGGCGAGGCAAGGATTGTACCGCTCACCAGAGGTCCTGCAAACTACTGCATTGTGGTCAGACTTTCCCAAAGAGAGGTGAGGGTTTGTCGTTGAGACATCACCAGTCATGCAGTATTACACTTTGCTGTAATACGCAGAGGTCGTCGACTGCGCAGTGTTCCCTGACATACAGATCTGGATATAAATTCTGACAGAAAAGCACTGAAAGCAGCTACGTGTTCCAGGCAATGGCCCTGCTACTGTTATTCTGATAATCAAACGTTTTATTTTCTTCTGGTTGCCTGGCGGGATTTTCCAGAACCACTGCAACTTCGCATGTTTGTTGCTCTCAACACATGTTGACTGCTTATTCCTTTTGATCTCTGTATTGTAAGCGTTTTCTGACACTAATGGTATTAAATGTACAGTAAGTACAGAGTATTCAAGAATTCAAATTATGGTGTAATGTAATTTGAAATGTATATTTTATATGCTAAATTAAATGACAAAGACTGCCAATAATATATTTCGTATTTCAACAGGCCAAAATGAAGAATTTCTCATTTCTTTCGTTTTGCCTCAGCAATTATTCATAATGCAGGATGTTCCGCGACTCAACCGACATACTTCAGTGGTGTGTTGTAAAGATAATTGGCAACAGAAAATGCCACATACACAAGTAGGCTATGCAGCCCCATTTCAGAGTTACAGGGACGTAAATGCAATAAAAACACAAATTGGAATTACTGAATTTCGCTAATACAACTGATTACATTCATGTTAAAAGTCCCACACAAGCTGTTCAAAATGTGCGCAATCTGACCGTAAGCAGACACTGCTAGTGTGGCTGGCGTGGCCAGTCTTTGGTTGTGTGTCGAGGCGAGTGGTTGTGCAACAATGTCAGGAATGTTTACACGTGCAGAGTACACAGGCATGGTGTTTGTTTGCGGATACTGTGACGGAAATTGGTGTCGTGCAGCAACTAAGTACCCTCGCAGGTGGATTGGAAGAGGTGGGCCAGTCCCATGGCCGGCGCGGTCTCCAGACCTCTCCCCATTGGACCTCTGGGACTGCCTGAAGAGTAGGGTTTACAGCGAACGGAGATCAGACACACGAGATCAGTTGCTACAGGCGATAACTGACGCCACTAATCAACTCAGAAATGAACTCGCAGGCATGCAGTGGCAACTCGCCATGGTAGGCTACCACGTATCACAGCCTGCTTATGACCAGATGATACACATTTTGAATAGCTTCTGTGAAACATTGAACATGAATGTAATAAGTTGCATTAAAGACACTCAGTAATTACAATTGGTATTTTTATTGCATTTACATCCCTGTAACTCTGAAATGTGGCTGCATAATCTACCTGTTTATATGACATTTTTTGTTGACAATGATCTGTATAACACGCTACAGAATAATATCGGTTGAGTCGCGGAACGCCCTGTATTTTGGAACAATGAGGATATTTTAAGTAACATAAAAACTTACGAAATCGTTTTATTTTAATAGTGTCATTCAATTTAATGGAAAATTACATGTTCTGAATAAATATAGTATCCTAAAACTAGTCTGCTATGTATACATATTATTACAATGCAATCATTCTGAGTAATTTTGCCTAAAATTGAATTTTATCCCATGAAATTTATTTGTAAAATTACCTGAGAAATAATTCAGCTTTGAACTTCAGGGTATTTAGCGCGTCAAAGAAATCCCGTAATGAAGTAAAATAAATCTCAGAGAGGAAAGCGAACTTCCTTGTTTTATCTTTGTTTATGTGAGAGAAGTGAAGGAGTTGATAATTAGCGCAATGAAATGTCCCGATAAACGACACCACAAAGCCTTTACGCCTCGTTTATATTTGCCGCTGGAAATCTGGCCAACAGTTCAAAGAATAATTATCCCAAATTAACTTCGATACTATGGGTACGAAACACAGTTCTCTTTTACGACTGTTTGCCAATCAGTAGAATGCAGGTTTGTATTCCACCTAGAAAATAATTGTGTCACGAAAAATTTATGCAAAATGTTTGCATTAGAATATTTTCATGTATGTTTATTGTTCAGTTATAATTTTTTATAACCATTACTAAATAAAATTTTAAGACGTAATGTTTTTTTTTTTTTTTTCAATATTTTTTGTGAGTTTGCGTTATCACATTTCCGGAGGGAAAACTCAGAGGTCATGACGAATTTGAAATAAATAATGTAAACGTCATTTTTAAACGAGCCATACTATCTCATGATATCTGTGTTTAAAGAAAACCCGGTGACAGCTGTTAATTCAAATCTTTCTTGGTGGGGCAAAGTTTATAATGAAATGTGTATAAAAAGATAATACTCGTACATAGATCAGGAACATGTTCAATCGTAAAATATTATATCTGTATAATGTTATATATTACACATTATATTAATTAGTGTGTTGCGAGATATAAAATTAGTAATATTATTAGGAGACACCAGAGGCATTTTCGAGTGGGTAATGGATGGAGGCGTTATTATAAATAATATAAATTAGTTTGATTTTTATGTGTATTTCACTGTTACAATAACAAATGCAGCTATCACTTACAACCATAAAATATGTATATCCACCATTAGTCTTATTGTTCTTAGTGAACACAATATTTAATGTTGATCACCGTTTTAATTAAAGTCCTTATCACTAGCACTATCTCTCTATATCTCTCTCTAATATTTACAGTCAAATTACACTTAATATTTACACATATTCAATATGACTATTGCAATCATTCAACATGTCTGTCACTCACTCATCCAGTTCAATAGTCGCGCCCTCTAGTCGCACTCATCACTGTACCGATGCTCGCAGTCCACTGATATCACATCCGCTGGTCACTCTCGTCGCCACTCGTTGCTTCGCTGTCTTCGCACTTCCGGCGCGTACAATCCTCCAGACTCTAGACTGTCGTCTCGGAGATCCGTCGTGGCTTAAGTAGTATTTCTGGCCCGCTCTAGAAGTTTTCCCGCGCAAAGAACCTCGATGAGAGAGTCTACGACTACGACCAGAACATTCTTGTAATGATAACCCGAGAAATTCAACCCGCTCGAGGAGCGGGGAGCGCACGTGTTCTGATAGTCTTATCGCGGGTCACGCATCGGCTAGCCTTTGTAAATCTCCACGCACTTCTCGGGTTATAAGTAATGCCCTTGGCACACCACTCCTTCGCACGTCCGAGAAGGGCGGCACCATAAAGCGATGCAAAGCGTAACACGTAAAAATATACATGCCGCAAACGTTTCGTATGTGCGGTACAAACCAGCAAAGTTTTACAGTGCTTAGTTGTGTAATTTCTGTTGCAATATTGAATGTCAAACTACTGAGACGTGGTCTTCCTGCCACGGAGTATTTTTCGCTTTTGAAATAATATTTCCTACCTTTAGCGTGCAACCGGAACCATCTCGCTGTACTCAAGCGGCAGCATGGTGGAATTGTTCCGCCATTCTCCAATACACCAGCAGCGTTTCTTACCTCCGAACCCGACGAAGAAGCAACCGCGCGCACTGGGTGTTGGGACCCGGAGCTGCTAGCACCGTGAGATCACATATAAAGGCTGTGTTGCCAAACTGATAAGACGTTAGTGTAGAGGGAACATGCGAGAAATTCGAATACACCCTTGTGAATTGTCGTGATATTTTCATTTTGGCGTCGTTGTCAGTATTAGCACATCTATAGACCGGCGCACACGAGACAAATTTTCCTGCGAGTTTCGTTAAGATATTATTTTAGAGCTAGGCTAAGTGTTATGTAACTTAGTTACAAGCAGGGTCCACCTCTAGTTTTGCCGCACACAGTGCGTGTTTCCTTGTGAGCTACTCTGTCAACCAACGCCGGCAGCAATAACATTTTTGGACAGCTGGCGACTATAATAATAAACTAGGAGCACTGTACGGCGAGGAAAGATTGCTGCAAAAACACTTCTTTCAGTTATAAATCATGAAAAAAAATAGGGTTTCACTGTGTAAGGGACACTGCCGTTTGCTTCGCGTGAATACGTCTACGTTGACGCGCTCGGACGCCTTGATGTTTATTTTACGTTCCCGGTACCGCTTTACTCGATCATATGGAGTTTTATGTGTATCACTGGATAGCTTTTTAGATGCTGTTTCCAACCGTATACGATTTCTGTATTTCGACTTGGTTTTTTGACGAGTATATGCTGACATTGTGTTACGTTTTCTTAATTTTTTACATTAATAGCATACAATTTCACCATAACCTAAAACGAGTGTCGTAGCTTCTCTTAGTCAAAAGCTATACTACGCGGAAATTATGAGACGGGGCGAAACGAACTCAAAATTGCCCCCCCCCCCCCGGGGGCAACACCTGATGCTTCGCAGTACTCACTCAACGTAACATATTCTTTGATCCTTTGGCAATAGAATGGTGTAATTTAATTTTGAATGTAGACGATAGATTCTGAGCTGCAATGCCAAACTGCATCCCCCGATTTTGTTATCATCAGATTTTGTGGATTGCCTCCCACTATGGTAACAAATTTAAAGACGTATTTACGTCAAAATGAAGACGAAATAAACAACGGTGGACAAGAGAATGGTGAACATGAAGGAACGATAGCAGGAGGGTACTGGCGATGCTTTTCGAAGAAACTAGGGTGATTGCACCTATAACCTCAAAACCGTATACAAACATGTTTCTTCTACGCATCTAATACCACTGTTAGGCCGGTGTCACGCTATGCGATTTTGCCGGTTCGGCTAAACGGGATGCGGTTTCACGGTATGACCTCATGCTGGCACACTGTTCAGGGGAAAACGCATAGGCGGGACAAGAACTTGGCAGTTTGATTCGAGCAGTGAGTGTGGTGAGTTGACGAGTCGGTGGTGTCGTGTAGTAATGTTGTCGAGGTTGATGGTAGTGTGTGTATTTGAGGCAAAGGGCATATCGCACACACTGTGTGCATCCTTATAATGTTGCACTGGGTTTTAGTGAGAGGTTTGAGTAGTTTTATCGAAATATTCTAAAGCATGAAGATAAACCTTTTTTGCATATTAATGGATGTAGAAAAACGTGTTCGATGAACTCCTCGGAATACTGAGGCCCCACATCACAAACAGAAACATGCAACGTTTAGGAACGCAATAAGTGTAGAAGAAAGGCTGGAAGTAACACAGGGATAAGTAAGAAGTAACCGTTACATCAAATAAATAGGTGAGAATTAAGCATTTGGATTATAAAAAGTAAATAAAGTTAACTTTTATTAATATCAAAAACAATTTAACATTTAAATTAAATTACATCATTTCTTACTATCGTAAATAAGCAATCCTCAGTTACGTACGTACATAATACACTTAAATACGCAAGTAACACTACCAAAGTAACATTAAACCAAATGACCCGCCAGTTTTCAACAGTGCGTAACAAAATGGTACCTGTGGAAGACTGAAATTCTGATAGTTATTATTTAGCCAGTAGTTTCATAGGTGCTGGTCTTAGAATAAACGGATTGGACCGAAAGGAGAGAGTCCCTTGGATATGTGGTCTGTGTTGTTGTACTTTGGTGGGCAGAATAGTACTGCATAGTCAGGGGGATTTTTTGATTCGTAGGAGAGAGAGGACGAATAGAATGTTTGTGAGAGACAATTGGTAGGTTGGGTGATTGGTTGATATGTGGTTTCTGACTGATGTTTTGAAGTAATTTGAGAGTCATTATTTAAAAATTCTAATTTTTCGTCCTCATAAACTTGTTAGAAGTCAGGAAGATGGGCCAGTAAGAAGGATTCATCTACGTCTTCGTTCTCCTTTCTGCTAGCTTCTAAATTTGTTAAAGTGTTCTCGATGAAACTCTGCTGGATTGGACTTGCTGTGTTGTGTAGCGTTTTTGTGGTACATTACTTAATGGACTTATTCCATTACACAATCACCAACTAACAATGTACTCAACACACAATTCATAAAGAAGTACACTCATCACGACACCCAGTTTTAACTAACCTCTATCAAAGAGAATAAAATAAAATTATTGTTATTAATATAATATCATTACGTAATCACCATCCTATTACATAATGCACATACGTACACACTACACAAAAACCAGACGTCTACTGACATATGTCCACCCATTACACGATGCACCTACATCCTATCAGCAAGACAGCCAAACTTCAACACACAAAAATATATTTCTTTATTAATATTATTATTACTATTAGTAACATCCCAGACTGGGATGTAAGATGTCGAGAGAGAGCCTACATCCATTACTTGCCACTATCAATCCAAAACTGCAAGGGCGACAGGGGTAATGCACTTGTATTACATAACTACACTTCTATTGTATGAAAATATTGGAAATACCAGATTCGATTCCCAGACAAGTCACCTAATAATTTTAAAATTTTAGGGAAATGTAACGAAATACGCAATCACTTGTCCCTAAATGACTTATTTTTGTGGGGGATAATTAAATACATCGTCTACTACGTGCTTACAACAACGAGGGAAGACATGAAAGACAGAATCAGAGCAGCATGTGGATTTCTCAGCTGTGCTGAGGTCCGCCGAGCAACCGCGAACATAAGAAGGAGAGTAGTGTCATGTTTGATACAAGGCGGTCGACATTTCGAACACTTATGAAAAGTGATGTGTGCGAATAAGTGTTCCCAGTTCGCATTTCACAATAGTTCTCTCACACCATACCAGTATTTACAGTATAGCCGACGTCCTTTTGATTGTACGTAAACTAGGTATGCACGAAATTAGGTCACGGTAAGTAAGTTGGATATTTGACCAATTCATTGGAAATGTGTGTTGAAGACGTCATGTTTTGCTCATTGTCATTGTAGTTCAAAGTTTTCTGGCATGCAGAAGATGCTACTATTGTTTTTCCATATTGCAAGACACAGTCGGTCGCCTGTGGTTTTGATGATAGCATCGCTGGATTACTACTGGCCCATAAAACTTATGGGACTACACAACTGGCTCTGTTATTGTTAACTGCTGGCAACAGGAAATTTGGCATGCCATATATGGCGCACTGATGGAGTTTTTATGGAAATGAAACTGATTGTTGAGAGAAAGGTAACTACTAATGGTCGTTAAATAACTTATGAATTGTATTACAGCACTGGCCGCACATAGTCTATGTTATTGAAAAATTGGGTAGCCTTCAGTAGGCCATTTGATGGCTGTGAAGTGGTAAATCGATTGACCATTACTAATTAACTTTATGGCTCCCGCTCTTGTACTGGCTGCTTCAATGTCTAGCGTTGGATATTTATGTGGCAAAATACTGTGAATACAATATTTACTGTGGATTTGCGTCTGGTATAGAGTAACTTATTGTATGTTTATTTTACATATATAATTGCATAAACGTGAGGTAAAAAATTAAAAATATAATTACTTTCAGGATATTAACCTTGGATGGTTTTGATTGTTTCACGCAACGAAAATATTAATATTTGTCGATTTCTCAACAGACAAATAGCATCAATAGAATACGTACTGTGAGAAATTACACAAAAAGCAGGTTTCTGGATTAATGTCGAGATTCAGGTAAGAATTTTTTTCTTAACGATACTGTTGATTTGCTCAGTTGCAGCTTTTTTAAGTACTGAATGGTTCGCATGAAACAACTGGCTATAGAATAACTGCTGTGACTTATATTATGTTAATGTTTTTAATTCAAGTCCGAATATATTGGAAATTACTTCATCCAAGCACATAAGTGCGTGGTAGGGAAATTGTCAGGATACTGGGATGTTGACACAATTGGATTGGTTAAGAAAGTAACTCCCAATATTTATATTTAAGAGATCATTTGGCGAAAGCATTGATAGCCATCCGTAGGCGATCTGATGGCTGCAAAGTTATACATCGATGGGCCATTGCTATTTTAAGCATATGAGCCATGCGTGGATCACTTGTACTCACCACATCTCAACCATTTATGGACAGAATATGGCTAGTTAAGTGGTGCCATTTATGGACAGAATATGGCTAGTTAAGTGGTGCCATTTATGGACAGAATATGGCTAGTTAAGTGGTGCCATTTCAGAATCAGCTATTTCGCCGGGTGCATGACAGCTGTTGACGAACTTTCTTCTGCATTGGAAATTATCGCTCACAGGAAGGCAGACGTTCCTAAACTTTTCAATTAACGTTTTTCTATGTGTAGCTCTGCCTTTGTATTTAAATGCATTTTTTTTTAGAAAGCTCTGTCTTTGAAAATATAGAACACTATAGAAGAAAAAGCCATAAACAATTTTTTTCGCGCATTTGGAACCAATATTCCCTGATTATATACAAAGTGGACCTAAGATAACATCCGTCAACGTGCGGCGAATCAATTACCATGAGGCTTGTGTAGTTCCTTTTCTAAGAGGGGTTTGCGGAACACTATTATCCTAGCAGCGAGAAGGGAAGATAAAATATATTATTCGACACAAGATGAAGCAAGTTACTTAAACTACCTCAAAAAGGTGCCACGAGCAAGAGGAAGTGATTGTATAACTACCTTATGCCGGGCCAGAAATTACCTTCACAACCGCGGAGAAAATGTCTCATTACTTCGTTCTTTGTATGGTATTCTTAACATACATACGTTATCTATCGTAAATTCAATATTCAAAAGGCATTGTTCCTTAGTGATTCTGAATTATAGTATTTTGTTTATTTTAGCAATTTAGTTATGAGTTTTACATGGAGAGTAATTGGACGTAGAATCTATCATTTTATATTTCATTGCGACTAGTTTTATGGGCTGAATGCTAAATAAAATAAACAATTTTAAGGCGGGTTTTTACTGTCTTATTTCGACTATATTGAGACGTTAGAGATTTTCATTTATGATGACTTGTAAAAAATTTTATTAAAAATTTTTCTCGTAAATATTCATGCGAATAGAGATCATTCAATTGAAAAACGAATATATCTCGTATAATCCATAGGACACTATAGGAAAATTATGACTTCTATAATAATTAATAGTTATGTGTTTAATATTTCCTGAACAATTTCAAAGTGCGCAATATAAACACAAAAATAATCAAGAGGAGATAAGCAAATGTAAGGGTGAACATTCTTCTAAAAGAGGAAAATGTCGAAAAGTTATAGATTCTGCAGGGGAAAAAAAAAAAAAAAAATTGTGTTATTCACCAGGAGAACATGTCGCTCTTTCTCACTCTTCTTCTCCAAGTTTTCTTCGGGTCTTTCAGTAACTAATCGCCAAGTCGAGGAACTAGCAAAGGGAATGGCGCCGTATCACTTAGCGAGGAGCTGCTAATATACTGCCCAAGTCGCACCGCGAGAAACACCAAACGCCTTCCATTTAAGTGGGGTGGCGCCGCAGAACAAAACTCCACATACATTACAGCCGGAAATTTTTTGGCAAAAATCCATCACTTTACACGGGTGGATTCCTAGTCGCGTTGAGTTTGTTTGTGACTTTTTTTTTCTTCCCTTTCCGGGTCTTTATTTATTTCTTGCGACGAAGAAATCCGGCGTAGCCCAGCCCCCTTTCCTCACGACCAGAATCCGTCTTGAATAACAGGCGGCTCCGGAATTTATCTTTCGCCACTGCCTGGTATAGAGAGAGAGAGAGAGAGAGAGAGAGAGAGAGAGAGAGAGAGAGAGAGAGAGAGAGAGCAAAAAATAAAGTATCGAGAAAGAAATGAAAAAAAAAAAAAGTTCTAACGTACTAAATATACCGAATGTTCTGAAAATGTGTGGACTGTCGACTTCTGCAGGAGACTTTTACGAGTTTTCAGCGGGGCGCCTATTTCTATTTTTTTTTTTTTTCCAGTTTTATTCCGTATGGTCGTAACAGTAATATATCTACAGAATTACCAGATGTTGCGAATCTGTGTAGCGGAACGAGAAGGGACTAATAAAAATATAATGTTCAAAGTTTTTTAGAAATCCAAAATCGCAGTCATCCGTGAATAGAATAAATCTATAAATTACGCAACAAATTTCTGCACAGTAATTTTTTTATATACTGAGCACACATTTACATATTGCTTAATAATGTTGTCTTATTCATTGCTAAAATTATACCGTACTACGCATACTAAATTAATCGGACTTATTCAAATATTAAACATACTATTATTTACATCGCAAAGCGAAATTAACATCGCTCTAATACCCTACCGGTTGTTAAACATGTGCCAACATTAAAACGCTATTAATGTGTACAGATTAAACGTTTTGAAAGCGCGATAAAACAGCTATTACACATTTTATTGGAGAGATAAATATTTACGTCTTTAGTAACATTGTAGATGATTAATTTACATGTTTTATATATTTGCGCACATTTTGGTTTAACGCTCCAGGCATGATTAATATTGATGATTAGATCTACAGAGTATTACGATAATATTTTTATTGGGAGTTTCTTTAAATTTAATTTTCTTCATATTACTCTGCAAACTGGGAAACAGTGATGGGTCTTAGCACGTTTCAAAATAGTATGTTTTAAACGCCAAGAGGATATTATTATGTTGAGAAATATAAACAGACGTGGACTTTGAATTGTTTGTCTAGGCATACATGTAATTCACGTTTAAAACTATAAACTTTGTATATCAAACACGCCTTCACACATGTAACCAACCTAAGGCCAACGATAAAACGGCCAGTTCATTGTAACATAACTTCATCCATCAACCGGAACGACGTATGTAGAAATATTTTTACACCTGCCGTAAAAAAAAAAACACTTTTCACAATTTTGTTACTTGACTATTTCGGTTAAAAGTACGTATACAGACTTTATCCGAAAATCGTATGTATTTTGTTTTTCGCCGGAAGAAAAAATAAACAGATCTGTTAAGCAATTTTCCATATTCATGGAAAACCAAGATAAGGATGGCCGCTCCCAAATTTCGAACATAGATCCTCCCGAATACGGGTTCAGAATGTTTACCACGACGACACCTCGTTTATCAATAAAAATTCGTATTACGTTTAAAACATTCAGTGGAGTGTAACACCTGTATGTTATTTCGCGTAAAAGGTCATTTTTATCAAACTAAATACATTACAAGAATGTCACCATTGACGACACTGTATTTGCCTGTTTCGATTTACACTGGTAAAGAACGGTTACCTTCACACATGTGAAATGGCTCACGCATTTATAAGGTGTCAGTGACCGAAATGCGATACTCAACATTTGGAGTATATTTTCCTTGATGAGCGAAGAAGCTCACCTTGCCATGAGTTACAGAAAATGTCAAAAAAATTTATTCATAGACGAATTCAGATTTTAAGAACTAACGAAAGGTATGCTTAAAGCTATATTTTTCCAAAAGAAAATGCATTTTAGATACTTGCTAAATCACTTAAAATAATTACGACAAAGCTTTATTCCAGTTTTTGCTTGTAATGTTTTGTAGCGTAAATTATAGCGATTATAAACAGTCAAGTAGAAAAAACTCTTAATAATGTGTGGTCATATTTCTGAAGGACGAACCAATAAAACCGGAGTTTTGTTAAACATAGAAATATTAACACTCTCCAATTTTATTTCCTTCTCTTTCCGCCATACTACTGGGAATATTTGTTTTAAAATGTTTGTTTCGTCTCACCCCGTTGATTTTAGCACCATGCTTAAATATGTACACACCAGCAGGTTATTGTGTTTTTGACCCACTAAAAATATACATGTCAAAAATAAATCTGCTATTTGATTGGAAAGTTATAACAACGTTTGTAGAAAGTTTATAATAGTCAAAATAACAATGATGTCGCCTTAAAATTGGAGTGAAAAATCATTATATCGAAATATAAGTAAGCAAGAATATGTTTTAATTTAATTCCCTGGCCAACGAACTAGTAACACGGTAAAAAAAAAAGTAACGAGAAAGAGGGTCGAGGGAGGGGGGATTTAAGACGACGAAGTTATTTTATACTTTGCATTTTATGCATATCAGTGGAACAAAATAGTATGTTCCATCACCTACGACCACATTTTTTATGTTACGCAGGTCACCCTTGGCGGGTTTCAAATAAAAAAATTTAATGTGACCAATCGTAAAATATGATAAAAAAAATTATCAGGCTGTCTCAGAAGAGAGAGTATAGGCAGTTACAGAAATCTTCCCAGACCTTTACTCGCCAAGAATCATGACGAGAAAGGGAAGGCGCTCGAGAGATATCCGACTGCAAGCATATTTCAGGCGTATCATTCCTACGACCACGGGATTCCGCGCCGTCCCTCCTGCCTCCTACCTTTCTCCACGTCACCCCGTTGTGCCTCTCTGTCCCTCGTAGGCCTCTTCTCCAGCCATTAGTTTCGGGACAGGCCCGTCTCGGTGACTTCTCGCTACCAGACTTTATCCGCGCCCCTGTCTTATTAATATTAATGACGGGAGGAGCAGTGCAAGGAGGCTGTAAAGGGTTGGCAGGGGTGGCCACAGTGTGTGGACGACGGCTCAGCCACGAAGCAGGCCATCCACCGACGGACCAGTGTTGCCTGGGCATTCATTCTGCTCCGTGAGACTTTTCACGTAATCTAGATCCGAGTAAAGGTAATGTTCCATTCAGGCTAGGTACTAAACTATAGGAGAGATTGGCATATTAAAAATTTCTGCCACCAGGTGCGCAGTGTTCCTAAAGGTAACATTTAATTAAAATTTTCAGCTACGTGAATTAAATATAAAGAAATATTTTCCCAAGTTAGGAAGTCATTTTATATTTTATGTATGATTATTGCAACAACCCTATTTTACAACGTAGAAAATAGAGAAAGTCTGGTACACGTGTGATACTCGTAGTCTAAAGATGAAACAGACCGCTTATTCGTCTTCTGCGCATGTACCCAACATTGACCTACCCCAAACAAACACAACTGTCAAAGTCATATCGTCAACAGTGATGAACGCAATTGTTTATATCTTAATTTTTAAATGACAAGCACTATTATATTAATGAAATACTTTTACCAGTTATAATTTAATAAAAAACATTCGCAAGTGGTTCAGATGAAGAATATATCATTTCAAAAGCACTTGTTTACTAAACAGTGTTCCAACCTCAATCCCCATACACGCCATTCTTGCTAGCCGTACTGGCAGAAAAGCAGTTCAATTTTGGGACACGGAGAATGATTGTGCGCAGCCAGCGAGATCGGTCTACCTCATCTTTAGTCTATGGTGATACTAGCGCTTACCTTGTGGAAAAAAAGGTTCTCGGTGCCAATATTTAAGCATTGATCTTCCAAACCTGTAGAAAAATTAACCTCGGCCTGCTCATGTCACGTACCTGAACCACGATCTACTTGCAGCTTTGACTGGTTTTGTGGTTTCCACAATACGTTCTTTCAGAACTGTTCTTACATAACCGTCGAGCGGGGGCTATTTCTGGGAGTAATTATACTGTAACCAGTGCAGAGAAATTCTGCTTGATAAATGAAAGCAAGAAATCAAAATGGAGTAAATACCCCCAATTATAGAAGAACCTAGCCGTCAATAGAACATAAACCAGCTAGCGAGAGCCAACAAACTGGACCGCTAGGTTCTTCTGTATTTATACGTTTACTGTACTTTATTTTCTGGGATTTGTTTGGAATTTGAGTTTCTGTGTTTGGTTCCTAGCTGGCCTCCGGCAATGAATACTGTCAGTTTCAATGATGTCCTGAACTATAAAGGTAATGAGGAGAAGGTACCTTTCTTCGCCATGGTTCACGCAAAGATGTATTACTAAGGCATGTTCCAGAACACTTTCTATCTAAGAGAAGCTAAAATAATTTGTAATATTGCTGCCACTACTGTGCGATTACATAATATTGGTCTTTGGTGCATGTTGCAATATTTGAATCCAGTTCATAATCGGTTAAGTGGTCAAGTTTTTAATTCTGTTGTATATTTGTTTCGGTCTATTTGATTACATTACAACATATAAACGTATTTTCTAGCAGCTGTTGTCAGTGAAATGGTGCCGAGTTATTGTACCAGTGCGCGAAAACCAACACGCTAATATGTAATTATCTATGATATTATTATCAATGCCATTTAAGTCATAATATTTTAAAACAAAACATATTTCACGTTGCAGCTGTAAAAAAAAAAGACAGATATTTGATCAAAGAACTTAAAATATACATTAACAACAATAAAACTGTTAAATTTATTTAGGGTTCACACCAGAGTCAACTATTTGACGGTGGTCTTCAAGCCAAGTGTCATATACGAATGAAATTAAAAATGACACATACATCCGTCACTTACACGAGACTCAGAGACAGATCACCGTACTCTCTAGATAGAGATTTTTTTACCTATCTCTATGCTACTCTCAGTTCTTAAACTGCAATTTAATTTTAAAACTCTGTATAGTTGGTGGTGTAAAACCAGCAGTGAGTTGGGCAGAAAGCTGTAGACAATAAAGTGAACAAAGAACGCGAAACTCAGTACAGGACTTGATTGATGTTTTTCTCGACATAAATATGGCTTTCGCACTTTAGCAGGGAGTACAGGCGGCCTCTTGGTAAACAGCTATCAAAATCCATTGTATTAACAAATGGAAAGCATACAATGTGCTTCCTAGCTAACGAGGATGAGCGTTGAGAGAAACTGCAAGAAAGTAAACATTGTGCGTCGATGGGCTGTTTTTCCATTAGCTGGTATTGTGTTTAAGGGTAACTTTTTTTTTTTTTAACAAAAGCGAGAAATTAAAAAATCACAATCACAATTCGTGTTTTTCACTAGTCGTGAGTGGAAGCAACAATTAATAACTGCTGTGTTTAAAATTACAGTTACTAGAAACATCATTTTTTAAAATAACGCTATATGGATTTCACGCCCCACATCACTGCCACACTTCCGCAACGGTATTCATCTCTCATAAATTATTGTAATGTGCATGACTTGTTTATTTACTGAGTCATGCATCTTGTATAATTTAAGAAATTATTGCTGCCTAATCCTTGTTACAGAATTACCTAAAGCGAAGAAACTATAACGCAGATATTTTAACCTAGTCCTCGCCAGTTTATTATTATCTAACTACCCGTTTCGTAAATCTGCAAAAATTACAATTCGACCCATTGTTTTTCTAATGGTGGTTCAGAATATTCCCTACGCCTCCTTGAATTCACAAAATTGATACTACACGCTTTATAATTGTCATAGCGTGGCTGTTATCGTACCACCTTCAGCTCTGTACACCAGCTCTATATCTATCTCCGAACGTGATCGATCACGAGTTAGAGATGTCGTATGTTTGATCCCTTCAAGCTGCTCTGAGGCGTGGTTATCCTTGCTTTGTGCGCACTGAACTGTTCAATTCATTCGAACGCCGGTGGATTTGCTCAGAAATCTTGGTAACTCACAACTACGACGACCAGCGAGTTCCGGATCCAGATCACCCAGTTACGTAAAGGTTACAGAGTCATTATCCTTACACGTAGGATGGTAACATCAAATTCGGAATTGCAGGGAAGCTGTTCATAAGGTTAACCCTAAGTGAGTAATGGAAAACTTGTTTTCTTACGCTGCGCAGTGCATAAGAGTAAGTAGAAGAACAACATTTAGGACCATACCTATTAATTATAGATGATTAAGAGTTAAATTCATATTTCTGAAATGGAATCATAACAACTCAGCATTAAAATTGAAATTACTTTATTAAAATTGACAGTGAAATACACACACACGTTGAATGCGATACTATTTCTAGTATGTCTCATTTAAAGAGTTTAGTAAAATTGACGAAAAATATATATAATGATACCATATTGTTATTTTACTGCATAAACTGTTACTAAATTAAAGATTTTATTCCAATATATAATATGGAATTTTTTTCATTACAAGGTTACCTATGTAAGAAACAATATTGTGTATTATTGAATAAAAAAAGGTTTCACCAATACGTGCGTAAACAATTTTAATAATGTAAGTTAAGGTTATTTCAATAACTAGAATCTTCAATTTAAATCTCTGCATAACAACATACATCTTCACAATACTATGTTAAATTTATACAACTCACAAATCCCGGGCTGGCCATTCTGATTTCGGTTTCCTACTTCCTCAAAATAATTTCAGGCGAATGCTGAAATAGCTCGTTACTACGGGCAATGACCGATCATTCCCCGTCCGTGATTTTCAGACACTTGCTCTATCTTCAGTGACCTTTCAGTCGATGTCGAGTTAAGACCCGCCTACTTACGATACACCAACGGGCGCACTTAAACTTTCTTGCATTTGCAATGACATTTTCGTACACGTAAATTTGTCATTATAGTTTAAATTACAGTGGCACGCAAAACTTTTACACGTTTTATTTATGATTTCTGATAACAACCTGTTACGTACAAAACTTCAGCACATCCAATTCACTGTTTTTGCTTCTGTCGAAATGGGTTTTAAAATATTTAAAGTCCCCTCTAACTTTGGCACTCTGTAAAATATGTCCCATTCAGACTGGCAACGTGTGAAAGCATGTGGTCTAACGAAGTGGCGATTAGAGTGACATCCTCATGCCAAAATAGTACCCAGGAGTTCAAAATGCGTCGGACGTGTAGGGGGAAACGATTTCCGTTGTGGGAAGGGGGGGGGGGGGCATCGTGTAATTCAGTTCAGTAGCGACAGTGGCAGAGTACAGTTGGGTGATAGCTGCCACACGTCAGCGAGATAAACGCCAGTCACGGCTGTGGTATTCTACAGCGCAGTACAGGCTGTTCACGGTAAAGTGAGCACTTTTGAAATCAAACTTAGAAAAAAGTCACCGCTCCTGCCTGTAAATATTTTAATGGTCGCACTGAGCGACAGGCGCTCAGTAAAGTTGGCAACGAAGGATGTAAAGTAGCTCCATACATTACCGTCGAATAAAAATGGTTAAGTAACGATTTTTTTTTATAATTTAAATTATTTATTTAACTTTGTATTTTTTTAAATTCATTAAAGTGTAAAAAATGAACAAAATGTAAAATATTTAATCTTCTAATAATTTTACGGTTTCATTTCACCGACGCCTGAATAAAGTGACGAGGCTCATGAGGCAATGTTAATTTTACATGAAGCAGAAAAGACACAACGTGTTTACAAGTAGATCATAAGCAGGGCTTTCAAATGTGCTCGTTTTACCGCGGACAGCATATACCAGAGAGCGATGTTAGCGCCAAGTGTTCCTCGTGGTTTCCCTCCCTCCAGCAGTGAGCGTACCGGGAAGCCCTCCCCTCCTATGCCACCCCTACGTTCCCCATCAAAACCTTCGCCAAGATTATTTTCTCTTTTGAACTTCACTGCGTACGCTTTCGTATATGGCTATCATACTGCGCGTGCTTGTTATTTATCGACCATCATATTTCAACATAGTTGACGAAACTAACAGAACCACGTAAACTAACCCAGGATAGTAGGTGGAAAAGAGGGCCACTTATACAAAAGTATAGGCTTTTCACGGTAAAAGGAACACTTTAGAAAGCCCTGCTTAAGATCTAATTGAACGTACGTTGTGTATTATTCCGCCTTATGTAAATTTAACATTGCCATGGCCTCATCGCTTTATCTATGCTTCCGTCAAGCGGAACTGTGAAATTATTTAAAAAGTAAATATTTTTCCAAACTGCTCATGTTTAAACTTCGAAGCATTAAAAAAACTGAAAGCGAAAGAAATAGATTGACTTATCACAGACGTTTACCCTAACACTTTATATTCGACGTTACGATATGGAATTACTTCCCATCCATCGTTACCAACTTTACAGTGTGCATGTCACTCGGTGCGCCCGGTAAAATATATGCAGGAAGGGACAGTGGCTTTTATCTGAGGTTGATTTCAGAAGTACTCGCTTTATCGTGAACAGCCTTTATGCGCACTTAACCACAGGTTAATGCTCACTTTACAAACATTTACCTACTCCGCACCAATAAAACTATCAAATTCACCCGGTCAACAAAACTGAAAGTATTTGTTTCCTAATTTTCAAAATGTAAACCTTCTAGTACGAATAGTATTATTTTAACCATTTGAATTAAGTCAAATTGCATAAAAAATTGGTGAGCGGTGTGTACAAATATCTCCAATCACTTGTTTGTATAAAAAGTGTTTCAACCTTTTTTTTTATCCATATCATTTATGAGAGTCGTATTCGCAGATTATCAGTTCAATGTTGTTACACTGAGGCTGGATTTGCGTAGCTAAGGATACACTCTGCCCCATTTTTCCTCTACGATAATACAAACACAACTATTATTGCCCGGTAATATTTCGTTTACATTTATTCAAGGAGTAATTTTTACAGCTGACCACTTTGTTACCACTACAGAGAAGATGGTTCCTCCAAATGAACAACTCGACTTATATTAGAATTTGTTCTCCACAATGAGACATAGTTAATCTAACGGGATGCTTGTTATTCTGGCGCTAGGTTGCTAGTACTGGAAACACAAATATTATATCTGATCTGTTTGTCTATTCCGGGCCGAATTTTTTTTCAGTGGAGACGTGCAACTCAGAGAAAGAAATTTTCCCTTATTTTGTTCATTTTCCTTTTCTGTAGAAGGGAGATTAAACACTTTTGCCACAACAATCACGCCAAGAAGGACTTCCCCTTCTCGCGAATTTAATAAAACGCTTGTTAAATTTAGGTCTTTATAAAAGGATGCTTGTGGTTTCTATTGTCTGCTTTATTCGAATTTCTGGATGTTAAGATCTACAATTGCAATTAATATAGTAAAAGAAGCAACTTGCATACTTCTATATCTGTGGTAAACTCGTACAGCGTGACTTTCAGATGTTCGACGTTATGAAAGCACTTTCCTTCAGATGTCGAGGAGATAAATAAAACAGCTTTTCCGCTGCTTCCTTCGAGTGAAAGCAATCTCTCGCATCCCGGGAAGGAAAACTCCCGAGCAATAATGGGAGCGATACCAGGACGCTTAAACTTCTTTTCAGCACCCGGACACTCGAGGGCGCTGTGGCGGATCCGCCGAAAATGCCCCGAGATTAAGATCTTAATGGAACGAACCTGGGAGAGCCAGCGCAAAATTCTCCGCCGGCAAAATATTGCAATGTTTGTTCTGGCCGCGAAGTTCAGGCGGGCTCACGCCATTTTTTTTTTACCTCCTCCCGTTTACCTAACTAGAAGTAGGTCACGTTTTAAGTTTCCTACGCGGCGCTTATCTCCTGCCGTTCCAGGGCGATACTGCATTGTTTACAACGCACTCTACGCCCTGGACCTGGAGTGTCTCGACAAGATGAACACAACGCTGTCTCAACGGGCCCACATTCATGGGAAAGACCGACGACTGTATAAGAAGCCAAATGTTTTCCACAAGCATTCACCTCGTTGCATGTATTTTAGCTACGGCCATTTTTAGTGCTCAGTATTTTAAATATTTAATCTATTATTTTTATGTGTTAATATTTAAAGCCGATGACATAATATATATGAATGCTACAACAGGTTATCAGACTTTCTCAATATCTACAATACCATGCATATTTCAAATATTATAATGGTTCTTTTGGTTTATATTTACAAACAGTAATATATAAATATAATGTCTAAGAATATAAAAAGGAATTTTGTTGGATTACACAACATACCATACTCCACAGAATTATATTAATTAGCCAAGAGAATTTTCGTAGTTAATAAATAAACATATAATTAATTTTTAAAAAATATACAAAATTATGTTCTAGATATTTAAGAATAATTTTTTTTTTCTTTTTCGTTGCATCAATTATATCTTGGAGCCATTTCGTAGTTTTAGTTAAGATTCGACAAATGTGAGCTTGTATTCGTGTACATATATATGTATAATTAGTTATATTAACAGGAAGTGACACTTCGAAATAATCTCTATTAATCATATATATGTTTTAATTACCATAGCTGAAAATGAAAAGAAAGAAGGAAAATGTTAAAAATAATTGTAAATTGTAACTTTTTAATGTACACCTAATTTAATCTCTGTAATATATATATTCCACTGGTAAAATTATTTGGTCGGTTCTTATTTATAAAATGTTTTTATCCATTCGTTATTAAAACTTATTGTTTAATTGAAAGACTATTACGACAATATAAGGATGGAATATAGTCCAAAATTTATGTACTGGCCTACCACAGGAGTAACATTTTCAACTGTTTTGTAAAATTGCCCTGTTTTTGATGGGAATACGTTTTTCAAATACGACACACATAACGTACGAGGACGGAAATAGCGATATAACTTTGCAGGGTGATTGATACTCATAATATAACATCCTAACTAATAACATTATTAAAATTAACGTAGTCTTATTAGTTCAGGTATACGAATACGATGTGAATACGCCTTAAGTTGGCGCAGATGCATGGGCTTGTCGCGGGTGGAAGCCTGCGGCGTCTAGCAGCAATTTTGGGCGTGGGTGGAAAATCCCGAGCAGTATATCTCGGGGCTCCGATGTGTAAGTACAGGTATACTAGTGCCAAATGAAATATCTCGTCAATATCTCTTAACTTAAGACATAAAATTAATAACGTTTTTGGTATTTTCATTATATTCACTTGTCCCAAAGAATAAATTACCCACTAACGCAACCGTGTTCACGTAAAACCCACGGCCCAGACCCCTGCATTACAGCATCCCGAATTACTTTTATTGATTAAATCTGGGCGATTATTATTGAAAGGGAATTTTCAAAAATAGTTGGAGTTTCGTACTTCTCAAACTACAACGTTAGTAACGCACGTGGGAGTGTTGTGGTTAGAATACTCGCCTCCCACCAAGTCGAACCGTGTTCGATTACCGGCGGGGTCATCCCCGGATTTCCGCATGCGGGAATCGTGGCGGACGATACCGCTGGTCTCAGGATTTCTCGGTGATCTCCCGTTTTCCCCGCCCTTGCATTCCGACGCTGCTTCGTCCTCCCCTCGCTTCGCCATCATCGGTCTTTCAAGACCACGATATTAAGAGCCAAAAATATCTCCCCATTCTCTCCACTCCAGAACTTCCTTCTTGGCACGATACTAAGTTTATCCTCATACATATAAGGGAGCCAATATTTTCGTACAAATACAAATTCAGTTTACAAGATAAAATAAGACACTTATTGCCTGAAATATGGATTCCAGACATCATACTTCATTTAACTTTCAGTAGTTTCTTTGTCTTAAGTGGTTCATCATCTTTACAGTATTAAGAAATTATGAACTTTTTTTTTTTTTTTTTTTTACAGTGGAATTGCCAATGAAACATAGAAATAAGTATTGGCGTTAACATTTTGGAGACCTTGACTTTCAAGCGGTACCCGACACACAATCTAAACACCAACTTTGTCTTAACTGAACACTTGCAAACAATTAATTTAAAAAAAAGTATTTTCAAAAGAATAACACTGGAATACATTTTTATATAACAAATACTTACTAATTCCACAAGTTTGTCTTCCAAACTCTGGAGACGTTTGGAAGGAAAAGTTTAACGATGCAATGCAATCGCTACATATTTCAAGAACAAATTTGCCTCCCCCACCCCTTCCGGGAATTTCCAACAATAACAAAGTAACTATACTGTAACAAGTCTCCTTACAACGTGGTCATTAGCACTTCATCCTGGTTTTCTGTAGGAATGTGTCCAGACGCTCTCTCATGATTTGTTGCTGTCATTGTTAGTTGTAACTTATTGCATTATACCAAAGCTGAAGATCACTCATGCATGATTGGCTACCGTTCTTAACGCTATGATTTTTCCAATCCTTGTATAACTTGTACTATCGCGCGTTCCTTACTTCGAAAACATCACAAGACGAAAACACAACATTTCCCCCGTAGTTTGAAAACCAACTTATAGATTTCCAACCACGAGAGAGTGCAGACAAAAATGGTATCAATTAAATAATTTCCTTTCCATGTGTCTTACCAGGTTAATACAAATTTTGTGTCTTTTGTATGGAGGGATATCATTCGGTCACATTTTCCTTTAGAAAATGTCCGTTCTGTGAGTTTTGCCGGCACGTGAGTGTTTTCGATACATTTCAATTTTTCAGTGGTATATCAGAAGAGTGTAAAGGTATACGATAATAAAGTAAGTCAAACAATGAACTGCGTGGTGACATAGGCCTATATTTGTTAAAACTCCTACGCTGGAAAGGACGTTCTAGATCATACAATATATTAGAAGCTCGTTCACTAGCTCAGTACTTTCCCTATAATATCTAATAAATCACACTTGAAACGTAGTGAAAGTAATTGTTAACATTACTTTTCTTAAAGGTATTAAATATAATTCCAATTCATACTGAAATTATGTGTGTTGTTAAAAAATATCTATATTATTCCCACACGAATTAAAAAATTTTAAATTAAAAATAATTTTGGATACTTGTTAATAAAAGATAGTTTTTTTTTTTAATAGTTCGCAGCCATAATTTTTCTTATAACATAAGCACGGGAAGAACATTTTATATTGAAAACTACGCTATTGAGCTCAAGATTATTTTTTTACATTCGTCATATTTTATTGTTTTTATTCGTTTAATTTTCTGCCCTGATTTATCTTTAGTTTCGTTTTATATTAAAAAATAGATAACCTTAGTTTTATACGCTTAATAGTTGTTACGTAGGACTTATTTCCAAAAGAAAAATACCTTTTCCCGATTTTTCGTTACGATTATTACTTCAGAACTTCACTATTATCCGAAATAACTTAAATTTTTTTCTACAAAGTCTAATGAGATTTTCACTCTTATTTTTTGTTTGATATTTCCTATTGCTATCGTTTATATTGTTCAAAAACAGGTGTATTCGTGTACAGATATATATATATATATATTAAAATTAAATAATCGGTTAAAAATTCAAATAGTGGTGTTGCCAGTAGTTGAAAGCATTCCATTAATTGGCTGTAGTCCATTCAGGGTTACTTCAGGCTTTTCTGAAGCCCTGCTGAAGTTCTGCTTACAGGATATCCCTCCACCTCGTGCAAACTAAGATTAACTAAGCCTGGAGAATTACACCAGAGGACGTCGCACCACACTCGTGCGCACTCAGCGTAACAGCATTTGTATAAGATTTATTTCTCTATAGGCGCTACCAACATACCTATTTTCTCCCTCTTATTATTCAGATTATTTATAAATGAAGCATTGTAATTTAAAAATAATATATGAATTACATTTCAATTTAACACAAAAAAAGTAACTTTTATAAACTCAAGTATAAATGCTTGTGATACAGGACTTAATTTGGTGAAATCGGGTTTTATTTGTAAACTCTTTAACAATTTTATACTAGCGTTTTCCTTTCCTATTTTTGAAATCGGCCTCTTATAAATCTTCGAATCTTCTATGACTGCAACATCCCGTAAATATAAAAACCAGTCAGAGTTAATCGAAGCTAGTGCATATTCTTCCGTAATGCATAAACATGTTTCTGCATGTTTCAGGCCATATGAGTGGCCAATACGAATTTACTGCCGCATTCAGCACATGTTTCAGATTTTTAAACTCCTTATATAATTAGTGTTTCAGTGTGTGGTTATCGCTAAGCGTTACTGTAGCTTAAGGAATGCTACTACATAATCTTTATCTTTTGTGTACAACATACGCTCTTTTATTTAAATATATGTCAGATTTGTCTTCATCTTGTGTGTTCATTATAAGTCAAGTACTCTATCAGACTCCATTTATGAGACTAGCTATTTTATTTGTCAGCATAGGATGAACATTATTTCCTGAAAGCCTCATTGCCCCGGGTCATTCGGGAATTCTCTAACGCTTCGTGGAGGCAGGATTCTCTCATGAAACAGCTGGGTCCTGTGTCTGTGACAAGTGGAGAGGAAAATTAAACAGATTAATTTTATAAAAAGAAAGCTGGTATCTCGATGCTGCTTCGGACAAGGGAGCGTCTCCCATCGAATGGCTATTCTATACAAAGTTCGAAACTACAGTTTTATGTAGAAAGAATGCTAAGCCACATAGAAATTTAAAGTTCGCGAAACACTTTGAAATTGGGTTAGTGTTCAATTTAGCTGCTCAGATTTATAAAACAGCACCAAGATCGTTTAAGTTACAATAATTTGAGCCTTATTTAATTCTCTTCAATTTACTTGTACATAATTTTAAACATTTTTATTAATTATAACATTGCCTATAGATTTAATAAATTAAAGATATTAGTAACTTCGATTTGTACAACATAAATATAATTCTGTACGTATTTAGATATTCGGCAAAACAAATGTAATAAATGCATTTTATATCATAAAGCTGTAAGTAGCAGCCGAAGTTAAACGAAATTTGGACAGTGTAGATACTAGAGAATACTGCAACATTTCTTTTTACGATTCAAGACATTTGAGACAGCCTGGAGGTATGTCGGCTGCCACAATCACGCGCTTACACAGATAGCAGCAGACATATGAACAGCAACTATTGGAGATATTCTGTATATGTTTATACCGTGATTAAATTCATTTTGTTGGGGTACCACTTCTCAAGATATAGAGTGTTTGGTAAGAGGTTATTAATGAGGAATCAGAACCAGTAGCACGAAAAAAACGAACGGATGTAAAAATGTACACTGCTAGTCATTAAAACTGCGACACTAAAAAAGGACGCACCTGGAGGAATCCACATTGTGGGAACATATAGAGCTAGGTAGGACAATGATGGGATTGGTTGCTCAGCCGAGTGGTGCAGCGCTGGCGCCAATAGCGACACAGAAAAGCGGTATCTGCTGTTCACGGTAAAATGAGCACTTTTGAAAGCTCTGCTTAAGATCTACTTGTGTGCAAGTTGTGCTTTCCGCCGCCTTTTGTAAATTTAACATTGCCATGGGATTCATCACTTTATTCGTGCGTCGGTGAAATGAACCTGTAAAATTATTAGATATGGAAATACTTGAAAATGTGCTAACTTTTACCCTTCGATGCACAAAAAAAAAAAAAGAAAAAAATAAATAATTTTAAGTTATCACAAAGGGTTACCTAACACTTTTTACTCAATGTAAGTTATAGAACAACTTTCCATTGTCGTTACCAACTTTACTGGGCGAATGTCACTCAATGCGCCCATTAAAATATATGCATGCAGGGCAGTGACTTTTTCTAAGGTTCATTTCTTAAGTGCTCACTTTATCACGAGCAGCCTTTACATATGTAGAGGTCTGGAAGCCGCTGTGAGGTAGGCAGTGGCATTGTGTTTCCGAATCTTTTGAGTGCACAGACGGAGTATGCATGCCGCATTGAAGAACACATCAAGCATAAGGCCATGTTTCAACCTTCGGTATGCGGAAGGAGGAGATGGGCTACGCTTAGAAAGACAACGACCATGTAGCACGAAGAAGACTACCACGTCGCGCGAAGACGACACCACTTCGCATGAAGACAACGACCACATCGCACAAAGATAACGACCACATTGCAGGTAGACAACGATCACACCACAGGAAGACAACGACCACATCACAGGAAAACAACGACCATGTCGCACTAAGAAAACGACCACGTTGCATGAAGATAACTACCACGTCGCACGAAGACAACGACCACGTTGCAGGAAGACAACGGCCCCGTCGCACAAACGAGAACGAGGACAGACTTAGGGCGTATAGCGATTACGGAACGTAAAGCCACATCAGACACTTAATGACTTTAAAGTATTTAACTTAATAACAAGAGTGGTAAACATCTCCAAGCAAGATTGACACTGATTATTCAGAGCTTACTGAGTATTTCTGAATCAGCTTATAAAGAAATCAGTTATTGCAACGACAAAGGTTTTACGTAAACTCGCACTGGGATATCATAAATAATACTAATTGCCAGTGGCAAGTAAATAGACGGGCGAAAAATTATTTTACGCCAAAATTTAATATTCCTTACACTCAAAATTGGCTTCCTTCTATTTTGTGAATATTTGTAAAAGAAATACTAATCTAATATTAAAATACAAAATGTTTGTAATAAGTCTGCACTATTTACTGAGTGACCCACTGATGCCGAGAAGCATCCTAAATATCCAAAAGGAAATGTAATATCTATGTTTTCATTTACAGCTGTTCGAGATACTCGAATATAGCAATGACGAATGGAAGTTGCATAGCGGTTATTCATCTGGTTGGTAAACGGAGTTGGCGAGGAGAATCTAAAGAATTCAGCCTTTTTTAAATGCCGACAAGCATACAGTCAACAAAGCTGTATGAATAAACTGGTGCACAAATTCTAAAGGACGGGGAGCACGCACGGAAATACACCAAAATTGTGGGCTGATCAGTAATACTTATGTTCACTCAATTTGCATCGTATGCAAAGAGCCTTGTGGTAGCGAGTGTTTCTGTTTGACATACATTCAAACTGCAGGTAGGGTAGAAATTTGCTATGCCTTCAGTGGGCACTGGCTATGTAGCCTATGAAGATAATGAGGCATTCCTATGTTAATTACTGTTGCCGGACGAGGTCCCAATTCTAAGACAAAGTTGATCGCCATGACACATATTACTGGACTTCGAGAAACCCACACTGGTCTGTGCCAAGCAGGGGTCACAGTGCCCACCCATCTGTGACCTCGTGAAGAATATGAAAAGGTGTAATTTTCGGTATATAATTTTTTTCGAATCACAGTCACAGACGACACCTGAATAAGTTACACTGAATCACTGCCTAGAATGAACTCAAGTACCGAGTATATATTGACAATTGATGAGACATACAGAAAGTGCAGAATGATTCTGGCCCTCACGAAGCACCGGCATTGAGATTTGTTAGAGTTAAACTCTGAGGGCATTTAAAATTCGTGATTTATATGGCACCAAGTAAGCATAATCAGTTATGGTTCTCAGCAGAGTTTTATTTCACTGTCATCGTTAATGATTAATGGGTTGGCGTCAAACGATTCTTCATGATGCGAATAACATAAAGCGTATTAAAAAGATTCTGCAAAACCCCCTTTAAAAAATTGTACATATTCTTGTAGAAAGAGAGAAAATATTTATTCCAGAAATATTTAGTTCATAACTTATAAATTCATTTCGTAGGGTTTAAAATTAAAATTTATAGTACCTGAATTATATTTTATTAACTGTCATTTTGATTTATGTATACTTCCTTTCTCCTTTCGACATGTTGATAGCTATCAAAATAATTATTTGTTTTTTCAGCACCTATAATACCTAAAATATTTGCATCACCATGAATTTAATCAATACGTCCTTTAGAAATTTCGTAATTTTCGAACTTTCCAACTGGTGTACGATAAAATAACGATTTCAGTTATAACCCGTAAAAATACATATCAATCTAAAAAATTCATCTAGTTTAAACGGATTTCTAATAAGAAAACTACCAAAATTCAAACTCAAATGAATTTTAACATTATTAGAGCCAACTAGTTGGGAAAAAGTAGTATATTATTCAATCATTTTGCAGTAACTACCGTATCCACGATCTTGTGGTAAAGTATGATACTATCCATCATAGTTATATTGTCATATAGGTTTATTCGCATCCGTATTTATCGAAGCTGATGGAACAATCGGGATATTACCAGCATAATATGTCTCATATGTAGCAGGAAGAGTGTTATTTTCTCTTAACCTTAAAATACCATTACATGTTCTATGCGTATATTGAAAAGGAGTATTTTTTGGTTCTGTGCAAGTAAATATTTTTACTGGTTTATTTTAAAGTGCTTTGATAACATCAAATCATTCGATATGTTTCACAGGCAGTCTGAATACGTAGAATAATCGTGGTATATTGATAGAAATACCATAAATATATGGACAATAAACACCTTGTGCGCGAGATATTTTACTCCAAATACGATCTTCACAATCTTGACGTGGCTTTACTCAGCGAATAGGCGCAGTATCAACACACTGGTTTCGCATTCTGTGGGACCAGCTTTCGAGTTCTTATTCGCCCATCCTGATTACGAGTTCCCATGGATTTCCGAAACTATTCTAGTTAAATGTTGGGATAGTTTCTCACTACAGGGCATGACCGATTTCTTCCACTTTCCTGCTTGTCTGAGCAACTTGTTTCGCCTCTAATGACTTCGCCACTGACGAGACTTTAAGCCCTGCCTACCTAGATAAGGTATACCTAACTGCATTTATCGCCATGACTATTTAATAACTATGTTTCACAGGTTCGCCAGAATGTTTGCTCAAATTATGGGCTATAAACCATGGGCGTAGCATGGAATTTACTTTGGCGGGATATCAAATATATAATTTCGAAAAAAAAAATATGAAAGCTACAACATGAAAAAAACATTAGTGCAAAAATATTTTAAACCAATGGACTAGTATACAGAGACGTAACTACAACATTCTATAAACCTTCTTCATATTCACGACGAATTGCAGATTTATCAAATGTGACGAAACTAAAGATATCAGCTAACTTATGTTAAGACAAAATATTATTTATTATCAATAAGCTAATATATAAATACGGAAGAACAAAATGCTATAAGCATACACAATGTCTAATGGGGCTCACACATATTTTTATATTTAAATTAATAAACGTGTCAATTTTTTTTATATTTTAGAATATTTTATTTTCATTTCTTAAATGGGTTGGGGGGGGGGGAGGAAACGTCCCAATATCCCCCCCCCCCCATAGCTAATCCTCTGCATGAAATTAATGATTTCTACTTGAAACGCGAAGCGTACCCAATAAGCTGAAGAAAGTAATTGAATAGGAAATTTGAAGTGTTTAGTTACCTGCTAAACAAATACGCTAACAATTCTATTGACCTTTGCTATAACACAACAAACAGAAGGCAGAGAAATTTACCGGCTAGATCGACCCGCTGTAGAGCACTCGCCACGTTAGGGAAATATGTGCAGATCGACGAGAAAAATGTAAATGAATTTCTCGGGCGAGTGCTTCTTCACAGACAATGGGAGCCGTGCTCTGGAATAACTACCGCGCCGAATCGCTGCGTCCAGCCATCTAACGCGCGATTCCCGCTTTTTTTTTAACCCCAATTGTTATTCGCCATCAGGATCTGCGGTGAAATAATGCGATCCAGATAGGAGAGAGATCGTCTGAGCAGATAAGTCCATTGTGTGCGTCATGTTGGCCTTCTCGGAGCACCCAGGGCGAGGCGGACAAAGGCCGATCATCGATTGGCGAGGGTTGTTTGTGCATTGGAAAATCTAACCCTAACCGTCCGGCCTTCGCAAAAATATCACTTGGTGGCTACGTTTTGTCGTACCACGTAGTGAAAAAAAAAAACATTATTTAACAAGTTTTTCATGTGGTATGAAGTGTATAGGCTATTCACGTTAAAATGAGCACTTTTGAAAGCCCTGTTTAAGATCTACTTGTATGCACATTGTGTATTCTTCCGCCTTATGTAAAATTTACATTACCGTAGGCCTCATCACTTTATTCATGCGTTGGTGAAGTAGATCTATAAAATTATTAGAAAAAGTAAATACTTTATAAATCTGCTAATTCTTACACACTAGTGCATTAAAAAAATAGAGAGCGAAACAAATAATTAAAATTATCACGCATGGTTACCTAATACTTTTTATTCGACGTTAAAATATGGAACTATTTTCTCCTCCATCGTTACCAACTTTACTGGGCGCATGTCTCTCAGTGCGCCCGTTGAAGTATTTGCAGGCATGGGCAGTGGCATTTTTCTAAAGTTGATTTCTAAAGTGCTCACTTTATCTCGAACAGCCTTTAGAGTTAAGCGCATTAATATATATTATCATATGATGAAATAAAAATTGAAGGATAGAAATATATTTCATCTTCCTTTTTCGGCTGAGAATCACCTGTGTGAATAACGTACATTCTAAATGGAATACCTACTATGTTTGCGTAAGTACATTACTTTGCTTTTATGTTTCAATTTTGGCGTTGTTTTGTCATGAGTTATCGTATATTGAAGAACAATAAAAAACCAATTTATTTCCGGATACACATGAGCAGATCAGATGCTTTATAGACGTATTTTTTTACGGCAACACTTAACACTCATGTTAGTGATGTATGTTATTTTACGTATCATGTGGTATTATCTGCAAACAAAGTTGTGGATTGTTCCAATGTTTTGACAGGAGTATCAACTGTTGTTTGAGTAAAATTTATTTGTAGTTAGAAATTTTTGAGATTCCACTTGTTAAGGCATGAAAAATTAAGAATTCCACGTTTGAATCCCGGTAAAATTGTATAAATTTTACGAATTTTATGCAGGAAATAAAGAAAAGGTTTATCGTATTGTGGGCAAAGAAGCAAATCCTTTACCAGTACTGAATCATGTTTAGATGATAAGGCCGGAGTGGTGTTGTGGTTAGACTACTCGCCTCCCACCAAAACAAACCGGGTTCGGTTCCCGGCGGGGTCACCCCCGGATTTTCGCACGTGCGAATCGTGCCGTACGATGCCGCCGGTCGACGGATTTTCTCGAGGATCTCCTGTTTTCCCCGCCGTTGCATTCTGTCGCCGCTTCAAACTGATCTCTCTTCACGCTCATCGGCTCTCAAGACTTTGATTTTACGAGACCCCCGAATCACTTCACTCACTCATTTGTTTTTGAAAACAGTATCTGAAATCACCCATTTCCTAAGCCAGTGGCGTTAATTTGTGTCTAACAACTTCAAATAATGTCCAGTGAAAGAAATCCAACAGAATTGCAGCCTACTCAAGCGTGCCATTAAAGATTATGGAATACCTGGCTTTCTCTACGAATTCTTTTTTTTCATTTCACTCTTATTATGTCCCTTACATTTACTTTATTTAGCTCGACAATAAGCTGTATATGTTTAGTTGTTCGAAAGATACTGATCCAGCTCCACTAAATTTGTGCCAAGAAAAAATCTGCACATCCTAAAATTTTCATTTTCTGAGCTAACTGGTGAAACTTTGGACAAGTATCACGAAGGGATATAATCAAGTCTGGCGAAAAAGTGTTAACATGAAGATCTTCTACGTCATGGTTGTTGGTCAAAGTTGAGAAATTGTGCTATCCCAATTGCCTTTATGGAAAAGAAATCAGAGGAAGATTTGGACGTCAGAAAGTGTGACAGAGTGCGCACGGTGTTCCCAGGTCAGTTGAAGTTTTTTTCCCCCCATAAAATCATCGTGCATTAAATACACATCCATAGCCAAACATTCGTCAATTGTCTATGTTCCCAATGGATCCTACAGGCTGACAATTGCACTGTAATCGAATGTTCCAATTGTATGACTACCTACGTAGATAAGGAATATTTTCACAGCGGACGGAATTCCGTCAGATTCACACAAAAGTATCTGAGCTTTGCTTTTGCCAAATAAGATGAAGTAACTTGGTAAATAATTTCCCTATAGATACCGAAATACTTCTTGACGCGCATTTCAACGGGTTAGAGGAGACTTGATATTTCTGATAGTACAGTTGAAATATTTTGACTTGATAACACTTTAGAACAGCAGTCTGTGATTCTATTTGCAACAGGAATAACTATTTATGTCGACAAGCTGAAAACAGTACTAGAGCGATAATGTGTAACGTAGTCGATAATCAATTAAAAACTAGAAAATATTTCAAAAGTAGTGGTTAAATTTCAAAGTCCAAGAAATAATCAAACTGCATTTGACTTAACTTCAGGAGTGTGATGTGGTACGAGAAAGTCAGGAAGACATGCATAAAAAGTATAAATGCGAAACTCTATAGCTATTACACACGCCTTTTTTTTTTTTACTACAAGAATGTTAGCTCGAAATATTCAGTTTTCGTTCAAGGAAGGAATTCCAGATTATTTTTTAGCGAAGTCTCATTTAATACAAACACGTCCTTGTAATGCCATACAAATTTACTAAATGATTAATTTTATAAAATAATATTAAATAAATTGGAATGATTTTTGGAAATAAAAGAAGATACACAATTTTTTTCTGCGTGTGTTTATTTGACGCACTAATGGCCAATTAATATAAATAAATAATTCACCTTTTTGTGAATAATATCGTGAGCTATACTGTACTAGGAATGTAGGAGATGAAGCCGCCAAGATGTACTTCACGTGACTTTGAACATTTTATTTTATTAAATTTTCGGAAAATTAAAGTAAAATATTTTCTCCAGCTCTCACATTCCGGTTCGACCGATCCAGTCACCTCAGCGCCATTCAAAATATTTAAATATCTTTATTAATTTTTTTTTTTTCCAAATGATGAAATAACTTATTTTTTAAAATAATAATTAATAAGTTTAAATAAAATGTATTTAAAGGCACACGTTGCGCGTCGCAGTAGCTCGGTGACTTAACCTTTTATCCGCTCGTCGCTCTACGCACTTTACCCCACCAGTGATATACAAAAGTAAGTTCCGGTATCTGTTTATTTTAAGTGAAGATAATTTCAAGGTCGATATCGAAGGGATGGAAGTTTCCAAAGGTAATTGAAAAGATACAAGCCAAGCCTACAAGAATCTACAGTTACTTCTTTGCTTATCAAACCATTTTGTTTGAACAAAATGGTTTGATAAGCAAAGAAGTAGAGTAGACTATGAGATTTGGGCGGCTCTTAACATCAAGGTCTTGAGAGCCGATGAGGGTGAAGCGAGGTGAGTATGGGAGCGGTGGGGGATCCTCGAGTAAGCTTGTCGACCAGTGGCATCGTCCAGCACGATTCCCATATGTAAGGATCCAGGAGCGCCCCCGCCGGGAATCGAACCCGGTTCGCTTTGGTGAGAGCCGAGCAGTCTAGCCACCACGCCAACCCGGCTGCTAAAAGTAAACGATAAATGAAATCGGATATATGTTTTTCTTTTTCTGGTTCGTAGACTTGATGTTTGTATACATTGGAGTATAGGCTGTTCACAGTAAATGAGCACTTTCGAAAGCCCTGCTTCAGATCTACTTTTATGCACGTTGTATATGCCTCCACCTTATGTAAAATTAACATTGCTAAGGGCCTCATCACTTAATTCATGTGTCGGTTGAATGAAACTGTGAAATTATCAAGAAAGCAAATACTTTACAAATATACTTTGTTTAGCACTTGGATGCATTAAAAAAATCGGAAGTAACAGAATTAATTTTAAGTTATCACAAATGGTTACGTAACACTTTATATTCGACGTTAGCAACTTAACTGTGGGAATGTCACTCACTGCGCCCATTAAAATATATACATAGAGTGGCCGTGATTTTTTCTAAGGTTAATTTCTAAAGTGCTCACTTTATCGTGAACAGCCTGTATCGTACTCTGCTTATTGAGTTTATTAAATCTTTACATTATGTCTACAAATTAGAAATTATCTCGATTTCAACACTTCATTTCATTATGGTATTGTTGTGTGGAATATGCGGAACCATATTTAAAATCATTCGTTTTAATTACAGTTTATACTCTTTCATATGGTAACAATAAAAATACTATTTAAAAAGTTTAATAAGTTTAAGAAATTAGATAATTTTTAAATACCTCGAAGTCGCTTAACTTCAAAATTTCGTTCTTATTTAAAAGCGAAATTAAGCGTAACATTTTTTAAAGACCTAAAACAATATTTTTTGTTACTTAGGCAGTAAGAATTTCTTTAAAAAAAATGTTGGTTAAATCCCTTAAAGTAGGTCGGATTCGATATTTTTCTATTCATGATAAATTTTTACTTAGGGTTTGACGAAACTCCTTAAAATTATTATCGCAATGTAGGCCTCCTCACATGCAAGCACAGATACATTGAGTGTAGCAAATCAGCGACGACAATTGTGTTACTTTTGTCATTGGAACGGAACCTCTGACATAACAGAACGCGGAGAGACCTTACACAGAAACTCCCGTCAGTCTCCAAGCATACCACGTACTACTAACTGAATAATTATCGTAGCGACCTCAGTCGCCTACAGACAGACATCAGTCGACCTCAAACAGACTTAAAACATAGCTCAAACAGACTTGTATGTTGTCCAAACACTTTCGCATTCAGGATAGGTATTAAATATCTTCATTGCATTCCTTGCTATTGTTCTAACTGTGTTGGTAATATATCTATGGGTTTTTGTGGTAGGGGAAAAATTTCACGACTTAAAAGTAAAAAGAGATATTTTTTAATTAATTATTCTTAGAGCGGAGGGTATTTTAGCTAATCGTTTTCTGAACTCTTCTTTCTGCAGGAGAAGATGGATTCGAAGAACTTTCGAAATGTTATGATCCGAAGTTGTATGATTTACGCCTATGTCTCATATTGTTGCTGCCGTGACGTGCACTTTGCGCGGGGAGATCTGACGAATAACTCTTTGTGTGTCTTGTTTGGTCACATAGGGCTACCTGTAAGAGTTTCAAAATCAAATATTTATGTTCTTGGCATATTTTTTCTTGGCTGGACAAATAGCCGATACACCACACACACACACATTATCTCTCTATTTCTCTCTCTCTCTCTCTCTCTCTCTTTCTCTGAATCATACCTACTTCAAACAATCTTTTAAAGCTGAGCTAGATTGCTACGCTAATATTGGTAAACCGCCGATTGTGGCGTTTGTCATGCACAGAATTTTCGAGAGATCATTTCTTTGATCGTCAATTATTGAAGTACCTTTAACCAGCTATTTTTGAGTACAGATAAAGCATGCATTTATGCGATAATTTCAATTCTTTGCGACGACAGATTTAACCGGAAGATATAATTCATTTTAAGTGAAGGCCTGTTACTTATATTACATCCGTCTACTGTTTAACATCAAGACAATTGTAATTTTGCTATCCGAGTCGTTTGTGAAAAAAAATTTTTCAAGTGGGGACGAAATGAATAACACTGTAATAACATTCTGCTATCTCAGGAATCATAAATATCCCACCCGGAAAGCAACACAAATATACACTTTGCCTACGGGCAAACCGCGTGGTTTACGCAATAACATCCACAAAGCAAACTCGAACATATATATATCTTCCGATTGATTCCCGCTTCCGATAAACCACATTTACACCCTCCGGTATTTCAACATGCGCTTCACCATATTGTGAGGGTAAATATTGGCCTGGCAGAGTTTTTTATTTTATTTTATTTTTAATCTCTATGCGTCGACGCAAGCATGAAATAAACAGTTCTGTACGCACGCAAATAAAAACTGGAAGATAAAATATTAGGGAAGGGGGTTTGTGCCGGGGGGGGGGGGTGGGGGGCTTTTCAATGCGGAACATTTTTCTACTTTCCAGAGCACGTGCAAGACTACTCGCCTCCCATCAAGGCCAACCACGTTCTGCTCGCAGTGGGGTCACCACTGTATTTTGCATGTGGGAATCGTGGCGGACGATGCCGCAGGTCGGCGAGTTTTCTCGGGGATATCCCGTTTCCCCCACCCTTTCATTCCAGTGCTGCTCCACAGCCACCTCGCTTCATCCTCAACGGCTCTCAAGACCTCGATCTTCAGGGGACTTTGTAGCTACGTGTCCAAGCTAGAGAAGCGAGGGAGCGATACGGGCGACAGTTACACACACGTCTAGCGTCTCATCGCTCCTACGCGCAAGGCGTGAAGTGTTTCCGTCGTAACGGTGTACTGTGCAAATTAGATCTGTAATATAAGGGTTTTATTACAAGCGACGAAAGCCCACAGGTTAAACTACTTCCGTATCGTTGTACTTTTCTCTGGCCGCTTAAGGAAACTGCATGAAAGTTTTAAAAATGCGATATTTTAACATTTTCTACAATTTTTTTTCCACGAATAAAGTTAGTACGACAAAAGTAAAACAACGGGGCCATAGAAAATAGTTTTCAATCTTTTCTGACAAATGTCATATTTTCAGAACATTTATTTACCGAGATACGCGTTTACGCGCAGACCACGATTTCACTGAAAACGTTTCAGTACATAGGACCCTTAATATCTGCTCAAATCTCTTCATTCACTCGCTTACTTGCATGCTCGGTGATAAGTGTTAATTTCCAGGAGGCGCAGCCCGGATTCACGCGTGTGGGTAACGTCGTGTATTTTTATCATTGGTCTTGAGGTTTCTTCGTGAAACTCAAGATTCATCCGACCTCTTATTCCACCGTTGCTCCATCATAGGATCTCATTCTAAGTTACCTTCCACGCTCTAGGAAAATCTTTACACAGTTACTTAACATATGTAAAACCCCCGCTTGTATTTAAACCCCAAATTTGGGTTCAATTTAGCCTGTGTGTATAAAAAATTTAAACATATAATTAAATCAATACTTTTTTATAGTGCTCTTTGAAAGTTCCTGTTTAAAGTATGAAAACGTGGTTCTTAATGGATTGCAAACGGCTTATTAACGTTTCCCGGTGTTATGTCTGAAGGCTCGTTAGGAGACGTCATACAAAACTAACTAATGATCTAACTTAAACTAAGACCAATGCCTTACCTGGGATTCGAACCCAGAAGCTCCCGCACCCCACTCCAATGTCACACAAACCGCCTGCACCACGGGATATCGGCAACTTTGTTCTAATCACTGCAGCGTAATATCCGTCATCCAGGTAGTCGTTCCACGTTCCGGGTACTTGTACCAGCTTCAAGTAACTCCGGTCTCTTATAGCGAATAACTAATAACCGTGTAAACCCTAAGATATGAATATATACAGGAGGTTGCAATATTGCATGTCAGTACATCGGGGAACATTCCTCACATCTGGAGAATGAAAAAAAATATTATAAGAACATAGATCCGCATATGCTTTATTTCTGTACTGCAGTCCATAATACATAAAGTACAGTAGTGTATGGACCGCGGGCTGGATCATGTTACTGTGGAATGTCATCGCAGCTGTAATTGGCAGCCCCATTCCAGCGCCCGAGGAGCCCTGATGTGTATCCACTAGACTTTGTTTGTGGGGACATTTAAAGGCACGTGTGTATGCAACCCCAATGGACGATGTGGGCACCCTCCGTAACCAAAATTGTAGTGAGTTGCGAAACAATCATGAATTTTCAGGGATTCATCATGCATTCGTGTGTCAATGCAATGGCGGGTTGATGTATGTGTTCGTGCTAATGGAGGTCATTTTGAACACTTCCTTTAGTGCCGGCGATATGCTTTCACACATGTGTAACCGATTTCTATGCAGTTCCTGCTGTTCTACGTATAGGACGTAGTGTGAGGTGTCGTGTATCATGCAAACGAACGCTGCGATGGCATTCTACAGTACCATCATCCAGCCCGAGGGCCATACACTGTACGTTATGTAGTACAGAAATGAAGCGTTTGCGGACATATGTTCACATAACATTCTTTCATCCTCCAGATGTGAGGAATGTTCCCCCGAAGTATTGACATGCAATATTGTAACATTCTGTATAGATAGGCCGGTAGATATATGTGTGTATATTTCTAAATTGGAAATGTAAAATTCTACTACAATTTAATCACGAAAAAAGTAGGTGAAAAAATATTACAAGCTATGGTCTAAAGTAGAACCTGAAGCACGAGAGTATTAAATAATCTGGAGACGGAATACTGAATATCTTGATAAAAGTATATTATGACATGCAGATTAATAAAGCATATTTAAAATTTCAGGTATTCTACCACGTAATGGAGATAAGTCGGAAATATGGGTTGTAACTGTGTTTATTTCCTTGAAACATGTTATTTGATGACAGCGACATGCGTCGTGGTGTTTTGTTATCTTTGTTCCTATAATTATTTATCCAGAAAAGTGTTCCAACATAATTATTTTCTCCAACATTCGAAATATTCTTTTTCTTAGGGTACATTAAAAAATATGTGTAACAGTCTTAGGATTCATTTCAGTCCATACACTCTACAAAAATTTATGTTAAACATCCTAAATGTACACTACCTACCAAAAAGTAATTGGGCACCTGTCCACAATGTCTGCTCGGTGATTGCTACCCCGTGAGAATCTCGTAGGGCCACTTCTTGCGGCTATAAGAGCAGCCACCCTGTCTGCCATGCTCTCTACGAGTGTTTGCAGGACATCCACGGAGATTAGTACCCATTCCTCTTGAAACCATTCCATTAGTTGAGCAATGGATTTTGGCCGCTCCTGACGAGCCTTCGCCCGGCGATCCAATTCGTTCCAAAGATGTTCTATAGAGTTGAGGTCGGGGCTCTGGGCGGGCCAGTCCAAACGGTGAACATTGTTGTTGGCGTACCACTGCATAGTAGCCCTTGAAACATAGCACCTGCCATTGTCATCCTGGAAGTAACACGGGTCCACTCCGTAAAAAGCCACAATTTTGGGAGCATTTCACTACCCAGAATGTTACAATAGGCTTCTGTGTTAATGCTACCACGGACAAACACCAGCGGTCCTACGCCGAAGGCCGTGAAACACAAGTCAACTGACGTACTGAATTACCTATCTTCACGGGTGCCCAGTTACTTTTTGGTAGAAAGTGTAATTAGAGTTTTTAAACCATATAGAGTATGGAAATAATACCACATATGGCTACAAATATAGAATTTTTAGCCTCGCAGCTATAAAATATTGGGAATATTCCTATGCGAGTGACTGTCTCCAGGCCAAATGTAATAACGCTATCATGAATATCTGGGAAATAATGTTACCGTTTGCGCTTTGTCACTCTATGCATACCCATGCAGTAAATTTGGGAATAATTTCTTATAATTTAGGTCATGGGTATATTTTTATCATTTTTGATCGTGATTAACAAGTTTATTGGTCAAATTTATTTAAATACTCTATATGTGGTGGTCTTAACTTAATCGCCTTCTTAATTTTCGAGTAACATTTTATTAGAGTCAGCATAAGGCACGTGGGATTCCACGACGATATTTTTCCAGTGACAAAAACAAATGTCGCCACCAGAGGGAAGAAATGCACATTGATTTGCGGCCCACGCCCCAAGGCCCAAGGGTATTTTCCACTCTGGGCCACTGTCTATTGTGGTTCGGCTTGACGACCGACCGCCGAATGGCATCGGATTCTTCTTTCCCGTGCCCACTGTGATTGAATGGCCCGTCCCTTGCTGGCGACGTTCCTATCGATGCCAGCAGGAATCCGCTTTCATTTGTTTTCAGGCAAGAATGCTTTATATGCAGGGCTTGGGAAATTCCCGCCTCCCCCTTGCCGACCAAAAAATAATAATTTGAGGATAGATCTTAAGCAGCCCTTTCAAAAGTGCTCACTTTACCGTGAACAACCTATAGTAATATTTTACATGAGAACTATTCTTTACTAGGCGTTACCAACACACATGTTTTCTCACTGTTTTTATTGATATTATTTATAGATGAAGCATTATAATTTATAGATAAAATATAAATACCATTTTAATATAACAAAAAAAAGTTTCTTTTGTGAACGCATGAATTCCTGTGATACATGACATACTTAGGAATTAACTAAAAACATCATACATGGGTTTTTTTTTAGATTTGATTCAAAATGTGTGGAGAAACCATGAATAGACTGTAGACAAGCACTCCGTTGGTAGATATTAATATCGAGAGCAATCTTACGTCATCTGGTTTTGTTCCCGAAATCATTAAGTATAGATTTTATTTAATAAAATTTGAGCAGTGGTCTTAGTAGTCTCACTGATATTAATTATTTTGAAGAGACAAATTCCAAACTCGACACTTCCAAATAATTCAAATAAATGCACGACATATTGAAACTCGTAATGATTTACACCCAGTGGGACCTATGAGAGATTTCAAAAAATTCTGATTGTGAGATGAAAGTAATTTTGCACTCACGGTGATTTTCGCTACGTGGCAGTCCGTAGGCATATTCAACAACCTATCATGTTGGAGCTGACTGTAGATGTTTCCAAACTGAGCATAAAATTTAACGAAAATTTTTTTCCAAGAAATCAGTAACTATATATAATAACATATATTTTTCTTTTTGTTTCATTTACTTGAAGCTTACGGCAGGCTCAAAGCAGTAAATTGTACTACACAAATGCAAACAAAAAGGATGTAATTTAATATATATTATAAAATTTGTAGATAATACTCTTCGAAGAGAGCTCTCTATTATGCCATAAGAAACTTACAATATTTTTATCTATAAGTCTAAAGTGATCATGGTAATGTAAGGAATAGGGACTCCCTCTGTGAAATACTCGTTATTTGTAGCTTACGATACGCAGCGACGTATGGCGAACAGTTATAGGGCATGTTGGTATTTACTCGTTGCCTTACGATGATTTCCTTGCTTTTACTCAAACACCAGCCACCAATGAAACGCTGTTACGCATTTCGGCATCACACCTATGTTGAATGTGATAACTCACAGCTCGCTCACAAGTTGTCGCAACACGTTTCATTTCGCGACAACTTAACGATTTACTCCAAGTGTAAAATTTAAACTAATGGTAAATGTGGTTTTTTGTGCTTTATGCAGTTTAAAATAGGAATCGGAGTGTTGGTAACACATTGTTTCCTAGTAATATAAATTTTAACTTAGCTGATGCAAGAATGAACTCATTAGGCCAGTAGTATTGTATATTTTAAATTACCGCAGACGTATACAAAATAAGCAACAAATAGGTACTAAGGTTGGCTATCGAAAAGGTTAATATAACCTTGATCAGCCTATATATACGCTGTTCACGATAGAGTGAGTACTTTTTAAGGCCCTCCCAACAGGCACTAACCACTAATAAACATAATTTATTGCAACCTCAGGCATTAAATTTTGAGGATGGTGACATGTATACACCGTGTTTATTGGTCACATTGCAATACTTATATTAAAAAGCGTCAGGAAGACGGAAATTGGATGAAAGTAAAAATTTGAGAAGGGCCTTAAAAAGTGCTCACTTTACCGTGAACAGCCTATAGTCGTGAATAAACATCATATCCCGCAATAGTTCACTACAGCCACTGCTAACAAAGTACGTTTATGTTATTTTTGCAAACTAGAGTACAGGTTTGATAGACACGCTTTCGTGGATTTAAAGCTGAAGTGACAAGCATACAAAGCTTGAATTTACTGCTACCTTACTTACTAGAGCAGTTGCTGATCAGCAATAGTCTGAGTCTTGTGTAAGTATAGGACCTTGTAGTCTAGACTAAATGATATTGAATCCACCAAATTTTTCTACCCCTTTCCACGTTCATGCTAGTTATAAGGTGTGGAAACCTACCGAGATGAAAATCAATTTCTAATCTATTCGGCAGAATACGCAAAAACTCTCTTAATAATCACATACATAAAGAGCTAATTGTCGGTATGTGATATCCTCACGGTAATTCATTGCATTGATATTTATTCTGACAAAATCTCAGAAACTGTTATCCTTAACTCTCAGTTCTGATTAGTATGCTGACAGAAACTTGACAATACCGATACAATATTTTTTCATTTGTGCGAATAGCGCACAAATTACAACAGTAATGTTTGTGGAAGTTCATCGAACTTAAATGTTTTGTGACAAATAGTTTTCGTATTTACCTCACCACTAAAAATGCATACACATTAAAAATGGTGGCAATTATCTAAACATATAAAATCATGTTTCGTGTTTATGAAAACATATTTCTCCTTAACCACAAAACAATCTGTAAAGAAAGACTTCCAACACATTTTTAAACACAATATGATTTAAATTAAAGGAATCTGCATATTTAAGAGATTGTTATATTAAATTTGCTAATTACAATGCAACCACGAGTGTTCTACTGGACTGCACTGCGTGTAGACATAAGTATGAAAACTTACAGGTCATTATTCTACGCGCTACTCACATATGACTGAAAATACAGGTGATATGTTTGTCATGCCTACCCTCTTGTTATTTAGATAGATGTTGTCTGCAATATTTTTATACTGTAAACAATGTTTTGATCAGTTCGCTACCTGTCGAATATGTAGTGGTTACGAAGTTTTCTTATATTGATAACAAATAACTATTCACCTGACAAAAAAGTGAATTTATTTAGTAGAAAAAGACAAATACTTATATTTAAAATAAATGAAATTTTTGCGGTTTATAAATATAAACTATAAATATCACTGAATTTTTTTTTTTTTAGCCCTGTAATATTTCATATTTTTGTAGACTTACGAGAAATACAATTTTTTGAGCGTTAATTTGAGTTTTCATCCATTTTTTACATTGCTCCTTCTTACAAAATTCGATCATCGACCGTTGAATTATGAAATACAACACTATCAGTAACGACTGCTGATCATTAGTACGAAATTACGGCATTAACAGACAGATATTTATAATAAACAAGTCAAGTTTACGTGTTGTCAGGTATAGTAGCAAAACAAAAGTTTTGGTTATATGTTGAAGGCCTCAGAGGTTCCCAGGTTAGCCTCGCCTTCATTCCTACTTCAAACGGCAGCAATCTCCTTTATATGTTCAGTGGATCCTTCACATGCAGGTGATACATTCTTTGTCAGGTTCACGTAGCCATTACGATTAGGCTTTCTTTCGTTTGTGTTAACCCGCTGAGACGTCACTGCAAGTTCGCCAAAAGCGTGTTACTGAAGTCTCCTCTCGCCGAAACGTAACCGACAACTTCCACTAATTTTTGTTAGTTTTACAATATTTGATTGACCTGAATTAGCTTAGGACTTTTTAAAAGTGTAAAAGGATTTGCTCAACTACTGTCGTAGATTAGTTTAGGCGAACCTGTTTGGTTGGGATATTACAGTGAAAGAATATTGTTTTAGAGTGAGGGGGAGGGGAGGTAGTTCTCTTCATACGCGCATGCTCAGTATCGACTGTCAAATTTTTCCATGGCCGACGAGCCAATTCAAGCATACCCGAAGATTTCCGAATTTGTACCAAAACTGACATCCATACAGCAGCCCTACTTCCAAAGCAAGAGGCTACATGAAAAAAGCAGCACGTAGAATAAAAAAAAATGAACGGTGGAAGAGTTTCTTGTTTAATGGCACCTAGCGGCACGGTAACTATCAATTTTTTATGGCAGTGTGGGAAGAGAAAAAAAATTACAAATACAGCACAAGCCATGAGTTCTGCCAGTTTGCATTACGATTGGCATTCCACACGTTTCTAATGCAATGGTTAACTAGGTGGATTTGTTCGCATATTTGCACCAGCCTCGATTTTTGAGGTTTGTGCTAATCTCAATGCTGTATTAGTGTTTCTTTTCATGAGCATTTTAGTAATTAATTTGCTCATGTTTCCCAGTACTTTCCGCCTACGAAATAACACCACGATACAAATATCTCTATGTAAAGTATGCACGAAGTGCCTGATGATTTTCATACTGAGTGATCGCGATTTCATATTGAGCTTACCCACTTTGTCTTAGTATATTTCTTTCAGCGCTGAACAACCCAGTAATATATTGGTATTTTACTTTTACACGTTTGCTATATTTCAATTACCTTCAGCCTGCGTCTATACGAGGTAATAAATACTCATATTTCGTGTGCAATCGTCTATACAGTACGACATATTAGACATTTAAAGATCAATAAGAGCATTTTGCATCCGAGTCTACAATCATTGTGGCCATTATAAATAGGGCAGAGTAAGTGATGACGTTGTCACGGTTGGATCCGTGGAAATTTATTTCGGTAGAAAATGCATAGTAAATGCTTATAAACAAGTTCCTGAATCAATAGGTTGAACACGCCTTCGCCCATAGCACTGTCAAAAATCCCCGTAGCCTTGACAGAACTTTAGTACACTTTTGACAGAAATGCCTATCCGAAATACTAGTTAACATACTCTGACGCTGTGATGGTTGTCACACCATCGAAGTTTACCTACACTAATATCAGGATGTTGAGCAATGGTCTAAAGGTTGTTCACGATAAAGTGAGCACTTTTGAAATAAACCTTACGAAAAAGTCCCAGGCCCTACCTGCATAAATTTTAACGGGCGCGTTTGGTAACATACGCCCACAAAAGTTGGTAACGATAGATGGAAAATAGTTGCATGTCTTAACGTAAAATTAAAAGTGTTTGGTTAACATTTGTAACAACTTAAATAATGTATTTCGTGTTGTAGTTTTTCTTAATGTACCGAACTGTTAAAAAAAAGCAAATTTGTGAAATATTCTCTTTCTAAATCAATTCAAAGGTTCGCTTGATAGACGCATGAATAGAGTTACGAGGGCCATGTCAATGTTATTTTACATAGGGCGGAAGAACACACAACGTGCATACAAGTAGATCTTAAGGAGGGCTTTCAGAAGTGCTCATTTCGCCGTGAAAAGCCTATACCAAAGCGGTCAGCTGGCAAGCTGGTCTGTAAGTGACAATGCTGTCACTTTGCTCACCCTCATGTCGCGACGTTCACCACTGCCACTTCCCTCCCCCCCCCCCCCCCCAATTCTTCTGTATTGAATGCGTGATACCAGCTGCGACAATATTTGGAAATTTTCGAGAGGCGTTCTGCTTTCGGGTAGATAAGACTGAGATAATGATTAAGGTAGGGTTTACCAGAACTTATGTACCGACGGGGGGATCGGTACCTGATATATATATATATATATATATATATATATATATATATATAATAACCAAAGATAAGTAACCTTTTTTATGGATTTCATACTTATGTAAAGGAGTATCAGAATTTTTTTTTTTGTAATATTTTAGTATAGATAATATTGATTTATTCAATATAATCTACTCGACCATCGTGATCTCATATTAATCAAACTTGTAATATAATATTTCTGTATACTTTTGTACTCGAATTATATAAGGCATGTTTTGTAGAGAAAAAAAATTTCTAGTACCTAAAATGGGAAATCTGGTTTTTCAAATCGTTAGAACAATTTTTGGAAAATGTTATCTCATCTTGCCTCGTGACGGGAGTTTTACGTTTAAATACTGCTGCGAATGATATGAAAAGTTCAAAATAATTTCCACTGAAGGTTGTAGAAACAAAGTGTCCGACACATGTGTTTGAAAAATTTCCGGAACTACGCAGGTTCAGTGAAGAGAAAATATAATGAAGATAAGTAAAATTAATGCATATTTTAATTACTATAAATGTAGTTGATTTGTTATGAAATAAACTAAACACATCTTAACTTTGCTAAACATATAATTTAAAATTTTCGGTCAGATCATTAGTTAGATTTTGAAAAAACGCGAAGAAAAATTGAAATAATTTTTCTTCGTCATTAACCTGTGGTCATAATTGTATATGGGAAAGAGGGACACGCCGCATGGCTCCAAATTATCTTGGCTTAAGAGTAATGTAGCCGTTAGTCACTTTGCCTAGACGTCATACAGTCTAATGACACGAGGTCCAAAAGTTACTTGTACAAAAGTCACCCGGCCTAAAGTATTTCGGCCTAGATTAAACGCAGTATAAAAATCACTTGCCCAACAGTTAAAGCCTATTCACGATGAAGTGTGCTCTTTCGAAATCAACCTTAGAAAAAGTCACTGTGCCCGATAAAGTTGGCAACGATGGATGTAAAGTAGTTCTATATCTTAACGTCAAATAAAAAGTGTTAGATAACCATTAGTGATAACTTAAAACGTTTCTCCTGCTTTCTGTATTTTCTAATGCAAGGAAGTGTAAAAATGAGCAGATTTCTACAATATTTCCTTTTATAATAATTTCATGGTTTCACTTGACCGAAGCATAAATAAAGTTATGAGGCCCTTGGCAACGTTAGTTTTACATAACGCGGAAGAACACATAACGTGTACACAAGTAGATCTTAAGCAGGGCTTCAAAAGTGCTCACTTTATAGTGAACAGCTTATACTTGTCTGAAAACTGTGTGAGCTAAAGTCACATCACCTAAATTTCACGTTGTGTAAATATCACTTAGGTCAAAAGTTAATCCATAGCTATTTGCCCTAAAGCTGTTTTTATTCCAAATGACGGGTCCCAGAGAGGGCAGGCGCTGACCACCATAAACAGCGTAGCTCGAAGTAGAATAATTCAGCGCGGCGTCGTAGCAGGTGTTGATTCGCTTTATTTTCCCCACGGCAACGGCGTGGGATAAACGACTGCCGCTTTGGCATTCAGTCTGAGTGGCAACGTCGCGCCTGCGCAGACACGGACGGGCAACCAGTCGCGCATAATGCAGACGTGACGCTTGACTGCATAACCTCTCAGGAGGAAGGCGGAATGATAGGTTTCGTATTCCTCGCGCCGAGCGCTCGTAGATAGCCCCTGCCATCAGCATTCAAACTACATTTCCTTTCGGCGCATCACCCCCTGAAACTTTCCTTCCCAGATAAACCTCCTTCGTGTTACCTTCACTTATCGCGCCATGCGATTTACGACTTACGCAGCCACTAAGGCGCTGCCATACCAACGAAAACGTGAAAATGCACTCGCCACGTCAACCTCGTAGAGGGTTCGCTGTTAAGAGTCCTTGTACTTAAACGGTTACTGTGAAATCGTGGTTTGCGCGTAAATGCGTATCTCGGTAAATAAAAGTTCTGGAAATGAGACTTTTTGTTATTAAAAAAAAAAAAAAAAAAAAACATCTGTTGCGCTTTTTTATACTTTTGTCATATTAAGTGTATTCTTGGAAAACAAATTAATGAAAATGTCCAAATATCGCATTTTTAAAACTTGCCTATGCAGTTTTCTTAAGCGGCAAGAGAAAAGTACAAAGATATGAACGTAGTTTAATATGTGGTCTGTCATCGTGTATAATAAAACCTCTATCTTACATATCTAATTTGCACAGTACAGCTTTACGACGGCAACATTGCACACCTTGCGCGTAGGAGCGAAGATGCACTAGGCGTGCGTATAACTGTCGCCCGTATCGCTCCCTTGCTTCTTGACCTTGGACGCACAGCTACATAGTCCCCTTAAGGTAGCCGCCTCGCCGAAGGAATATTGTACGTCCGGGGCCTAAAAGCGTGGGAGCGCTAGAGGCGACCGAGACATGCGCATCAACTCTCCCATCACCTCTACGCGCAAGGCACTGAACTGGTGTGCAGTCTTACCGTTGATAACGCGCATCTATGAGACTTTCAGCGGAGACCCTGCCATTTTAAGACGTAATAATAAAAATTAAGTTTTGATGCACGTCCCTATTCATTTTTTAATTTTTTGTATAGGAATGTCCGTACCTAATAATGACCGCAAAAATATCCATTCTAGCAATTTTCACTATCACAAAAAATGATTCAATGACAAGTGGAGGAAATGAGAAACTTATAAAGATGCGTGAAGTTTCTCAAATGCTATTCGTAAGCAGACCTCACTCAGCCACGTTGGACGGTTTTTAAATGAAACGTTATCTGCTGTAGCTCTGCACACCATTTGGTGGTCTACCCAGGCGGCCACATTAATTCCAACTTTTCAGAAGCCCAGCTAAAAGTCTGTTTCGAAGATATTCCTCCGCCTGATATAAACAAAAAAGTTTATTCAAGTATCTAATATCACACCAAAAGGATATCGCACCTCATTTATGCGTACTCCGCATAATAATATTTTGTATAGGAAATATTTCTTACTTGACATTACTTACACTCCTCTATCCTCTGTTTTAATACCAATAATAATTATAGATAAAATATTAATATATGTTTATCAATAATACAAGTTGAATCAAAAAAGAAGGTAATTTTATGGTAACACAAGTAAAAAAACGCCTGTGACAAATATCATATATATGAAACAACCAAACACGTAATACACGGAGTGACTTTGAAAGGTGTGATTCAGAGAGTGCAAAGAAACCGCGAATAGACTAGTTGAGTACTTCACATTGTCAGTGAAATATTAATTAATTTAATAAGGGTCTATGTATTTATTTATTGCAAATATAACAACATCTAATATAGCCAGTGCGCATTCTGAAATGGAATGAACGCCACGACAGACATCAAGAAAATTGTTGTCTGATGACTTCTTCCACATTGGGAATTACATTGGTGGGCCAGTTTGGTCTTTAGAGTGCGAGACTCGTTAAAACCTCCGTAGAAACATAATTAACGGACACTATTAAACAGTGGGATCAGAAACACTGCTAGTGACAGCACCTCGTGGATTTATTGCCCCAAGTATGTCTGCAATGACATAATTTTTTCTACATCTGCTGTAGTTTCAGGACACATCTTCTTAACTTTGCTCACGATTTTTGCCAGTGAACATTTTCTGAAGTGTTTATTTTTATGTATTCCTGCTACCAGAAAACATTAAAAATTTTTATAAGTACTTAAATTAACTACTTGTATCGTCTAGTCCGAAATTATATGCTCCAAAATATATTAACATAATTTATATACACGTTAGTGGGCACAAATATTTTAGTTTGTTTTAATAAGACTTGTACAAGAAACAAAATAAAATAAATGTGGCTAATAAATTTACTCGTATGTAGAATCGCATAAGAAAAATAACATGCAGTGATTTATTTCACTGACCATGAATGAAAATGATACACTTATTATTTGCCATACTCAATTCTGATACACTTATTATTTGCAACAGTAAGGAAAATGAAACTTCTTGTTTGACAGTAAGATATGGGTTCTATCTGTATACATAATTTTATTGATTGATAAGATATTATTAGAAATTCTGATGATTTGAATGTTACAGGAATGGAAACGAAGGAACGGAGTTAAAATATTACGGGAAAATAGCTTGAGACTTTTGTACGTCCTTATGTGATTTAATTTATTTGTAAATTCGTTATAAAATATTAATGTGGCCATGTTTTGTAAGCGAATAGCGTAACTATATTATATGCCATTAATGAGTTATTAAAGACTTTTTGAAAAACACAATTTAACGATTATCCTCATATTTTAAATGGTAATTTAAAAAATTCTCAAATTATTTTAATCCTTTAAGGGGCAAACTTTTTTATATAAATGGCCAACCGTATTGTTTTGTGTTAATGAGCTACTGAGGAGAAATAAAAACTATATTTTACACCTCCCCCCCCCTTTTTTTCCCAATTAAAGGTGTTACTGTTTTTATATTTATATTTAGTAACCATACATCTCGTCTATTATATTGAGAGATAGTTAATCACAACGCGCATGATAGATAGTATAAAACGGTTACATTTTAGTTATATCTGGATTGCAGTAAAGTTATACAATTATATTCACTATAGTGTGCGGAGGGATATCACTATGTATTAGTGCCACATATTTATTTAGTATTAATGTCCATGTCTGCTCGCTGACCTTCTGCTGAGTCGTCGCCGTAGACTGGTCGTCATTACGGAAGTGGCGGTCGTGCACGATGGCACTGGGTCCAGCACAGCATCTTCCCATCTCAGACAGACAGCTTCTCCGCGTGCGAATTGCTTTCATTAACGACTCTGTATTATAAACTTGTCTTGGTTTACCTTCCGCCTCGTGGCAAAACTGCTGAGAGCTTGTTTTGTTCCCGTAGGCCCGTGTTGATATCTCCTCGTGCCTAGCGTCGTATTGGTATTCCTTCGCCGCGGGTTTTTGCAAATTGTCCTGAATACAGCGACGTGTACCTAAGATGCGTTCAGCATGCATGTTGGTTTAGAGGAAGGTTTTGACAACAACAAGGGTTTGAATTTCTAAAAAGTCAGAATTTACTTTATAGGGCTTTATGTAACCAACTTTTGGGAACACAAGGATAGCGATGTTTTTTTTTCGGGTTAATAAGCTACAGAGAAATTCTCGAAAACACACTTAATGTATTTTCGCCTTGCTAGGAGATAGATTAAAAAAATTCTCAAATATGTTTTTACGCATTTGTAGGCCTATGAGCAGCATTTTAAAGCAAATAACGTAACAATATAGGTATTATCGGATCAATGAGCTTTTAGGGAATGGAAAACACATTTTTACCCATGGTCACTCTCTTGGGGAATGAATGGAAGAAAAAATCCATAACATACTTTGTAGGTATTTCTTTGGTAGCCTTATAAAGTAAAGAGCATAGCGATATCTAATCGGGTTTTTAAGCTATTAAGAGGTCTTCAGAAACATATTTTAACTTTTTTTCTTCCTTAGGGGTGAAATTTCTAAAAACAAATCCTATTTAATTGGGTGCCTGCACCATAAGGGGAAAGCCATTTATACAATTTAATACTTTTGCGTTCAGCGGTTTGAGCTGTTAGTCAATGATAGATTGAGTCCGTTAATCAATCAGGGCAGTTAATTTTTAAAATAGAATTCACATTTCAAAGGTATGGATAGTATGCAGCAGCTAATTTTAACGTTTATTTCCATAACCGTGAAAAAGCTGTACTAGTACTGTACCTGTAGGCTTACGAGGTATTAGTTTGCTAGAAATGTGTTTGTTTATCATAGACTAAATATGAGATAGGCCGATCTCGCTGGCTGCGCACAACAAATCTCTATGTGCCAACATTGAAATGCTTTCCTGCCATTTCGGCTAGCAAACATGGCATGGTTTGGATATGAGGTTGGAACACTGTTTAGTAAACAAGTGCTTTGAGATGGTTATATACTTCCTCTAAGCAATTTGTGATGCATTTAGATAGAATAAAATTAGGTTAAAGAATTGTATTAATACAATAGCACTTGACATTTAAAACATAAGAAATAAACAAACACGATCATCATTACTGACAATGTGACTTTGTTAGTTGTGTTCTTTTAGGGTAGGTCAATGCTGGGTACCTGAGCAGAAGACGAGTAAGCAGTCTACCTCATCTTTTGCCTACGTTATTTTCGACATTTTAATACAATCACCGTCAAAATAGCTCTCTTGCACAACAATACAACGCTCCAAGCGTTCTTGCTGCTTTATGGAATGTGTCCTTTAGAGTACTCTTCTCGAAGTGTGTCAAGTACCTATTACTATTTACGCCGGATGTCCGCAATGGTGAATCATTACACGAGACTTAACTTGGTGTACGTGTACGACCATCAGACGAAGCAACGTGAGTGAGTGAAGAGGTTGAGATGGCTCTTAAAAGCGAGGTCTTGAGAGCAGATGAGGATGACTGAGGTGAGAATGTAGCGCGCCGGAATGAAGGGGTGGGGGAAAGGGAGGGCCCCAAGAAAAACCCATCGACCAGTGGCATCATCCGCCACGATTCCCACATGCGAAAATCCGGGAGTGACCCTGCGGTGGATTGAACCTGGTTTTCTTTGGTGGGAGGCGAGCAGGCTAACCATCCTGCGCCCCCCCGCCCCCCCCCCCGGCTCCACAAAGCAACATTCTTCACATTGGAAGAGCGCATAATCCCCACGATAGGAAAAAAAACGAGGCTGTTCCGCAGCTCGGACAAGTGAGTTACCACGGCCTTTTCAGACATTCACAGCATTGCGTTGGGTTGAGAGATTTGGGCGGCTCTTAACAATGAGGTCTTGACAGCCGATGGGAGTGAAATGACGTAAGGATGAAGCAGCACTGGAATCCAAGGGCGGGGAAACGGGAGATCGCCGAGAAAACCCGCAGATAAGCGGCATCGTCCAGCACGATTCCCACTCGCAAAAATCTTTTTGACCAGAAATGTAGACCAAGCATACAAAACTAAGTGCAAAGATAGTTCGTCCCGAGGGACCAGAACGTCAACAGTGCGTTCAGCCGCCAGGTTATATATAACCAGTCAACGAAAGCGAACGGATATATGGCACACGATAAACGGTATGTTCCGCGACGATAACGTATCCTTTCGCCGAGCTCTAGGTGAGTTTATCGCCGGAAACTACATGTCCGTGCTTCCGCAACCATTTTGTTCACCAGATTCGGCTCATACGGACTACACCCTCTTCCAGTAGATTAAGATCCAGCTCAAATGTCAATGTTTTGGCACCACTAAGGAGATCACATTTCCTTGTTTTGAATGCCCTTCATTGCTCGACTCTTCCAAAAAATAACTTACACTGCTGGGGTAGTCAAGGAATGTCTAAAATTCCCTCTACAGTATATTTTTTTAATGAATTTATATACTTTTAAAGCATATCCTGTCGCAACATATATTCCCTAAAATTGAATGGATAATGTAAAACTTTTGAAAACCCGGTCATTTCTACTTACTCTGTATTCTTCTTCCAGTATAGAATTTATACTGTCATTGAACTAAAAAATTGTGTCATCCGTGGGTATAATAACATTGGGAATTTGCCAAAAGCGTACAAATTATACTGTTAACACATATTTACTGAAATATCTAGAGCAATAATCTTAAAAGAAAAAATCAGAGAAACAAATTTAATAAATCGACTTCCAATAGTCTATCTACTTCTCTATTTGGTCGTAGTATTAATCTACATATGTCAATCGATGTATACATTTCAGAGAACCATTACGCAAATTGATTACTCTCCAAAGGTGATTATAACACGGTAGCTTACCGCATTTCATATTTGCCACAGAAATTTAGTTGGTAGTGTTGTATATTGACGCCTTTCTCAATGACGAAAATTTTGTACTTAATGATAACGCGATTCAGTTTACCGTTTTATGTAAAACGTTTGTGTCATAATGTAAAACCTTTGAGGTTGGTACACATTTATAGTCAATGAAGACTATCTATTAGATTGTCGCCGTAGCTTAAATACCGGTTCTGTTGGTTTATGATGTCTACTTTTCCACTAACCATCGTCCTATTGGTTAATATTACACGAGGCGTGCTGTAGTCTGTCTATCGTCCATTGAAACGGTGAGATAAATTGTACCAATTAAAGTTTTGTTACATCATCTCTTGATTCACAAGCATGGAATATTTAGTTAGAATATATACTCGTATTATTTTGAAAAATAATAAATTTACTCAAAAGAACACACTAGATATAATAAAAATGCTGCATAATTAATATGATATAATATCTAAAAACTAAGCTAATATATCAACCAATTCAAAACATGAAATGGTATTTACAAAAAAAAATTTAATTGCCAGAAAATATATTAATTAAAATAGAATGAATTATGTATTTGTAATAGCAACATTCAACTAACAGGTTTTCAATTATATCATGACGTCCTCTTCTTGTAAACAGTAAACCGGCAACCAATTAAAAATTTATTATTCATTAATAATTACTTTCCACAAATACAACTTGAAACTGTGATATTTAATTTACATGAATGTTTAAGAACTTACTGAACATTCGATGAATTTTTATTTCTTTGAGAAAGCGTGATCGATAACGTGCTTATATTCTAGCAAATGCATGGAAGGGGAATATTATTTCCTTACGTTTTGACAAAGACGCTGTAATAGCCTCTTCTTATACTAACCGTAAAAGTTATTCCTCTGAATTCGATTTTGAACAAAAGCAGGCACAAAACTGATAGAAAATATTTGTATACAAGTCAAACAATATTACTATCCATGTAGCAGCCATAAACAAAATGACTGGAATGTTTTTCAATATGATTATCTAAACGACGTTTTTCCGACGAACACCACGAAGCTCGAGCTAAAAGTATTCGGGGTAGCCGTGTTATAAATATGATTCAATAAGTTATTTTGAGAATGAGCCAATTTGGAATGTTCACGTACAGTCACTCTTAAATATAATGCCCGGGAATTTTAAATAACACTATATAAGAATTTTTGTGGTATTTATATTCCTATGTCCAAAAACATCAGATAAGGATAATGTGTAAAGTATTTTATATTTTCAATATTGCTATAGTGTAATACCATATCTTTTTAAATATATCATAAATATAACACACACACATTGTACACGCCATGTACTGATTTAAATATGTCTTAAGAATAAATGTTAAGTTTGTTTATTTTATTTATTTATTGTTAATTTCCGTAAATATACGAAAAACAATGAATTTCAAAGAATACCTTTTTGTATACTTGGTTTAAACGTCTGGTCTAAAATAGTTCAGGACATATTTGTTTTTGATTCCGAACGCATACATTTCATACTTACATAATGTTTGCAGAATGAGAAAAAGTTTGAAAACACAACGAAAAGCATTTCTTCCAGATACATTTTTAAAAAGGAAAATACCTGATGGGGGGAAACGAGGGTACAGCGGCTGATCCAACCGTATGACCGAATAAATAAGCATATTATTTTTAACAAAGTTTGTAATGGGTTTCTTTGAGTTCATGTAACTTTTTATTATAATAATTTTGGAGTTCCGGTTTTACGAAATTATTTGGCTTACCGTAAAATTGAGCTTCGTACTTCCTTACGAGAACATAGAAATGTAACTGAATTATTTGAGCTTACAATGAAACGGAACTAAGTTGGTCTTGCAAAACAAAGTTCCAAATAAACGTAGATCAGGCCTTATTTAAACAGCGTATACATGTGATGTATTCCGAGGCATGTATTAGTTTGAGAAAATGCAGCATGGAAGAATAACGTAGTTTTGCCTGCGCTGAAAAGTCAACTAACGAAAGGTTATTAGAGGTCTCTACATCTCGTAAACGTCTGGTGAGCTCAGGACCTGTGAAGAGGCGGAGGGGCGGAAGGGAATGGGGGGTGCACCTCGAAGTAGGAAACGGTTTGTGGAAAGTGAACGGAGGCCGTTGATCGCGGCTTGCTGGTCTTCGAAAACTTGGCAGGGGAATTATGAAGCGGAACTTGTTGGTTGGGGGGGGGGGCGCCTCGTTTCGTTTTACGTGTTTCGTAAGTTACAGCGAAAGTTCCAACTTTGTCTCTCCTGGGAACCAAATCCTCTGTGCCACCCGTGCACCCGCTAACCCCTCTCCGGTCGACCCCCTCTGGCCGACCCTTCGCAACTTCGTCCATTTCCCTCAAAGCAGTTTGCGCGCGCAGCCAACTTCGTTATTTGTGTTTTGACCATGCGCTCCTTGTGCGTCACCCACGTGGTTTCTCCACACGCATAGCGCGGGCGTTTTTAGTTTCAATTCCTTATTTTCAACATTACCTCTTTTTTTACCATTAATATTCATACATGTTTGTTATTTCAATTTACTTCTGTAACCATCATATAAAAATTCGATCCCGAAAACTGCAATATTTTACTCAACGTCACAAAAATACGTTCACGTATTTTATCACATATATTTCGTCAACGGCAAAAGCTACAAATACGAGTCCATGGGCTTGATTCCAGGCCAACTTCGTTGACAAACGACACTGCGTTACTTATCGTATGTGAAGCTCGTCGAACTTTAATGACATCAAGTTTTCATCGGCTGAATTTCTCCTATATTCAAGACATAAACTGTCAAGATGGCGGACACGCGAGCAAAATACGCCAAACGCAGTATATATTCGTTTAAATGAAAATACTGGGGTCTGTAAATGTATTACTATACTAAATGATCATTAATATCTGTCTAAGTATATTAACATCAATCGTGTACCACGAAATTGTAATAATAAGAACAGAAATAAAACTTTAAAAGTGCGTGCCGTTGTTGCATTGTAATGTACAGTAAAATGCATTTTACATTAGGGACCGTAACTGTTGTTTAACGAAATAATATGAATCACTTAAAAATAGTTCTGCATCAGAGATTTAATTTACCACAAATGCCATATCATAACATTTCCTCTTTATTCAAGCATGTTGCAAATGCGTGTTTTACAAAACTACACAAATATTGTACAAAAGTTACATTTTCTATCATACCACTAAAGAAAACACACTATCTGTCTGTTTGTTTGGGAAACACCAGTGTTCTCTTCTCTTTTATTCTCACTCGCCACATGGATCGATACGTATGTGACCTCCGAGAGAACACACAAGATCCCTGATTTGTCCACGTATACTGAGAATGAGGTTATCCAGTAGCTCTTGTGGCTAGTTGTCCCATTCTGTCTGCGCTGCCAACATCAGTTCCACTACATTGATGGGTTGTTGATGGCGTGCTTCAATAACAGTTTTCAGAAAGTCTCAGGCATGCTCTTAGCATGGCCAGCAGCACTTACTGCTGGCCAAATTAATCTTTTTAATACCGGCTTGCTGACTGTATCGATCAACGACTCTTGCACAGTATGCTCGGCCGTTATCAAACGCCAGCAGAAACACTTCACCAAATACCTGTCGGTAAAGGCGAACAACAGTGTGGTGGACATCTGTGATGTACCGCCGTTGTCATTGTGCCCTCGATACGAACTAAAGGCAATATACGTCCAAGCAAGATTCTTGCCCAGACCAAGATTTCTCCTCCTCGGTATCCATGGACTTCTTACACAACACTATACCTTGCTGTGCACCTTATCTTCTCCATGCCCTCAACCTTCTGGAATCTGGACTAAAACAAATTCTCGTCACATCAGCGAACATGACATGGTGCCTTTTTTCAGATGTCCACTCTTGATTATCCCGTGCCCATTGTAAGCAGTTCTACCGATTATGTCTGTTGCTATAAGGGCGTCTCGTGGTTCTCCTAGCACGTTAAGGTATTGCTCCGAGATGCATTATTTCTCACATAGCGGTCCTGGGCAGGTGTTGTGGCCCTCGGGCGACCAGATCGTGGTCGATCATTCGAATGACCAGTCTCTGTTGTATCACCTCCAGATCCTAGACACATCACTTTGTGACTCACCCACAGTGTCAGAAATCGTACGTTGTACAAGACCATTTTGTACGAAGGAAACGATTCTAGCACGTTGCAGCTTTGTTACTGTGTGCCGTGGAGCAATCCGATAACTTCTGCAATCAAGTCCTCACTAACAGCCTCCACATCACTGGATCAAAAGAATCTGACATTCGTCTGTCACAGAGACAGAGCACCAAAAGTTAACTACAGTACAGTGAGAGACACATTCCGATAAAAATACTATAAACATGTGTAAATATTATTCTAGAACTGTATTCCAAGCTATAATGTTGGAATATTCATGAACATTCAAGACTTTTCGTTTGATGCAAACATTTTTTTGAGCAGTTTAGCACTCAGAGACTCACTAATTGATAAACGCAGTCACACCGTAGCTTTTCGTGTCTTTTAAGCTGTTATAAGTTAATAATGTAACTTACACAACTGTTAACATTTGTTATATCAAGCATTCATTGATCGAAGTAATAATGCCCAGTTTTTTTTTAGACAGCTAAGTCAACTGGACGACATACAAATATAATTTTACTTTTGCTATCAATTATCACGAACGGAAATAAACACGCCCTTTTGCAGGAAACATAGTGTGTGGAATTTTTCAAATGCACAAAAACAGCGTTACTTAACTCCGGACTGCATGCCATCTTTAATGTAAATGTTAATGTTTAATATTAATGTTAAATGGTTTTGTACAGTCAATGAACTAAAATGAGGTTATGCAACCCATTGCAAATTTCTTCGAAAGTACTGAGATTTTCAAATATTTGTTGTTTATAAAAGGGAATATTTCGCGAATGTAACTAAGGATATATATTTTTTCAAAAAATGATTTGTATTTGTGTAAGATAATTTTATATTTATAATAACTTTTCTCGATTCGCGAAACGTGAAACATAACGGCCTATTGTGAAAAAGTGATACTATTTGGTCGTTGGTTTCGAAATCAATTAAACAGTAAAATATTCTGCTTTTATAAATTGCCTACGCTTAAACTACCAACCTTCAGTAATAACTACGGAAGTGTCTTGCAAATATTAAAAATAGAAAACCATTGACGAACTACAAGATGTAAAACAAAAAATAAAAACTACAGCTTCGTTATTTTTTTGTCGCCATAGTAAAGAAACAAAACGTTAGACACTCGGGGAGATAAATTCCTTTTTTATTTTCGTAGACATGGGACAGTTCACGAGCTTTTTGTAAGTGACAGGTGGTTTCAGGAAGTAGCCACCTGTTTCAAACAAAGTGTTTTTTGCTTGAAGGGGAAAGTAACCCCTTATACGAGCAGCAAAACAGACAATTGACAGTATTAATAATACCGACAGCAATGACGTCATAAACAAGCGAAGAGAAACTGGTTTACGGTGCTCGCTAGAATGAATGAAGATATTTGGGCGGCTCTCAACAGTGACGTCTTAAGTGCCGATGACGGCGATTGAAGTGAGTATGGAGCAGCACCGGAATGAAAGGGTGGGGAAACGGCAGATCCCCAAGAAGACCCGCCAACCAACGGCATCGTCCGGTACGATTCCCCCGTGCGAAAATCCGGTCGACCCGGCCGGGGAGGTGCTCGCCAGAGTACCGTTGGTCAACGAAGTGTGCCGTTACTCTTTGAACGAAGATTGCGATTCGAGGCGCTCGGAATCAGCCCCCAAGGCGGCAACGCTTGAGCGATGCAGATGTTGCACGAGTGTGACGTATATTTCTGAGGAACTCCGCCCCAAAATGCTCTCCCGATGTGCTTCCAGAGAACTGCAACTGTCGATAACTAGTTCGTGGAGGATGCTGCACAAAGCATTGAAGTTGCTTGATCACAACATGCAGTTTCCACAGGAACTTCAAACTCTCCATAGACCTACACACACGATATTAGCCACTCGCGTTATTGGTCGCATCGGTGAAGACAAAGACTGCCTAAAGAATGTGACCTTCATTGACAAAGCCTATTTCCATGTGCAGATATACTTTCCACGGTAAAATGTACACTTTTAAAAGTCCTGCTTAAGATATACGTGTATGCACATTATGTGTTCTTTCGCCTTACGTAAAATTAACATTAACGAAGGCCTCATCACTTATGCATCGGTCAAGAGGAAACGGTAAGATTTTTAGGTAAATAAACAATTTATAAATCTGGTAATTTTTACACATTGGCGCATTAAAAAAACAGAAAGCTAAATAAATAATTATTATTATCAAAAATGCTTACCTAACCATTTTCATTCGACGTAAAAACATGGAACTACTTTCCATCTATCGTTAACAACTTTACCGGGCGCATGTCACTCAGTGCACCCGTTGAAGTATATGCAGGCATGGACAGTGACATTTTTCAAAGGTTGATTTCAAAAGTGCTCACTTTATCGTGAACAGCCTATAAACAGACACAATGTCTGGATCTGGAAGATCGAGAACTTCCACACCAGCATGGAATTTGTGACAATAGATGCATGGGAAAGATTTTTAACACTCAACGTTTTTCACTATACGAATTCACTGACGTGTTAAATTGGCGAATAATATTTTCGAGTGTGCTTTTACAAACAAAAAAACTGTCCCGTCACAGATGAATAACAAATCGGGCAGAATAAATGTGCAAATATCTTTAATGCATATTGGTTTAAAAAATTATGCTTAGTGTGGTCGAGGTCACGTGGAAACCAGCTGTTTTGTTTAGCGATACATAGAAGCTTGTTGTGTAATCGGCATGAATACTCTACCCCATATTTACACGATGTTGTTTTCATGTAGCTGAAAAAAAGGTGACGGGCATTACAACTGATCGGTGTAGCGAACACATAACAAGGAAAACCAAATTAGCAAAAGTAACACGTCATGAACACCCTAAGAGAAGAAATAAATTATTATCGGTTTACTAACAATATATTGTAACAGTAGAATGAACGTACACCATGCTATTAGTTCTCAGTATTGCACTAAATACTCATGGCTGAAGTATTCACGGAAATTTGTGCTATTTCCTGTTTTATATTCGGTAATACTATATTCAATAAAAACTATTTTTGCGAATAGGACACTTGTCGCTATGGTGAAAGGTTTTGTGATAGTGTGGGATGGGTTAAAGTGACTTTTTTTATAGAGCTATTTTTAATCTGCGAGCTTTTATACCACAGAATGATATCTCCATAGCACTAAGGTGTTAGTTGTGGGGATAAGAAGAACACGTGGATGTAAAAAGATCAGTCTGCCCTCGCCATAACATTTTATGGCTACAACAAGAGAGTTGATTGACATAAATATGGGAAACCATAAGCTGAAAATATCGTGTCCTTGGACAGCAATAGTTAGTCAATAAATGTTCCTTACTAATGTCACGTTTACTTAATGTGCCTAAAACGTAGTACGTAAGCTACCTTTCCATGCTACTTTTCCATGCTACATTTATTGCTTCCGTAAGGTGAGACGCCCTTCTACCCCGCAGGGGTGTCAGGTGTGTCACCATCTACCTCACTCCACGACACACTAATATTACATAAACTACCCCTATGGGGCAGAAAGCGATCTCGACTTGAAAAACCCAAATGCCGCGGCCAAAGCTCATTCCCCTATTAATAACTACAATCTAATTACTATTACTCATGTCACAACAATACAAGTATTTCGTAAATTTGGGGGGGGGGGGTCATTAGCAAATAATATCTCTCCACTCTAAAGTTCCACGGTCTTTTGATTCACTATTTACTTTGCATCAGAATGACTATCTACAGGCACTTACTTTACTCATTCATGCACACGATTAAAATATACTAGAAATATTTGCACTCAAATTTACATATTACATGGGCAGGCCCCTTAGTAACGTCCAACGTATTTTGCCCTATGCGGTAACTTTCAATAACTGGTGCTCATTTAATTCAATGTTAAAATTTAACTATAAACAAGAATCGTTTCCGCGGCGCTAGACGTTCTTGAAAAAAAAAGGGGACGACGGACTCTGTAGGGGCAAGATGACGACGGCGCTTAGGCATATATATTAGGCAGATATCTCATATCTTAATCTTGGCATTCGTACAAAATGAGATACCGCCGACCACCTGACCACGTCGGGGAACGTCCTTGCTGCCCGGTGCCAGCTCGCTGCAGACTCCGGCCCGCTCGACACTGTCAAGAGGAGAGCAGATGACGGGTCGTTCACCTCGGGGCCTCCACGCAAGCATGCGCGTATTACTTGCACATGCTGACACGTGGAATCGCACTGACTCACTCGGGAATATTCGGCCGCGTTTAATCGTCACGCAAAAGTACGGGTACGCTTCTAGCACTCTAACCACGCGAAACACCATTCGCAGTAAAGCCTGCATAAGGCAAGTTGCAGGGAAACATTTTAAAGTTACTTTTCTTGGCTCCAAGGGAATATTGCAAAAAAACACGGGCCGTTGACGCGCGTCACTGTTGCTACATGTACAATTTAAAATGCGCGTCCTCGAGCCACGTAAAATGGCCAGTTTAACCAGTGTGGCTAAATTCAATTTCAGGAGCCGTCAGCCACATGTCGCGGTCTCGCAGTTATTTCCGCGAGTTTCAGTACGCTCGTAATAAAGTGAATATTACTCGTACGCGCAGCGTTTTCACACATAATACGTCCGTATCAAGTTTACGTCTCTGCGATACTTGACCCGTATGTCACTAGCGGGAGATACGCGCTGCAGGCAAACGTAGCAATATCGCCTTTACGTTCACGTTTGTCATGTTCTTATAGTACTCTTTAAACAGTTAATTTGTTTGCTCCCGAAAACGTTATGGCAACGTTCACTTGCTCGCGTTACATATGGCACATCACGACCGGGAAGAAATTACATAGCAGTCCCAAACTGCGAAACGTCCGCCCTACTTTCCAATACCGTATCGCTACGCGGTCGAGCACATACAACACCGGCCGTCTACACACAGCAGCCGACCATCACACACTGGCTTAGGCACGCTGTCATAGACAGGTGACGTTGCGGTATCCCGCCACCCCAAGCGCCACGGTCGCGACTCTTTACAAATCGATTTGCCAAATAATATCGATTACTAATATCATATCAAATACGTGCAATAAATTTCGTAATAGATTAACACTAAGCAATATGAATAATTTTACCATAAAACTATGTGCAATAAAATACATAGTACATTAACACTAAACAATTTACACACCGCCCGGTGTGTAAATATAAGTGCACATAAAAACAGTAAATATGCAGCGCTGCCAACTGTGGTACAAAATCACTAAAACCGTTAGATTATACTAGGTGACGATCTATGAATCGTCACTAAGCGAGATGATCACCGACAGTTTCGTTATTTTATACGTTTACAATAAGAAATTTCGTCTTTTATATATTACACAAAAGTACATTTTCTTCAAATAAAATACATTACATCGCATGGTTTTTGCCACATGGCGTGTCAAATCGCAATTATAGAATTTTTGGAACGAGCAAATAAAAAAAACTTCATTATTTCCAGATAATCTAACATGGCTTTTTGAAAAATCTTGCCTTAATTCATTTCAAAGTGTGGTTTATTTACAAATATCATAGACTGAAAAATATGAAAAATATAAAATTGACTTTATTTAATTATTTATTAGTAATTTAGAAAACATTTCAAAGTGTAGTTTTAAAGATTCCTTGAACTAACTTATGGTTCGTTTATCCAATGTGAATTATCTCATCTCGCTAAGTTTAAGTAATATTTGTATGCGCGAAAAATATTTAAATTGCTTTTTTGACAGGCTGTTGTGTAAAACACATGCCGTCATAATTTTTTGGTCAGAAAGTTGTACTCGTTCTTAACGCCTACATGTAGAAAAACATTTCATATAAACATAAAATAATGTTAAGGTTTTAATGTACTACAATCATTCTTGCTAACTGAAAATGTATCACGTTTTGTGTATTAATTTGTATATGAATTGTACATGTATTATAAGCTGAAGGCTTTAAATTTGATGTAAATTTTTATACCACAAGGACAAGAATTAAATTTGATCAGAAAATGGCAATGAATTTTTACAGTATTTGATCCTTGTTTAGCTTTCATTGGATAGGGTAAGTATTTCAACCAAGTTTGTATGTAAGTATGCTTACTATTGCTATGGTTACCTGTAAAATGTCATTAGTGTGAAATATTTGCTTTTTTTATTTATGATTCCATTGTTCTCGAAAATGATACCACAGTCATATTCCTATAAGCACAACGAAGTCACTTATTTATTTATTACGTTCAAAATTCTTTGTTTACCATTAATAACTTCTCTAATAAATGACAAAGGCAGGCAATTAGCAACATTTTAATTGTTGGAACACTTCACAATTTGCATTTGCTGTAGGTGAAACAGTTTAGGAACATATAAATAATAAAATGAATTTCTCATATGATATGTTACCTTTTCTTAAATAAAATTATTATTAATACCGAATTTAATTTTTATGGCAAATGAGCTAAATATACATTATATCTATGAATATATGTATATAAGTTAGTGGATTCGAATGAAACCGGTAAACATTTAAGTGCATTTATAGATGAGTTATAATGAAACATATTAATGCAATCAACATCTGGATAAGTTCTATAAAAAAGAACCAGACCTAATTAACTTTCTGATGGCCAGTAATTTACTAAGCGAAGGTCGTGTGCAAGCGTATTAAATCTTACTTTACGTAATTATCAGAATACTGACTTATCCTGCAGGAATTCTTAACAAATAACACACACACATATATATATATATTTATTTATTTCAACTTCCAACAGTGAGACTAGAAAATTAGTAATACTTCATTACCATACGAAAAATCAGAAACAATTATTTAGTAAAAGCTCTGATCACAGAATAGTTTGAAGTCGTTCATGCGTTTATTAGATTATTAATGTATTTATCAGCAATATACGTGTATGAACAAAATTGAAATAACTTATAGAGGAGTATTATAATGCTCATGATAAATACGTAGCAACATAGTTTATTTTATTGTATTGTAAACATAACGAACTGGGATTTCCCTTGAAAACACTATAATTTGGACTCTACGAAAAAGTAAAGTAAGCACAAATTTTCGATCTCTTTAAAAATCAAATTAGTGCTCTTTCATATATGATTTATAACTACAAACTTAATTATCCTTGGTGCGTACGAACTCATTACAGAAGCACGTGATGCTAGATTTCCCTGTTTTGCTTCGCATTTTTCACGGCTGAAGATTTGTGTAAGTACACGGAGAGTAGAGTGAGTTGGCGAGCATGTTTTTAGTGTATTTCTTTTTTCTAAGAGAGGTGGGAAAACGTCTGAATTCTGGCATCAGTTGTTTTCCCAATCTTGGTATGAAGATTCTACAGTTTTTTTTTAATTTTAGACCAAGTTCACCAAGTTATTAATACGTTAAAATAACAGCCGTAGACCGTAAATATAAATTATAAAAACATCAAACTTATAAAATTTTGTAAGCACAAATTAAGAGCTCCGTGCATGTGTTCCAGAAAAAGGTTAGGGTGGTGGGAATCGAAGTTAACAACAGATTCCGAAACTCTTTTGTATTATCTAGGTGCTCTTGAATTGTTGCCAGGAGTTAGCTCTGTTTGATTCACTGAAATATTGCATTAATACACTAAAAACAAGTAATTGAAATTTACAACCTATATCACACGATGGCGGCTACTACACGTAGACGAAAAAAAGTTTCACAAAAAATATGCTACCCTGTATTTTTCATTGTGAGCATTTGTGATTCGCAAATATTCTTAAGCTGTGTGATTTCCAGAATTTCCCAATGATGTTCGCTAGACCAACTTCAATTTCTATGCGTAGTATAGAATTTTGTTTCATCCCGGTTTCATACATGTGTGTCAGACATTCGTTACGTGTTCACCCGACTTATGGACAGACATACTTCTATGGTTCGGTGTTGGTGTATATGTTTACTCACACACAAATACACGCTAATTACCTTCCATTAATATATGTGACCTTAGTATGTAAGAACTGATGTGGTATTTGAGAGTGACCTTTGTTTTTTTTTTTTTTTTTGCTTTATTTAAATTACCTACAGGTATACAATATTAATCGGTCACCAAGTTACGTGAGAAAAGCAACCAAACAATCTCACAAGAGACAGTAAATAATCTCAGTTGAAGCGCACTAGTTGATACGCTATGCAACGCTAAATAAATATTTTACTAATTTAATAAACTGACATTAACAAAAATTTAAGATTTTTTGTTCTTGTTTTATGGGTTTTTCACTATTATCATATTAATACTGAAGTGAAATCACGTTATTAGTTTGTCTGTATCTTAAACTATGGGCCATTCTTGGTAATGAGAGCACTTTTGGAAGCCCTCTCATTTGGAATAGTAGTCGATAAATTTATATTATTGTAGCCTTAGACGTTAACATTTGAGTACAGTGAAATACATTGTTTTTATTACTTACATGACAACGTTTATTTTAAAACGTGGCAGGAAGGTAAAAAATGGATGATAGGAAAATGAGTAACTAGGGCATCAAAACTGCCGTGAAAAGCCTATAAGGATATTATTTTCAAGGTGCAGCCCTAGACGGGAACTACGAATGTTCGGCGCATTCTCTTTGCCTTTCCTACGTCTCAGGTATACTTGATCTAACAGTACAGTTCATTAGGAAGCCACCTGGAATTTAAGAGGTCCAGTGGTATGACGCCTAGAGGGGAAGATGTTGTTGCAACATTCGCCTGAAAACTAACACCCTGCAACTAGTCATACATCCGTGCATAGGGTAGGCAATTTTTGGGCCGAGTTCGTTGAAACGAGAAAAACTATGAAGCCGGTTAAAATATTTTTATAAGCAATAAAAAAAAAAAATCAATATTCCCTCGTAAAATTAATGATTATGTGATTGCAGAATAACGAATACTTTTTTTCAAGCGTACATATGACTTTTGAAATTTAGACAATTGTATGCACTCACAGAACTCGAAAGAAACTGATTACTTCTTTGGGAACAATAGGAAGTGCAGTTTATCTTACAAATCTTAACCGGCACTAACAACCAGGGTCTGTAAATCTAAGAAAAAAATCGGAGTGAATTACAATCTACATTCTTTTTTTTAGATATGGACATTTATTTATCTAATACCTTTCCTTTACCAGACAAATGAGTTGAGATGTAGTACGTATAATTTCTTCCTTAATTATTTTGTAATATCTGCTTGTGTGGTTTTATTAACTCACGAGCGCAAAATATTACTGAAACGGGATAAAGCACATTACCCTTAATGCTTGTAAACCAGTTCCTTAATGTCATGGTTCGGTATCAGTAATCTGTAAGGGTGAAACGACAAACTAACGTAAGCAGCAGTGAAACTTCCGGGTTATTTAAAGGTACTTTAATATGAAACAAAATTTAAAATATCATAAAACACGTTAATACAAAAATAATAAGCATACCAAAGTTTATTTGGAATAAAAGGAATGTAGAGTAAGTCTTAATGGAAAACGATAATCTCAAATCTTTATGGTCCTTGGGGCCACAAAAGCTTTTGACAAATCGGAGGCCTGACTATATAAAAACGGAGTTAGAACAGGCAGCACAAACCATTCATTTCGGTTTCACATCGACACACACCATAACATTTCGTATTGGATCTCTGGGCTGTTGGGACAGTTTTACGTGAAAAGTCCCATTTTTTGGAATCAGTTTCTAACATTTGTACCTACTTCAGTAAAGCGTGACATTATTTGGATTACTTTTTGCGACTAGGCTTCATCTTTTCGCCATGTCAAATTTAATGTCACGCATATTTTCATCAACAGCACACGGTGCACGATAAAATACGTTGAGAACGCGTTACTACGGAGTTCTGAGAGAAAAACGTGCAGTTTAAATTAGACGTAAGTCACGGTATGTATCATCAGTAACTAAATCCTCTTGAAATTCCTGTTCGGAATATCATTTTACTTTACATCATATAGCATAAAAGTTTCCTTTTAATAACGGATGAATATTTTCGTACACGAAACTACTAGATTTCGTAATTATTTATGTCTTTTGTGAAGTTCGAGTAAAAGAATAAAATGTTAATTTTTCTCGGATAACCGAAAAAATGCTGTTGCATTAAAAAAACGAATAAATGTGTGCTTTTAACAGTATAAGTGTTGAAGTAGAAGTCAGTTAAAAATTTGCTATAAAAGGTGTTTTTAAACAACACTGGCAAACTCCAGCAGGTCAATCGTTACAAAATAAATAGGACAAAAATACATGTATCTATTTTCTCTTAAATTGATTACTAAGGGATTTATGCGCCATCACAAATCAAATTTAACAACCCTTATCGCTCAAAATATCGGAAACTACTAGTTGTCATACATATCATTGAATGGTGTTTTGTATAATGGAAATTACAGCCCTTAAAATGCGGTTGGAAAAATGTTCCTCTTTCATAGCGAAAATGTGGGTTGGGGTCTTATTTTTGAATGAACATTTGTAACCCTAAGATGAACGCACGTCTTTATTAACTAAAAAAAAAAAGGTCGCCTTGTTGAAACACTCTAAGGTAAACGGTTTTCGAGGAAGTCGTCCATAACTCTCGAAGCAGAATGGGTGTTGCCTAATATGTTGGCATGTGTGGAAGAGCTTTTTATTCTGCGTATAATTTAAATCCAAAAGTTTATTATAATCATGTCATGCATTACTGAGTATTAGAGGCACGTAGGATAGCAGGCACTGATCGGCGAACGGCATTCCGAAATTTTGCTGGACAGTGACGCCATTTTTCTGGCGTGTGCGGTTGGAGTTTGTGGAATAATGCGTTGTCCCCCCCCCCCTTTTTTTGTAATTTTCAGAACTATGTGGCAGGGAGTTTCGATTTACATGTGGTCCAAATGCGACAGTGGCCTAAATGAGCAAAGTACATATAATCTCTCGTACCTATACAGGATGTTCACGGTTAAATGAGCACTTTTGAAAGCCCTGCTTAAAATATACTTGTATATACCTTGTGTGTTCTTCCGATGTAAAATTAACGTTTCCATGGACCTCATTACTTTATTCATCCGTCGAACATGTGAAACTGTGGAAATATATTTGAAAAGTAAATATTGTAAAAATCTGCAAATTTTTACACTTCGATGCAACAGAAAGCGAAAGGAATGAATTCAGTTATCACAAATGGTTACCCAACACTTTTTCTTCTACCTTAATATATTGAATTATTTACCTCTCCAACGTTACCAACTTTACTGACCACAAGTCACTCATTGCGCCTGTTATAATAAATGCATGTAGAGGTAGTGACTTTTTTCTACGGTTGAATTCAAAACTGCTCACTTTATCGTGAACAGCCTTTACCCGAAATTATTCGTGAAATGTTCTACACTAAAAGACATTCGTGTCCAAACCGAGTGAGGTGGCGTGGTAGTAATGCACTGAACTCTCATCAGGGAAGACCTGTGTTTGTTACCCCGTACAGATATACTTATTTCCATATCCCGTGTGCTTCCAACGGGTGAGGTATTGTGGTGGTAAACCTTCGGTCTCGCATTAGAAAGGACCTGAGTTCAAACCTCAGTCCGGCCGTCCGGATTTCGATTTTCCACGGTTTCACGCGATCACTCCAGCCGAATACTGGGATGTTTCTTTACTACACATGACACGGCTGATCCCTTTATTCCTTTCCTACTTCTCTCAGCATCATGATCCGTCTCTAATGTCCTTGATCTACCTACAATGTTTTTTTCCCAAATTCGTCCAAGGGCCCGCGGTGGGGTAGTGGTTATATGAATCTCTTCCCACCTAAGGAGACAGGGTTCTATTTCCGGCGGGGTCTCTCCCGGATTTGCGCTTTTCGGCGGGTTTTCTCGGGGATCTTCCCGCAATCCGGCGCTGCTCCAACCTCATCTCACTTCGCCCTCATCAGCTCTCAATACCTTGATGTTAAGGGCCACCGAAATCTCTCCACTCCGTTCCTGAAACCCTCCAGGCGAATGACGAAATGGTTCCTTAAATTCAAACAACTGCCGAATCCTTCTCCGTTTCTGATTACCACAGCCAATGGCCTAATCGCAAATGACCCAACTGTCGAAGAGACATTAATCCACCTCCGAAAATAATTCTCGCACCTATGTGCTGTAGGCTAAGGGTAGTTATGAGCAATCACACTCCCACAGGGTTTGATGAGGGCGGGAAAGGGGGCAAGTGTGTGTGTGTGTGTGTGTGTGTGTGTCCCGGGTCCGATGACCAAATGGTCATGCGCGGCCAATCAATACAGCCAACGCCAGTCGTGACGTCACGTGCCGTTTGATTGACAGCCGTTGACGAGTGCGGGTCTCGCTGGGCCCAGCTGGTCTCCTCGCCACGAAGTCCCGCGAGTTCCAATTCCCTCGCGCGCCACGTCATTCCGGGTCAGACCGCCGCTGGGCCGCCCCGATGTCACGGTAACCGAGGTAGATAATGACTTCAGTTACGCCCTAGTTGTATTTCAAAACCAATCACAAGCCTGACATCAGCATCGTTACACCCGACTAAATAAACCGCGAGTTCCTCGATGGCTATTCTCCGTGTATATTCCAAATAGGTCCCTATATTTCCTCAAATTATATTATTCTCAATCCACAACATTTCCCGCAATAAGCTCGTAGATATGCATTGAGTGAGTGAAGAGATTTCGACGGCTCTTAACAGCGAGGTCTTGAGAGCCGATGAGGGTGGTTGAAGTGAATATGGCGCGGCACTGGAATGAAGGGGCGGGGGAAACCGGAGATCCCCGAGAAAAACCCGCCGACCAACGGCATCGTCCGGTACGATTCCCACTTGCAAAAATCCGATGACCCGGCCGGGGATTAAACCCGGTTCACCTTGGTGGGAGGTGAGCGTGCTAATCGCTCAGCCACCGTGGCCCCTGAAGTAATTCAATTCCAGTTATTCTGGGGCCATTTAAATGTTTTAAATTGTGAAAAATTTTAGAGTGAAAAGTTTTACGTTTTGCTTACAACACATTTCACCAAACTCTTCTTTGTTTTATGAGTGGATAAGTTTTAAATTTTGTACCTGAAAATTGGAGTTAAAGAACTAGAATTAATATAATTCATTTCTGTAAGCATTTCTGAGTACGCGTGAGCAACATATTTTTAACTGGTCGCTCGTACCGCATATGTGAGTTTATGTATTGAAGGAACAATGATAAACGTGAAAGTATCATGCATAACTTGGCACTCATTATAACTATCCATGTGCCTCATGGTAACAGGCAGTATTATATAAGGATTTCATTAAACGTGTCTTGAAAAACTTCCACGATTTCAGATCGTTATCCATTAGATTTTCCATATCTTTACTGTGATTACAAAGTAACATGGAACCAGTTATTGTTACTTTACATGAGAAAAATAAGTAATTTAATGTAAAAAGTGTGTTATCCTGCACAATAAGAAATTACTCGGAAATTTACCACACCAGTGTATACACTAAGTGAGAAAGCAGGGATGTTTTCCCCTAAACATTGACTGTAGCAATCCCATATTTCCTCAGGAAACAGTCAAATACGTAGGGAAGTTCCCAACTTTGTATAGTAGCGACGCTTAACATTCCTATATCTGCAGCTTGAGGTGTGATATTATTTCCATAGAGTATATAGGTTAACATCTTCCATTATACTTAGCGTATACTGGCAATCATTTGCATTAACTTTGTTCGGCAAATCACGCCTGTGTTTTCTCTGTGCAGTATGGAGCTTGTTGCCTCTCAAATTTAAGGAGGTACTAAAGTGTTACGTAGCACACCTAGATGCCGTGACTTTAGCAATTTTGATGTGAGGTGAGATATGAAGTTCCAAGTATAATCGTAACTCCTTGAGTTTGCTTAATGTGGCATAAACTGGCCGACGTATCAGAGAGTACGTCAATAGTTTCAGAAAACAAATTTCCCCTAAAGAACACGAATAAATTTTATTTCTTCTACTCTGAAGATTGGTAACTTTTGGAAAAGGATAGCGTTGTGGCAACACAAAAATTCGTAGAAATAAGTTACTCTATTTGGTAATACAGTCACTCGTTTTGATCCAGTTTGACAGTATTCGTCGTATATATTTTTCATATATGTGGCCGTGATTATGAATTAATTCCATATAGGAAGAAAAAAATTTCAATTAATTTAATTAAAAATATTTTTTAGTTGAAAAGTTTTTTTGCAAGAATGTGTTTCAGATCTGTACTGTATATTGATTGATCATGTTCGAAGTAGTACGATTTCGTCTGTGTTATATTCTTATGATCTAACTTGGGAACTATAAACCCTTTGATTTTATATGGTGATAAAAAAAGTTAACAACTTTTCTATTACTTCGTAATATTTATTAGAATTAATGCAACAATTTTTCTTCCCATGAATGAAATGTGTCTCCAAACAAAGTGCTTTTGTTCACTAAAACCTTTTAGTAAGTTCAAACGTTCTCATAGAAATATTACGTTGAATGAAACAAAACTTTACAGTTTGTAGCTTTCTCCATCGTTCTATAGCTTCAAAAACGAAGTATTTCAATTGGTTTAGAAATCGCGTACGTAAGTGGTTCTTCCGCCTGCACGGGTAGTTCGTGCTCCGAAGACAAAGTGGCGAGAATTTCTCACGTCGGCCCAGACAAAGGGCGTGCAGAACCAAGCTTCGTGGTATCCAATATTAGCTCTCCGCATAGTGCGAAAACCCCTGTCCCCTCCACCATTCCACCCTCCTAGCGCCATCCACCGAGCCTCCCGCTACAGGCGCCGGCTACAAGTTACAAGGGAGCCGAGCGCGACCGATAGATTATGAAAATTACAAGAGAGAAAAGGACGTAGAGGGGGGGGGGGGGGGTTCGGGGTTTTTGTCACCAAAGTCAATTGGAAATCTTTCCGGGGTTAAGTGAATTTCGTCTTTACCTCCGCAAGAGGTTGGAGCGAGAGTTTATTCCTCGCAAGTCTTGAGAGGCAAGCGACATGTTGTTAACGAGAAATACTAACGCCTTTGAGCGAAGCTAGTGATGGAATAACATAGTTTGGCTTTGTATTAATCAAGTAAAATTTACATGGTAACTTTATTCGCTCGAAAGCTTGTTTCGTGACAGCGGAGGTAACGGATTTCCAGCAAAAACAATTTCATTCGAAACACCGACTTAATTAACAGAATAATAATTAAACACGTGGAATTTAATCGATGCACAATTTATGTACACTAGTACTCGCTATAATTTCTTATGTAAGTAACATATTAATTTAAACTGGCAGAAGCAGTAAAGCTAATAGAGTATAAAATGAGTTAACCGAACTGATAATAGAAGAATAACTTACATTTTTCTTCGCTAGGTCTGGTTCCTTACAAATTCATGTTACACGAAAAAAAGTCATCAATATATTGGAAAAATTTCGCAACTCCTTTTGATAAATTATGTACTCATCTAACGGCTGAATTTCAAAACTGCTCTAGCCGTGAAAACAGTATCGTAATTTCTTGATATCTATCCCTCGTCAAGATGTTCACCTCATTTTTCTGCCTTTCGTAGCCAAATCAACTAGTTAAATTTTTCCTTTACTGCGACAAAACTTAAAGTGTTCGGTATATGTTAGTTTTGTCTCAGAAGTTTGTCACCCACATATTCACAAGCTTCGATATTCACTTATGTTCTTAAGGAAAATATAAGTATCAGTAGATTGTACAGAACGTAAAAAAAGATTCGCATTTTGTTACCAAAATTTCAGCAATTCAATGTCTTCGTTCAGGCGCTGATGGTACTGCGATAACAGTAAATAGACTTTTGTACTTTAGCAAGAAAAAAATTCCAGGAACCTGTTGCCCAAAAAAAGTTGCAGGCATACGAAATGCTTTTTTTTAAGATCTGCTTCACATATACTGTATTTGTCGTATTACAGAAATATGGGCTTTTTTTTTTATCCTTGTTAATGAGAAGTTGAAAAAAAAATTTGAGCCAGAAAAAATATTGCTTACGAATAAATAAGCGAGAATAATAATATCCTTTCAAAAAATGGAGGAAAACATATTTTCCACCTTCCGGTAAGAAGACTGAAATTTGTACTTGCGTGACAACTCTACAATATCAACACACGACCATCATGCTCACCAGCTGAGAGATGGTTCATGTGAAAGAGAAAATCGTACCCAGACTTAACTACGAAGAAAGAAATTTTAAAATTCCGAGGGATTAATGTATGCGATTTAGAGGATTTATGTCCTTCATAGTGACATTACATGTTTGCAATTGTACTGCAAGTGAGCATAGTTTCAGTTTTATAATTCCACAATATACTTATCTGTGAACGTGCACAAGCTCTGAATTTTATGTTTGATCAAAGCCGTTTCCTTTAAAAACTGTACAGTACTTTTAAACACGGTATCACAAGGCATTTCCTTATCAAGATTTTGAAATAAATATTAAATATTGGATTAATACTTTTTTTCGCGAACTTTTGAAAATCCTATCTCCTTTTTAAGCAAAACAAAATGTATTTCCATTTCGGCTTTGATATCAATACGATCAATAATGGGAGTATACTGTACATCATCGCTGCTCCTTTGTAATTTTGGAAAGTAGAGCCATCCATCAGTCTCGCGTTGGTAATGTTGACTCTGGCTTTTTTCTTTCGACTAAACATAAGGTGGCACATTTACCATTGGGCTGCCACGTATCAGCTTATAATTATATCTCCAAAGGTGCACGTATAATTACATAATAATCGCTGCTCTACGATGCTTGTCTCGCTCTTGTATTGCCTTTTTATAATGTAACACTATCATTAAAGCATCAAGTAAACATGGGGCCAGGTGTGGCTGAGCGATTAGCACGCTCGCCTCCCACCAAGGCGAACCTGGTTCATTCCTCGGCTTGGTCGCCAGAATTTCGCAAGTGGGAATCGTGCCCGACAATGGCGTTGGTCCGCGGGTTTTCTCGGGGATCTCCCATTTACCCTGCCCCTTCATTCCGGCGCCGCTCCATATTCATTTCTATCACTCCCATCGGCTCTCAAGATCTCTTCACTATTCTTCATCACGTAAACATGGAAGCAACAGAAGTACGGACTAACACTCACTAAGTAAACGTTTAAATATAAAAAATTAATGTTGACAGCAGAGTTATTTCATCTCATACTATAAATATATCTTCGTACAGACACGTTGCCACGGCCGTAAAACAATGGGATCCATTTGCGTAATTCGCAAAACCTAAAATGTTTTACAGAAAGCCAAACATAAGAGAGAACATTTACACCTATCTCAAAATGATTTCTAACGATGACGCACATGAATTATGGAAAATTATTATCGTTCAAATATTTTAATTTAGTTTCCGTGTGTTGCACAGACTTTTGTGCAAGAGTTGTATACAATCTTTTGTCGTGAGCCGAAAGTAATTGCACGTTCCGGCGTGAAATTCGTCGTGTTTCTTACGTGACACTGAAGTCTATTCACGGTTTCATAACAAATTCAAATTAAACCTTTAAAGAAACACCCTTTTTTATAAAGCGTATTTGGTTTTTTCCTAAATATAGCGTATATAAAAAGCGTTTTATAATTCTGTTATGATAAATGCACCTCATTTTTGGTTGAATTGAAAATTTAAATATATTTTATTTATAAACTATACTATTTCATTCATATCTAATTTCAATAAGACAGAGAAAAAACGTATGTGTTGGTAATGCCTAGTAATAAATAGTTCTTATGCAAAATATTATTATATTCAGAACGCGAACGAACGCGGAGCGCTGGACATCTGCTGTAATTTTCTATACTCTGTTTGCATGATACGGAGGAATATTCTGGAAGTATTATTTTAGCAGGGCTTCTGAAAACTTGGAAGTAATCATTAATGAACTAAAAAAACTCACATATTAGCAACGTCCCTCAAGAAACGAAGGTGTTTTACCTCAATGGTTTTTTGACTAATTGTTTCATCCCTACTGCACAGCTCGGCATGATATAAAATTCCTAAAACATCACAATCACACAGCAATAGGGAAAAAAATATTTTTGTTTGAGGAAATCAATGTGTCGAGTTGCTGGCTCGTCCTACATTCTCTCCCCAAGGTGACGTCACATAGGTTGGGCAAATAAGATACACATGTGCATGACTTCACCTTTCCTCCTTACGTTTTTCAACTTCGAAACTGCGACATGTGATTTAAATAGTCTAAATAATCATACATGAAAACTCTCAGAAACTTCATAAAATAGTTACGAATCTTTTATTTAGAAAATGATGCTTACTGACAATGATTCATTAAAAGAAGTACATGTTAACTTCATTTGGCTTAATTCATTATCACCTAGTCTATTTGCAAGATAAACACGTGCACCTCAATAATAATTAAGACAGCAAATCAAGGTTACGAATGACCTTTTTGTGCCCGGTGTAGAAATAAAGTATGTGCGAATTTGGCAATGAATTTTGCAGGGATCGGGCCCTACGGAATCTTCGGTATATTTCTGCGCAGTTAAATCAGGCGAATTGTGCTTTAAGATGTCGATGTAACCTGCAGAAGCCAAAACCCCGCGGCTGACACAACCCACAGTAGTCTAACCAACGGTTGGATGTTGAAATGTTGAAATGTTGAAATCCGCTGTCGGCTTAACCCTCAGAAACGGAGACTGCAGTCAATGTAACCCACAGTTGCCCGATATGTGGCAAGTGTAACTGGAATTAGCGAAGTCTCTAGTTATCACAACGGCTGTAGCTAACCCACGGCCAATGTAACCCGCGGTAGTGAAACCCACAGTCAAAATAACTCGCAGTAGCCCAATATGTGGTCGACGTAACCTGCAGTAGCTGAATCCTTGGTCGACATAACCCGTAATAGCTGAACCCGAGGCCAATGTAGCCCGCGGTAGTGAAACCCACAGTCAAATTAACTCGCAGTAGCCCAATATGTGGTCGACGTAACCTGCAGTAGCTGAATCCTTGGTCGACATAACCCGTAATAGCTGAACCCGAGGCCAATGTATCCCGCGGTAGTGAAACCCACAGTCAAAATAACTCGCAGTAGCCCAATATGTGGTCGACGTAACCTGCAGTAGCTGAATCCTTGGTCGACATAACCCGTAATAGCTGAACCCGAGGCCAATTTAACCCGCGGTAGTGAAACCCACAGTCAAAATAACTCGCAGTAGCCCAATATGTGGTCGACGTAACCTGCAGTAGCTGAATCCTTGGTCGACATAGCCCGTAATAGCTGAACCCGAGGCCAATGTATCCCGCGGTTGTGAAACCCGCAATCAAAATAACCTGCAGTTGCCCAACCCGCGGTTGACATAACACATAGTAGCGAGACCCGCGATCGACTTAGGTCACAGTAGCCGATCTCAACCATTGAGAAGCACTGCTCCTCTGAGCGTGCCTTCGAGTACTGTCACCGTAGCACGACCCATTTCGGAAATATAGCAATTTTTAATTCAGTCCCCTTAATCGGTACCCTACCAGGCGATAGGAATGGACGGGGATTCAGGGCCTTCCAAATCGGATCGCAATGCGTCGAACCATTTTGTAATTATTTCGAATCCAAAAATGCTCCTACTTAATATCTCCTTATAATGTGGACACCCCACAGCTTGGGTGAAACTCCATCTTAAGAAATAGCCTGGTGCCTGAATTCAAGTGCCTAGGACAAACGGCGCGGAAAAAGCGTGTGATGGAAAATCGGAAGTGGCAGATAGTATGTTCGTTGTCAAATTATATCGTTGAGAAGTGGAAGAGGGGAAGGGGTGGAAAGAAGAATGATGCGAGGGATGACTGAGGGGTGGAGTCTCCAAGAAATTATGATAAATCTTTTTAATGATAACTGCTTCTGCGATGCTGCATCTCGAATTTATTATTGCTATAATAAAAATAAATCAGAGAGTGTTATGCCGTTCAGAGTGTAAACGCATTCCCAGGCGTATTCCGAAATTACATTACTCCTTACCAAGCGAAATAGCTCCAAAGATACGCCATTGCCGCAAAAGTGTCATTTTACAGCAGTCTCATCGTATTCAGATAAATACCGTTCGCAAGGTATTGCTTGTTCGACACCCTTCTATTCTGCTACAACATAATGCACTGAAACACATTAATAAAGGCCTTTATCCGCGGCTCCACGGTAAACTGCTGGTGTGCTTGTATCACTTAGAATAACGTAGGGCATTTGTGCGTATAATCAGTGGTTTCCTGGCAGAAGCGAAACTATGAACAATAAGTGGTATCACCACCCAGTGAAGAGCTCCATCTCTGGCCTCTGCGCGCGAGAGGCGTCGGAAGTAGCCTGCAATCGCTGATCTGCCTGTCTGATGAGCGGTTCACGAAACACGCTTCAAATTTCGCTGGTCATCGCATGTATGACGTGAGTGAAGAGATCTGGGCGGTTCGTAACCACAGGTCTTGAGAGCCGATGAAGTTGCTTGAGGTGAGTATGGAGCAGCACCGGAATGAAAGGGCGGGGGAAACGGAAGATCCCCGATAACACCCGCCGACCAGCGACATCGTCCGGCACGATTACCAAAATGAAAAATCCGGGAGTAACCCGACGGGAATTGAACTTGGTTCGCCTTAGTGGGAGAGAAGCGGGTCAACCGCTCAGGCACCGCTGCCCCTTATGACGTATTTGGTTGTTTCCTATAGATGTCATGTATGAAAGGAATTTTGTACGTTTGATAGCATAAAAATATCAATTTTGGGTTAAATGGAATATTTACCTATAATTTATTAATATATTGTAATATTTCATTTGTAATTAATTTGAATATAACAGGGAGAAAAAAGGTGTGTTGGTAACGCCTAGTAAAAAATATGAATTATGCAAAATTATAGTATACTGAGTGCGCACGAATGCGGTACGATGTCCCTTTGGAGTAACTTTCTAGAAACGGCTGAGCTTTGTTTGTGGAGTGGAGAAATATCCTGGAAGTATAACATAACCAAGGCTTCAGAAAAGTGTGAAGTAAACATGAATGGCCTATACTGTCACTTACAGCTAGCAGTCAATCTGAAACGACCAGTAAGTAATTCTTGTTAATGCTGAGAATTTGATAGGTTACATAAATCTCCGGTAAATTCATTCTTAACTTAATATGCAATACATCATCTGAAAACCCATACCTTGGCTTCCTTTTACATTAAACACTATATTAAAATATTTGTCAAGAAAAGAAAATAGATATTTTACATTTATAATAATCTATTTGATATCTTTCATGGGAATTACTTCATAAACGCCTATTATTTATTTAAATTAATGTTTCATGTTTGCAGTGCCATTTTACACTGACCATTTTCTCCATGATAAAAGCTCTGAAAGCCACAACTAAATTTTAGTTAGGAATTGTTCTGAAGCGATTAAATGGACACTATGGGAGAACATGTAAATTCTTATAGACACGCAGAACGCGTAAAATATGTTTTTATTAAAATTTACGGTTTTTTTTCCCTGCAGGGTACCAAGTTTGATCATTATTTGTTCGCGATGATGGCGAGGATTTCGGATAATGGCCAGCAGGTCCTCTTGTGAGACCTGGAGCTCTCAGCGACCGACGGAAGGAACTTGAGATGATATTGTCTCCGCCCCCAACATTGAAGGGGATGACAGGACGACGTCAGCCTCTGGGCAAGTTTTGAGGATGGAGCGGGTTTTATCATTCCCGGCCAAGTCATAATGATGGCCAGCATACACTGGATAACCATACCTCAAGCAAGCACTGTACAATTTGTCAAGAAAACTTTAACAACATCTACACATAAGTATTCGCACTTTTATCCAAGGAACTGAACCCCGACTTGTGGACCAAAAGTTATTAATGTTTCCTTTGTTATGAATCTTATTGCTAAAAATTCAGTGTTTGTGCGAGGAAACATAACGTGGTTTTTTATGTTTAGCTATAAATACGAAGGCTCTCTTTGTCTGAACTTACTTAAACCTTTGATCAATATTTTCCATATTTTAACAGCCTTTCCGGTACGCAGAATGTTGTTCATCACTTACGACCAAAACTAATCACTTAACTATGATTAAAAAAAATTACACTTATCTTCCGGCATACGAAAACACTTTTTGCCATTATGTAAGCATACTTTCCGAAGGAAATAAAGGCTCATGAGAACGCTTTCCTGTCTGTGTGTTGGTAAGTGTGCGTATGCATGTGTGTCCGTGTGTGTGTCCGAACGTGTGTGACTCCCTCTCCCACCCTTGTTCAATTTTTGAACGCGTGAACCGCATTTAACCAAACATGGTAGACCTATAGTACTAAGTAGGGAAACCTGACTCTTATAGTGTTAAACCACACCGGGAACTTACTCTCAAAATGGTGGCCATTTTTATGTTTAGGGCGATATGTCATGTCGCGGAAAACATACAACCGATTCAAAACCAAATGTTGTACGCTAACAGCGCAAGATATAAACATTGAATTAAGAGGTGAATATTGCTGTTGGTTCACCATTTTGTAAGATAGCCCCACATGAAATAATGAAGTTTTTATCCCTTGTCTCGGGAAACAATCAACTGATTTCTTTCAAATTTGGTGAAGTTTTACTTGAATATATTTGCACACATATAAACGAAAGTAGGCTCATTAGTTGTCAGTATATACTAGTTATAAGTAGAAATTGTTAGAAATCGTTGTGAAACAAAAAATATTAAATACCCGTGAAACGTTAACACAGAAATACGGGTTCAAAACATTTAATGACTCCACTTACTTTTTGCCTCCAGGATAACAAATCTCGCTTCTTTGGAAATCCTAAATGAATTATCATAATTGTTCTGAAATTCGCATGGCATAACGAGAAACCATTTGCAGTCTTTGCAGTATTTATATTAATATTAATGTGAACGAAATTATTAGTGTTATTGAGTCATAAAATATACGTTACAGATTTCTTAAAAATAAAGTTGGCTGTATCTTAATTTTGCATTTATTTTCATATTTTCAGATATTATAGTCCTTATCCATTTGTACTAGAAACTACTAAACACCGTAAAAGTATGAGAAGTCTGCTTGTCACCACAAACATCCATAATACCGCCCATGAGGGTATCTCTAACAGTATGTACTGCATCCTAGTGTCAATTATAAATATGTAAATTACAATCTGTAATAAATTAAAAGTATGTTCAAAGCAATTTCTCTGTCGTATAAAGTGGAATTGAGATATTTTGGCTGATCTTAACATCGAGGTATGGAGAGCCAAAGAGGGTGACGTAAGGCGAGTACAGAGCAGTGCTGTAATGCAGGGGCTGGTAAAATAGGAGGTTACCGACGAAAACCGCCAACCAGCAGCATCGTGCTGCACGTATGCAAAAATTCGGCAGTGGCCCCGCCGTGATTCGAGCCCATTTTACCTTGATGCGAAGCGAGTAGTCTGACCTCTACATCACCGGGATAACTTCCTCCCCCCCCCCCCCCCGAACACAACCGCAACAAGAGGATAAAGGATTAAATATTTAAGGGCTTGGGAAACATTTTTTAAGAGAAGACAAACACTACAGTTTTGAACAAATTCTTTATTATACGAAATAGTGTAGCTGCATGTTTTATACTTCCTTGCATATTTTTACTAATAACGACATGTTTAGTGATAATATCGATTTCATAAGGCTTCTCTAGATTTTTGTGAAAAATATCACATTTCCTTTAGTTCTTATGCCTCAAAAAACCACGTTAGAACAGCAAAATGATTATACTATCCAGAATAATATAGCAGGTTATCATATATATTACGCAAAGCCTGAAGCAGTAATGAAAAACAATACAAGGGCAGTAAAAGTTAAACAGAAAAATAAAATATTTAAAATCGTGCAAAAAAAAATGCAATAACGTTTTTGAACTAATGAAAATATCAAGTTAAGCGAAGAGGAAAATATAAAAATTTTCGTTGCGGAAAAACATTTTACGAAAGCTAGCTTACGCATTCGTGAGCACTTAGTGTAGTAACATTTCCCTTAGGAAATATTTCTCGCTATGCGTTACCAACACAGCACCTATTTTCCCCCTGGTTTTGTTCCGGTGAATTAAAAATGTAATATTATAATTCATAGACGAAATATAAGAACAACTTCAATTTTAATAAATGTAAGGTACTTTTATGTTAACAGAATTATAAAACACTTGTGATACATTATTTATTTAAGAAACAACCAAGCACGTAATATATAAGGTGATTTTTGAAATGTTATGCTCAAGAGCAGTGAAGAAACAGCTAATAGACTAAAATGTTTTAAAATATTTTAATTTTATTAATTTCTTAGTTGAAAAGTTTTTTGCAAAAATGTGTTTCAGATCTGTACTGTATATTGATTGAACACGTTTGCTGAGGTACAATATCGTCTGTGTTATATTATTTTGATATAACGAGCGAACTACCAACCCTTTGATTCCATATCAGGACAAAAAAAATTACCACTTTTCTATTACTTCGAAAAATGTATTGCAATAACGGAACATTTTATTTTCCCATGAATGCAAACAAAGTGTTTCTGTTCGCTAAAAATTATAAATAAGTTCAAACTTTCTCATAGCAGTATTACGTCAGAGTTTGTAGCTTTATCCACTTTGTAGCATGAGTTACGTAGTTGTCGGAGTAGAGACAGACGTCACGTTGAGTGGGCATTTCCTCGGCGGATCTGCTGGCACGCGTTCCAGCGGTCTGCTCCCGCGACCGGATAGACTGCCGACGTCTGATGCAGACTCGGCTGGAAGAGCAGGTTGCAAGGGAGGGAAACAGAAGACGCTACGCCAATGTGCGCTTTTTTTTTCTACCCCCCCCCCCTGGGTCAGAGCCCTGGCCCCTCCACCAACCCTCAACCCGACAGTCCTTTTACGTCCCGGGGCACTTTCGAGATTGCTCTTTGTGTCGCGGGGGAGCACATCAGACCCCGGGTATTCCCAGCTCCCGGTAACATTCACCTAAGAAAGCTACGAGACTCACCTGGAGTGCGGCTCTTATTTCCTCGGCCTCCTCCCGGATAACCAGGGGGAATGGCGGGACTCCCTGCACGTGAGCAACTCCCAACGACCTCGCCTCTGCGACCAAATTATAACTATTTTTTTTCTTTCTTATCTGTGGTAGCACCAACGTAATGGAGCCCGTCCGACATGTTCCGTCGAAAAGGGAACTTTTATGTGCCTGATTTATGAAATATGTTGCTCTTTCTTTTTCGTTATATAGACGTGGCATTATAGCGGAGGGGTGAACTACCGCCGTACATAACGGCGTTGAACGCGAGAAACGTTGTTATTTCATATCTGTTGCAAACACTGTGCAGCTTTTACACGTTAACAAATAGTACTCCTGCCTAGCCCGACAAAAAAATCTTGAGCCCATAGTTTTCGTTTAAGTACGTGTCAAAATCACAATTTTACTGTTTCGGAAATGTGCAGATCTTGAAAACTAGCTTACCTACAGAAATAAGATAATTCATACTTAAATAGCTACTTCAGTACATCAATATAATCGTAAAAGGGAATGATTTTGCCATTTAAAAAATTGCCGTATATAAGGCAATTCTTCCATACTTTTTATTTTTCGCTGCAACTGAGCTGTTGTAAAATAACTTTCGTTAAGCATGACTTAAAATATGTTAAGACAAGACCTGTCAGGTTTCCTTGATAACTTTTCTGCAGATAGTTTGGTTTATTTTATTCGTACATTACAAAAACCGCAACGTTTTAACTTTGATTAGTCATTTTGCAAAAGCTATGTAATATAAAAAATTTTGTCGGAAGAACATGTAGCCTACATGTTGAACAGTGTGTGGTAAGAATATACAATTTCAACTCTCTCCGTGGCCAGAGTGATTAAAGAATGCATAATTACATTAAAAAATACAAACATAGTTGAAACTTCTCGTTAATACCAGCATGATTTTGTTTACCAATAAACTACATGCCATTGTCTGCGAAATAATCTGTAGATCATCGAGTTCTGTAGCTCAAGATGTTGAACCACTTTTTTTAGAATTCGCTTTGAATGAAACACTTATTTTATTAAATCAACAATCCATAAACTGTACTTAATACATGTCTCGCACACAAACGGAATTATCAGTTTTACAGGTTATCACTGAAATTATTATAAATAATTGTGATTTTGAAAGGATTACGTTGCATATCAAACATAACTATAAATGTACAACCTTTATCGTAGAAAATATTCATACTCTACAGCATTTGCTTTTTTGTTTACAACATGTTATTCTATTTCGATATATTCCACCACATGTTTTTATAATGTAATTTTCCAAAATTGGAAATTAATATTTTCACAAATTTTATATTGTTACTTGCGCTTTATATTAATTTTTACTCGGTTATTTTCAACCGTACTTAATGTACAGACAAGAATGATTTCGTATAAAGACAGATGTTTAGCTTTCATATCACAATGATTCTGTCAAATCACGTTAACGCCATGGCAGAAGTTTTTGGTGAATGTGCACTAGCTTGGTACACTAGAAGTCCTATTTATGTCGTTATTGAAGTTCACATAATGAATCAATCTACAATTGGTGTAATTGTTTAAAGAGTCATGTTGTCAAGCAATGAATACGTATATTCTTCAAAAGAACTTTGCTTTCCGTGGAGTTGTGCCAAAGGAATGATTGGTTAATTTCCTAAGTGTACCTCTTGTAGTAAGTAATATAAAACACGGGTTAAAATTCACGTATGCTTAAGAAGCTTCACTTCAAAGTAATTGTGAATTGGTGAAGCGTTCACAATGCTTCAACGCCGCAAGTAGCTTTCTAGAGATTAAACGAAAAACTCTACAAAATTCTGTTCTTATAATGACACCACCCACAGTTTACAATATTTACTAAAGACACCACAAGACGTAAACTTTCACAACGCTGGCAAACAGAGGGAATTACACACGTTTACAACAGCGCATGTCGCTAACCGTACGTAGGATGTTCTCAACTAGAAACGGCCTTGTCTCGATCATTTACCTGTGGAAACCGCTGCTAGCCGCTACATTCTGAAGTCTCCCTCATCTCTATGCATTATGGCGATGGGATATGTGATAGCTGAGCTGCTGACTGCAGACGTACTCCTTCCTCACACTTATGTGTAGCACGAAAATGACAATGGACCAGCTAACACTCCTGCTATACGAAGACAGTGACAACCGTACAGCAAAATATTTCAAATACAACATCTGTGTTGTAACGGAACGTTACCGCAATAATATCAAGTAAGATACTGTTCACGATAAAGTGAGCACTTCTGAAATCGACCTTAGACAAATGTCACTGTCCTTGCCTGAATGTATTTTAACTGGCGCACTGAGTGGCATGTGCCCAGTAAAGTTGGTAACGGTGGAGGGAGAGTAATTTCATATAATAATGCCAACTTAAATGTGTTATGTAAAAATTTGTAATTTATTAAATTATTTCTGTCACTACTAATTTTTTTTCAAGAATCAAAGTTTAAAAATAAGCGGATTTGTAAAATATTTACTCTTCTAATAACTCACAGTTTCCGCTTGACCGATGCATGAATAAAGTGATGAAACCCATGGCAATATTAATTTTACATAATGCGGAAGAATACATAAGTCATACAATTAGATAGCAGGCAGGGCTTTCAAAAGTGATAATTTTACCGTGAACCACCTATAGTTTTCAAATACACAACAGTGATCAAGACAATGGTTAGTAATCGATTTTTTTTTTTTTTTCAGCTAATGTTAATTACGTGTAAATTGTGAACGGCAATTATTTTTAAAATGCTTTCGGGATCTCTTTAATAAATAACTACAATTCCATTTATAAGTACACCAAACATATTTAGTTCTCAAAGCAAATTATTAACGTGTTTCTAAACTTCGATAAAATCATGTATTTATTTTGTTAATGGTTATAAAAGTTGTTCATTTAGTGAATTTTAGAAAGATCACAAAATGTGAAGAAGCAATATTTTTAATGTTGGTCGGCATTAAATATATTTTCCTCGGGAGAAACAAATACTGAGAGTGTATGTTGACGTGTTACATAAAATACGTCTGTAATATAACTTATATCTTTATTCAACCCTACCCCATTGCGCAAAATCACTTCATAGTGCCTGCAATTTATAATTTGTAAATTGCAGTCATGACACTTACGCTAAAAATATTGCTACTCTGGATGAGAGCTAGAATTTGTATACAATGTGTTTAGGAACACGTGTACAAACTCGGGCATGTGGTTCGTGACCGGAAAAGATGAAGAATGGTATAGTACACCTATTGTCAATCTCAAATAATAAGGGCTGTAGAAGACTGTAAAGCTGGAGGGCGACAAGCATATTACGTGGGATATTATGCAAAGTACTTGCATTAGAGGAACACACATGGGTATACGGATTCATTTAACCAAGATCTTGGATAATAGGAAGGTCATACTCACCCCCATCATGTAAGTAATAGGGACTGACACATTTGATTGCAGGCAACATTTACACGTTGAGATTAAATTGATTGTGGATACCATCGGATGAAACACGATGTCATAATTAGCAAATAGGGCCTCCTAGTTTCAACGCTCTAAGACCCACCGTTTCCGGTTAGATCGCAAACAACGTGCTCAGTGGGAGCAATACTATAGCCTGGTGAGTAGGCAACCTTTCCTGCACCCGGAAGAATACAGTGGAGATTCCCCGCCAAATGAGTATGGCCAGTAACCGACACGCAACTGACTGATTAGCACAAGGAAATGTGCTACATCAAAGTGTAGCCGTGTAGGTGGTAGATTATGCAGCACAAGGTAGAAACGAAAAAAAAAAAAAAAAACATGTGTTGGTTGCACTGGTTACCTGTGACCGTATCCGCGAAAAACACGCGTTTTGATCCGTCAAGTGATAATGTGTGATGCACAATGCAGTCGGTGTTGCAATATGTTGCGAGTAGTGATATTGACTTAATGGGCCCAGTAAGGTGAGAATTAACTGTGTGTAAACACATGTAAATTTCGTAACGTAGTAAGGTGTCATCTGCACGGAAGGCACTAAAATGAAAGCACAGCAGAACAGTCACTGCGATCATTTGATATAATGAATGTAGTATACCACAACCAATTTCAAAACAAATGTTCGAAATGTGCCTCTTTAATGTCAATGCAGTAGTTCGTACGGCGTATAAGAGACTGGCGAACGCGTTGAAAAAACTCCTGGTGTGTCTGGAACCTGGTCGCATGTGGCCATGAGCCTCGCTAACAGATCCTCTTCATATACCACGGGTGTCTCGTACACACGCCTTAATCAAATCCCCACAGCCCGAAGTCTAATGGCGTAAGGTCCGGGGATCGTGGTGGCCAAGCAGGAGGCCTACCTCATCATATCCAGTGAGCGGGATACGCTGTATTCAGGTAGTGACTCACAGTCCTGGTGAAATGGGGCGGTGCACCGTCATGTTGCAGCCACATACATTCTCTGATGGCGAGCGGAACGTCCTCCAGTTACTGCGGCAAACGGAATTGCAGGAAATCATAATATTGAAATCCTTAAGTTTGGCAGGAAGAATGGGCCAATAAAAGTGTCCCCCACTATGCTGGCCTAGACGTACATGGCAAGGTGGTGCTGGTAGCCTCTCGTTACAGTTACGTGTGGGTTGGAGTCGTCCCACGTGTGGAAATGTGTGAACGTGGCTTCGTCTGTAAACATAACAGTCATCGGTAAATCAGGATCAATTTCAGACTGCTGCGTGAACCACCGGCAAAATTCTAGCCGAGGTACAAAATTTGCTGGTCCCATTGTTTGTTCCCTACGGATATGGTATGGTCGCAGCAGTTGTTTATGGAGGACACGCCATACTGTGCCATTCGATGCATCCATTCTCCACACGATCGCACGGGTACTCGTCGAATCGTTCTCCGCTACATTCTCTAAGGCCGCCTCTTCAAACTGCGGAGTGCAGACGGTTCTCGGTCGACCAGGTCCACATCGACACTGAAACGTGCCTGTTTCCCGTAGTCGGCGGATGTTTGGTGGTTCGGCTGACGTCGTGCAGTGTATCTTTGGCTGTATATATGACCTATGTCTCTCACTTCACCATACATAAAGATCATGTCAGTAATTCCGGAATTTATGCACTCGTCTATGTCGACATATTCAGTAAATAGTGAATCGAAGCAGTGTTCGGCTGCGAACAACAGGCCGCCCGCGCAGACAGGGAGGGAAATTACACTGCTCTGGAGAGGGGAAAAGGAACTGGTTGTGACGTGTAACCTCATACATCGTACCACCAACATGTATTTAACACTGGGTGCAGGACGTGTTGCCTACCCCCCAAGCTATCGCATTGATACCACTGAATCCTTCGTTTGCAATTCACACGGAAACGGTAGGTCCTTGAGTGTTGCAACTAGTTGCCTTTAGTGCTAATTACGACGTCCTGCTTCTTCCGATAGTATCGACAGTCAATTTAACCTCACGGCGCCAATACTGCAAGCAAATTGTGTTCTGATAACTAAATAACTTGTATATTATCCCACGTAATATTCTTGTCGCCCTTCGCATTTAAGGGCCTCTACGGCCCTTATTATTTGAGATGGAACATGAGTCTCCTGTATCATTCTTCCTCTTGTCCGGTCACGAATTACGTGCCCGAGTTTGTACACGTTTCCTAACCACATTCTCTGTGTGTACATTCTGTTCATACACGTGTGTCCGAAAATGCAAGTGGTTGCTTCTAAACTGCGGCAGAAATAATCCTCTTAGCAACTAACAGTAGGCAACCATTGACATTCTTGAGCTTTATAGGCGGTAATTGTACAGTAGTTGGTGCAGCAGTAGGACCTGTCTTATGACGTGTGAAGTGATATGGCTGTTAAGTGATATGGAGCATTAGAGATGGAGTACAGTGATAAGTGTTTTAGATAGCAGGTATTTAAGCTAATCTGCATATGGGTGGAACTGTCAGATACGTATTTACAGCAGTGTACGCTGGAGTAACGCAAATTACATTTCTTGACGTCATCAGTGGCTCAGTTGATACATTTGCCAAGAGCACGGAATGTTCTTACAGTACGCGAATTCTAAGTATCAAAAAACCAGAAACAGATTTAGAACTTCCCTTTATATATTATCTTGATGCTGTTTTGTTTATTCACAGGATGTATGAATGGCTTTAGCTATCACATACAATAATATGTGATACATTCTATAGGTTTTTATTTAATGATGGTCAACTGTTAGCAAAAAATTAGTTACATACGCCAAAAAAGTTATAAAAATTTCCACAAGGACTGTGTTAACAAACAATATATTTAATAATATTTATTTAACTAAACCGTAGTCTATATATGTAGAAGATAGAAATCTGTTTTAGCAACATTTTTAAATAACGTTTTTAAAAAGGTGGTATTCGGTTCAAATTAAGACGTGATTTTTAAAATTGGTTATTGTAGAATTCTGCATAATATTATATGAAAAATTTAGAATCAATTATATTTGTATGTGCACTGTTAGGCCAAAAGTTGTTTCGGTACAATTTCGAAAAAGGGGGAAAATAAATTATTCGAAAACTATAAATTGAATTTTGTATTTATGCATATGATAGTTATATAAATTTGATATATATATATATATAATATATATCAACTCCATTGTAAATCCAAATATAATTAAAAGTTGAAATTCAGTTATTGATTTTCTATTTTCTAAATCCACGCATAGCGGGACCTTTCAATAGCCCTTATTGATATCAACGGACCCCTACAAGGAACTTGGCGTTCTGGTTTCGAGGCAGTAGTAGCATCTGCATGTTATGCAACGAACATGGCTAAAGGCGGATCACAGCTAACTAATAATTTTTTTAATCAACCTTTAAAAATTGCCGAAGCCCCTACCTGCATATATTTTCACGGGCACGCTGTTTAGCATGCGGCCAGCAAAGTTAGTAACGATGGAGGGAAATTAGTTCCGTCTCACAACGTTTAATAGAAAGTGATAGGTGAACGTCTGCATATAATTAAATAAGATTTTTCCTTTCTGTTATTTTAAAGCAATTAAGTATAAAATATTTTAAAATACATACATTTATAATAATTTCCAGTGATTTTTAACTGACGCATGAATAAAGTGTTTAATTCCATGGCCAATAATAAATTTGCATATCATGGACGAATGCCCAATGTGCATACCACACTCTAAATTCGATTAAGTGGAAAACCACTGATTCGCAGAGAAATTAAAATACTCGAACAAGTGAAAAATGGCTCCACTTTGAATCAGTGAAAAACCACTGATTGTTTCAGTGAAATAATTTCACTGATTGAATTATTAAAGTGAAACAATATATCTGATTGAATAAGTGACTGCCAACTACAGTGGCGAATTAGATATTGTTTTTTTTTTAACTCAGCCAAATATTTACGTGAAATAAGCATATTTACTATAGTTTACTATATTTCTTACGCATTTCACCTTACATTTTGCTTTAAGGCCATCACTTTACCATGTGCGCTACCAAGTCAAGTAGAAATATGCGAGGAAAATATGTATCTCATACTCATCAAAATCGTGAAGATTTAAATTGTATGCCTTTACTTTAAGTTTTTGGTAATATTGGATACAATAAGGATTACTAAAACGAACAGTATGTATGGATGCACTCTCTTCACTACATTATATGCAATTTAAACGTTCAAATAGAGCTCTGTGATTTCATGAAAACGAAATGAAAGACGTAAAAACGAAATGAAAGTCTGATCGTTCATATTACCTCGTAAAATGCTGTTATGAAAGACGAAACACATTTTAAGAAAGTAGTTTGTATTAGTTTTATTAATTTATTCGTTGTTATTTCACTTGACACACTGTGTTTGACTGCCATTACTACACGCTGTTTAACAAATCCATCAGTCAAAAACAAACCACTAAAAAAACAGTGAAATAAATGGCTGCTGAATCAGTGGAAAATGTCAGTGATTCAATAAGTGAAAAAAATCTGCCATTTTTCCACTGATTCATCAGTTAAATTCACTGAAGTTTCTGCTGAATTGAAACAGTGAAAATCTCACTTATTCAGCTTTAGAATGCAGTAGATCTCAGGCAAGGATTTAAGCAGTATTCAGTTTAACAAGAACATCCTTGCCTATAGTGTATACATGGTTGCCATATTGCAGGTGATACACGGCGCCTTTTCGGCGCACACTGACAGTGAACGCCTTCATTTCCTGGCATACGTTTATAAAATTAATATTTGCGTATTTGTCCTTTCTTGTACATTCAAGATTTTCGATAGTTAATAGAAAATTATTCCACATATGTCTCACTGATAAATAATTTCAATAAAATTTTTGTAAAAAGACATTATTTTGTTCTACTTTAAAAAAAAAAAAGTTGTTTACTGTATTTTCCTTTATATTGTAAGTAGCATAATTTTAGTAAAATAAAGTTACCATATTACATTTTATACGAACTAAACGGCGAAAGACAAAATAAAAATTTCTTTACTATTTTTATAGATGGCCGTCTTGAGAGATCTAAAATTGTATACCACAAATTTGGAACCACATTTAAGTATGTAGACGTATAAGATATTCATTGTTTTTTTTTTTTTCGGGTATTTGACGCCTTCCCTTTGTCATAGTGTATATTTTTGTGCTATGAAATTGAACTATAACGTTGCCTACAGTTAGGAAATAGGCAAATTAGGTTGGAAAGTGTGTAATCCCCAGACATATTCATAATATTTTTTCCGCTTTTAGAGATCATCGAAGCCACACAGGCACTCGAATCTATGCCAGATCACCAATGTCCAACATATTGTATATGACAATATATGTGAGGTTCTTTGTCGGCGGGTATCGTATGTTCTTTTGTTTGCACCTGTCTATCACCTGAACTTAAACAGCTTCATGACCACTGGTTAGTTTTGATATTTCGAGGTTATATATTGTGCCTCAAGGGTATTTTAATCTTTCTAAATTACTTAAATTGAGGAGGTAAATTGAGGAGGGTCCCGCAAATATGAATAAATCAATCAGGTACATATATTGCAAACTGATAAAATAAAAGTACTGAGAAAGCCGTTTACAAGGACGAATTAATTACATTTCGAAAATTATAATGCTACAAATTAATACTGTAATTGGAGTCCAGCCTTATATTACGACGCCGTAGGCTGACTGTTGATTTCGGAGTTGGTATGTCCCGTTGCGGGGACAGATCAGGTTCAAGGCCTTACACTCTGTCCTGTAGCGTCTTCATGGAGTTGCAAGTGTCTGACGCTCCAAGCAAGGTGGAGGGGAAATTTGCTGGCTTGTAGGTATACTGTGGTGCAGAATGAAAATAATCCATCCCCAAATTCTGTTGCACCTTTTGCAAGTTCGCTATTCCCTCGCCTGCCTACGCCAAGACAATTCGCAGGCATGAGCATTCTTTTTAAATAAATATCGCGAAAATGCGTCGAAAACGTTTGGTTAAGGACAATCACACGTAAAATGTACTACATAGATTCTTTGCAATGTGATTGATAGCCAATCCTTAAAAAAAAACCCGTAATACATCTGCGTCGCCAAATTTAAAGCAAGAAGTAATGGCAACTCTGTTTATTTCGTTTGTATGATTTAATGACAGGAAGAACGTTTTCGATTTCTAGAGGTATTAATACCGTTAGAAAAATCTTAAACAAAATATTATCCACTTCTTCAGCTTCGAATTATGAGCCGCGCACAACTTTTAGTAGTCATTTTATTCCATAGGTCGTGCATGATTCGGAAAAACTTTTCCATCACTATCGAGCGGCCATTTGTTTTCTTTGTCAATCACAGCTTGTACGTAGTAACAAGGCCAAGGCCATTTCGTTTCCAGTCTTCTAGATGTATTTATATCAGCCGTGTTCGAAATGGCAAATTTGGGGAACAAGGATTTAGGAATTTAAGGTGGATGGTTTCGAACGGCTGCTACATGTGACGAAGGTGGAAACTACATGCTTGTGGAATTCCAACGTTATTTCCTTTTGTCACCCTATCAATAATTAAAATAACTTTTTCCCAAGCATTTTCACGTAACCCCGTTGTCTTGTGAATAACTGATCTTATTTATTTCTAGCCGATAACATTCTTCACGTTATTTATTCCCTCTCTGCAATCATCATTCCATTTCAAATAACAACCGATCGCCTTTTTTTGTTAGAAAATTTAATATAACATACGAATTTATTTTAAAATATCTTTATGTTGATCCCTGATATTCAATTTTTCACGTTCGTGTATTGTACAGCGTTTCCGCCACAACGTCGGAAATAAACCCTAAACAAACAACAGCAGACGATTTTACGGACCTATTTGGGGATTTAGTGTGCTATTTCATGTCAGCAAATTTCAACCCTAAATCCCCAAATATTAAGGGCCTAGAATTGGTCACGTGGTCGATTTAGTAACCTAAATCATGGCCTTGTAGCAGTTTCGGACACGGCTATAGTGTTGTTGATGTATCCCGTCTTCTCCAAACAGTCTCTCAGGAGAAGGCCAGCTCATTAGCGCGTGTATCGCGGGAGAGCATGCGGGGGAGGGAAAGGGGCAGTCGGCGCCAAAGAGGCGCGACAAACATTTCCCGCCGACGACAACGACGAGCCTGTGACGAATGAACTGGGCTCGAGGAGGACGTAATTAATGGCGGACCACACCCTGCACCGGAGTGGGATTTCGGTTTGGACAAGGGGAGAGGAGAACGAGCCAACCCAGGGCTCTGAAGAAACACTCGGTTTTGCCGTGGGAGTGCGAGAATTCCGACAGGACATGCCAGAATTCCGGTGTTCGTTATACGAATAATAAGGAAACACTGCTTGTCGTAAACATAACATCTAATACATTAATTTAAACTTCAGGTTGAGCGGGGTGTTTATGACATTGGCGAATAATGTGGTTAAATTAATTTTTTTATCTTCTGTTGATTATTATTAATTTTGGAAACAAAGCCGTACAGTTTATAAAATAATATTTTTTTACTTCTCTGGAAGCATCAATTTTCTCATAATTGAGATATTCTTTTTGTAGGTAGACATGTTAAGCTTAGCCTTAAAATAAATACGGAAATAACTTTTAAAAATGTATATTTCATAAGTGAAATCAAAACAAGTAGATTGAAAAATGCTGGGTCTAAGTATCTTACACTATTAAGCATCGATTACTGTGAAACCAAATAGATTTAGAAAATATATAGGGGGAAGGGAGGGTAACCCTGGATAGCTGGTAGTCCCGGTCAAAACTAGTTCTAAGAAACGCCGCTAGATAGTAGCGCCTGTCTAGCAGAAGCTTCTGCCTCTAGTGCTGTAGAGAGTCGTGACAAAGCGATGCGTCATTGTGGAGTGTTGTGCAGCTATGGTAGGTAACTGTGTGTTTCAAGTCTGAGTTTCTGTGACGTGTATAGTTTTCCAATATGTAAAGCGTTAATATAGGCGAGTGTATGAAATTGTTATTTCTCAAACAAAGCTAATGTAATGTTATAAAACGTGTTCTGTAAGATATGCCTATATTATATAATGCTATTAATTTGAAAATGAAGCAGTAAAATTCTACGCAGCGAATAACCGCTGGCACTTGAAGGAGGGGTAGCAATGTACACTAATGGTTTTTTTTTTTTGAAGACAGGTAGCGACACACAAGTTCCAAGACAATTATCTTTGGTACCAGGGATACAAAATATGCCAAAGTTTGAAAGAAGAAAGACAGATAGAGTGTCGTGGGTTTAAAATAACAGAAACTTGCTATGGACCTCGTAGTTTCTGGGGAACTTACTGTGAGAGAGGCAGTAACCCACTACGATGTTCCCAAGAGCACACTGTAAGACAGAGTAAAGGCTGTTCAAATGCGGTTCTCAGGTTAATTTACAAAAAAAAAAAACTTGGTCGATTCCGACAAAGCTTTTCCGGAGGAATTTGAGTTACAGCTGGCTGAACACATACTATACCTGGATAATTGTTTAATGTCACTCACAAGGAAGGAATTCCCAGAATTAGCTTTTGATTTGGCTGAAGATTTAAGTTTCCCCACCGTTGTAATAAACCTACAAAATGGCGGATTCGTGTCTTGTTTCCTTGAATTAGCTATGAGAACTCCAGAATTGACCAGCATCATGAGAGCTGCTGTGTTTAACAGCAGAAGCTGTTATAGCAGAAGTAAGTTTTCCCTCCATCACGCATTTTCAGTGCAGATTATAAGGGAGCACCCTATGTTCATGAAAATTCAAAGTGAATATCAGTCAAAGGAGAAAAAGGCAGGTTGGAAAATTGACATCAGGAGAACGTGTTACATTACAATACAGTTTTGCATGAGTGCTAGTGGAATTTTTCTCTCCCCCCCCTTTTCCCCTTCAGCCCTCCTCGCCACACTCTTTGTCTATCCTCGTGGTCGTTTAAATGAGCGACCATGTGGGAACATAGTTGCTGCTCATCCAACTAGTTGGATGACTGGCGCAATATTTCTCCAGTGCTTGCACTATTTTGTTCCATTCACTCATCCGACAGAAGAAAATCCAGTGTTTTAATCGTAGATGGACACTGCAGCCATAGAGCACTTGCAAGTTATCATGTTTGCTTGTGCGAACCCACATTCACATGCTAAGCATACCATTTCATATATCTCAACAGCTTCACAAATCACGAAATTCCTGGCGTATAGTAATAAGGTTGGTATAATTTTCTCCGAGATATTCGTGTATGATGTGGCCAAAATCAGTAAAAATAATAATTGATTCGTCCCTGCAGCAGGACGTCACTTATTCAATTAGTGAAATTGTTTCAAGTCACTAATACAATTTTTGGAATTTTTTCCTGAAACAATGAGTGGTTTTCCACTGATTCTAAATGAATCCATTTTCACTGATTCTAGTATTTTAATTTCACTGCGAATCAGTGGTTTAACATATATTCAAATTTATAGTGTATAAAAACCGAAATAACTTAATCATTAATTCCAAAACTGGAAAACTGATACGTCTATAATTACTGCAATATTTCAGTTACTTAAAAATGTCTAAACGTAGGTATTATTAAAGAATCTTTACTACGAGAAGATCAATAATGTTCTAGTGTAATAGTGTACTCTACGTTATCTCGGTCGACTAGTATTTCTAACTGTGTTGGCCAAGAGTCCATGAGTCGTTTTCAACAATGATGTCATATGTATGGGCCCCTGCCTGCAAAATCTGGACTTACTTCAAGCCTCCAATGCGCTATAGCTATTTCACTGTACATAGCTGTCATCAAAATCACTTCCACAACAAGCGTATTAATACATTTTCCCCGAAATTTTAACTTCCAGCTAAATTTATCATTCTGGTTTCTTTTTATTTCCATTCTAGTTGATAAATTTTCTTTATTTTCACTTTATCGTATCCACATTGTCCTTCACTGGCGACGATGCCATAATTTATTATTTGTGTAATCGTGTTTTGTTTTTGCTACTGAGTTTGCTATTGAAAATATATGGAGCTCTGATATCTGTGTGAGGGGATGTTGAGTTGGTGCACTTGTGGAAGCAATTAGCTGGGTAATAAATCCTAACGCTGCAGCTTTATTAGCTTCTAAAGTTGGGCGTAATGGAAGCTACGAAGGACCATTTATTCCAAAACTAATTCGATCCCCTTTTTTGTAAAACAAGTAATGCTAACTGCATGTGGAACATGATCCTTATTATAACAGATATCTGTCTTGCGAAAAGTTGTCATAGACGGTGCCAAGTCGTCAGCAGAAAATATGACTGAATTGAATGGGTATAGGCCATAACAGTGAGAGTATTTTACTGCTTTTTCTACAGTGGTCATTCTCACAAGAGCACTTCGAGACAAATCTGTTTATACTGAACACCAGGTGAGGTCATCCATGGCTCTGTATATGTAAAATAAGAACATATTAATGACCAAAAAAACACTGTTGCATCTCTGGAATACACTATTGGAACGAGAAGGATTATTATTGGGTCGCGTAAGAGTACGCAGGCTTCAGGTTAAAGTGCTCGCTAAATCTTATGGCCAGTTGCACTATTGAAGTTCATCTCTCCATCCGAGGTCATGTCCGAACTTGATATAAGATCAACTTTCAAAACTGTAGCACCATTCGAGTTCAGAGCATGACTGGAGATCGAGATGAACTTCACTTCGAACAGCCGAAAATGGTGGTTCGAAATCTCGATCCAGGATCAGCGAAGTGTCTAAAAACCGTGTTAAATATATTTATTTACTAGAAATAAACCTAATAATACTCTGCTTAAATCATTTAAATATATATTTGGTTGTATTTTACTGTTGTAAAATATAAATTGAGACAGATTACAAAGGCTTAAAACACCATGCATATATTTTATTAATTGGGTATTAATTTTTTGTAAAGACAGAACGAAATTCATGATTATCCCTCCGAGCAAACACAACGGAAAACTGGAAACGCCATTCAGAAAATTAGAAACTGTCCTAATTTTCTGCATGTGCTACTTCTAAAAGTGAATCTCACGTTGAATTTTTTGATTGCGAAAGAGCAGCCGTTGCTGCCAAATGAAGCTTCAAAATACGTTAACAGATAGCGGTAAATTATTGTTTTTAGAAATAAAAAATAACGCTATACACATATATTTTTCGTAGTTAGTTGCTGTTCCGTTTATGACTTATTTCCTCTTGGAATTTTCCAGTGTTTTATACATTATTTTGTTGTTCATTGGCAAGTTGTCGTGTGTATTTTTTCATGTTCAGTTCTGTTTTTCCATGACAGACATCTGCATCGCAATGACGAATGTCCAAAAATCCCCATCTAGTCATTCATCCCTATCGCACTACTCATTCAAAGATCACGTGAATTTTTTCAGTAAAATTCGTACTTTTTTACTTAAAACCGATCAAACCTCTTATCACGAGATTCTTCAGTAATATTGGTATTGAAAATAACGAAAAATGTGCATGCAAAGTGTTTTCATTAAAACAAAATATTAAATGGAAAGTTTGCAGTGCATTCAGGCAGATTATACTGTAAAGTAAAAAAAATCCTTCTATAAATAGATAATTTAATCAAAAACTCATTACTTAGCACCGAACTAAAAAAAATAGTTGCATCATGACGCCACGAAATGACAGTCAATCGAAAACATTGTTTCACCTCATATCATAGTTCTAACTCGAGATCAGGAGATCTACGATCGTAACTCGGCCGTTCGCATTGGTGCAACACTCGTACATTGGAACGTGGATATAACTGAAGATCATGTTTGAACCAAGACCTTGGGATCTCGGTTCAGGGCTGTTTATGGTGCAACCGAGCATTGGCCGCTTCAATACTGCGTACTCTTGTAGGATTGCTTTAAAAATCCGATATATGCCGTCGCATAGTACTTCCAGGGAAATGATTTCGGAGGTTACAACAGACAAACATACACGTATTTATGCGCCACTATAATCAATATTTCTTTCTTCCAGCATTCACATACCCTTTATGTTTCAAGGTTGAAACATAGGCAAAAATGCGTTCTTAACTGTAAACTCGCCAAATCATGCAAACGCCTTCCTTGCAACTGTTACTGGAACATCTCAATGCAAATGCTGACCGTCAATATTTCCCCGGGGAATATTACCACGTTTGTATAAGCGACACTGCATTCTCTTAGATGATGCGTGCTATTGGCCTAACTACCGTTGTATTATACTCTCTAAAGTTCATTCAATTAGATATTTATATGCCTTGCATATTCGTGACATTATTACTTACTAAGTCATACACAGGTTTAAAGCCATTATTGTTCAATACAAATCTGATCAAATATTACCAAAAATTTGTGACAAAGGGACACACCCAGGAAGGTGATGTGAGGAGAAAGTATAGTAGAATGTTTCGTTTTACTCGTATCAAGGAAGAAAAGGTTATCCTTCTCTCCTGTAGGTTACCTGTTACCTTGCACTGCAGTATTCCTTCCAATACGGAGCAGACATGCGGGCTTCTAGTCGCTTCATAGTTCGAAGTGTCTGCTGGAATACGTGTGTTTCTCACGCCTTGTGAGCATGCCTTCGTATCGGGCTGTCAGGTGGGTGCGGGACCACGCATCTGGAGAAGTTTACAGCGAAGGGTAGAGAGAGCGAGAAAGAGAGGGGTGAGGAACTGGTGGCTCCAGGGGTTCAAGGGGGCGTGGCCGGAAGAGAGGGGTTGAGGGTGAGAGGTGAACATGCAGGAATTGCCACCCCCGCTGCAGGTCGGAGGGGAAACACGAGTTCCATTTCCTGCTCATTGTGTCGGCCAGCCCGTGGTGAGGCGGTGACGTATGACGAGGGGTTAGCGGGGGCTCAGACCCCCGGGAAGGGGTTGGAACGAGCTCCTGTGGGGGAAGGGGGGTGAGAGTGCTGCAACACCCAGGTGATGAGCTGGCCATTAGGGGCGGACGTAGGGAAATCACGACGCATCGATAAACGTAAACCCCTTTCTCCCCCCCCCCCCCACACCCACTTAGACGAGGCAATTTCTCGACTAGTTCCGTGCGCCCTCCATACTTCAGCTCGGCGGATAGACGTGAGAGGTTGCTGTGAAAGTTCCGGTCGTAAGTACATGCAAGATAAGCTCAGGGTCAAAGGTAAGGAATGTTCACGGTAAAGTGAGCACTTGAATATTTAAAAACAATGCGCTTACCTGCGTATATGTTTCAGTACCCACTGTCATGCTAACTCTGAGATAAGTAAACAGTTAATGTAAACCACATTTCCTATATGCTGTTCACGGTAAAGTGAGCACTTTTTAAGGCTCTCCCAACAGGCATTAACCACTAATAAATATATAATATTACAGCATTAGGGATTAAATTTTGAGGGTGGTGGAATGTATTCACTGTGTTTATTGGTCACATTGCAATATTTATATTAAAAAGCAGCAGCAAGATGGAAATTGGATGAAAGGAAAAATTTATAAGGGCCTTAAAAAGGGCTCACTTTACCGTGAACAGCCTATACTCCCATTATTCACGTTCTCTTTATGTTTCAAGGTCAAAGTATTACAATAAATACGGTGCGGGAGGAATGGGTGCCTGGTGATTGCGTCAAATCACGCACAACGCCTTCCATACATTTATTACTGAAACATCTCAAAGCACAATTGCTGCCCTCACTAATTTCCCGGGGACGTAATACCAACTTTGTAGAATTAATAAAAGTGTTTGTATTGACTTGACGTATTACAAGTGTAATGCTTAAATATATGACCAGTGACTTTGGTGTTTCTTGTTTCGCACACATTGGAATACTAATATTATGAGTATTAGAAACACATATACATTCCTACAGTTCCGCAGTTTCCCTTGGACGGCGTACGCGTAATGTGATTCGGCCCATGGCCTTTTTGTTTTGCATTTGGTAGAAGCATATAACATGAGAAGGAAAAACATATCCTGAAATAAAGCTTCCAAAAGTGCTACATTAACAGTGAACCCTCCAGTAATATCCTAGATTGTATTGGGTGCCCAACTACAGGACTCCGCTCGTTGTTGTGTGTTTTGCCCCATCACATGGATCCAGACTCCTCTCCTCGACACATGAGCACGAGGTTATGGTGTCGGCGACTAACAAGGACCAAGGAAAACTACTTAACACGTATATTGTGATGGGTGATATATTTGAAGTCCATGAAGTTTAAAGATTTTCTCTTTAATACTTAGTAGTAATCTAAGAAAATACTGCCTAAAAACACAGTTTTTGGACACTGTTTTATAGCATGTTTTCCTGTACCGAATAGTTTTCTTTAGATAACTATAGAGTTGTATTTAAACCTCTGTATGACTTAGTGGATCTAGAAGTTTACTGTAAGACAATAATTACTTTAAATACAGCAGATAGTCTGTGATCAAAAAGCGAATCACTTTATATCCTTAATTTACATGGGCTCTTAGGACACTAAATCCATTATCTGTGATTGGAACGTACTTAGTAGTAGGCTACTCCTACGAGGGCGTAAAAACAGATACGGTTCCACTTGGCATGGCATGGATAAGACTGTCCAGATGTAGGTGACATTAATGTTCAACAACACTTGCCTTTGCACAGTTCGGCCAGGTTTACTGACTCTCTGCCATAGCGTTTTTAAACGTTGTGCCAGATATCCCCGCGGATTTTTAAGGGTGTTTAAATCAGGGGAATTCGCGGGTCATTCTGGACATGTGAATTGCCCAGAATGTTAATCATGCCGATCAGGCCAATTTTGGAGCACCATTCGCATAAGAATTTTTATTATATAATGTAAGATAAGAATGTTTTGTTACTTGGTAGGCCTAATATATTGACGAAAAGACACATCCTTGTTATACAATAGCTCAATTTATCCATTGTGCTTAAACTCTTTTTCTCGCATTTACAAGAGAGGCCATTCCCTATTAGATACTACAAAGAGTCCAACTTGAAACACACCTTCTATGCAGTCTGTAACGAGGGCTTCCTGATATCTACGATGAACCACGACTCTCAGTATCATTCCATTGCATGCAGAAACGATAGTCCTCTGACTAGATGATACGATTCGACTAATGAACAGTACAATTTTGTGTGTCCGTACGCCCGCTCTCAATGAGAGAATTTCTCAGCAGAAGGGAGAAAAGGACTTTCGTTTCCCTTTACTTCATATCTTCATATAATTCAGTTTATGCAAAGTGCTCTTCCACGAATTGGATGTGAAAAACCTGATTCTACTACTACTAACATTTTGTATAGAACAGAGGGAACAATTATAAAAACATCATGACGGACTGTAAGTGTCATATCCTGCTTGCAGTTTAGCCGAGGATGTCCTTTATATAAAAATTTCGCCACCGCATGTAGACCTTTATGATTTACACGTTGGTAAACCTGCAAATATGGCTTCTTCTATTGCCTTTGGCAAACCGGAAAGAAATCACCCTCTCGTCATTCATTGAAATCTGTTCACTCGTCTGTAATGAGACATTCACTGAACTCTACTACCTCATTCAACTTTGTGACTTGTGTAGTGCAACTGGCATGTATTTATAGATCGATGTTATTTGTGCAATGCTATCTAAAGGAGTCTAAACTGGCCAGAAATTGAAATATTTTAAGCGATACATTATTTGTCTAGGGAAATTTATTATTAGTATAATTCAAGAGCCCTTAAATTATCTAATTAATATCGGCTTGCGAATATAATGTAATAAGCATTTCATATCGGAAGAATAGGTTCCGTTTGTTATTTCTATTCTCAACATGTATTATTTGAAAGTAAAAGTGGCTTAAAGAGAAGCTTTCATAGTAATATTTTAGATGCAAATGAGACATTCAGCACACATTAATCTCTTATTTTTTTGCGCCGTAGAATTAAAGGGGCAACAGTGATAATCTTGAAGCGGCGAAATTTGAGTTTCCGAATGTAGACTGCATGTTAGTACAGTGCTGTATCAATTGAAGCAATAATCAAGCATGTATAGTAAAATATATTTACCAACTACTTGTTCACACAGGGGAAGGAATGCGGGGTGATACAGTAGGTGCAAGGTAACATATATGTAAATGTAATGCAATAATTACAAAAAATTAACACATTTACTTTGACGAACGTTGTACAAAATCCAGCATAGCTGGTGGAGATAGTAAATTTAAAAAAATTAATAAACTGCAACAACAAAAGGTAACAAGAACTTGGTACGCTAAGATGACGGTCAATTACTAGAATTAAAAAGTACATATCATATGAATGCTGTCTGGAATGGTCGTTCAATCATACTCTCAGAACAACGGTATCGTAAAATATAGTACACACGTCAGTGAGTAGAAATAACCAAGCGTTTGCCCATTAAATCGTACGAAATGGGCTATCAAACACTGACTCTAATAATTTACGAAAAAATACGAGTTGCGCAAACCGCACAAAAATCTTTCTGGATATGTTGTGCCATGGTTGAACATGATACAGTATTCCCGTGTGTCCCTCAAAGACGTATGACCAGCAAGGACGAGGGTATATCTTTTACTGGGGTATTTTTAAGAAAATCTCTATGTAAGAGAACTGGTTTGAAAACGACATTTATGTAGGTGTGATGTTGCACTATGGAGTGTTACATAAACCGAGGCTCACGAGGATCGTTGCTAATTTCGTACCAAGTCATCTGAAACTGAGAGACTCCAAGACCTACTAGAGATTTAAAGCATTCAACAAATAATTCACAATCGAACTGGCGACGTCTGTCGCCTGTGAAGCAAATGGTGAGATTAATGCGAGCTATTCGTCCTCACCAGATATTTGCGACTCTGGTATCTGTACTGTTGGGATTTATTAGATATGCTTTTGGCCAATGAGAGAACCTACCACTTTGATTAAGTAGCAGTATACTTAGGATAGAAGTACAGGAACCAGCGACAACAATTTTGAAGTGTGCGAAACAGTCTTCGCGTGGATTGTAGCTGCCTACCGTAATACACGTGTGCTTCCAGACCATGGTTTGGTGAGTTAGGATGTTTGCTTTGGCTAACAACACGATATCTTGCTTTAGGTCTCGTCAGACAAACCGTTTTCGGAAAAGATCAACAAAGTATTTGACACCAGGATGTGCTATACTCTGGACCTGTGTTGGAATTTGGGGTCGCCTGTTCTGTCACAAAATGCCCGTAAAAGTCGTTCGCAAAAGAAATGCTCTTCAGTTGTAAAAACATGGCATGCTCGCGACCGTTGAAGTGTAAAAGCTCATCTGTAGCTTGTGCTGCAGAGACAGTTTTCTCTCACGGAATGAGAGATGGAAGTGAAGCAAAACCAACCCGGAGTAGTTAAATGTCGATTCTTAAGTGACCGATGGAGCCTATGTGTCGTAGTGACGTGGCTACGTGAGGCAGAACTGTTCCAAAGCAATGACTGCAACCAGTATTTCTTTATATTACATACCTTAATTTTTTGGATACTGTCAAGTTTCAAGGAGAAAAAGGCAAGACATACATAGCTAGATAGCTGGTGGAGAGGGGCATATAGTCCATTCAAGCTTCCTTCAACCTTTTGGAATCGATCCTTTGAAAAATCTCCCTAGGCGTAACATGTCAACCTGTTGTGTTCAATCACTTGTATTCCATTATTATATAACCATTTGATTAAAGTTCAAGTACCGTGTTCTTGAATAGATTAATAATCTATTTAGTTTCTTCTATAACTTGTAATATTCGTTTCGTATTAAATACGAATTAACAACAGCGAGAGCAGCGACATGTTGTCAACGGCCGGTAAGAACTAGTTCACAGTTACAATATTTTTTTACCTCGTTTTTTAGTATAATATTTGTGAACTAAACATTGCCAGTTGATATAGTTATATTGGTAGGTAGCACTGCTGCAGTTAAACATATCAGTGCAAATTACCGCACGTAGGCTAGAGTGATAACTGTGTTTTTTTTTTCCATCCGGAAGAAAGCTGGTTCAATAAGCGCAGCGGAGCGTGTCGCTCTCTCTCTCTCCTCTCTCTCGCTCTGTCTCTCTCTCTCTCTCTCCTCTCTCTCGCTCTGTCTCTCTCTCTCTCTCTCTCGAGAAGTTCGTACCACCTGTGTAGCAGGAGTGGTACAAATTGTGTTATTTCTAATTTCAGCACATTTCATACTCATTACAGCAACAATAATGATGTTTCAAACTGTAATTTACAACTGAAAGGCGATTTTATAGTTGTATGTTATTTAGATGCGACGGTGCGAAACTTACAAATCCAGCAGGTTGGCATACGTGGTGTGGAAAGGATAGTCTAGAATTTTATCTGCTTTCCCCTAGCCGCGCCCTACTCCCAATATGATGGGCGATTATACTCACACTTAGTGCCTTATGCCTGGCAGTGATGTGGCGACGTGTCAATGACATGGCGTGTTTCTGAACGAAGCGTCAAGTTCGTACTAGTGTTTTTTAAACTTCCAAGGCAAGTTACAACGTTGTGATAAACATGTGTTTCCACGGCAGTAATAGATATACTGTTACGTTTGTTTCGTTAACCTCTGTGTGTAAAATGGCTTGGTGTTGCCCCGTGGTGGTCGTTTGGCTGGCCCTGTGTGTGTGCGTGATTTCAAATATTTGATGTGCACTTGTTATACGTTTTAACTGCGAACTGTTTTTATTAAAAAGTTTATTAATTACAGCCACGTCTGTTTATTTATCACAACATTGTACTTTTGCCCCAGGTGTTTGAAACACAGTTGTGTAACGAGCTTACGTTTCTGTGATTTAAATGCCTGCCACAATTCCTACAAAATACTAAGGCCAACCAGATAAATTTAAATAAATAATAGTATAAACCTAAAAACCAGCAAGTACCAATGCATGCAAATATAAGAAGAATAAGTGCTACAGTATACGTATATGTTTGCATTTTCACCACAATCGTCTACGTTTGTCGATGCTACAAACAATAAATACGCGACACAAGATACATGCTAGAATTTACTATGTCATTTCGTTGGACTGGTTGTCCCTTCGTTTCAATTTTTTTTCGAAATAAGGCTGTCCTTGTAACGAAATAACCCAACACGTATTAATAACAGGTTAAATACTACTGTTGTTTCCGCCACAATTTTAACAAACACCGTCGTGGCGAAATATTAATGTGCTTATTATGTGTAACCTGCTGTATCATGTGTAACAAATTGTTATAAAGCCGACCTAAATATTGTTATAGGCCTAAATTGTGAACATTCGTAGGAAATATGACAGTATTCTTTAAACAGCTGTAAACAGCAACCAACGCGTTTGACAGTTATAAAAGTAGAAGTCACATGGCAGTGTTTAGTTTACGTGTAGCGGAAGGATACGCAATCAGTAACCAAAAGTACATATTTAGCAGGGCTTCAGAATAGTTTGAAGTTATCTTAAACCAACTATACACAGCAAATCATGGAGCACCAAAAATTAGTACCAGTGTGGAACCCATAGATGGGTACATAAGTCATGTTACGTTTGAAAAACATAACTTTAAGTCTTCAAATGACCGCTTTCAATGGTCCGCTGTATTTTTCATCAGTCATTCACAACACAAATATTTTGTGAAATCGAATAGTTCTTCGTGTGCTTTCAGCGAGTAGGGTACACAACATACATAAAAGTTACTGAGCTCAAGAAAACAGAGAAAAAAAAACAGTAATTTTTAATGGGTAACATATGCACCGAAATAAATTTGCTTATGGCAATTGATCAGATTTTGACATACTCTATTGAAGTGTTCAAAACTACTCCCCGCCATTGGCTGAGGCAATGACATCCATATGGTATCAGAATACAAATGGAAGATCTTCTGAAGTTGAATTTATGACTCTCTGGAATTACTGAACCAAACTGCACAATCCAGTTGGTAAATTAAGGTACACGAGAAATCCAAAAAATGTAATTACTGCAGCTTTCAACTCACTGGCGGAATCAAATGACGAAAAGTGAAATGTAAATGGTATATTTTAACATCCAAAGTACACTTAAAATCCCCCACACGTGGACTCCTAGTCATCATTCTTACTGGCGAGGTGTAGTCGACATCCATTAGTTTTTATATGGTCAACAAATAATCGTGTTAATAATGTGCTGGTATTCGACTTTGGTAGATCTTCTCAATTATATGATCGACCTTAAACAGGTACCCCAAATTTTTATTTAGCCTATAGATAGGGAATTTTTATTGTTGACTACTATATTTGTGTACAAGCAGAATATTGTACATGATAGCAGTGCTTAAATACGTGACAAATATACCGAACAACTCATAGCAACTGCCGTTTTATATTTTGAATTGGTAATTAATACAATTTCATAAAATTGACACATTAATTAGGTGTGTGGACATCCACCCGCAAAAACAGCCAGCAAAACGCTATCCTGCAGCCCTAAGTTCAGTTTGAGTGGAAATTTACCAAAAGTCTTCATGATTGGACTTGTTTTCTACATAAAATAGTTCACCGTGATTTATATGTTATTCCGCCGCCGATGGAACGATCGCTGAAACGTCTCCTTCTGAAAGTATGATAAACTTGTACCAGGTTTTGGTATCAGTGAAGAAAAAATATCATGAATCCCAGTCTGCAACCTGCAACCTGCACCACCTACCGAGATAATCTATGATCCTGTATCATTCTCTCTTCAAATTTTAAATATCAATTTTTAATACCTTTTTCTGGCACGACTGTACCAACCTTCATTAAACTCTTGCCACCTGCGACGAGAACGGGACCTTACTCGGAATGATATATGAATTTGCTTACATATTTGATAGATGAATTCGAATATGTGGTCAACCGCTCAAGTAAAGAAAATTTTTCGTTTGTTGTGTATTCATTACATACACTTCTGGCATTATTTAATGCTACAAAATCTAATAAAGGTAGCCTTATTTCAACACATTTACACTACTAGTTAATGTGCAACTGTTATCAGTCTAGTAGTTATCATTTCACCCTCACTGGGTGGAAACCGTTCAAGAACCTACCCAACAAATACGAAACATACAGGCCGGAATCGGGCCGGTAAAAGATAGCCGAGAAACTCCGGCCAGATGATGTCAGCCCGCTGTGTTATGCCGGAAGCGGCTAGATGGAAATATGGACTGGTGGCTGAATCTTGGCCTACAGTGTCCAAAATACACTGTACCGCTAACGGCAAGATACAAAATGTTTTCCGGCCCAACACACACAAAAAGTACTAGCCGGAAACGGGCCGGTAAAAGCTAGCCGACAAGTTTCGGAATCTGCAGCAGCTGTATGGCGGCAAGATGCCAGGCCTGCGGCGGCTGGATAGCGGCAATTCGCTGGGTCTGCAGCGGCTGGATGGTGGCAATATGCCAAGCCTGCGGAAGCTGGATGTCGTTACGATGCCGGGCCTGCAGCTGCATGATGTCTAGAAATAAGCAGTACAGCCATGAAAAAACCTTAACTTTTGGATGGAAAATCTTAGTAATTGTTACTTATTCCTTAAATATATTCATTTAATTTACTTCTCAACATATTAAATGATATGAAAATATTTTGCTTGCCAAGTACATGATTCGAACCTAAGTCCCTCGAGTTGACATTCCAGTATGCCAACCTATTCACCACAGGGTAAGATGCCGATACTCTCCAGGAAATTTAAAATTTACCATTACACGAGTTATTATAAATGAATGTACAAATTCCATGACATAACAAATAATTTAAAAAAACATTTATTATTTAAACACCGTTTCTTCGTTTTTCGAAGCCTTTCAAACAAAACAGTTTTAGTTAGTTTCCTATCTGCCGAATGGTTGTACAAATTAAGAAAATTTCTAAGTAAAAAATGCCATGGGCTATCACGTGGCACATACATAATCAAAAAAAATATACTAATGTTTAAAACATGGTCTCAAACAAGACATCATGCCATTAACGGATTGCCTATTCAAAAAACACTTTCTAAAAGTTTGTCAGAATAAAGACATCATATTTGTATCTATAGTCTGATAAAGAGCCATGTCTCGAAAACGTTAACGGGCCGGAATAAATAAGATGACTGCCAGCATACCGAAAAAACAAAGATACTATATCGGAATCGGTCCAGAATATTATTTTTACTATTGGCGACATATTGGCTGTGAGATATCATACCGATATAATTACGGTGATATCCATATGTTATCCTAAAACAGACAGTGTGCTGTTGTCTTTCTTTAATGGCAAACACACTGTCTCAAAAGATACGTCATGCAGTTAACACATTTGCTAACGTCATGCCTATTCAAAACACTTTCTAAATGTTTGTCGGCAGAAAGACATCATATTTGTATCTTTATTGTGATAAAGAGCCATGTCTCGAAAACTTTAGTAAGCTGGAATAAATAAGGCGATGGCCAGCTTACCGAAAAAACAAAGATGCTATATCAGAATCGGGCCAGAATATAATTTTTACTATTGGCCACATGTTGACTGTGAGATATCACGCCGACATAATTTAGGTGATATCCACCTATTATCCAAAAAAATTACAGCGGGCCGTTTTCTTGTTTCTAATTGCAAACATACTGCCTGAAAAAAGACGTCATGTCGTTAACAGCTTGCTAACGTCTTGTATATTCGTAACACTTTAAAAAAGTTTGTCGGCAAAAAGACATCATTTTTGTTTCTTTATCGTGAAAAAGAGTCATGTGTCTCAAACTTTAGCGGGCCGGAATAAATAATACGACGGCAAGCTTACCGGAAAAAATAAAGATGCTATATCGGAATCGGGCAAGAATATTAGTTTGGCTATTGGCGACATGTTGGCTGTGAGATATCATGCCGACATAATTTAGATGATATCCATATATTATCCCAAAAAATACAGTGGGCTGTTGTCTTTTTTCTATCGGCAAACATACTGTCTCAAAAAAGACGTCACGCCGTTGTCAGATGGCTATCTTCTGTCATTGAAACGACAATTGCCGACAGTACAGGTATCGGGCCGACAATTTGCCGACACTTTGTCGACACGTTGGCTTCGCTGGGTAATGATCAGGAAATCATATTTCATTTTCTTATCTGGTAACACATACGCTTAATATAAGAGGCACAAAGACCTTCTGTCATTCCTAGATTTAATTTCCTCTGGTTCTGTAAACTTGTTAGTAAGTCTAGTTTTGAGTTCGGTGTAAACGACTACTGAAACAAATTTAGATATTACATCCAAATAATCTCTGACACATTGTTGAGGGACTCCAAACTGAGTTCTACTTCACTACATATGTTTACTGTTACATAGATTTACTCTACCACAGTGATTCACAAACTGTTGAAACTTGGGGCTCCCTTTCTTTGCTGATCATATATCGGCGGCGCCCTGATAACAGAGATGAAAGTATGAGTCGGGTAAACTTTGTTTAATGTATTAATTTTTTGAGTAGAATACTACTTTAGGTATAACAAAGTTCAGTTACTATAAGGATATAAAAGTGATTTAATGTAGGATAAAAGAAAGAAGAGAACACTACATACAGCATATATGTGTTTAAAAGTGGCATGTCCATTGGTCTTCATTTTCACAGTTCTTCATAACCGTACTCAGAAAATTCTGGGAAATCTATCTAATTTTTGCCAAACAAATAAAATTTTTTATTACTGCAACTAAACACGAATATATTCGTATTGTATTTAACTACCCAAATGGGAAGGATGAGCCTGTTTATTCTTGATTATTTCCTGGTATATTGGTGTTATTTAAGATATTGAACACGTACTTAATTGTCGATGTTGAGTTTCATTCTATAGTTTGTGTTTATTACAGCTACTGGATGTATTGTAAACAGCTCTAGTTGAAGTGCAGTATTTTGGTACCGGCAAATACCGTAGACTTACGGGTCTTTGTTTCTAACCACTGAATAGGTACACGGCGATAACATCGACATGGCGCCCTTACTAAAATTTGGCGGCGCACTTCGGAGCCGTGCCATTTTTACAGCTAAATATGACAATAATATTTGTGAATTGTCTTCGTTTCTGAATTTCGATGTTACTTACAGGTTACGCTCTCCACAACTGCATAAAATTGTTACGAATCCGTGCAATATTTTATGGGGGCTGTGACTGGTGAAATATTTTTCTAGGCCTCTTACAACCTACTACTATTATGAAACTCAATTAGTCAGATTGACTCCAGCGAGTTAAAACAGTGAAATGGCTACAGTGAGGTTTTACGGTGTTTTAAATTTACGAAGTGAAGGTGATTTTCGCTTACTTCCTGTGAATTCAACAACACCGAATACTTGTCCCCAGTCAATAAATCTGTCTCTCCAGTTGCCAGCAGATTCTCAATTGGCATTCAGTGACTTATATTTCCCTACCGATATCAATGATTACGTTTTCGTGCAAAAAGGTGAATACGTATTTGGGTTAAAATCTCAAGAGTTAGCCGCCGATCTAGGAGAGTAATGCTACGACTTAAAATTACGCTACGAAGGGTAAGTCAAAACGTAAGAGTCTCAAAATGTTTGTAGGTGAACGGGTAAAGATATGACTAGATAAAAAATATTTATATTTCGGCACAATTTCTTTATTTTTTGACATAGTAACCAAATTTATGTAAAGATTTATTATAGCGTGAAATGAGATGTTGCATTTCCTGACAATACACAGTGGCGTCCTGGTCATTAAGCGGTTTCGTCACTTCGCCTTTCACTTCACCACTGGAAAATCGCCTACCCCGTTGACGTTTCTTCATCTTACCAAAAATGGAGAACACATTACCAATGGCAGGTGTCCTGTAATGCTCTTGTAGTGTGAATGACATGAGGCCTGGCATTATCATGCAACATATCCACTCGTCGTTGATGAAGACTGTCTACGGGGCAGGCGATTTTCTAGCGACGACAAAGTGAAAGAGCAAGTGGTGAAACGGTTTAACAAGCAGCACGCCACTTTCTATCATAAGAGAATGGAAAATCTCACACTACGCTAAGACAAATGCTTAAATAAATTTGGTGATTACGTCCGAAAACTAAGGAATGGTGCCGAAATGAAATGGTGTGTTGTATTTTGACGTATTTTTACCCGTCCACCCATAAAAAGAATGGAAACCTCCCATTTACTTACCCTCGTAGAACCTTAACTGAAAACCACAAGAATGAATTCATTTTGTTTTTATAACATTTACAATCAGTATTATTGTATTTGTAGTACCATTTTTATTTGTGACAATATGAGTGTAACTTAATGAATACATCCTTACAAGTCACAGGGTGTAAAATAAGTGTAATGATTTTCAAATGCGGCGGAAGAATACCAAATGAAGAGAAAGAGGAAAATATGCAGTGATTAGAAAAGTGTTCCCTTGGCAGTGAACCACTCACCAGGACAACAAAACTTGAGCTTTATGGAAGTAAGCTGATCGTGTACCGCAATGCCTAGATGTGTATGGATACCTTCTCTTCACGACGCCCTACAGTGTGGAGAAATCCAGTCGCGTTGCGGTCATATGGAAACTATTTGATATTTTCGAGCAGTGCCTGCTAATGAATATCATATAATAAAATTCTAACGTCTTTGTGCGGTTGGTATTTCCGGTTTCCATCTATGACGCAAACTTTTTGAAAGTGAAACGCAATATTAGCTTTTACAGGCCCAGGAAGAGAATCACGTTCTTGATTATAGGCCTGTGTTTTTCGTATATTTTCCGCTTAGTAGACATTACACGTGATGAAACTTCCTCAGGTTAAAAATTGTTAATATCTATAATTTTTGTCTTGTTGCATAAATCATAATAACAATCTTAATGTTTGTAACGCACAAATAATACGACCTCGTTAGCTGACAGGAAAGTACAATTGTTTGCTTAAGAAATCACCATAGTCAAACGAATAAGATTCTTCATTTACTTATTAATGTTGAAATTAATAGGAATTTAAAATTTTTTGGTTTACTGTTGTTTGTACAGTTTTCCAAAAAATTATTTTCCAATTATGTTAGACAAATTTCGACGATACACTAAGACTGTGAGAAATTTGATTTGGTTAATCTGTGGCTTACAGAAATATATGTGAAATTATAACTAAGGCAGAAAATGTGGCATTGAAAATATTGTTACTTACTTGGAAACATTACACAGAATATAATGTCTCCAGTTTAAACGGCGTTTGCTGTGAACGTAAAATAATAAAGTGTTTGTTCTGGAGGACCATTAATTTCACAGAGTGACTAACAAGCGAAGCCACGGCTTTTGCGCTTGCAAGAGTAGAGCAGCGAGGGAAACAAAAAATAAACCCTATGCACAGCGATGGGCCACACGTCAAGGGATAACTGGGGGATGCAAGGGGTTGGTTGAGGTAAGGCTGGCTGTTTGACGTGTTGCAGGGCCGATCAAAGCTCTCTCCGGCGTTAATGAAGGTAATTAGCGGCGGGTAACGAGCGCATAGTGCTCGGCAGCAGATGCGGAGCTCGCCGGGTGGTAACCTAGTTTCCGCCGGAAACTTTGCCCACTGGTGTTTACCAGCGACGATCTGCGTACTGCGCGGCTGGGCGCCAGACAATAACTTAACGTTTAACTAGACGTGAGGCCGAATCACATGCGGCGGGGGATAACATTTTGTCATCTGATAAAAGTGGCTGTAGGCTGTTCACGGGGTAAAATGGGAACTTTCGAAAGCCCTGCTTAAGATCTACTTGTATGCACGTTGAATATTCCTACGCCTTACGAAAAATTCACATTGCCATGGACTTATCGCTTTAGTCATGCGCCGATCAAGTAAAACTCTGAAATTATTAGAAAAGTTGACGTTTTACGAATCTGCTCATTTTTACACTTCGATGCAGTAAAAACAGAAAGCGAAAGAAATAAGTTAAATTATCACAAATTGTTACGTAACACTTTTTATTTGACGTTAAGGTAATGCAACTATTTTCCATCCATCGTTAACAACTTTACTGGGCACGTGTCACTCAGGGCGCCCGTTAAAATTTTTGCAGGCAGGAGCAGTGACTTTTTTCTAAGTTTGATTTCAAAAGTGCTGACTTAACCGTGAACAGCCTTTAGTAAATATATTAAAGGCTGTTCACGATAAAATGAGCACTTTTGAAATCAACCTTAGAAAAAAACACTGCTCCTATCTGCATAAGTTTTAACGGGCGCCCTGCGTGGCATGCGTCCTGTAATGTTGGTAGCGATGGAAGGGAAGTAGTTCTGTATCTTAATGTCGAATAAAACGTTTTGTAATCTTTCTGATAAGTTTAAATTATTTAATATGCTTTCTGTTTGTTTTAATGCATCTAAGTGTAAAAACGATCAGATTTGTAAAAAATTTACTTTTCTAATAATTTCACAGTTTCACTTGACCGACGCATGAACAAAGCGACGAGGCCCATGACAATGTTAATTTGACACAAGGCGGAAGAATACACAACGAGAATATAAGTAGATCCTAAGCAGGGCTTTCAAAATTTTGTTCGTTATCTAGGCCAACGTGGTACGACAGCCATGTCCCAAAGAGACGGTTGCACGCTTCGCTGAGCAAAATGTTTTGCTGAAGCAAACAAAGTTTGCTTGGCGAAACCAAATCTATTGTTTGTACAGTGGCAGTAAAATATTTTGTTTTAAAAACAAATTATTTTGTTGTGCTTATAAGAATGTCATAACTTAAGGTTTAATTGGTGCAACAAAAGATTTGTTTAGATCTACGTAAATAAAAGAGTTTCGTTTAATATAACAAAAGTTGGGAGCACAAACGAGGTTCGACCCTCGTTCGATTGCTATCTAGCAGCGATAGCTGACCTTACTTCTTAAGAAATAGACAAGTTTCTTAATAAAAAAACATTTCGAATACAGGACAACGTGTGAACGTAAATATTTCAAGTTTCACGTTTCTCGTTAGTTTCCTTTTAAACTTGCTTTATTACGATGTGTATACTATTATTAATCATCAATAAATGAACTAACAAACTCTGATATCCTTAGTGTAAGAAAAGGAAACAAAGAAATTCTCAAGCTGTGATTTAATAAGTCAATCGAATGACTGGAAAAACAAATACAGTTGATGCAACAAAATATTTTGTTGGTAGTCTGATTTATTTTGGCTTTACACAGAATCTGTTAGTTCAAGCGTGTATTTTGTTATACGAGCAAAATTATTTTGTTGCTTTTCAAGTTTTTGTTTTTTTTTTTTTTTTTTTTTTTTACTCAACAAAATATCCTTTTGGAGCAACTAAATGTATTTTTCGCCCTATACAAAAAAAATATTTTGTTGGCTTTTCTCTCAGCGTTCGTTATGAAAGACGAACTACCCACTTTTAGATTCTTTTTTCTGCCGTTAAGATGAGAACAATCAGCGGGTGTCATTTCTTGCCTACTTTCAAAAGGAATTTTAGTGTTATGGTATCACTATTTGTCTACTTATCTTTCAGTTGGTACCTCCCCACCCTAATACTACTGTACTGAATCCGTTTACCCAATATCACCAAACTCGACATTTGGGAGATTGCTTATAGATCTGACCGACATATTTCGTTACAGAGCGTCCTGGATAATTATTATCAAAAAAGGTGGCCGTTTATTTATATAAGGAGAAGCTTTATTTCTCACAAACCATTAAATCGGTTTTACAGAAATTTATAAGTTCGGATTTAGCGTTTAGTGTAAGCTAAGATAGGCAAACTAAATTTGCATGGTTTTATTAGTTCAGATATTTAGCCGTAATTTAAAAAAAAATGTACCGCCATTGACGTTTTATGATACTACTCCATGTACAGGATGATGCTTAATTCGATTGAAAAACTTGGAGAGGGTATTTGTTGTACAAAACTGTTGAGGTAATATATTGAACACTTTATATGAAGTAAATATTAAGCGAGATGGGGAAATATTGAAATAGAGATTACTACTTTCAGGTAGGAGATGAAATGTTTTCGCAATGTTATGCTGACAACAGATCAAAAGCGTCCAACAATTGTGTTCGTAAAAGCATCCCCTTGATTAAGATAATGGGGCCATCAACACAGCAATATTCTTAAAGATATTTCGATATTTATGCAAAAACCGCATCTTTAATCTAATCGAATCTTTAGTTTGAATGTACTTCCTCCCTAATTTTACGTAAGGAATCAATTCACAATGTTTGTCGATCCAATTCAGTCGCATCTTTTACTCGAAACCAATTGAGGTGGCTTAGTCCAAACTTAGTATGGTAGTAACACAGATAACGAGAATCAAGTACGCTGATTCATAGTCTCTTTCAGGACAGATTCTGTAAGCTGTCATCCCGTGGAACTTCTACCGATAAAATAAGGAACTACCGAGAAAGACTGCCGCCACATATTGCATACGAGTAATACTGCGGCTGGTAATGTAAACAAAGTAATTTTGAAAACTTGTAATTAATTTGGAAAATGGCGTGTTTACACAAATTTTTTGGTTAGTATGTCACACTTATTAAACGGTTATTTTTTTTTAAATGGGACGCCTGACGGGCGTACCTGAGTTCGTGAGGCATAGAGGTCTTAATGCAAATGAAAGCACTAAATAAAATTATTATATATACTCCCAATTCTACAGTCAGACATCTGTTATTTACCAGTCTGAGCATCCTATTAACTCTTATTGCGCTTACTGAGCGCAATATTTAAATACCACCTACGTTCGAATTAAAGTCTTTATCACAGTCTTTACTCTTGGTAACGTCCCTTAAACATCTCCAATAATTACTGCACGTTAAGTTAAATCCGTCTATTTCCATCGTCCCGAATGTTTTTTCTCTCACGCATCCAGTCCACAGTCCCGCAGATCAGCCCCACTCTTCACTGTACACAAGCTCGCCGACACTCTCTCGCAGATCGCTGCAGTCGTCCCTCGCCGCTCCGGAAACACCCAACTGTATCGTAAGGTCGCACGAGACGACAAACTCTAGGCTCTTAATCACTCCCTCCTCAGAGGCCCGCACGTGGTACTTATACTCGAGTTAGATGCCGTCTAGAACTTTCTCGGCAATCCAAGATGTTCTGGTAAAGATAATGGTGACGATGACGTCATTCCTGCGTGATAAATTGAGAAATATGATCGTCTCAGGGTCAGCGAGGCGCGAAATACGATAAGTTTATCGGTGTGTGCGGCGGCGTCCTTTATGATAGGCCGCTTGTTATCACATAACTACTGTCCTTCACGATCACTCGCTCGCGTGGGATGCGAAGCAGCGAGTGCGTAACAATACACTATATATGTTGGATATATAGGATATATATATGGGATATACTCACGTACGCGTGACTTAAAAATGGAGAAAAAAGGCTGTAAAGTGGTAAAAAAAAAAACTTTATGTAAATACAGATGGTATACTGTGTTTACACATGTTTTGGTATGCTACTCGTATTTACATGGAGTATTTATAAAACTTTTTCACACCCTCTTTTTCCGCCATTTTATATGATACGTCGTAGGTGAGTATATCCCCCAATCCAAGATTTATTTGCTTATAAGAAGAAAATTCACTGTGAAAAAGTATTCCAACTAACAGGTAAATTGAAATAGCGATTCTTTCTGTATAATGATATGAAATGGGACATATAATTTGTTCAACAAAAGCTAGGGCACGCGAATAATATTTAATCAATCTGCATATGATTAATTTTATTTTTTGTGCAATAATACTCCAGCAACATTTTTTTTTCACACGGATAAACCTCTCTTACATAGCTGCTAATTGGTATTATCATAGTCGTATGATATCCAGGGTTTTGCGTGTCGCCTACTTAACTAGAATCGGAAAATCTTCGTACAGAAATTGGAGGACTGAATTAGTCAAAGTCTGTGTGACAATATGTTGTTACACTAGGCGACACTATTCGTAAAATATGACAAGGCCATTAAAGTACCTTTCACGAAAATCGTATTGTTCTCCCAAGTCACGAAAGTAAATGTAAAAAAAAAAAAAAATGCCAGACACGGTTTTTATTTATAAACTATTTGTTAATAGCTAACACTTCATCATTGGTTGAATATATTAGTTCAACGAAATTACACCTATGGGTTGTACTCCACTGAATGTTTTAACCATGGCGAACAAGGTGACGCAGTGGAAAACGTTCAAACTCGAATTCGGCAGGACCTGGGTTCGAAGCTCGGTCTGACCATCCTGGTTTCTGTTATCTATATATTCCCGAATTCACGCCAGGCGAAAGCTGGAATAGCCGATGGCTTCCCACGCCCTGCCTCTTTGAGGAACTTGCTTAAGTGATAGTAGTCCAGGCATACTTTGTGTACTGTTACGCGCTGCTGCCCGGCACTGTGGCGGTGGACTCGCCTCATCCCTCCCATCTTCAAGGGGTTGCCTCCTGGGCCCCTTTCTGGGAAACCCTTGAATAATGGACAGCACTGGCCATCGGTTTGTTGCCCTGCGCCTTGCTTGCGTCACGACCCCTCTCCCCTGCTGGAGGTTTCGACAAGTCTGGCGACGACGCAAGACTGTTCTGGTGAGACTGGCTGACGCCTCGGCCCTCCACGATGCATCACAGGTGCTGGGGAAGATTCTAGACAGAGGCCGTCTGGTCGAGTGTTCACGAGCGAAGTAAGTGTGGACGACGACTGGAGATTGCGGGACGACGGCGAGTGAGGTTTTCATGGCTTGAATGTACGAGAGGGTGTGTAACCGACGAGTGAAGCCTACTGTGAGTGAGGGCGCTTAGAGGACTCTAGAATATTGCGACTGGCGGGACATGGACTGAACTGAGGTGGGACTGAATGGAAGTGTAATACGGATTTTACTGTAAATATTCGAACTGTTAATTTGGACACATATTTTACAGAATTTCTAAATAGGTTGATGCACTGTCTATTGGGACTGATCATTAATTATTTCATTTTAATGATTTATTAGCGATAATTATAAATTATATTAAATTGGAGTAATTAGTTGTGAACAGTAAGTTATATAAATTTATTGTGAGATTTTGAGTTCAGTAAATTTTTCTGGGGTTATTGTAAATAAAATAAGGAAATTATAATTAATTCTTTTATTTAATTAAGACCTCCATCCCTTAACGAACTTTGTATATCCAACATATCATCTAGAGAGAGAGAAATTGTAACAGTACATTCGTTATTTGTGCGTGTAGCGTGACTCAGCAAATAAATATCATTGGAATACGAAATTTACCCAGAAAAGGTATAAAAGGAATATTTCAGCACTTACAGATAATTTGTGTACAACAGTGATTTTTTATAAAAGAGAACTATCATGAATATGGTTAAAATTCGCATTTTAATTTTAACATGCGTAGTTTGCTTAATAGATAGAAGAACAATAAAACTGCAGAGCCGCAGTTTACTTTATGAGTTTTAGTCGCGTGTAAATCTGTCACAGATCTCCTTTGCACATTAAATCGTAACAGCGGAAGAACTGCGCGCAAGTTTAGCCTCTTGCGCGTAGGAGCGACGGGCCGCTGAGCTCGCTTGCTAATGTCGTCCGTATCGACGTGCCTCGAACGAGGGGAAAATAAATCTCGGGTTCATGTACTCTTAAGCCCTACCTTCTCTGAAGGCTCCTCGGCCATGCGATGAAGGGCTGCTTCTTCGAAGTCGCGAGACCCGTGCAGTTCGTCTTGGTGCTCGGCCGTGATATTGTGTGGGGAAACTTCGCGAAGCCCGTCCGTACAATTCTTGGAAACATGGTACGATATTGGTGCCGTTCACGTGGATACGTTGCACGACTTAACTTTGTCTGTATTAACTTTTTTTTTTTTTTTTCTCGTAAGCAAACACCGCATCTGCAAGTTTCGCCATCGAACACACAGTTTCCTCACATTGACCAAGCACACGTAAGCACAAACCATGATGCAAAGTTGTGAGGCGAAACAGTCTGCAAACATATCTCGATCGCTTGTACGCATGACGTCAGCATAAGGGAACAATTCACTTACCAGCATTGCGTACTGCATAACTTCGCATGTTTCCTTTTCAACTTATTGTTGTTGCATGTACACGCCTTATTCAAGTGTCTAATTTATCAACAAACGGCTATCCACGGAGATTGTACCGTCAAATGAAACACGAGTAATATAGATATGTATGTTTAACGTAAAATACACTCGGGTGCAGCATAAAGGAAACATGTATTACATGTAGGAACTAGTGCCAAAACGTTTTTCATAAATAAAGGCAAATATTATCGTTACTAACCCTATAACTCAATTCTTATCATAACATACACAGAAAAATAGATGTTTCAACTCTTTTATCACCGTCAATTAGGTGTTAGTTTTATGTGTAAAACGGTATCACTCACCTAGAAAAACATGTGATCTTTGAGTGAGTAGTGTAATTGGGGGGGGGGGGGGGGTGAATGACAAGATGTAGATTTTTGGACACTCGACATTGCGATGCAGATCTTTGTCGTGGAAAAAAAACAGGACTCAGCACGAAAAAATACTTAGAAAAGACAAACAAGCAACCTATGGACGAGAAAATAAATATATGTTTACAACAATGGAGAATTCCAAGAGGGAATAGAGTCGAAAAACAGAACAGCAACTAATTACGAAAAACTACACATAAACATTCGTAAACAGTGAACGTCATTCCAGATTTCAGTAACATAAAATGTAAAATTTTAGTAGATGAGCCTTCTTTACCTCTTTTGGTAAACTATTTTCGTTCTGGGCTTAAATGTCCTAATTATATTGATAAAATCTGGGCTTTGCACGAATCCTAAATTGAATGTTAAGCAGAAATCCTCAGTTTACTTGTTATCATATTAGTTTCAGATAAATTGTTGATAATTTATGACAATTAAAAACTTACGTTTTACGAGTTGTTTAACATTTCTGTACTCAATATTTACTGCGTGTTATCTCGTGATGCAAAAAGGGCAGGTAAGTATTAATATTTTAAACTTGTTATGCTCCTTGTGACTAAATATCAAGATGATAATACGGATTTCATGTCTGTAATATAGAGTAAGCCAAATAGCTAAACTTTCGTAGTAGCGTTTTTTGGAATTTAATTTCAGATAAACTAAGGCCGTCAGAAAATGAAAGAATTGGACATAGTGGGAGAAACCGAACATTAAAGAAGAAATACATAATCCAGTAAACAGGAGAGCAAAAAATAGAAACACCTCACAAAAATTTTGGTATATACATAAAGAAAGCACAGAACTACGGAGTATACATAAAAGAAAGCAAAAAACAATGGATTATACATAAAATAAAGCACAAAACTATGCAATATACATAAAATAAAGCATTGCAAATAGGCGTAATAAAAGGTTACTGTAAACATTTTTTTGCACTTTTACAAGAAAGATCCTTGGAAACCCAGTTGCTAAGAAAATTCTTTGTATATCTACGAACATTTTTCTTGTAAAAGCTGCACATGTATTTGTAATATTACAAATGATAGCCTTACATTAAAACTTATATTATTGAGAAGTGAACCGAAATTGCTTTGTTATAGAAATCAAATGTTATGATTTAATAATAGAAAGTAACTTAAATAATAAAAAATTACACTTCGCGAGCACGGTTCTATAACCCAGGCTCACTGCGTTATTAGTCCTCAACCTTAACCACGATAACAACTCGACTTATGACTATAGAACTAAGTTTTATAGTAAAAAGTAACTGAACGTACTTACAAAATATTAATGAAGTTATTTGCTTGAGAAGAATACATTTATTTAGTTTTAAGAGTTCTGTTAATAAGTAGAGAGATTTGGACGGCTTTTAACAACGAGGTCTGGAGAGCCAATTTGAAGTTCTGAATAGCAAGGAAACACTGACAGTTGATGAGTAATACTATCACGTTTTGTTTAAATTATCTTGATTTTTTAGTTGTTTTAACTGTTCTATGTTAATCAATCTTGCTATACATTTCTTTTTGAACCCAACTACACTTAACATCACGCATAGTTTTTGCACAATCAACTAAATACCGTTCTAGGTTTTTGAATGTACGCCATTTTGCTGAAGCTTGTGGATACGGGCCAGTGTGGTACAAAAATTTCTTGAGGTCTATTACTAACACTGCCTTTGTAGTTTTACAAACGAGTAATTTTACAAAATAAATTATTGTATTTTTAAAAGAATTTGTATAATTACAAACGATTTCTTATTAAAAATTGCAATTTTTTACGGTGTACCGAAACAAAAAGTGAATTCCAATGGTGTTCCAACAAAAAATATTTTTTTTTAATATCACAGACAATTGAACACTAAACGACGATATTAACGTAATGTTGTCTCTGGCCAGGGATGGTTTCGTTCTTCCCACTGCCGCTTATTACCGTGTATGACCTGCATGTGCATAGTACAGGTCGCTAACATGCCATGTCATGCTTGTAATCAATGTGTCGCTGACATCCTCCGTACGAAGGTCCCATACCATCTGGGCCGCTCTTATGATATCTGAAAGTGTTTTTGGAGATTGTGGACTATTATAAACTGTTGTTTTCAACTCATGCTCAATGTGTTAATAGGCTCTCTGTTGATCACAAAATAATCGTATAACTCCTACCACCCATATTGCCTTATCGCACAATATTAAATTTTTTTTTTAGCTGCATTTATACATACGTATAAAATATATTACAAAGACAAAATGTGAAAGTCTGTAAATACTTTGCAAATTTAATTACCAACTAGCCAGTAAATATAGGGTACAAAAATATTCATAACAAAGTGGTTGAATCGAAAGAACTTACTCGTCCTCGCGTGAAATTCGTAGTTTCTATTGCACGGCACTGCCAGCCTTTTGGCAATGTACTTCAGGAAACTAGACCATTTTATGTCACTGACTTTAGTTTTCAGTGAGTAGTAGTGCACTGCGCAGGTCGGATTTATACCATTTCACGATAGGAAATGCTAAAAGTAACATCATCATAAAGTTTATAGACAGCTGAAATAAGCAGAAAACTATCCGTCACGTCAGATAATTCAGATCTACCATAGTTTGCTGAATGTATAAATCAGCCCACGAATGAGAAGCAACCTGTCAATAATTCCCTAATTAATTGCTTGTAAGAAAGAACAAATTCGTGTCTATAAAATCATATTTTAATTCATTTAGGATATTTGTTTGCTGTAGCACTATACTAGTTTCTGTCTATAGAAAAATTAGCTCTCTATAAGTAAAAACAGTGCACCACAATACGAAAAAATTATGTTAATATTTATTTATCAAAGTTACTATTTCTTTAAATGCTATTCACTAACAGCTGCAAAGTATTAGATATTAGTGATTGTTTGCGAGTAAGCGGAAAGAAGAAGCTGAAAAAGCTGAAGTAACTCGCAAGATGGCGACATCCGGTAAACTCGAGATGATAGAAAATAACAAAATAGAGGCAAACTTAATACAACTCAACAAGGAAACTAGCATGTTTTGAGTTTTGCCTACATAAAGATATCTAATTATTCTTTGATAAATTCAAACTCGAATTCGTCGAAAAGTATGAGTTAGTGTAAACATTATAGGACTGCCCAATTTCTGAAATTTTTACACGTTGATTGAAAGTATATATTTGAAAATCAGTATTTTCCAACCAAGATATTTAGCTAATGCAACAATTTTTTTGCAAACCGGTATTATTTACAAAGAACAGTGCGATGACTGGGATGTTTTGCAGTAATCGCCAATACTTTTTCAAACACCTTTGAGCACTTCAATAAATAAGGAATGTTCAAAAAATTATGAAGAGATTATAGTTTTAAATACTTACTAAATCAACTCTGAGGGTTTTATTTCAAATATTTGTCTAAATTTGGAATACACTCATGTTACATTATTAAGTTAAGCAATTAATTTCTACTACAAATGTTATTACGCCCAAAGAACGGACTTTTATTTAAAGAAATAATTTACGCAGTTTACTTGGAAGCTTAGCAAATATAAATCCATTTATTTATATTTTATTACTTCTATAATAATTGAACTTTAATGATGTGGCAAATATATATACGAAATATTGATTACAAGTGATTTATTTTATGTTAGGTAGTTTGTAATTTTTTTTTTTAAGCCCGTTGGCGAAAAGGGTCAGATATTGAGAGCAAAGAGAAATATTTTAAGTTAAGTAAAACAATTTTATTCTTACAATTTAACCATTTAAAGTCATCTTGATGTAATGGTTTTGCAAATTTGTGCAGTAAGGTTGCGTGCTTTGCATGTCCTAGATGTATTTCATGCGGAGTTGTACTTTTAGCAGGAGATAAGGGCGGGGCTGGTGTGGTGGCTACGAAGTAACGGGAAGCACAAAGAAGGAGAGTAAATTGTGCGTGACACGTGACAGGATCAAGACGAAGCAGGGGCACACGAGTAGGAAAAGGGATGAAAATTCTGACAGACGTCACGGTGACAAAGAACGCTGTGGTTACAGGTCACAACCGAAAGGGATTGCGTGCGCGCGCTTGCGGGCGGGGAGTAGAGGAAAGAAGGAAAACACATTGTTTGTTACGGGCCAGAGGGTTTGAACCCTCTGGATAAATATTGATGGCTGCACGAGATTGGTGGGCGGCGACAGAAGGAAGATACCGATGTAACTTCACGGTCAAATTCACATCAGTAACTTTTCCCGTCCATTTCACGTTCGGGCCACGTCGGGCTATTCTCTGAAGATGATTTGGCATATAGCGACATAGAGTCTTCCACAGGCTAGACCATCTACTACAAAAAAAAAATGACAGCATTATTATATAAATTATCTAAATATTAACTACTTTATATTAATATAAGTAGTATAATTTACACTTATATAAAATGTTAGTTTTTTGACACTCTCGTGTGTAAAGGTTCACTTGTACGGACAAGAGTGTACTTCATACTGCGAAATTTTATTAATTTATTTTATGTATTAGATATGCCCAGTATCTATATTTGCAGTTAATTGCGCAATTTTGAAGCCCTTCATAATATGACCGTTTTCAATGTTTATGTTGTAACTATATAATATAAAGTAAAAATGGATGTAAAGCAAATTACTTACGTTATTCACGCTTCGATCGTGGGAAAACGTGAAGTTTTGTGGAAGTTCATTATGTTATTAATATTTTCATTTCCCGTCTTTTGTGATTCAAACAGAGACTACATAAAATTATAAAGGTTTACACAAATTTAAACCTCAGGCGCTAAATAAAAATGTTTACATGTGGAACAATTTATTATATATAGCATTTCTTTATGTCCGTCAAAGTACGTTCAGTTAGTAATTTGTTTTCCAAATATTGATTTCATTGAGAGAGTGAAGAGAATTGGACGGTTCTTAACATCGAGGTCTTAAGAGCCGATGAGGGTGATGGAGTCAACGGCACCGGAATGACGGGGCGAGGGAAACGGGAGATCACCGAGAAAACCCGCCGACCAGTGCCATCGTCCGGCACGATTCCCACATGCAAAAATCTGGTGGCCCAGCCTTGGTTGGAGTCGAGCAGGCTAACCTCTCAACCACTGCGGCCCCTTATTGATTTCATTTTTCCCAACTAATTTCTATTCAGTTTTGAGATATTTTAATACGCAGGCTGACCTCTTGAATATAAAGACTTACAAACATCATCAAACTCTTCTTGTGGCAGTTTTGAAATTTTTATTTGTAAGTAACAACTGTTTAAAAGAAAATAATTTCAAGAAAATGGGGGCATAAATATACGAACATTATATTGACTAACAGTTCAGGTTAATAAATATATTAACTATTTGACGGGTATTTGTAGTCAGGCAGAAACGTACATCACTATCACCAGGGCCTTTATTCAGTGCTCCCAATTTCTCAAGCAGGGGAAAACTTACATTTCAAATTAAGGCATTTCGATTTTGAGACAATTTATATCCATTTACGTAAATTTTAATCGTATTGGCATAGTAATTGTGTTATTAAACTGTACGACAGTATAACCAGATTGTATATATGCATAAAATTAGTTATAAAAATAATGCGTTGAAGTTATTTACCTTTATAACTTAAAACAAATTAAATAATGGCTTACATTAAATCAAAAGTTCTTTACGCACACGTTATTTTTGTTAAGCGAATTGTAAATGGCAGACCACATGTTGACTTTTAAATATGATCAGACATAAATAACCTGAAATGAAATGAATTTATGTGTTTTTTTTTTTAATTTGAGACACATCAAATGACACTCTTTTAAGTGAGACTTGTAATTTTCCTGATGCAGTAAGCTGTAGAAAGAAAAATAATGATTCAGTTTGTAGAACACCACGATATATTTTTATAGTCAACACATACTACTAAATGCTGTTCATGATAAAGTGAGCACTGTGGAAATGAACCTTAGAAAAAGTCACTACTCCTGTATGCATACATTTTAATGGGCGCACTGAGAGACATTCGCCCAGTTAAGTTGGTATCGATTGATGGAAAGTAGTTCAATATCTTAAAATTGAATAAACATCGTAAGGTGACAATTTCTGATAACTTAAATTTATTTCTTTAGCTTCGTTTGTATTTTAATACACCGAAGTGTAAAAATGAGCAGGTTTATAAAGTATTTACTTTCTTCATGATTTCAAAGTTTCATTAAACCGAAGCATGAATAAAATAATGAGGCCCACGACAATGTTAATTTTATATAAGGCGGAAGAATACACCACGTGTACTCAAGTAAATCTTAGGCATGGCTTTCGAAAGTTCTCATTTTATCGTGAACAGCCTATAACAAGATATCATACAAACTCCCTTTTTTTTCGCGAGTTTTTGGCATAAGTATTATCAGCTACATTAAATATATTACTCTTTCGCGAACTTACGCAAAAAAAAAATGTAACTGGCAAGAGAAAATATTTTTTTATAAATCTAAGTTACTTTAAGCTTTTTCTGCAGCAAACTTAAATTACAATTTTTTTAAAAGATAGTGTGTATTTACGAACTGTAAATGGATTTCTTAATAATGTAGTAATATCATTGATCGTTCTTTCAGAACATAAAAGTCAGCGGATATCATTATTCATAGTAAAAAATTTCTGTATTAGTTGCAAACAATTATTTTGGATACTAGATGCCAAAGATATTCTTGTAACTCAACAGATGCATTATTTTATATATTTAGTAAATTACAAAAAAAAAAAAAAACTTAAGAATGTATTTATGTAGTTCATATTATATAGAAAACTCTGAGTTTTAAAAACTTCTTTGGATAATTTCAACATTATATTTTCATGTTCCACGCAAAAAATAAAAATATTTATTCGAAATTGTTTGCAGTGTTCAAAATACATATTTGTCGACTAATTTCGAAATCATTCCTTATAAATCACTAAAATAAAATTACAGTGAAGATAATCTCTCTTGTAAGTTTACCGCTTAAATTTTGCTAATGTTAGAAATATTACCTGTTTGTTCATAGATTGTTCCCACGCGATATAATAACTGAAACAACAGCTCACCCGATATACAAACCACGTTCTCGCTTACAACCCCCATCCACACCAGTTGTGCTGCTGTAGTGTGAGTAAATGGCGTCTCGAGTTTCCATTAGCTTCGAAGTCACTCCAACGATAGTGAATCACAGTCGGAGTAATTAAACCCCTGGGAACTTCTCACTTGAGCCGAGAACGGGTTTTACCACGGGGGGGGGGGGGGGGGGGAGGGGGTTGAGGTTGTCGAATGTCAGCGGCAAGAGGTGAAAGTTTGCCGAAGAAATACATCACCGTTCAGAAGAACGGGAACACACACAAGAAATCTAGATACCTCATTAGTTTTCTCTGATCATTTACCAACCTGAAGGAATTGCTATCATTAGCAGTAATATATAAATCTTGTATACACTCTAAAGAATAAATATTCTAAATGGCTCTAAATTGTGTGAAACCAGTTAAACTTCTTCCGCTTTAAGGTAAATGTGCCAGTGTTAAATTAACTTTAAAAGAATTTGACAATGTGAAAATAAAATCAAAAATTTTTAAACGTCTAGCAGAGCTTTCCAGTAGTTTTAAATATGCAAACCTCACAATCTATAACCTAAACCATAATCTAATGAGGCCAATTTCTCAAACTGACAATATTTTGTTAGCTCTTCTGGACTTTAGAAGTCAGCTGTTTATATTAATTAAGCAATTATAATACCATCTGTTTCAAATAAGGGAAGTTCTGAATTCATGTCGTAGATTCTCATTACCTATTAATCAGAATTGTCAATTGTGATTCTTCCTTAGTGATGAAACTCGTTATGTTCATACGTCTATGATAGCATTGTAATTTTTAATTCCGGAAAGTTGCCTTAAAGTCTACATTAGGATAACCGAACGATATCCTTCATTACGAAAAACAAAATATATTTATGCGTGAAAACAATAGAATTTGGAATGATGTGTCAACATTAGTCGCTCGGTAGTACATAATAATCATATGTTTCTTTAATAGGATCCGTCCACTCACCTTAAACAAGCGCCAGCGTACCGATTACTTGACTGGTGGAATTTCACTTTTGTAACAGCGATATTAGCGCAATCACAGTGATTTCTAATCAACTATTATTTTCATACGAAAATAGCTAACTCCATCCCAAAACATGCCACTGGTCTATCATTCGAGCAAAATTATTCCGTGTTTATTTGCATAATTACGTTCCGGCGCTGATTTGCAAAGGCGTTCTTAGTTTGAACCGCGAACAACTCAATAACAGGCGGAATTAGAAAAGAATTCTCGATTCGCCACTGCTCCTATTAAATTTTTAAAATAAACCTATACATCAACCGAAGTATATAAATACGAAACTATTTTACCCTCGTATCTACATGTGTAAGACTTACAAAACACCATCAGTGTAGTGTATGCTTACACTATCCTCTACACGAATATTGTAACATCAGTAATTTGACTTCATCGCGCCAGTAACGCTATCTCTGTCACGCTCCATGTATTTCCAGTACAACTTGTAAGCTGATGAGGCTTTGAAGCTATGCTTAATACGTACGCGTAGGCTGACCAATAAATGGAGTGATTTTGTAAGAATAACCGACAGTTTATGTCATGAAAGGTTTCGCTCTTTTATCGACCTCCAGCCAGTATGCCTAGACTAATAGAAACAAGTGGTTTTAAACCTTTAGCTAATCGTACTGGACACATAAACATGAACGTGTTTATATTTTGCTGTTTTAACCGCGCTTGGCAGAAAGTAACCTCTAAATAGTACAGGAGTCTAGCTTGGGACAAATATAAGATTTCAACTTCTGAACTGGTTACTGCCAATATTTCGTAGCAACAGTGAACTAATTCAGTACTTCTGATAGACTTTTCAAGCTTCAGCACTTACGAAATCTGCCTTTTAAAAAATGTCGCTCTCACAACTTGCCTACCTCTTAAGGGGCACGTTGACTGTGTGCAGTAAAGTTGGTAACGGCAGAGAAAACGTAGGTCCATGACTTACCTATGAATTCATGGTGTTAGGTGGGCATTTGTGAATACTGAAATCATTTCTATTGCTTTGTGTTATTTAATACATTTACGTGTAGGAATGAGCAAATTTTAAAAATACATTCTGTTACAGTAATGTTACAGTTTTATTTGACGGAAGAATGAATAATGCGAAAAGGTCCTTGATAATTTTAATTTTTCACACTGTGAAATATGCAATACAAAGCGTGCGTACACGTAGATCATAGGCTGGGTTTACAAAAGTGCTTTTACCGTTATCTATCAATAGTAAATTTATGATTAATTGAAGCCCATTATAACAACCACCAAACATTTTATAATTTAGCTACATGGTCCACGTTTATTTATTTTTCTTGCTGGTGGCCAAAATATTCGTTTCTACATCGCTGCTTAAGGTCGTTGACTATGGAGAAATTTATTTTATATTTGCGCCTTACATTTGTCGACTTGTAGACATTATCTGAACATTTATTAAACAGTAAAATTATCTTTTTGGTATGCATTTACGCTAAAACTATGAGTGCAAAAAGGTTTTTTTTTTGGTGGAAAGAGTTCTTACTCATGGATAATGTCTAACAGCTGAACAATATATGGTGCAAATGTAAAATAACAAATCTTTTTCCTTGGCAAAACCCCTTATTAATCGTATAATGTGAAATTAATAAGTATTAAACAAGTCAGTTCTGTGTTTCAGATTACTGTGGACATCTGTGTTATAACTCAGTGAGCTAGCTCGAGGTCTAAGAACGACAGTACCCCCCCAAATACCGTGTTCTCGTTTCCTTCCAAGCCTCTTGTGCAATTTCTCTCCGTGTTCGCGTAATGGAGGTTTGTGAGAGCGGTGAGATATTAGCTTGCTAGCTGTGACGGTTTCCGAAATAACGCACGCCGCCCTGACAAAAAACCTTTCCTCCTGCTGCCGGCAATTGAAGACGGCTTACACTGCTTTATACCGACCTGCAGATCTCGCTGTTTTTCAACCGCCAAGTGATGATCTAAATTCCCTCAGTTTGGGCTCCTTTGTTAGTCCTCGCCTTTTCTTTTTATCGCCTTTGTGAACTTAGCAGTGAGGAGGGTATTTAGTGAAAAATAAGGGATTTCCTCTCTCGTTCTTTTTTTTTTTTTTTTTTTTTTTTTTTTTACTAAAACATTTCTCAGTGGTAAAAACCTTCCTTTCTTCCTCTGTTTGGTTGCTGGTAAACCCGGCTTACGTATATGGGTCAGCATCTGCATTTAAAATGGCCTCCTCGTCTTTCCGAGGTCCTAATGACTTTTCCGAAACTTTCTGGAAAAGCGATTCCGAATGTAAAATTCCGCTCATCACGAGAAGACAAACTTCAACCACCCGTTGATGTGAGCTTAAAATTATTTACAGCATTTACCTAAAGTGCAGTAAATAAACTGAAAGCTTAATTAATTTGTTTATATACGTAGAACGATTATATATATATTTATTTTCTCATTCGAGTTTCAATAACGAAAGTATTTATATCATTTATAACCCATCCAAAACAATTATGTTTGTATATTTTGATCTATTTCATCACTTTTCAGATAGTAAATAACAAGGTAAATAGTTATTATTTTTTATCAGTTAGGGGGAAACTAATTTGCATAATAAAATTAATCAACTAGCAAAAAAAAATATGTAACCGAAACTAATATAACACTTATTGTTTATAATTTTTATAGTGTCTTGTTAGGAGAATATTTATAACACGCAAGAATAAAAAAAAGAAAAGTTTAGATAACTTGTTATTTTATTTTTACTATTTTACAGATTTTTTACATTCACAATTAATACCTAACCATTCAATCACACAGGACAGTTTGTAGAAAGTTATTAAATTTTTGTGTGTTTTTGAACAACTTGATGAATCGAACTATGAAGGTATGTACATAAATACAGAGAGGATATTAATTTTGGTAAATAATTTTAGGCGAATTGCATTACTAAAAAATCTTATTTCAAAATCGAATATTTTATTCATCTCAATTAAAAAGTTATCAAATATATGTGTAAAGAAAAATGTATTACACGGGATTGTTTCCTGCTTTCTTGTATTCAAATTTACTCATACATAAATCTCTGTGGTTTGCAAAAAGGTTTTACCTAAATAAATATCTGAACGTCATACATCTCCTTGTTGTCCAAGCCCTCAGCAGGGAAATGGCTATACATATTTGATAAGAGGACTATTTAGCATAACATTTTGCGTGCTTTAAAAAAAAAAAAAAAAAAAAAAAAAAAAAAAAAAAAAAAATGTACCTATATATTTCAGCATGTATAATCTAATCTTCAAAAGTGAATACTCTTAACGTATATTTTAAAAAAGTCTTCCTATTCTGGGGCATAGGATAGAACAAAACTGGTGATCCTAGAGGTGTCGCTTGATATATGCAAAAGATCAGTTACTTTGGGCGGAAGGAATGGCCATATATAGACAACTTAATTAAGGCTTTCTTAACAGCTATTATTAAACGCGTATTATTAACAAACAGCGCCAAGGACCGGCGACATTTTATTTTGCAATAATTTACTCTCTTACAAGATGAGAGAAAAAATTCATTTTATATGTCTGTAAATAAACATTTAGTTGTCAGACATTACGGGTAATTTAACTAACATCAGCAAAGAATGATGGTTCCATATTTTGTGCGTAGCCACATGTGAAATTACAATTGAGAAGCACAGGAATCAAAGACCCATAAGAGTATTAAAGGCCCGAACGCTTCAAGGTCACAGCCAAAACTCCAAAAAGGTCACGACGATAATGCTCGAAAGGTTTTCTACTGTCGAGTCCTTAGTCTGTTAGTAAAGATTCGAGCAGAAAAGCCAAAACTAGAACAAAGAATAACCACATATTCCCAGTTCAACAACATTAACCGATTATAAAAAAAAAATGAATTAGTCTCTCAGTAGAAACAATAATATTTACAATAAACGCAACTTTTTTCCATTCCAATTACTTCACATTTAGCCAAGTTTTAATTAGTTTGTTTGCCTTGCTTTAATATTGATTAAATATTAAGGTCATTAAATTATTTTAAATTACCATTCTTTGTTTTTCTATTGGCCATATATTAAATATGTGCACTTTAAGCATTTAGCGTATACTACAGCCCTGTGAGGCATAATTGCAGACACTTTTTACAGAAAATATATATTAAAACCGGCAGATATGAATGAAAACCGTCGCATTGGAAAATTACTTAAAACCTGCAAAATTTAACATTTCTTATAATATTTTTCCGGAATCGTGAGCTACCAGAAGTTAGTTATACCAACATACAGCAAATAAAAAATTTGTACTAAAGATGTGTCAGCACTACGCTATAATTTTAGGGGACAAGAATATAAACAAGTACATATCTGTTGATATTCCGCCAATTATTGGGACTCAGCTGGCAGTGTTTGTGAAATTTCTATCATCTTAAATAAAATTACAAACCACTGCCAACTCCCTCGCTTATAGACGTATAGGTAGTGATATGGAAATTACACAATAACCACGCGTCTTAACCAGTGATGTGTGTTTTAATAATGCACTCTTACGTGCTCTAGGTTATCAAGAATGGTCTGTTAATGATCTGATTGCGCCGCAATCGCTAGACAACCTGGCATCACTGCAGATTCACGACGTCATAACCAGGAAGGCACAGTCCGCTAACGACTGTGCTAAGAATTTTCAGTTCTAGTCGCGCGTGCGGTTGGGTAAACGTTTAGGTATCTCAGACTTGCAAGACGAAGCGACGCAGATCGGGGCAGCTCTCTTAAAGAGGCGCCCCCAAAAGCTCGGCGCCATGGCGTGATGACTGAAAGTTTGCTCAAACTTCAACCAACGTAGGAACGTGTACGCTCGCGCAGTGGCTCCACGAAGTGAGTTTCTCAAAACGTAATAGTCAATTTCGGGTGACGTGATGAATATTTTCGGGTCCGGTGCGCAAATGAGACGCCAGTCTTCCAATTTACGGTTTCTGAAACACGCAAATAAATTTAATTAAACTGTTTCTAGTGATACCTAATAATAGAAATCGTTTATATAATGCTTGCTGACAATTTACTATGAAAAAGCAAACCAAGCAACGGAAAAAAGGTGTATAACAATATCCTTATTGCAGTTATTTTAATTAACTAATTTTTGATAATGCGTTATATTTATTTTTCTGGACTTAACGTACAGAACGATTACATATTTGTTACTGATATTGAAAAAATATCAGTATTATTCTATGAGGAAAGTGCTATTTTATAGTATGTCATTAATTTAAACGTTGCTTGGAGAGAGTGAAGAGATTTCCGCGGATTATAACATCGAGTCCTTGAGAGCCGATGAGGGTGAAGCGAGATGAGTTTGGGGCAGCTCCGGAATACAAGTTCTGGGGAAACGGGAGATCTCCGAGAAAACCCGCCGGCCAGCTGCATGGTCCGGCAGCAATAATGCGGGAGCAACCCCGCCGGGAATCGAACCCGGCTCGCCTTGGTGGGAGGCGAGTAGCCTAACCACCACATCACATAAGCCCCAAAGTCGTTCGGAGGAAACACAAAATGAATACGTATTTACATGAGACGTTCTTATAGCCCCTTGTTAGCCGGAGTGGTGCAATCTCTTAGCGGCGGGACTAACTTTGTCAGTTCCTCAGGAATCCCAGCCCCGAGTGCTGTGCCTGCTCTATGTGGCCATTCTGACGAAGGGTATGAGGCGGTGCTGAGTGTCGGCTAGGACTCGGTAGATCTCCCGCCACACGAGGACCTAACGACGGCATTATGCGTGCGGCCAGCCCCTGGGATACGCTCCGCCAGCGTTGCCAGACGTACCAGAATTCTGGTGTTTGTACCATATTTCCTCTCCTGGTGCCTGGTACCAGATTTTCCTATTCTGGTACGCATGTATACCAGCGTTTTTGTTGGTTGCAAAAATTTGCTGATGTAGCCACTGTATTGTTTAATATAAATTGTTTTGCAAGCTAAAAAATAATCTTCTATTACAACTACTCATGTGTATTTTGTGTTATATTGTACATGTAATTGGTAGCCATTCATAATGTTTAAATAGGACTTTACTGTCACAAATATTTTTTTAAATTATTATTTTTTATTTGGTGTATGAGTGAATGCGTTCTAAGTGAATTAGGATCTTAATTGTGTAAAATAGCCACCAGTAAATAATCCGTGTGCATCCTGAAAATAATGCATATGTAGGAAATTCCAACCATTATAGCGATTCAAAACGAGAAATGAAATTTTTAACTGCGGTTTGAAAATCATGCTTATCTTATTTGGGACAAAGTAGTCATAATAATGGGAATAGGAGGACGGGCCACTTTTTTTTTCTATTACGGTACAGAAAATTAATGGAGAATGCCAGAATTTTCCGGTGCATGGTGCCAGAATTCCATTTCCCCGTCTGGCAACACTGTAACGGGGAGAAGGTCCGCCGCGGTAACACATTGGCGCCCGCGGTAATTTGCACGTCGTTGAATTTGCACACGCAGGCCATCACGGCGGGCAGGCAACGTCGTTACTGACCAGGACTTGGTCTACTGGAAAAGAGAGAAGGGGGGGGGGGGCGGCCTTCGTCGCTCTCTGCGTCGACTGGTCGTCAACGGTAATGCGATGAGAACTGCTTTGTCGCGCGGATAGCCGGCCACAGCTGCAGGGAAGATGGTCACTCAAAGGGGGACCCCCCTTCCCCCCCAACCCACAAAGGCCTGCTCACTCGCTAACGTCGGCAGCTTAATGGGTGCACACGGCGTCGTCTGCTTGTTTCTTTAGTTCAGCCTTTCATGTTACATGTCGCACAGTTGGTATTCCAGGAAGATCAATGCGGCTACCTTCCTCCAAACCACTCCTTTATAGGCTGTTCACGGCAAAGTGAACACTTTTTTCAGGCCCTCCCAAGAGGCATTAACCACTAATAAATATTTCTTATTTCGGCCTCAGGGATTAAATTTTGAGGGTGGTGAAATGTATACGATGTGCTTATTGGTCACATTGAAATGTTTATATTTAAAAGCAGCAGAAAAAGGGAAACTGTATGAAAGGAGAAACTTAGAAGGGCCTTAAAAAAGTGCTCACTTTACCGTGAACAGCCTATAGAAACGTCCATGCCAAAATATTTTCCCCTGCATTTTAAGAATATTCAATGTCTTCGTGACTAACATGATAAAAATACCCACTAACAAGGAAAATTACTTTCATAATTATTTGTCCGCGTAAATATGATTAAGATAACTTAATATAATAATTATTAGAAATTGAAAACAAGGTATTAGAACACAAAGTTTGGTTTCAGTTGAAGACTTTCTTGAAGTCACAAGAGTATTGCGTTCAGAATTTTATGAAATCGAACAGTAGTTTCACCTGTCGTAAATATTTAACTATTAAATATTTCTACATTAAAATTTATACTACATGATAAAATCTAAGTACCGGTGGTCCATATTAAAACATTCCAAGAAAATATTCTCATGGTATGCTTATGGCATGGACAGTTTTGTTATTTTAAGCTGTCATGATTAATTAATTAAGTTCTATTTCGAGATTTGCACAAAGAGAAATATAAATTAATTCTTCATGCAAATTCATTTGTAAGATTCTAAACCAAATGTTCATATAGTATCATATATTTAAGCTATTATTTAATAAGACAGCGAACATAGATTTAATATGCTAAAGTGAAGAAAATAATTTCCTGTTCTTGAACAATATGTAGTACATTGCATTTCTACGCGTTATTTCTGTGTGCAGATTTACGTTGCTGTTATTGAAATTCTGATGTAAAGTTTCTTATACAACAAATTATATTTATTAAAAACTTTTAGTATATATATTTTATGCTATTATTTAAATTAATAATCTATAAAGATCTGATTTCTTCCCATGACCACAAATATTTCAGGTTTTAATTTTGTTCGTCCGTATTTTGTATTTATTTAAAAAGATATAGAAATAAAATTTACTTCCTTCGGACAGTAAATAATGTTAGTGTGTGCTGATTAATCATCAAGCCGCATGGCAGACGAATACGTTCGTCACATTTGTTTGCTTCATTTTGTCTTGTAACAGTAGATACTTTCGTGAACTAATGGTTTTTCAGATCAGATTCGTTCTCCGACGTAGTTATTGTTGTTTATTATATATATAGTTACATGTTTGTTTACATACATGTGTGATATTCCGATCGACATAGAAGTAGGCGTACAACGTCACGACTGGTATTGTTCTGTACATGAAGAAACATATGTGGAAGATATTGTTCAGTGATTAGTGTGAGTATCCTGGGTTCATGAGAGTTGTGCGGGTGATAAGTCAGAACTGAAACATGTTGTTTGTGTAGCCTGTAAATAATTGAATATTTCTTGCATTTACCATCAAAAAATAATAACACTTTATTAGTATTCAAATACTACAATAATCCTGGGTGTTATTACATGCTGTCTTGTTTTTTCTCTCATTTGGTTTAATTTATAATGTCGTGGCACGATTTAGGACATAGGTGGTACAATTTAGAAAACCAGTTTCTTATATCGTACCATTGCAGCCTGTTACGAAAAGTTCTTTACTTCTTCCCCGGTGCCACATTTTTTAAATGTAACCCACATAATTGTGTCCATAATAGTCATACTTTTTGATGAAAATTCCTAAAACCGTGTATTTTTTTCATTTTAGACAAGTAAAATTGCAAATGTAAAAAGTGGTACGATATAAGCAACTCTTCACTAAATAACACTACTTTCCACCCACTCAAAATCCCAACAGTCTCCCTAAATATCGTACATCCTTTCCTAGAATGTGTCATGTCTGCGACAGTACGTCTTCCTTAAAAACCCTGTATCCACGGGAGACGTGAGAACCTACTTTCATTTTACGTGCTTATGTACTGTCACCACTTCAGAGCTATCAATTTATGTTAACCATCTCAACTGTCTCAATATACGTATGAAAATTATTTCCCAGGTGTGGAATTCGAACTCACGCCACTCTTACAAGGAACCGGAGTTTAAATCCGACATCTTAGACAGTTCGCCCAACCTGATAATTTGTAACAGAGTGGAGATTTCAGAAAAAGTTTTTGTTATGAAAACTGTTGAATTTATCCTTGGATAACATCATATGATTGCAACCTTTGTAAATATCTCATTAGAAATTTACTGCTTAAAACAAAAAGAAACATAATTTTTTAGAAAAATTTGCAAAATCAAGAGCAAAGGCGAGACCTTCGTGGTGAGGAAGCTCTGAGAAAACCCAAGTCCCATTTACACCAGAAGATAAAATGTAGGTAGTATGTAAGATAGGAATATACATAATTAAATACAATATAGGAATAAACATAATTATCTATATATGATAGGAATATATATTTATGTTTATATGATAGGAATACATATTTATGTATAAAAAAGGAATATACATATTAATATACAATTATATTTAAGAGAGGAAAGTGCATATTTATATATAATTATATACATAACATAGGAATGTGCACATTAATATATAATTATATACATAAGAGAGGAATGTACATTTTTATATTTAATTATATATAATAAAGGAGTATACATAATTATATATAATGTGTGCAGGGGCACGAACTACTCAATTCCTTAGTCGCAGCAGAGACGAGAGGATGGATGCTATCTTGCACGCCCCTCCGTAAATGAAAAGAGGGTGACTATTGATTTAAAGAATGGCATATTTGAATATCTTAACTGCTGAGCTCATGCTCATAAAAATATTTACTATTTCACAAATGTAGTTTTAATAACAAAATATAATTTTTACCAAGTTATAAAATGTTTAGGCTATATACCAAATTAATTTTTAAAAAATCTGATGAATGGGATATTTTAAAAGCGGTATCATGTCAAATTACTATAAAATTAACTAATAGAGATTTACACGAAAATAAATATTAAGGCGATTAGGAACACGTTTTAGTAGTATTTCTTAATTTTCTTCATAAATTTAAGTGTTTTTTTTTTTTTTACTATTTTAAAACTTTTAAACATGCCACATAGCTTGCAAAAAGTATGTCACATTAAATTATGTTGCTTATACAGTTAATACCCAGTAACAAGTGTACACGATTATTGAAATAGTTAGTTTGGTTTGCGCATGGTGATAGAGCGAGTGGGTCGCTAAAGTCGTGTGTGCCCGCACAGATGTCGAAAGTGAGCCAATGAGGGTGAAGGCTGCAATGAACAGCAGAGTTAACAAAGACCCTGCACGATGTACCAGTTCAGCGGTGTACAGATGTGAGCTGACATCTTGCACTGTGTCAGGATTATGCTTATACTGTATACATTGCTACCATTTACTATGATTTATTATTACACACAATATTTAAATGTTAACATGAAAGAACACGTCAGAGCGTCTTTATTATTAAAATAATATGTTACGAGGCGACGTAGAATGAAAATTAAGTTACGGAAAATAAAAAAAAACTGAAATAGTGAGAAGAAACATAACTAAGTATAGATTTGTATAGTAAGAATCGTTTGGCTACAGTATTCAGCCGGCGATCGGGGAACGAAGCAGTGGAGACGTAGCTCTTGCATCACTTTCAGTGTTATTAGTTTTAGAAACTCACTTCGTAAACATTCAGTTGAATTTTCCCCATTTTATCCATATCGCAAACACTCTAGAGTTAAACTCTTATGATAAAACACTAACTGATATATTGGCAAAGAATCTTTACATGAAGGAACATGTGATACAGTCTTTATATAATAAGAAGATGCGTAAATTTAACTTATAATTCAGACAGATACACTATGTGGGATTTGTTCTTTTAATATTATAAGACGAGATGTAAAATTACACAAGTGTAGCATGATAGGTTAATGAAATGTTAGGGAAACGTGAAGGAACAGTGTTTATATAATAATACGACATAAAAATGAAGTATTATAATTCAGACAGTTACACTAGGTGTGAAATATTATGAGAAGAGTCATAAATATAACTTGGACGAAATCATACTTTACTGAAATATTATAAGTATACGAATGTACGTACCAACATCAGGTGTGTTAGCAGTGTCTGTTTTTGAGCCCTTGGCAGAGCCGGGAATCAGTTTAGTGGAAACATGAAAGCAGTAGAGCGAAGCGAACTGTTATACCGAGCTGGGGAATAGCTATAGCGGCACACCGGCTTATGGCCAGCGGGGTTTATATTAAAATTGATACACAATCTGAGCTCAAGCAGTGGGCAGCAGAGGTACAATCTCCGTGCGTGCACGATGTAGCAATCCATCTACCTAGTGATGGTATGTGTTGACGTGCGGTGTTCCTGCGTGCCAAACGTTGCAATACCATGGCTTGTCAAATAAATTTTTTGCATATAATATTTAAATGTTAACATCCAGGAACAGTCTTTTTTAAGAGCCTGTGCTTACACATGGTGGGAAAACATAATTAAAAAGACTTTTTATATCATAAATGTAAAATTAACTGTAGGACTTACATGTTACCTTACTGAAATGGCGAGAAACATAAAGGGACATTTATATAGTAAAAGGTACAATTAACTTCTACTTTACTGAAATGCTGGGAAACACGAAAGGACATATGAAACAGATTACATTTAATAACATATTTTAAAATAAAAGGATTTGGCACCGTCGAACTGCCTGTGACATTTGGTATAACTGAGCAGCAGTTGAGCTGTGGGGTATAACCTAATGATATACACAATCTGAGTTCAGTCTGCAGTCGGGAGTGGCACGAAGTAGACGTGCAATTAGGGTCTCTGTATTTGTGCAAGTAGTCTCTCTACTTATTGCCTAATTAGTCTCTTGGTTCTTGATCAAAAACTCTTTTATACATACTTAGTATGTAATTAGTATCAGTAATTATATAATTACTCTCAGTCTGTATACTTAAATTATAATTGCCAATCAATCAATTATTCATCAGGCGATAAATGTCTAATTACATCCAATGGGGTTCGAACCAAGGACTGTCTCGGTACTCATATTTTTAACTTGTAATTATTAAATGTGCAATTTCTAATTATTCAGCACTTTCCAATTGCTCTCTACTTCATTGGTAACGGAAAAAATGCAACTTTTCAATTGCTAGATTTTAACAGGCACTATTCAATTCATTATTATTCAAATGACAGATTTGTAACATAATTTCTCTAATTGCACACCTAAGCTCAGTCGTTCATCAGATGCCGAACAGAAAAGTCCTATGCTGCTCCCTATTCCCAGAGCTCATCCGTCCACGAATCACCGAAGACTTAACACCTATGCTGCTCCCGACACCCTCACCCCACCCTTGACCACTATCAGAGCTCAGTTGCTTGCAAGACAACAAACAGTAAACATCTACTCTCCCCAAATGTCTCTTGTGCCTTTCTTGCTCCAAGAACCAATTAGTCAATCATAGCACACCTCCAGGGGAAGTAAGGGTAGCCTTGCCCACTACCAACAGCCAATCACATCATGCCATCTAGGAGAAGTAGGAGTGTAGGAGGGTTGGTAAAGGAGGGGGAAGAGGTGTAACTCTCTTTGGCCAATCACGGCACAGCTCAGTGAGGACAGGGGGAGGGTTGTTGGGGGTACACACAGTCAGAGGAAGGGGTGGGGGAGGAGTGTGGGAGGGAGGTGTTTTAAATATGGACCATGTTTACAGGAATGTATATTATGCAGGTATTCACCTTTTGTATGGGAAAGCCAACTGCAATGCACTGGAGGCTGCACGGCTGTATGCAGAAGCATTTCCTCACAGAAAGCATCTCGACAGGCGAATATTCATCAGCGTCTATCAACGCCTTAGAGAAAATGAGACATTCGCACACCACCAACGACCAGGTAGACCGAGCTCCATAGCTCTTTGACGTAGAAGAATGAGTGTTAGAGCGTGCAGACGTGAACCCAGGAACTTTAATACGGAAGGTGGCAATGCAAGAGGGAATAAGTGCAAGTAGTGTATGGCGAATCTTACATCGCCAGTTAATGTACCCATGCCATATCCAATGCATGCAAGGTCTCAAGAACACAGACTCCCTTCCCACATGGGATATCTGCCACCAGATACAACACCAGTGAGCCCTAAACCCCCAATTTTTAAACAATGTGTTGTTTACAGACGAACCTGGAGTTACCTGTGACAGTATTTTTAACTTCCACAACTCTTATGTGTGGGCCACATTCAATCCTAATGTACAGAAACAGGTACGATCTTAACAAACATTATCGTTTAATGTCTGGGTACAAATACTCGGCGACCGTTTAATTTGACCACAGTTTCTACAACAGAGGCTAAACGGAGAACGGCACGTGCCCTTACTGCAGTATGATATTCCAACGTTGCTCGACTATGTGCTATTCCAGCAATGCCAGCGGATCTGATTTATGCATGATGGTGCACCAGCACAATTCCTTCTAAGTGTAAGGCGATATCCAAACAGACGCTATGGTGACTGGTGGATAGGTAGAGGAGAACCTGTACAGTGGCCTCCTAGATCACAGGATATAAATACGTTTGATTTTTTGTATGAGGATATGCCAGCAAATGAAAGATAACCCCGGATTGCTCGAGCGGATTTGCGGGTCCTTGCGGAGACAAATAGACATGCATTAAAGTGCATGGTCAGCATTTTTAACTCCTACTGTAAACGTCATCAGATAATATGCTCATACTGTACTGTACCTTGTGTATCCACAGACATCACCGTTATTCAACCCAATCCGTTGCTTTTGTGTAAGTTCAATCACGTTTCTATGGTGTGTAAGACACAATTATGTCTAGCAATTGAGACATTAAATCAAAGTGTCACTGATTTTGTTGGTATTGTTACTTAGTATTCGACAGGCCCCAACTAGCACACAGCAGACGTTATCTCGTAAACGGTTAATTTCCAGACCCATGGTTAGTTAACCTATTTTTGCTTCTCTTCATTTTTACGTCTTATCCCTACATTTTGACCATCACTTTTGAAAATCCTGTATACATGTGCTTGTATATACACAAAAAATAATATAAGTAGATATTGTGTTAGCTCAAAAAAGCATTTCACTCAGTGAAAAGCTGAGATAATATACTGTTTGCTGAAGAATGCTTCCTCCTGAATATATGTTCTTGTATATACACACAAATTAATATAAGTAGATATTGTGTTAGCCCATAAAAGCATTTCACTCAGTGAACAGCTGAGACAATATACTGTTTGCTGAAGAATGTTTTCCTTTTCCTTAGGGCTGAGCTGCCTGATGGGAAGTGATTTCACCAGTAGCAATGGACGTTCGAGCAGTTACCCTGAAACGTTAACGTCTGTTTCGGGGGAGGAATGGCGAGGTTCCCCCACTTCACAGTCTTTTCTAATCACGTTCGTTAATGTCCGCCATGGCAGGGCCGTTATCGTAATTGCTGCAATCGCGCGAGCTCGGTCGCCTGGAAGCGACCCCCGTCTTTCCCAACTATTTCACATTCTAGCGAGGCAAGCTGGAGAGGCACTCTTCTCCAGCTACCACGCGACTGGCTTTCGCAATCCGCCTTTCCTCCGACCCTCATTTTTCCGCCCGCCGACACCGACGAGTCCTCGGGAAATTACGTAATAGAGGGAACGAGCGGAATCAGTGGAATGGGATGGGCGCGGTGGTAATTGTGGCCTGTGTTCAACAGTCTGGGACGCTGAAAAATCTTGACAATTGTACGCGCCTCACTCAAGACTGGATCGAGAGTTGTCTCTTATGGACAAACAGGTAACCTCTGAAATTCTATTTGAGTAAATTGGTGTATAGGCTGTTCACGTTAAAATGAACACCTTTGAAAGCCCTGCTTGGGATCTGCTTGTATGCCCACTGTGTATTATTTCGCCTTATGTAAGATTAACATTGTCATGTACCTCATAGCTTTTTGTACGCGTCGGCAAAGTGAAACTCTGAAATTATTAGATACGTAAATATTTGACAAATATTCTCATTTTTACATTTCGATGAATAAAAAAAGTAAAGCGGAAGAAATATTTTATGTTATCACAAATTATTACCCAACACCCTTTATTCGACGATCAAATATGGAACTACTTCCCATCAATCGTTACTAACTTTACTGGGCGTATATCACTCGGGGTGCCCGTTACAATATATGCAGGTAGCAGCAGTGAAATTTTTTCTAAGGTTGATTTCAAAAGTGCTCACTTTATCGTGAACAGCCTTTAAAGTTATTGCTATAAATTATAAATAATTTTAAGGTTTTAAAGAAATTCTTCTTAAATTTAGAGATATTTAGAGTGATTGGTAACCGAGATTTAGAGCTACAGCTAAATTCTTTTTAACATTGAGTTTTTATTCTGATATTATGAGTCATCATTAGGGTCACGTGTTATTCGAGAAAATATTAACGCGGAGGCTTGATTTTATTGTATATGCACACTTGTAGTCTTCCTTTGGCTATTGGACTCTTGTTGTTGTATGAAGAACGTCTGTTACATGATTGAGCTGATCAGAATTAAGTTTCTCTGGTACTGACCGTCCGTGATCCGCGGACAGACATACAAGACGCGTAACATTTCAAATAATCCAATCACGAAAGTGGTACTGAACTGAAGTGTTGTGGAACACAACTTGTATTGGAATTTTTACGCGAAAAACAGGTGGCCCTAGTCATTATACTTTACAGTATCTTGGAACACTCCGGAGGAACTTTCTGAACATGAGTTTAATGTAAATAATCAAGACGCCACCTTTAAAATAAATTATTGGTTCGATCTTTCCCACCTCGCATGATGTCGAAGGCTGATCATGTAGGCCGACCACGGCAGGGAACACGTCGACATCCTTGCGGCTCTCTGGTACAACTACCCTGGTTGATGGCGAGGCGACAAACAACACGTCCTCCACCATATGTTATCACCATCGTAGCTCAGGGCGGGGGTGGTACGGGCCCTGGCTAGGGCCCTTGTCCACCCAGACAGTTTTCATTTCATTTGAACTGCAGTCGAAAAGGGAATATAACCCCCGCCCCCCCCCCCAAACCATCACCAACGCCCCTATAAAAATTATATTATTCAGCTAAGATCTCTTTGTTTTAATAACCGGCCAAGTTGCCCCAGCAAGCCCTGTTCCGATTGCTGTACTGTTTAAACACCCTTATTCCTGCTTGGTGGGTGAAAAGGGCGGTGATGAAGATTGTTCTGCGTGTAATTTCGAAATTCAAGACATTTTGTGCTGTCGCGACTCCCTGTAAGGGGTTAGCGACATTTGGGTATGAGAAAAACGGAAGTTTAAAGCCAAATGGAAGTTAATTGAATAAAGAGTTAAATGTTGTTTTCACATTACTGGAGTTGTTCGGAGGCTTCCATTTATAATATAAGTTCTCATGCAGTTAATTGTTCTGTGTTATTGTGCTGAGAATATAATTTAAAATGTGTTACGTAAAATATTTCGTTAATTGTTACTGAAGGTAAGTCACTAAATAAAGGTGTTTGAAATATTAGATATCCTGGAACAAAATTATTTACATTAGATTAGACTCGCTTCGTGCGTGCATGTTATTCTGACGAGCGACTGAGAAATGGGCAGGAAAATTTAGTTGTACAACTTTCGTGAGTATTTAATATAGCGAAGGCGTTTAATTTAAATTCTAAAAACATTTTACCGTAATATTTGCTTACAATTTCCTAAAATAACAAAAAAATAAAAAAACCGAGATTAAATAATTATAAGAAGCATAAATCGAGTTGCAAATATAATTTCTAGGTTTAACGTAGCCGGAGGGCTGTGATTGGCCTGAGAGTTATCGCGGTAAGCGGGGCCACGATCCACCCGCCGAGAGATGACACCACTTTCGTCGTTATTCGCGAGCTGGTTTTAAAACTTGTAAAATGCATCGGAAAAATTAAATCCGCCACGCTAGTCTATATTCGCGTGCCATCGCACCATCGTTCTTTTTTCTTGCAGAGGGGGCTTCTACTAACGCCGGGTTTGGGCAATCTCGCGTCCTGATTTCTGAAACCAACTGCAGAACTCGCACGTCTGACTAGGGACAGAAACTTCAAGTTCAGATCGTTTAGCTTGAAATATTTTTGGTAAATTCCTTCGAAAATGACATGCAGGCCAATGAAATAATGTGGTCGTGGCTGAAAGTCCCATATAGTTACACACAACACGGCGAGAACACTGCATGACTATTGACAACCTTGCGCGTAGCGATGTTGGCGTACTTGAAGCACGTGGCAGTGTCGCCCTTATCACCCCCGCGTTTCTCGGCCTCAAACGTGGAAAACACCTGCAAGCACAAGGGCCAATTAAAAAAAAAAAACAGTTTCATTCTCCTTCATTCTAGCTGGACTTGGCCACCTTAGTTAACAGGTGACCTATCTTCAGCGACATTGCCAATAACTTTTATAGGGCCTTGATACCTGATATCAGCAACATTAATAAGTGAAAGATGTACAGGTAACACGGAGCGACTTGAAGATATTGTAATGACCCTACATTGTATTAGGTATATTTGATAAAATGTTCATTTTGAGTATTTGCTCTTTTATATAAAAGTTATCATCTTGCTGCCTATCATATTATGGCGTTATTTTTCACATTGCATCAAGTGTATTCATTATAAGATTTTGTCATGTACCGAACAACTGGTAAAAGAAATAAGGGAACGGCGGGTCGTTTCCGGCACACGTGTGGTCCAGACTGTGAGGAAGACACGCCCCTCCACCCCCCCCCCCCTCATCAAACACCGCCATCATCCTCTTGTTCACGATCATCGGCTGCAGAGAGAGGATTTTGTTTAACAAATTAATACTAAGGAAATGTAACCGGAGTATCTATTTAGTTATATAAGTGTAATCAGTATTTTTATTTAATCGGGAAGATGTTTATTGTATACTAGCTGATCCCGGCCAACCTTGTTCCGAATGCTGTGTGCTAAGTGCGTCTCGATTTCGTGTTGATGCAATATAGAAGTTAGACTCCAGCGCCACCTGTCGGAACTTAACCTAACAAATTCAAAGCACAATAAAAGAATTTATTTTAGATCAACAAACATTTCCTGCAAGTATAAGCAAAATCGGCCTATAAATATATAAGTTAAGACTCCAGAGCCACCTATCGGAATGAAACATAACTTAAACTCTTACTCGCCCCCTCAGTAACATATGGTGTGAATATGGTCTCAATTGTTCCAGTGGTTTGTTAGTGATGATGCGGTTTAGTCACGCACAATGGATTTTATATATAAAGATTCAATTGAACGACAATAAATGCGTATGGAGTATTGGTAGGTTCACACAACGTTCCCTAAGCACCGAACAACTACGTGGAGAGCTTCACCCTCCCCACCCCCGGCCCAACCCATCACGCGGAGAGGGTCAGGTGATCCTACCACGTCAAAGTTTGGGGGGGGGGGGGGGGGTCAGAATTTTATCGTCAACAACATAGACTCGCACTTGCTCAAAAGGCGCTGTGGACAGTGTCGTAGCCCTCTCTGAGTAGAGCGAGAGATACTATTTTTTTTACGTAGTCAACTAAATGCGGAACACGCTTTGTTATCACCCCCGCACCAGTGCCCAAGGTACTTGATTTTCTTTTTCAATTTGAATGGTCTTCCCTTAATTCTTATGATGGGTGATCTATGCAGACTCCCTTTCACAATCATTTCATTAGATTTCTTGACTGAAATCTCAAGTTTCGCCTTTTTCCCCATTCTTCTACTTCCCTTAGAATTTCTTCTGTTTTTGACTCAATTTATCTTCTGTTCCACGAATTACAATCAGTGCATCACCTGCATATGCAAATATTTCACATCCTCCTGGAAAATTTACTCAAAGCAATGTGTCAAAAAGGGCATTCCACAAGAGTGGTCCAAGGGCTGATCCCTGTGGACACACTATGATATTCGTTTCTGTATGCAATGGTGTTTCTTTATTCCATAATTTTATACATTTTAAATCTGTTAAGAAATTACTAAGTATTTTTTGATTGCAGCATAAAACAAGGGCTTGCTACTACCGTAAAATATTTATTGAACAAAAATATCCCACTGCGACAAATAGTACAAGTGTACTTTATTTTAAATATGGTACCTTAAACTAAAAGAGAGGAAAATATTTGTAACTATAAAAGTTATCATAAAGGAGAGCATTTTGGACATTCACATAAAGACAGATATAAATAGTACGTCATATTTAATGTAACTACTTGCGTGCGAAAAAAGTAGTAATATGAGTATTTCAATATCAGGATCACAAGCCGCGAGGGAATCAATATCAGGATCACAAGCCGCAAGGGTATCAACAGATGAGCTTAACATTTACTGTTCACATTATTACGTTTGTTTATAATCATTTTCGTAAAAGTGTAGTTGTTTCCATTATTTTCTTCTCTATCATTTTTTGTTTCCATAATTACATTACAATTTACTTGCTTTAGTTGTTTTACAATTTATGTGGTCAGCTTTCACCTAATTATTTCTTTTTTATTATTTTGTTGTTCATAATATTTCATTTAATTCATTCTGTTTCATTTAATGTCAATTTCTAGAATATTTTTTATTTATTTATTTTTTTTTTTTTTCGTATTCTCTCAGTTTGGTTAAATTTTGCCTGCCTTCTTTGTTTTCACTCTATGTCGGTATTTTTCACTTAGATTTGAGATAGTTCTAATAGCTTTTATTGTACTTATAAAATTTCATTTGCTCTTTTCCAATCAAAATTTTTTTATTTACCTTCTTTTTTTATCCAATTCATTGTTTTTGTTCAAATTCATAACATTTTAAGTATTGCCTTTTTTTAAACGGCTGGGTTGTATTTAAATAACTTCTTATATCCGCTTTTTTATATTTAGAATTCTCTGTTCAATAATAATACAACCAAGTCTCTTGTGGAGTTACACTTCTATCCACCTACGGTGTATGTCTGCCGGATTTATTGTACTAGACAATATATAATTTCGCATTGTAACATCGTGATGTAAACATCCCCCTAAAGTCAATGGAAATCGAAAACGAAATGATTTGTGTAAGTGTTGTATAGTATTGCCGGTGTAGCAAGTTTTGTATTTAAAAGCATTGTCATAATGAAAATGATTTGGCAATCGCATTTTTTTTATTACCAACCCGAGGGGGATTTATGGCGCTGTCATAAGAGTAATGTCGGATATATTTCGTTGAAAATGTAAAATCATCTCCCGTGTAGGACTGTACTGTACGTCAATAATAAATGGCAGGAGACGGATGTATCATACAGTCATAAAAGTAATGTAAGCAAAGGGTTTCGTTGAAAACTCAAAAACACCCCTGGCGTAGGCCTGTACGTCAATAATGAATGGAAGCTTCGCCAGCAAAGCCGTTGTTATTATGGCCGTGTTTCCAGGCTCGCCGCTTTTCATTATTAATACTTACCCATTAATATATCATTGTTATTAACTTCTTTTATTTAACAGTCATTTATTTTTTTATAATTTTCAGGATACTCTTGCAAAGAGCTTTCAACTGAGGCACGTAAGTTCGCCATTGTGACAGTTAATGTGTGCCAAATGGGAATGCTATTATATGTAGAGGGGTAAATGTAATTATAGTATTTTATATTTTACAGAACTATTTTACCCAGCGCTATATGTCTAAATTGTGTACTGCAGCACTATTCAAAAATCTAAAATGTAAATGTGGAGGATCTACTTAGCCACACTGAAGTGTTTCAAGTGTCTCACCTGTTTCTGATAGTTTCCATAAACGTATATTTTGCAGTATATGTGTACGTGGTCTAAGAATCCTAAATATCATTCAGATGGACCAATCATTTTCGTGTTGCAGTAGTGAATGTCTCTTCTTATGGAATGTGTTTATTTCGTTCCCGATAACATAATCTACAAGAAACATTGCAATGTTGGGTTTTTTTTATAAGTATGGAGATTAGTTCCAGTTTACATCACCAATCTTTTTAATAACTCTTCATTGCCGTAAAACTCTCCGCTGATTTATGCAAATTTTGATTCTTTATATCTGACCGGTCATCATGATATTTATCATTACCTACAAATTTTTACTCTAATTGTTCTGCGAGCTTAGATTCTAGGCGTCCATTCATTGATATCTTAGCACCATATTGCTAAAGTGTTTTTGGTCATTCGGTTCAAATTTGCAGCCGGAGTTCAGATAATTTAGTTAGTTTCTTTTTCTTTCATATCTGTATGGTATGTTATGCTGTCCATACAAGACCGACTCTCAAACACGTATGTTGCACAAGAAATATGATGACTTCATGTTGACATCACAGAGATAATAATGTGTATAGACGGCATTACAGTTGAGATGAAACTAAAATGTGATTTCCAGCAAACAAATTAATTAAAATCGAGTGACCAAAACTGTTTTTAGTACGCAATTTAAATCATTTATTTGCAAAAAAAAAAAAAAAAACATTACAGTATACTAGTTCAGAATTAGTTGTATACTTAACCTGGTTTCAAAAACCAAACGTTCACTTACGTGTTTCAAATATGTGATACTATCAGGGGAAATTCATAGAAAACAAATATCTATCTACTCCGAATTAAGTATATACAATTAGCAAGCACCTAAGAGAGTTCACTAATATTCCATTTAGTAAAAAGCGTTCTGCCGCAAACACATTAAACCATGTCTGCGAGTCCTTTACGAATTTGTTTATGATCGTGTGCCCGTTTCAGACATGTAATATAGTAAAACAAACCCAAGCGTAGAACTTATCTACAGACCACAGTACAGCAAGCTTCGCTCTAGACGGAGATATATTCTGAGGAATTTCCTGTTAGGTGGTACAAGGGCACGCGCTAGTCCACTAGGCTTTGTTCAATCATATTTATGAATTGAACAGTTCTACTTTGCACTCGTTATATGGCGCTTTGGTATTCATTGGGCTATTAGATTAGGACAGCGTTGTCTGGTCAACAACACTGAGAATTGGGAACACCTCCACTGATACTGCATTATTGTGTAGACTGAATGATACCCCAATAGAGGTCACCCGTCTCGAAAATTATTTTCGAACCTCTTAAACCAAATCGCCGATTAATAGTGTGTTTTTTCTCTTTTGAAGAGTGTATATGGAAAATAAAATATTTTTTGGTGAATGCATGTTGTTAATTGATTATCAGATTATAATGACATACAGAACCCGCCCCCAAACCCCTTATGTTTACATACGCAGTGTGTTTTCCAGAAAATTCGACCAACTCCGCCAGGTTATTCTTGCAGGAGTTGTCGATGTTCTACAAACATGTCCTATAAATGTGTGTGTGTATATATACATATATATATATAAGTTTATATGGTCGCCTGGAGGGCGTATCTGAGTTCGTAAGGGATACAGGTCTCAATAAAAATTAAAGAACTAAATTCAGTTATTATATTTATTATAAATGCTACAGTCAAACATAAGTTAGTTACCAGTATGAGCGTCCTATTAATTCTTATTATTCTTATTGAGAGCAATATTTAATAACTATGTCCATTTAAATTAGAGATATTATCATTATCTTTACTCTTGCTAACGTCACTTAAACTGCTCCAATTATTTCAACACGTTTAGTTAAATCTGTATATTCCCATTGCCCCCAACTGTTTTTTCACTCACGCATCCAGTCCACAGTCCCGCAGATCAGTCCCACTCTTCACTGCATACAAGCTCGCCGACGGTCTCTCGCAGATCGCTGCAGTCATCCTTCGCCGCTCCGGTTTCGAACAATTGTCGCGTAAGGTCGCACGAGACGACAAACTCTCGGCGCTTAATCACTCCCTCCTCAGAGGCCCGCACGTGGTATTTATACTCGAGGTAATTGCCGTCTAGAACGTCATCGGCAATCCAAGTGGTCCTGGAAGAGGTAATGGTGATGACGACATGCTTGCGCGATAAACTGAGAAATATGAGCTTCTCAGATTCAGCGAGGCGCAAGCTGCGATATGTTTATCAGCCTGTGTGGCAGCGTCCTTTATGATAGGCCGCTCGCTTCGTCTAACGTTACACATTTTACCTCCAGCTCTTGGCGCCTTCCCACGCGAAAACAACACATGGCAGTGACAATCAGCACTGCTCTCTGCTCAAGTCTGTTGGTCCATAACAGAAACTGCAACATCCGGACCTTCGTTGAGCACCAGGCAGTCAATGTAGACAACCTTCAGCTTCGTCCAAGAGCCTTGACGACAAATCCGAAAGATAAGATTAATGAACTTCTTCAGAATCCTGTAGGGAGATTCCGAACATTTTTGTAGCTTTAAACAGTAACATTTTCTCCTTTATGGGTTGTACAACAAACATCAATTGTCCTTGAAATACCTCGCCCGACATTCTCCTTTCACACCGCACCTTTACCATGTCACTACTTATACTGAGGTGTTTTCGAGCAAAACCATGAATGCCAAAAAGTCTGTTAAGTAATTCGCTGGGATAATCAGGGACTGCAGATTCCTCTTCTGTCGGTCGGCCAAACAGCAGGTCACTGTGGAGGCGTTGCTCTGTTGCGAACAGAATATTTGATGATGTTACCCTTGTGGATTCGTGAAATGCTGAGCGGTAAGGAAGAAGAAACAATGGTACCTTTGACTCCCAGTCCTTTTGGTTGTCTGCACCAAAGATCGATCGATGCTACTCAAGATTGCGGCTAAGCATCTCAACCATTCCATCCGATTAAAGGTGAAAGACTGTTGTAGTCCCAATCTTTTTCATTCCCAGAATTGTTTTTACCTCCTGGAAGATCGCCACTTAAAAGTTTTCCCTTGATTACAATGGAGTTCTAGTGGCACCCGAAACCTTGAGAAGACATGCCCTATGAATGCATCGGTCACAGTATGTGCTTCGTGGTTTGGGAGGGGAATGACATCTTAGTAAAATGATCTCGGGACATCAGGAGATACCGATTACCTCTCTTTGTGAGAGGGAGTGGTCCCAGAATATCCACTGCCATCCTCTCGAAAGAGGTTCCAAGATTGTATTTATAGAGGTGGCCTTGTCCCCTGGTCCTTAAGCCCTTACTCGCTGTGCATGTGCCGCACAATCGGCACTACATATCAACATCCTCCTTACAATGAAACCAGTAGAAACTCAGTCTGACACTGTCCAGTGTCTTTTTAGCACCAAATTACCTAGTGGCTGCCGCATTATGCAGTTCTTTGAAGATTTCGGGATACCTGCATTCTGGAAAGACCAAAAGTAAATATGTGTGTTTCTCATCATTACTTCCCTATTTTTTGTAAAGTATACAATTCTTAAGTATGAGGGAATTCCATTGTGCCCAGTATGCTCTTCCTATTTTGGCCGACTGCTAGTTTCTTTTCACTTTAATAATGGCAGAAAAGTGGGCTGATTCAGCTTATCTTTCCTAATACCCTCACCACTCCAGGTAGGTAACCCATCACATGATATAGTTGATTCACGATAACTTCGACCTTTTTTGAAGCCCTGCCAAATTTATACTTTTGGTTACTGATTAGGTATCCTTCCGCTATACATAAACATAAACACTGCCATGTCACTTCTACTTTTATAACTGTCAAATGCGATGGCTGCTGTTTACATCTGTTCAAAGAATGACGTCATATTGCAGAAACCATTTCCAACGAATGTTCACAATGTAGACCAATAACAATATTTAGGTCAGCTTTATAACTATTTGTTTCACACGGTATAGTATGTTACACATAATGCACATTAATATTTTGCCACGACGGTGTTTGTTACAACTACGGCGGAAACAACCTGTTGTTATTAATATGCGCTTGGAATAAAAATTAAAACGAAGGGACAACCAGTCCAACGAAAAGACGCATTTAATTCAAGCACGCAACTTGTGTAGCTTATTTATTGTACATCGGCAAACATAAAATATATTGGTGAACATGCAAACACTTTGGCCTACCGTAACATTTATTCTGCTATTATTTACATGCATTAGTACTTACTGGTTTGTAGGTTAATTTAATTATTTATTTAATTTTATCTGGGCGGGCTTAATATTTCGTTGGGATTGTAGCAGACAATCAAATCACAGAAACGTAAGCACGTTACGCAACTGTTTTCCAAACACCTAGCGCAAAAGTACAATGTTGTGATATGAAGACGTGAATGTAAATAATTAACTTCGTCATAACATCAGTTCGTTGTTAAAACGTATAAATTTTGCACATATCTGAAATCAACACATACACCTGGCCCGCGTAACGATTACAACGCAGCCATCACACCCTTTTCATACGCAACGATCAAAACACATTGCACTCTGCCGTGGAAACACATTTATCACAACATGTAACTTCCGTAGGATGTTTCAAAAACACGAGTACGAACTTGACGCTTCATTCAGAAACACGCTGCGTAATTGTATGTCGCCACACCTCCGTCATTTGTAATGAACTGGGTATAATCGCCCGCCGCCGCCGTATTGGGAAAGCTTTCCAAACCACGTCTGCCAACCTGCTGGATTTGAAAGTGTCGCGCAACGAGCTGTGTCGCGGCATCGGATCTAAAATATGTCGTTTCATCTAAATAACATATAATAGGTATTTAAAGAGTATAATTTCTTTTCAGTTGTAAATTACAATCTCAAACATCATTACTGTTGCTGTAATTAGTATGAAATGTGCTGAAATTTAAAATAACAAAATGTATACCTTTCCTACACAGGTGCTAACGATCTTCCCGAGAGAGAGAAGAGAGACAGAGAGAACGAGAGAGAGCGACATACTCTGCTTCGCTTATTGAACTTTCATTCCGGACGAAAAAATACACCAACCTACACACAGGAATTTGCGCGGATATTTTAATGCAGCAATGAAATGTTTTTTCCGTCAGTGCTACCTAACAATACAAATATATCAATTGACAACGTTTAACTTACAAATAGTAAACATAAAACGAGGTTAAAAAATATTATAACTGTGAACAATTTCTTACAGGCCATTACCAAACACGTCGCTGCTCTCGCTTTTGTTAATTCATATTTATTACGAAATAAATATTACAAGTTATATAAGATACTAAGGTAAAGTTTCATTTATTCAATATTAGAGTACTCTAAAGTAATCACAGTGTTAAATATTTGCGGAATACAAGTTATTGGAAAAACCGGTTGACTTAATACGCCTAGCGTGATATTTCAAAGGTTCGATTCCAAAAGGCTGAAGAAAGCATCAATGGACTATAGAGAACCTTGAATTCTTGTCCCCCACACCTTCAGCGATTTACCACTCTTTTATTCCTGGCGTTCACAATTACGACAAAATGGCTCACATGGCCTCCTAGCAAAAGTGCCTCTACATTGCTGTGCAGGCGTCCAGATTTGTGCTGTATTTAAAAAGTAATATTCTTGAAGATGCAGTATCCACCGAGCTATTTGACCTTCGGAGTTCTTGAAATTCATTATCCACCACAGTGAAACATGGGCGGTTCTTAGAATAATATGGTTGCGATAAAGGTAGGGGTGGAAACGTGAAATTGCCTTCACCATGGCCAGAAACTCCTTGCATGTAACACAGTAATTTCTCTGAGGCTTATGCGATACCTTACTGGAGTATTCGAGTGGTCTTTTCTTCCCATCTTGAACCTGAGATAACACAGCTCCAATGCCTACATCACTAACATCAGTGTCCAAAATTAAAACAACCTCACTTTTCGGGGAACCCAGGACTGGTAGAGGTATCAAAATTTCCTTTAGTTTAATAAAGGTATTTTCACACCTAGTGGTCCAATGAAATCTCCTTTCATCTCAGTCAGTTCGTGTAGTGCCTTGGCGATCGTGGCGAATCCAGGAACAAATAACTGGTAATATACATATAATCCCGGAATACTCCGTACTTCAGCTTTGTCAGTTGGTGTTGGCCAATGTCTTATTGCTTTGGTCTGCTCGGGGTCTGTTTCGATTCCATGGGCCGACACTACATGTCCCAAGAAATCGATTTTCTTCTTGAACAGGTGGTACTTATTAGGAACCAGTTTCCAGTTGGCTGCGCCCACTTTATGGAATACAGAGTCTAAGCATAATAGGTGTTCTTCAAATGTCTTTCCTGTTACAACATTGTCATATAGGTAAACCAGACATATATCTAAAGGCAAAACTTTTTCCACCAGTCATTCGAGGCATTCCCTAACCCAACAGGTATAACTTTGAACAGCCAGGTTATTTTGCTTTGGACACAAAATTAAGTCTTCTCTTGGTCATGTGGGGGCATCTCGCACTGCCAGTACGCACTCTTCATGTCCAAATTAGAAAACCATTGCTAACCTGCTAGGCTGTTTAATATGTCATCAATTCTTGGAAGCGCATAAGAGTCTTTCTTGGTCATGTTCCAAAGATATGACAAACTTTCCTTTACATCTGCCTGTAATTACCATTTGACTTGAAGTTGGCAGCACAGTGGGTTGACCACAAACTACTGAGCAGCTGATTGGGGAGGACAAATCATGCCGTGTTGACACCACCAACTCTGTACTGCCTACCTTTAGCACACAAAGTCGAGCTTCGATACAGCACGCCAACCTACATAATACAGCATGCCCCAAAATGCATTCATCATCTATTTCATCTATATAAACATCGTGCTCTTTGCTAAAGTCACCAAGATGCAAGATCAACTTTCTCTTACCGATAACTAGTGTGGTTTTACCTGTTACTGTAGTAAAATAGCAGTGTTCGATGATGTAGTCGGTCGATCGGTTGGGGGGGGGGGTGGAAGCCCGAGGTTGTCTGGTCTTAATACTGTTATGGTCGCCCCAGTATAGACGACCATCTGGCAAGGAACATCATTCAGGCTCCCTTCAACATGTATTGCATTCCAGTCCTGTTTCACCGACCGCACATGTAAGAAAATTGGGGCCTTCCCTCCAGCAATCACCGACCTTCGATCCCTAAGATCAGTGCTTACAAGTTTTCCGAATGTGCTGTATTCTCACCTGCCTCTCACTGCATGTATTTTCGCTGCTACTTCTACTGCTGCTCTTGTGGGCAGTAGGCTCTCAGGTTCCCTGGCTGTACACATTACCAAAACTCAGGCCGTTTGGGTGTGAGGCGGCGAAGTTCTGTAGTACAGACCCAGGAAGCGATGCCCTTCACAGCCATATGCAAATCCTTCAGGGTCTACTTCATGCTGTCTGCGTTGTCTTCATTCAGAGTCACTGCCCGTACCCGATGTCGGGGTGCAGCTCCCTGTCTTGCCGACACCTTCTCCAGTGGTCGACCAAGGTGGCCTGCATATTGTGGGGTGCAGCCAGACGTACTGCTTGTCGAACCTCTATATCGGCGATGGCATCGATGGAGATACCTGCTAAGGCCCCCCTGGTCGCTGGATGCGGCTTCGCAGTGGGGCATGTTAGATATGGCATAGGCACCAGTCATCAAAACGAAGCTCTAAGGCCGACACAAGTGTGGGGTACTCCAGTTGACGTCACTCTGGCAGATATTGTAGTATGCTCAATGTGGGGCCTCTCAGTACAGCTACGAAGTAGTAAGCCCGCTGCTAGGATGGCCAGCCATTCAGGGTTTCGACTATTTCAAACTGGTGTTGGTACTCCAACCATGAAGTCTGGTCATCGCATGAGGCGAGGTTAATTGAGACCCCCTTCCTCACTGCTGGCTGCACATCACCAATGCCGCAAATCATCATGTTCTCCTCCGAGGTCGCTGTATTAGTTTTGAGTGTCATTGCTTCCCCACTTTTCTCGGCTGAAGGTGTGGTGGTACTGGAACTATGCTGCTGAAGAAATTGTCGCCATTCGGTTCTCATTGTACTCATTTTCGGTTTTACACTGTCCATTCTGTTGTTTACACTGATCACCATTTAATCGTATTCACTAACTCGCTGTTTTCCTTTCTACATTCCCATTAACAGAGTCAATTTTCTTATCTACTAAATCACTTACTTTAGTTTTCTGGCTATTGACATGCCTCACTTACTATTACTGAACTAATTTGGTTATTTAGAGTTTCATTCACACTTTCTTTTACAGAATTAATTTTGATGTTTTCGATGTAATTTACACTATCATTCACACACCTAATTTGGGTATTTCCAGCTTCCCTAAATCGATTTGCACTAGCATTCACTAGGCTACTTAGCCCATTAATTAAAACTCGCAATGTTTATAATTTGGCAGACATTTTTCTAGTTAGCATTCACTGCGAATGTTGTACAAAACAGTCTTAATTTTGCGGCCTACAACAATTACAGTAGATTAATTTATTTTTAATATTACTACTTGCCTGCTGTTTTATTTATTCACAATTAATTGCCTCCACCCAACTTCTAACACCACTTTAAGATGGTCGCTGGAGGGGCGCACTGAGTTCGTGAGGGTTGGAGCTCATAATAAAAGTAAAAGGAATAAATTCAATAATTAAATTTATTCTCAATGCTACAAACAGTCGAACATATGCTATTTACCCGTCTGAGCATCTCTTATTGCTCTTACTGAGCGCAATATTTAAATACCACCTACATTCCAATTAAAGTCTTTATCACAGTATTGACTCTTGCCAATGTCAATTAAACTGCTCCAATTGTTTCTACACATTTATGAAAACAGACTATTTCCATCGTCCCGAATGTCTTTTCACTCACGCATCCAGTCCACAGTCCCGCAGATCAGCCCCACTTTTCACTGTACACAAGCTCGCCGACACTCTCTCGCAGATCGCTGCAGTCGTCCCTCCCCGCTCCGGAATCGCCCAACTGTATCTTAAGGTCGCACGAGACGACAAACTCTCGGCTCTTAATCACTCCCTCCTCAGAGGCCCGCACGTGGTACTTATACTTGAGTTAGATGCCGTCTAGAACTTTCTCGGCAATCCAAGATGTTCTGGTAAAGATAATGGTTACTACGACGACATTTCTGCGTGATAGATGGAGAAATATGATCGTCTCAGGGTCAGCGAGGCGCGAAATACGATAAGTTTATCGGTGTGCGGCGGTGTCCTTTATGATAGGCCGCTCTCTACGTTTAACGTTACAAATCTGACCTCCAGCTCTTGGCGCATTTCCACGCGAAGTAAACACCGGGCAGCGACATGTAACAATATACAAATATATATAAGATGATTTTAAACTATATGTCGTTATTAAAACCACGGTTTAAATGGGCTAGTATAAACAAGTCATGGTAGTAAAATGTTCGGAAATCGGAACTAGTATTTTTAATTTTCACTTGAAGTTAGCAAAACAACGCCGGAGTCCGCAACTTCTCATACCTGCGTGCACAGCAAGTTACATATCTCGAAGGACATATGAACTGGCCAGCCATGCAGAGAGTGCCTTAGCATAAAATACATGCGCGCGGCTGGTTTTTACTTGTTAGTATACGCATGTCAAACTACTTGAAAAATGGAAGACTGGAATTTGAGTAATAAAGGCTGCCTGAAATCTTTGCATTTCATTGCCAATAACACACAAACAGCAATATTGGCGATGTAGAGTCGGCACTTTTTTTTTTTTTTTTTTCATGGTATCCTGTGTAAAGGGGGTTGCCGCAAGACATGCTGGTTCTGTTCGCCTTCGAGATATGCCACTTCAATTTAAAAATTTTATATGAATTTCCAGAACATTTTACTGCTAGGATTACTTATTATTAATCCTTAGAGAAAGTGGTTTGAATTTCAACACGAAGTTGAAAACACCTTTCATAATGGACAAACACAATTGAATCACATTATTATAACGTCCTACTAGTATCCAGAGTAATCGCCTTTCGCATCATGTACAGCAGCTAGACGAGCTGGCAGGGACTCAGTCAGGTGCTGATAGGTCTCCACGGGTATCTGGAGCCATGCTGTATGCTAGGCGTCACACAACTCTTGAAGGGTGCGTGGCAGAGGAGACAGACGGCGAACACGAAGATACAGGTGGTCCCATAGATGTTCAATTGGATTGAGATCGGGGCTGTCTGTGGGCCAGGGAATAACTTTGACGTCCTGACCGTGCTCTTCCAGCCACGTGCTGTCACTTCTAGCCGTGTGGCAAGGTGCATTATCGTATTGGAAGATACCATCTTTCCGAGGAAAGACAATCATCATGTACGGGTGGACGTATTTTTCTTTTATGGAGAATTGATTCATAACCAAATTGAATAAGAGTGCGTTCCACAAGAATGATGATACCTAGAGAATACCAAGAGAACATTCCCCACACAATACCTCCGCCCCGCCCCGCCCCGCACCACCTTGTGTTCGCCCAGCAATGGATGCATTGTCTCGGTTCTCTGACGTTTCTCGCCGGACACGCTGACGTCCATCCGTTATATGCAGCTGAAAACGGGACTCTCGGGAGAATGCTACCCGTCGCCAATCAGCAGCGTTCCAGTCGCCATACTATCGAGCAAATTCCAGTCGTATTCGTCGATGCATCCGTGTTAGCGTGGGTGCAGTCACCCTCCGTCTACTCCGGAGCCCCATTCGCAGAATGGTTCACTGAACTGTTGCGGTAGCCACTTGTCTGGATGCTCCCTCGTTCTTTTCGACGGTGAACTGTTCAACTGTAGCCTGTCAGTTGGCCTTCACGCACCGCCGTAGTCGAAGATGATCTCGGACGTCATTGGAGAGTGGAGCTCCGCAGTTTCCATTACGGTTATTTCCAATGGAGCCATTCGTCCATTCACGATACACCTTTACCACAGAGGCACGCGAACAGTTCGTAAACGTTGCCGTTTCCCAAATGCTGCACCTCTTGGCCCGAAAGCCGATGATCATCCCTTTTTGCAACTCGGGTAAATCGCTTCCAGCACCAGTGACAGCAGGAAGCGCTCTGTGTACAGCCAGCCTGTCAGTTGCATTAAATACCCGCTTCACCAGCCCACGTCACTGGCTATATGTCATGGGCTACACGCTATATATATATATAGTATGTTTCAAAATACGTATTTGGTTCATATTATTGACGTAAAAAAGGGGGGGAAAATTTAAACTGCAACGAAATAAAAAAGAACTGCATGACGAATTACTAACGGTTCATTAGTAGAATTTGGTGAAATCAAAATATTTAACAAAATTAAATATGGAAACAAAAACAGAGATAATCTGTGGTCTCATAACATAATCCAAATAAGAGATGAAAATAAACATTTTTAATTTTATTTTCCAATTTTTAAAAGCACGTCTCATCAAATAAATTTTTCATAATGAAAGCGTCAATGTCACAAAATTTCTAGACAACCACCCGCCCATTACAGAATTCTTGGTAAATAGCACATTATAAGGATTTTCAGTAATTGTTTAATCGCGCTTCTACCTATTTAATGAGATATTATAAATTAAGGTGATATCCAATAAGGGATGAGTAAAAGTAAAATTTTTTAAGGCAGACTATAAGCGATTATGTTAAGCACATGAAATGTCTGCAAGCCATCACGAGAGACTATTTGACCACTGCAGTAAGCCTCATCAGGACTATTAAAGTTCGCAGATCATGCCTTTTACGTGGTTTCGATTTCTAGCAGTAAGGGTGATCCTGAACGTATTTGATTATGGTTTTGTATGTGGCTTAAAGAAGCCCTTATAAGCTACCTCTAAACTTTAACTTAAATCTTGCAACTAATGCTCTCGAACTAAATATTTCTCTCGTCAAGAGAAATTAGGATTCCTTTCAAAATTTGCATTCAAAGTTAGGTTTGAAGTTCGTCCACAGATAAGTACATTTGATTAAGATGCGCATGTCTGTTAAGCTGATTTGCCCAAGAATTACGGACATTTTACGAACGTCTCGTACTCAATATGGATTTTTGAAACAATAATTATTTACTGCCAATGCGAAATTCGTAATAAATCGGTAAATTTTGATTATAGGAGGTTTGTATGTGTAAAAAAGTTAAAACTGTATTTAGAGAAGTACTTATTTAAATAAAACATAGCACAATTTTATTCGCCAACATCTTTATGTGTTAAATACGTGAAGGGTGTGAGTAGCGTTGTTAATGTATATTATAAAATGATTTGATGAAGCAAATGTTATTCATAATAAATAATTCTTGACGAAGCTAGTAACCCTAAAAACCACTGTCGTGAGACATACTGCTAAGAATTTTTTATATTTCTGCGTGTTACAGCTAATGTTTGCTCCTAGTTTATGGAATAAAGGTTCATTTATATTTTAAGTAAGTTACACTTAGGGATAAGCACAATGTATATCAAATCTCTATCACAACAAAAAAAAAATAACATCTTGTAGTCGCGCCAGAAGCTGTATCCAACCCGCTCCCTGGTCACATTATTTCTGCCATCCCCGGGACCCCTCGCAAATCAGTAAATTGAGCAGGGCTTTCCTTCGGATTTCAGTTCGTTTGTTGGGCCCTCCCTTACTCCTTAACGGCTGGCATCGGAGCTACCGAACTGGCAGTGCCTTAGTAGGCGTGCTCCAACCTGATACTAAGAACGCCATTATTTCTCCCGTGTCCCCACCGCACATCCTCCCACCCCTAGCAACACCATCGTGGCCTCCCCTGCCCATCGTGGCCTCCTCGCCAAATGAGTTCCCTCGGGAGTCTACTGGAGACGAACATCGTTATACCGCTCCCCCTCCCAACCACACCGGATGCCGGAGACTTGCCGTTCGTCCTTCCTCGTAGGCGGCGCTGCACCACCACCCCCACCCCCTTCCTCCTCCCAAGACCGACCGGAAAACAAACTGCCGTCTTAAATTGTTAACGAAGTCTCCCCGAGGCCATTTCTGTTATGACAACTCGGGCTGATGTAAGATTGATGATGTCTGGAGGCGTCCTTCCCTCGGCCCGGAACTTATTACGTTCCGAGTCCGTCTGAACCCAGCGAAGATACAACACACAGATTCCATTACATTTCCCCGGGATCAAAACTACGAACTTTATTTTTACTCGTGGTGATCCAACAACTCCCAGATTAACTGTGAACAATTCGTAAAATTAAATTAATTTTTTTCTGGTGTATCATTAAATCTGTTTTTTTTTTTTTTTAAATCAGAACTCTTATACATGATTGAACTTTAGGCTATTCACGGAAAAATAAACAAATTTGAGGCCCTAGTTACTTTATCCTTTCGTCCATATTTCGTTGGTTATCCATCTTATAAAATAAATATTTACGTGTAATTAATAAACTCTGTATATATTCGACAGAACTCGGAAGTTAACATCTAAGGCTAAAATAAAATAAATTTATTGATTGTTATTCCTAATGAGAGAGCTTCCAGAAGCGCTCATTTTACCGTTGATAGCCTATACAAAATATTGTTCTATGAATTATTGCGCAAACTACCAAACCAAACTATTTTTCGGATTTACTAAAATGTTCCCAGTGTATTTTTTAAATTTAACTTCGTGTATTAAATTAATGGTTAATGACGACAGTAGTAGGAGTTGGAGAAGTCTGGCGCAAAGGATTCTCAAGTGGTCGCCAGGCGCCGCCCATTGCCACCTTGGATTTATCTTTTTTCCCTTTTTTTCTCACAAAATTTTGCTTTTTTTTCTCTCGAGAACGACTATTTTTCGCTTAAAATATCCCTTTTTCCTTTTAAACTTCCCATTTCCCCTTCAAAAAAGCACCGATCCCTTAATTAGCGAAGAACGAGCCCCTATTTAGCAAAAACGATTCATTGAATGTATTTGGGAAGCTCTTTTTATACCTGTGACCTTGACGTTCGACCTTATCTTGACCCTGTGCTTTGTGACCTTCGATGACATATAACCCAAAAAACACAAAAACTTTCGAAAAAAATTGTTCAAATAGAAAAAAATTTAAATCAAGTAAAACATTACACTAATGGCTCTGACCATCATGTTGAATGCCAGTAACATTGTCCATAATGATTTTGAATTACCTTTAACCTGAAAAGTCCCAAAAAGTGCAGAAAATTCAAACAAACAGAAACAAAATAAGAATTGTTTTAAAAACTTATTTAAAGATATATATAGGAGGTCTAGGGTTCGATGACAAGGGGATCGACTAAACTCTCGACACGACCGACCGTCGCCAGGTCGGTCAGTGTCCATCTCGTCGGCCATGTTAGATGTTGATGTCATTGACCTTGACCTTCAACCTCGATATTGGATGACCTCGAAACAGAAAAATAAAAAAAAAAACAAAAAATGGAAAAAAAATTCCAAAAATTAAAAACCAAGATAACAACTACATTAACTTAACCCGAATGCCACATTGGATGAAAGTCACATTGACCTTGAACCAGAACCTTGAACTTGGATAACTTTGAACCCAAAAAATTCGTCAAATTGTTTTCAAAATTTCTAAAACCATATTATAAAACTCTTAAAGACAATAAATAAAAAAAATTAATTTCAAAATTTGTTCAAAAATGTATAAAAAAGTAAAGTTTCGAAGGTTAAGGCTTATAGAGGATGTGGACTGGATCAGACCAGCCACCATGATATGACATAATGAGACCACCATATTGAATTCAAGTGACTTAACTTGACCTTTGACCTTGACCCCTTTTTTGTATGACCTTGAACCCAAAAACCACAAAAGAGTCCAAGTAATTAAAATAATTGTAGACTTCCAGAAATTATTAAAAAATCAATAACTATTTATAGTTAAATATTTATTTTAAGATAACTTATATTTACGGAGGTTCCCTCAGCCCTAAGTCCAGCAGACGACTAACCCTCACCAGTGTTTCTCTTTGGTTAATCAGACAGTTCTCCAATCAAACCCTCCGCCAATGTTTCTCATTGGTTGAATATTTTTGATCTCTTCACCCCCTAAAAGTGTTTTTATTGGTTTATTACTCATGCTTGTTTGACACGCCCTCTATGATTCTCATTGGTTAAATAGTCGACCGGCGTCCATCTCCCTCACCTTTGCACATTCTGTCGTATGCAGCCATCTTATTTTGTATTCGTTTCTAATTTGTTTTAATTTTCAACACCTAGGAGACACTAGTGTACTAATTATCGATTTCGTTACCAAAAGAGAGATCGATTTAGCCACCATGTTGTTTGTTGAACTTGACACTACCCTACTGACATTGACCTCAAAAATCGAGAAAAATCGCAGTCCAAAAAATTGTCAATTACTGTCTGGTAACAACAAAGTGATCATACCGACTAACAATACTAATTAACGAATGACTACACACAAGACCGAATCCAGCCAATACTAACTCCACCCAAGACTAGCTCCCCCCAAGAATAATAACATGCAAAATTAACTGCACCCAATACTGACTCTACCCATGACCGACTCCACCCAATACTGGTTCCTGACGAGACCAGTTTCTAAAAACATGATAGACCAACCGACTAGAGCAACGTGCCACCACCCACCTATACAAACAGTCTCCTAGTACGAGTCCCATAGCTAGCTAACCTCTTCGCAGAAAATCTTTGCAGAGTCTTCACAAAACATTTATACCAGAGCTGACCATACCAAAAGGGTCATATTACCTTACCAACACAACTTACCAAACCAACTGAACAAGCAAACCAACTTGTTGCGAAACAGTCCTCAACAATATTCCCCTCATTTCATTCGTTCGTCATATAGAAATCAGTCGATTTTAAACAATCCGATTAAGGCATGATACTTCAAATCGAACTATAATGCTGCTACTGTATGATTTTGATCTAAAACAGACTCTCGATTGCTTTCAGAGAAGCAAAAGAGGCTGTAGTTCGATTTGAATTATTATGCCTTACTCGGGTTGTTTAAAATGGACTAAGATCTATATGACAAACGAACGAAATTAGGGGAATATTTTTAACGACTGTTTCGCAACTAGTAGGTTTTTCTTGGTCAGATGGTCTTTAAGTAGTTTTGGAAAGTTAGTTTGACACTTTGGTATGGTCAGCCCTGGTAGAAATGTTTTGCGAAGATTCTGCGAGGAGTTTCTGCGAAGCGGATAGCTACGACACTATTATTAGGAAGCTTTTTTCGAGTTTGTCCTTCATTGTTTGTGTGTATAGGTATGTGGTATGGCAGGTTGGTCTATACTGTTTTGTAGGTATTGGTCTCGTCAGGAGCTAGCTTTGGGCTAAGCCAATCTCGTCAGGAACCAGTCTTGAATGGAGTCGATCTTTGAGTGGAGTATCTCTTGAGTGGAGTTAGTGGGTGGAGTCGGACTTATGTGCTATCTGTCGTTTATTATTATTGTTGGTCGGTATAGCCCCATGTTGTTACCAGCTATAAATTGAAAATTGTATGGGCTGCGATTTTTCTCGTTTTTGTTAGTTCAATGACATTGGCGTAAGATCAAGTTTAACAACCAACATGGCGGCTAAGTTTACAGTACCTCTGGCAGTGAAATCTATAATTAATACACGAATATCACCTAAGTGTAAAAAAAATAAAGCAAATTACAAACGAAAAAAATTAAGATTGCTGCATTCGGCTGAATGAGTAATGGTGAGGGAGGTGAGGATCTGTCGACTAATTAACCAATGAGAAACATTGATGACGGGTCGAACGAGTGTGAGTAATCAACCAATAAATAACACTCTTAAGGGATGAAACGAGTAAAATTAATCAACCAATCAAAAGCATTGGTAGAGGGTTTGATTGGAAAACTGGATAAGTAACCAATGAGAAACATTGGCGTGTGTCAGTCGTCTGCTGGTCGTGCTGCTGAGGAAACCTCCGTAAAGGTATTTTTTTAATAGACTTTTTATAATATATTTTTTCATTTTTTATAATTTTTGGAAGTTTATAATTTAAATTGATTAGTTGGAGAATTATGTAATTTTTGTTTTCAAGGTCATACAAGGTCACAAGTAAAAGGACAAAAGACAATTTCAAGGGCACTTGGTTTCCATACCTATAGCGGTCTTGTGATATAATTTCATGGGGGTTGGTCGGTTCCAGTCCCCCATTCCCTCTATGGCAGAACATTTCAATTTTAATTTCTTATAAATTTTTTTTATCAAATATTTTTATTTTATAAATATTTTTTGTAGTTTTTATAATTTATTTTGGGTAATTTTTTAAACAGTTTAACGAATTTTCCGGGTTAAATATTATGCAGGGTCAATGTCTTGGTTCAAGGTCACCTAGATACAAGGTGGCAGCGGATTACGTCAGTGTAATTTTTACCTAGGTTTTTATTTTCTTCTAATATTTTGAAAATTATTGGTATTTTTTTGAACTTTTCGGTTTCAAGGTCATCCAGGGTCATCGTTGAAGGTCAATGTCATCAATATCTAACATGGTTAAAGAGATGGACACTGGCCGACCTGGCGAGCATCGGTCATGTTGGGAGTTTACTGGATCCACCTGTCGTGAAAACCCATGACCTCCTACATGCACATCTATAAGTAATTTAAATTTTTTTTTTTATAAAATTTTTGGGATTTTGTAATTCTTCTGCAATTTTTTTAATTTTGTAAGGTTAAAGATCATTCAAGGTCACTGGGCACAGGGTTAATGTCGACCGTCAATGTCACAGGTAAAAAAAGCCCCCCAAATCCATCCAATGTGTCGTTTTTACAAAAAGGGTGCTTGTTCATTCCAAATGTGGGAATCAGTGTTTTTAAGGGGAAAACAAGACACTTTAAGGGAAAAGAAGAACTTTTAAGGGAAAAAGGAGATTTTAAGGGAAATATGGTCAATTCTGGGGGAAAAAGGGAAATTTTGAAAAAAAAAAAAAAAAAAAATGGGAAAAAGGGAATTTAGATATGGCGTCGGGCAGTGCCTGGAGCCTATTTATGAATACTTTTGCACCAGACTTCTAATCCTGCTGTTAAAGGCCCTTATTTTAAACCTCTTTATCAGTGTTTACGTAGTAACAATTTGAGCTACAAAGCTTGCCAATTATTTGCTTGATAAATAAAGTCAGTTTGAAACTAGTACTCCGCTCTTAGACAAATCGCGTGGACAATGGATAATAATGCTCGAATCTTAAAAAGACATTACGAAATATGTGTGATAGGCTGTTCACGGTAAAGTGAGCACATTTTAAGGCCCTTCTAAATATTTTCTTTCATATAATCTCCATGTCCCTGCTGCTTTTTAATACAGACATTGCAATGTGGCCAAAAAACACAGTGTATACATTTCACGGCCCTCAAAATTTAATGCCTGAGGCTGCAATAAGATATATTTATTAGTGGTTAATGCCCGTTGAGAAGGCCTTAGAAAGTGCAAACTTTACCGTGAACATCCCATACATCTTACTTGTATTAATTCCACCAGTCTTTCCTTAATTGTGAACTTATTTAAAAGCCTGATAAACAAAAATGTTTGTGACATTCAAGAATGCGGGCCGTGTACTAGAGCTAGACGGAGAAAAAGTTGCCACGATTTAAGGCGGGCGGAAACAACAAGCCATCATTCCTATAGACCAATCACAGTAAAGTGAGCTCTACTTGAAGCCCTCTCATTCGGAATAATAGTCAATAAGTATATTTTATTGTAGCCCTAGACTTTAAACTTCGAGTTTGGTGATATAAATACACTGTGTGTATTATTATCATGGAACTATTTATTATAATAGTTGTGTAAGGATAAAAAATAGCTGGCTGTAGAACAGTAACTAGGTCCTCAAATGTGCTCACTTTACCATGAACAGTCTACACCAAACAAATCTTATGCACCAACACATTTTGATGTGACGTATGTTCAGTTATTCACAGATGAAGGATACTATTTTTTTCATTTTCCAATTACAGTGTCAGCCACAACATGTGTAGTATGCGATACAACGGGAGGGATTTTTGTAGTAGTACACTACACAAATCCCTCCCGTTGTCGAAAGGTAGGTTTTTCGCTCGTCAAATTTACCACCTTTTGACAGAAATGTGAACGCCCATTGTAGATTGAGAAAAAAAGGTTAAATATCTGACGAGGACTGTTATAAAAGTAGCTCTAAAATCGACACAGCTTTCCATATTTTGTAAAACTGTGACTTACTAACCTCTGCCATAGTAAGATTTCGCAGTGTGCTCCCATTTTATGTACACACTATTAAGTCATCGTTGGTTTTAATTCAGAGTAAAAAAAATTATTTCTCATGTGTTCGACTATTGGTGCCGGATTTTTTATTTTTTTTATAACATTGTGCGTCGTGGTTATCCTGTTTACATAGCTTTACATCAAAGTACCGATGATTATGTCCTGACGAATATCGTCGTGTTGATCTATTTCGATTTCGTTTTCAAATCATGTGAATGATATTTGTGTTTGCAAAGCACTTTGGCTGTGTGTGAAACTGCAGAGGTTCGAAGGCTCTTCCAGTAAATAAGATTTTGGCAGTCTTTAACAATAGTTATTGCACGTTGTTATTGCTCTGTAGAAGAAGTTTTATATATATGGAAATGCAAAAGAGGTAAGGAAGGGTTCAGTTATTGACGCTACTCCGCTGAGTATAACAAAACTTTATTTGGAGATTATGAGTTATATGCGCTCGTTTTAACTAGCTAAGTTGTGTTAAAGAACTTGAAAAATACTTGCGTGTTATCTGAAGAGTAAGCTATCATTCCTTTTTTTTAATTAAAGTGTCCTTGTTTCACATACCAGACCTGGGTTGAAGTCAGAACTTGAGCTATTTCAAACAAGGTGCTAAGCACTTGTGCTGAAGGGGATGGTATTTCGAAACAGTGCACAAGAGAACATTATGGAAACTTTAGGACTCGAATCTGTTGTACCGTTTGGAAAGTACCGCAACTACACATCTAGGAAATGGCGATATCGCAAACATTGCGTATAAATGCAATAGTAAATTGTTACTAGGTGCTAAGGATATACGATTTCTATCCAATCAAGGCACCCAAGATCAAGAATATAAAATGCCTTTCAAATCAGTTCTGCGCTCTTCTTAGAGTCAATAAACTTTACCGAAACAATATCTCGTTGCACTATATTATTGCACACTGATTTATATGTTCACAAAGACAGATATATTAACAAGCACACATATAGCTTTGGGTTTTATTACACCTTATTTTGCATATTATATGTAATTCTCAGTTAATTTTTACCCTCCTGTACTTGTTACATTAATTTCCTTATTTTTTCATATTTAACACAATATACAATATCCACTATTCTTTTCTTTTTATTAATGCTACTCTATGGCAAGAGTGTGTATAATTCTGAGTATTTGTAACTTAATCTTGTTATGTTAACTATGCATTATTTATAGGTTTTCACAACTCAGAAACTATTATTTTTATTCAAAAACTAGTTATTTTCTTTTGTTTGCAAATTTTAATTACTTTTTTATGTTTTGGCTTTAATTGTGTCAGTTTTCACCGTATATAGTTGAGCTCCATTTTGCAATGAGTTTATAAAGTAGCTGGAAGTTAGGGCCTACTCGGGAAGGACCTTAAGGTTCCTGGGCATCATTTTTATAGCCGGGATTTTGAAATGCAAAATCCCCGGCATCATCGTAACATAGGCAGATTATTTAGACCGCAGAAGTTAGTTTACGATACAGCTAACTTAGCCTATTAAAGAAGAGAGCTAACGTTGAGCAAAACTAGCTTAATTTGTAAGTGGACGCTGCCGACGAAGAAGGACGCAACGCGACGTCAGGACGCCATGATGGAGGCGAGTGCGGCGATTTAAGAAGTAAGATGACGCCGTCAGTTTTATGGCCTATGGACTTGAGCCAAGTAGCATTTTCAACAGTATTCAAATGTTCCTGGTTATGCTTATCAAGGATATCACTACTACTCAAAATATAGTTGCTGATTTTTAAGTGTTAAACAGCTAAGTAGCCCGGTCCAGCTTGACCCGAGCTGAGCTAGTGTAAGGAGCAACATTAACTTTGACTTACATTTTATTGATGATTAACATATAATTTTACTGTGATGGGCATTTAAATTACTTTTGCTGGAGAATGCTTATTATTTTTTTTAAGGAATTACATAATTGCTTGTTATGTGGGAAAGTAATCGGAACTTTGACAGTGCTTTTCTGGATGGAGCTCCCAGCATACAGTATCAATCAGAGGCGCTTAACAGAAACACATCGAGATTAACACAGTTTAATTGAACTTCATTTTTATTTTTATTGCAGAAAACAACTATTAATTACATTTTATTTTCCCTTTTTATTTTATTTTGAGAAACTCATGTTCTGTATTTCAGTTTTCTGGCCTACTTGCAGAATCCAATTTTATTTAAAATTAATTCACATACTCTACAAGTTTAACATTATTTATTTTATTTCTCGTTTAATGAAAAAGAATTTTGGCATGATTGATTTTCTTTTATTTTTAATCTTAACTTATGCAGATTTTCTTTTTTATTAAATTGAATAATATGAATGCAGCGTTTCATTATTTGAATAACAGCTCAGTGTTTTATGAGTGTCAGTACTGTGTATGCAGATTTCAGACTTCCAGAAACTACATGTGCACCATAGGAGTGTAAGTTATTTATGGTATTGACACACACTTGTTCCAGAGATTATTCCCATTGCAAGAGTATATTTGTATTTTCCTATTTCTTAACCACATAGTGTGACATAACATACTCTCCAGTAAGTAATAATAATTTTCATCCCACAATCCTCGAATTCTTCACACCGTTGTGTAACGATCTGAGTGAACATACACATTAATATTATCAAGTTAACGGTCACTGTAGTGATTATACCAAGGAGGAAATTATTGAAAAAAAATAAACGTTTTAGCAGTTCTCTTGGACAGGAAACAGCAAAACTTAGCAAAACTCAAATATACGCAATATGGCAAGAATAAATTATCTTTTCTAAAACAGCCTAATTTACTTAGTAAATACTTACTTATACTATGGGTCAACGAACCATGGTATACATAATATTTACTTTATGTCCAATAGAAATGTCTGAGACGCTTCATTAAATTAAATATTTGTTCGAAAGTACTGAGTACATTTTTAGCGTACGCGATTAGTAATTACTATATCTTCGTGTGTGATGAGTATGTATAAGGTTTCTTTAACTTCATTGTATGAGAGCCAAACATTCACGCCTATTCAAAGCTCCTGTCTAACACGACGGATAGTTACATTAGTGCTTCTACAGCAATATCAGGTTCAATGTGAAGCAAGTAGTCAAACCACTACACCACCGCGGCTCCTACTAATTGATCAAGTATAGAACATTCTGGTGGGACGATAAAAGTGATTGAAAACTACGCTTGTCAAGCATAATTTTATTTGCCTACGTGGCGCGGGGATATTTTAATTGTCCAGCACTCATTATCATGTTGCACGGTAAGTGAACCAATCGGAACACATATTTCGGCCAGTTCGCACAATACCACACCGTGCAGAGTTCTCGGCAAAGGGGGGGGGGGGGACGGGGAAAAAAGTGGGGAGGGGTGAGTTTGGATCGCGCAGGAGTGAATGTTGGTGAAGTGCAGTTGGTTTGTGGAGGGGGGGGGGGGGGCTGACTGGTACATAGCCCTCGTTTTCCAGGTCACCGCTCCTGCGAATCGCTGCACAAACAGCAGTCCCAGTTTACCCGATGAAGTATCAAATAAGCTTCGACCTGGAAATGCTTGCCCGCATGTTACGGACTGAAGCGCGCGCGCGCACACACACACACACACGGGAGGCTCGCCCATGCGTGTGCATGTGTGCACAATGGGCCGGCAGCCCACACGCCCATTTACCACCTGAGTGCGAGGGGAAGGAGGACAGTATCAGCACTAATACAGGTATGTCAAGGCGGCGGGTCGTAGCTTTTACCCCATTTGCTTGCCGTTCTGGACAAACACAGTGCGCATGTCGCTCTGCGCAAACAACGAACTCTGATTCAATAAAGCGGCGGGAACTGAGCATCCACAATAAACCTTTATACGAAACACGAAACTCGTATGCCTGTTAAATAATTACTCATGTTATTAAACTAGTTTATGAAATTTATGCCAGCTCTGTAATTCTTTCAACTGTGATGTATCGGGTAGATTTATTGTTCGGGGCATACTCACTCTTACTTTCAACATGTCCGTTTGATTTGCGTGATATTATGTAACACGTAATTATTTTAAAACTCATTCAACATTATTCGCACCACTGACAAACGGGTAGTTGGTGACTATGATTGCTGACGAATGTATTCGGTCGCATTAAATAACCCAAACATACAAATATATGATGTATTTTAAAAATATTGATTCAACCGCCGCAATTAACATTTCTAGCCCCTCATCCCTGTACCGTAAATTACCATTAAGCATTTTGTAAAAGGTACAATTTTTAAATGCACTTGAATCATAGTGTTTTCCACTGCGTATATAATCATAAAATTAATTAATGTGATAGTAATTTTGTGTGGAGTGTGCCACAGAGCACGAAAAAACGCGCATATATATTATCGCACCGACCCCTTATCAGGCGATGGCTTCGTAGCCTTCTCCATATCTAAAAGTAAATGCTGCTACCCGCACAACGTCACAACTTTGAACGCGTAATTATTAAGTTTGACGCTTGGCAGAAATATTCTAAGTCCATTACCTTGAAAACAAAATCGCCCATAAAATCCGAACCACTGTACCGAATTCAGCCAAAAAAACAGCAATGTTATCACAATTACTCCAGCGGTGCAATTATCACAAAGAAATGCAAATATGAAGCAAGAATAATAATCTTACAGTCGGCACAAACAGCAACCAAATACAGAATTGCTATCCTGTATATTGAATCTCAAATCAACTCTCGAAATACAACCTTAATACACCACAATGGTGTATTCCTCCTAATGAGTGCTTTGGGTCTTTTTCCCTTCGTGTTATCTATGGGATTTATTTTGTAAAGGCTGTAACTTGTTCGTGAAGTATATAAAGGTTGTAACTTGTTCGTGTATTTCATTTCGCTCCGTGTCATTAGAGAAGACACATCAATAATGGTTCCTCGACAGACTCGTGTGTCTAGGTATTATCCTAAGATAGTATTCCGAAATATTTTCGTTTACTAATGATGACAATAAGGACGATAGGTATTGGACTGTTAAGATAAATTATATAGAAGAGAGTTATATTTTGGTGTCGTTTTTGTATCTTTTGGTCTGCAAGGAATAACCGCTAAAGCAGATAGTGGTTTGTTGGAAATGTGTTTCTTCAGGAAGTCGCATACTCCAAAGGATCCTGCACCTAAGGAAATTGGTGACATTGACACTCGTGATATAATATGTTGGAAGACTTTTCCAGTTCATGAAGGGAAGGCTGATAATACTGCTGTTTTAGCGAATTCGGTAACGCTTCCATGTTTTCGCGTAAGAAGATGAAGTTTGAACTTGGTGATCAGATTTGGTTGTATCGCAAGCTGGTTAGTACGACTGGTGACATGCATATTCATGGCCATGCTGAATTGCATTTTAATCCACAATACATTTTTTTTGCTGTAATAATCGGTTTATGTCTTGTTACTAAACAAATTGTTATTGCTTCTGTTCCTTTTTTGTTAATTGGCCAATAGAACACCCCGCTCTCCATTTCATGTCAGTTTTGTAGGGAATATTAGCAGCAAGTTTTATGTAACTAAATTTTATATATAAATAATGATTGCAGATGATCATGCACTTTAAACTGGTGAATTTTCTATTTCTTTTGCCTTGCCAATTATTATGAACTTTACTCATATTTGTTACAACTCACACTTCAAATTTACAGCACTATCCTAAATAAGGGGCATATTGCAATCTAAACTACATCTAAACTTACGCATTTAAATATACAATTTCATCCACCGTCTACCGCGGATTAGAAACCACAACACCAAACACCTCGCGTCGTTTGAGAGCGCCAAATCCCTTTTTTCTCGGAGGTTAAGGAGTGAAATAATGGTTTATCATCTTCAGAGACTCAGAAAGTGTTATATATTTATTTTGAAGATTATTTTATTCTTTGCATCCTGCATGTCGCTGGCATGTTAAATGCTTAAAAACCACGCCACAAAAAAAAAACGTGGTTCTAAAGAAAAGTTAGTGTCACAAATTGAAGTTTAAAATTGTTCCTTTCATTAAACACTTTGGTTGGTTTATAACGTGAAATCGGGCAAAAGCTTTCGATACCGTAGAAAATACTTCAACAGAAAATCTAGCAACACGAAAAAGCTTTTACCTTAAAATTTTATTTATTAATTTATGTTTTTTTTTCTCAATGCCACTGCTTTTTATCCAGATGGAAAAAAAACTCTATTAATTGTAATTAATTTACAAGCACTCCACCTTGTATCCATCTGCTCGTTAACTTTAGTACATGCTGCAATGGAGCACTTGCTATCATAACATGAAGCAGGAAACATATTTGTGCTAATTAAGACTACGAGAAACGGAATATGAACATATTAACACATTACAATGGGAAAACGATTTAATGATTGCACAAACGGCTCACTTCTAAACATCCTTTCTCGCACAAATTTTTTTAATTCGGTGGAACTATTTATGGCATTGTGTTTATTCAATAACATTTGTCAATTAATAAGTTTTAAAAAAATGGTAACATTGAAACGGAAAACGTGTAAACTTAAGCTCCACGGTCATAACAAAACAAACAATTTTAAATAATACGCGAAAACTGTGAATTTCTGCCATGTATATACGCTATTACACGGAATTTCTGTAAGCTGTGTGTGTGTGTGTGTGCCCGTGCGTGTGTGTATGCATGTGTGTGTGTGCGCGCGTCGTGTTTGGTGTGCGTGCGTGCGCGTGTGTGTGTGTGTTGGTGCACGGGTCTACGCCACATTATATAAGGTAAGCAGTACCTTGTTTTTCATACATAAGCGGTGCAGTTATTCATTTAACTCTCTTTACATTAATAGTACCCGTTCTTAGAAACATAATTAAATGCAGTCATCAGGGGAAAGAAGCAATCTTCGTACTTTTTCGATGCACCACAAAGCGCCTAAAAATAAGATTTGATTGCATTTGTACCCTTGTCCCCCTTGGAGTTGTTTTGCCTGCCATTTAAAATTTTCTGTTTTTAATTTAGGTAGCGTGTTGGGTACGGACTGATGCACTATTTCTTATTTTCTGCTATAGAAACTTGTATGCATTTCGTAGTGCACATGGGTATACCAGAAGGTAGCAGAAACGTAATATCTCGTAGTTCCAGCTTAAACAACTCATGCCGCTTGCGGAGTTTAAGCACTGGAAACTTCTTAGAACCCTTTTTTTCAATACCGGAATAAATACTGTTTTGAAAATACGATACACGACATGATGCTAGAACCTTACTAACATAACCATTAACACTGCTAAGTCGTAGGGAAGTGCTAGTGAAGAGGAGAAAATGCCCACGATGAACGAATCGAAACTATAGTCCATTCACGACTGGAACAGAATTATGATAATCAACCTTTGAGAAAAACACTCTAGCCATTAGCTGCGTGCACAGGTAGTAAACAAAGTGGTGGGTGCTCGTACAGCACCCGCACCCACCACTTGTTTTACTAGCTACGCATGCAGCTTTGGCTAGAGTGTTTTTCTCAAAGGTTGATTATCATAAGTCTGTTCCAGTCGTGAATGGACTATACACTCGCTGTACGAATTAACACTCCTCGTTACGAAGACGATCGTACACCTTATAAAATAAATTTTGCTCGTATAGTATAATCGTGCAAACCAAATAAGTGGCCGTTAAAAAAAGAAAAGTATCTATTCATTCAAAAAAACATGGGGCACAGAGAACATAACTACTTTTAGGAAAAGTATATCAATTTTTTTTAATATGCTACAAAGTTAACACACAATTAACACACAAAGATGCCGTACTATCACAAATAATTCGAATCTTTACATACTATTCGTAAATTGCTGACATTATCCATTTGTATGGTAGGAGACGACAAACATCCCAGAATAAATTTAGTAATTTGGACACAGGGAATATATATATATATATATATATATATATATATATATATATATATATATATATATATATATATATATATATATGGTTCTTCTTGGTAACAAGTGTACACTATGAACGGAGAAAAATGATGTGATTCAACTGCGTTTAAACTCACACGCACACTTCAATTTAGCGTAAGCTGCGAAGTGTTAAGTAAAGCTGGGTTTACAATAGAAAATTTAAGCGTTAAATTATGAGTTAAGACGTGTGCAGAAGAAACGAAAGTGTGTTACCTCGTGTGTTGTTTTCTAATGGGACTTAAACAGGGCATGTGCGTTGTTGGCATTTCCGTAAGTATTGAAATAAATAGTTATATTTTATATCTTAAGTGAAACTTGTGTGGCGGCGACCAATCATAGCAGAGCAGCCAGTGTTGTTGGCGGGAAACTCTTATTTACAGTAATGCAAGTATAAAAATAATGAAATGGCATATCTGTGCCCATGTTGACGATTATATTGTTTCACAAAAATAAGTTCCTCTTCAGCTTTGAAGTATGATCTGCTTAAATATGGTTATCATATACTAGGTAAAACTGGGAACAAAACTAAACATAACACGCAGTCCGCGTGTTAGCATTGGCTGGAATTAAGAATTAAAACATTATTGATAATTGCTAATATAGAAGACATTGTTATAGTTTATTTTTAAATTGTAAGTATATAGAATTAAATGAAGGAAATACATATTTTTAATAACTTTATTTTTAATGAACAATAATATCATACACACACTCTTTTATAGTGTAAGTTGTTGTTGAAACAAAAAATAAAACCAGCCACGGAATAACACTGTCAAAATATTAATAATTATTTTCCTTCAACATGCCCTCTTAATTGTTAATATTTTGCTTTGAATTATAATAACCAAGCTTTTATATTTGTACATCTTCTTTTTAAGAAACAAATAATTATTTTTAATAGCTGAGTTTTGGTAGGATAGCTGATTTTCTGTAGGACAGTAACAAATCTCCATCAATCCTTCCGAATATTTTTCTCTAGTGAAAGCGCACGTTTATACGTTTACTCCTTTGGTTCATTATTATTTTAATGAGTTCAATGTGGCTCATGTTATCAGTATTAAGTTGGCATTTTACTTTATTTCCAAAAATTTCTTCCCACAGATTTGTCATTTACATTAACTCTCTTGAGCATTCTGCTGGATATGAACTCAGCTTCTGTTAAACTCGTAGCTACTGTAGACTGTTTTCTTTATTTCCAGTTCACTAGACCATTTGTATAAAAAATCACATAACCTGATGTACTGCTGTGGGTATCTTCATCTTCAGCGTAATCCGAATCGCAGTAGGCTATTCGTTCTTCTGAACCACCTTTATTAAATGCCATACCACTTGAAGCTGTTCATTTGAAGTATTTTAGGGTTCTTTAAACATTAGCTTGATCATGAATTGATGGGTTTTCAATATCTCTGCTCATATAATTCACTGAGTACTCTAGGCCTACATCAGGTCGAGTTTTAGTAGAAATATATAAAAAGAGGAACCTACTGTTTCGCGACATGGAAACTTACTGTCAAGTTGAGAATATTCCTTTATATTTTGAGGCGCTATAGATGTAATAACTGCTTTTGCTTCTTCCACACTGGTTTTTGAGCAAAGTTGTTGGATATTAGTTTATTCATTTGGATCAATTTTAAATTGTTACGACCAAAGTGTAGTTCAGTACCTACAAATATTTTTGGTTTTTTATCAATGGTAATTTCAAATTCTTCGCTGAAACATCTTAATAAATCGTCACTTTCGTTTCCATCAAGATAAAGTACAATGATTTCATCAATATAAGTACATAATATTATTGATTTTTCGTAATTATAAAAAATGCATTGTTTAATTTTTGTTTGCCTGAGCCCTTTACATTTTAAGAATTCGGTTAGTTTTCTTTTCGATCTAAAGTGTGCTTTCCTTAGTCCATACAAAGCCTTCTTTAATTTTAACACTTAACCTGGGGAATTATATATAGCCTTTTGGAACTTTCATAAAAACTACCTCGTCCAGCAAGCCATATAGAAAGGCGGTGTTTACATTAAATGTTTGAATTTTATGTCCTCTTTTGATTGAAAACTGCCAAAATCAGGCCTAACAAGTCATTTTCACTCACCGGGTTAAACAATTCTTCTCAATAAAACATATTATTTTGCTCATGTTTTTTCACTACCAGCCGTGCGTTAAATTTTTCTCCATCCTTGATCTTAAATATCCACCAAGTACTTAATATCTTCTTGCCGTTTGATTTATATTTTTCTATCAATTCCCAAGTATCATTTTTATTAAAGATATCTTTTCCTCATTTATTGCTGTTAGCCATTTTTCTTTGTCCGGGCCAGTAATTGCTTCTTGAGATGTCAATGTATCACATTATTGTTATTATAAAAAATATAATTATTTAACGTTGTAGGTAATTTTCTTGTTCTTTTTCCTCTGCCAAGATCTTCTTCCTCACCAAATAATCGCATATTTGATTTCCTTCTACATTTTCCTCAATGAATGGATTTTCTTCCAAAATTTGTTCGTCATATTGGTTTCTTTCTAAAAGTTCACCGTTTCCTTCTTGCTTAATGTATCCTTGTGTGTTTACAGTTTCTCTATCAATGTCTTCATTAATGTTTCTTACATTTTCTTGACTATTTTCTCCATTAGTTGATTTATGCATATTCACTACAGTAGAGTTTGAAATCTTTGCAATTTATGGACCATTTTCTCTGTCGGTTTATTTATACATATTCACTGGAATAGAGTTTGAAGAATTTTCAATATTTTAATGGCAGTTAATAATTGAAGACAAATTGACATCTCTTGAAATTACAATCTACCTTTTATCTCCGTCACACAAACGGTTTTCGTTTGGAGCATTTGCATCTTTTTGGATTTAAACCTCGCTTTTACTAAAAATCGCATTTTCTTCATGGGAAGTTTCAGCACTAACAGAAAGTAAATTTTTAGTCAGATGTGGCACATATGACACATTTTCAAGATTGCACGCAGCAGATTAATAATTAATTTACCTTTTTCATGATGTTTTTAAACATACATGAGCAGGAAATAACTCGAGATAAAAGTCATATACGTTTAACACATTAATTTAATCACACACCACCAAATTATTATTCTGCATAGCAAAAAATACATTGAATACTTTTAATAGCGATATTCTTCTCTGAGTCATGGCATTAAACGTATTTTTTTTTTAGTGTACCATGTGTTCCCATAATTCCACAATCTTATGGCTTCGAAGTTTCAGGGAGCCCAGAAATGTATTAAATTTTTGCACTCGTCAAGTCCTGTGGCGTGTGTCCGGACGAGCTGTCAAAACGGCGAACAGCAGCGCTGCTCGCGAAGTTCTGCGACGTTGGTTCCCCTAGGGCACAAGTTGAGAATCGCCGAATCACGGACGCCGGGCACTGGCAAATTATGGTTTCCCCCAATACGTTGGTAATTCTGTCGTACAGAATATTCCCCTCGTCCCACCTTATTCCAGCCATTTTTGTTAGTCTGTAGGCGGCACGCTTGTAGCGTGGTGTGGTGGAGATGCTGTCATGGGCACGGCGGTACAAAAAAAAAAAACTACACTGCTTTTCTCGTCTTCGTCACTGCACGAGATGGCAATATGCACAAGTCCAACGAGCGAAAACATTTTGTTTTTCACTGTGTATTTTTGTTATATAAAATATTAAAGTTCCCATGCACACTGAGATTTATTTTTTTATATTTTTTTTTACAAAGTCATGCAAAACTTCATCGAGGTGCATACACATCGGGCACCTGTGTTCTGGGTTGGTTTTCCTCGCCGTCGTCGTCTCGTGCTTGCAAGCAAATTTATTGAAGGGGAGCGTCTTCGACAGTTCAAGTTTGAGAGTAAATGACGTTGATGGTGGCATCTTGCAGGGTGGTGTCTTCCACAGGCCAGGACGTCATGAGGGCTGCTCGGCTCTGGCCTTGCACCAGCCTCTGCGAGGTGGTGCAGCCCTCGAAACTACGTATTGCACGGGAGGCAGTCCCCCGCATGTCTTCATCCTGCTGTAGGTAGGCTGGTATATACTTGACTACAGTCAACATTTCGTGAATGTGCGTAGACCAGGAGAAATTCTTTCCGTAAGTACGGCAACTCGTCCCATTTGTCCAAGGGAATAAAGCAAGCACACCCTTCCAATTACATAAAAGGCCTAAAAGTTTTTATGGCCACTCGAACAACACCGCACATTTTTAGTTTTTAAGGGTGAGAAAATGACTGCTTTGCCAAGGAGGCTCGGGGCGCGCCTTATAAAGTGTTATGAAGGGAAAATACATATGCGCTTGTGACTAATGTAGGCCGCTGATTGGTCGAAACGTAATTTTCCGAAACACACGAGTAATTAGCCAATGAGAGATTACCATGTGATGTGGTTAGCCAATGAGAATCACAGGTAGGAGCAGAGCGAGCGCATCTAAATTGGCTGAACGAATGTGAGTAATTACCGATGAGAAACATGGGTGGGATTGAGTAATTAAGGAATGATAATCAACGTTGTGAAGGGGGTGGGGGGATGGAGGCCTACCGATTAATTGGTCGGGCGAAGATGAATAATTTATGATGGTGGGGGTGGGGAAATGGGTAAATTAAGTACATTAGAAGGGGATCGAATTAATGTGAGCTATTAGTCGATGAGAGGCATTGGTGGTGGGGGTGAAGGCCTGTCGACTAAGAAGCCAATAGCAACTAATGGGGGTCAGTCGTCTGCTGGATATAGTGCAAGGAGGTGGGGGACCTACGGAAATGTAAGTTTTTTAAATGCCTTCTTTAATAATAACATTTCAATAAAACCTTTTAAACATATAAATACTTTATTATTTTTAATGCTACTTTTTAAATAATTTTAATAAAATCTTAAAATTATGTTTTGTAATTCTTTATATTCTTGATATATTTTCGGAATTATTTAGGTGTTCAAGGTTGAAGGTTGCCTGTGTAAGCCTAAGTCAGAGTTACCGATATCCAACATGGCGGAAGATACGGCCGCGAAGGGATCGGAATGACAGAGCGTTTATTTCAAATTTCCATGCATTACAATTGTCAGCAATTTTAAGTTTTTCGATAGACGATATTTCATTTTCTATATTACTCATCTTAAATGCTAAAATAATTTAATAACTACTAACACCTTCTATTGGATCAATCGTTTTAGTTGCTATTTCACAATTTACACGACAGCTCTAAATTTAAAGTTCTGTAATTGTTTTTTAATACGTCCATCCAACATATTTTTACGATTAAACCATACTATCTGCTGCCATATTGAAGTATATTTTTAAATTATAAGTGGGTATATAGTTCCATTGAAGGAAATAAACCTTTTTAAATAAGAAGGATTTTTATTGAACTAATATCACAAGCACAATTTTTGAATCTAAGTTGTTGTTAATACAATGGACAAACCAGTCATACAAGAGAACAGTCAAAATATTAATATTTATTTTCTTTCAGCAGACGTGACTCCCTATGATACATAAGTGCTTACTGCATAGTTCTTAACACACAGTTATTTTGTTGTTTACCCAGCTGAACTACTAGCGAATGGCACCGAGTCATTGCATTCAACAGATTTTTGTGTATAAATAGTGATATTTTGTAATACATCGTTGTAATCTGCAATAGAATGTTGCGACTCTCTTTATTATATCTAGATGCCATGCATTTGTTAGTGTTATCATTACTGATAATAACTTCAGTGTCTACCTTTGTCGCACTGTTATAATTCCGAGGTTTCAATGTAGAATATAAAATGGCGTGCTCTGTTATACTCGTGTAACTGTAAGCACACATAGCTGCCAGCTATTCAGACAATAACCAATAATACACTTCATTATTTTTTAAGATGGATCTTACAGAGTTGAATATTGTATTCTTTCTTTTAAACACACAGATTTATGTTATAATTGAGCCCTAACAATGTCCGATTCTGCAGTATGCAGTATGCTTTGCGTCCTTTGCACGAAATGACTGTATCTGTATGAAAGGATGTACGTCTTATTACTTTAGATGTTTTCACTTATCGTTATGATCATGCTTAAAGAAAAGATAGTAAGGTGCACATTCATACAGCGTTCGCATCCATCTATGCGTAAATGTTGTACATGACTCAGGAAATGACATACGCAAGTACATGGGGGAACGAATGTGTGTACGTATCGCGTCCTTGCAGCACATAGGCTACTATTTTGAAAAGCAATTCATAGTTCATAGTTGTTATTCTTTATATTATTTTTTGCTAAGGAGTGGTATGGAGGTGTTTAACTTTCGAAATGGCCACTGAGGAAATTTCTTTAGTTATATGATCTGTGATCTTTAATCATATAAAATATACAAGATAAAAATAAACAATATTCATCGTGATTTGTTATAAACCTGGCGTGGCAATTAATTTAAAGTAATATGCAGGACAATAAGAACACTGCCAAAATTTTACAATACAAGGCAGTAATGGGTGTTCAAGTTGTATCAACATTCGAGAATTAATATTTATTAATTTTATTATTAGTGTTAAATTATAATTACCTCTGGTTTGTACAAGTTTTATTAATATAGTATAGATAATTTCGTTTACTGCATTAAATACTTATTCGAACCGTTCTTGAAAAAATGTCTGTGATTGATTAATTGAAACAGTTTCATTGTCCTGCGCTTTCCAGCCACAGCACCTAATGGGTTGGTAATTCTACATCTATGCGCCTACGTTCCAGCACATATTCACTTTTTGTTTTCCGTTACAATTCTTGTTCAGAATCTTATCAGCTGACTCGTTGCTGTAACGGATGCAAATGAAAGTGCCTATTGGAATGTGTCTCGTATCGAGCCGATTGGAGTATGCTTGGATACATAAGTGCATTCCTAGGCTCGGTCACAGTCTTAATGACACTTGAATCGACAAATCTAAAGTACTAATTATTTGTACGAACAGGCACCTTTTCACCTGTGTAGTAGGTCACAACCCCAAACTGTAAGCACTAAGTCAAATTGTAGAGCTTCGTCCGTCTAACATATATTTCTCGAAAATTGAGCATTCATTTCCTGTCAATTTCCTTTCACATAAGTACGGAATGAAAACGGCACTATGTTGCATGACATCATTCATGACGTCCTAGTGCCAAATACATATTATTTATGAACCTATAAGATTTTTGGGCGACTAAAGTAAAGTTTTTATGCACGAAGATTTAACCGAAAACCTGCATGTTTGTTCAGACTGAATGTTTCACTGAAATATGCTGCAAATAATCAATATTGACGTATATTATTGGAAGTATTTCTGTACACTTTATTCCTCCGTTTCACGATGAAAATTACTCGACAAATTCCAACTCACATTTGTTTTCTGAAACACTTGTCTAAAATGTGATTTACCTACCAGTAAATATTTTTGAAGTGCTGCAAGATGTAAAAATGTTAAATATTCGGATTATTTGATCTTAGTTATGCATTGTTTAAGAAAATGAGAAGTTTTTGTGGCCCATGTCATACATCATCCCCCCCCCCAAAGTATTATCTCGTTAAATATGTCCTACAAAAACCCAGGACATTATTTTGACACACACGACAATTGCAGTACTTTTAACACCTTCCAGTAGTTATTTTATTGGAATTATGTTACACAATTTTTAATTGTCTTTATTAGCGCATGTACATGTCCTTATCTTTCATAGGGAATGTAAACATAGAAATGCTGTATACTCCATTCACACGTCTATCCTTACAGCCGCCACTAGTAACACATGAGTTGGGTATTCACAACCGCAAGGAAAACTGATAACTCGCGTAAGACAGGCTCACCTTTAGTAGAACGTGAACGAACACGTGGTTGAGCCTAATAGCCGACAGCCAGGGTTATGACCTACTTTTGCCGGCTGAGGAACTGGCAACACCGCAGGGGTGGCGAGGTATTTCGTCTGCTGCTTCGTCTCCTACCACGCAGTCGAGAACACTAGAGCTCCTCTGAACTATCCCAAGAACTAACAAAAATAACTCGACAGGCATTTTCCTATCCCATGGCCACTCTAGGGTATATCTTTACTCATTGCTACAGCCCATCGAATGGCTGTCCCTATTTTAACAGTTTAAATGATTCCTACAATTCACAGGTTTCTTTTTTCAGCACATCACTTACATTGTCTTCTAACAGACTGGCCCGCACACAGTATCAGCAAAAGAGCACGCTGTTTTGCTCTTGCTGCAACCTCAGTCTGTGCTGCCCCGTCTCCTAACTGTGCCTCCAAAACAAAGTCATCTTGTTCCAGTAAATAAAACATTGACAAAAATGATAAATAAGCAGTTGCTAGAGTTCTCAGGCTGTTCACGGTTAAAAGAGCGACTAGTTATTTTCCTTTCAGTTTTTTTAAAATCATATTTACCACATTTTAAAATAATTTTTTTCATGTAAGAAATAAACACTGTGTGTATATTCCAATGCACTCGGAAGTTAACGTCTAAGGCTAAAATAAAATATATTTATTGATTATCATCGCAAATGAGAGGGCTTTTAAAACTGCTCACTTTACTGTGAATAACCTATAACTATATTTACTTTAAAAAAATATGTGAAAACGTAAGTTGAGCCGGCTAGAAATTGTACGATATCATTATCCAAACTCGACGCAGCAAATCTCCCTCATACTAACCGAGTGAAGTGGTAAAACTTTGAATTTCCATTATTTTGTTTTCGAAACCTCATTCGGCCATTCTGATTTTTTTTTTTCTGACATCACCCCTGACGAACGTTGGGACTCTTCCTGACAGGCAATCGTCGATTCTTTTCACGTCCCTGTTTGTCTGGGCAACTTGCTCCGTCTGTAATGACCTTGCTCTCGATGAAACGTCAAGCCCTTTATACCTTCCTGTATACCTGCTAATGCTGGATCCAGCCGAGGACTCGGGCCTGGATGAAGACGCGGGATGTGATCGAAATTTTGGAAGAGAGAAAAGCATGAAAATCATTCCGAGAGTGATGAACTTTGAGATAACCTGTCACCACGCTCCAGTGGTTTCTCAATCGAAATTCATGCTGGTGAGACAGAATCTGATAAGAAAGGCGCTCTCTCTTCCTTTAAGTCTTTCTTTTGAAGAGAATATCCTCCGAATGAAACAACGAGGAACAACGGATTCAATGACTCGTACGTAAATGCAAGGCGCTTATGGAATGTGCTTGTGTAGAACGAGATAAGTTTTTTTTTTTTTATATAAAACATAACAACTGAATCGTGTAGAAATACAATAGTGTGGAAACAATTATTTCCTTTAAACGTGCTTGTTTTTCTGGCATCAACTATACATCTGACAAATTTTAATTTGGGAAACAGAGAAAGTCAGCCCGTATAAAAAACTTATCCGTTGAAAGTTTTTCTTGAAAGAAACTATTTTTGTTTATGTTTTTATAGGCAACGTAAAATTTTTCATGCAATAAAATTAGAAAACAAATAAAATAAAATAACTTACATTCTCATAGATTCAATACGGGCATGATATGGGTGTTATTGTAAACGCCACACGGTATTTAAGAAACGTACAGCTCATATGTAGACCTCAGTAAAAGGATTATTTCCTTCAGTAGCTCTGGTAATGAAGATAACAAACACATCAGCAAAAGTGAAGGAAAGGCTATTTTAGAAATCCTCGAACGCTTCAGAAATCTTCTGGAAGGCCATATAGAGGACATATATAAATAGTAATGATTTTTATAAACAGGACTGTGCTTTATAATGGACGGTCACTGGCAGAGAGTAAGAAACTGTAGATCGTTTATAGCGATTACGTGGTATTAGTAATACATAATAAGTAACAAATTGTTTATACGTGGATGTAGAATACAAAATAAGCCAGTAAAAAACCCATGCTTAATTACACATTCTGCACCAGCCTGAACTACAGTTTTAACTGTGTAACATTAAAAAAAATTAAAGGTTATTTCTTTTGCTCATCCAAGTAAAAGTTTCGCGCTCACAGTGAGGGAATTCAACTGGTAGTGGACCATTCTATCCCTCTGACGTGACTATTTAGAAACGCAATTTCGGTAATGATACCGTAAAATTTTATTGGCTACACTTTATGGTGTATTTCATATCTTTAAATTATGAAATATATTTTACTACTTCGAGAAGTCGAATTGATAGGCCTACATATTATATAAAATATTTAATTTAATTTCCTCGAGTCCCTCGTTTTTTTAGATATAGGCATAGTTCTTTGCGAAAACCAACATTGTTATTATTTTAGAAAATCTTTTGCGTGACGAAACTTACAATTTTCTTTCGTTATAAGTCGAGTATGGTTTTCATTTTCGCCCGTCATATGGTGTCACAAACACGATGCGTTGTCGCTAAGACATTTCGCAGGCAAGATTCTGTTTTAGTCATTTCATAGCTGGTCACACGACGGGGTAATTCCGCACGTCCCACAGCGTCTTAAGCATTGTCACACAAGCGAAGTTAAGCCAAAGTACCTATATTTCACGAAACTTTTGTATTTGAGTGATGCGAGTTGTTATTTCTATATTTACGAATCTCAGTTTGTGTACAACCCCGTAATATAAAAGTCCTTGTCCATGTTATGAACAAATACACTCAACCTGTGAGCGCACAGTGAAGAGTGAAGACTATGAAGACCGAAGACGTCATTTCATAATTTGGCCAAACATTCACTTGTAGCCTCCTGCTGTTGCAACGTTTCGCACAATCATTACTACAGTCCCATCGTTGAGATGTTTGTGCGACGGTAGTCCAGAAAGGTAGATGCTGATTGTGAACTCCACAAGGTAATAGACTACCATCCATTTATACTCACAACTTTCCACAGATTTGTTGTCTATGTATACCCACGGTGCCACGGTGATGAAATGGTCAGACTACTCGCTTCCCACCTCGGCGAACCGTGTTCGATTCGCGGCTGGGTTGCTCCCGGATTTCCGCATGTGGAAATTGTGCCGGATGATGCCGCTGGTCGGCGGGTTTTCTCGGGGATCCACGTTTCCCCCGCCCCTTCATATCGGTGCTGCTCCATACTCACATCACTTCACCCTCATCGGCTCTGAAGACCTCGATGTTAAGAGCTGCCAAAATTTCTCCACTCCTTTCTCCTCTCCATTCGTACCCATTCAGATAACTTCGGTAAATCATGCTAATGACTTCATATACGTTTATATTGTTAACGGCGGTAACAATGTTACTTAAACACGTATATACGTAGACTATAACCTGATAAGTAAAAAACAGCGCAATGTATTTAACTGATTGCACAGTCTTGGAAAATAAGCTATTTTATTATTTATAAAGTCCAATTTTGACAACTATTTTTTTGCTGTTGTAAGTGAAATGAAACTTTATTCCATAGAGACAGGTAGGTACCTTTTTTGTTCACACGTCTTTTATTTGATAAATAATTAATTTTTTCATTTTGGTATGAAGGTTACGAGCATGAAAACGGTGTAATATATGTAAAATATTACTGAAGACAAATTCGAATCTTTCTTTCCCTCATAGAGAATAGAACTCGGAAAATTTCTTAAATTAGTTTTTAGGTATTTATATAGTGAACATTTTAAAACAAAGGGATTAATGATGTGTTAATGTGCTACTAATGAGTATTTAAGTAACCAAATGTACCCCTTTTCACTGTCTTGCAGATTGAATTAAAAGAATATGCTGAAATCAATTTTTATGTATTTTTAATACGCCAACTTTTGAAGCCAAAAGTTCAACGGTACCTCATCAGGTTTAAACGCTATTACCTCTATTCACTCTCTCAGAGGCTGTATTTCAAAACGGGCTTAACGTCTCGTCAACAGCGAGGTCATTTAGAGACGGATCAAGTTGTCAGAGAAGCGAGAACGGAGAAAGGATTCGGCGATGAGCCTGTATTAAGGAACCACACCAGCATTCACCTGCAGCGATCTCGGGGAAGCTTTGAAAACTGAAAACCGGATGGCCTGACTGGGATTTGAACCCTGATTCTACCGAATGTGAGTCCAAAATTTAACAACTGCGCCACCTCACCCGGTAACGTAAAATAAACTTTTAGTTATTTGCATAGACTATCTTTTGAAATTAAGAGTACAACGTTATTTCATAAGGTTTATAAGCTATCGGGGAGTCCTGTGAAACATATTTTACTTATTTAAACTCTCTTAGGGTAGAGTTAAAAAAAAACATTGAAATGTATTATTAGATATTTGCATAAGATACCTTTCGAAACTATGAGTATAACGATTATCATCGGGTTAAAGAGCTATTGAGTAGTACTCGAAAACAAATTTTAACTCTTTCCTCCCTCTTAGTGTCGAATTTCTAAACATCCTTTCTTACTGGGAAACTGCTCCTTAACCCTTTCAGACCTGATTAAATTTTCCGAATATTTTTTATTTAGTTAATTCTGAGTCCAAGAGATGGCATTAGTATCTAAAACCACAGAGTAATGATACTAAAATGAGCAAAATAGGTCTTTGTTGCCGTAAATGTAATTTTAAAAAACCAAACACCTTCAATGGCATCAACTGATGCCATTGGGTCTGAAAGGGTTAAGGGGAAGCCATTCCATCATTTTCATGCTTTTGCACCCAGTTGGTTGAGCTATGCGTTTATGAGAGTGTAAGTCAGTCAGACCTTCTTTTATTTCATACATATTTATGTCGTACAGTGTTCCGAGATATAAGCGGAAAAGATTGTTATCGTACAGCTCAACACGTAAATTTCCTTGCCCGAAGTCGTTAAGGTTCATTTAAGGCAAGGAATGTACAGATCTATTGATTGATAAGTCATGAATTAATGTGTCGACTTTAAAAATAAGTTTAGTTAATTCAGTAATCTGCCGAAAATCCTTTTTATTCCGATCTCCCTCCGGCATAACGTTTCACACTTTGGAAAGCAAAATGCAAAAAATGAAACTAATGCTCTGCACACAAATTATTAAAATAAATTGAAACGATAAATTTTTCTGTTGCTAGAAGTTTGAAGATATTCATTAAAAACACAGTTATTGTACTCGGATAGCAACCAGTAGACCAAAAAAAATGTTTACGTCACTTTTGATAAAACCACTCTACCGCAATAATTATATAACAAACGAGATAAAGGTCATATGACCGTAAGATGATTATTTATATCATAGTGGATTTAGGTCTCCGGTTTCATCTCGGAGTTGGACATTTTCTCTGGCAGAAATTTAATGTCAGTTAAGTCAAATTAATGGAGGAGGAACGCATTTTTGCAACATAAATTTTTCGCCGAAATTGTTTTATGCCTGTAGTCCATATATCAAAAGGTATCTGGGTTTATCGTCTGGAATAATATAACTGCTGAACTAAATTGGTATACTTGAGTGATTTCTGGTTTCCTTCAGCTTTCTCGCCGATTCGAGGAAGTACAATTTGAACTCATTCACGTACATGACGTATTTCACAAGTTCATTCTTTTTATGTACTTGTTTGATTTTATTACAGATCTTAAGACATTATCCTGTGTGTCTGTCAGTCAGTAGTAGACAGGAAACAGTGTTGGGGGTGAGGCATTAGCACATAAATAAAAAGTTTTTCTATGTAGCAGTATCGAATAAGAAGTCTTTATTGGCACGAGTGTATAGATGATTATGAAATTTAGACAGCTGTCAAACAAACTCGCTAAATACACGGGTCAGTAAGTTTTCACTGACTGGGTAGAGGACGCGTGTGTGACCATAGTTTAATCATGGTTTCTTCACATTTTTTTTTTCAATTTAAACTTTGAAATTCACACGTATGATGTATTCGGTTGTTTCCTAAATATGTAATGTATCACGAGCGTTTTTAAACTTGTTTGAACACAAAAGTACCTTATTTACGGTGAAATTGAACTTTTCCTTATATTTTATTTATTAATTACAACCGTAGCTGTTGCCCGTGGCTTCGCCCGCGTGCAAAATTCAAACCATTATAATGACCAAATGCTATAGCTTAATGATTGATGGCATATTTTATATATTCCGTAAGAGACTGTTCTTTTTTCGGGATGAAAAGTACCCCATGTGCTAATCCAGATTATAACCTTACCTTGTACAAAATTTCATTCAAATCCGTCTAGCCGTTATGACGTGATTGAGTAACAAATAAACATACAAACTTTCGCATTTATAATGTTACTCGTATTAATATAACATTTCATTCTTAAGTAATATCACTAAAATCGGGTAGAAAATATATGTGTTGGTAATGCCTAGTAACAAATAGTTCTTATGTAAAATGTTATTATACTAAGTGCGCACGGATCTTGTGCGTCGTCCATTTGGTGTAATTTTATAGACTTTGTTAATCTTTGCTAGCATTAGGTGTAGGAATATCATTGAATAAAAACTTTAGTAGGGCCTCAGAAATAGTTGGAAGTAACCGTGAATGGACTATATGAGCGAAGGCTTTCCCATAAATCTCTCTTTCGCGCGCCGGGATGGGCTGCCCCATCCTACGGCTCCGGGCTCGCGGACAAACCTGATATGTGGCCGCACCGCACGTCATCATTCCGCTAACGAGGCGCTGCGCCTTCCCAATTGCGGCCACTACGCGAGATTGCGCATTTATACCTGTCTCCCGCGCCGTCGATTGACGACCCGACACGGGCTCGTATTTTTTAACCATCCGCATGGGGGGAATTCTATTCTCAGGCCTCCAGACCCTGCTTTGATGTATCAAATTGGAAGAATTTCGACTAATGAAGGGGCTGCTCTAGCTGAGCTATTGGACGAATCTCTTTCCAACAAGGCGAACCGGATTCAATTCCCGGCCGGGCCACACCCGGATTTTTTTTCAAGAGGGAGTCGTGTCGGACGATATATATATATATATATATATATATATATATATATATATATATATATATATATATATAGAGTTGTCCCCCAACATTATACAATCAATAAACGCTGTATAAAAATATCGTTTTCCAACTGATTACATTTAGTATTAAAAAAGGTATCAAAAATGATCCTGTTTAAAACATCCCTCCCCCCCTTCCACGCAAATCAACATTTTTACAAGATTACATCTCTTTCCAGCTATATGCAGGTTACATATAATTATTTTGCTTTAAACCAAACTTAACAAAAATGGCGGCAAGGCTCACCCCTCCACATTTTAAAGTGTTGGCGGAACAGCAGTTCCTGCCCAAGTGAAAACCCTGTGCTGTTTCCCCGAATCTGGGCGAGAAACCTGTATTTATATTTTATTTGAAATCATCTAGAACATAACAAAATGATCTTTACTCCGTCGATATCTGAATTTCTGGAAGGTCACCCTGGTGGTACGTGATTGGCTGGCAGGCGTCACGTGGTTAAGATGACGTACGAGGAAAGGGATGGCAGTCATACATTTGGTGGGTGGCAGAAGCCCCGCGGCGCACATACTTGCAGGCCAGAAAGCCCGCCCAGCGGACGTGAGGCGTGGAGCTCGTCAAACACACTCCCGTCGCAGCGAAGTTAAGCCGTCCCAAACGGCCAGCATTTTCTCAACTTCATATGGCACCGTCGGTTTGACTTTCGTTCGATGTGCAGGGATAGCCGTGACAGCTCCCAATTACACTGGAATTATAAAAGTACGTAATTCACCATGTGCGTGGTTCTGAGTTTATCATAATGTTGTATTTACCCTTTCTGTGCATAAATGAATCAAATGAAAGTTATTTTTCGGGATATCCCATTCTCGGCTGTGTCACGTCTCAGTGAGATATTGTTGGAATCAAATATAAAACTTCTGAAATCATTACCCGAAATATTTCTATGGGTCTATGGTTTCTTATTTATTTATTTATTTTTAGAATACGTGAGGTACAATCATAGATAGAGGGTTAAGGGTGACACTGTGAGGCCATAAAAGCCTATCATTTTTTATCTTTGTAGGCTTCAGTGCAGTTTATGTCCTGTGGTCTCACGTAGCCTTAAAGGCATTTTCTAGCTGGCTGGAACGTACCAAAATAGCATTTGAAATATTAATTTTAATATCTTATACTTTCTCTACCGTTTCTTTCATTAACATTTTCTGCATAGGTTAAGTTGTTTCTTAGGGGCAAATTCTACGTCTTGGAACGCTTCAACGATGTACAAGCCACATGAGATACGATATAAACCACCCTGCTAGCTAGTACGAGAGTTCGGTCACAACTATGTACTCTTAGTGAGTAAACGACTTAACCAAACTCTCGCAAACAATGAACTGCGTGCTAGATCTAAATTTTTATGGATATCTAACATTCATAAATGAGGCAAGGAACAGAGTTTAATGTTAATGTAAGCTTTGGAAAGATCATTAGTTAAATTAAATTTTGTCTCTTCTTTCGTATGCACGGTTTCCGTCACAAATATTCTTCTAGTGCCACATGTCCACGACTGTCGAAGCAGACACTGAATGGGATATTAATTCGGCGTCATAACATTTCAAGCCATCTGGCTGCTTATTAACCAATAACAGGCTAAACTGGTGGCATTAAAAATATGAACGCTTAACGGAAATTCACCAGTATGTTTTTACAATATATAACTAAAATGGGAAGATCATTGCAGTTATTTTAAAACAATATATTAATATGAAAATGGCCATACATCCAGAGGCGAGATGTAACAGCATGGAACCGGCGGAGTCTGTAACGCAGCAGGAATTCACGAGTTCCTGACATCATCAATACTTTCTGTGTGTGGTTATGAAACAAAAATTTTAATAGAATAATTGAAACCTGTTCACTTCGACGGCCATAATCGTTTATAAATAAAGTGCACATTAGCAGCTGTAAACCAAAAATCTTATTAAACGTTAAAAATTCAGAATGATGTGTTTTATGTTTCAAGTGCACAGAACACAATAACTTTCTTAGGTAAATAACTGAAAATAACCTTTCCAGTCATTCAAACAGTAAACAAAATAAAAATCTCTACTACTAAATAAAACAGAAGTGTCTGCCTTTGATTTTCGAATTTTTCACTTTTAATTATTTTTTCATATAGTATAATTGATAACTAAGCCATATCTAATGTTAATTTTTTTCGTGTCTGTCTGTCTCTCTGTCCGAACGGATATAACTCAAAAACCGCTTAACGTATTGACTTAAAATTCGCGCAGTATATAGATAATAACCCCAGAACCAACTTAGTCTTTGCTTCATTGAGATATCTCAAACGGTTCCGGAAAAAGTGACCAAATATGTAAATAGGTACTTGATTAAGCTTTTCTTAGGATTACTACATAAATAAAGCATTGTTAAAAAAATTCCGTCATTTCTCCTTTCTTATTTGTCTGTGGGCTGTCCTTTCCTTGCAAACAGCCGTAGTGGCCCAGTGGCTAGAGATATTCAAAGTGGGGCCTCAGTAGCTCAGTGGCTAGAGCATCCAATAGTTGCGCCGCGGTAGCTCAGTGGGTAGAGAACTCAATAGTGGGGCCGCAGCTGGTTAGGGTCTAGAGCACCAAATAAATAAAGTGGCTAGATCAATTCAAAGTCCTAAATATCATACTAACATTAAACATGTGCGAAGCGATGGCAGGGTGTAATTTAAATATCCATTAAAACTGAAAGAAGAAATATTTGTATTTTAAATAACCTTAATAAAACTATGGCGGGCTCTATTTTAATAACTTTACATAATTGTCATGCGAAATAAGTCGCACGGGTCAGCTAGTATAACAATATTTGTTGAAATTTTCCCACGGCACAAGTGTGTGGTAAAATTTTGTTTCTGCGGTGATTATTATGATGATTTGTTGTAAAAATTGCACAACACCTAGCTTAGAAACTCACACGTCCTTCCACAAAACACAAAACCTCCGATAATTATTTTAACCTTCGGGTTACGTAGCAGTTTGTAAACTTTCTTAACGTGTGAATGATGGTTGTACCTCATTTTAGAGTTTGCCTTAAAACAATTATGTAAACTTTTATTGTTTGCTGCTTTAGCATAGTACACCGTAAAGGGCGTGTTGCTCTTGAGAATATTTTATTTGTAGTGCTCAGCAGACTTGGTGTACATATAACTCAAACTATTTTCTTTCAATTATCGAAATACCTATATTCAACTGTGAATAGCTCTATGCCTACTTGTGCATGTGGCTGAAATAATTTGTTCAATGTCGTTGTTTTTAAAATATGTATAATTTCAAGTTACATTTCTAATTAATTTTTACAAAAATGGTTTCATTGTTTATTATATGCAACACCTGGCGGTCGATTAAGTATAAGTACCAAATATTTGCACCGGCGCAACGCGAAGCAAATGAAACTCTGCTGCTCTTGTGCCCATAACCACGGGTGCAATGAAATACACCGAACGCTAGTGGGCGGGGCACTTTTGGTCATGCATTTTCACTCCCACTGATCGAACAACAGTGGCCAATGGAATGATTTGTAACAAGGTCTTCACGGGCACATTGATAAATAAGTTACAAAGGATATTACATGCACTACTGTGTTTTAAGTGGCCGTGAATAATGTTTTTTTCTCGCCTGAAAGTTGTTGATATTATGTAGTAGTTATAACCTAAACGACAACTGGCGGGTGTTATGTTTATACTGCTACGTTTGGACGTGGAGAGCCTCTTATTTCACTAATTGATGAAGTGTGACGATTAGTGAATAATATATGAACAACTAGATATTTTTAGCAGACAAGAAAATAAAATTTCTGTGATGCAACATAATATCAGATACGCTTGAGATTGTGTGTTTGTTGATATTTGCGGTATAGAAGAGACATGATATCGTATATTATAATCGTTAATACGATTTGTGACTGTGTTTGAAGTGTAACTGAACTGACCTAATATTGTGTTTACATTTTTTTTGTTTAGAAAAGATGCTTTTTTCTTCTTCTTCTTCTCTCTCTCTCTCTCTCTCTTTCTCTCTCTCTCTCTCTCTCTCGTATGGCTGATATTTCCTCCGCTAATGCAATCGATAAAGTGCTCAAGTTGAATATTTAGGTTTATGTAGGCTTAAATTGTACTTCTAGTTTGTGTTACATTCGCAGACTTCTAACGATATTAGTGTTGCATGTCGTGCCATAAGCATTTTTATCACCAATCGTCGCCCTACCCTTCGACAGTTAATGAAACAAGACTGTTCTGTGTTCTATAATAAATCCCCTTCCGAAATATGGAGCAAAAAATTTTAAGCACTTCAATAAAAAAATAATTTTTGGGACTGTTTTGATGGAAATAAAAGCGTTTTATCTTATGTGAAAAGTAAAGCCAGAAGCACCCTCAGAAAACATCTTGTCTCCATTCTACCCACTTCAATTTGTTGTTGAAATCACTCTGATTTAGTAATTTACACAATTTGCCACCGACAACATTTAAACTAATTTTTTTTTTTTTTTTTTTTTTTACAATATTACTAAATGCTCGTTATATTTCGACTGCGCATGCGCAGCGAGAGGAATTGCACTTGCGCCGAGGTATTTGCCTGGACCAACATTTCTCTGCGTTTTGCGTCGGTACGCAACTTTTTGCATCTCTGTTTTTTTTTTTTTTCATATTTAATTACATTTTAGTGCAACGCATGTGCAAATTTTGTTTTGCGCCCATAGAAACGTATATTTAATCGGCTCCTTGTCATCTACAAATTTTACTCAAAATTAAATAATTTCCGAGTCGTCAGTCTACAACTTAACGCGTGGTTGGCATTGCATAAAAATTCCACCTGTCGGTGTGATTTTCAGTGTTTTAGAAAAAATTTTAAGAAGTGAAACTACGATATTTTGAAATAACTGAATACACAACGTTCAGTTAACTATATGGCTACCATGAAAAAATGACGTGCCTCCATCACACTCATTAGTAAAATAATTATGCTGTAACATAAAAATAAACACATTCCAACAAAAGTCTGCTCACCACGAAGGATGAGTTAGATTTAAATATAGGCCCAATCTATAACTGTAATTTTATGGGAAGAAAAAAGTGATTACATTATAATTTTTTATGTGGACAATGTTCATTCCACTTTCAGCTCTCAAGAATGGCATACTAAGACCCTGGTTGGATCCCCTCGTGCCTAAATATTACATGCATCGATACTGCTGCAGATATTTCCCAAAGTGTTGGCTAATTAAGGAGAGACGATTGATGAGCGACGAATCAGGTGCCTCTGGGAGGCCAAAATTTATTTATATTTGACAACACTCCTGACAAGCTTGACACTAACAATCCTGAGAAAGAGAACAGTGTTCGGGTGAGAGTTACCTTGGTAGTGAAAGGCTGTGGGTAATCAGCTACCAAAAGTAAGCACATGGGATAGCAGGAGGTTTTTAGTGTATCTGCGTACATCCAAAAGACCTCACACTTCTGCTATGTGCCGAATATCTTTCACAACAGCTAGTAATGGACAGGTTTGGGCGGCTCTTAACATCGGGGTCTTGAGAGCCAATGAGGGTGAAGCGAAGTGAGTATGGAGCAGCGCGGGAATGCAAGGACGGCGTAAACGGAGATCCCCGAGAAAACCCACCTACCAGCAACAAATTCGGCACGACACCTTGTGCGAGAATTCGGGAGCGAGCCCACAATTACCAGAGAGCCATCTTGATGCTGTCAACCATCGTAGTTTCCATATTGGATGAATATGACCTTGATCCCAGGATCTCGAATGGCCTTTAAAACCAAAAGTCAAGAAAAAGACATAAATTCAACAAACGTATTACATTGCAGACTACTGCCATCATATTAGATGCAGGTTACCTTTACCTTAACCCCATGACCCGGTTCGCCTTGGTGGGAGGCGGGCGATCACTCTATCCATTGCACCACCACGGCATCCCACTTAAGAGAGTACGTCGTATGTCTGTAGCAATAAAAGCTGCCCTCTGCAGACATCTCTGCAAATGAAGGCGAGATTTAAAAGTGTTAAAAGTAGTAGACGGCACCGCCATATTAGCAGGCATTTCTCAAACTCCGCCATTTGTTCATACAGTTGTCTCCTAGGATTCTTTTTCCGCATGGTTATAGGGTTCGCCGATTTCCTCTCTGTAGTCGCGTGGAAAAGTTTATGACCTACTAGACAACGACCAAACGGCCCTCCAACCTGATAGTCTGTCGGAATAGTCCAGATCCAATCCGCCAGTACCTCCACATACCCATAGCTTCCTACACAATCTGAGTGTGCAGTCTTAAAATATCAAATGACAGGTGGATATTCACGCCATCCACCATACCTATAGAAACCCTGTTATCCGGTCTTTCTCATACTGAGTTGGTTTTTCGTGCAGTTGTTTCGTACGTTTTCTTGGCATGGCTATCTTTTATTTCACACTCTTGGAAAATGTGGCCTCTCACACCACGTGCGCTGTTCATATTAAGTTCACTTACGCTACACGATGGGTGATGACAATGCCCTCGTATAAGTATATTTTCTCCATCGCACGAAACTAATATCTTTTAAGTACCATCCGTCGATATGATTTGTATCAAATTGTATGAATAACGAATATTTTTTACACGATGTAAGTTATTCGCGGAATTCACTTACTTTGTGGAGTTACTACTTGCAAATGTCTTGTGAACTAGAAGTATTTTTGTAGTCGTTTAACTCAATTCGTGATTATGAATGAAAATTGCTTTGTTATAAAGCAGTATAATTCTTAACAAATAAAACAATAATTCACAGCTTCCACCGCGTCTAATACATGAAGCGAAAACTAATTCGTTTTACTGAAGGACCATTTTGTAAACTACATTAGTGGTTCGCCGTCAGGTACTAGAGATAGGCCTACCAGTTGCCAGGTGATCTTACTCTGGAGCAGGCTACATAGAGCTAACTGCCCATGTGAGAAGCAGTCCTACGTGAAATCGCTCTCTACCACCTTTAGCGATTGTTCCTGGACCTCACATATAGTAACAGAGAAACAGACCTAGGGAGGGGGAGGGGGGTAGTAGTTGCAGTCTCTTAAATTAGGAAGTGTACTCTAATGGCATGAGGGGTACGCACGTTTTGAAATCTTATTCGTCACGAACACATGCACTGTAGATTGTACCATCTGTTGCATCTTTTCTCCAAGCTTTCACGTGGAGCCTTGTATTATCGCAGTGTCTTGGCGGTAAAATTAATGGAGCTGCAACCTAAATGAGATGCTTGTGGTGATAGGCCATAGAGGTAGATGATGACGCTGTTGATGAAATTTACAGTGTAATGGACTGACTCATCAATTTTTGCAATTGTGTCCACATATTTGTTCACCATCTCTACCCATTCAAATAGCTTCAGTTAACTATGCTAATGATTAATTATATTGTAATTCTATTAACGTTACTCAATCTTCGTAGCATCTTTTTCCGTGTTACTATTTTGTCGATTAAACTCCAAACTACATAATCTAGACAGCATGAAATGCTTTTTGTCTTCTGAGCATTTATTGTTGTAATGCTACTGGAATATAATGAATTTACATTTAATAATATTGTACCGTAGTTAATAAAAGCTGATGTTTGAAGGAAAACAAAATATTAATAAAAGGTGTCATCGTTACTATTATAAATAATTTGACGCTCCCCTGAGTGAATCGAAAATTTAAAGTACTGACAGATATGTTTCCAAGAAACCACTTAAATGTTGCCACACAAAGATGGTTACGGAGCAGCTGGAAATGGCACTATTTTCCAACTCACTATTCATAGAAAACTATGTATGAAAGTACTAACCGTGTTATAAAGTATGACTGAAGCACGCATTCCATGTGAATAAGCGAAGGCTGCACCGCAAATATTTCCGAAATAGAGGGTGCTGTTGATGTGCTGGTTTCAAAGAACTTAAGATCCGACAAGCGCTCATAATTGCTGCTCAGACCCAGATCTTGATACTTATTAGAATGTGTATCTCTTAAACACAGTTACAGTTTTTTTTTCCAAATTGAACTATGGCTATTCCCGTCTAGAAAATGAAACTAGGATACATTAGAATGTCAGTAGTGTTTCTGCAGAATTCTAGAGTAATCAGTTTACCTACTATCGTAATGTAGCAGTGAAGAATAAGTTGTAAACTTTCTAGACTCATCCATTCCCTCTTGCGATTGCACGGGAGCTAACTTGCCAATTTACAGTAACAGCAGCTAGAACATTAATTTAATCCTCTTCTTCGGTAACTCGTTTGTATCTGTTACGTTTTGGAGGTGTTACACTTCCAGTTTCCCGTAATTGGTTGAAGAGGTACGCGAATAATTGTCGATATGTTTGACGTCAATTGGGATACCGTTTAGCCTACACACATTACAAGAACGAACAGCTTTATTTCTACATTCGCCATACTCAATGAATATGTCAGCTTTTCCAGCATTAAAAAATACCATCCTCTAGCACGTCCCACGTCTAGGTAGTATGAACTATCACAAAGTATTGAAAGGAGGTACCATTACAATTATTGCAAATGAAACAGAATCTAAACACATATCCGAACATCGTAGCCTAGTAACTAAGCAGTTAAATGGCTTAGACTACTGTAGGTATTTATAATAATTGCCTTATTACGATAGCACATAATCTACTTTCACTAGAATACCGTAAAAACCTCCATTCACATTCTTATTTCCTCTAGTTTGCTTTCTTTATGTGAATAGGCATTGTTTAGTTTGATAAACTATAGTCGTGTTTAAAAAATACACATTAAAGTAAGCATTAATTATGTGCTCTTGTATGAACTTTAGTTCTCTGAATACAGCACATCAACAGCACCTTTCATTTCCACAATATTTGTGATGCAATGTATAGGTTATGCATCCTGTGTAGACTATCATAAGGAAAATAACATAACGAGATAGCTGAAAAATAGAGCTTCACACTGTGCAGTAAATTATAAAAGTGGTTCAAATTGTCATTCCTTTATTTGATTACGGAGCTTACATTGACTGTGCAGAGATAGACTCCCGCGTGTGTGATCGTGTACACGGTTGTTCAGTAGCTGAGTGGATTGGTGGGATGAGGTCCTTCTCTGATGATACAGGAATCTCATACACCGCACCCTTCTTAATACCGCAAAGAAAATAGTCGAAGGTTGTCAGATATGGTGAGCACGGTGGCCATGGAACAGGCCTCCCAGCGGCAAAAAGATTATTTCCGTGAGTTGGGTCCCCTCTTGAAAAACGATTGCTATAACTATCTAAATTATTTTTCACCCGAGTTTTTAGAATCCTAGAAGTTGTTAAGGCTGGTCGCGAAATTGACCCTACTCTCTACATGCGGAACTGAATTTTCCCCTAAAAGAGCGTGGGTAGAAAGACAGCCGTATCATTATATTAAAAATTGACAAAACAAAAATTGGAAATTTTTCACCATTCGTAAACTCAGTACTGTAATCAGCACGAGACAAAGGCAAGTGTGACGACACTTAATTTAAAAAACCGTCAATTATGATAAATTCGTACTAGACAAAGAACTGCGATAACCAGCTTTGGTTAATTCGTTAGAATATTGTTCGGCATCGTAGTGTGATTCTTATGACAGAAATGGTCCTGTTGTCTCGAGCGTGTATGATTTTTGTTGTTTAGTAGGAAATAATCTTTCACGCAGAGCAGGTGATTCAAAAGACCCGAACTGGTGATGCTGTCAGAAGCGCATAGTTCACGGTCAGTGTGTGAGTGAAGAGAACAGGGCTGCTTTTATCATCGAGGACTTCGAAGCCGATGGGGGGTCGAAGCAAGATGAGTATGGAGCAGCGCCAGAATACAAGGGCAGTGTAAATGGGAGATCCCAGAGAAAGTCCGCCGACCAGGGGCATCGTCCGGTACGATTCTCAAGTGCTAAAATCTGGGAGCGACTGGGAATCGAGCCGGGAGGTGGAAGGTGCGTAGTCAAGTCACTACACTATCCTGACCTCTATTTCAAGGGCACACTGTCCTTACTCCGACAGGCAAAGAAGTGGCGACGCAGTGTATTAGAAAATATAATAAAGGACTTCAATGTTTTCGAAAAAAATTTCCTACTAAGGATTTCAAATTGTTTAGGGACTGTGTTCTCGATTCTCGAAGCAGCCATGTCTGGGCAGACGAAAACCCTTATGCCACGCATGTCCAGAGATTCCAGCGCAGATTGTCTATTAATGTGTGACCAGGTATTCTGGACGATCATGTGATCGGGCCGTACCTTCTTCCACCCAGGCTAACGGGTGCCGCGTATTTGATATCCGTACGAGAAGTATTGGCCCTGTTCTTGGATGCTGTGCCGTTTAACGTCCGTCAAGTAATGCGGTTTCAGCACGATGGCACACAGCTTCACTTTGCACGCGGTGTCGGAGACATCTTAACCGCAGATTCGGACACTGATGGATAGGCAGAGGTGGTCCAACCACGAGGCCCTCCACGTTCGCCGGATTAAACTCCATTGGACTATTCCTTGTGGGGTCGTATGACAAGTATGGTGTACGAGACTCCTGTACAGAGGGAGGAAGATCTGCTGGCTTGAGTTGTAATCGCCTACCAACGGATTGACGGGACTTCAGGTGTGTTGGAGCGAGTGTACCGGGACATGATTCGTAGGTACAATGTGTGCAACGACGTTGGTGGTCGAGACATCGAGCCGCTGTTGTACTGGATCATTACCGTGTGCTACACATCCTTTGTAGAAGACAGAAACATATTGTCGCGTTTAACTCTAGACAAGTGTTATTGTGATAAATGAATACGTTTCTGTAATGTTCCCTTGGAATTGTTAACTAATGCATTTGATTATTAGAAATGTAATTTACTGAGTCACACACAATTAATTTACGCACGGTGGATGCGTGAAACACCTGATTTGAAATGGTTGTAGCGCGGTAACGATACGATTCCGAACTTGGGTTCCTGTTCAAAAGATCTTCTACTCACTCCTCTTTACAAGTCCTAGGAGTTTGTAAGGGGAATTTCCTATCATCTTCTATTTTGACTAGGAATTCAGTTTTGTCCAACATATGTTGCTTTATTTTTATGCATTTTAATAATTTTATATCTTAAAATGTTGCGTCTGTTCTTGTAAATCAAAATTATTCCTTAATATGGGGAGGTCCAAATGAACATCTGATCGCCAGTAACAGAACGAGGAGTGTATGCGATAGACCATTAGTTCTCTTCTTAAATAGGAAAACAGATATCGCAGAGCATCTTCATAATACGGAGTTCCACACAGTACTTTATTGTCTAAAGTAACGAAAGAGAATATTAAGATTCTCTCCATTGAGACATCTGCTAATAAAGGTAGGCCCTAATTATTTTTATATATTAAGTCATTTTCAGACCCTACATAGGATAGTGACTCAATCTGGCATTGCAAATGAGCTCTTGGAGGCTAATCTCGAGCAGCACTTGTACAGAAATGCATTACTCATATGATATTCGAGAACTGTGAGTTTGAGCGGTACGGGAGCTGTTTACATCCATACCGTGCGAGTGTGCATTCTCTTGGTAAATACCATACGAGAAACCCACTCATGTCGTATTAAAATTGAACCTGCCGCAAGTTAAAGGCACTCCATAGTCACGAACCTGTACGTAATAGATGCTTACCGCTGTTATTCAATAACTACCTAAATGTAAGCAAATGGTAGCAGACATTTCGAGTGCGATACGTAATTGTTGACGGAAACAAACATCTTTCCCCGCTTTTTTCATGTATTTGAAAATTGGGAATTTGAGAAATGGAAAGGGCATATTAAAGTCCCCCGGTGTTATGACGGGAGGCTTATCAGGGAATGTACTATAAACTACTTTATGGCCTAACTTAAATAAACACCCATATCTTACCTGGGATTAGAACCCGGAACATCCTGCACTACAGACCAGCGGCGCACCAACAGACACAACAAAACCCACCAACACTCGCAAGCCACTCACTTCTATTAATTAAAGCATATGCGAATCACGGTCGTTGTAGCATACAACAGCTGCCCTCATAAGTTTCAGGCCGTAAGACATCTCGTATACTAACTGTACTCGTACTATTTCGAGCTTAGACGCCCTGTACAAAACCAGTCTCTTCAATTTATCAGCTAGTTACTCTATCGCCAAACACGTTAACTTGTGAAGGAAGTATGTAATATAAAAACTGATTAATATATGCATGGGGATATGCAAAGGGGAAAGGGAAAAAACCCTTGAAGTAACCAAACTATGTGAGTACTATCTATCATGGCACTCATGTTCACTGTTCCTATCACTCAAGTAGGCTTTGCCTTCTGCTTGCTCCTGCGACTAATATTCTGGTTTCAGGTTTCAGTTGCAGATTTGGTTCACTACAAAATAGTGTTTGCACGTGCTTAAGAGCAAGAATTGATTGAAGTGAGCGAGTGAATAGATTTGGGTGGCTCCTAACGTCAAGGTTTGAAAGCCCACGAGGTTGTAGAGGTTAAAATACTCACATCCCACCTGGGCTAAACGGGCACAATCCCCCCCCCCGGGGGAGGGGGTGTAACTCCCGGATTTTCGAATGTCAGAATCGTGTGGACGTTACCGCTGATCTGCGGGTTCTCTCGGGGATGTCCCGTTTCCCACGCCCTTGCATTCTAGTGCTGCCCTATACTCACCTCGCTTTACCTTTATCGACTCTCAAGACTTGGATTATAAGAGCCGCCCAAACATCTCCACCCCACTCCAGTGTAAATGGTATAGTTATTGGTTATATTTGACATAAATTCTTATCCCAATTTATCCAACTATTCTGGCCCTCTTGAAACATATGAGTTTACATGAGCTGTCATGGCCAAATTTGGCCTGTTTGCCAAATTTGGAAGGAATCTGTTAATTGTTTCCTAAGTTATGACATCTTAATAATTCTTGTCACGCTATCTCACAAAATGGCTAACAAAATAGGCTATTGGTAGACGCATTGGATGATTATAATAGATGCTGCCAGCTTAGAAAGATAGGTTGACATTTATTGCATTGTTTCGAAGACAAAGGTTACTAGGCTAAACACTTATATGGCAGCGATTTTTAAAATAAGTGTCTGACCTAATTAAAGTATGGTAGTTTAGATGCGCTACTGTATTACTGCTTGTTAAATAAATTTGTTAGTAATAGGTTGATTGTTTGACGCTACCATACAAAATGGCGTGTCACTTAACTACAGGAAATCTAACACTAAGTATCCCATTTTACCAAACTTCCTCCACCCTATAGATATCCTGAACGACGATTGTTCTATTTGCAAACAAAGTAGTTCTTATAGCTGTTGTTGTTTAAAGTAACACTACGATATCAAAAATTTAATGGAGTTTGGAAACAACAGGTTTATTCAAAGTGAAGTAAATTCCGTTGCATATGTTACAAACAATGCTTTTCTCTTGTTTGCAGATCGCTGAAAGTAACTTGAATATCCATCATACACAACAAACGTAAGTAATATGCTTGAAATTAATTACTATGTGAATTCTACCATTGAAGCTTATGGTTTGTTAATTTATAATTTACTAGAAAGATCTTTGCAGGGTTTGTTTTAATAATTATATTCTTTAATGAAAAATGTAAATTGCACATTGTTTTTTTTTTACTGAAAGTAGAAAACTTTCCTATAATTAAATAATTATTCTAATTTAACAAATAATATGGCATCATTTTAGGTAGTTGTCTATAGAAATAAATTTTTTAATTCATGAAAGATATCTTGAAAATTTCAGTCATATATTTCCAATAATTTGAAATATTATGAGCGTAGACATAGCTTATATATTTGAAAGACCAAGCGTTGCGGATCATATTCATTAACATTTTAAGAAAATAATTTAAAGTAGTAATATTTGAATCAGTGCACCTTCAAATTTGACAATATAAAATGCCACAGTCAGAAGAAATGCAATTTCACAGGTTAAATATCCATGATAATTGTGTTAATTTAAAACTTTATTTTAAAGAAAAAATAAGGTATGAAAGCTATTTTATACACGTTAATGACTATAACGAAACCTTAAGGTGACATACGTTTGAGATTTTTTTTAATTTTACTTTTTATGTAGGTATAGAATATGATGTGATATTAATGCAAGAGAATCGTGGGTATGCGGATTGTATATGTTCGAGGAAAATGTAGCTTTGGTAACTAGTATTCCAGCTTTGCAAAACTATTTCCGATTTGATTTCCGAAGGTGGTGTTTCCAACAGCTCGCTTCAAAACGGTTTTTTATCACGGCGTGTTTCCTTTGTTCCGGAGCCGGGCGGGAAGTCTGTTCCCAGGCGATCGAAACAACCGTGGCGCGCAGTTGGTTACAACTCAATTAGCGGGCCGCTGCAGGGAAATGTTCAACTTGTCGGGCGCAGCGTTACTCGGCGGGCGCCGCAGTCGCGGGGAGTCTCGATGAGAGGCGGTGTTAACACTGTGAGTAGTTGTTCGCAGGTTTATAATTAACCAACCCCTCGCACGACACTGTCGTGGCGGCTGGCTCCCCGTGGCGACGCCGCGTGTGTATACGACGCCCCCACGGCGAAACCGAGACTTGGCCGTCCCTCCGGCGACAGGTGATTAATTAAAGGTGAGTGGTAATTAGGGGTTGCTCCAGGCCCGTTACTACCTCCACACCCCCCACCCCCTCGATCAACCCACGGCGATGGCCGAGGACGATACGCTCAACCCGCTATGAGTGATGGGCGGAGGTGTTTTGTTCGCGCCGGTGACTCGTCGGCTATGGCGTTCCCCCGATCGCGACGGACTTGGCACCAGCCCCGGTTGTGATTTATGGCTTCAACGGCGACGCCGATAACAGTTATCAGGCGGCGCTAATGCGTTCGAGTGCGCGCGACGGAGTTGTGTCGCGGTGGGAGGGGGAAAAAAAATGAGTGTTTTGGTTACAACGATGACTGAGCGGACATAGAAATGATATTCAGGAATTCATTTCAGATGTTACAGAATCGGTTTGCGACGGCGACTCTCTAAAACACGAAACAAATGTATCCTTAGTTTGAAGGCAAATTTTCTATTAAGAAGATTGTTAAGAGACAAGGCATTGCAAAGGTTGACATATATTCTAGGATGATCACTGATAAAACCTTATTTATACTCGTAAACAAACACAGTCACACCAGACCCATATAGCTATCAAAAATTCCCGTGACTAATAAAACATTTTTTCGATGCGCTGTTCACGGTATACTGTGTTCTTTTTAAAGCACTGCCCAATATCTACGTGTACGAAAATTGTCTATTCATCCACTATACATAATACTAGCAATTCCATGGGCTAAAGCACTATATTAATGTGTCGGTGAAGAGTAACAGTGAAATTATTACAAAAGTGAATAATTTACCAAACTCCTTATTGTTACACTTAGACGCATTAAAATAAGAAGTTACTGATGAAATATGAGCCTACTTTTCTATATATGAGTGAAAATAAATTTCAGTGAAGTTTTTGAAAGCTTAGATGGTAAGTAGGCGTTGACGTCTCATTGACAGCAATATCATTAGAGATTAAACCAGAAACATATGAAACAGTACAAAGGCAGTAAAAATACACGAGTGACTTACCCAGGATTAAAATTCAGAAAAACCAATAAAATTAAGCTAGCTTGCAATCAATTGCATCACGGAGGTTGCATTCGGAGCATCAAATTCGGATGAAATCAGTGTCATGTTTTGAATGATATGGTCCACTAACGTGAAATATTTACTCTGCCATCATTGTGAAAACAAGTGTCAGCCACCGAAACGTATAAGTTTACATGGCCCACTATAACGCCACTTGCGGGAAAAATTTGAAAGAAATCGGTTGATTGGTCTCCGATATATGGCATGAAGTGGGCTATCTTAAGAAAATTGCTTAAAAAGATGATCTGTACACGATGCTTGTAATAGATAACCTCAGCATGAAAAGTTTGATTGGAATTGTCAAAATTTTTAAACGGATATGCCAAACATATTAAAATATTTATAGGCCGCAATTTTTAAAATCATTATCTAACCCCATTTAAGTAATGTAACTTTACTTGGCCTTCTTTGGATGTGCAAACTTTTGTAGAAATTAGTCGAATTATTCCGAAAATATGACAAAATTCTAAGTTTACTCACCAGAAAACTACTTTGTAAAAAATCCGGCAAAGGAGGATCTCTGTATGCATATCAGTTGATTGGCTCTTGAGATATGGCACAAAAACTCCATTGATCATGTGACGATCTTCATAAATGGAGGGAAAACGTATATATTCCAAAATAGCTAGATGGCCACCTTTATGATAATAAGTGTCTGATAAAATCCATTTACTTATATTTACTTGGCCTGTCATTGTATTAGTTATTTGCAAATTCTAAGGAAATTGGTTGAGTAGTTTCGAGAGATAATGTAAAAGGTTTATTTTTTCATGTGGTGCTATCTTTCAAAATGGTGGATCAACAACTTTCACCTCTGAATTATTTAATGCTTACAGCTTGCGCTATCAGAATACAAAATTTGGTTAAAATCGGTAAAATGGCTGCTGAGATATTACAGACCATCCTAAATTTTAAAATTACCGCCATTTTGAAAGTAAGTATCTGGTGTTGCCTGAAACTATAAAAGTCAGTCCTCCTTACTTATCACTATATGAGTTTGGCGAACTTTGGTTCACGTGTTCAAATATTGAAGGAGGGACATACACGCACACACACACACACACACACACACACACACACTCGTCTATACACACAAACACACCCACACACACAAACACACCTACACACACAGACAGGGAAGTGATCTCATTAGCCTTCTTTTCTTTCGGAAAGTAAGCTACAAACGGAAAGTAAAAGAAAGCATTTCAGTTTTCATAAATGTGTACCTGACAAGTTTAATTAAACGTTAAATTATGCCACTACTTTCTCTGCATTGTTTCTATATTTACTGAGCGCATGATACTTAGTGCACCCATTAAAATGTATATGCAGTTAGGTGTAGTGATATTTTTCAAAGATTAATTTCAAAAGTGCTTACTTTATCTAGAACATATTTAGCTACAAATTGTTGGAGAACAGGACAACGAGCCTATAAACAGTCTAAGACAAAAAGTACATATGTACGACAATCTATATAGTAAGTAGGTTCAAGTAAATAATAACAAACCAAATTGGCAATTATAAACGCTATTATTAAGAAATTATTTGGACGATCACATTAAACTATTTGTACATGATCTACTATGTTTAAGGTATTTATTTGCGTAAACGCAGTTGTGTGTATATTTTAATATTATTTTCGCATTTAGTTTTTTAAAAATAGTTGTATCACAGATAGAGGTAATTTTGTTTGGACTAAGCCAAAGTAGGAGGCCTTCTTTGTGCACAACGGTTTTTTCTGAAGCACTCAGAATGAAAACATTCTTACATGTTAATTAAAAGTAGACTTTATAACTTACTTTTTAATGTTTAAATACCTTAGTAAATTAGTTTAAATATCTTAGTCACAATTTTTTTTTAAAATTATTTCACTGTGTGTGCTACATTTATTAAGTTCTGCGTGTTGTGCAGTCAGTCTTCACTGCTGTATTGGAGGCCATTATCCTTCTTTATAGGGCACAAACTGCATTGCCGCATGTCTGGAATACAGTTGAAAAAAAGAAGTTTCCGATATAACTAATCAAACTGCTCTCCTCTATATGGATCAAAATAATTTTTATGACTTTCTGAAAAGCTCATATGATATGCAGGTCTTGACGTCTTGTTGACAGCCATATCATTGGCAATAGAACAAGAAATATTGCAGCACTTGTGAAAGAATGGCCAACACACACATGCCTTACTCGGGACCCGAACACAGGATCCCTCGCGGCCATAATTTGGCGTGTAACCCAACTGCATTGCGGATATACGATTCGGAGCACAAACTTATGCCGTCATCGGTAAAAAGTTTCAGTAGTTATTTTAAGGGGCATCACATTGAAAATAAGGGTCTAATCCATTTAAATCATGTAAGGTTACATGGTCTACTGTGGCGCTGTTCGTATGAAAAAAATTGGTGAAAATTGGGAGATTGGTTCTTGGTGTATGCCATAAAAGTTTTATTTCCACATTTGGTGCTATTGTGGAAACGTGCCTAAAATATGGTCTCCATATAGGCGTATATGAAGCTTCCAATATATACTGTCAGCATACAAATGTTTGTAGAATTTGCTTAAACTGTTTAATAGACATGACAAATTTACCTAACTTATTTGTACACCCGCCATTTTGTAAATAATTTTCTGACGCACTTAAATCATGTAGCTCTTCTTGTATGCAAAATCTTGTGGTAATTAGGTTGATTGGTTCCCGAAATATGGCATAGAATCTGCGTTTTCCCACCTTGCACTACCTTACAAAAATGTTGACAAAATATTTAATCTATTATCACATACGATGTTTTTCATGGATATTCTCAACACATGATATAAGGTTGAATTTTACAGAATTATTTAATATGTTTATTAACCTAATCTAAAATATTTACGTTGCTCCATTAAAAAAAAAACTAAAAATTTTCAATGCATACAATAGCAATATTTGTATGCAAATTTTGATGGTAATCGTGGGATTGGTCCTGAAATATGGCATAAAAACTGAATTTTCTCATGTGCTGCTATCTTCATACATAGCTATCTTTATAAAAGTTGTGTATTATCATATTCGATATCTAGTGCATATATTGGCGGCATATAAAATTTGTTATATACTGTTTCTGACATATGACACACGAACCTAAAATATTTATATGGCTCTTTATTTTTAAAATATGTGATGACCCTCTTAAGTCACATGGATTTAATACAACTACAAATATATAGCATGTCGCCTAAATTTTGGCGGGAATTAGTTAAATGTTTCCGACATGCGGCATAATATCTAAGCTTCCATGTGGTGTTATATTTCGAAATGGCCTACAAAAATTTTATCTATTAGCTCATTTGATACGTGCATTAATACTGCAACCATACAAAATTGGGTTAAATTGGTTATAGGGTATTATTCACTTTTGAATTTGAGCTCTTTTGTAAGCGCTTTCATTTGGAATAATAGTCATTAAATATATTTTATTTTAGTCATAGACGTCAACTTCCGAGTGTGGTGGAATATACGCACCGTGTTTATTAATTGCATGGTAATATTTAATTTAAAAGGTGGCTATACGATAGTAAATTGCGACTACTATGAAATATGTTTCTAGCCGTCTTAAAACATTTCAGTTTACACGGACTATCATAGTTCTCAGGGTAATGAACAAACTTGATTTATTCTTATCGCACTATCTTCGAAAATGGCGAACAAATAAGGCTCTGGGAATACATAATTGATGAATACAACATATGCTGTCAACTTGCAAAGGTAGTTTGACATCTGTTGCATAGATTCGTAGATATAGCGTACTAAGATCAATGTTAATAAGGGTTATTTTGAAAATAAATTCTCAACCTAGTTAAGACATGTCAAAATATATGCCCTGCTGCATTACCACTTGTTTAGTGAATTTCGTAGTACCATGACGAATTTTTTTTCGAGTTGCGGCATAAACGTTTTATTTCTTCATGCGACGCTACCTTACAAAATTGCAGTTAAGATATACTCTAGCTCCAAGTATATGCATCTTATTAGTGTAATAAACACTACAAGTATCTAAATATAAGCTGAAATCGATTGCATATTTTACAGATACAGCAAATTAACGTAAAATATTTATACTGCCGCCATTTCGACCTTACATTATTTAGCTGGAGTGATATACATTGAAACACGAGATGTAACCCGTATGTGTTCGTCATTCCTGCAGAGATATAATATAAAGCAGCAAATGTGGTATGCCATGAGAACACCCACTGTTATGAAGACACGTTAGTCACGTTTCCAACATGGGAAATTCGATTGTGAGGTCGCCGAGAATTATTGAACCCGCAGTACGGCAATGGAATTCTGGTCTAATTGTGACTCGGCCACATGGCTCACTGAAAAACTGGAACATATGCAGGATATGGCTAAGTAAAGGCTGTTCACGATAGTTAGACTTCAGGAATGTACCTTAGAATAACGTCTCTGGCCCTGCGTGCATATATTTCAGTGGGCGCACTGAGTAACGTTCGTCCAGTAAAGCTGGTAACGATGGAGCGGAAAGTAGTTCCATATATCTACGTCGAATAAAAAGTGTTCCGTAACCATTTGTGTTAACATAAAATTATTTCTTTCCCGTTCTGTTTTTCTTTTTTATGCATCGAGGTGTAAAAATGAACAGACTTTTAAAGTGTTTACTTTCTTTATAATTTCACTTGACCGACGCATGGCTAAAGTGATGGCGCCCCGGCAATGTTAAGTTTACATAAGGCGAAACAATACTTACACAACTTGTATACAAGTGGATTTTAAGCAGGACTTTCAAAAGTGCTCATTTTAATGTGAACAGCTTATATGTTGGGTGAGCTGGTGAATGACCATGACATGATCATCAGCTACGTTGATTTCTAAACTGTGAAAAACCTAACGGAAAAAAAACGAATATTGCTATCTTATTGCCGATAAGCCGTAAAACTACAATGCTTAAATTTAAGTATTTTGCGCCAATAGAGAAATTTATTCTTTATTCCTCTGGTGTCAATAAGTAAAATGTATAAGAAGATCTCATAAACTACAAAAATATTTATAAAACCGAACATGTTTAATTAAAAATGAATTATAATTTTTTTAAATAATAAAACATAACATTCATTTTATTCCTCATTTACTGCAGATGTTGGAATTTTAGCAGCACAGTGCCACAAATAAGAACATTTGATTATTCTGTTCCCAGTAGTTGTGAGCACATCAGTATACTGCTCATGTACACGAATATAAAGAAGAAGTTACAGATATAACCAATGAACATACTTCCCTCAATAAGCACGGAATTAATTTTTTAATAAGTTCTTAAAAGCTGATGTTTGTAAGTAGGACTTGACGTATCTTTGAAATCAATAACAGTATGAATGAAACCAGAAACTTATGCAACGTAACTGAGACAAGTACAAATATATACGTAACTTGCCCGGGACTTGAACGCAGTAAACCTCGTACAATACGCTAACGTGTAATTCACTGCATTATGGAGGTCGAATTCGGAGTGAAACATCTCCCTGCCTCCTGTTTATAAAATACACTTTCTCCTTCCTTCACAGTTAACCTCTTCACCTTATGTGATGGTAAGGCGTATCTAGGGGGAAAGCTCATAGGTAGCTGAATGATAGAGGGAATTAGAAAAATATATATTTAATGAACAACAACTAATCACAATGAACAACAAGGAACAATTACAAGAACACAACGTGATATCAATTCATTCAACTCTCAAGACTTTTACTTATTACAGAATAACAGACTACGTTATGACTGAATTGCAATTTGGTAACGCTGATAACCACGACGCAGCTGATCCCTGTTCTTGAAAATAATATTAATTATTACAAAAGAGGGAATGGGGACCATGTCTCGATAGCAGCATTGGTCCCTACTGCTACGCGAATTATGCTCACTCTTTATATCTTCTGTTTCTGTTGGCCTCGGAACCTCTCTGCCCAGGGGTAGGTAGGTGCTATCCTTTTCAGTCTCGATCACACTCACACACTCAATACTCGTCGAAGTTTCTGGGTCAGCTAGGGAAGGGGGGGAGGGGGAGTAGCGCCGGTCTCCAGGCCTCCTATATAGCCGGGCGATCTAGGTCATGTTTGTAAAACAAACCTTCCCGTATATAATCCATAGTGCGCTCTACCTAAGGTGGTATAGCGCCGCCATACGACGTTACACTACCCCCCCTCTCCCGGTTCGAATAAGCAGCCCTCCTCGACTGGAAGGGATGAAGTAATGGGTCTCCAGAGCTGCCATGGTACAGGAGTGTGTGTGTGAGAGGCACTGGTTCCAAAAATACATCAGTAGTGGTAGGGCGATGTAAACGGTACGGTGGGGTGGGGTCGCAACCTGGTAGACTTACTGCGGTATCGAGGGACCAATGACAAGTAGGAAACTCCGACCGAAAGAAAAGAAAAAAAAATTGGTGTTACAAACAGTTGAATTAAAATTTTGAAATTAATATTAACTACGGGGAAAAAAGGCATTGCGGCTAAAAGTTAAAGATACAAAGTTCACAATGAAAAAAAAGGCTAGCCAAAATTTAGGGCCACTGAACCCGTTGTAAGCGTTACCGAGGGAGGGGAGGGTGGCTCTGTCCACGACCACATTTAATAATTAAACGAAAAATAAAAAGTTAACCCACCAAGACTAGGCTGAGGCCACAGGGAAGGGAGACGGTGGTATTGTAGCCATAATTAGTAAGCGCTTGACAACCTGCCAGCGGGATTACGTGAAAAATTTGACAGAGTAAAAGACACTGCTATTCGGCTGAAAGTATTAATAAATAAAAAAATTGTTTTGGTTAACGTATTATGTGCCAAAGTTAACATTTTAAAGAATAATTGAAAGATTTAAATCAGGATATGCAATGCAAAAAATAATCTATCCAACAGTTGGCAATGCGCATGGCGCTTAAACAATATTTGAAATTCTGCAGTTGGCTGCGGATCGCGCACGCTCAACTGTTGATAATGCACAGTGATGTTTGTTATACAAGTAGTGCTAAAATGCAATAAAGTGGGGTTTATTAAAAGGTTGTGCACTCTTTAAGCGTACAAATTATTGGACTACCTATTTCTACATCACATGATAAGTAAACAGTTACCTTTAACATGCCATAAACAGACACATTACGTGGACATTAAAGTTATGATACACGCACGCATGGGCTACGTATACGTATTGATAGGAACATTATTTATTAAGTTATTTGGCTTACTTACTAGGTCACATAATAATTGACAATTGAGAAAAATATTCGAAAAACACATGACTCAACCTTAAGATTTTGCCATTCACAATTGGCAGGATAAGAAGTTAATGTCATAAATGTGTTTGCCGTGGTATAAGCGTTGATTGTCTTTTCTCACGCCCGCCGGATAAGTTTTGTAGCTAGAATGCACTTCGAAGGGAAGTTTGTCCACTTTTAATCTTTATACAAGCACTTTGAAGTCCAGTTTATGTGACGCACTGTCTTTGTACTTATGTGGGCGGAAAGTTATGTTTATCAGCACTGGTATCTCTAACTTTCATAACACTGCTTGATATGAACTTGTTTGGCTTACCACTTTTTATGTTTGTTTTAGTAATACAGTAGAGTGCCCGAGGGCAGAATAAATATGATAACGACATAATATATGACTGAATAATAAACATGGTACTTGAAAACATAGAAACTTAACCAATACTATTTCTAGGTATAATCATTCTTACATGCTAGGGGAAGATTTTTCACAATATTTTTATTATTTGTTTGTTTCCAACAAGGTACACACCATAACACACTATATCTGCAGATAAGGAGGGGGAAATAAAGACGGGGTACCCCTTATAATATTTAAAATTAACATACTGTTCACAATTTGTGCCTAAATTCAGGTGACAATAAAGTAAGTTCAGTATACATCTACTCTGCCCACAAAGCAGGGTAAAATATGTTTAACTTGATCAAACATGCATGTAGGCCTAAAATATGAGAGTATTGGATATTTACCTGTTGGGCTAAGCAAAATATAGACACGCGATAGCAGCAAAACATACAAATAAAAATACTCTACTGGAAGGAGATAAGAAATGCTATCTAACTCAGTAAGAGTGACTGTGCATAGTAGTTGAAATAAATATTAAACTATTCAATCCTAAGCTTAAGGGTAAAATAATAAAGTGTGTGTATTGCTGGTGTGTTCCCTCCTTTCTTTTTTTTGTAGCTTTGTTTGGCTTAAAAGAGGAAGGCACATTTGCAAGTAACTTGATAAAGAATCGTAGGTCCTTAGTACAAAATGACATAGAGGCTGCCATAGCAACTGAACATCTGAGCCACAATACTAAAACTGAAACTGATTGAGTAGATAACCTAATAGCCATGTAGGCCTTACTGCCAAGTACTAATCGAAGCAAACTATGCCTCATATAAGGGCATCGAATTATTCACAGTCAATATCATTCTTGTACTACACGAAACACTGCTCCAAAGGCAGGTGAATGTAGCATTCTTGTAAACTAGTGTACTGTTTGTAATTAGAGTGTTCATACTGGAGTGAAGTAAAATAGTTTACACTATTCAAGTAGAGCTGTGAGCTTGGTATACAACATTTACACACAAATGACTGTAAAGATCGAATTCTCGAAGTGACAGGTCCGTGAACTTATAAAATGCTTTAAGCATGTAATTTAATGTAAAACAGCTGTTAATGGAAGGGGCCTGTAGACCCAAACAAAATATTGTGAACAATAACACTGATAGCAGTCTGTAAGAAGTAAACACAGTGAACTCAATGCTCAGAGGAGGAGGGACACGGACTAAAAATATTGTACCTTAAATAAACACTGCTCTGAGGCAGGAAGAATATGTCAAATCCTTAGGTTGATTATTTGTAAAACTACACTTTATTACTCTGATACTGTTATCTGAATCTTCATATAGCCTCAGCAACGGGAGGCAATACATATCTGTGAAAATAACGGTGACCACTGTAGTAGAAGCACGTAGTAGTAAAAACTGCCATGAGGCCTTCATATCACAACACCATCAATATGTATAAAGCAGAGACCCATGGTCTAGTTTGAAATATGGAAATTCAATTCGCTGGAATAAAACACAGACTCGTGATCACACTAGAATATACAACAAGCACCCTGGAAAGCACTATGGAAGGGGGTATTGACTGCCCTATTGGCGGATTACAAAAACAGGGGTGCACTGAGTATAGAAATATTTAAATGTAAAAGTCACTGGTAAACATTAGGCCTAAGCCGAAACATCCATAGAGTATACTCAATAACATAAACTCGAAACTGGGTGGGAAGTGATTCATTAAGTGAAACATTAATCAAGGGATATACAGGTAAGCATAATTATATGTAATCATATACTGGGGAGTATACATAAAAAAAAGGGAACACAGTGAATATAATGCAATAACTCAAATTGTTGACAGGGGGCAAAATATAAAATAATCAGACCGGGTTATAGAGTAGTAAACAAAATAGCTTTTATATATATATATATATATATATATATATATATATATATATATATATATATATATATATATATATATATATTGAGAAATATATGGGAGGAGCGGTAACCATATTATTGACCAAATGAAGGCATTACAAGGCACAGTATGCACTACCGGGGGGGGGGGGAGGGGATTTGAAATGGAAACAAAATGTATGGCTCAAATAATCACATGGAATAATACAATTACATAATAAGTATTGTTTAAAAGTAAGGAAATAAATGTGACGTTATGAAAGCACCGATTTAAGGGTGTAAACTTATATATATGTATATATATGTATATATATATATATACACACACACACAATTGATAAGCAAGGTGGATGCATATAAATGGAATGGTATGGCATAACCTAGGCCGTATTGCGTTACTGAGGTGGAATTAATACAAGCAATAAGGGCACACAATTCTGAGGGTATTTACTTAGTGGTGAATAGGGTGAGGTGTTCACTGTGGCGTGTGGAGGCGTGTGAGGAGGGTGGAAATTGTAATGAGTTTGACATAAAAAGAGGTGACCAAGTACAACCGGAAAAGCATAACTTCTAGGGTAAAATAATCGAAGTGCACAGGGTCAACAAGAGATAATACTTTAGGGGATGTGGAAAAGCTACTTCCAGTGGTGGGAACAAAGTCCTCAATGATAGGAAAATCAGAATGATTGATGTTGCCAGTTAGTATTGAGGGCATCAGAAATGTTGAGGAAGTGAATACCCTCAGACAGGGAAAGCTGGGGGAGATGAAAATACTGCCCGGAGAGCCAATGCACGATAATGACGGCCTGGTGTAAAGGAACGTACATCAGAAAGGTAGGTGGCGTGAGTAATGACGGCCGAGGGTGTGGCGACTTTGCAGCCACATGGGACGTGGAGCTCGGGAACTCCGACAGGGTGGGTGGGAAGAACGGTGTTAAGAGACGTGTTTAAACACGTGACAACTGTTTGGCGATGGGGGGGGGGGGGGGGGGGGGGTTAATTGAACATGAACTGATGGGGGTAAATGGTAGTGATCGTGAACAGAGTGGAAGAAGTGCAATGACACCTACATAAGTGAAACAAGGAAGTGACATCATTCAGCAAGATCGCAGTGTTTATACATTTGGCATCGTCGCCGGTAAGGGATGCAGAATGGATGAATATAACATCCTGATATGGGTGAGTGGATGGTGAAACAGTTTTGACATCGCCTGAGTCGAGGTTGATTACAATGATGGGCGGAGGGAAACTGATAGTACATGAGTGATTATTGTACAGATAGGGAATGGATTTCGAATGATACACACACAAATGGGAGTTGACATTAAGGAGGGGCACTTGCAGTTTAATTACTAATTGCTGGTCTGTTCTAGGGAATAATACTTATGTATTTCACGAGGGGTAATACTAAGGGTGAGATTAACTTTCCATAATTCCAGTTGCAATGTCAAGAGGTCATGTGTATGTTGCGAGGTATTTACCGACCCTAAGGGCAGCTTGCATAATTGGCAGGAGTGAATGAACGTTTCTATGGAATTATTATTGAACATATTATTTAGTAACTGCAACACACTTGTGATTAGTAAATAGGTTTGAGTTTTTTAGCTAGTGTGCCACTGTGAACGCCGTTATGTGAGATTTTAGAACCTCGGTAATACCTTTAATGATGGTGGCAAGAGAGTTGGCTTTGGATTCCACTTTATGAGTTATATCAATAATGATGTTAAAATATAAATTAAGGACCTTGTGCATACTGTGAACGTTGTTGGCAAGTTCCTGGATAGATTGGTCGAGGCTGGCATCATTCTGAAGGAGGCCGTGGAGGTATGCATTTGTAAGAAAATTACAACACTAGCTTCCGAAGTCGCAGATAACTTGAATACCACACATAGGGTGGGAAGAGGTGCTGACATTAGTATTGAAATCTCGGATTACATTAGTGTCCATCACCTTCATGTAGTTGTAGAGTATCTTAGCATTCGCACAAGTTGTAGTATTTTTGTCTGCACAAGCAATGTGGATGAATTGGTCAAGGGCTACAGGAGGAGAGGGAAATTGCAATTGAATTCTGTACACCAGCGGGAGGCTGCTTTCGTAGAGCACTTCTGGATCTGCACTCACATAATAAACTCTCGCCAGCGTCCTGAAGGTCGGATGAGAGATACTGCCAGCTGTGAGGGAACGAAAACACACAGGGCGACCAAGTAGGCAGGGATATGCCCCCACCCCTTCCGACTGGCGGCTCGTTGCCCCGGCAATGGTCGCCTCTAGAGCGGCGAAGCCACACCTACAGGTACTGCTGCCAACCGTGGTGGCCGGCATGACGGACGTCGCCGCAGGCATACGAACAGCGAAAGCCGCGAAGTGAAGTGGCACCCCTGGGGTGCGGATGGCGGCAACTGTCGACGGATAGTTGAGCACTTGTAAAGGGGAAGGCAGGAGCGATGCTGCACTGGAGGCAGTAGGCAGTGCTGGCCGCGCAGAATGCGTGCTGAGTGGGAGATACGTCAGCAACGCCTTGTTGCAGTCCCATTACGAACAGCCGGCAATGAAGTGGAACACGTACAGTTTATCAGCATGCAGTGGAAGGATTAAAGTACACTGTAACACATGTTCAAACAAAAATAAGACATAGAACAAAGAACAGAATTAAATTCACATACGTATCACTTTAATGGGAGTAAGCAAGCTTGGTATGTCTGACTGACACAGAGTCAAACTTAGAACCCTGGATTTATTAATTTGAATTTGAATAGTAGATTCCCCCAGAATATCGGACACACGATAAGGTCCGCGGTAACGATGGGTGAGGGCCTTGTGTCTACCGCGGTTACGTAACCACATATAATAATTTATCTTTGATGTGTTTTTCCTCTGGGTTTTGCTAAAGGAAGCTTTTTGAAGTCTCTGTGCCTGGATTAAATTTTTTTTAGCCGCTTGGCGTACGGCGAGAAGCTTCTCAAACTAATCATGACCGCAGGGAGGGCAGCTTCATCGCCATGAAGGAGATAAAATGACATAAATATTGTTTAACTATTGATGGTGGTATTTATGTTGAACTGAATAAAGGGGATATAAAGGTCCCAATATACTGGATCAGCACTCGCACAAGCTGTAAATTGTTACACGGTGGCGCGATTATTTCGTCTCACTAAATCATTACAACAGGGGTTGTAAGCAGTGGTCATGAGCTTTTTGATACATAGGAATTTAAGGATATTCCTTATGGGCGCGTTTTAAAAACTGGTTCCCTTTTCTGCTGGTGGCAGCCAAATTATAACATCATATCTTTTATAATATCGGCTCATTTGGCTGCATCTATAGTCTGAACAGGTTTGGCGATGATGTAACATGTGGCGTACTCTGTCATTACTAAGATATATTTGTTATGATGTGCCATAGGGGGTAAAGATCTTTAAAATCCAGAGCCCAGGTGTGGAGGAGGGATTTGAGGTGGTAAAGGAGTGAGTTGACTCATGGGTTGAGATGTAATCGCCTTAATTTTTTGACAAACAGGGCATGTTTTTACGTACTTTTTGATATTGTCTGCCATAGACTCCCAAAAATAAGACTGCTTGGTTTTATGGAGTGTCTTAAAGGCCCCAAAGTTCCCTCCCCCAAAGATAGCGTCGTGGTGTGCCAGAATGACTTCCAGGATATAAAATTTGGGAACAAGTGTCAATTTAGTTGGGCCCTGGGTTGTGTTTACTTTGAGGAATATTTCGCAGTTGCTAGCTATTCTGTAACGACAACTTAAGCACCTATAGTGGGTGTCAGCCTGATCTGGGTGTAAGAGTGCCTGTTAAAGTTTTGGAACATGGGGTCCATGCCATATTCGCCAGTGAATGGGGAGTGAGAAAGGGTGACATGACATAAATAGAATTCAGAGTTGTCATGAATGTGAAAGTATTCCTGCTCATGCACGTGTACAGGGAGAAAATGTAACATACCGGCGAAGAAGACTATAAGAACGGTACAATTGAGGACAGGATCAATACAAGTTGACGTGACAGTGTTAATGAATCGTTCTCTAATAACATGAATGTTAACATGGTACTAGGCAGAAACAGTTTTCAAGATTAAGGGTAATAGGTAAATGTCTTCATGTCGAATAGCATTAACAAGCGATATTTGTCTGCTGGCGACGAATATGTGATAAAATAATGTTTAAATTCCCCAAATGCATCCTAAAATATTTTGCAATGTAAAGCGCTATTTCCATCGCTTTGTGTGTTTTTTGAAAAATAGCCTCTGCCAAGGCTATGAAAGGAGACTGATATGACATCAAAGGAAGCTTTACATCGTGATGTTTTCCATGCATGGTTACCGACTTGGTAGGGACCTAGGGTGCATTGGGAAGCCTACTTAATGTATCAGGTAGAGTATCCAGTGTTCCCTTTACGACTTGTGTTTGAAAATCAAATTCACTAAAGGTTACAGCCATTTTGTGAATACACGCATTGTGATCTGTCATTATGTGTAAATATTTTAAACTAGCGTGATTGGTTGCAATGGTGAACTTACATCCGTATAAGAATTGACGAAAGTGAGAACATAGTATTTTGTTACGGATAGCTCTCTCTCTCTCTCGGTCATTGACAAGCGTTCTGCTTGGTGAGAAAATTTATTGGGCGCAAAGGCCACGATATTAAGTTGATTAGTTTTAGGATCAATTTGGATGAGAACCTCTCCGACAGCCGAGTTACTCGCGTCACATGCAAGACATATTTTGTGACCTTTAAGAAATTTCTGTAAAATTGGCACCTGAAGAATGGCTCGTTTTAAACTCAAAAAGGAATTCTGTTGTTCTGGACCCCGTTTAAAAGAAGTGATGTGTTTAGTGAGGTCGATCAGTGGCTGGGCCATAGAGGCATAATTTAGAATATACCTACGTAGGTACGAGGTGATTCCAAGAAAAGAGCGGAGTTATTTTTCAGTAATAGGAGGAGCCATTTGTCCAATAGCCACAAACTTATCAGGATCAGTGGACATGCCATGGGGAGTAATTATATGGCCTAATATCTTAACAGTCTGTTGGGCAAATAAATATTAATTAGTGTTGACCTTCACATTGAAAAGATGTAGTCTCTGAAAAACTTTGCACATATTGGTGATATGTTCTTCGAATGTAGAGCCTAAAATTAAAATATCAGCTATATGCGATAGCAGCAGTCCACCTTGGGGACATAAGAGTTTATTTACGAACATTTGGAAGTATTGCGGACTGGTACTTAGGCCCATTGCCATTCTGCAATATTTAAAAAAAACCAAAGTCATCAATTATAAAGGCCAATTAATGGCGATCCTAGGGATGTACAGGGATGCTATAAAACCCAGAGAACAAATCTATGCTCGTAATGAAGATGGAATGTTGGAGAGCATTTAAGATGTCCTCAGTGCAGGGAAGGGGGCATTGGATTCTAGTTAGGTGTTGATTAAGTTCCCAAAAGTCTGTTAAAAACCAAAGACCACCATTCTTTGAAATGACTAAACTAGGAGCAGAAAAGGGAGAGTCAGCCTCATGAATAATTCTGGCATTAACCATGTATTTGATCTGGACCAAATGTTCGTCCCTTACTTTGGAACCAATGTGGTAGGGGTGAGTGGCAACAGACTTGTCAGTATCTAATTCTAATTTGATTTAAAAACTTTTGGCCTCTGTGAGCTCAAGGAAGGATGTAGCAAAACAATCACTATATTCGGTAATTATATTTTGGATGGCCTTTTTCATAAGGGGCCTAAGGGTTTCATTAATGTAAGGGGCAAGATGGGGTTGCTGTTCAAAAACTTCAAGAGTATTACACAAGTGCTCTAGTGATGGAAAATCTGTTACTTCTGAGTAATTAGATACATGTGGGATTTCAGTTATCCTATTATTGTCGTGCGCATGCATAAAGAGAAGGTTGTATTTGAGTACCGGAATAATGTCATATTTCCTAATAAAATCGACACCTAAAATTAGATCTTGTTGAAGATTGTCGAAGAATAAGAAATTCTGGGGATAAGTAATACCCTGAATGTGTAAATTGATAGTGGTTTCGAATTGTGGCTGCGATAAGAGAGATGTGGCTGCAATTAGTGTAATGGGCTCTTTCAAGGGATATAGGTGTTGAGTAGATAAAATGGTACTGGCAACATAACTACATAAGCATTCCATATCAAATAGTGTGTGGTAGCTCCAGCTCTTAATGGTAACCAGGACACGCGGCGTGCCTTAACTAATGCAAGTCCGGTGAGGAGGGGAAGGAGGCACAACGCGTGTCTGTTTATCTGTGCCAACTTGCGCCAGGGCTCCGCTCACTTTACTGGTCTCATCATCGCAGGCCTTGCTGGCATTGTATAGAAAACATTTGGCTCTCACTGCATTGGGAGTGGAAGTGGGGCGGGCGACAAAAATGGTACGCGGACTCAGCCGGAATTTGTTTTTGGAACGCCTAAATCTGTCAGCTACATATGTAAAGAACTGGAAATCTTGTTTAGGAATAAGGGGGCACTATATACTTTTATGCCCGACCTAAAGGCACAATGCGCAAGTGTCGCTAGGTAAGCTACACGAACCCTGAACTGTAAGCTACGTATTTGGCGTACACTGCGAATTGGCAACACTGCAGTTTCACGCCCTGGGAGTGGGAGGTCTGGCAACCGCGACCTGCTATACGCAGGAGGGAGGAGTGCTATGCTTGCGCAGGCCACTAAAATGAGGTTGAATGGGCGGTGTTACAATTGTTGATACTTGGTGTGACCTTATAAACGTGAAGGCTTCGGTGTATGTTTACGAATCGGTTGGGAAACTGGGGCGCATATCGAGCCAGCAGAAACGTGTGCTTTATTGGGTTGCGCAAAATGTATGTGTGAGGGGTATTGATTCTCGATGTCACCGCTAACAAATTGGCGCGATGCTGTGGAAACTGGTGGAATGGAATATGTTGGAAAATTTTCGCCCTTAGAGTTGAAATTGTCTATCTCGGCATAAGATCTGTCAGGTGTTACTTTGTTAAATAAGGCATTCCACGCGGTCCATATCTGGGCACTTTTGTCGTCAGGGGTGACGTGTTCTACCCCCTCGTGGGGAAGTTTTGTTGACGGTTACCTGGGCTATTGAGCCGCGCTGTACGGAAGTGGCTGTGGAGGGAAAGAATTTCCCTGGTGGTAATGTGGCACATTATTCATTGGGGGATGAAAGCAGGGAGTAACTGGCCTGCCTGAGAAATAGTTCTGTGAATAAAGTGGCTGGTGGTGAAAATCTCTATGCGCTAAGCAGTAAGGAGAGCTGAGGTAGGCAGGTTGCCTGGGATAGTATGACGGATAATGATCATGCTGTGGGGGTTGGTAGTGGCGCATATTTTGTTGAGTGTTGGCACGAGGTTCATTCTGACGAAGGGAGAACTGTGCGATTTCTTACTTTAGTTTACTGATCTCCGCTTCTAGGGTAGCAAAATCTAGGTGAGGGTTGGTGTGCGATACTCTTTGTTGGTATTGAAAAATGCCAGTTTGAATGTGTTGCAGGTTCTTGAGGAAATGCTCTAGCATGTCTTTTTCCAACCCAATTATCTTATCCGCGATAGACGGTAAGAGACTTTTCTAAATAACATTAACATAATCATTTTCGGTCATGGTAGGGTTGTACTTACCCCCGTAATTCTTAAGTATTTCGAGGTGGTGCTTAGTGTCCACGTCAATGGCCTGCTTTTTGTTGTACGATAAATATTTAAATCGTTCAGTGTCCGCGGGGCTCGTAAATATATTAGTTTTTATCTGTTGACAAGTGATAGGTTGTTCTCGGTGACGTGTAAAGTTTTCTAACATATGCCTGGCGGTATCGGTGAGGGAGCATTTAATGCGTTTAATTTAGTCAATATCAGTCCGCCCATTAAGCTCGTCGACTTCGTCGAAAGAATCTTCTAATAAATCGTGAATGTGTTCCCCGTGTTTCCCTAAAAATGACGGGGGGTTTTCTGGTTGTGTGAACGTAACATTAATGGGGAATAAATTGAGTACCATGTTTCGCGTTGATTGTGGTTGATCGTTAATGTATGTGTGGGTGGTGGGTGGGAGTTGGAATGCGCGTGTAGGGAGGGGAGAGTTACCAATTTCCTCGTACAGAGAAAATCCAAAGAAATCGGCAAGGGGTGTGGGTGATTGTGCGGGAGTGTTAGGAAGGGATTGTGTTGGGGGGGGGGGGGATGAAGTGTCGAGGAGGTATTCATGTTCTGTGCTAAGGAATTATGTATCTAATGAGGCGTTTTGGATGTGGCTAGTGGTAGGTGCATCTAAAGTGGGGTGTCCAATGCATTGCCTGTCACGTTCGTATAACGAATGCTCAAAATTTGTCGTGTCAATCAAAACGATTTTAATAAATTGATAGAGTTTAGACTGTTTGGCCTTGCTACGTGTTTCCATGTACTGGTGAACGTGGGTGTGTGGGAGGTGATTTCTGGTGTAATGATGTCGCGCTCTTCGTGTAAACTTAAAGTAAAGTTAGCTACAGAAAAGGAAGAGAACTCACTACGATAGTAGACACAAAATAGGAGTGGTTACGCAGGTAAGTGAATAGTTAAGTTAATAGAGCATAATAGAGCATTCTAAACAGGGTGTGGGTGGACGGGCGGGAACAGTAAAAGGCAAGATTGCTATACACGTGCTGTGTCGGATACGTGGTAACTGACATGGGAGAAAGTTTGCTTACCCCGCCGAGAAATGAAACAGCTGCTAGCATGGGGCGAGAGTCTGCTGGTGGCGGGGGGGGGGGGGGTGGCTTTCTGAGTTCCGTACTCACGTTTTAAACTACAAGGATATCAAGTAAAATATGATTTATATTTATTAACTCGTTTGGCGCGCAGAGAGGGAAAGCCCGGCTCTTCCGCCAGTTAAACAACTCCCAGCCTCATGTTTATAAGATACACTTTCTCCTTCCTTCACAGCTACTCTCTTCACCTTAAGTGTAGGTAAGGGGTGTTCAGGGGAAGAGCTCATAGGTAGCTGAATGATAGAGGGAATTATAATAATATATATTTAATGAACAACAACTAATCATAATAAACAACAAGGAACAATTACAAGAACACAACGTGATATCAATTCATAACAACTCTCAAGACTTTTACTTATTACAGAATAGCAGACTACATTATGACTGAATTACAATTTGGTAACTCTGATAACCACGACGCAGCTAATCCCTGTCCTTGTCAATAATATTAATTATTACAAAAGAGGGAATGGGGACGATGTCTCGATAGCAGCACTGGTCCCTACTGCTACGCGAATTATGCTCACTCTTTATATCTTCTTTTTCTGTTGGCCTCGGAACCTCTCTGCCCAGCGGTAGGTGCTATCCTTTTCAGTCTCGATCACACTCACACACTCAATACTCGTCGAAGTCTCTGGGTCAGCTGGGGGAGCGCCGGCCTCCAGGCCTCCTATATAGCTGGGTGATATAGGTCATGTTCGTAAAACAAACCCGCCTGGCTATAATCCATAGTGTGCTCCACCTAAGATGGCGTAGCGCCGCCATGTGACACTACAGGAGCATCAACTTCGGATTTAATCAATGTAATGTTTCGCATTATATGGTTTACTAAACAAAATGTTTAGAGGTCCATCGTTTTTAAAATAAGCGACTGAGCCACTTAAAACATGTAAGTTACTTGTGTGAAGAATTTTGTGGAAATCAGTTGTTTGTTCCCTGAGATATGCAATAAAAAAATTTAATTTTCTAATCTAATGCTATCGTAAATATTTTCCAAAACGGAGAGGGTCTATATATAATGCTTATAATTTTCATTGCCTACATAAAATATTTGGGTGAATTTGTTAAATTCTCTAATATATGTAACAAACTGACCTAAACTGTTAATGGTGCTGCCATTTTGAACGTTGTTGTTTGATCCATTTAAATCATGAAAGTTTGTACGAACTTGTGTAGCATTTATAGTGCGGCAATTTCGTACAAATTAGATGAAATTTTCCATTGGAACATTTGGTGGAAATAGGTTTATTGGTCCTCGAGTTATGGCATAAAACCTCCATAATTTTCATGTGACTATCTTCATAAATGGAGAACATAAAAGTAACTTTGTAACATATTCGATGATTGTACTCCACCAATATACTAATTTAAGTTAAAATAGCTTACATAACTTCTCAAATATAAAACACAAATCTCAAATGATTTTATAGTCCCATTATGAAAATGAGTGTATGATACTTAAAAATACATACTATATAAATATGGCCTACCACAGTACAGCATCTTCGTCAAATTTTGTAAGAACGGATTAATATTTTGCCGAGACATGAGATAAAATCGTAATTTTATATTGGTGGCAGTAGCATGCAAAATGACAGAGGAACGAGGTTCTGCATAAACATATTTGTTGGCTGTAATAGACACTTCCCGGATGCAAATTAAAGTTGGAATTCGTTTCGTTGATAAAGTGTACCGAGCTAAAATGTTTAGATACCAACCAGGTTAAAATAAGGACCTAACCCACTTAAAAAATATAATTTTACACCAGCTGCTGCAGTACTGCTTGTTTGCGAACTCTGTCAATTGTTTCCCAAGATATATGAAGAAAACTGTATTTTTTCGCATGTCGCTATCTTACAAAATAGAGGACAAAATATGATTTGATAGTTTTAATACCTACTAACAGCCTACAAAGTTAGGTTGGAATTGATTACATGATTTCGACGATAGAGCATTGTAATCTAAAATGCCTATATGCGCGCTGTATTGAAAATATGTCTCTGGAATGCTGAAGACATATCACCTAAGATAATATGTATCAGTACTACTTATTTGCCAAATTTGGTAGAAATCGGAAATTTTTTTCCAGAGATATGACGTAATAACTTGATTCAATCGTATAATGCTATATTCCGAAATTGCCAACAATAGTGGTTATGTGTTGGTATACATAAAGCTCCTAACAGATATTCTCACTGTATAAAACTTGGTAGAAATGGTTTTAATGGTATGGTAGATATACCAAATAAACCTAAAAAAAATTGTATGGCAGCCATTTTAAGGTAAGTATCTAATCCAATTCAATTACTTAAGTTTGCTTGGTCTATGACAGTGAAACTTACCTGCCAAATTGGATGAGGATATATTTAATATTTTTGGAGATATAATGAAAAAAAAAAATGATTTTGTGCTATTTTCCAAAATGGCGGACTAACAACAATGCCCATCTCAAATTTAGTGCTTACACAATGTTCTACTGGAATACGAACTTTGGTTTAAACCGATTGAATGTTTCCCAATGTATGAAATATGACCCTCAATTTTTGAATGGCAGCCATCTTAAGGCAACTACTCGATGTGGTATAAAACTATGAAAGTAAGGTGTCCTCACTATGTACTATATGTATACGAAGTTTGGTGTAATTCGGTTCAAGCGTTCACAAATGTAAAAGGGTTGGAAAAAAAAAGGAAGGTCACAGACTCACACATACACACACAGGCACACAGACAGGTAAACAATCTCATAAGCCTTGCTTTCCTTCGGGAGGTAGGGTAAAAAGGAAGAGAGATATTGCGGTTTTTTTTCTGCCAAATTAAGTGTGAAATTGTGGAATATCTGATAAACCGCATCGCTTCAATTGAATCAAAAACAAACTTATTACATACAGGATGTTATTTCGCACATCGTCTTTGAGAAATAGATATATTTCAGAACTGATGCTAATATCACAACTTGCAGATATGAAACTCTTATCACTTGTGGCAATAGGCGTGGAGAGAAATTGTGCATTATCTTCTTTCAAAGTGTAATAAAGTATATTTCATGGAGTAAAGGGGGATTATGCTCGAGGCGTATCATTAAAATGACATTTTCGTTTCTCATATGATATTAATAAAATATAGGTAGTTTTCTCATCGGCACTGCATTATATTTACATTTTTCTTCCAACGCAATATGCTTTTACGAGTGCTGATCAGATTCCCGAACGTAGGTAGTTCAAAAGAGTTTTCGACTGGTTGGGAATGGCCAGGGTAGGAGTAGCTCATCCCATCCTTCCACCCCCAAGGGAGGAGTGATAAATTTTAGCTCCTAATTAGCTGTGCATTATTAGCAGCGAATTAGCGGCGGTTCTTTGTATCTCTCTCTCTCTCTCTGAGCCTAAGGGATTAACACGTCGCCTTGCAGCACAGAGCCAACAGAAAGGAAGAAGAGGAATAAAACAGATTATTAATTTCAACGTTGGATAACACCAAGTTTAAGAAATAATTTAAAATATGTGCAGAAGATTGCAGTACAAACAAGTATTTTATAAAGTTATGTTATTTTCATGACGTTCAAATACGAGGTCGTACTGAAAAATGTATTAAAGGCGTGCGATATAACATAATAATTATACAAATTGCATTATTTTTTTTTACAATTTTCGGGCGCAGTATTTTTATTTAATTGCAATAAAGTTACAGCTCGTACAAAATGCAAGTAAAAATCTTAAATTATTACTAAGAAATGATCACAGTTTGCATTAAGTTTGATTTTATATTTTTTCACCGAAAGCACCTAGCTATGAGGTCACGGTTTTGAAGTGCATCCGATAGGTCGTGTTTTGAATTCCGAATATATGTTGGTGCATTACCTCAATAAAAAAGATTGTATTTTTTGGGTGCTGCAAAAAATGAATATCTGTTTTTGGCAAAGAACCAAAAGAAGAATATATGTCATAGGTGGGCCTTCGCAGAGAATAAACTTCTAACAATATTATTTTTTTATGAACTTTTAGATGTTTATTCTCTCCGAAGTTCCACCTATGACATATATTTCTTCTGCAGGTTCTTTGCCAAAAACAACCTGCCTTTTTTTTTTTTTTGCAGTACCGCAAAAAGTTTAAAATTTATTTTCGGGTGGGTATCCTTACCTGATCGTGCGCGTTTGTGTCGAGAGATGTGTCTGGCAACTCAATAAATACGTCGTTTCAATGAGGGCATAAACATGCCAGTGCGAGAGAGAAAATATAACTCTTGCTCATGCTTCGAGCCCATTCAATCCCCCCCCCCCCCCCCTTTTGCACGGCGCTGTTCTCTTGGGGCTACGCTACATTTCGTGTATGAAATGCCGCTTCGGTTGTGACAGCAGTCCTATTCCCAAGGCCTTGTATACTCTTTTAAAAAACATTCTCCCATGCATTATTCGTCGGGCACGTATGAAGGGACGATAGCCATTATTCGTTTCTCCTCTTTGTTTCCCCCCACCACCCGGCCAACCCTTCTTCTTTTTTTTTTCCATCCCTCGTCTTTCTTGCGGTTTTTATTTTTATCTCGGGTCTGGCAGGGAGGTTGCGTGTGGATGTCGTTAGCATCGAGTTTTTTCGCCACTGAATGACAAACAGTCGCGCGCCTGGTTATCTGTCAAAACGGCTTGACGAGGCACGAGAGAAAGGCGGCAGGGTTGGCGGGGGCGATTACGAGATCTTCGGGTCGCGGCGGGCTATACTCCTCGTATTACCCCCACCAGCCGAGCGGCACTCGGATATTTTCGCGAGTCCTATTTACTTCCCGAATGATGTCGGCAGCGGGGAAGTTGGCTTGCTTTATGGGCCCGCGCGCCGGAAGGAAAAGATCTAAAAGGCCAGGCCGGGGGGGGGGGGGGGGAGAGAAACTTTTTCGCTTTGCCGCATGCCGTCTAGCAACTCTGCCGCCCAAGTACACAGCGATTTCTCGGAGATATCGAACTTTTCCCTTTCTGCGGAGCCACTGTTGATCCCCAGAACTATCGCCTCCGAAGACGAAAATGTACATTCTGACCTCATTTTCCAACTCCATGCCGTCGATCGAGATCAATGAAAACTGCTCCATAAAAATGGGAGGCCGCTTTCCCCTTTGAATTTATGGGCTAGATAAAGTACAAGAAATGTAAACACCAGACATTAATATAGCATTTTACAACATTTCTCATACGCCGCATGAATAATGCAGTTGTGAATTCTTACTCAACTCATTCGCATGTTATATCTCTCAAAGCATCGAATGAATGTCGTAAATCAATACTGTATTAAATATTGCTTTGTAAATATCAAAAATATAATTGACCAAAGCAACGAATAAATGGCTGCACATTTTATAGCAGATATGTTTTTTGTTAAAACTGTCTGTGCTATATTTATTGTGGAGAGTTCTTCATTGTATCGATGTATTAATTTTGCTGAAAACAGACATCAACGCATTATTTCTTAATCTGTTTAACTAGTTCTAACTATATAAATTACATTAAGAAAGACTGTTCTGGTGACAAATTGAACGTGACTACGTATTCAGCGTTGAGTTTCCGTAAAAAAAAGGTTAATGATCTATTACAGCAGTATAAATTTACACGGTATTAAAGCGCGATCAACTATGCTGACTTTAATTATGACTCACAAATGTTACAAGAACTTTTACCGTCTCTGTGATTTTGGTAATACTGGTAGTCTACAAATTGATTAGTAAAAAGTTAGGTATAATTTAACAGGAATTTGTGTTTACTCCGCAGATAAGCTGCAGTGAGCATAGCTTGAATAAAAGTTGAATTTAAATACCTGATTAATAAAAAACGCAAAATTTTTAGTCTATATTATAAATACTTTTTCTTGTATTATATTCGCTTATAATTTTTCGCAAACTGATGGTTAAAAAAAAAAAAAATTGTTCCACAAAATTCGTATTAATATTGGCAGAGCTTTTTGAAAGTTCTTCGGCCACCGAAATGGAAATTTTCAAATAGAAAATTATGTCATCAGGGAAGAAGCGTGCGTTGCGTATTATTCTGGTCAAAGTATTCGAAATCCCGTCTATTCCACGAAACTTACTTTTTAATAACGCGTTAAGTTCTATACAAATTCCAACGATCATAGCGTTGAGACGAAAATGCTGTGAAAACCTTTTAACTTTTGCAACGATTTCCATACATCTGAGTGAGTGAGTGAGTGAAGATATTTGGATGGGTCTAAACAGCTAGGTCTTGAGGGCCGATGAGGGTGATTGAGGTGGGTGTGGAGCAGCGCCGGATTGAAAGGGCGGGGGGAAACGGGAGATCCCCGAGAAATGCAGACGACCAGTGGTATCGTCCGGCACGATTCCTGTATGTCAAAATCCGCGAGAGACCCGGCCTGGGGTTGAACCCGGTTCGTCTTGATGGGAGGCGAGCAGGCTAACCGCTCAGCCGCCGCGGCCCCACGATATAGTGTTCTGTTGGCTCCAGCCTTGCCCCCATATCTCAGGGGTAGTGTGGCCGACTTGTTGTCGAGAGGTCGTGGGTTCGCGCCCCGTACTTCCCAGGAGATTTTCAGTTCCTTATCGCACTGGAAATTTGTCAGCAAGTCGGTCTTCCTAGAGCTTTGGCAAAGCCAAATGTCACATAAACGTCAAATTAAGGAGAAAAAAAGTGGCTGGAGTCGTGGAGTAGTGACTTTTTGGCACGGGTTCAAATCTTGCTCAAGTATAAAAATTTTTACTTTTTAAACAAATTAAAATGCACAGTATCGCAGTCACGTAATGAAATTAAAGATTTTTTCTTTGTATATTTTATTTTAAACTGGAAGCACAGAAAAATAATTGGGAAATTATAACGGAGAGGATCCGTGAAGTTTACGGAGGGCGGTATTCATAAATACACCATAAGCACAAACTTCGTCAAGACAATCTTACTAGGTGTCTCAAGTTCGTATTTTCATTTCATGAACACTGCTTAGGCTTGTCTCAAATTATAACGGAGAGGATCCGTGAAGTTTACGGAGGGCGGTATTCATAAATACATCATAAGCACAAACTTCGTCAAGACAATCTTACTAGGTGTCTCAAGTTCGTATTTTCATTTCATGAACACTGCTTAGGCTTGTCTCAAATTATAACGGAGAGGATCCGTGAAGTTTACGGAGGGCGGTATTCATAAATACATCATAAGCACAAACTTCGTCAAGACAATCTTACTAGGTGTCTCAAGTTCGTATTTTCATTTCATGAACACTGCTTAGGCTTGTCTCAAATTATAACGGAGAGGATCCGTGAAGTTTACGGAGGGCGGTATTCATAAATACATCATAAGCACAAACTTCGTCAAGACAATCTTACAAGGTGTCTCAAGTTCGTATTTTCATTTCATGAACACTGCTTAGGCTTGTCTCAAGCGCAGGCAAACAAGGCGGTCTTCACGGAGGCTGTCTTGATATTTGTGTTCCCTAAGTCTGAATATTTCTATTCCACTGCTTGATATCGCGATTCCGAACAACTTTTCACAGTCATCGAGATCTTGCTTAATATATCCAATCAGCTCGTCTTCGCCGCCAAGTCCACTGTAGACGTGACTCGAGACTGTTTTTTTTTAACGGCGGTCGCTGATTGGATAGCTCCGTACGTCGAAGTAGCGAATATTTATGCCAAATGGGGATAATAAAGTATGTGATAGGTCGAGATTAATGATTTCAACACGCATTTGGATTAAAATCTAAATTGTTCGTCTCTGAGAATGTATTTAAAAAAAACTGTAATTCTATTGGTACCATTAATTTTTAACGTAATTCGCATAGTAGAACTTCAGTTCCATAATTACAAAGCAGAAGCTAGATTGTGCAAAACTTAATGCTACTTATTAACAACAAATTGTTCTTTCTTTTGAATGTAATTGTTAAGCATAATAAGAAACAAAATATTCTAAATTTTATTGTTTGTTAATTTGAAAATATAAGTGCAAGTTGTGTAAATATAAATATGTTGCACACGGACAATTTGTATTACAGAGGTTATATAAAACGTCTTTGCTCTATAATTGGGTTTAATAATTCCGATTCAATATTGATGCCCTCGATTGAGTGCTGAAATATCTTTTGGCTGCTCGTGTAAACAAATCACATTATTCATACAGTTTTCTTTACAATCTCTTATTACACATGCCCGCAACATTATCGTAAGCGAAAAAAAAAAAGTCTTTACATTTCACCAAATAATCATCACTTTGTTCGTTTATAACCAAGTTTTTATGTATTTGCAATATTTATGTATCATTTGGAATACGTTGTTGGTCAATATGCCTATCATATCGTGCAGACATTATAACATATTGACAAAAAAATGCCTATTTATTTCTTTTTTTATGTCTAGCCACCTTGTTTAGTTTTAATTCGATATTTCACACAACGCATTTAGCTCGTGCTTAACCAAGCCGGAAGTGGAAACATATAAATTATACCTTGTCGACGCTGCCTTCACGAAGATCGTCTTGTTTGTGGACTATGAAACGTGGTGCGAAAATAGCAGTCTTGAGAAATAAGATGACTTTATTACGCTCAGCATTGAGCGTAAGATTAAGAATACTACCCGGAAAATCCGTTTTTGAAAATAAATGTGCCCGTAAATTTACAGAGAGTTTACGAACACCGCTGGATAACTTTTTATTAGCACTTTTTCGTAAACAGAAAGACATTTTTTTAACATTATAGTGCCTGTATTTTCTTTTTTACAATTAGATTGCACCACACCACAGTGCTAGAAGGCGTAAGATTTCTACATTTCCACATTATCTCGATTTTTAATATTGGCTAGTAAATCTATACATATTATTGCTAAGTAATTTGCTTGTATTTTTGGCATAGTTTTCCATAATAATATACCTACGCACCACAAGATAATTTAAGAAAAATTACCACAAAATGACACCCAAAATGACTCCATCACCAAATGACTCCAAAATGACTCCAAATAACTCCAAATGTCTCCAAAGAAACTCTAAAATGATTCCATCACCACCACCACAACTCACGTGATAGGCCAGCTACAATCACGTGGCAACTCAATTATTGGCTGGTCGGTGTCTGCACAATATATTAATGGTACAGTACGATTGATTCAAAGTCAATATGACGCCGTAGGGCTTGCACACTCGTATATATTAAGCAGTAGGGATGAACGCTGAAATGTTTAGTTTGACAGCAGGTGCAGTGAAAGGTAGATCATTTCGACTAGCTTCTGACTCTTCGCATCTAAGTCTGATTTTGCATCTGCTTTTGACTTCAGGCACTCCAGATCTAATGGAAGCTACGGTAGTGCCATCGACGTTTTTGGGAGCGGTACCTAGGTCATCATTGCCAGCGATGCTTCTTCAGCTACAGCCCCCTACATCTCCAACACGTTCGTCCGAGCCTTTGCCTGAACCCCTACGTCTTCATCAGGGTCACTTTTATATTAGATATTTACTTTCAACCATAATGTATGGCGACATTGGTGCTTTAATTGGGCCACGAATCCCTGTCTTATGTTATATTTGTGTGACAGGTGTGGTAAGCAGTTCAGCCATAGCGACAGTTTACTTAGACATGCGAAGACCTGTAAAGGTGAATTGCATCTCTCGTTCAGTACCTTAGTACCAGGTTTAGTGATATCAGGTATCTTGTGACTTTACTATAGGTTTAGTTTTCAAGGTAATTCAAGGTAATGGGGTCAAGGTTATGGCTGTCTGCATCCAATATGGTTGTACCGATGTTAAAAACCACAATCGGCTGACTGTGGTTTTACTGATGGCATTGATGTAATACTGCTGACCCAGAAAACCTATAGGTCTACACAACTGGCCCTGCTATAGTTAACTGCTGGCACTAATACACTTGGCATGCCATTTATGGCCCATTGATGGAATGTTGATGGAAATGAAACTGATGGTTGAAAAGTTGGTGACATATTCATGCCCCATAAATGGCTTATCATCTGTATTCCAGGAATAGCCGCACATAACTTATACTTATTGCTCGTAAAAGTATGGGTATCCATCTATAGGCAATTTGATGGTTGTGAAGTTGTACATTGATGGACAATTGCTGGTACAATTTGGCTTATTATGGAAATTTTTATGACTCCCACTTTTCGCAGAAAGCATCTTCACTCAACACACCTACACACACACACACACACACACACACACACACACACACACACACACACACACACACACACACATATGTATATATGTGTGTTTGTCTAATATAATTATAGATCATAAGAGGCAACGAGTATATTATTTGCAAATATATACTGTTGGGAATATCTATGGCAAAAGCTGTAAATACAGTAATAGATGTGACGTTGTGACTGCTATTGAATAATTTGACATATTAATGTTTTCAATGTATGACTGCATATAATTAAAATAAGAAGTTAAGAAAGGAAACAATATATATTCGACTTTAGAAGATTAACATTGAAGGTCTTTTGTTGTTTCATATAACTAAAATTATCATAATTGGCACCTGCATTTCAAAACAGATGAATAGCATCCAGGTGACATACGTACCGTGAAAGATTTAATTAAAGGCAAGTTTTTGGGTTAATATAATAATTCATAATAGTAGGGGCGTCGGTGATTTCACTTCACTTTTGTTAATTGGATTAACTTCTTTTATATCAAATATATAGGATTAATTGGATTAATCCTTAATCCGACCATAATCCGATCAAAATTTTTAATCCGATGAATTTTTTTTCTTTTATCCTTAAACCGATCAATTTTTTTTGTAATGGACAAATTGGTATGAAACTTTGATTATTTAGTCCAATTAATTTAATTTAATGAATTAATCAAAATGTCTTTGCGTATAGTTTGGTGTAATTTATTTTGTTTCTTTCGTTTATTGGATTGGGGAGCAGCTCTGGTAGATGTTGATGGTTGGAGGTCCCGTGCTGTACTGAGGTATTAATGTGTTGAAGAACGGGCGTATATAGGGGAGCGATGTTCACCCTCTGAGCTCTGGCGTGGTACTGAGTTGTGATGTGCTGGGGAAGGGGTATATATGTGTTGAGTTTGTGCAAAGTGACATAAGTGTTTTTGGGGGTCGTAGACATTGGTGGGAGATGGGCGATTTTTTCGGTTATAGTAATTAAACAGAAATATAAAACGACGTATAGTTAATACACGAGAGAACTGAGGAGTGTTTAAAAGTCGAACAGGAAAAACGAATGACAGAACCCAGCTATGGAAACAAATAAAATGAATTTAATATACGTCCGTTGGGTTTAGGAGATCGCAGAATGAATTACTTATATCGCGTATTTCTGGGAAATGAAATCTACCCCTTCTTATTATATATGTGTTTGGAAATTAATTAAACGGCTGACGTTAGAGAAGTATAACGAACACAACTATGTGACAAATGGATAAAAATTATGTTTACGAAGCACATACTAATATATAAATTACACTACTTCAATTAAATTAATGAAATTGCACAAGCACCTCTCCCAAAACACGTCTGTCCGGCTGTGAGGTCAGTCAAGGAATGACTTATATATGTGGAGCTTGTGGTCGAGTTGAACACACAACTACGTAAATGGATAAAAACTATGTCTAGGAATTAATATTTGTCTAGAAAACTGGTTTACCGCCCATATTCTGATAACTTAAAGATAGAATAAACCACATGTTTAAAATACACTAACTTACTAACGAATTGATTGGATACACTATAAAAGACCACTTTTTACAATATGGAAAGATTAAGCTCTTCCAATTAACATGGACAAATAAAGAATTCCTAACTCGCATTTTGAATTATATCTAAATCATACCCTATTTCCCTACGAATAAAATTTTAACCAGATACAATAGTGTAATAGACATACACGTAAGACTCCCTCTCATTTGTGCATGTACCTTAAATGATTTTAAAACATGTCTGTTCGTTGTGGAGTCTGATGTAGGAATGAGTTATTATCCACGAACAATTTAATCACATCTTCCTGAACATTTCACATGAAATATAAAAAAACACACCCTGTTGAGATGTTTTAAATTCATAATTTCAATTCCTTGGGAAAAATTAATTTAACTATTGTAATAATAGTACACTTTTAACGCAATTTTTCCGTCCAAGTGTAGGGAGATTCGGATGGCGTAAAGAAGGCCTTAATCCTGCAAAGCTTAATCCTGAAACACTTTATCGAAACGTAGTAAAGATTTTTTGAAAACCACTAACTTCCTCTAAGAAAAATTCTTTAAAATAACAGATGCCCTACATCGATCCGAACAATTACTTAACACACACATTTCGGTAATATACATTAAAAAATCCTAACCAAACGATGCACGGATTATTTAAAAAATAAAATAGACCACCGCAAACTTCAAAATGACGGAAACGATGTGTATACTTTAACATATTACAATAAAACTTCAGGGAAACTCGTATGTAACAAGACAAACTTTTATAAAACAACGGACACGCTATATCGACTTAACACACTAATAAATTTTCCCGACAAATCATATTATATGTGCGTTACTGAAAACACTGTTTTTGATGTTATAATGTGTATAACTTCAGTTGCAACGCATTGAAATGCTCGGCCAAGGTTGTTTTCGGCCGTTGTAAGCACATCGCCGTAGCTGGTATAACGTTTCGATTATTTCACGGTCTTTACAGGATACTCTAACGTGAATTTATTTTTTCACAACAAATTTTGTAAAATCATATTGGCGTGCAATTAACATATAATATAGCATAGTGAGAGTTGAACTCCACTGCTCGGCATCGCAAATCGGCTAAGCTCGGTCATAGGCCTAGTCTCCGCCAAACAACATCGCGACCAGTGATATCTGAAGAGGTGCTTCAGAGGAGAGAGCGATGTATTCAGAACAAGGGTTTACGACGAACTAAATTGATGATACTGCGCTGCGGGTGGAAGGACCTCTGCCCTGTCCACGGAGAGCGCTATACCCCCCTCACACAACACCCTCCTCTTGACCAGAATGAGTTTTCGGTTAACTGGAGCACTACCTGCCTTGTTTAGTTCCCCCTCCCCCTATACCGGAATGTATCTTTGTGCACCACGTCCGAGATTCTCCATCTGCCGGACACTCCCTCGGGCCAGCGAATTTTTAACTAATCTCATTTAACTGTTTGCACAAACTACCTTCTCCCTACGAATGTAAAGTGAACCGGTCGGCTTAACTTCCCTCTCCCCTACACTCTACAAACTTTCACTTTCGCCTGTCCGCTGACTTGTACGTTTCTCCATCCCTAAAACCCTGGCTTGCTTCCAGCGAAATAAAATTTTGTTACCAAAGTCCCGATGATGAAATTATTTCCCTGAAGTTAAAATGAATTTTAATTCCTAGAAATAATTTTTAATAAAATAAATTTCAATCACAATATATAAACCTATCCTAAGAACCTGTTTTTATGTTTAAAATCTTTGCAGACATTATATCCCATTTTCCAGCAAACGTATTGATTATAAGTTTAAAGTAATCCAGGTACCTATAAAAAAATATTTCGTACAAGAGATATTTTCACTCGCTAAAATGTGTAAGTATTCAAAACCACTCATCATTCGATTTAAGCAATACACAAGTTAAACTTTTTTTCATCTATTGAAAACTTGCATTAAAATCAAATGTCTTTAGATTTTAGGGTAATGTGAAACATACATATTCAAACTGTTTCAAATATTTTCACACAGAAGAGAAAAAAACGTATTTTACGTGTATATTTCTCCGTAAATTTCCATGCGAAATTTTCGGTTACAATCTTGTTGAAGTTTAATATTCTATGTTGAGTAATACTTTGTTCCAAAATTATTGTAAACACATAATTTGTATGCTTAAAAAGCAGTGCGCTCGTGTAGTTTCCAACAGGGCGACGTGTTTACAAAAGATGCGGGTGACAAGGCAGGTAGTGGATGGCCAAGAGCCGAGTGCTTGTAAAGCGGGTGAAAGTCTGGTTACTAGTTCCGGGTGAGGGGGGGGGGGGGACTTTCGGAGCAACGCGACACAATAGACAGCGGCCGAGAGTTTGGCTCGTGCGTGAGGCAGGAGCTGTGTACGAGACAGGCGAGACGAGATGAGTGAGCCGTGAACAGCGCGGGAGATATTGCCGGCTTGGACACTCGGCGGCAGCGAGATCTAGAGTACGAACCCGCTCCCTTGCCCTCGCCAAGGATCATCCCTGCTATGCGCCATAACGTATGCGATGCTGTCTTTCGACTCTGCAAGCGGGAGCGGCCATGATGGAGACTGGACACTTCCCCTCCACCCCCATCCCTCCGGCGACTTAAGTCCACGATTCGCGTTGTCTTGGCCATCAACTATGCATTCTCAAATACAGTGCTTCGCGACCTTGCTTGCCTAGTCTATCTTTCCCAACGACAAACTTTTGCATTTCGTAACAAGCGAGCGTACTGCGTTTACAACATTGAAATTCACTCTATTGCATCGAATTTTTAAGCCCAATTTTTTATGTACTTTTTTTACTAGTAAAAATGATTTGTTCAAGAGAAAAAAATTGCATCTTAAAAGTACTACTGTACACAGACAAAAATAGTTTTTAACTGTAAAAATAAAAATAGTTTACACCATCAAAAAAGTACACCATAAAATAGTTAACATCGTCAAAACTTTTCATATAATAACGACCATCATATAAAAATTTATTAGCAAGGGGAATACTGTTTTACATTTTTAAAACTAAACAATTTCCAAGAAATGTATTCTTACAAGAATAGAAATATAAACTAGCACAGACAATTAAGAAACCCATATAAGGAATTCCAATAAACTAACTATCCCTTTACATTAATGTTTTACAACGAGCATATACATCATAATTTAAAAAAACACAATCCCATTGAAATCTAATCCTAGACACAAATTCCGAGAAACATTATCAATGTTCCAAGAAAAATTATCACTTTTCAAATACATTATAAATAATATTAAATGTCTTTAAGCTGTAAAATTCCACGAAATTGTATCCCAATCCCAAGAAATGAAATATTAAAAGCAATTAAAGAACACGATATACAAATACGAACTTGAATTACAAATCAAACACAACAAATTAACACCTAAATGCGAATTTCCTATTAAACAAATCATTCACAAATACCAAATGAATTACAAATCAAACACACAACAACCCACACAGACTGTCTTACAAATACGAATCTATCACAGATACCAATTAAATTATTTATAACATATAACAGATTACCACCTAAATGTGAATTACATCATAGTTAAGAGCTATCAAATGCAATAAATTACGTCACAAATGAAATGAAATAAATGTAATGGATAATCGCTTAAATACTAATCCAATTAAAGACAGTCCAATCAACAAGTGGATTGATTGCACATGCAAACAACATTGGTATCGATAGGTTTATTAAAAATAAAATAACACATAAAATATTATTTAATATATTGTTATTTAGTATCATAAATTTACAAACATTGTTTTACAATCTTTTAAGATATTTTTTCTTCACCCACTAATCGTATGCTTTTGAGAAACCCCTCCATTGAGCCAAGGACATGTCTATTTTCCTTTTAATGATATTACCAATCAAATGTTCTTTTGGAGAATTAACTTTTTTCAGTTCATGTTCGTAAAAACCGCCTTTTATAGGCTATCTGTCATATATTTCTAGGTAATAAACTCTGCGATACAATTGTCTAATTTAAATAATTTGAAATTTTTCATAAGGCCAATTACCCGTAAATTTTTTCTCTCAAGATTCCTTTCTGTTTCGAGATTCGTATATATTAACCCATATTGAACTTTTGTTTTCTCTCATTGATTACTTTAACATTATAATAAATGATTTTCATTAAAATATTGTCCATAACTTCTTTGGGCACCAATTCGATAGTTCTATTATATTTGGAACTATAAATTTTAAATACTTCATGTAAAACATTCACCCATTTGTAAGTCCCTTTCGACGTGAACTTCTTATATATTAATTGCTTAATAGATTTGTTGTAACGTTCCACAACACTCGCTTTAAGATTTGAATATGTTGCATAGTGATAATACCATACATAATCTGTCATTAGTTTCTGGAATTATATAGAAAAAAATTCGGTTCCTCTGACGATTTGGAGTTCTCTCTTTCAAATGGTCTTCATTGCATCGCTAACATTTTTCCCAGTTTTGTGTTTCAAAAGTATAGCCCAACCATATTTAGAATAAACGTCCATTACAGTAAAATTTTTTTTTATCTCTTATTGTATTTGGAAAGCAATGCCATTCTACACAGGATATCTTATCCTGGCTGGAGCATGAAGTTCTTAAGCAATATTACTAAACTTAACTGGTAATATAAACTCTTCTTCAAGCTCGTCGATAGTAGAAACAATTACGTTGGTATGTGAATAATTACCAGATCCTCTCGAAGCAATGAGGAGTTTTAATCTATTGACCAATTCATTAGGATTATTCCAATATACAGGAGAAAACTGGCCGCCAATTTCATCTTTATATAATCCACATCAGACAATATCGCCTATTAAAAGTAGTTTCGAATGATTTTCATTTCCTAAATGGTTGTTCGTGTTCGTATGGTGAAGAAGTTCTTTATATTTCTCCAAATTGGTGTCTGAATATCCATTTGGAACTTAGGTGAACTAAATAATGGAGTGATAAGTGAGAAATTGGTTCCTTTTTATCTTTAAATGTTCTTCCGATTAAACTTCAAAAGGTATTTCATTAGGCGTATTCAACACAGAATTGAATACAGCCATTATGCTTGTAACAGGTATAAATATTTCTACGTTTAAAACATACCATTCCATACAGTCTTGTTTGGCTTGTAAATATTTCTCCTTCACAGCAGATATAATGTTGTGTAATTCCGAAGCAGAGGCAGACATATTTTTTTATATTACATTGGATTTCAGCTATATATATTATATATATATATATATATATATATGAATTAAGTCGCTGATTTCGAAATTCTGCAGTAGGTCAACTAACTGCTACACTAGATCGATTAGTTTGCGCTTTTTCAATATTATCGACTTTACTTAAAACAGCATCTGATTTAGTTATAATTTTAACACTCAAAACATTAATAAAATAATTTATTCACGTTTCATAATTATTATTTTGTTTTCTCATATCAGTTTGTGTAACTAAACCATATTTTTTATTAATCACATAACTTATATATTTAATTGCAATACTTTCGCTTACCACTTCATTAATTACAACTCTTAAACTACAATGCATTTCTGCAAGCTGTGTTGTAAAAATTATGTTTGTCATATCATTAAAGTCCTTACTATATCCATTTACACATTCTTCTAATCCGAGTTCATTACTCTGTAAATAATCACTAATATTTGTTAAAATGTTTGCAATTACACTCGTGTTTTTATAAATATTATCATTCGCATCAACTAACTTTGTTAATTTCTCTTGAATATCACTCAATTGTGATTTAAATATGTTTAGTGTGATGGTGTTTAAGTCTTCCACATAACATTTATTTACCACATCAGTATCTTTCACAGCCATACCCACATTACGTTATATATATATATATATATATATATATATATATATATATATATATGTTCAAAATACTATTCCCTATGCGATTTTTGGTTTAAACAACTATTGTAATGATAGTTGTTATTCCACTATTTCCAAATTTTAAATATTCGTTATTCTTGCTTGGGAAGTGACAAACTGTCATATCCAGACATATATCTGCCTTTATATAGGGTAAGCATTAGTATAATCACCAGAAAACCATATTTGTTTTTTCAATAGTAAAAACACGTATCTTTAAATTTTGTAAATGTCATATCGCTTTCAACATGGTCATTGTAAATATGTTGCAAGTTCATGTTATCCATTTTAAAAACAATTATCATATTTACATTATCATGCAAAATATATTTTGGAATATGTGCGTAATTTTGTGATAGATAAAGACAATCAACGTTTGAATGTCGACCAAAACTAAAATATTGCTGTATATCACCCTGGGGTTCCCAAAAAAATCGTCAAAAATAAATACGGAATTGGTTAATGATTCATTCGGAGGCACTATAAAATACTCGCTAATCAATTATATTTCTCTTGCATTGTTTTAGAAAGCACATATATGTTTTCAAATTTAAGCCCATTTGAATGTTCCAACAGCGATATAATAAGACACATTTTTCCACATGAAGAAGTACCGTTTCTATGCATGTTTTCTTCCAGTGCTAGCGAGTATTTGGCTTTTCTCAGAGTGCTCACATACCATGAAGATGAATTTCGAATTCAAAGGTCTGCCTTTGACATCGACTACTATGGAGCCGCGACCTTCATTATCGGCAAGTAATTACTTACATGAATGGTTGTGTCCTACACCAAAGATACATTTTACAAGTCCTGACATGGGGTAGAATGGATGTGACTAAGTTAAAAAAAATATTCAGAGTCCTACACAAGATGGATAGGGTATAAAATTCTTCTAAGTTCAGTGTGAATATCAAAGTCCAACTTGCACATCGACCAATAGCAAAGTAAAGTGGGAGACTGCTGTAGTCCTAGGCACTTTTCATTATTATATGTAGCCCCTATTATGGGTATATAAGTTGGACAGATTCGCTCATTGTCTCAGTTCATCTGAATCGACAGGTGAAGTTCGTCTTCTCTCTCCTGACCTTCTTGACATTCTGAGTTGTAAGTATTTTTTTAATGTTAAGCTTTCCATTAAATTCTGTAGGGATGTATCCTTCGTGCTCATAATTATACCTATAATCCATTTTGTATAATGCTGATCCCTTATAATTATCAATTATTAGATGTATAAATTCTGTTTCGTTTATTTTTTTTGCCATGCAGTGATCAAGATGAAAAGTACATTTAATGACTTGTCTGCAAGCAACACTCTGACTTCTTCTTTGGCCGTGCAATTGACAGCCCCAGATGAGTTGCATATATCGCCATGGATGACATTCGCAATACCCTCATCAGCATCATTAATTACATCGGTGCCATCTACTGGTCCATTACATCATCGCCCATATTGCTTCTGCGGTAAAGCATTTACAGTTTTGTAGAAATTACAAAGACACAAAATAACGACCTGCAAGATGTAAACTTCGAATGTCACATTTGAATGTGATTTCTGCCACGGGTGGTTTTCTCGGAGCAATGTATTAAATAAACATTCTAAAACTTGTAGCACTGGTTCTCAGATACCACAATCGGCTTCATCTGCCCCATTTGCTTCATCTGCTAGATTTGCTCAATCTGCTACATCTGCTCCATCAGCTCCATCTGTTCCATCTACCCCACCTGTTCCATCTTCTCTACCTGCTCCATCTGCTCCATCTGCTCTGCCTGCTGAATCTGCTCCACCTGCACCATTTGCTTCATCTGCTCCATTTGCCCCATCTGCCCAATCTTCTACTCCATCTGCTACATCTGCCACAGAAGGCTATAGTGTAACATACATATTGTCCATCAAGATGTTCCTCTACCCATACACATTCATGCTGAAGATTAAGATATCGTCCACGAATCGCGACATGGAAGCCTATTTCCTAATACAGTAAGGTGCATTGTCGCAGGTCCGTCGGGATGTGGCAAGACATGTTTCCTACTGACACGGCTGGAAAAAGAGAATGGTCTTCGGTTTGAGAACATGTACCTGTACTCCAAATCGCTCCAGCAACTGAAATACCAGCGACTGGCATGAGTTCTGCAAGCCACGGAAGGCTTGGGTTATTTCCAATCCAGCGATAATGAAACCGTCATGCTGCCGATCAGTTCATCGCTGTCTGCCGAGAGGGTTTGTCTGCTGGGAACCAGCAAGTGATGTAATCAATACCTCCTGCTACATCGATGGGTACTGTTTCCACAAACGATTATGAAGCCACGGTTAATACTAAAGACGAAATGAGTGTGGTACAGTTGGTTTGTGCGGAAGGTACACTTGCAAGATGTTCATATGAAGTCGAAAAACCTCAAAATAAACGAACATCAGCGCTAAATACTGATAAACATAAAACTCCTGCTACAAAGAAAAGTAGACTTATTGAGGGTGAAGGTGGATGTGAAGTCGAATATAAATACAGCATTGATGATGACTATGATGGTAGTGATAATTTTGAAGACGATGATAATTTTCTCGACGTTCCCACATATTTCCACAACGAGTTTCCTTTGACAAGTGACATGAAGAAGGCTGAAGATGCTGCGAATACTGTCTACATGTTTACTGAATATCCCAACAAACTTTTTGATAGACTAGAATATTTGCTTGACTTTCATAAACACAGAATTTCTCGAACATGAAAGAGGTGGTGTCGTTCTTTGAAGAACTTAAGGACCGGGATTATATCTGATGGTGTGATGAACTGCTTTTTTCTGAAAATGTATTAAGAAAATATTAATAAATTATCTTAAAAATGACTTTTCTTTATTTAATATGCCGTATCCTCCTATTGGTCTTTAAGTTTTTAATAACAACTACATATATCTAGCATATTTAATAAATTAAGCATGTAGTCAAAGTCATGCATCATGCATGTAGCTATACCACTGATTGGAATTTTTGTATAGGATGGGAAATTGTAGGTTTTGTTTATGCCTCTAACTATAAGTGCTGACAGTTTGCTTGGCAGTGAAATCAAGACATTACCATATAAGTCAGTAATATAACATGATAGTTAAATTTTATGTATTTATCCCCAAGTTTTTGTTTTCATGGTTATTCGAGGTAATGTGGTTAAGGTCAGGGTCGTATGCAGCTAATGTGTAGTTGTAGTCTGTTATGTATTATGCTTGCTGACTTTTATGCATTTTTCTCGAGTTTTAGTTTTCATGGTCAATCAAGGTCATGGTCATTGGCTTCCAAAATTGCAGATGGGTGATATCTACCAAAATAGTTGTTACCTACCAAGATAGTTGTCACCTACCAAGATTGCAGTCTCCTGCCAATATGGTGGCCTACAGTATCGTATAAACAAATGACGCACAAAAAATAAATATTGTAGAATGAGTATTGGTGTGTGGAGGGGGGGTGAGGGAGTCAGTCGTTTTCTGGGAATCATGCTTGGGGGGGGGGGGGGGGGGGGGTAATTCGAAAAAGTAAGTTTGTTTAATAATTTCTTGATTTTTTAAAATAATTTTGTGCTTATAATTTTAAAATGGTAGCCCTGGCATTTGGATATATAATGTATATGATTTCATGATCGTGTGTGCCTTGAGAAGATAAGTACAGTGATATATAACACACAATACTCATGCTTTTCAATTTTTTAACTATAAAAATATATTTAAAAAAAAATGTTTATTTTTCTTTTAATTTTAGGAATTAAAGGTCATAAGCCCGAAAGCCTGCTCTCCTGGATCCAAGTTCACTTGAGTCCACGATACCTATTAGAGAAAATAATTGAAAATTGACTTTTCTGGGGAGTAACTTTTTGCAAAATGAAAAAAAAAAAGAAATTTTTATGGGAAAAAAAATGTAATTGCAAGGTATTTTTGTGCTTAAACATACATTTCTGAGGGTTAAAACAAGCAATTTTGAGAGAAAAACCTTCCAACATAGCAGCCGGCTTCCAGCTACTGCTCCTGTCTCCTGTGGCTGAAGAAACCATACCTATCTACTGACATGGTAGCATTCCTAACACTGATTCTATGCAATATCCACATACTCCGCACATAGCTCCACACTCAGCTCCATAGTCAGCTCCGCAGTTAGCTCCGTAGTCAGCTCTGTAGTTAGCTCCGCAGTCAGCTCCGCAGTCAGCTACGCAGTTAGCTCCACAGATAGCTCTGCAGTTAGCTCCGCAGTCAGCTTCGCACTTAGCTCCACAGTCAGCTCTGCACTTAGCTCTGCAGTTAGCTCCACTCTTAGCTCTGCACTTAGCTCCGCCCTTAATTCCGCCATTAGCTCCTTAGCTCTGCAGTCTGCTCCACAGTTAGCTCTGCAGTTAGCTGCACAGTCAATTCCGCACTTAGCTCCACAGAGTCCACCTGCTGAACAGCACTTAACATTTCCAGCTCAACCCACTGCATTTCCTCAAAAACGTCGATATGTTAATTCAGGGTTGAAAAATAATTCGATTTCCGACTCTTCAGCTTCAGTGAAAAGTTCATAATCCAATGTTAGATACGAGATAGTGGCTAGCATATTCTCCGGCAGGCTAACTAACATGCGGATAGTTAACAATAGGCTTAATAGTGATGCTCACTTTTCACATTTTTTGTCGAAGTCCAGAATTCCTTTGATGTATTTAACTAAAACATCACCCCGACATATTATAAATAGTATATCAGTAGTGTGTAAGACCTTCAAAACCCTTGTGCAGAGGAAGACAGTAAGGCAACATTCAATTTTCAATGTAGTTCCCTCCCTGCCCTGGACTCATCAGATACGGGTTTCATCTATGATAATAACATAGTGCCTTACTTAACAACCAGAGTTAAAGAATTTAGTATTTGTGGCAGAGGGTGGACTTTACAACTGATATAAAAATTGATGTTCATATCTCCTAATACAGGGCGTACACCGCTGGTTTGCACTTCTTGTATTTCAGCGCTTCATTCAATCGGCTGGTGTTTCCCTGTGGGATATTATAGAATTCCTGTCTAGATTTTTTCCTGCACAACTACTCTTAATACCATAGTACATTAAGCACTACTATATGCTATACTGTCAACGAGCTATTTAAATGACACAATACCACCTACAAGTTAAATAACCTCCAGTCATATCACAAGTGAGGTAATAAACTGACATATAGTGGCTTAAAATAATTAATCTTAAATTCTAAGAGCCAGCGAGCCAACAGTTCATCTAGAATCTGTTGTGAATAACAACTTCTCACAGATTTCAGAGTAATGAGTTTGGTTCCCTGCGACAATAACCAAATGTTATCAACATGATTTCCCAGAATTAGAAGCAACATCTTACTACATCCTAACTAAATATGACATCAAACATGCAAAGTGTGATCATTGAATGTCTTGTTAATGAATAAATAAATTTGTGAAACTCTGTGATACAAATAAGAATGTGAATTTTGAATATATAAATAAATATTTTAAGAAGAATGCGATTTTTGTATATGTAAATCAATATATCGTTACAAAATAAAAATGGGATATATTAAAATGTATTTCAAACTGAATGTGTGTTTCATTTATCTCCAAACAAACTATAGATCTTGAATTTTATAAAACATATATCTTAAAGAAAGTGTGAGTCAATGTTCATGCAAAAAAATAAAATATAATGTATAACTTTATCCATCAGGAGTCATAACTTTATACATTGCTTGTGTGAAGAACATTTATTTATTCGTGGGTGTTAGCTTTTTACATATATATCTTAGGAAATGTGTATCAACATAACAAAATAAAAACTACCTGGTTAATTTATATGTTTTCAGTGAGCAGAAATATTTGGGTGTGAACTGAATACCTACTTTTTCCTTTACTCGGTTTAATGAGTGTGTGTTCGTTCACAACAGTTGACGAATAACTTTGACCACATTCCATAACAGCAAACAATACTGTCTTGCTGTGAAATAAGTTTGTGTGAATATCATCTACAGTAGCGAAATCGTTAATATTTAACACAGTAAAGATTTTGGAGATTCACACTAAACTAAGCAGTTTTGTGTGATAACAGAAAACAAGGCAAAATAAATAAATAATTTACTGATAATATACAGGGTTTAAAGACATATGTAAAATATAGTTAATATGTTTTAACAAGCAGAGACGATTCTCCATGATATATTTAAAACACCTAGAAATGCAATTTACTTTATATTGGCATTTATTGAGTAAATTGTGTAATTTAGTGTTTATTAAGAAAGGGAATGTGTATAATGCTTTGCATGAATCCTGCAGGATTCCTACAGCTAGGACATGTTCAGGACATGTATAAAGCCAAAGTATTGCTAGCAGCCTTATCCCAAGTGAGACAGGCTGGTCGCTTGAAAACAGAATAGCAGGGTGCTGCATTCCCATTGACAAAGGAGTGGGGTCGTCTCTCCTCAGTTAGCACTCTGCTTCAGAGCTGAAAAGATGAACAAAGATGCAGCGAGGGAGGGGAGGGTAATAGCAGCGATCCCTGCCAACCCCACCCCTTACATGTTAGCGGTGTAGCCAGGGCATTTCAGTGTCTCGTCAACCACCACTCTCTTCTGTTGGGAGTAACTTTTCAGCGGCGTTGTGGCAACATCTCGTGAGACAGTTTAGGGATAGTGCCCACTGCGACACCGGGATTCGATCCAGCCTATAGCAGTCACCCATCCTGTTAACGAGCTGCACCTACCCCGTGCTTCGCCTGGCTATGATGACTATCCGCAATGCTTCCTAGGTGCTTTCTTCATCTATCTGACCAGGGTGCTCACCTCGCTCACAGTATTCATATAAATATTTTTCAAAATATTTCCATTTTTCACATATTTAATTTATGTAACGATATAGTACAGGAGTTAGAATATTTTTACATTTGTTAATAAATCATGTCTTTTTTTAATAATCTTTGATTAACCTTTGAATTGTGTTTCTCTACGAATGTTAACTATTTCAGTTGCTAAAATTAAATTGTGATAGATTATAGTGAAGAAATCTTATCCTTCATTTGGAAGTTTGCTCACATATATATATTATTTTTTAAATAATTCGTATGTAATTCGGCTAGGATTCGCAAAAGTGGATTTCCGAAGTTAGCCTATGTGTGTTCACTACAATCATTCTTAAAAATTTTCTTTGCTGTATGTTTTCGATGGAGTTTTGGTTAAAATTATTTCGGATCAATAAACTGTGTTTGCTTTATTGGTTCTTCGAGGAAGTTTGTATACTTAAATCATACATTTCCATAGTGATTAAATTTTCTCACAAATGATGTGCTATAATTAAATTGTGGTATTTAATAAAATATATTCATTTGCAGCAAACGTTCAAAACAGTTGAAAATCTTACTTGAGAACTTTATTCAAACGGACACAAAGGCTTGGCATTTCTTAACCCCGGTGGCTGCTATTAAGCTTGGTGGCAGAGGAAAGTCAGTCAGGTGGAAAGTTTCCAGACAAGGTTCACAAATAACATTCTGGACTATGGAGTTGGATGATTGAGGGAGAGGGGGTTCAGGAAGGAACATCGTGACCAGTTCTCACTGACTGATGCCATCTTTAGTTTGACGACAAGCATTGCCATGGATACACGCACAACTGAGCATCCCTCTTCACCAGATGGCTGCCGGCCTCTCGTGGCATGACAAAGAGGCATGCCCTCTGTGTATCCAGGGTTTCTAACCAGCCTACAGCAGTGTTCAAATCTTCCTTTATTCGAAAACTAATAGCTACTGGGTGCAGATCCCGTTAACATTGCGAAATATTTTTACAAGTTTTAATTTAATAATTTATCAGGAAAATTGATTCATGTGTTCAGCCGATAAAGTGCATCCATTATTTTATAAATATATATCTTGTTATGTATGAGATTCCCTGAACTTTTATTGCGATATCTTATAGTGTACACATCTTTTCCGACATTTTGAAGTTTCCGATTGTCTAGTTTTTTTAATAATCCATGCCTCACATTATGTTAGCAGTTTTTAATGTGTATTACTGAAACGTGTGTGTTTTGTTAAATAATTGTTCTGACCAATGTAGTGCGTCCATTATTTTAAATAATTTTGTTTAGAAGACGTTTGTGGATTTCATAAAATATATACTATGTTTCTATAAAGTGTCGCAGAACTAAGCTTTGCGGGATTAAGGCCTTCTTCACGCCATCCAAATCTTCCTATGCTTCAATGGAAAATTGTGTTAAAAGTGAATTATTCTTACAATAGTTAAATTTAATTTTCCCAGAGAAGTGAAATTGCGAAATTCAAACATGGCAACAGGAGAAGTTATTTTTTTAAATTTCATATGAAATGTTCAGGAAGATGTGATTCAATTGTTCGTGGACAATAACTCATTCCTACATCAGACTCCACAACGAACGGACATGTTTTAAAATCATTTGATTTATGTTTGAAAGTGAGAGGGAGACGTACATGTATATCTATTACACAATTTTGTCTCGTTAAAATTTAATTCGTAGGGAAATAGGATATGTTTTAGGTATAATTCAAAACACAAGTTTGGAAATCTTTATTTGGCCATGTTATGAGGAAGGGTTTAATCATCTTGTAAGGTGAAAAGTTATCTGCTGTAGCATATCCAATCAATTCGTTATTAAGTTTGTGTATTTTATACATGTGGTTTATTCCATATTTAAGTTATCAGAATGGGCGGTAAACAAGTTTTCTAGGAAAATATTAATTCGACAACATAGTATTGATCCATTCACATAGTTGAGAACTCAACTCGACTGCAACCTCCAGATCTACAAGTCATTCCTTTACTAACCTCACAGCTGGACAGACGTGTTTCGGGAGAGGTGTTTGTTCAATTTCATTAATTTAATTGAAGTAGTGTAATTTATATATTATTACATACTCCATAAAGATAATTTTTATCCATTTGTCACGCAGTTGTGTTCGTTATATTTCCATAATATCAGCCGTTTAATTAATTTCCAAACACATTTCTAATAAGAAGGGGTAGATTTCATTTCCCAGAAATATGCGCTATAAGTCATTCATTCAGCAATCTCCCGAACCCAACATGCGTATTTTAAAATCATTTTATTTGTTTCCATAGCTGGGCTTAATTATTCGTTTTTCCTGTGCGACTTTTAAACACTCGTCATTTCTCTAGTGTGTTAACTATACATCGTTTTCCCTTTCTGTTTGATTACTATAACAAAAAAATCGCCTATATCCCACCGTCTACGACATCCAAAAAACACTTATGCCACTCTTACACAATTTCAACACATATATACCCATTCCCCAGCCAATCACACCTCTGTACCACGCCAGAGCCCAGAGGGTGAACATCGCTCCCCTATATACAACCCTTCCTCAACACACCAACACAGTATAGCGCCGGACCTCCGACCGTCAACATCTACCAGAACTGCTACCCAACCCAAAGTAAAAGAAAGAGAGAAAATAATGTTCACATAAGTATATGCAAAGACATTATAATTAATTCATTCATTTAAGTTAATATGATAAAACAATCAAAGTTTCATACCATTTTATACATAATAAAAAATTGATCGGATGAACATCGGATTATGGATTAACGAAAAAAATTTTGGATTAAAAATATTTCATCAGATTATGATCGGATTAATAATTAATCAAATCAATCATTTCAATTTTATATCAAAGGGTTAATCTGATTAATCAAAAGTGATGTGAAACACCCACGCCCCTACTACTGTTCATGTAGGGAGATTCTCTCAACGAGAGATTTTTCTGCATTTTTTTAAAAATACTCTTGATCTCATGGTATATTTTAAAGCTCTGGAATAAATGGTGTAATTAATATTACATTAGTTTTAATTAATAATTCAAGGCGGAATACATTCTAAATTAGTTCACCTAAATGTAATAATACCCAATAGAGTTTTAGTTACCGTGCTGGGCTGTCAATGCAAGTGGTGTAGGTATGCGACCTTTCTCCTGGAATTGCAATGTTAAGATTTTCATGTCGTATAATGTGCTTAATGGTGAAGTAATGGAACATAAAACCAAAGAAACTTTGATATTGATGGTAAAAAGAATAAATTTTAAGCGATAAATTTGGACGTATGGTGAAAGCATGGTTGGCCATCAGTAGGCCATCTGTTGGCTGTGAAATGGTACATCGATGTTCCATTGCTGTTATAAGCATATGGGCCATGCTTGAACCATTTGTGTTCATCCCACCTGAGCCAGTTATGGGCAGAGTATGGCTTAGTTAGTGGTGCTACTTCAGGACCAGCAATGGTGTCGGGTGCTTGCCAGCTGTTGGTCAATTGTTTGCCGGCTTGGTATCCGACTGTAACCACCAATTTCCCATATGTGGTTTGCTACATAGGTAGTAGTCTCTATAGGCTGTTCACGGTAAAGTGAGCACTTTTTAAGATCCTTATAAATTATTCCTTTCTTCCAATTTCCATATTCCTGCTGCTTTTTAATATAAACGTTGCAATGTGATCAATAAACACAGTGTACACATTTTACCACCATCAAAACGCAGTGCCTGAGTTTGCAATAAGATATATTTATTAGTGGTTATTGGCTGTTGGGAGGACCTTAAAGATTGCTCGCTTTACCGTGAACAGCGTATAATGCATTTTGCTTGCGGACTTTCATGTATTTTTCTCGAGTTTTTGTTTTCAAAGCCATTCAAGATCATGGGGTTGGGGTCGAGATAGTCTGCATCTAATATGGCAGTGGTAGTAGTTGTGTAAAATGCTTGTTTACGTTTATCTAGTTTTTCTCGGATTTTTGTTTTCAAGGTCATTTAATATCTTGGGGTCAAGTTCAAGGAAGTCTTCATCAAATATGGTGGCGATAGTCTGTAATATATTATTCTTGTTGACTTTCATGTATTTTCCTCGAGTTTCTGTTTAATTTATAAAACTAGGGTATATATGAATATAGTCATTTTTCTGTGACAAAAAAAAATTAAAATGATTAACTATCAAGTAAAATTTCTGAGAGGGTAACGTCACTAGGAAAAGTATGCAATGATGATTTTGCACCAAATTGTTTAAAAATATACACTGTACTTGTTCATTGGACAACACCAACAGCAGTAAAATTTGTATAATTAAACAGCCAAACTTATTTGTAGAATGTTAATGAAATACGGTCATATAATTTGTCAAGAAGAATATTTGTATAACTTTATCAATAACTTTTAATTAAAGATATTAAAAATATGTATTTATAACATAACGAATTCGATTTACTTCATCATGTTAAATAAATCTTGGGAGTAACTTAAAAAAAAAAAAGTGACCTGTGGTGTGACACGAGAAAACGAGTATTCCGTAAAGTAAGTATTTCAAAGGCGCGGTTTTCCTAGAGCTCTTTACTGGTTTCGCAGCACAGAAGCAAGCAAGCGATAAGGACGACATTGACACTGGCATCTTGTGACTCAGAACTCCTAAGCACAAGGTGCTTAACTGATGCGCAGTGTTTCGTCGCTGTTCGGGACTTCAAGCTGCGACTCTGTCATTTTATTGTAGGGATTTCTGAAACAAATTTCACTGCAGGCCCATATAATGTGACATAATATAACAGTATGTTGTGACCTACTTCAGTGCGAAGAAGCCAATTTTAGCTGTGTTGGAGGTCTCGGAAACAGCATTTATAATGTGCATTATATACTGAGGGTGTGATTCGTCCCTCGTCTAAAGTGTGTTTCATTTTCTATGTGCTGTCAGTACTATGAATACCCGTTTAGTAATTTCGTAAAGAAGCGCGGATTTCAAACACGCTGCACTGAAGTTCATGCGCGAGGTAGGTGGCGCTGCTGCAGGTTTTATTTCTGCAAGACAAGATTAACTTACATAGGTGAGAGGAAACTATGATACTAGTTGTAGCCAGCTGGCTTAGCCGAGGAACACGCCTGTCGGAGCCTAGGAGAGGTGATAAGAGAAAGAGGTGAATAGTGTCATAGTGAAGGCGGGAGGTAATGGGAGCACCCCGAGAAACTCGCACACCACAGCGGAGAACTACCGTCTCTCATCGAGAGTTCTGTTACCAGCCGCTGAGTCAGCCGTGAATTAAAAATGATTTCTGTTGTGTTTATTGCAAATTTGGTATTTTTGAATTTCATCGGTCTTCAACAACAAATGGCCGCGGTCGCACCTGACACAGAACTATCTCACTGGGAAACACCTTCAGCTCTGTGCATCGTTGTATTGGCTCCAAATTTTTTTATAATCGCAATGTCTTCTCATCTGAAGTAAAATTGTTTTGTAAGTTCATGAAAACGAGTTTTCATCTATATTGTACTCCGACTGGCTGCTTCGAGATATGCAAACATTTTTGGCAACATAACTGAAATTGACGGGGCTTTCTGCATTCGCTGAAAAAAAAATAGAAAGATACTGCAAATAGAGTCGTACTTTGCAGTATTATAGTGAAAATAATTATATGAGTATAAAATATAGACTCAAATTTAAAAAGTTCTGAAATCGTTTTTATTTAATTACGAGAGTGTCTCGTTGAGGTTGGGATTTCCTTTTGTTTGCATTCATTTACAAATGTGTAACGATGCAAATACGTTGACATTGGTAACCATTTAATTAAAAGTGTTTAAATTTGGCTGCTATAGAATATTCACATAATAAAGTTAGCCTGTACTGTAACCGCGTCGAAAATCTATGCCCGTTGATAATTGAATTGACGTGGGAATAAAAACGGAAAAGGTAGTTTAGGAAAATTTCATATTAATCTTGAGAGTGAACGACGAATAATCTTCTGAATACAATACATTAAAATTTGATGTGGAGTAGGTCATATATCTGGCGAGACACATTGTAAATATGGCTTAGTCAGAGATGTCCCACTGGCAAGGAAGAAAGTTTTGCTTTCATTGAAAAGTTGATCTCCGCGTTTATTATTAGTGACGTAATTTTTGAAATGCTACTGCGGTGAATAATTTATATTTTTAAAGTGCGTACATAGTGCTGAAAGCAGTACTTTGTTTATTCATTCATGGAAAAAAAAAATACGTCGGCTGCAGCTCTTCAGTGAGTTCGAGTAAAAATACATTGAATTTTTAAAAAAATTATTTTGGTTTCGCTGTTGGAGTGCAGCGTTAGAGAGCAGGCGCAGAGACCGCAGTTTCATACCGCAGGCTATCAGCTGTTTGTTTCCGTACACAATGGAGTGGTTTTGGGCTCGATGGTAATGGAGCACTGCACTTAAGCGGAAATTTCACAAACGAATTTAGCGTATGTTTGCACGGGAATTAGAGAGCTGTGAAACGCCTGTATCTAAGCCGACAGGTGCGTACTCGACATATGCATGTTTGTAACCATGAACCAACTTCTGCACCCAAGCGTTCTGGTGTGGTGGCAGTTTCCTACCTCATACTGACGGCTGCCTGTTGACAATTATTGGAAGACGTGTGTTTCCGCAAGTCTGATGGTGAACATCTTCAAACGATATGTAGGTAGGTAAGGGCTGTTCACGATAAAGTGAGCACTTTTGAAATCAACCTCAGAAAAATTGTTACTGCCCCTGCCTGCACATACTTTAACGGGCACACCGAGGGAGATGCGCCTAGCAAAGTTGGTAGCGGTGGATGGAGAGCAGTTTGATATATTAACGTCGAATAAAAAGTGTAAGGCAACAATGTGTGTTAACTAAACATTTTCTTTCGCTTTCTGTTTTTTTTAATGTCTCGAAGTGTGAAATTAACTATATTTGTAAAATATATACTTTTATAATAATTTTTCATTTTCTCTTGACCGACTCATGACTAAAGTGGCGAAGCTTATAAAAAATGTAATTTTGCATAAGGTGGCAGATTACACAACGTGCACACAAGTAGATCTTAAGCAGGGGTTACAAAAGTGCTAATTTTACTGTGAACAGGCTACAGAGACGGAGAGCTTAAAGTGTCGTCGGCAGCGAGGTAATTATAGATGGTGCAAGATGCTCACACAAGCAGGAACGAAGAAGTAATAAGCTGTGGCCTGTAGTAAGAGACAGTCCCAGAATTTTCCTCGACTGATTTCGGAAAACAACGGGAAACAGGAATTAGGATGAACGGGCCGGAAAACAAACTCTCTCCCTCCCGAATGCGACTCCAGTGGTTGACCACTGAACCACCTCTCTCGGTTTTATGAACGTCTCGGTTTTATTTTCGTACCCTCGAACTTTGCTTGGAATATCGCCAGTTTAAATAAATAAACATGTTTTATCGATCACAAAAATAAAATGCACACACCTAAACATACACGCTTGAGAATAAGTCATTTATTTGAAATATCATACAAGATAAACTCCAAAGAAATTGAGTGCATCATTTAATTTAAATAGTATAAAATTAATGGATAGAATACTGCGGAAATAAGTACGAGCATCAGCCTGTGTTAAAACAACGAAGATAATAACATCGGATATTATAACTATATGTATCATCAATGGAAATAATAGCAGCTTTCCTATTATTACAGTGAATGTGTCTGATTAATTGGCAATTTCGCCTGAAGATCCAGTGAATCCCAATAATCCACAACACTGGTTTCCAGTCTTATAATTTGTCCAGTGGAAGGCATTAGGGCTAGAATGCGCCCGCCAACTGAGCAGTTACCGATCTTAGTGTTCCAGCATTGAGTTTCTTCTCTTTCTACAGGACTGTCAAAACCTGTCGGCTTCTACTGAGTTCAGCTAATCAAGTGATTCGGTAATGTTGCACACTACGTCCGACTAATTACACAATGCATTAAAGCAACAAGGTTTTTTTTATGCACGGATTTGTTTGGGAAAACGGAACATCACTGCTTAAACGCATGAATTTGACAGATGTTATGAAAGTTCTTGAGTTAAACTTGTTGGAGTAGTGAGCAAAAGACCAAAAGTGGGTCTACATCACTTTCATTCATTGATGTCACACGTTCAGGTCTAGTAAGTAAAAAAAACTCATGTAGTTTATCCAGTCAGGCGATGGCGTAGTTGTATCACAGTGGCAATCACTATGTTGCGGAGCCCACTGTTTAGTGTGTTTGCTTCTTTTGGGGGAAATTTCGAGTTAAATTAAGATCTGGCAAATGTAAACGTTTAGAGGAAAATTTAACAGCTGTGTTGATAGTCAAATTGATTGTCATTTCAAAAGTGGCGTTTCGTAAACAAATGATGTATCATTTACAAAGTTCGTAAAAATATGGAAGGCGCAAAGCAATTGCAGCCTACATTCACGATGCAGCTGATATAAATAGTTTTTAATTGATGTTTAAACTATGTAGTTATTTCAGTAATTTAAATTTACCTAGCTGTTCAACTAATTGCTGTACAGGGAAACAATTTAATGAGTGAAAAAGAAAGTTAAAGTCAGTTTATATAACTTTTCATTCAGAACGTGTATAGTGAATTAAATAATTGCCAGTTACATGACACCGATTGAGATTTTTCTTTAATAATACGTGAATTGCATTCTGTGATATATTTCAGAATGAAAAAAAAAAGTAGCAAGTGGAGGGACATAAACTAAGATTGGTATTTTAACGAGTCATTTCTTTGTTTTAGCCTACTTTCCGAAGGAAAGAAAGGTTTATGAGATCACGTTCCTGTCTGTGCACCAGTGTGTGTGAGTGGATGTGTAAGCGTGTGTGAGAGTGGATGTGTGCATGTGTGCGTGAGTGGATGTGTGCGTGTGTGCGTGAGTGGATGTGTGCGTGTGTGTGTGAGTGGATGTGGTAGCGTGTGTGTGTGTGAGTGGATGTGTGCGTGTGGGTGTGAGTGGATGTGTGCGTGTGTGTGAGTGGATGTGTGCGTGTGTGCGGTAGTGGATGTGTGTATGTGTGCGTGAGTGGATGTGTGCGTGTGTGCGTGAGTGGATGTGTTAGCGTGTGTGTGAGAGTTTATGTGTGCGTGTGTGTGAGTGGATGTGTGCGTGGGGTGTGAGTGGATGTGTGCGTGTGGGTGTGAGTGGATGTGTGCGTGTGTGCGTCACACCTTTTCAATTTTTGATTGCGTGTTCCGAATTTCACCAAACTTCGTGCACGTGTAGTACTGAGTACGGACGCCTGACTTTTATAGTTTTTTTTTTTTTTACCACGTCGATCCCTTACTTTAAAAATGGTGGCAATTTTAATATTTAGTGTAATACGTCACATATCGAGAACCATTTAACCGATTTAAACCAAATTTTGTACGCTGGCAGAGCATCGCGTAAGCATTAAATTTTTAGACGGATATTGTAATTGGTCAGCCATTTCGGACAATAGCTCCAAATGAAAAATACAAATTTTCATTGTACCTCGAAAACTATTGCACCAATTCTCACCCAATTTGGAAGGTAAGTAATACTATGATAGGCAACGTAAAAATAAGGGGTTTAACTTGATTAGGTACATACTTTCAAAAGTTGGCCATACAAATTATTTAAAAAAAAATTGTTTTGTATATCTGCTATACCATTTGAATAATTTCGACCAAATTTTGTATACTGAAAGTATCTGTTATAAGAAACATATACACCAACATTCAACGACTTTTGTTTGCCATCTTGGATGATAGCGTCATAGAAATAAATACAGTTATTATGTCATATCGCGGTAGGAAATTAACGGATTAGTACCAAATTTGGTAAACACGTAGTACAGAATAAATATGATGTTAATTGATATGTCTTAAACATATAAGACAATTGTTTTCAAAATGGCGTCCATATAGCCATTTTAGTTTATAAATATTTATCGTTGAAAGTATATAATCAATTCCAACACAATTTCGTATGCTGGCATAGGATATTACAACTATAAACTCCATAAAATAGAGAATCTTTTGTCCCCCATTTTGTAAGATAGCGCCATGCGAATAAATAAAGTTTTTATTTCATATCTCAGGAAACAACTTAATCTTTCCTATCAAATTTGGCAAACAAGTCTTACTGTGCAGATGATGTTAAGTGGCACGTCCTAAGTATGTTAGAAATTTATTTTCAAAATGGTAAACTTATAGCCATTTTAGTTTTTAGTGCTATATCGTCGAAACTATGTAATCAATTCAACATAACTGTGTATGCTGGCAGTAGGTATTACAACTATCAACTGTACATACAGAGAGCATATTTTGTCAAAAATTTTGAAAGATAGCGAAATACGAATAAATAAAATTTTGGTTTCATACCTCGGAGAAACTATTGACAGATTCCCGCCAAATATGGAAAACAAACAGTACTGCAGCAGATGGTGTAAACTGGTATATTTTAAGTAAGACAGGCACTTATTTTCAAAATGGGGGCTATATAACTATTTGCTCAGTATATTTTACCAACGAAACTAATTACAACTTATCACAACAATAAAGTATGTCTATGCAGAGCCTCATTTATCTGGTATTTTATATGATAGACCTACCAATAAAGAATAGAGCTTTTGTCTAATGTCTCGGTAATGATTAAACCCATGGCACATATATTAAACAATGTAACCAAATTCAACCAAGTTTGACATGTAAATATTATACATTAGAAGCAACGTATATAAAGCAATTTTTTAACAAATTTTGTATGGTATTATTTAATAAGAAAATACAGTTTCTAATGGCATATCTGATAGACCAAAAAATTCTTTCACTAAATTCTTCACACAAGCAGTGCTACCGTAGGACATGTAAACTCTTATTTTCTAAATGACGGCCCTCTAATTATTTAAAGTCGGTAAACCCTATAATTAAAAACATTAGATTGATTAAATCCGAAGTCGATACTCCGATTGCGACCTCCATAATGCAGTGAATTGCACACTAGCTTATTGTACGAGGTTTCCTGGGCTCAAGTCCCGGGTAAGGCACGTGTGTATTTGTCATTGCCTTAATAATATTGCGTCCGTATCTGGTTTCATTTATAATGTTATTGTTTTTAAAGAGAAGTCAAGTTCTACCTGCAAAATCAGCTTTTAAGAATATATCTAGAAATTAATTATACGGATGTTGAAGAAAGTAGGTTTATTAGTTATATCAATAACATCTTGTTTCGTATCGTTCCGTGATAGTAGCCTTTAAACATTTGAATGAAGCTGAAATACCTTTAACCTTTGCATAAATGTTCTATTTACAAATACGAAGTAGTTGCCATGCATAAACTATGGGTCTAACGAGTGCACATTCACTTCGACGGAGACCCAACTAGCTACACGAAGTCGCGAGGTAATTTTGTTGCCTCTGCCATTTTGTGCGAAGGGTATGCAAGAGATACGGTGCTGAAGATGGGTCACTAGCACACAGAGCAGGGCATGAAGGGCGAAGAGATAGCTTCCGGCCTTCGTCAATTATTCATGAGCGCTATCACTCGCGCTGTAATCCCATTACACACCCGCAGCGTCATTTCTAGTAGACGACGCGGCGTACTGTTACGAGAGCCCCGCCGTGCGCCTTGTTGCGTAAAGCTCCTGTTTTCACCGCGAGCAGGCAACGAGGACACAGGTCAGATTATAAAACAAAAAATCCAAAAGCAGAGCACAAATTGCAATCTGAAAACTACCAAAGAAATGCGCCGAGGACGACGAAATGTGTGCGTCCGGCAAACTAAGTAAACTTTGACGTAAGCACGACAATCCTTCAGCAAACTCCGCCCACGGGGTATGACGGGGACCAATCACAATCTTATACGTCACTAACACACGTGGTGGTCCGAGAAGTGTGGACGGAGCCACGAGGTCTAGGTAAGACGCAGTCGGCGGTGTGGCAGCGAGCAGCGTAGCCTGGGGTCCAGGCAGCGGCGGCGGAGTGTCCAGGATGCGAGACCCGGTAAGTCCTTCCAATATGAATTGACTTAATTACTATGAGCTCATACATTCCCTTTTCCCCTCACAGTGTAGGCCTCTTATAAGCTGTTTACGGTGGTGTGAGCACTTTTTAGGGATCTTCTAAATTTTTCCTTTCATCCAATTACCATCATCCTGCTGCTTTTTAATATAAACATTGCAATGTGACCAATAAACACTCTAAATATATTTCACCACCCTCAAAATTTAAAGCTTGAAGCTGCAATAAGTTATAGTTATTAGTGGTTAATGCATGTCGGAAAGGCCTTTAAAAGTGCTCACTTTACCGTGAACAGTCTATACTAATCAGAACCACTCAAACTGTAGGATGATTACATATAGTAAACTTGGCTTAGCCAATCTCTAAATTAAGTAATTCTTCTAATTTAATCACCTGCTTCCACTTCCCATCCTTTCATCCTTCACGCTTATGGTCTTCGAACCAAGGATTATAACAGTACGTATTTGTGGCTTGCTGCAATGTGAAGCGCTGGCAATAACAAAGCGCATCACTGTTGCTGAAACAAGACCTCATCGAAAGGTCCAGCCCGAGCTGGATTAGTACGGGATTGGAGCAAGGCTTCAGCCAGCATTGCAGTGTGTTTGAAATACAGATTTTATTTAACGCAAATATTGAACGTACGCATAATGCGCTGATCAATGAAAAGAACGCAAGTACACTTCAGAAGATGCTTGTATTATCGATTAATTTCAAGGGGCCGTGGTGTTGTAGTGATTAGACTACTCTCCTTCCACCTAGGCGAACCGGGTTGAACTCCTGGCGGGTTCGCTCCAGGATTTTCGCATGCAGGGATCGCGCCGAATGATGCCATTGGTTGCCGGGTTTTCTCGGGGATCTCCCATTTTCCCTATTCCTTAATTCTGTTGTTGCTCCATACTCACGTCGCTTCACCCTCATCGGCTCTCCGGGCGGCCCAAATCCCTTCACACCCTCACATTTTATTGCTTCCAGAAGATCATGCATGTTATAAACACCGTTTCGGAGCACACCAAGGTTGCTAAAAACGGCTTTTTAGAAGAACCGTTTATCAAAATACATAATGTTAGATACACACAAAATTTTTTGGGTCTCCTAGGTTGAGCCTCGTTACAGACATATCCACAGTAAAACGATAGATGCACGGCTTGAAGTCCTGTAGTTACATGCAGCATGACGAGAACACTGCCTGCCATTTAAGAGCCCATAGAGGCGATGGCGTACTTGATGAGCGTGGTAATATATCCCTTTTCTATATTTCTCCTCTGTCCCTCAAACGCGGAAACAGTTCCAAGTAGGCGGTCCCGAGAAGCCTGATGATTGGACCAAGTAAGGTTAAGTTTGGGCTAAACGCCAAAGGAATACAGTGTAGGTTAAAATGGGAGCATCTAGAAAATTACCCCATAGTTTACGGATACCATGTGCTACATTTCTTACGTGTGAGAAAAACCGCGACTCAGGTCCGCAGAGTATCGAGCACGGGTCACCGTGGAGAGATGATGCCTACACATTTCTTCACTGATGGATTAACAAAAACAAAAGTGATAATTTTCATTCCTTTCATACACCGAAACAATTCAGAACCTTCTTTTAATAGGTAGAGCATTGGCAAGGTTTGCAGTAAATAGCTATTTAGCACTTGCTTAGTAATGAAAATGAAAGCCATTTGAAAATATGGGTCCGCCGTCAAAACTAAGATGTACCGAATGTGATCACAATGATTTCATCTGATTTTAATTGGACGCAGATTTTACGTGTGTTTTAGAAAGGACCTCGTTTCTTTAGACGTATATTTGACGTTACATAAGTAACATACGGATAAGCTTGAACAGTTATGTGGAAATGCTGTGAATCACGAAGACACTGTCATGAAATTGTTCCTTACATAATTCTTTCGCTTACGAGCAGAAGCAGTTTGGTATATTTCCACCGTCGCTACCTGAAGAAGATTCGCCACATTGTTCTGATATACCAGAGCGTAATCGTGATAAATCGTGGTAATTAACGAGACAATAGAATACCGGAAGGGCACGGTATTCGTTACGCCATCACAGACACGCCAAAATATCGTTAGTGCTTCTCATACGCCCCTAGTAAGAAGTTTAGAGTGATGTGTAGTACTCGCAAGATTTGAGGATTATGAAATAACAAATTTGTTGACAAAAATTGTTATATATGTGTCACCTAGGATTTAAGTGACTTTGAAAACGGCGAATGGCATGTGGCATCCACGAATAGTTAAAGTTCTTTGACGTAATCTCTCATCGGTAACATCTTTAAATATTGTGCCGGTCTGCCAAAGACTTTAAGGAGTGGAGTTTAGTTAGTTAAAGTATCTTTCCTGCTCGAAACATCTGCTGGGGCTCAGCCTATAAATCTTCATCCACACACCCTGCTATTTTACCTTAAATAATAGTTTGATGTGTTCTCCTACCTGGAGTTTATTTCCATGCTTGGGGCACGAAATATCAGGGGTTATACGGGCGAAAAAAACCTGCATGTCAAGTGATACATTAATCTTATATAAAGACCCTGTACTAACGTGTCTATAACCATGAGACTTACAATTTCACTGGTGGAAATCATAGAGCTATTTTAATACTTGGAACTTTCTAAAACTTTTTTTTTTTCGTATAGCAAACAAAAAATGGTGCTTCTTCATATCACATTATAAAACCATATTTAGTACATAAAATGTATATACAAAATTGTATTCCAGACTAATCTTAAGCGTGTAAAGAATTTTCCCTGAAAAAAAGTCAGAATAACACGGTAAACAGTTTCTTATGAAAAATATAATCAAAATAACTTGCAAAACAGTATATGTAGGAAGGTGCTATAGCATCCAACACAGGCCACTAGTACAAAAGTTAATTTTAGATGCTGTAAAGACATAGCTAACACATACGCTTATTTGATTATTTAGGATAAAGTAATAAAATGTTTTCCTCCATCACAAAAATATCGTTTATCAATAAAACAACTGTACCTGAACTACCGTGCGAGGACACGTGTTAAAGTTTCCTAGTATTTTAAATTAAACTAAGATCAACTATAAGACTCGATGAATAGGTATTTTTTTAATTTGTACTCTGAGAAAAATATTTTGTCAAATCAAACAAAGTTTGTTTGTCGCAACATAATTAATCGTTTATATAGATGAAATTAAATATTTTGTTGTTGTAACCAAGTTATAATGATGTTCTTACTCGGTTGCCCCAATCAAGGATTTAGTTGGTGCAACTAACAATTGGTTTGGTTCTACGTACATTAAAGAGTTTCGATTAATATAAAAAAACTCGAGTCCCATCCCAGATGTTAACGTAGACCACCTGCGACCGAGCACTACTAAGCAACGCCATCTAAAGTGATGACTGGTAAAAATGAGATATTTTAAAAATGCGTGCTTCCCTCATACTAGACAACGTGCATTAATAAATATCTCAAGTTTTACACATATACTTTTCAGTTAACAGTTAATCTTACTTTATTAGGATGCTTGTGCCATTATTAAACATCGAAAATTCACTAACAATCACTGTTACTCGGCTACTTGTCACAAAAATTTTAACAAATCCTCGAGCTGTAATTTCGAACGAAGTGGCAAAAGAAATATAAACAGTTGATACGACATATTTTGTTGCCAGTGTATTTAATTTTGGCCCAACCCATAGGTTTTGCTTATTCAAGCGTGTATGGTCTTAGATGATAAAAATTTATTTTGTTGTTTTAAAGTTTTGTTTGCTCAGCAAAATGTTTTGTTGCGGCAACTAAATATTATTTTGGTCTTATTAACAAATATTTTGTTATCTGTTCTCTCAATGAACTAACATTTAATGTACCATTTATTTTTACATTACAATGGCCTACGCTCTCTCAAAGGCCACGCCTGCTCGCAGCGCATCTACTCAGTCTTGTATGACGAGCACCGAGCTCTCTCGAACACATCTGAGGACCGAAAATTCTGATGCTGCAGCTTAAGTCTCGGTTTCCAAGAACTGTGCACCCTCTTCAGCCTGATAGTAATTCCTGCCTAGACTGCTCATGTCTATGATAGTTGCAACACGTTATAAATTTCTTCATTTGTCCTAGATACCGACGCATAGCTGCTGTTTCCTTGACTTGTCTGGGTTGACTGATTCGTAACAGTATATGCTAAGTTCGTAGTAACCAGAATGTCCTACATTTCAACATTTCAATTTTTCCTAATACAAACACATAACAATGGAGTTTCGACTAAAAATTAAACCATGTTTGTAAAATAAGTTATTTGAATCTTTACACATTTCCCCGTACCGAGTTTTAATATTATTCATCGTTATAAGATTTGTAACTCTCTGTTAAATTAGTAAAGTCGAAACATGTGCATTGAAAATTTTTATATGTAAATATCTTATAAATTAAGTAGCACCAAGTGTCCCAAATTGCGAAACGAAATAAATGAAAATTTTTTGTAACAATCGGTATTTTGCGTCAATTAGCAAAAATCCTTAAATTTGCGAAAGGAATAATTCTAAATAACAAGTCGCAATGAAATGTAAAGGTTTTTAGACGTGTCAATCATAAAACAATTTGTATATAAAACTCCACTAAAAGTAGGGACTCAGTGAGATTTCCTTTTTGTTTTGGGCATGAAATGTTCCAAGCTGCAAACAGGTGAAATAATAAAATTCAAAAACCGTTCTCATTGATTGGCAATGACTCACTTCTTTTGGATTTATTTAATACTTCATCGCCTGGGTAGAATGCAAAACTATCTCTTTCGAGGAACCCATCTTACTTTATTTCATTTGTCGTAAGTCACCTCAGCTGAAATACGCTACAGTCAACAGCCACCAAATGTGCTTTCTCTCTTAGTGATGAAAATATTGGATCACATTAAGGATAAGGCAGGAGACAATGATCACATCACAACTGCGAAAATCACGCCACTTTAAATGTACTCGATGGTTGGAACAGCTGCTTGAAATTTATTTACACTTTGTGCGTGTGAAGATGATGGGTAGGGGGGGGGGGGGAATAAAAGAAAAATTTAACAAGTTCGTGACCATCAACACCGCTAACAAAAATAAACTCACTTGTTTTTGCAGTTTGTGTTCCCAGGCACTTCAGTGCTGCGTATGACACTTCTCTACGTGCTGTAAAAAAAAAAACTGTCTGCAGAGCTCTCACACTCCCTCCCTCAAAACTTTCATTATACAAACACTGGCCTCGATCAGTATAAAAGGGTCTGACTTATTTTCTTGTAATTCAGCGTGAGATGTCTTTATTCGATTACGTTTAAAATGCAGCTTTATATATGCTTGATATCACAAATGGGAATATTTGATTGCTTTCGGTTATATGGATGGGTAGGTCTCTTTTGCAGTAACGAAAAGTATGTCGTTGATTATTAAATTCAACTTAGCCTACTCTTATATACATGTCAAGTAATTAAACCTCTTAGATAAAAGTAATCTATCATTTCGTTGCAAGTTTATTCGCAATCAGTCAGACATTTGATTATATATAATAGTACTATTTAAATTACTTTGATATTAGATTGGTACCTTAACATATTTCGATCGTGAAGTAATTTGTACACAAACCTTTACCAGTCTAGTCTCATCGCAACATTACCTTAAAGTTTCAAAAACAATATATATATATATCGAGGATTATCAATCGTTAAAAATAGAATTAATCAACTTATACTCCAGTAAAGTCACAGTCAAAGAAAGAGTGCGTATTTCCACAAAATAAAATGTATAAATTTCTTTTTCGAAAATAAATTAAAATAAAAACCTAATGACAATATAGTGGCAACCAATGCGCTGCACACGAACCTCCTAAGGTTAAACGGAGTACGGATTGTGAGCGAGTAAAATGTTTTGAAAACATGCTCCACATTGCCAGCGAGACGCCGAGTATTTAAGCACCACTCAGGGTGTCCCCCCCTCTCCAAGTCATCCTCGGACGATCTCCGCTACGTCAAGAAGTCAGTTAATTTTAGTCTTAGTCGACTACGAAGCAGAAGGTAACACCATATTCCAGGCCTAGAGGAGCTCTAGCTCATTCTGTAGTCAGATATAAATTGTGAGCATAACACGCGAATCAGTAAGGCGTAACGCTATGTTTCGATACCCCGTCACCCTATTAACGTTGGTGTAATAATCTGGCAAGGTTAGGCATTCACTTAGAAGTCTGGTATATTGAATAGATTGTACTATTGTAATCGCTGAGAACGTGTAAGAATTATTATGATAAAACCTGTATGTTAATGAATTCCAGACTACCATCAATCCTAGAGTTACGAACGCTCCTGAACAGTCTTCTCCTAGTATAAAGGTTAAGTATAACATAATTGAATTCAGTTGATTTTACAGCAACGAGTAGGCCATCAACTAGGGGAGTAGGAAGTAGACTGTTACACTGGTGGAGCCGTCTCTCGATTCCACCTCGTGCTTAGGCGAGTACGCTAGGATTTAATAGAAATTCACGTTGCGCATTGCATAGGGATTTGAACGCATCTAGAAAAGATCTGTGGATGCGCATCACGCAAACCGCAGCACGCTCACGCTTAATAATTCAGCTTATTTTAGTGTATATGTTCATTATCTTTGTATCACAATACGGTCAAGTTATATGTATTTTGATTAGGAGTCAATGTAGATATATCGTACCACTTAAAAAATTAATTGCTTGTACTAGCGTCACTGTACCTAGAGTATTGTTCAACAGTTGTCAACTCCACGTTGTCAGGGAACGCGCAGTAAGCGTTAGTGTGGCAGGTCATTACGCCATGTACACACCAGCAACTTGCATAGGAGACCTTGCCAGACGAGCAGTTGATATCACGCCGCGCTCCCTGCTCCCCTTTAGTATCGCTTGTGTTTTAAATATCGTAGTTTAATGCATGTAACTTGCTTTAAATGCATGTGGAACACCCTGTTCCTTTAATAGAAAGGAAAAACTCCACTTGTGTTGTGTGACTTTGGAGTTTTTTTCACCTTTCTTATACCTTCTAATTATAAGTGCATGTTAATAACACAGTGCGCGTTTCTCACATATAAATACACTCACCACACCCCATTGTACATGAAAACACATAGTCAGAAGAAATCTTCTTTTGTGTCAAAAATCATTAAAAGTGCGCTGCTCAATAACAGCGAATAAGAAGAGCATTAGACGAGCATTACAGACAAAGAGCACTCGTCCAGAATGCAGAACAGAGCACTTCCACTGACAGAGAGACCAACAACTTACACACACCTCTCTTTCCACACTACCTCAGTAGACTACAAAAACGACACCGCACCGCCCACCCAAGACATCGAACAAATAGTTTCATATTCACAGAGCATAGACTCTAAATTGCTTGGTTTCCCGATTTACGAAGATATCCCATTAGAATAATTAATAACAGGAGAATTTCCAGCCCCACCCACCACTACACCAACACAGACCTACACACTACACTTCTCAAAACAACCAACATGGCGAACCCCAACCCACTACAAGTCATAATTGCCAAACCTGAAAGACCACCATCATTTTCCGGTACACCAAGCGAGAACATCGTTGAATTTTTCGAAGCATTTGATGAGGTTGCAGGCACAAATGACTGGACAGAAGCTGACAAATGTAAAATAGTTAAACTTAACTTGCTTGGGAATGCAAAACGCTCTTTTGAAAACCTTACTCAAAACAGCTAACAGCCAATCATATGGGAACAATTCACCACAGGCCTTAAAGACATATTTACGAGTGCAGCAGACTCGGAGCAGTTTAAAGATCTTATGTACAGTAAACGGCATACAGTGGATGAGGACATGCTCCATAACATGGAGACTCTCAAATACTATAGAAATAAGTACAATCCCAACATTTCTGACCACATTTTCAATAACATTATTTGGAAGTCTATCTTGCCATTTGTTGTGGATAAGATGATAGGGCTTACCAATGATACCCTGCCCCCAATGATTGCAAATATAAAACGAATAGATATTGATCTCTACTGATACCAACAAACACTAACACATACTTGATCCAACCCCGAATCAGAACGCCTTGAGTCCGAAATATCTAAGCTCAACACAACCATGCCGTGCATATTACAACTCGTATAACACCAGATGGGATTACCAACACCATGGCCAACCTACTGCCTTTGTCAACACCAGTCCTCCCCACAACCCACAATACAGGGGTTCTTACCACTCCCAAAGGGGTTCATCTAATTTCCGCGGTCACGCGAACTATAGTAATGGCTTCCAACAACCTTCTCACCACACCCCCCAAAACAACTCAAACAGTTTCTTCAACACACGGGGACGTAGTTACAGGGGAGCTCAAACAGGATACACCATGCCAAATAACTTCCATACGAGGGGGTAAAGCACGCCACCCCCAATGACAACAGTGCCCGAATTCGAGAGATGTGCAGGGTAATCTTCAGTAACGTAATACCAAATAGGTTGTATGCTGAAATTGCAAAATTTAACGCCAAGGGTTATCACTTTCAAACAAACCCACCACCCTCTCTTGCTAAGAAAGATAAAATTGTACCAAAATCCAGTGAGCATAAGGTTAAATCTGCAATAAGTTTTAAAATGCCAAGAGCCCAGCATAATGTCACTATGTCAAACAAAATTCTCCTTCAGCAAGATGCAAGTTAACAGCCGGTGCTGCCAGTGAGCGCAGTTAGGACATGTGAAGTTTCGTCTCATCCAGCAATGTGTGCGCAGCCGACCCTAGATGAGATACGCAGGCTCATCAGTTCTCCCCGCCGCGCAAATCAGGCCACAGTTGCCAAACCGGCGCATCCGCACGACACACTTTGCGACATTGTCACGCCTCACCAACTCCCTAATGACAAGCAGAAAGTCGCCGGACCGTGCAGCGTTGTGCAGGACACATGTGCATTATGTTTGTACGTGGGACATAAAAGCCATAATTGCAGTAAATTTTCCCACCAGAAATTCGAATTTGCAATAGACATTATTGACCATTTTCGCAGTTTCAAAAACAAATTTGGCCTGATGCAGAAAACCATTTTCGTAGAGCACGCATCGTGAAATCGCATGTCCGATGATACCACTTGTTTTCTAAACATGAGGAGCGAGGTCCACGATGATGACACATTGTTGAAAAACTAACTGAGCGGAGCCACGCCTCAATCAGGTACACGAAAACAAGTGCACACCACACCTAAAATGACTTGTCAGCATGTAGGACTGCGGACTGCGACACCACGCGTCCTTGTTACAATTAAAGGCAAACCATTTTTTTGCATTGTTAGATACTGGTTGCTCGCATAGTAGTATTGCCAGAACTGTCATATCTAATCAACATCTTTACCCTTTAAAAGAAGAAAGCAGACGCCACACACAAACCTCGTAAGGTTCAATGGAGTATGGATTATGAGCGAGTAAACTGTTTTGAAAACATGCTCCACATTGCCAGTCAGACGCCAAGTATTTAAGCGCCACTCAGGGCGCCAACCCCCCCTCCCCACTCCCCATTAGTCACCCTCGGACGATCACAGCTACGTCAAGAAGTCAGTCAGTTTTAGTCGGAGTTAACTACGAAGCAGAAGGCAACACCATATTCCAGGCCTAGAGGAGCTCTAGGTCATTCTGTAGTCAGATATAAATTGTGAGCCTAACCCGTGTAGCAGTAAGGCGTAACGCTATACTTCGAGTCCCCGTCACCCTATTAACGTGAGCGTAATAATCTGGCAAGGCTAGGCATTCACTTAGAAGTCTGGCATATTGAATAGACTGTACTATTGTAATCGTTGAGAACGTGTAAGAATTATTATAATAAAAGCTGTATGTTAATGAATTCCAGACTACCATCAATCCTAGAGTTACGAACGCCCCTGAACAGTCTCCTCCTAGTATGAAGGTTAAGTATAACATGGATGAATTGAGTTGACCGTAGAGCAGTGAGTGGACCATCAGCTAGGGGAGCAGGAGGTAGACTGTTACAACCATCTTATAATGCAGGCAGCTTCCCGTTATCTCATTTGGGTGGGAGAAAGTGATGACTGGCATTGTCAGTGACGTATTACTTACTTACGGAAAACAGACGTTTCCCAAGAAAACACGCCATCTGGGTCATTTCAGGATCATCTTAGATCAGATTAATAGTTGCATGGCAAAATAAATATTTTGTTTTACATAGAACGTTTTCTTAAAGATTTGAATTTCTCTCGGGTAATGTAATATCAGGCAGGTTTTAAAATGTGCAAGAACACTGAACAATGGATACAGGTTATTAACTCTGAAATATTTTCTAATGCAAATTCAATACCTGATTTTAGCAGAGATATTATGACACATGAGTTGACAGATGCATACACATGTACGTCAACGCAAACCTACATAATATAATCCTGTAAAGCAGTTTTTTCAGAACACCTATTTAGAACGAACAAATTCCTAAATTCATGTGAAGTCAATTAATGGTGTACTGATATTTCTAAATGCAAGATGCGTCTCTATCTCCAATTAACAATTTTACCAAACTACAAGATGCTCCTCCATTCCAAACTTGAAACAGTAGGGATTGAGCCAAATCAGCGAAAGCAGTAAAATTGAGTGCCAGCTAACTAGTTATTATCGCAGCTCAATTTGACTGATAGGTTTATCCCACTGAACTGAATGTCAAGAATTCCAGTGCTATACGTCACTTGTTTCCAATTAGTTTGCTTGATTAGTCAGCTGGCTGTAACGTATCAACTGGTTTTAAGTGAATGTTATTTCATTGATTTGTATCACTTGTTCTGACTTAGAGTGTGGACTGACCCTGAGAAAGTCTGACTGAGTTTTTGGTGAATGAAGGCCGACGCACAGTGTGTTTTCTCGTAATACATGTGTTTTACGCAACAATGAAATAATTCATTGTCCAATTCAATAAGTATTCGTGCTAAAAACATTTTAACTTATGTTCATGATTTTTAAATTTGGTACCTTCTGCACAGAGACGGATCTGGGGCTTTTTTGAGAAGGAGAGTTATCTTAAGTTATGCGTCCCGCAACGACTTTACAATTTTTTCGAAATTTTATTGAAAAATTTGGCACAATGTAAAGAATGTATCATATTTAAAATGTTCATATTTGTTTGGCTCGACTAGGAAATATCATACATTATGGTTCATAATTGCTGCTGCATTAAATTTTGTTAATTGGTCATGAAACTCAAGCAAGGAAAAAATTGATTTAATGTGGATTCTAGTAATAATTTTCTGAACTATAAAATTTTACTAAAGATATATATTTTCTTACCGCGTACTGGTAGGCAGTAGCTACCCAATATAATAATTAACTGATTGATGGGCCTGTAATTCCTCCGGTTAAAAAACGGGGTGGTAAAATGCATGACAGTCTGCACTGAGAAAAAGTTTTTGTTGAATCAAACAAGATTTGTTTGGTGCAACCAAATTATTTGTTTGTATATTGGCAATGTAATATTTCGTTGCTGAAACCAAATAATTTGGTTGTTCTCATCACTTTGTTGCCCCAAACGGTGAGATTTGGTTGGTGCAAATAAATATTTGTTTGGCTACACGTACATTAAAGAGTTTGGGCCGATATAAAATATATTTACAAGTTCGACAGAGTTTCCTACCTATACCGCCTGTGTCCGAGCCCTACGCCTTAGTAATATCAGCTAATCTGACAACTTATGGCGCCGGAAAGCTTTTAAATAGATGTACTGCAAATATTGGGCAACAAGTGCAAACGAATATTCCAAGTTTTACAACTTTACTTGTCACTTACTTGTTGCATTGTTTTATTAATGTGTTTATACGATCGTTATGCATCAAGAGATGCACTAACAAACACGGTTACTATCCTGTCACAAAAAATACAAACAAACTTTCCAGCTGTATTTTCGAACGAAGGCAGTAAAATGAGTGGACAAACAAATATATACAGTTGATTCAACAAAACATTTAGTTGATGGTCTAATTTTTTTTTGGCGCAACGCAGATATTCTGTTTATTCAAACATTTCTTATGTTAGGCGAATTAAATTGATTTTGTTGCTTTTAATTTTTTTTTGATGCAACTAAATATATATTTGGCCCTATAAAAACAAATATTTTGTTCGGTTTTCTCTCAGTGTGTGCTTATTGACAATACGAATTTTCGGCAGGGAAGTTCTCAATAATGGTGAACGATTTGAGGTAGCACCAAAGAGGATGGAAGGAAAATAAATCTAGCAGATGATGCTGGAATAGTCGGAAGTAATAAGTATACATAATATAAAATTAAGTGTCAAGAAGCGTGGGGTACATGCCCAGCTAGACACTTTATTATAATCTGTTTCGAACAGCAAAAATAATTATATATTACAAATGGTTCTACACTAGCAAAGGCACTTGTAAATGTGTCATTTCCGATGCACGGGATGTTCAGAAGCGGACAAGGAGATATGGCAAAGGGGTATCTGGAAGTAGGTGGGAAATCGGGAGGAGGTCGAGTCATTAAATAAAAGGGAGTTGTCAGAAAAGACTGACCAGTTGCCCAGTTCGGAGGTTGCAAAACTTAATTATTCGGAGTTGGTGACGATCATGTGAAAGTGTTTGATGAATATGGGAAGCGTTACAGTTTGTCTTGCTAGTGAATGTTGTCTGGTTGTGTTTGGTATATGTAAACTACGAATATAGAGCTTTTACGAAATGGCAAAGGCACCAGTGAAACAGGGCGCCAGCTACAGCGAGTTGGACTGTGTAAACGCTGCTCATGGTAATGTGAGCACTTTTGAAAGCCCTCTTATTTGGAATAATAGTCGATAAAAAATATTTTATTTTAGCCTTAGACGTTAACTCCAGAGTGCGGTGGAATATACATACTGTGTTTATCACACCCATTATTATATTTATTTTAAAATGGCAGTTAACGAATAAAAAATGACTGAAAGGGGAAAGTAACTATGGCCTCATAAGGGCTCACTTTACCGTGAACAACCTAAAAGAAGGACGTTCGTCCAATTTGTAGAAGGAAGTCGCCAAGTAGCCTCAATGTTTAGGGGGTTACAAATGATTAATAGAATTGAGGAAGTGGACACGGCATAGGTAGGGAGGAACTGGATGACGAAGTAAAAATAAGAATGAAAATTGACTGCTAGTTGTTCGAGAAGGCATATAAATATATTTGCACAAATATGGGAATAACAGGCATGTTTATCGATTTTAAGCGGAAGGGGGTGAAATAAATAAATTTCTCGGGGCTGGGAGAGTGCTGCAAGGGCACAGCGTATTTCTCAGCTTTCATTTTCCAAGGAAAATAACTGAAAAAGGAACATTTTCAAAATATATATAAAAAAAAAATAGTTGAATAATTGATGTCCTTTAGAAAAGTATTCGGAGGTGGTACAGAAAAATGGTACACCAATAGGAAGTTTCAAACTTGGGTAATGTGTATTTCCAATACTGCGCTCATATCATCAGTGGGTGGGGAACAATATGTACTATAGAAAAAAAAATTTTTCTGAGAGGTACATGCAGACGCATACCAATGAATTTTCTTATACTCGCTTGAAGATCGTAGATATCGAGGCGTACCTTTGGAAGGTATTTGGCGAAAAATTTCATTTAACTGCCTCGGAAGAAACTGTTTTATGTATTTTGACGAAACAAACTAACAATTATGTGCCAAATTCAAAAATGGAGTTAAAGATTATCTGGGACGACATACTACACCAAATTTGACATTTGTCAATTCAAGGTTAAGAAATGGCTTTGCGGGGAAAACTGGGTCCTTGAAAACCGGTTCAAAGAGTGGTTATCTTCTTTCTTAAGCTTTTGATGGCCATTAATCCTAGAAGCGAAATAACAACAGTTTACTTGATGTGCATGTAAACTGCAATGTTACATACACACACAATATATATTTATTAATACTATATAGAACAATTCATATCGAACTAAATGAGACTTCATGTTACATCTCAAGCGGACATCATTAGGAACATGTAAAATATTTCTATTATTTCGTCCACAAATCGGAATAATGCGAATTTCTATAATAGTATAAAATATTTTTCCTTTTTAGAAGTACAATTAAAGCTATAATTAATATGCTATTACAATGATTTATTGTGGGGTTAAGATGTGAAATTGCATTTAGCTAACGAATAAACATTAGCGAATGAAATTTTTTTAGTTCAAGTTTATTCGGGTTTAAAATATATTACTTAATTTTTACTTCGAGGAGAATGGACTATTTTATGATGGCTATAAGATTAAATACCTTTACTAACAGTAAGCTTACATGGCGGATGAAAAAAGTTAGGTATGCTCCAAAAAGTATTTTTTTGTTACTATCTTCGTGGCAGTAAAATAGGTTTATATATATATATATATATATATATATATATATATATATATATATATATATATATATATATATATATATTCCAGATAACTTCGTTCTCTCACAGGAAAGAAGCCCTACTGTTTGCCAAAAGTATTTTTTTTCACATTGTGAGAAAAAAAATATATGAATGGACATATAAAAGAGAACAGTACTGTCATAATACACAGCAAATATCTTTATTCTTTCACGAAAAAAGAGCTTGCTATCTAGTAGTCAAAATATTTCTTTTTTATATTTCTACTCAAAATATGTACGGAGAATTCAATTCCTTAAATAATATTTGACGCCTTTTGTAACCTCTTAAACAAAATATGTAGTAAACTAATTATATATTACATAAAATATATAAATTTGTCCTGTCTTGCAGTATTTGTTTGCTTTTTGAGACGATTTTATGGTTTATAAAATTCCAATTGCAACTTTTTTTTAGTCCTGACTAGCCAAAAACGATAATTAAAATTTGTTGAATTCCATAAATCGTGTAATAGATTTCCTGAATCTTTTACAGACACAAATTATTTCTGTATGTTGTACTTCCTCTTCCGCATGTAATTAAACACTGCAGTTTACAACATTCTTTCTTGTAACACTACGCGTTCTCCACTTGTACAATATAACCTCAGTTTTATGTTAGAATTTCTTTACACGTTATATCTCACCAGGTAAAGTTCATAGCAAATATCCTTTATATTTAGAATTCTATATAATAAGTAGACGACCTCTGTCTGTCTGTCTGTCTGTCTGTCCGTCTTTAATACATCAAGTCCCTTGAAACTCAAAAGAGGTTCTTCAATTATTGAAGAGCGAATCCTCAGCGTAAAATACAGGTCAAGTTCGAAGTTCAGCAATATCAGATTACGCAATCATTAACGTTTACCCTAACAATTCATTTGTTAATTTCTTTTCCTTATGAAAAGTTTTGTATTAATGCAAAGGTAGAAAATATTGCATAGAGATATGAATGTAATGAAATTAAATTTCTGTTTACGTTAAATGTCTCTCTTTAATGTTGAGCTAATTAAGTGGGACCGCAATGGCTCAGTGGATAGAGCCATTCCAAGTGGGGCCTTAGTGGCTCAGTGGATAGAACTAAATCAAGTAGGGGCTTAGTTGGTCAGTGGATAGAGCGATTCCAAGTGGGGCCTTAGTGGCTAGAATTATGTTAAGTGGGGCCGCAGTGGCCAAGTGGATAGAGAAACATTAAATGGGACCGCGGTCGCTTCAATGTTGAGTTAATTCCACATCATTTCATCATTACCTACATATATAGATGAAATATTTTTTTCAGTCTTTGTATGATTAACACATTTTTTAACATGGTAACTGTTCTAGCCCCGTCACAATACAAGAAAACAGGTAACAGGCTAACTAACCCCTAGTTCAGAAATACTAACACGTCGCTTGTTTTTTCATAACGCAATTGCAGTATTCTGTATTAGGATTACGTTAAACACGAGTTAGATTGCAGCAAGTACTTTCTGATGACGTATTCCAGCACTGTTTTCCACAGATATTCTTCTTCATTTTCAAAAAATGGGACTTCAACCAGTAGTAAGTTAACTAGCTCTTATAGACTATTAGCATAATTGTATCGTATAGAAAGGCTTTGATTTCGTTAATATATAAAATACGTGGCAGTGACCAAAACTATAGAATTAAAGGGGGAAAGGCGGCATTTGAAATGAATTGAACGGTTATAATGTGTCTCCTTTATTAATTATATATTCGAGCTTCTAGGAAAAGTGTGACTATTAGAATTATTTTTATGAAACATGTAGATTTTTGTGAAGAAGAATACGATATCAAACACACAGAGTGAAACCAAATCAAAATTTGTCCTGCTATACAATCTGTTCGAAAAGTAATTTCCTGATTACAAACTATTGATATCCTCTATATGTAAGATAGAGATGCAAAATCAGTCTAAAAATGTTGGAAAACAAAGCTAGTGTTATGTTTCAACAGGGCAACGCATCGATATGTCTCCACGTGAGTAACCTTGCCAGCACGTAGCACATCTAGTCGATATCCAATTTCAGTCCCTACATTAGCCACAATCACAGGAGGGATTGATGCAATGACTGGATATCCGTTGTTCAAGAGTTGCAAGATCTGATACAGGATACGAGACGAGATTTGAAATTTGGCCAAAGTGAATTATGGGTGCTTTCAATGATTTTTGTGTGATATCTTTTTGATAGTTTCTTCTCTACCCTCAAAGTGGTGAATAAAATTCCTACATTTTTCAATACTAAGATGATTCATGTTTGCTGTGTCCGCATTCGCGTGAAAGTAATTAATTTTTCTCTTTCCACGATTCTCTGTTTCAGAGAGTTCAATATTCGAATTTGGTTCAAGTTCGATTTCTCTAGTTTTCCAGTTTAATTGCTGTTTAACTTCTCGGCTTCAATTACTATCACACTACATACGTTTCTACTAAAGATTCAAGGCAATGATGATTTCGAGTTTTTTTGTCATCAGGAAGGTTTTCAACTATGTGTTACACAAGTTTATTTTTGCATCGTTTCGTCCAGACCATGATTTATGATCATTTACCTTGGTCAGAAAAAAGAAAATTTTTCAATTTTCAAAGTTAACAATGTAAATTGAATTTTAAAAGATAAATTCTAAGTGAGCTTATTATGGATGCACTCGGAATGTTTCATAGGTTCTATTTTGTAAGTACATTATTTTTTAAAGTAAACCGAATCCAAATTGAATGTTTCTTCAGTCACATAACTTATACAAATGGGAGGAAAGAAATTTTTTTTTCAGAAACTGTATATCTCGTTTTATTAATTTATCATTATTTTGTTTGCAAACTTTGTGTGACCTCTGGGGTTTATTAATATTACAGAGTTTCAGTATTACCTAGATTAAATTACTCGTGCCATATATTCTCCAACATGCAGTCTCATTTAGTCTTACAGTACTGTTTTGTAGAAGTTTATAAATATTCTCTAGTTATGTTTTACTATTTTGTGTCGCTACAAAATTTTTAACTGAATGTTAAACTTATGTTTTGTGTGAATTCTAATTACATTATACGTGATATTTGCCCTGCTTCGAAAGTGTCTGCAACAGTTTCGACGAATCCACTACACGGCAGACAAGTAAATAACAAATAATGACGGAATCATTTAAATTTTGTGTTTGACGCATCTAGCAACAGCTACATCGGGAATCAATTCTTAAAACAATACAAAATTTCCTTTACATGAAATTGCTACCTGTAGCCAAGTAGGGTTGCTGGTAACTATGATATTCTTCTAATGTTGGGTGCGAAGCGATTGGTTTAAGCATTAGTTTTACACCACCACGAGCCCGCGTGAACGTAACAGTTGTGTTGTTTGATATCGTGTGGTTCACCCTATCGACTCTCTACATATTTACTGGTACTCAAAGCAAATAATTAAGTCTTCTGCAGTTTATCTACCTATAAGGAAACTCCAGGTGGGCTGCTCTGCGGAGTTTCACTTAATACCTTCCTATTGGCCCAAACTATAATAGACGTTGCACTGGTCAATATGAAGTCAATTGTTAACACTTTTGGTTCGCTTGCAACCAGAAGCGGAGAGCCATGTCCATTTTATTCCAGTCAAATATCTCACATGCGGCAACACGATAAGCTACCAAGTTCCCGCGATACACAGGAAAGAATTTTCCTTGTAAAAAATTTAATTGATAAGGTTTTTATTTTCCAGCAAACTCCTAGTTGTACACTATCCACGTCAAGTTTAGCACTTTTATAAGGCCGTCCCAGCAGACATAGTAACCAAAAACTTATATTTAATGTGATCTCAGATGCTAACTTTTGAGAGATATCGAATGTATACATTGCATTTATTAGACACGCGGCAATTTTTTTTGTTAATATTTGGTGAAAGGATGCAAATAAGCTAAAAGGAACTTCATTAAAGGATTACTTTAAATGGGATCACTTTACCATGAACAGCATATAATGATGGCAAACGATTGAACTATATCAGCAAGAGCTCCGTTTTCAAAGACCAAGATGTTTTAATATGGTAACCTAAACATTAATAAAGCATAGTACCCTGGGAGTAAAGTCAACCGGAGAAAGTTATTACACGGTCTGTTAATCCAGAAAGTAATTTGCAGCACCGCAGTGGATTAATGTAAATATTTAAGGAGCCGTGTAAGTATCGTCGTGGTGGTAGTTGGCACTCTCTCGCGCTGCGAGACCTCCAGACTGACCCCGTTTCCAGCGACTGCCATGGAATGAGTTCCAGAAAAGACCAGCGCGGTTGGCTGCAGCTAGTTCTGGCAGGATTATGAGGATTGTCCTTCTCCAAGCCGGCAGAAAACGTGACCTCCTTCCAGCTCAATTACGTCCACAGCTCCCGTAATTAGCGATAAAACTCGCTGCCTTAACATTCAATGCCGCGCTGGAAGGAGGTAGACGGAGCCAGCTGGACCCCCACCCCCCTCCCTCTACAAGCTTACTCCCTTGTCCCAGAAGTAACGGCAGTCGTCAGCTTCGTAATTAAACAGAGAGGACCCCTCAAGTCCTGCGAGGATTGCTCACACGCGCACAATAGAACGCGGGCTTCCGTCACAAATCTCCCCAGCTCATCACCTAGGAGAAGCTTGCTACGTCAGGACCGCGCAGTCAAAGATGGCTGGAATCGTGAAGCATGGTGCTTCTGTGACACGGTCAAGATATTCAATTATATTTTATCTCAATACTTTTGAATTGTTTACGTCAATATTTTAGCTACTGGCTTATGCATACTATTATGTTTGTTTTGACATATATAGAGCATTTGTATCAAATAAACAATTTTAATTAATTAGCACAAATTTTAGTATATTCTTGTATCAATACAATATCAGAATATAAATTTTACCTGAATATTTAAAAACAAATAACTATATAAATTTTTTTTTCAAGATTTCTCCACAAAATAATTGTGAAAGTGTAAGTTATAATTAGAAAGACTATCTCCGATAAATAGTAATTGGGGGGAGGAAATGTAAAATCTTTCTTCGTATTCAGCAAAACATGTAGTGATCCTTCCCTACCTGTAAACCAGGTTCACCGTGTATCTGTAAAAATAAATTTGTATCACTCAAAATGATTATACTTCTGCTTCTTGGCGATGTACCAGCAAACTTTAATCGGGCAGGTATCATTGAATGTTCAACATACGCATACCCAGCTTACTGTTATTTTTTCCTAAATCGCACCAATTTATGCATTTTGAATACCGCAAAATTACCCCAGCAGGTGCAAGGTAACCCCACTTCACGGTATACTGAAAATTTATTTAGGGAGTTATTTGCCAAAATCATAAGTATATTTACACTTTACTCACTGTAATTAAAATTGTTCAAAGTCATTGAAACCAGTGAAAATTTTATCGCTAGAAACGTGCAGAAAACTTACTTATTATAACGCTATCTTCATTTCAGTGAAATTGTGGTTATGTATGATAAAAATCATAGTGATTACCATAGGCGCTAGGTATGAGTATACAGTTCACTGAACTTATTGGACAGTCGGGACTGTTATGTTGAATGATTTTCATTGAGAAGGCATTTTTATATCTAATATCACTTACTCATTTCTAGAGTGTTTACTGTCCTCCCTTCAAATATTTATTTTATAATCTAAAGACTACAAAATTTCTCAGAAAAATGTTCTAATATTTAGTTTTAAGGCTCGGTAATTTCATAACTAATCAGTGAAACACAGGATGGGTAAAATTCCGAAAAAATGGCAGCTATACTGATTTTGTCAGATTATTGTATGAATCCCTGTAACAATACCAACATTCCGAAATTATTAAAAAAATGTTACAATATTACTGAGAAAAAAAAGCTACCAGAAGTTGATTTTGAGGATCGACGAAACTCTTTAGTTCGATAAGAATACGTTACTAACAGATAGTGCACTTCTTCCTCCCCCTCCCCGTAAATGTGTTTTTGTACATTATTTTTAGTGATTACTTGCAAAATTAGTAACAATAAATTTTTGTGTTTGCTTTTATGAAAAGGCATCATTTCAAACACTTTAATATTTTACTGCGTTATGTGGTAATATAATAATTCCAGGAGTTTCGTAGTACAGAGAGAAAATGTCAGCATTGATTTATTCTTTAAGATATGCGTTTACGAGAGAGTAGAACTGTTTGAATACAGTATATCTGAGTTTCCCCCTATCAGCTTAAATATTTATGTTACCACAGCGCACATAATAATATGCAAATAATATTTTGTTCTCATACTTGTTCAGACATGTTTTCAATTATATATAGAATTGTGAATTTTCTACGTTTGAAATTGTATGAAAACGTCTTTGTTGTAAGTAATAGTTTTTTTTAAATCCTTTCCCTGTGTGTCGAATTGCCGGAAGTGTGTGTCCCTTATGGTAAACCTGGAAAAGTTAGCAACCCTATTTGTTTCTCACTTTAATGCAGTCACCTAATACGCACATTGGCGTGTGTGCGACAGTCACTAATCGGAAGTTCCATAGATCGCCTTACCTAGCTAAGATGACAAGTTAGTTTTCACTAGTTATGCGCACAGCTTCGTAGATACCGTAGTAGGTATCTAGTGCCTGCACATTTGTGTTGACCAGTTGATACAGTTGTGCAGAGCGCTATTGTATGTAGCTTATGGGTTGTGGCAGCTTCAGATAACGCAGTCATCGCAGTAATTACTACTGGCGGTAGAGTATCATGATGCCAACGTACTGAGTATACGCGTGCTATGGTCGGATAAGTAAATGCATGGCAAAGTAATCGCAGAGTTTGCCTTTCATAAATCTCTCAAGTTAACCCGTACTAAGAATAATTAAAGTTATTTTATGTACAGTTGTTTCCGTTGTCTTCTCTGAAGGCGTATCTTCGTGGTTAACTATTTAAATATAGCTAAACGTAGGCAAGTAGAACTTATTTTTCAAGCGTAGAGATAATTTTCAAAATATATCTTCTCAATGACTTTTGTAGTGCTGGAACCATCGCAGTTATAACACTATTTTCTCAAACACAAAATCTATTAAAAAACATTTCAATACACACAACAAAAAGAAGTTATTTTAACTAAACGGATGTTGTAAGCGTAATATTTTTCCCTTTAACTACCATTTTGCGCAATGCGTTTCGAAGATTATTCGAAATTTTATTTAGTTAAATCTTAAAAGATTTATGGTCTATTTCTTTCATTACACTCACGGCGATGTCCAGTTTTTCATGTATTCAATGATACTTGAGCTCTTTTGTAAGCCATTATTAATATTATTATTATTTTCTCCCTGTTTTGTATCCTTCCCACACATTAAAATTTAGCTTTCTCATGGACACGGTTTTATTTCTGTCTACCAAGCTGGAACTCGAAATTGTAAGATGCGTGAAAACGTTTATGTTTTTTCTCAATCTTACTGCATTGTGCGTGAAGAAGAAAAATGCATTTACTATATTCTTTGCACGAAAATCTGACCGCACTTGAAATATATTCAAATATGAACTATGTTACAGAGCAGGAGCACCCGCAGGAAACCGCACCACTCCATTCCAGTGTCCTTCAAAACACCTAACCTCTATTCCACTCATTTAAGCAAACTAAGTCTTACTCAAATACTTCATGCAGCAGAGTTTAAATGGCAGAGGACAAACAAATAACGCAATCGTAATAAATTTCGACAAATCAACCATCCCCTGATAGGACATGGAATACAAAAGAATTAACTCCCGAAATTGTGAGAAATGATTCAACAACAGACTGTAAGTTTTATTTTCCTTTATCTCCGGGCTCATTTTTTTTCTTTTTTCTCATTAACTGCCCAAGTCAAAAATATAACCTTTATAATAATACAAATAGCTAAACAGGCTTTAAAATACGTTACATTATAATGTTTGTTATGAAAATTACATGAGGCTACTTTTAATAATGGGCTTCCATAGCAATACGTACTTATCCCAAATATTATAACATCGCAAAATTACAAAATATTAAAATAATTTTTTCCCTATACATGCCCTATAAAATGCCCCCATCAAACATGGCAGGATATGCCTCCTGCCAAGTTATAATGTTCTCACCGTGATGTTCCTGGCCATTCTCTCTCTCAAGGCGAAAGAGAACCCCTATAAAGTCGGCAAATACAATATATTGACGAGGATATTGAGGAATATCCCAGAAAGTCTCGTCAGTTCGAGTCTGGTAACATTCAAGTCTTGATGACGTCGAAGGTAGCGCCGGACGATTGCTAGACGCCATCCAAGCACGTTGGAAGGATGGTGGCCTCGGCGGGGTGAGGGTTGGTGGCAGCTTCAAGCCTCCACGCCGACGGTCTGCGCTCTCCTGCCAAGCTACGCAGCCGTGTCGGTACCAACGTCCAGGACGACTTACGTCGAACGGGTCACCGACAAAGGTAAGCCTCAGCTCCCTCGTCGATCTATCCCCGTGTTCGGACATACAATTATCTGCGCTGATTTTAATTCTCGATGTACCATTTTCCCCATCATCGCTGACAATATTACTGGGATCATCATAGTCAGCCAGGAGCAAACATACTTGAAGTATTTTTGGCTATTGTATACTGAGCTGTACTGGGACACGACTATCATGTTGAGTTGATTTGAAACATTTCAGCGGTATTTAGCAAATTTCGCGTCGTGTTGTCACATATGTCTTTGTTTCGAACCACTTCCTGGTCTACTTCATAATAACAAAACTGTAATCTTGCACTATCACAGAGTTTCCCGCCAAACTGATTAATTATGAGCCAAGTGCGCGTTGGTTTAAATAGGTTGCCATGATCTTGGTGGCCAATCGTATAAAGTTTGTTTTAACTAAAACCAAGAGGAAAAAATGTATTTCTTTCGTAAACTAATTAGCAGTGTTTTAAGGACTACATAAGTACTGCAACGTTTGGTTCAAGAGTGAGTGAGTGAGTGAAGAGATTTTCACTGCTCTAAACATCGAGGTTTTGAAAGCCGATGAGGGATATTAAGGAGAGTATGGAGCAGCTCCAGAATGAAAGATCAGGGGAAACGGAAGATGCCCGAGAAGGACCCGCCAACAAACGGCATTGTCCGGCAAGATTCTCACATGCGAGATCCGGAGTGACCTTGCCGGGGGATTGAACCCGGATCGCCTTGGTGAGAGGCGAGCAGGCTAACCGCTTACCCACCGTGACCCCTTTGGCTCAAGAGTCTTGTATGAACAAAGTAATGTAATGCTTGCTTTGCCTTACGATACAATATTTCAAAACATCTTATATAGTGACCTGTCAAACGGCGTTCATCGGTTCACCTGCAGATGGAAACAAATAACAAAGTAATTAGCGTCGGCACATGTGCTTTTCTTCCCCGCCGGACACGGCGCCTATGTTGAAGCTGTTTCCAGAGCCTTGGCGAGTTATACGGCTGCTTAAAGGCCATCCCCTCCGCCGACCCACGTATTTACAAGGGTAAGCTATGCTAATCTCGGGATCCCAGCCCTCTACTCTCCGCACTTCTGAGGCCGGTGGGCGCTCTTTCCGAGTCCTACCCCTCTCTTAACCCCCCCCCCTTTTGGACCTCATCCATCATTACGCCCCTCTCACCACCCATTAAGTTTCGTTTAGGTGCCTCTCTTAGGGGAGTTGCCAAGCGCCCTGGTGGTTTATTGAAACAACCCGACGAAGTCTTCCTATGGCGATTCGATGTGTAACCGCTCACACCAACACTCTAAAGAAAGCTTCCATGTGCATGAATCATCTTTATCTCGCCCATTTTGTTTTCAACAATTACATTTTAAAGGTTTTTTTTTAACGTCCCCTAGCTTTATGCTGGGAAGCTTAGCAGGGGACGGCTTACAGACTATCTTAAACCCTAACTTAAATTAACACCCATGCCTTGCCCATGCCCATGCTTCGAACCCGGAGCCTCTCGCCCCCCCCCCCCCCAGATCGGTGCGCGCCAACCGTCTGCGCCACGAAAGGTAGACTTTAACAATTAAACAAGAAGTTAGGGTTACAACTAAAATGCCTGCTTTTCTCTACATGGATACAAAAATTTGATGAACTTCGTAAAAGCGGAGATTGTAGGTAGGTCTTGTTGAGAAACATATCACTGTAAATGGAATAATAAACGTATGCCATACTAATGAGACAACTATATATATATATATATATATATATATATATATATATATATATATATATATATGCATGTGCCTTACCCAAGACTAGAACCCAGAATATCTCGTTCTGCAAGCTGGCCTGCAACCATGTACATCAAAATCTAAGACTAGGCTTAGGAGCTTCGACTTCGGATTGTAATCAGTATAGTGCTTAGGTATAGGCCGGGTTTACTGATCTGAAATATCTGCAGACCAATAATTTAGAAAATAATATAAATTGATCCACTGTAGCAGTTTTTGTGTGCAAAATTTGTTGGGTAGCAGTTGATTGTCCTCCCGAAATATTGCACAGAAGCCCTATTTTCTCATGTGTTCATGGCGGAAAATAAAGTTTACGTTGATTTTTTTTTTAAATTACTTTAAACGCACGGAATACTAAACTAGAACATTTACATGGCTATTATAAATGTGACTATCCTCTTAAGAAATATCAATTTAGATGCAATACTAAATTATTGCCAGTTGCCTGAAACTGGCTGGTATCGGTTGTATGTTTCTCGAAATATAACACAAAATTTAATTTTTCGTACGGCGCTAACTTAGGAAATGATGGAGAAAAGGGGCCATGCAGAGGTACATATGATTGTCGTAATGGTTGTCAGCAAACGAAGTTAAAACGAAATCGACTGCGTGGTTTCGTAGATCGTAGTTTGGTAAGAATCCATGCTTGCTTGCCAGGGGTAGTTACGCAATGGGTTCGACATGTGTAAATGATTTCTTCGCAAACGGTGGCTTTTAGAGTGATAATAAAATAACTATGGTGTTTTTTTTAACGTGTTCTTTTACATTCCATGATTTCAAAACCTGTGAAGTTTCAGCATCTATGACATTTATGCAAGTGGGTTGCAATCGTTATTTTCTCTACGATATAGTTTCATGGCAGCGACCGTTTTTCAAAAGGTTGCAGATATTCGTTCAGCTGCACGTTGTCCTGGAAGGTCATGTGTCATAAGAAAATTATTTTTCTCTTCGTCTACGTAACATATGAATTTAATTTACTGATAAAAGTTATATCAACGTTTATCAATTATTTTCTATAATGTTAATCCTAAAAAATTATGATTTTATTACTCTTTACGATTACACAAGTCTCTCTAACATATATTTAATTTATAATTAATTTTCATATACTGCCTAAATTTTGATATATTAAAGAAATGTTTCCCAGTTGGAAAAAGTTTGCAGATCCATACTTAGCCTTAATTTTGGTTATGAAATAGAATTTTTTACTCAAAATTGAAGGACGTGGCTGAGTTTCCGGCTTTATTCAAGTTTTTAATATCTGTAAAATAAAAACATATTTTTATATAGCTACAAATTTTACCTCGTGGTACAGGCTGTGTTTCACTTTTTTATGCGGTTTTCACACCGTATTTTATGTCGTGGTTCTTTGATTAAAAAAATATTTTGGCAGCTAATAAAATATGATGAATTGAAAATCTTGATACTTCTCATTAAGAAAAAACATTTAATATTTATGATGATAAAATGTTACAGTAGCTTATAAAAGCAATATAATTCGAGATTTTATTTGATATAATAGGTTGATAAATTGTAAGATATACTATAGTTTGCTTGTGGAAGCTCATTAAGTTCAAAATATTCATCCACATATTGCCACTGGCATTGGCATAACGGTAAACCTTAAAGCTACAAGTAAGTTTTTGTTATTTCCATTTTAGTCTTAAAAACTTCTCTTCATTATGTAAAGCATACTGCAATTAACTAACGCAACAAAGATAACACGCCAACTCACAGAGAATGTACAGCTCATGAACAGAATCAACGTGATGTGACAAAATATATTATTACATGGGACGCCTGAGGGTCGTATCAGTGTTCGTGCGGGATAGAGTTCTTTATTAATATTACAAATTGTAATGCGCAATGTGCACATGTCGCATAACTTGAATACGTAGCTCAGAAAATATTATTTGCGTATATAATTGTGTTGAGGATTGATGTAGAGTAAGTACTGGAACTTACGTCCCACATGTGGTCAACAGTACAATAATAATATTCACACATTTAATAAACCCCGTGACAAATATGTGTTACTGCACGGGCATCGGGCGACAATATAACCTTGTTTAGTGCAGGTACTGCAACCTTTTATACTGTCAAATCCCTTCCTGAATTCTCTTAAGTATTCGGTGACATGTAACTTTGTGTAATTACTGAATTATACAGTTTAAAGAAAGTATACGAAATGTAACTTTGATTGTTTGTATAGAACCACTGATATGACCAATTAGTGTGCGAGTATTTATGTCTGAATATTGATCACTCTTTACCATAAACGTGTTAGTAGGTGAAACAAGGCCATCAAAATACTCAATCTCATATTTACGTATGTCAGAGTGTGTTATAACAAGACTGGAGTACTCGTTCTGCCTGGCCCTTGTCTCTGCAGGCTGGAAGAGAAACTTACCTTGCTATCACACCGCGTTCAGCAGAACTGAAACGTACACTACACTGTAAAAAATAATGTGGAAATTACCTGGCAAATATAAGGTAATATTGGCAAACTTGTGAGGGAAACATAGTTTACCTTCCAGGTAAGGTAAAATTACCTCTCTCTGTAGTAAAATTCGCATACATAGCAGTACAAATATCCCATACATTGATGGGGAAATTACCTTAAAGCTAAGTAGGAAGACGGACAGACGGAATACTTTAACACGTTTATATTCACTGATACTGTTGCGCTGTCGTCGTGGTGTAACGCATAGCGCATCTGCCTGTCGTAGTAGAGGACCATGATTAGGGCGCATCCTCCAGCAAGTGTCGAGGATTTCATTGTTGAAGTTTGGGTTATTAGTCGTCAGAGGATATCAATACTTAAATAAATAACAGTACTAATACTTGAATATAATTTATCATACATTTTTGTTAATTTTCCCTTACCTGTATAGGATTCGCCCCCTCCCCCTTTTTTTGGTCAGGAACTTTTCCCGTAGAATTAGGGAATTTCACTTCTTACGTAAATTAACTCTACATTTAAGAGATAATTTTACCTTACATGTAGAAGTAATTTGCTTCCCTTACATGTAAAATAATTTGACCTCAAAAACTTTTACAGTGTATTTGTGCACGTAAACAACTCACAAAGAGTGAAAATATTCGTGTTCATTTAGCAATAGATCACTAAACAACAGGGACAAATGGTTATTAAACTATAGGGATAGATATTGCAATGAAACCTGACTGGATTTATATTCGGATTTGTTTCATTCCACTTTATGCTTTAATATCTTTTTCCGTTTTGTGAACTGACTATGATAAAAACTCTGGTGGCAATTTGCAACAGCTAATAAAAGACACAAAACTCTCATAACACTATTGAAAGTGGCCGTATCAAGCCTCTTGTATCCCTGTTTTAATGTACGTCTACGCAGTTAAATGTCAAACTGAAATTCCTTAGCACAGTGTTTCTGTTTCTCAAAATATACAAATTAATCGTAGAACAAAAACTCTTCTCAAATTACTCGTACGTAAAATTTAAGCTAGAATAGTCTAGACTAACAAAATACATGGCGCCGTCTCTATGATAAAGCTTTTAGAACCGATAATGTCCGGTGATGGAATACCATTGGAATCCCATCCTTAATTTGCTTATCTGGAGAGTAGTTGTGAAGTTCGCGTTGCTTTCGTTGATGAAGACTGACTATATTTTACAAACCAAACTCTGCAGACGGCTCTCGTAGGAAAATGTAGAACTGGGCGGGCGATTCAAACAATGCGTGGAGCCTCCCTCTTACACGTTACCTCACTACTACTCCTAAATACTAATATCACCTAGCAAAGGGCAACATTTCAGCTCTCACATTGCTGGAACACTCAAAATTATTTCACATTATACTAGGGGGAAGTATCCAACTCCCTATCAGCTAAGTAAAAATCCTACACTATGCCTACGTACAGACGAGCGTCCTTAGCTGCGTATACCCAGGGTGGCGGCTACTCGAAGAGAGAGCGACCGTAAAGCTCGTTTGATTAGAGCTAACATAATGGCCTATCACTGCAGACAATTAGTAGTCAGTGTTCGAACCTTTGGGCCCATGGGGATAAAAAACCTCAAAAATATCTTCCACGCGAACCACTTTCAAGCTCCTAAAAGCTGAAAAACCTAGAATATATGGCCTCGGAACAGATACTAAAATATTATAAAATAAGAAACGCTTATAAAAATGGGACCGAAAAATAAAAATAAAATTACTGACATAAAAATTAATATAAATAAGAATAAATTTAATGTAGCTAATTTCCTATCTTAAATATTGCAAAATGACCACCGTACATATAATTAGAAATATACTAACGCAATAAAAATATTAATAAGTAAAATACAAGTATAGAATTACATAAGTGACATGTGTAGAAACATAGCTAATTTGGTTGTTTACCATTGCGTATACAAACTCTTTCACACTTCTAATTTGGGTATTTACAGCTTCGTTCAAGCTCTTTTTCACACCAATAATTTAGTTTCCAAGGCTCTTAACACTTACGCTCAATTGGTTAACTAATCCCTCAATTAATGCTCATAGTGCTTATCGTTCTGAAGACATTTTCCTTGTTAAATTTACTGCTTCAGTTAAACAAAATAGTCTTAATTATTTTCAAACACAACTATTAAATATTAATTTATTGGCTTTAAAATCACTAACTACTTGCCTATAGTCTGACTTTATTAAAAATTGATACCCCAGTCCACTTCTGACACCAGAGCTACATGGGACGCCTGAGGAGCGTAGCTGAGTTTGTAAGGTAATGAGGTCTTAATACAAATAAAAGAACTAAATTTTTTTTCTAATTTATTCACGCAGCCAATATTTACAGCAAGAAATTATATGTCTCCCTATTACTCTTTTTTATTTAAAAGTGAACTCAATATATAATGTCTATTTCAGTTCTAATTCTTAATTGTCTCCGTTTGGTTACAGTCAATTAACTCATTCTCATTATTAGCACGTTTTCAGTCTATGTGTTGTCACCATTTGTAATGTATTTCACTTACGCATCAAGTACATAGTCCAATCTGCCAGCCGCACCCTTCACTGCTTGATACTCACAGTCACTGATTTCTCTTCCGCTGGTCACTGCTTCAACTGCTCGTCTTCTATCGCTCGGAACTCAACCTCTCGTTCACTCATCAACTACTCGGCTAGGAGGCCTGACCCTCTGGAAGGTTCAACGCACCCCGAGTCACGCTGAGAGAACGAAGTCAGTAATCCAGAGCATTCTTCAAATGAAGCCGAAATCAATACAACCAGGGTCAGCAACGCATACCGAAAAATGTAATTATTATGTCTGCTCACTGTCAGCTCGCTTTATTTAACAGATACGCTGCCACCGGCCATCGCTTGCCTGTTCATTCAAAACAATCCTTTGACCTGCTACCATCATTGTCATATAACAGTTGTCCTTCACTTCCACTAGCTCGCGCGGGATTCAAAGCAGCGAGCGCGTAACAATAGTATTTTAAATTGCAGGTATTTTCAATTACAGCATAGAGCTCACTAATGCAAAAAAATTTTCATATATACCGCGAGCTTAATTATTAGTAGAGATTGCTTAATTTGTTTATAAATATACTAACTGTCAGCCGAGTGTTTTATTCATCCACATAGTGTGTATTTTTAGTAAGTTCCATCAAAATTTACCACTAAAATTCACTTACCACGTTCGTTGATTATTTTATGTTTTTGCTTAATTTCTGTTATCTAAACATATTTCATTACATTTATAAAAATGTGAAAATGGTCCAGGTACCTAAAATAAAAATAATTAATTAACATTTTTATATTGGAGATTTCATTTACTGGGGCTGACCGTTGAAAACCGACATTTAAGCCTACCGAATCTCTTGGTAAATGTCAAACGCGGAATTGATTTCATTATGTTTTTATATTTTAACGCCAGTTACTTGTAAGTGTCGAGTGTATCTGGTAGAAGTAAACGTTCACTAGTTTGAGCAATTCTACAGTTAAATGTAGCTATACGATGATCAAGAAATGTATGGCGCTCGATTTTACAAGCACGTATTAGGTATTGATGCCTTCAAGTCCAGAGTTGGGTACCTCATGTGCTATTCAGATGATTGATAAATAAAGTGCGTAATTTTTCCCCCCACTACCTGAAGACTGGAAACATGAAGTTTACAGGGCCCGCAATGGTATAGTGGTTAGACTACTCACCTCCCACAAAGGAGAACAGGGTTAGATTCCCGGCGGGGTCACTCCTGGATTTTCGCATATGGGAATCGAGCTGGACGGTGTCGCTGGTCGGCGGGTTGCTTTGAGGATCTCCCGTTTCTCCCGCCCATGAATTCCGGCGCTGCCCCATACTCACCTCACTTCATCCTCATCGGCTCTCAAAGGTCCGTCAAGAACCACTCAAATATCTCCCCTTCGTGAAGTTTACAATACGCGCAAACATAATTTAATAGATACGACCGCAATATACATTATGCTGACAGGCGTGTATGCTGGAAATGTGTTTCCAAGTGCAGGCTTGTGGGGTGCACCTAAGCTCTCGTAGCTTGAGGCTTCATCGTGGACCTCACCGTGAATGGACGAAGCAGGAAAGCGCTTTTAAAAAAAGTTGGCGTCGTTTAATTAATGAAACCTTGCTGCAGCGTCAGGAGCAGATAATAATGTCGTTTGTTCGGCCGGGGCACGGGGAACACATGCAGGACGAGGTGAAGCCATGGTACGAGGAAGAGGAGGAGGAGGAAGAAGGGAGGAACGAGAACGAAAGAAGGCAGAGAATTAGATTGTGAGCCTGCGGAGGAAGAATTTTACAAACTGCTTACGCCAGAACTCGAGAAAATTAAAAACTGCCGAGGCGAAGTAGAATATGTCCAGGATATCCTAGTCATTTGCTTTTTCTTGTAACTCAAGTTTCGTGAATGTTCTGTGTGTTACATTAAGCGGATAAAGAGAGTAAAAGTTGGAGTGGAGGTTTCTTGCGGCGGGACAGGCAAATAGATTTATGCAGTAGGGGTTGGGAAATTAAGATGTATCAAACGTGGAGAGGAATACATTTCAGTGCTCGGGTTATTCATTGTTTACCCCTATAGGCTGTTCATGGTAAAATGAGCTCTTATGAAAGCCCTGTTTACGTTCTACTTGTACGCACATTGTGTATTATTCCGCCTTATGTAAAATTAACATCGCCATGTGCCTCATAACTTTATTCATACGTCCATCACGTAAAGCTGTGAAACTATTAGGAAAGCAAATATTTTACAAATCTGCTTACATTTACATTTCTATGCAAAAAAAAAAAACAGAGATTGAAAGTAATAATTTAAGTTATCACAAATGGTTACCTAATACTTTTATCCGACGTTAAGATATGAAACTATTTTGCTTCCGTCGTTACCAACTTTGCTGGGCGGATGTCACTCAGTGCGCCCGTCAAAATATATGCAGGTAGGGGCAGTGACTTGTTTCTAAGGTTCATTTCAAAAGTGCTGACTTTATCGTGAACAGCCGTTATCATCGCGTGTATCTGTTTCTCCCAATGATTGTAGATGATCTTGGTTGTAGATTGTCAAACTCTTTCATATTTCCCAGGGATACTTCTGACAACTGAATACATCGTGTCCGACTACAATGAAATGATCAACAAAAATTGTTATAAAAAGTTATGTAAAGGATCAATTTGAAATACTGTGTACATTATGTAGAAAGGGCGCCGGGCCGATCCTTGACGTAAGCAAAGTAAGCAGACACGTAGGGTGGCAAGCATAAGGAGTAAAGCACGCATGCCACTTCTGTGACACCTAGCGCAAAAGTGGCCTAAGTTGCACTTGGTGCAAGAGTTGACTAAGTGTCAAATCATGATATATAAATTACACTAACTAATTAATTGCTTGAGTAATTGATTAATTAATCAGATTCAATTGCTGAATAATTAGATTAATTTAAAAATGTTTTGACATCGCCATTTTTTTATTTTATATCATTCTTAGATATCAAAGAATGTTTATTAATTTATTCATGTCGTAAGGGTGATATCGGCGGAACAGGTTCGGTGTGGACTCTGTGAGGTACTGGGGCCGATTGACCAGAGGAGTGAGTTGTAGTTATTTAAATAGGAGTTGGTGTTGGTATAAAAGTAGTATAATGGGCTTTTTTTTTGTTTGTGAGTGGAATGCATGCACGTAGGTATGTTTTAGCCCACTTGTAGAATGACATGTGGATGGAGTAAGCCCATGTGTGCAACTTCTGAGACACTAAGCGAGTAAGGTGTGGATGGAGCGGGAGTGTTCTGGCCCACTACTATTTATAATCAATTATCATACCAAACAAATTACTTTAAATCCGATTAACTTTAATCATGCGATTGATATTAATATCGTAATGAAATACATTATATTTCAAATGTAACTGATCTCCACTTTTATCACATAATCGACAGAAGCAAAAACGTGTTCATTAACCAAAAGATTTTAATCATGCAATTCCTATTAGTATCCAAAAATGCTAACTGAATTCATTAAACAAATGAAATGCGAAGCTAACACAAAAAACTGAGTTACAACTCACTCTTACTCCAGATACCTCCTCATCTGACAAAGATCCCCCCTCCACAAAAGTACACATAATTTACTCACTTCACCCTCATCGGCTCCCAAAACATGCATCAAAATACAAGTAAGTAATGCCTTACAAAAATCACTGAATACTCCAAGAAAGTAATCGTAACAAATTACAACCCAAACAATAGGAATGATTGCACAATAATTGTACATCCATTCCCCCACCATTATCGATATGTTTATTAAATGAATAACACATGCCAAATATGATTTAAAATATTTTTTGTTTAGTATAAGAGAATTTGTAAAACATTTTATTGCAATCTTTTAAGATCCTTATTCTTCATTCGTGAGTCATGTGCTTTTGAGAAACCTCTCCATCGAACCAAGAACCTATTATTTTCCTTTAATGATTTTATCAAATAAATATTCATTTAGAGAAGAAAAATTTTGCAATTCATGTTCGTAAAAACCGTATTTTATGGGTTCTCCATCATATGTTTCTAGATAATACACTCTGGGATACAAATTTCTAACTGAAATAATTTTTTATATTTCATACAACCAGTTAACTGTGTATTTTTTCTCAAAGACAGATTTCAGCTTAGACACTTGTACATAAATACCAATTTTAAACTTTGGTTTTCTCTTGTCAAACACTTTTACATTATTATACACTCTTTTCATCAATATACTATCCACAACCTTTCCAAGTGCTATTTTGATAGTTCTTTGTAATCTGGAATTATAAAATTTGGCTATTTCAAGCAAAACTTCTACCCAATAATAGGTGACTTTGGACATGAAATGATTGTATATTAGCTGTTCCAAGATCTTGTTAAACCTCTCTACAACACTGGGTTTAAAGTTTGAATAAGTTAAGTAATGATTGATACCATAATTCGTCATTAGTTTCTGGAAAGAAATGTCAAAGAACTCGGTTCCTTAGTCAATTTGGAGTAAATTTGGCGTTCTTTCTCTCAAAATGATCTTCGTTGTATGGCTAACCTGTTTACCTGTCTTGTACTTGACAGGTATACCACAACCATATTTGGAATAATCATTTATTATGGTTAAAATATAATTCTTTCCCTTATTGTAATTCGAAAGCATTGTCAATTCACACAAATCGGCTTGAAAAGATCATTTAATCCTTTATTAATAACACGTCAGCTAGGGAAGTTTATCCTTGCAGGGGCGTGAAAGTCTTGAGCAATCTTATTAAACTTCATTGGTAATATAACCATCTTCAGTCAATTCTTCAATAATATAAACTATTTCGTTCGTGTGTGAATTATTCTCAGACACTCTCGAAGCGATGGGAAGTTTTAATCTATCGACCAATTCATTAGGATTATTCCGATATACAGAAGAAAAGCAATCACTAATATCATATTTATATAGTCCACTTCAAAGAGTATTGCTTAATCAATGTAATTTCGGATGATTTTCATCATCTTCTGAACATTTAGTTACATTTGTTCATTGAAAAAGATACTTATATGTCTCCAAATCGATATCGGAATAACTATTCGGAACTTTTTAAAATAATAATCCAAACAATCCTTCACCAACATAAATTACATAATCACCTACTTGAATTCAATTCTCAGGCAGAAACTTAAATACTTAGTCTCCGAGAAGCCATATATTTCCATGGCAATATACACTAAATACATTATCATGTATATGCGAAGCTTTTTTATAACTAAATAATATTGTGTTAATTGAGATGGCTTTTTCTTCTTTATAGGTTCTTCCAATTTAATTTCCACTGGTGTTTCATTAAATTATTTAGCACAGAATGTAATGTATCGATTCTACTCATAACAGGTTTAAATACCTCACCATTCAAAATATTCTGTTCCATTTGGGCACGTTTAGCTTGTAAATATTTCGCCTTTACAGCAGATATAAGTTTAGGTAATTCTGAAGCAAAGTAAGACATTTTCTTTATTTACATCAATTCCATATTCTTATTTATGAATTAAGACATTTGTTTTTAGTGGGTGTATTAGGTCGATTAGTTTGCACTTTTTCAATATTATGGACTTTACTAAAAAGTATATCTAATTTACTTACAGTTATAACCCTCAAATCGATACTAAAATAGTTTATTCGAGATTTCAAATCAACAATTTGCTTTTTCACTTCCATTTGCATAGCTAGACCAGGTGTTTTATTAATCAATTCAACACTTATATATTGTGTCATTTTGTCCACTTGTTTATAAAATGGTTATGTAATCATAGTACGTACCATTTCATTAATTACATTTCTTTTTAATGTTCCAAACAATTGTTTGTTTTAGTTTCTGTATTTTGCAGGATAGTCATCACATTTGCCAATGTACCCGAAATAAAACTAATATTGTTAGACTCTTTTGAAATGGTTTCAATTATGTTAATTAAATTATTTTGTAAATGGATTGATTGCGATTTAAATACATTTAGTGTAATGGTGTTTACCACTTCCACGTAATGTTTATTTACCACATTGGTATCTTTCACAGCCATAGCCACATTACATAATATATGTCTATTCAAATCGCAATTCCCATCACTATTTTTCATTCAACAGGTATTGTAATGACTGTATTTTTAACCGCTATGTCCAAACTTTTAAATACTTATTATTCTTCACAGGAAGTAAAAAACTGTCAAATCCAGATATATATCTTTCTTTATACAGGAGAAGAGGTGGTATAGTTACCAGAAAACTGTACTTGTTTTTCCAACTCTAAAAACATGTATTTAAACTTTGTAAATTACATATCGCTTAAAATGTGATCATTGTAAATATGTTGTAGTTTAACATCATCTATTTTAAACACAATTAACATATTTGCATTATCGTTCAAATTATGTTTCGGTACATGAGCGTAACTTTGCGATCGATGAGAACAATCAGCATTTGAATGTCTACCAAAACTAAAGTATTGTTGTATTTCACCCTGTGGCTCGCACCAAATATCATTAAATATAAATACGGAATTGGGTAATGCTTCATTCGGAGACACAATATCTCCTTTATTTGTAAAGAGTAAATATCGCATTTCCTCAATTAATGAGAAAATATATGCTAATTGTTGATATTTCTCTTGCATTGTTTTAGAAAACATATGCGTTTTCAAATTGAAGTCCATTTGATTGTTCCAACAGCAACATAATAACACACATTTTTCCACATGAAGAAGGACTGCTTATTGTATATCATATATTTGATGGTAAAGGAATGCAGTGTTTCTGTTCAATTATGTTTTCTTTTGTATTTACAATTAATAGCAGCTATTTTGTTTTATAACCTTCATTTGTAAAGTATTAGGTAACATACTAATGTATAAACTATAAATGTAGGTCTATATATAGGTTCACATTGAGCTGAAAACAATGCTCTGTACTAAACATAACAAAAAAGGATGCGGAGTATTGAATAAATTAATTAACGAATTACCATTTGAATTGCATTGACCGAAATACAATCATTGCGAACCTTGAACTAAGCTTGCAAAATGTTTGGCACAAAACGATCAACGAATAAATGCTTGTAAAGAACACAAATAGTATACTAACGAACAAACAATTTGAAAGGAAGACACATAGTGGATACAATTCTAGCCGATAAAGCAAAAAATATAAGGAAGAATCCATCTACATCTACAGACGAAAAGCTAGGCGCTTGGGTTGTTGACAAAGTTATGTGGGCGAAGGTGAAAAGAGGCATGGGCATAAAATGCAAAACAATACGAAAAACTAAGATAGGTGGAATATTACCATTCATATTTCCAGCATTATCAGCTCTTGGAGCTTTAATGAGAGGTGTTTCAGCTCTTGCTAAATCAAGTGGTAAATGGATGTATTTTAAACCATATAAAGTCAGCCAAGGACAAAAAAACTCAAAATGTGAAAGAAACGTGGGATGTCGTAAACAGTCTTCCAAAATGTGCATTAACAGAGTCATTAATGTATTGGTAAAGAAACTGGATATTCCTTATTTTCAAGGTGTGTATATAAGAGACGAATTACCAAAGAAATCAAACTTTCGCGAATGAATGATTGTAAACTTGGATTCGAAACAAAACAAAGGAACACATTGGGTTGCATTTAATGGAAATGTCAATCAATCATTGTATGATGACAGTCTTGAAAATTTACATCGTCCAATTGAAATACGCAATTATTTGACAAGCACGCAATTAAGGTACCATTACAAAAGGGAACAATTACCAAATACAACAAATTGTGGACAAATAATGTTTGCATTTCTTTACTGTAATTAGGATATATAAGTCAATGTAATAGTAAAACTGTTTAGTAATTTGTCAATTACATTAATATTAAGTGGAAATCCATCACAATTTCGGTTGGTATATTTCCCAGCTTTGGAGTTAGAGGGACAATGGCAAGTCAGGTTAATCGAATTCATTACTTACAACAGCATACCAAACATCGATATAGACAACCAATCACTTACATTCAACAACTGTGAAAAAAAACATATAACATTGTGATATCAGTTGGATATAATGAATTGGGTGATTTGAAACGTTCGTTAAAGTGGTATTACCTGAAAATGAACAATTCATATTATGTGGAAATCCAAATACGTTAACTAGTGTGATGTATTGTAATGTCAATATCGATTTTACAGAAGACAATTCAATTGCAAATATGTTACTATATGAAAGGAGAGTATATCCAGCTAATTAATTTCACAAATCATCAAAAGAGGTTAATATATTTTCGGTTAATGTATGTCATATAAATGTTAATATCATAGGCAGATCATATTTGAATGGAAATCCGACAAATACAACACATGAATTCATGTGTGTGGTGGTTAAAGGATACAAAATAATTGAAAAACATAACACATTAAAATATCTTCCAGTAATTTTTAATTGAGTGGATGAAATAGTTGTTACAATTGTCTATCAAGGTAGTAAATTGATTAATTTTAGAAATAAGAAATTATCATTAAATTACATATAAAAAAGCTATAACAGCACATGCATTCTGTGTTTATTACAATCAAAAGGGGTATTGTGTATAATAGTGAATATACTCTTAAAGTAGGCGCTTCATTTAAAAACTATAATTTTAAACGAGAAACCCATAAAGTTAATTTAGGGCAACAAATTATTTTTAAAAGAGTTAGGATATACTGTTAATAGAAATGGAAGACAAACATAATGTTGAAGAACCAGTAAGTTATGATGATGCAATCATCAATATGGAAATACATGTATATTAACCATTCTGAGCAGGAACGTATACATTTCCATCAGAAATAAAGATTGCTATACAAAATCATAATATTTAGACATTACCATCGAAATCAAGTTTAAGGTTTAGAGGAAAAATTATAAAGACAGCCGACGCAACTATTCCATTAACTAAAGGTATTATGAAAAATGGAATATCTCATTTAATCGATAGAATTACATATCTGCTCAATGGTATTGAAATCGATCAAACGCGAAATTTTGGAATTACTTCCACAATAAATAACTATCTCTCAGGAACTGTAAATGATCAGTATACAGGGCTAATAACTGGGTGGAGCAATGCTAATAATTTTACACTACAAATAAACCCGGGTGGATAATACAATGTTTTTATACTATTAATTATGGTTTTGGGTTTTGCTGAGAACTATAAACATGTAATGTTTAATTCTAACCAAGAATTAGTTATTCTGTTTGGTAATATGAATTTGAATGCTATATACAAAGTGGCTAATAATGAGGGATGTTTAATGGCTAATGCCACATATTTTAATTAACACTTGTGAATTTGTAAAGTTTTTAAAATATATCGGAAAAGGGAAGAATCCAGACATTTAATTCAGATATAAGGCTTTGGAGACATTTTTAGCCTTACCAACGTCACAAAAAATTATTTTGAATGAGAAATCAAGTTTTTCATCTAAGAAACCACAATTTGTCGTTATTTGTTTTCAAACCAACCTACGAAACAATTTAAAAGCTGAAAGATCAATATTCGATCATTTTGATATGGAAAATATTAATCTGTGTCTAAACAGTCAAGCTCATCCCTATACCAATTTGAATGCAAACTTTGGAAATGGGGAATTCCTTATTTGCTACGATATGTACTCAAAGTTCCAGGAAATGTATTATAGCGAAATCAGCTCACCGATCCTAGAACCTGAATAATTTAAAACCAGAGGAATGTTATTTGTAATTCATGTAAGCAAGCAAGACCACACAATTGTCAAGAGCATCATTGATTAGCGAATTGAAATTATTACAAATACAGAAATGCCAGCATATATGAAAGATTATGCATTGATAATTCGCGATAAATTGGTGAGCTATAATGTAAGAGATAAGCTGGTGAAGATAATATTTTGAGTCAGTAGACAACGAGACACAGTATTAACAACATGTTTTGCAATATGCAAGGATTTAAACACTCAGAAAAATTTCAATGAAAGAATTGGCTATTCCTGATATAGAAGAACACACAATGATATTAATCTTTATAACACCATTCCACTGGAAATTTTTAAGTCCTAAGTACAAGAAAACAAATATATAGGTTACTAGACATCACCGTGGTTTAACCTGGGAAAATGGTTGTATGGAGTATGAGAATATTGAAGTGATTTGCAAGTAATACTTAAATTATTGTGAATATATATGTAGGTGGAGTCGACCAAAAATGCATTTTTACAAAGTGTGACGAACAGGAAAGTAACAGATATTCAAAACGAAAATAATTGCCCATCATTCAAACAATTGCATAAAAAATACAGATCTAATTAAAAATTCTTCCCTGCAGAGGAAAACTCTAAATTAATGATAAAATTGTAATTGATGACAGACTGGGATGACAGACTATAATGATTCTCCTGTTGAGTCATCAGTGGATATTATGTGAGTAATATGGCGTTATCTGGGATGAGTGGAATTTAGTATATAAAAGTACTTGGTTTGTGCAAGTCACTACTTTGTAAAGATGGACCAATATGGGATTGAGGTCACATGCTCGTGCATACAGAAATCAAAGGGTGAATTGAATATTTCCAAGTTAATTGCACATTGGAGTAAAACTTTAAGAAAATGTTTTGGAAAGTAACAGTTTTGCTGTCTTTGTAAACAGGTCTTTTTTTTCCACTGAAGTGCTATTTACATATCTGGAACTCTTGTTTGTAATGATTTAATATCTTGTCCAGAGCTGACAAAATGTCAGAGTACAAGTCTATTATCGAAGACGTGTATTCATACTTTTACCACAGTGTATAATACTACTGCAAGACAATCAAACAGATGGGAACACTACAAATACTGTCAAGGAGAAGAAATGATGTCAATTAGTGTTTTCAATATATACTTCGTAGCAAAATTAATGGTTTGAAACTACTTTTTTGTGTTTTACTGACTTTACAAAGACATTAATTGTAATAACCCCGTATAAACTAATGCTAACAACAAACAGTTACATGCATTTAACAATCAAGTTTTAAAAGAGATTTAAAACTTAAACGTGCATTTCAAATGAAAAATCAACTCCAATTGCTTTGTAGATTTTACCTATAAAAGGTTGGAACCTTTTAGTTCCATTCTATACTTGGAATAGTACGGATGCAATTATAGCTTTACTGTGTCGCTTCTGCGATAAAGAATTTTAAACTCTAAGAGAAACTTACATCGACATGAAGGAACACACTTAAAGATGAACAGTTCGACAATAAGATTTGAATACAAAATCTGACAGAGGCAGTTAACATGGAGCGATGCTTTAAAGAAACATTATAAAACTTGTAGAATTGATTCTCCGCAACTACAATCTGCTCCATTGCTCCATAACGCTATCACTCCATAGCTGCAAAGTTCCATCACTCCATAAATCCATCACTCTATATTTTGTAGCTCCATCGCACCATAGCTCCATACATACATCGCTCCTTAGCTCCATAGCTCCACACCTTGCTCCATAATCAGCTCAACAGAGTCTAGCACAATTAGCTCCTCCTCCCTCCCTCCACACATCACTCAATTGCTCCTCACTGATCCTCAGATGCTCCTCCCTCCCCTCAATCGCTCCTCAGTGCTCCTTCAACTCCTCCTCCACAATTAGCTCTGCTATTGACTCCACAGTCAGCACCACAGTTGAAATTTCCTGCTCTGGCTGCTGTATTACCTTTAAAACGCCGGAACATTTATACAGGATTGGAAAATAAATTACTTTCCTCTTTACCTCGGCTCAATTATGAAAAACTAAACACAGCTTTTGCAGGCAGACTGGCTGGTGCTAGGATATATAAGGAACAAATAGATTATTATATAGTATTTCAAATATTTCTTAATAAGGTGCAGGGCCCCTTTGTTAGAGTTAACAATGGCATCACCCCAACCAATAATGCTTAGTGTCAGCATAGTGGTTAAATATTTGAAATCCTTTTTGGTTGAGGAATCCTCTACAGAAGCTTTCTACTTTCAAACTCAAGCTCTCCCTGTTCTACATACCACAGATATTGAAGACCTTTATAACTTTACCATAGTGCCTTATCTCAGAAACAGACTTGAAGAATTTAGTGCTTGTGGAAGTGGATGGACTTTAAATCTAATAAAAAAATCAAAGGTACACAGCTCCCAATACCTACCATTCACCGCTGCTCAGAAGTAATCCAACTTAGTGTCTATAAGAAGATACTATTATCAGCTCCCAAGACCTCTCAAGCTGTCAAATTCTTTTCACTTGCTTCAATGCACAAATAGAAAAAAAATATTTTTTTGTAGCACTTCAATCTGTATCATAAAAAATTGATGTCAGCAACCTTCAATGGGTGATTCAAGCTTCCATCCGCCTCAAGAATGTGTGAGTCATATAATCTGACAGTCAATGAATCACCGATTCATCAAGAATAAAAAAAAATCACATATTAGAGAGAATTCAGAGTTTGTATATGTAAACATATGCTATGTTTGTTTTAAAGAAATCTAATATAATAAATTGTATTTCAAACTGAAAGTGTATTTCATTTAACACCAAACAGACTATATAATTTAAATAAAAGAGTGAATCATTGTTTACATAATATATATTACTTTAGCATTCTATGGTCATAACTTTACACATTATTTGTTTAAGGGATCATGTATTTAATCACTTGTGTAAACTCTTTTTACCTTATTTATCTTGAACAAGCATATCAACCTAACAAAAAAAAACTTGGAATGTATTCCGTGATCAAAATAAATAACTTTCTATCACTCATTCTAATGACTGACATAATATTTTGTTCGGCCATATCAGAAATCAATACTGTTATAAATGATATTTACACAAATGGATTTCACAACGAAATTGTTAATATCTAATGCACTAAAGACTTGTGTGAACAAAGAATCGTCCACAGCCCAAGACAGTTTATTTCCCGCATTGCACACTGAACCACATCGGAGCCGTTCATGTTTATGAATAGACCAGGACTGTGGGCGGCAAGAGAGAGTGGCGGGGCGAGGCACGCCGAGGCATGCGCGACAAAGCAAGGCTGACAGAGCTGTGTGAAACAGGAGAGCATGGCGGGGATAGGAAGACAGTGTGTGAAAGAGACGGGGTGAGCTGTGACGTGCATGAAGAGGAGGAACAGTTGTAGAGAGGGAAATTGTTTACAGAAACAGCTGCTGAGCTCCAGCTGCCGAAAGAGTTGGAGACCCGTGGTCGCGAAAGGAGGGAGGGTGAAGTGAGCTGAGGGAAACAAGTGGAATTGCAGGCAAACAGTGGGTTAAAGGAAGGAGGGAGCTTGGGAGTTTGGTCACCTAGCACCACATATCGTATCTCCCATCCTTTCAGGCAGCGACCTTCTCCTCTGCAGTTCCACAACACAACCCGACTGCCTGTCCATGCATGCACATTCCCCTCCAACCCCTCATCTCTGCGCGACTGCCTAAGCCTGAGCTAAGCGCCGCTTCCCTTTCCCTGTGTGCTGCAATAACGCATTCCTCCCAAGTCTACGCTAAGTGTTGCCCCAAGAATTATGGCGACACTTCCCCGTCCTCCAACGACTCGCCAACTCGCCGGGCGATACGACTGCTGTAGACTGTTATGCGTTAGTTCAATTCACAGCAGGCATTTCGCACACTGTCTTTGCGCTTCTTAACAAGCTATCGGACTGTGTTTACAACACATTAAATAATTTTATTTCGACTAGCAGAAATGCTTTGTTTAATCCAAAACTTTTAATATTAATGTTAAAATAATGTGAATTACTCCATACAGCAAAAAATAAATAAAACTAGTGTAAACCATCAAAAATACTTCACACTTTAAAAAATATTATGAATATTAACGCCATCAAAAATACATTCTAGGGTACACCAAAAATCATTTACATTATAAAAATACTTCACACCATCAAATGTTTTAATAAATTTAATAACAATGTTTGTCTAGAAAGTTTTTGCAGTGGAAATTGACCTGTTACTACACATTTAAATCACTTGTTGAAATTCTTAAAAATTACGCAAATCTTTTAGAAAATTTTTACTTTTACAACTAAATAACATACTTAAAACTTCCCACCCCATCACACATCAAGACATTTCATTTGTTAGAAGTACTCAAGGCTCAAACAACCATCACTTAGTCATGCCTCTCCATTCAACAAAGTTCTAAGCATAGAATACAACAAGGCTTTGCTCCTCCAGACATGCTGTGCATAGTTTGGCATAGTTTCTTCTTTTCTTTTTCTTACTCCATAATTTATACCGCATACACTCAATAGCCCACCCTTAAATCTCTTAAAACTAACGAACTAAATTTTAAAAAATTACACCAAACAAACTATATTTTCCGAGTACTTGGCCATACATTCTAGATACTTTTCACATGGTTTTGCGAATATTTAAACAGTGAAGAGAGGCCACAAGTGTGTGTTATTGAAATGGACCCTATTCCATATAGCACAAGATGCTACAATTGGTGGTATATCCCTCCTCTCAGCTCTGCTAAATAAACTCAAATATACATGAAAAAATTACATCGGGAATTAAATCCATATTACTTTTCCCCTGCACTCACACCTACATAACCAAAATTTCTCAGATACTTGGCCATACACTCTATATGCATTTCGACATAATTTTGCGAATATTTAAACAGTGAAGAGAGGCTGTAGGTTCATGTTATTTATACGAACCCTATTCCATATAGTGCAAGATGCTACTACTGGCAGTATACCTCTCCTCTCAGCTCTGCTAAATAAACTCATAACTACATAAAAAAAATCACATCTGGAATTAAATTTTCATTAACTTTCCGCTGCACTCACACACTTGCACCTTATTTAAAAAAAAAATATATTATAAACTACTCAAGATTAAATTATATGCCCAAGCCACTCCACCACACATCATATCATTTCATTGTTTAGAAGTAGTCAAGTTCCAAACATCCATCTCACAATCGTTCATCACTAAACAATACATTCAGAACTGAGAGTCAGGTTGGATATATGCGCTCCCCAAGTTTGCAGCGCACAAGTGGCTTAGTTCCTTCTTTGTTTTTCTCAGTTCCATAATTCATACTCACGATCATAAACAAAACCCATCCTTAAACAACGAAAAAATTGTTAAAACTATCTAAAAAATAGTTCAAACTTCATAAAACTAACAAAATTATAAACATTAATATAAATCCGAATTAAATTTAACCAATTTGCGAAGAGATTATAAAGGTTAATGATTTTAAGCGAATTCTGAAAATTTTCAAAGAATAATTAATCAAATTTAAGATAATTATGAAAAAGCATTGAAAGTTAGTAAAACATTGAACAATTTGCAAAATAATCCGTAAAAGTTACTAAATTGGAAAATATTTTACGATAAATAAGTAGGAATTATTAATGTTAATCGATTTTAAGTAAAATATAAAAGTTTTAACTATATCATATAAAAGTTTGAGCAAGTTTCACTCAAATTTTAGAAATCATGAATAAAGTGCATGATGGGATGGACCACGTTGTCATAATCACCCATTCGCATTATCATTCATTAACACTAAGTTTACAGTGTATCTCACTCTGTTGGTTGGTGTGAGTCGTCCAAGCCCCTCCCTCCTTCCCTCCTATCCTTTCCCTACTGCCAAAGACAAGGCCAGGGAGGTAGAGGGTGACTGACGCTCTGTAATCTCCTAACACTAAATAAACTTTATTTTATTGTATTTAAACCTAATTAAACTAAATGGAACTAACTTTCAATATGTGTGGAAGTTCTAAAAAGAACTATCCGCACTATCTTTCACTGGCAAAAGGTAGCAGTTGTAACAATAACTGCTCGCCAGCAGTAAACTTCAGTGTGCTGCAGTTCCTCTCTCCTCGCCGGCTAGCCCCTGTACGGCAAGGAGGCAGCGATCCACAACATTCGGTGGTTACATGAACACTGATGTCTGCCACTCCGATACGTAAATATATATCCCGACACCCACCTCCCCTCCCACCCTGAGGAACCTACACGAATAAGGCAATTGGTCGGATTTGATAATGAAATGTATTTTTACTAAAGGACATAAATTTAACGAGATATTAAATTATTTTAAGAGACATTAAAATATTTTAACGCATTCTCTGAATTTTACTGCGTACAGATATATAGATTTTTGGAAATAGCCATATTTGATAATAAAGCATATTTTTTACTACACGAAATATGATTTCCTTAAATGATTTTAAGCGAAATAAAAAGATTTTTAACGAATTAATGCACTTTGAATTTTTTACTGTGTACAATTATGTCCAACTGTAAATGTAAGTTGAAACATGCATATTTATTCAGCGTTAGAATTTACATTTAATTCGAATTGCTTAATTATTTACCCATTTCGTACGTATTTTACTACACAATACGATTCCGGAAGTAATAGTCTTTGTAATGCAGCACATACAGTGTTCGAAATATCTAATAATTATAATTATATAACAAGTATTGAGACCATTAGTGTCCCATCTATTACTGTGTAAGGATTCTTAATTCCATTATACGGGAAACGAACCTATGTGCTATCTGGAAATCGAACCCAGCACATATTACCTATGTTTTGTCTGGGAATCGAACCAAGCCTATATGTCATGACGTACCTGGGATACGAACTCAGGATCTATCTTTTAAGAGCCATACCTTACCCAGGATTCGCAGAAACAGCATTGTGGCATAATCTGACTTCGCCACGGGGGTTGACAACATAACATAAACTACTTTTATGTTTTTGTGTTTTTGTATTGTGTTAGAAATGTGTTAGCGGGTCGGGTCTATGTGAATGAGGACAGGAATTGTGAAACATTAATTTCGCGTTTAGTTTTACAAAAGGTATTTCATGCTATGCTCTGTGCAGGGGGAGAACAGTACTGTGCTTTCAGAGAGACAAACAAATTCTTACGTCCCAAGTCTCGGCTTGAAATGGTGTTCTCTACATGTCTGGTAATTGCTAGTTTGGTGGCTACAGATAAAATTCATATTTCCCAACTTTGCTCTCATGTTGTTCACATGTTAAACCTTCTTTAAAGCGTATACACTATTTCACAAGCGGTTATTCTGCTCGCCTCCAGTTTTTTTTTAAATATTGTGCAAAGATATATTGAAATTTGTTAAGGATTCTAGGGAGTATTTCTTAATTTTGTATTGGGTAATGTAATATAATATCGGAGGCGTAACATTTTAAAAATATATTTGACGTTAGTGAACTGCAGTTGGCTTGGCGAAGCAGGGAGGGGGTGCATGCCTCTTGGCTTGCTCGGCATGCGGGACAGGCTGGGGAGCGGGGGAGTGAGGTGCGCGCCTCTTGCACCCTCTGGCTTGCAGTGCGGAGAGATCCAGCAGGCTGTAGGGCTGACTTGGTTGACTCGCAGGGAGGGGAAGAGCAGATCCTCGCTTGTTTTCCACCGTGTCTGTGCAGTTCGTGTTTGGAGGGGAGTGAAGATACCTGTAGCTGGATTCTGGAGGGGTGGAACAGGGGAAAACATGGAATTGAGAGAGATTCTCTTCTTTAAAGTTTCTAGGAAACCAGCAACGTGCTCTGTAGATGTCTTGTAATAAAATTTGTGGACAAGAGGGTTCACTCTAAGGGTTTAAATTTTAAATGCTAGAAATTGTTTAAACTTGTCTTGTTATGGCTTCATGTTAAAACTCATTTCATATTAGCCTGTGGAATTGATAAACAGTGTTTCAACCTTCTTGTTAAGGCTAGTGTGACATTTTTATAAATGCTATTCATTCAGGCATGAATGTGCCTTAGTAATTTTTTTTCTTGAAATTGCGATCGACGGTATTTTTTTACTCTTAAAACACAAGTTTGTGTTCACTAATTGCTCTCATAGTATATATGATTTTAATAGTGACTAAACTTCACAAGGACAGTGCACTGTTTTTTCATTATATTTATTAATCAGAGTAATTACCAAAAATCTTAGTTGAGGACATTTGTAAAATCATATTTAATTTTTCCATTTACGAATATTGGTATAAACACTTTTAGATAATATATACATACGTACATTAAAAATGTTTGGATACAATAAATGTTTGAAGAGTGGAAAATAGACTTTTCAAACATTTAGTTTTATTGATTGAAGAACATAATGTTTGCATTGTTACTTAGACTTATCTCAGATCAGTTTGTTTCGTTAAATGTTTCATGGACTTTTGAAGGAGGAAATGTGGTTTGCTGGGTATGGGAAATTTTTCTCACTGGTGTAAGGTAGCTTTGATAGGTGAGTTTTGCTGCTCGAGAGACCTGCTTCCCATGGGGCAGGTAACTCCTGGCCACACATTGCCCTTCACACCTATCTCAGTGTGAGAGATTGCAGGTCACTCTTTGTGAGTGCGGGAGCAGAGCCGCACCGGCGGAGGAGGTGCCAGGAGCGCTGTTAGATGAGATGAATGGCGAGGTTTCGGGCGGGCTGCAAAGGTAAACGGAACCTGAAGGCCGACGGCGAAGGAGGGAGGCGAAAGGAAATTTCGCTGGCCGGCACTGAACACTGCATTGTCGGACGTGCAGCATGACTTGATGGGGCGAGGAGTCCTTGCTGGTGAGTGGAGAGTTGGAGAGGGGAGGTCCATGCTGGCGTGGACATCCGTGTTAGGGAGAGCACGCATGTGCACATGCAGAAAGCTGGTTGGGTGGGGGGAAGCGGAATAAGGGGATGGCGAAGATGCGTGCAGAAGAGATCTGCGAAGAAACTTGGGGGAGCAGATCCCTGCTATGAAGTGAGGGTAACAGTTTGGCTGGCTTGCCTCAGATATCGCCTCGTCCTGCGTTGTCTCGGCGGCGTGAATACACAATGTCGAACTGCCTTGTTGGGTAGCATAATACATTGAACCCTTCTCAATTTAGTTTATTCGTTCAGTTTTGTTTGCGATTTGGTGTTACAATTAATTTGTTAGTGTAAGGCATTGCTTACTTGTATTTCGATGTGTGTGCTGAGAGCCAATGAGGCTTAAGTGAGTAAAGTATGTGTGCTTTTGTTGGGAGGGGATCTTTGTCAGGGGAGGTGGGATTTGGAGTAATGGTGAATTGTAATTCGTTTTATTGTGTTAGCTGGGTGTTTCATTTGTTTAATCAATTCAGTTAGCATTTGTGGATATTAATATAAATCATATGATTAAAGCTTTTGGTAAATGACAAGTTTTTGCTTCTGTCGATTACATGATTAAAGTGGAAATCAGTTATGTTTCTAATATATTGTATTTCGTTGCGATATTAATATAAATCGCATTATTAGAATTAATCGGATTTAAAGTAATTCGTTCATTATGCTAATTAGATATAAATTGCAGTGGGCCAGAACATACCTGTGTGCTCCCACTCCATCGACACCTCACTTGCATAGTGTCCCAGAAGTAACACACGTGGGCTCACTGCATTCACATGTGATTCTAAATGTGGGCTAAAACATACCTGCATGAGTGTGTTCCAGTCACAAACAAAAATACCAACTCCTATATAAACAATTACAACCCACTGCTCTTGTCAGTCGGCCTTAAGGCCCCACATAGTCCACACCGAATCTGCTCCACCAATATCACCCTTATGAAATGAATAAATTAATAAATATTCATTTATATCAAATAATTATATAATTTTTTAAATTAATCATTAATCCCATCAATCAAATTAATAAATCGGATGATTAATCCCATTAATTCGCTAATTAATCAAAAAATTAATTGATATAATTTACATATAATGGTTTGACACTTAGTCCACTCTTGCACCAAATGCAAGTTAGGCCACTCTTGAACCAAATGCGACTTAGGTCACTCTAGCGCTAGGTATCCCAGAAGTGACATGTGTGCTCTACTATAAGGTGAGGCCAAAGAAAACATGAAACCGTTTCAGTTCACCAGGCCAAATCTTAGCATAATCCTGACTCTTCTTGAGAGTCATAAAAATAAAATAAATCCAGACTTATTTTTCGTTGACAATCTCACAAGAGCGCTTGTTTGGACTTACAAAATTTGCAATTCGACATGAAATTCTGATTGCAATTGGCAAGTTTCTAACACTCGAGGTATTTACGAGAACGAAAGTCAGGGGAATATATTTGTAGATGTATGTGTGTGCTTTGCTTTTGGCACATTAATTTCAAATTTAATCACTACCACAAATTTCCTATCATTATGATTATCAATTATATCTGTCAGCTAGAGCGTTTGAACTAATGAGACTGACTGTTGCCCCAGGATTTAAATCTATTTTCCGATGATTTTGATTGTTCTAACTGTAATAAACGAATTATCAGATGTAGGAATAAAAACTTGTTACAGCATTCAATTACTGGCTCATAGAAAAATTCCACGAAGTAAGAATCAAAACAGCCTTATCAGTCAACGTTTTCCCTCAATATAATATACAACAAAATATTATCTGCTGCTATAATCATAAATCACTTTGATTTGTATTTCTAATTTAATCAGTTTTATAACAGACAACAACACACGCTGTAAGGAAAGACACTGAACTAACAGACCTCGGCAAGCGCTTCTTCCGCGAAGTAAACCTGTACGAGAAAGCCACCTGTCGACGATAATTCTAACTATGTATCTGCGCCCACTGGGCACGGTTGCCAACCCGTACGGTAAGTGTAGAGGCATACGGTAATTAAGGTACTTGTACGGTGTACGGTAATGCATGCACGGTAGTATGGTTAATCTCACATTTTTGATCAAGACTGTTTTTGGCCTATTTATTTAATACTAATTATCCTTTTACAACTTTTATTCTAATAGAAATATTTAAAATCGTGGGTTTATTAGTACCATATTTATGGTATACCTGCTTTAATGATTAGATTTATTTTTGAAAGTTAAAACAAATGTTACAGTTCTTTAGCGTTTCCTGTTTGAGTTTCTTTACTAGGTTAGTTCTTCATTTAACATTCGGTTAGTAATGAAAAGATAGTACACCACAGGATACGTTGAGGAGTTTGGGTTAGGTTTGGACAAGAAAATTAGCCCTTATATCACTACCGTTATACTCGTAAGATTTTCTTAAAGGAGCGGCAAGTAAAGTCTAACTCTATAATTAGTGTGTTTAATTTTTTTGGCATGTGTTAAGCAGTGAAAATCCTTATTTGAATGCAATGCCGAGCACATTTTTACTGGACGGTAAGTGAAAATAATGAAGATTTGTGGAAGCGTACGGTAATTGTACGGTAACTATTTCCATCTCAATGGTTGGCAACCCTGCCACTGCGTTAAAAGAACATATTAAACGTACTTGTGTTAGTGGAAGTGGTGAATTGGTCACACTGTGCTAGTTAATATTTAGTTTATTTTCGAAGAGTTCTCAGACACGGGATAAAACTTCATAAGACTTCATAAGACGCAATACTTTCAGCTCCAGGATACGGAGTATCCCGTAGATGTCAGGATAGTTGGAAACCCCACCGAACCTTGTCGCAGAACAGTAGTAAATAGGACCCCAGGTTCAGTCCTTGAGTAAGTCGTAGATTCGTGACACTTACTATGGCACACTTTCAGATCCCAAATAAATTCACTCACCTTAATGAAAAGCCGAAAGGCATAAAAGGTAGACAGATTATATAAAATGGGCAGTAAAAATATAATCTGGTTATTTTCATGAAAGTGAACTTTCGTTAATTTTGATTTCGTTTATGCTGTCCTCCTTTCATACTTTCCAATCTATATCTACGGAACTCAGTAAAAGATTTAAATTTAACATTTTATATTGTATATATGGCAATCCTCGAATGTGATAATACCTTTTGACCTGCATTTATGAAGATCGTCTCATGAATAATGGAGGTTTTATTCCATATCTCGAGGACCAAGAAACTGATTTATACAGAAATTTCACGAAGTATTGCTACAGTAGAGTACGTAAATTAACACGTGGTTAGTGCCGTAGGTATGTTATAATGGTGTATATAAAAATAATTAAATAAAATTTGCAATATCTATGAAATATTTCCAGTATATTCAACCAAATTTTGTACGCAAACAGTATTAATTATAAGTATCATTTGTACATACAGAGGTCCTCTTTTGACGGATTTTTCGAAAAATAATGTTAGATCAGAAGATGGAACGTTTGCCATAATTCCGAGACAATTGTACCAATTACCACAAAATTTTGCACAATTAGAGAAGGCCACATAAAGATACATAATTTAAATAGGGCTAGACAATGATTTTATAAATGGCGACCGTAGAAATATTTTGATATATTTGAATATCCATTTAATAATTAAACCAATTTCAATCGCTCTTCATATGCTGATAGAATATAATAGAAACATCCTATTAAAATACTTTTTAGGCAGTTTGTATATGATATACCTGTAAAATTGAAGTTATTATGATATAGCTCGGATATCAATTAACTGATTCACACGAAATATTTCACACAAGTGGCGGTGTGGTAGGCCATGTAAACTTAAGTGTTTTTAATGGGGGCAGACACTTATTTTCAAAACGATAGCCTGGTAAATATTTCAGGTTAGTGAACGTTATAATTCAAAACATTAAACTGATTACATCAGGACTTGATTGTGGGAGTTCTGCCTCCATGATGCAGTTGATTGCACGCTAGCTTGATCTTACTAGTTTTTCCTAATGAGAATCCCGGGTAAGTCAATCGTGTATTTTTATTGTCTTGGTATTGTCTCGCATGTTTCTGGTTTCATCTATAATGGCATTGCTGTCAATGAGACGTCAAGGCTACCTGCCATTTAAGCTTTTAATAATTTCACTTAAATTTACTTTCACCGATGTAGAGGAAAGTAGGCTCATTAGTTATCGGTGACTTATTGTGTCAATTCGTATTTATTACGAAATAAATCTTACATTATTGAGAAAATGCCTAATTTAAGTTTCATTTATCCAAACATATAACTGTTTAAATTTATTCGGAGTGTTACATGTTTGTGGTATACAAGTTATTTAAAAACACGTTGACATTGTATCTTCAGGGTAATTTTTGTAACGTGTATTTTAAAATATTCGAAGAAACCCAGAATATACTTTAGCGCCGACGTGGATGAAATGAGGTGCAGATTTAACAGCAACGGAATGTAGGGGTATATAAAACCTCAATGACAAGAGAGAATTCACCAGCCACCGACAAAGTCCGCCACGTTTCCCATATCTAGAATTGTGTTGTTGGGCCTTCTGGGAATCGAACCTGGTTTGCCTCCGCCAGAAATATTTGACGTTAAGTGCACTGGAGCTCTCGATTTATCTCCTGATTCTACCTGCAATTGACAATGCAGCTTAGGGACCAGATAAGTATTATTGTTGTGGTTATTCGACAAACGATGCCCTTCTATATTATTATAATAATTTTTATACGATTTAAGAGAATATTATGTATTACTTTAGTTTCAAAGTTTAATAATACGAAGGTTGCCAAGTTATTTAAGATTATTTTCTAGTTTACAGAAATAAGGCACTCAACTTTCAAGAGATTTCAAATTTCACAGTATAAGCGAAAAAGAATTCACGAGTAAGGAAACGTTTTAAAATACTTAAAGTTGTTCAGGGACTTTCACCGGAGTATGGCAGCTTCAAAGACTGCTGAAACGTCCAGAACTGATTATTTGACGCGAATCAATCCCAGAAGTTTCGCAACTATCACTGGTGTTGTTTAGCCATAAACATTAAAATTCCTCCTTTATTTTTTCTTAGGATGATGGCAGAGATTGTAAGTTTCATTTCTTTCGTTTACTTGCGATAAAATAATCAGCACGAGAGAATTGAATATGGGATAGAAATATTTACCGAGACGAGTAAAACATCTTGTATCGCAGAGGTTAATCTACCTTGTAATTTCCCGTGTACAAATACTGATAGTTTAATTGCGGGGAGGGAACGAGGGATGAATTTTGCTGGGAAGCAGGAGGCTGCGAACATTGAGATTGACTCCCACGTAGTTTCTGTGATTGCCGAGATCGTCTGTACACTTAAGAGGAAAGTTCGCTCAAAGAGAGAAGAAATTCGAGGCAAAATTGCTCTTGCCCCACGGGCGAAAATATTCTGCAGTAAAACTTTCAGTGTCGTATCAACACTACTTGAAATTAAAGTGTGATATTCTATGGCGCGCTTACAGTATGATATCCTTTCGATTTCGCAATTTCGTACTTAAATTATGTCGCAGGCATTGCGAAATTAACCATTTTAAACCTATTTACCGAAGAGAAGCTAGGCTTATGCAAGCACTCGTATGTCTCTCTGGAATGTATGTCCCCCAAATAACTTCGAAATCCGACAACCGAAATTAACCAAACTATCTCCACGTATAATATTTAGTAATCACATCGGACTTTCATAGTTTCCGATAACGCCAATTATTTATTAGAAAAATGGCGGCCATTTTAACATTTAGGATACTGTGTTATATCTCGGAAACTATTTTAACTATTTCAACCAAATTCGATACGTCGTTGGTGAATGGAATAAACATTGAAGTCATAGTTCAATAGGCCCCAAAATTATTGGTACTCCATTTCGGAAGATAGTGCAAATTGAATAAATGCAGCTTTCCAATTATATATCGAGAATTATATGACCAACGTACACCAAATTTTGCGAACCTGCCGTCGTGCAGTCGGTTGGTGCCACCGATCTGCGGTGCGGGAAGCTCTGGGTTCGTATCCCTGGAAAGGCATGGGTGTTAATTTAAGTTAGCCTGTAAGTCTTCCTCTGCTATGATTTCAAGCATAAAACTGGGGCACGTTAAAAAGCCCTATACATTACACCAAATTTGGTAACTTGATATTGCATGACATAATCGTTAAACTCAGAAACCTATAACAATATTTATCCCCCATTTTAGAAGAAAGAGCAAATTAAAATAAATAGATTATTATATTACATCTCGGGAACCACTTAAACCAAATTTGCTACGTTGGAAGTGCAGAGTGTAAGCATTGATATTAGGAAGTAATAATGTTATTAGAAAACCATTTTGAAAGATAGTTAAGTATGAATTGTGACTATTTTTCGTTAGATCTCAGTGACTACAGAACCGATTACTGCCATATTTGGCACATAATAAATACTCTTCTAGTCATACTCATATATGCAACTTAAGTGGACAAGACAGTTATTTTTAAAATGGCTCCAATATATATATATATATATATATATATATATATATATATATATATATATATATATATATACACTTACTATTGATTTGCATTATTTACAATAGCGTTAGACCAATTTCTACCAAAATTGTCATGCTGAAAGTATATTTTAAAAGCATCGAATCTGTCTAAAATCAGCCTCTTTTACAGCCATTTTGAAAGCAAGTGCCATGTGTAATATAAAGTTTATATTTCATATCCCGGGAAACAATTAACCAATCCGTACTAAAGTTAAAACTCAAGTGACACCACAATACATCATGTAAATTAACATGTTTTAGTAGGTCAGACTATTATTTTCAAAATCACGGCCACATAAACATTACAGACTACTTACTACGCTGTATCTGTGGAAACATTTGACAAATTCGAACAAAACTTTGTATGCTGGCGGTATATATGTTGGCATAAAATAAACGAATCTGAACCCTTATGTCAGCTATTTTGGAAAATAGCACTACATGAAATATTAAAATTTTTTGTCCTATCTCGGAACAAATGAACTTATGCTCGCCAAATTCAGACTACAAGTTATACTTTTGTAGTCGTTCTAAATTTATATGACTTAAGGAGGTATTCACATATTTTTAAGTTAACAGACATGCAATTATTTTAGGTTAGTAAGCCATGTGGCCCAAAAAGTTTCAATCGACTTCAATATGCAGCAATATTTATGTCAAATATAGAATGTGGCAATGCAGTAATGAAAATACTGTAGCACTATATTAGATACTGTAGCTTTTATGTCATATGTCTGGGACCAACCAACCGATTCCTACCAAATTTTGAACATAAGTGATGCTACAATAGGCCATATTTTGAGTGTGTATGTTTGGCTTTATTTACAGCATAACAGTCACATAAACCATTTAGCTAAGTCTATCACATATATGAAACAATTTAACCGCTTTCAATTAACTTAGTATGCTGCGAATAGACATAACAAGAATCAAATATATTTATACCGCGTGTTTCAATATTATAGGTACAATCTGCAGGGGCGTGTAGAGGACAGTGAATTAATGACAAAAATCATGATAAATATAGGTCCGGAAACCAAACGTTTATATTCTAACAAAAATATGGCCGACATTCATTTAATGTATGGATGTACTCATTGAAACGCAATGGCGGCAGCACGATTGTACCACAAAGCGTTCTCTCACAGAAGACAGCCAGGCAGCCGAGTTTTCCCAAGGTTCCACCATTGGTGAGGGAATGCTTTGTGGTACAATCCACAAGCACGTCAATACATGAAATGGATGTCTGCCATCTCTTACTTAGAAAATGTGTGTGGAACGATGACAACTTCCTCAAATGCTGCTAAGAGTGCACACCGCTGTTGAGATTCGGTTCGAGGGCTGGTACCTGGAACATATAAAGCATGAACAACGTTGTAATGATCCAATGGTTGCATATGTGCATATGTCATTGCCAGGAAACAATTGGTTTCCAGGCCTACGGTTACTACGTGATCTGTAGATTTTTGTAAGATATTGCCATGTGATAAAATGCAACATTTAAGCCGTATCTCAAGACTCAAACAACCCACCCAATTTCACACACAAGTTATGTTATAGTGGACCACTTTAACTCACATAATTTAAGTGGAGCAGATATTTTCTTTTTCTTCAAAACAGTGCAGTGTACCGTTTTTTATTTTAAATCTCTGACGTTTTGCTAAGTCTATTTGTATTAAATTATTTGACAAATTGTTAACCAAACTTTGTATATACATTATTTATTAGACGCATCAGGTATGCCTACGCAGAGCCTGTTTTTAGGCCTATTTGTACGGTAGCGTCAAAAGAGACACTAAAGCTTTTATGCGGCATCTCACAAGTCGACCTATTTCCACCGTACTCTGCACACAAATAGTGCTACTGTAGTCCCCGTAAACTTACATAATTAAAGCGGTTGACACGCAATTTAAAAAAAAAATGATGCCTCTGTAGATAATTAAGTTGCTTAACCCAATCGACCAAAACTTTAGATTAACTGATACTGAAACCGCTGCTCCGAAACCTACCTATGTAATGTAGTTGGCAGCACGCCAATTATTTTGTGTTGAGTGCCAGGTAAGCCATGTATGTATATGTATTTGTCTGACAAGTAATGCATTTGTGTCTGTTTGCATCTCTCATGATATCGCAAATCAAAGAGTCTTCAAGACCCCTCTACCCTCCAACTTCCTAAAAACTACTTCAAAATTATTGGCATCTATTAAATTAAACGTAGGTTAATTAGTTATAGCGATAACGTTTTGTTTAATACAAAATTTTATTTCATATCCTTGTTTTATAGATTCTTTCATGATATTACATTTACATTTGGAATTCCTTACAATTGAAATATCAAAATTTGTCACTACCATTAAAAATTTCAAATTATAAGCTTTAAAAATGGTACTTTATAAAATAAACAGTTTCAACACAAGAACGTTTGAAAATATCGCCAGCTACTCCAGGTTCAGTTTGCCTGTGAAATAATTCGCTTTTACCGTAACATTTATATATTCATATATTTAATGTTTTGTTGAATTGAATAACTGAAGTAGAGGAGTGTTGTTGCAATTGTAGAAACTGGTGATGTATTAATAAAAGGAACAAAACTTATTGTCATAGGGTTAAATGTTTGAATTGTAACTTCCAATGCGTATGACCAAATGTTACCAATAGAGCGCGTGGCTTGAAGGGCCTACACTCATCCTCTTTACATGCCTCTTATTTTTTAAGTCTTGTCAGGCAGTGGAAGCAAACGATTTTGGATTCAGTTGTGTTGCAGGAGCAATGACAATCGTGGATTGAACTCATTAAGAGTAGTAGTATAATCATAATCAGAAATTTTATCAATTTTAGTTTTCCTGCCGACCAGTTTTACCACTAATGGAAAACACCCCCGGTCCTGTAATTATCCAATAGCAAATATGTCAGTATTCGCCATATACCAGTGGCATAAGGTGAACTGTTGCATTGTAATCTGGCATTAGCTCAGTGATGTGCCCTGTTGCTTGATAGTTTACACTTCCACCACTAAACTGTAGCCCGGCAGCTGACGCCACAGGACGCGTGTAGTGTCTTGCTGCTCGCTTGTGAGTGGTCGGAATGCATTCAGTTTCCATAGGCTACACAGTAGTTACTGACTCCTGCTGCGTGCACCGAGACTGTACAGCAGCGAGCAAGTAACAGTTTACCTTGCAACACTTCAACACACGCCTCTGTGTAGTTCTGCTCGAATATTCCTCAGTTCGCGATTGGGATAATAAATAAACCCGTAAGGTTTTACTAGCATAACCTCTCTAAAAGAGCACGATAGAGCAATGAAGAACATGGCATGTCAGTCATTTACGGCCATTTCTACGGTTAGATCACTGATGAACCGTGGAAGTCCTCTGCATACTGAAGTGATCCAATCTTAAACGGGACAAAGAGTTCTTCGTTATATGGCAATTCTTTGCTACAGTAATGCGCGAAAGGTATGTTAACGACTATCTATCACATTTGGCACCAGAAATCACATTAAGATTGTTGTAACATACATAAGGGAACACGTGCATACTAAGAACACACTGCAGTCTAAATCAAAATCAAAATGAATTACACTTATTCAATCAGTTAACAGTAACTTACTGATTAAGCAGTCATTTCAGTGAATTTAAGTGATTAATCAGTGAAAAATACCGGTTTTCCATCGCTTATTGATTCAGTGAGATTTCCCACTAATTCATTCGCCATTTTGTCACTCTTTTTCAGTGATATTTTTTCTGATATATAAGTTAAATAGCGTTTAAAAATTGCTGTCAAACAACGTGTAAAAATAGCCGGTAAACATCGTGTATGAAATGAAGTAACAACGAATAAACTAATAAAATCATTACAAAATACTTTCTAAAATGTGTTTATTCTTTTAAAACACCGTTTTACGAGGAAGCATGAACCTTCAGTCTTTCAATACGAGGAAGCATGAACCTTCAGTCTTTCAATACGAGGAAGCATGAACCTTCAGTCTTTCAATACGTTTTAACCTATTTTATTTCGTTTTCATATAATTGTCGCAATGCTGTGTTTGAAGGTTTAAATTGCTTATAATTGGATAAAGAGAGTGCATTCATACGAACTATTCGTTACCAATGAAACTAAAAACGAAAAGAAAGGCATACAATTAACGTCATACTATCGACGAGGAATAGTAACACATGTATTTTCCTCCTCATTATCAACATCACCTAATAGCTCAGATGAGAAGGCGATAGTCTAAAAGCGTAGTGAAAAGGGCGTGTGCGTTCAGTTACGGCCACTTGCTGATTTTTTTTTGATTTTTTTAAATTACGGTAAATTGCGCAATACTAATAGTAAACTATCGTAAATATGTCTATTTCTTGTAATTATTTGGCTAAATTTAATTAAGTAAATATTTATTTTGCCGCTGCAGTTGGCCATCACTTATTCAATTCGTGAAATTATTTCACTGAAACAAACAGTGGGTTTCCACTGATTCGAGTATTGGAATTTACCCACGAATCAGTTGTTTTTCACTGATTAGAATTTTGAGTGTTATTGGTACTCTTCCCTGTTTTAAGTAACTTCTGCTATGAACCTGTCCTAGGTCCAAATGCAAAGACGTCTATCAAAATTACCCATATAAACTACTTTCCACCATAAGTCTTATTATTGTAACACACATTTGTCTTCTCTCCAAGCAAGGATATGCATGCATGTGAGGAAACTGGCCCTGATTATTGCTAGTCGCCCTAACTAAGGGACAAACATTTCGTTTGGGTCAATCTGAAGACGGGATGAGGAAGAGGAGAAGGAATTAGAGGAACGTGGAAGAAATACTGAGGCGGAAATAGAAATGACGCGACAAAAACCACCGTGACACGGTATAATCCTGAACAGTCTTCATAAGGGAGTTTCCACCCGTAAGAATCCCTCTCGTCGTGGTCTGACGTCGAACACAGGTACCCCATCCAGTGGAGACTGATGACTAGCCACTCAGCCAACTGCAAGTCCACAGCACAGAATATAAAATTAAACAGAGGCGAAACAGCTACCAGTACTACAATCACCGACAATCACGACATGGCATGTCCAAACCGAACACCCAATGGAACACAAGACGAGCCTGATCTCAGTACGACAAAAATTTCGTACGACCAGTAGTTTTGGATTGAAAATTATTTATATCATGTCGTATATCACGATGTACAGGTTGTAAAACGTTGTAATATGGAATATACGGACCTACTTTATTACACTGGGGAATTCACACGTGACTCCAGAACCATTCCGCGAACTCAGCTATACACGTCAGTGCGGTGTCACTGAACAACAACGTATCGGACGCCACTGGCCAATCAGCGCTTGGTAACATGCTTGCCAGTCGGCGGACTAGCCAGTAGGGAAGCTTCAACAGCACGCGATGGCCAATCGAACACGAGCCCTGCTCCCGGAGCCTCGCGCAGTCAATCGGCGACAGGGTAAAGCCACATCACAGGAAACCGCTCCACCATTTCACTTCTGTATGCGCTTGTCTCTTGTGGGCAACATCAATTTCTTACTTCGTTTCTTTTTTTCCTTCGCGAATCTGCACCTGCTTGTTGCACGTGTTAATTAAACTTTGTATGGTAGGAGTACATTAAATTAACATATAATCTTATAACGTCATAAAATGAGAACGCGTAGTATTAATTATTCAGATAGTGTATTATGATTCTGAGTAATATCATTAATTTTCTTTCCTCCGTGACCTCCACTACACGGAGGGCGCCATTAAATATGCACCTCGGTAACATATCAAGTGAGCACTCACATTCAAATGACATAAATACATGAACAGTACCACTGAGGCAAGGCAGGCGATGACAATGTAAAATTATTAAGTTTTGACTTGCGTGAAGCTTAAGTACTGTAGCAAAACAAAATCACTAATGAAAATCTTCAAAAAGCAAGCCATTATGTATCGTCGAAGAGTAACAACTAATACGACCAATCTCCTTCGCACAGAAAAGAAACTGCTCAGAGCGAATCGAGAAACGGATGTAATGTGTGTTAACATATATTTATGATACGTTTATGATTCATAATCATAAATTAACGAGGCTATAGGGGCAAAGGAAGTTATAAATGTTCAAGTAATGAACACTATATAAAGAGGTTATTTAACATTAAGGTAATGCAGAAGTATTTCAATATAACATGATTGAATCATACGTGGGGAGAGGTATACAAATATACTGAAATACTAATTTACATAAAATGATAAAGGTTTAACCAGCCACATTCTGAGTAAAGTCTGATTGGAGAGTCCCCCACCTTGTTCATGATTCCGGAGGCAGATCAAGATGGTGGAAGTCTAAGCCCTGATACGCCCATCCTCAGTATTTCCACATTCCAATCGCCCGTCGACAAAAGACACCGCCCACGGGCTACGCTGCCCTATATCGGCTGCGTTGTCCCCGTTTTCTGTCCGGTGGAGATGGTTCTTGTACGGGAAATATATAAAATATACGCAATTTCTGGAAGAGGCGCACTTCCCACCAGGAACGTGCCATCTACCTGCCTTGGTTGGCTCGTACGATGCGTGACGTCCGCGCGAAAATAATTTACGAGATGTCGCATCGTCGGCTAGTTAGAATATCCACTCACAATGGGTTCGCGGAGGCCGCCTCTCTTTCACCACATTCGAATTCCGGTGGGGGTTAAACACCCACACATTAACATGTCAGAGGCGTGGTACAAGTCGGTGTTCGCTAGTGGGTTTTCTCGGGGTTCTTCAGTTTCTTTCATCTCTGTAATCCGTAACACTTGATTTTGTCATTATATTCTATATCACACTTCAGGGATGAGAGGCACGAATATGTGTTACGCCGATGTGTGGTACACCGCCCTTGGCTGACCTTATGCGCACGCGGTAAAGCCTGTTCGCACTCAAGGAATATCTAGAACCGTGCTCAGGATCTCCTTCTCTGCCCATTTTATATCCTTCCGCCATATGTAACTAGCTTTGGAAACGTATTGGTGCGTGCGAATTCGGGAGACCTGAACGCAAGAACAGAATTCAAACTACATAATATATTTCGATGGGCGTTATTTTATTGACTATAGAATTAATTTAGTTGAACCATCTCATACAGTAGGGTTTGATATAGTGTGTAGTCATCGAATAAGAAATTGTCGACTGTTTCTTGAATAATAATGTATAGAGACCATAAAAATATTACTTATACTAAAATATGAATTAAAATTTTTTTTAAATAAATTTATTAAAACGTTGTGTATGAAACTTAATAAACGTCTTGAATTTTACAGAATTTCACTATCATAGAAACTTACGTTATAAAATGTTTTTAGAAATAGTATTTCCTATAAGATACATTATATTATGTAACGCAGGGGTGAGAAATTTATTTATTTTTTTAATTTTACAAGTAATTGTTTCCACCGATTTTCTGATTTCGTTTTTTATGCACATTTTCTTTCGAAATGTTAGCAATATTAAATGTAAGACGATAGACTATGTTAACTATATGGTTTTATATTATACACTCCGGCATTCAAATATGTCTTAATATGTCTAACCGCATCAAAATACATTAAGTAGTTCGAATAGTTTACCGATTTCACGTTTCGGGAATTCGCCACTGCGGAGATCTGCGTACATCAAGTACAAATATGAAATGTTAGCAACTTACCTGCACGCCAGTCATGGCTCTTATGAGGATAAAGGAACAAACTTAATGAAATAAATAGAGTAATCACCTTTTTTATGTGTAAATAATCATACGTCGCAGAGACATCGCTGTTTAAATGGCTGCCAAGATTAATGAGAGCGTTTCAGTAAGGTTTCAGGTATAAAGAGGGACAAGTTTTAGATTATTTTATGTTAAACGTGTTTCATTAACCTCCAATCAGTTATATACACTCTAAGAAATTGTTCGGAAATTTACCGCACCAGTGTATACGCTTAGTGAGAAAGTAAGAATGTTAATGTTTTCCCTTATATAGTCTGTTCACGGGAAAATGGACACTTTTGAAACCCCTGCTTAAAATCTGCTTGTATGCACGTTGTATATTCCTCCGCCTTATATGAAATTAACATTGCCATGGGCTTCATAACATTATTCATACGCCGGTCAAATGCAGTTGAGAAATTATTGGAAAAGGAAATATTTTACACATCTGATAATTTATACACATCAAAGCATAAAAAAAAAAAAACAGAATTAGAAAGAAACAATTTACGTTATCACAAATTGTTACCAAAAATATTTTATTCGACGTTAAGATTTGGAACTACTTCCCCTACATCGTTACCAACTTTACTGGGCGAATGTCACCCAGTGCGCTGTTAAAGTATATGCAGGCAGAGGCAGTGACTTTTTTTTAAGGTTGATTTTGAAATTGCTCAATTTATCGTGAATAGCCTCTACATTCATTGCAGCGTTCCTACATTTGCTCAGGAAACAGTCAAATACGTAGGGAAGATCCCAACTTTGTATTGTAGCGACGCTAAACATTCCAAAATCTGCAGCTTGATGTGTGGTATTATTGCCATACAGTGTAAGCGTTAACAACTTCCATTACAGTTCAGGAAGTGTGCCAGAAAAATTTCGACAGTGAAGTTTTCATGGCCGGCGACACTGTAAAAAAATTTAGTTAAAATTCCCTTACATGTAAGATAAAACGTGTTAAATGCAGAGTAAATATTCATAATGTAAAGTACTATTCCCTAATCGCACAGAAAGAGTACCTGACAATGTGGAGGATAATCATATACAAGTAAGGAAATATTAACTATATTGTATAATATAATTATATTTAAAAATATCTCGGAGCATTAGTATTGTTAATTTTCTTAATACCTATAATCCCCTTACGAATAGTAACCGAAACCTCAACTCTAAATTACTGGACACTTATTGGTGGATGGGCGCGAACCATGGACCTTCTATCACGATAGACCCATGCGCTATCCATTACACCACGACGACAACATGACATTGTCAGTAAATATAAGTGTGTTAAAGGATTGTTTCTTCCGCCAGTCCTTCCACTTAGCTGTTGAGACAATGCTGAATAGATGCACTCTTCGTAAGGTAATTTTCCCATCTACTTATGGGATTTTCCACTGCTATGTACATTAATTTTACTCCAGAGTGCAGTAACTTTACCTTGCTCGTAAGGACAACTATATTTCCCACATAAGTTTGCGAATATTACCTTACACTTGTCTGGTAATTTCCCCATAATTTGTTTTTTACAGTGGAAGGCTACAGAATCCTCAAGCGAGATGAACGGCTGGCGGAGCGAGCCACGTGGCACACGAGAGAAGAGCACACGCCGGGAAGCTCATAATAAAACAGCGGCATTCAATATTCATCTCGCAGGCCCCCTGACGAGCGAATGAGAGCTACGCACACCAGGGGGGGGGGAGGGGGGAGAAAGGCTTTGCGTGTACGAGATAAATTCACCCTTCAATGCGGCCCCGATGAAGTTAGTAAAACTTGCCTGAAGCTCTTAGCTATTCCGTTCGCTGCCTGTAAACTTGCCATCCTTCACAATAAACACCGTTGAAGCATTTTCATAGAAGTTTCGATCTATTTTAGTTAGCCTACACCTCCTTCAACTTTTGACAGCCACGTGCTAGAGATGAAGTATCGCTTTTTAGGTAATAATTTTTAACCCAGCAAAATCTGTATTGGTTCAGAAACCGTAAGAAATATTTGTTGCTAGTCACTACACAAACAAAAGTTTTCCTATTAGATAAAATTGTGTTTTCGTTATCGGTGAGCATACTGTGATAATACACACATTCGCGATTTTACTGTATCAAAACTCATTACTTTTCAAAAGTGTAAATATTTAGATTAGCCAATCGGAGTTCATTCTGTGTAGTTAATCAAATCATACGCACCCGCACTCTTTCTATTCCCGTAAAAAAAATTGCAAATGAACTACAGGGTAAATAGAAACTTTTACATTTCGCAAGATGATAGGATGTAATGTTTGCGCTAAGCACTAGAAAATGTAAGAAATTACATTCCGTTTCTAATTTGGACCTTCTTGCATCGTATATTATATTTTTTTACTCAAACACCCCAGTCGTAATTTGCTATATGGACCCCTTACGGAATAATATAACCATATTCAGGAATTTTTTAAAAAATACAATATGTTAACTTTCTAGCTCTATCTAAAATACTTCCATGTATCGTAACAATGAGTTACCGAGTCATCTTTATTAATATATGGTTTTGGATTCGTGTGTGAGAACATGATGGAATCATTTCTATAATGTTCCTGAATTAAACAAGTTAATATTTAAAAATAAAAATTCCCATTGAATTTTTACTTTTCTCTAGAACTGATCGAAAATCTTTCTTTAACGCTGTTAAAAAGTGCATAATGTTGCCATTACTTATCCATCATATTTCTAACTGTGGATATACAACGTAAGTTTGCCCCAAAATTGAAAATGGCATACAAGATCAAAATTTGAGTTGAGGAAGAGTGCACTGAAAAAAAAATTATTTTTTTTGTGTAACCAAATATATTAACTTGGTCAGTGTTTGTTTGCGTAGCCCAATATGAGTTTAACAGAACCAAATTGTCCTTTCATAAACACATCAACGTACGTTTCTTTGAACCAGACGATGTTGTTAAAAATAATATGTTGGGCCAAACAGCATTTGGTTGTTTTGACAGTATCAGCATATTAGTACACACAATCATTTCACGACGGTTGTCGTAGGTTTCATAATACCATAGTGAACTCAAATTACTAGCTACTATGGAACTGGACTAAACATTTTGTTGCCTTGAACAATTTGTTACAATAAATTGAAATTGTGAAAGAACCAGCATTTATTTGGCTGGCTTCATCATTTAGGATTCTTTGTTCAAAAATTCAGGTTGAGCGTTCATATGCATTGTGTGTGACGATTTGGATACCATTAGTGCTATTCAGTAAGGCTGGTAGTACGCAATGTTGGTGTAAACCAGTCCATTGTGTTCATAGGAAAGTATGTGGCTCTGGTAAGTCAGCGAGTAAAGTATCTTATTTTTGAGATCATGCTCCGGGTTCAGGTGTTGGTAGAGTTGTCGACTATTCAGTAAGGCTGGTAGTACGCAATGTTGGTGTAAACCATTCCATTGTGTTCATAGGAATGTATGTGGCTCTGGTAAGTCAGCGAGTAAAGTATCTTATTTTTGAGATCATGCTCCGGGTTCAGGTGTTGGTAGAGTTGTCGACTATTCAGTAAGGCTGGTAGTACGCAATGTTGGTGTAAACCATTTCATTGTGTTCATAGGAATGTATGTGGCACTGGTAAGTCAGCGAGTAAAGTATCTTATTTTTGAGATCATGCTCCGGGTTCAGGTGTTGGTAGAGTTGACGACTATTTTTAAGTTTTATAATTCTGCGTATTATGACTCAACATAACGCCAACATAAGAACATTTTTTGACGAAAGTACGTCTTTAAATTTGCGACCATGGGGGGAGGCAATCCAGAAAATCCGATGATAACAAAAAAAAAGGGGAGGATAGAGTTCAGCATTGCAGTACCGAATCTATTGCCTACATCCAAAATTCAATTACACCACTGGATTGGCAAAGGATCAAAGAATATGTTACGTTGAGTGAGTACTGCGAAGTATAGCGCACGGCGTAGTTTCCTGGTGGAGGGGGGGGGGGGAGGAGACTGCAATTTTGCGTTCGTTTCGACGCGTTTCATAACTTCAGCGTAGTATAACTTTTGACTAGGAGAAGCTACGACGCTCTTTTAAGTATTAATCGACAGCTCTCGTGAGTATAAATTGATTTCGAGTATAAAAACATTTGTGTGGCGTGGTTATCGTGGAATTGTATGAGTTTAATGTCAAAAAAAAATTAAGAAAACTTAACACAACTTCGGTCTATACTCGTCAAAAAACCAAGTCGAAATACAGAAAACGTATACGGATGGAAAGAGCATCTCAGAAGCAATCCAGTCATACCATCAAATCCCCATACGATCGAGTGAAATCGGTGCCGGAAACGTAAAATAAACATAAAGGCGTTCGAGGGCGTCAAAGTAGTCATAATTACGCAAAATAAACTGCCCTGTCCCAACACGGCCAAAACCAATTTTTTTCTTATTTACGCAATGGTTTATGAAAGTGTCCCCTAAATACATTTATTTCGTAGGGTTTCCCACGTTGAGAGGCGTTGAGCCTCAGAAAAAATTGCGAGTTCACACTTCCGCGTGTTCTTCAAATTGTAATACTTCACACATAACATGAGCAAATATGTCGTAAACAAATAAACACAATTGCACATGAGACACTTGATAAGAAAAAAATATATAATGGATAACAACATTGAGATATCACATCTCGCAGGACATAAGTAAACATAGCTGGTGTCTCAGAATGGAAGTTTTGACGGTATCAAGCAATGTGAAAAGAGAAAACACTTACAATTAGCAAGTTTTTCTGTAAAACGTTTCAAGTGAAGGCAAAAAGACAATTTATAACGTTAAAAATTTGGACTAGTTACATATACTGATCACGTGATATATGTGTAATTAGTAGATCTGTGTGTACAGCGTATGACTTCCAAGCCAGCGCTCGTGGTTCGAAACTCGATAAATACGTCAGTCAGATTGGTTGTCACAAAATACCGGATATTGATTAAATACGGCACTAGGATAGCGAATATTGTGAATACTGTATGAGTAAAACCATAGTAAAGCTACGTCAATCATTGGTAAAATTAATTTAACAAGGCTTAGCAACAATATGAGTGAGTGAAGAGATTTGGGAGTCTCATTTTATCGAGGTCTTGAGGTCCGATGAGAGTGAAATGAGTTGAGAATGGAGCAGCGCTGGAATGAAGGTACGTGGGAAACAGGAGATCCCTGAGCGGCATCGTCCGGCGTAATTCTTACCTGCGAAAATCCGGAGTGAGCCGGCGAGGGACTGCACCCGGTTCTCCTTAGTAAGAAGCGAGCAATGCAAACCTCTCAGCCACCGTGGTCCCTTAGCAACAATCTGATATTTAAATTTAAATTCAAAACAGTGCTTTAATAAAATATGTGTGGGTTGGACAGTGCAAACATGTATTGCGAAACGATTTATTTGGTTTCGTTAAGAGCATTTTTTTTTCTGTCATGTACAAACTTATGATTTGTTTGGCCCTGACCCATATTGTTTCCCTATAATATTTAATATTCTCTTTGTATATATAAATATATATGCTATATATGCATATAAAAATTATATATTAAATGCATATTATATATTTTACAAAGTGAAACTTTATTGCCATTAAATTGTAGTTTGCAGAAACTGCTAACAAGCTTAGATGGATGAAGGCGAAATCTTGAAATCTTGAAACTGTTAGAATATCTGCCACATCAAGTTTAAAAGTAAAAGAAATGCTGACGAAAAATATTTTAATAAATTTTTAACTAACTTTTAACATTTTTTTTACAATAAATCATTTTAAATTTGATTAATTAAAATAAATAATTTAAAAAATCAAATTTTTATATCACTAAGTAAGATACAATTAGCACAATTGTAGTAACAAAAATATTTCAATGTTATATTTCAAACAGTGCCAAAACAAAATACAAATTTCACGTAGCAGTAGTGTTGTTAAACGCGGCATAATCAATTTCAAATGTGAATGTGGTCTAATTAAAAATAAATAAATAAAAAAATTCCCCGTTGCCCTTTTTTTTGGCATATGATCCCAATGCAACAATCTAATCGATCTGAATCTAATTTGACATGTTGGCTGTTGTTTTTGTGTAATGCAAATACAAAAGTTGAAAACTTTGTCAGAGTGCCGTGTGTAAAGATGTATCCGCCAAACATTACGCTTCAGCAATTTCTTAACTAACCACAGCCATAATGCATGCAGAGTGTGCTATGGTGGGCCACCGACGTTTATATAAACCAATTGATTTTAATTGATTTAAATCAGTCTTGGTTTACCGATGCAACTACTGTCTGCACTGAATTACCTACATTTAGATTCTACTGCCTGCCATTTTGTTAGATTCTGTCAACAAAAAACATTTATATAGGTTTAAATTACATGTCAGAAATAATTATTACTGGACCGAATACTATTAAATACTGTAGAAAATTATTCCCGCTTTGACATTTTTAACATAATTTACTTTTATTTAAGTCTTTGCGTAGATTGAGAAAAATGCAGTTTTAGTAACCAAATTTCTATACCCATAACCGAGCCAGACAATTAATATAAGGGTAGCAAACATTTTTGCTGCAAATACCATATAAACATTGTTTTACGCAGACAGCAACTGCACAGACCTGATTGCTGTGATCTCATCTGTGACTGTATCTGCAGCTATGAATATAGTTCGTCCAGTAGAGCAGTCTATTTCTCTTACAGATAAAACATTTACTTCAACACAACAACTGGAGCAATATTTGGATAGTATCAGCAACAACCAGTATTGTGGTAAACTGACAACACTGTGTGGCTAGTACAGTAGTTTTCTTGCTGCAACGTTGGAGCCCGTTCGCAGAACTGTCCGTTGTCATTTCCTTGCTCAGGTGTCAAGCGTATCTTATCGGAAATACTTTGAACACGTGCACAAAGGGAAGAAGACTAAACGTTTATTACGGTAACGTCTTGTTATACACGTCGTACTACTGCTCCGAAAATAATACAAAGAGTGATTTTCTCTAAGCTTACGCATTTTTCACAAGCAGAAACTAAATACGGTAGCAAAAAAATTTTTTGTTTAGTTCTTTTGGGGATAGAACACTGAGCGAAAATCGAACAAAATATTTGTTGGTGTAGGGCCAAATATATATTAAGTTGCCCTAACGAAAGATATTGTTGAGCAGACAAAATTTGAAAAGCTACAAAAATTATTTTTGTTCGTCAAACAAAATATATGTTTGGATAAACAAAATCGCTGTGTTGGGCCACAAAAAAAATGAAACTGTAAACTAAATGTTTTGTTGAATGAACTGCATATATTTGTTTGGCCACTCAATTGACTGCCTTCGTTCGAAAATACAGCTCAACTGTTTGTTTGTATTTTTTGTGACAATAATGATACTAACCGTGTTTGTTGGTGCATCTATTGATGCTTAACAATTGTATAAACAAATTAAGAAAACAATGCAACAAGAGACTGGCATGTAAAGCTGTAAAACTTGAAATATTTCTTTGCACAAGTTGGCCAACATTTGCAGGTCTATATCTAGTTAAATGCTTTCCGGTAAAATCAGTTGTCACATTAGCTGAGATTGCGTAGACGTAGCGCGCGGAGACCGATGATTCAGTTTCGAAACCCGGTCGAACTTGTAAAATGTTTTTTTTTACCTGCCCAAACTGTTTAATGTACGTGTAGCCAAACAAATCTTTAGTTGCACCAACTGAATCTTATTGTTTGGGGCAACCAAATGAGAACAACAAAATAATTTGGTTTCAGCAAGAAATATTTTATTGCCCCTATACAAACAAATAATTTGGTTGAACCAAACACATCTTGTTTAATTCAACAAAACCTTTCTCTCCGTGTACATCCTTCCACACTATAACAAATGGAACCAGACGGACTGTATAACTGATAGCGGTGAGCTAAAAAGCGACACAAACCACTATTTCGAGAAGTATGAGGGACTATTTCGATTGTGAGAGTAGCGACACTCAAGTTTAAAATGGTATTATATTTTAAAAACTGTATATGATTCTTTTCGCACCGAAATAAAGGTTTTAAGAACAAATTAATTAATGTTAGTTTGGAGTAACCAAATTAATTCTTTTAATAAGCGTAATTAGATTTTTTTCAGAAACTAAATATTTTTTCGCTCATATTTCATTGTAAGTTTCCTTCGTTCAACTAAAAGTTTGTATGGTTCTACTTGCATTAAACAGATTTTATTACTATAGAAAATACGACATAAAAGCCTTGACGCTTTAAAATGTTACCATTTTGGTTTACAATTTCTTAATCACATTAAAGTATGATGCTCTAAAACGTTCCTACAGTGGCCTATGGATGCACTTAACATTTATACTCGGCCGTATAATTACTATTACAAAATATCGTATAGTAGCGCCTATGTTAATGAATGGATACAAACTTCTACGGCTAAGACTATTACAATCACACTTTAGCAAGGTATACTTAAAGTGACAGGATTACTTTTCAAGATAAACATATAAAAATAATTGCAGATGCGCTATGTGGTACTCGCGTTAACATATACGGTTTTACGGGCAGTGATTCATTATTAATGGTTCACAACGAGTGCTGAAGTAAAAGTGAACAATTCAATTAGCACAATTTTCATCCGCCATTTTAAGAAATAATGTTAATACGCAGAAAACAGTTTTTGTGAATTCGAAAAAAAAAAAATTATATTTTACAGTTTGCGAATTTCTAGACTTCCGCCGATCATTATGTCTCGAGAGACGAACGTAGGAAGATTAAGATTTTTATTCCGCCACCAACTCCGGTTGTCCCTCTTCTATTTCCTGAACTGGAAGCACGCTGGAGGCTCCAAGGGTTTTAATTAGGTTTGGTAGCAGGGACCCAGTGGTTTGAAGTGGGGGGGGGGGGGGGGGGGGTTTGGCGAGGTGTACGTGCGATTTCTGCCAGGTCGTGGGGACCGTAGCTGCGTGACGGACATTCCTGAGTGCGCCTGGCTTTGATTCCAACCCCTGAGGGTGGCGCCCAACCCTTACACGCCCCTCCAGGGTAAATTGGAAACTGGAGCGCCAACCACTAGCTCACCCCCCCCTCTATCAACCCCTTTCAGTTTCCCCTTCTTACCGTCACTTGGCATTAGGGTTGAGTTGATTTGAGTTGGGTTGAGAGATTCGGGCGGCTCTTAACAACGAGTCCTTGCGAGCCAATGAGCTTGAAAGGAGGTGAGAATGGAGCAGCGCCGGAATGCAAGGGTGGAGAGGGAACCGGAGATCCTCGAGAAAACCTGGCGATCAGCGGTATCGTCCGGCACGATTCCCGCTTGCGAAACTCCGGAGTGACCCGGCTGGGGATTTAACCCAGTTCGCCTTGGTGGGAGGCGAGCATTCTAACCGTCGGCATTAGGGATGGGCGAAACAGTTACTCTCATGTAGTGAGTTCCATCGAAGTAAAACGTCATTTTGGTAACAGGTTACTGTGAAACGTTTCTCGCCTGTTCCAACGTTCCGGGAAACAACGATTACGTTGTTCAATGTTCCAAAGCTTGGCTTTCCAAGAAATAACGTTTGCGCATGCACACAGTTGTTATCCGAGACCTTGAAAAAAATCTTTCGCGCGTGCGTAGTGTTTAACTGTCTTGTGTGGTGGGGGATGTTGACCGTTCCAAAAAATTACTATTATGCTTGCGCAGTAGTCAAGCGTTGGTTTAAGTAAGGTTACTTCTACTCATTTTGGGAAGATCAATGTTGAAAGTTCGGCAACAAAGATTACTATTACGCTTGCGCAGTAGTCAAGCGTTGGTTTACGTAAGATTACTTCTACTCATGTTGGGAAGATCAATGTTGAAAGTTCGGCAACAAAAATTACTATTACGCTTGCGCAGTAGTCAAGCGTTGGTTTAAGTAAGGTTACTTCTACTCATGTTGGGAAGATCAATGTTGAAAGTTCGGCAACAAAAATTACTATTACGCTTGCGCAGTAGTCAAGCGTTGGTTTACGTAAGGTTACTTCTACTCATGTTGGGAAGATCAATGTTGAAAGTTCGGCAACAAAAATTTTCGCCACTGAGTAAGTGCTAGTGTCACATGAGTACAGTATTTTCTCTATTACCTACGTTAAAAAACAGTATTATTGCAGTGAACATAAATCAAATTTAAAATATATACGTAACTAAGTAAAATCATTGTCTTTTATCATGCACGTAGATTAATATTTTTATTAAAGTTACCTTCTGGAGCACCTTACGGTGGAATTTTACCTGTGCCGAACTCTCCTATAAGAAATATAATTTTGTTTCTAAGCTGAGTAACATAAACTTTGGTTTAAGTAAGGCAATTGAAGATGTTCCAAAAATACCGGTATAAACAATGGAACGTCGTACTCGTGTAAAACACGTTACCAAATTGTAACTGTTTACTATAACTGTTACGTTTAATAACTCCCATCACTACTTAGCAACATAGACTGATTGAAGATGAGGCAGATCAATTATTCGTCTTCTGAGCATGCAACCATCATTGACCTACCTCAAAGAAACACCGCTGTCAAAGTATCATGGCCAACAGTGATGAACTTATTTTAATTACTTCTGTATTTAAAGGACAAGTAATTTTATATTAATAAAATATTTTTACCGACTTGAAGGCAATCAAACTGCAATATAAATTGGTAATAAAATATTTCAAAACATTTCAATGTATTTGTTTACAAATCAGTTATCTAACCTAAAATCCAAACAATGCCATTTCCGCTGGACGTATTGGCAGTAAAGCATGCTGGGAGACACGGAGATTGTTTGGGCGCAGCCAGCACGATTGGTCCTCCTCATATTTTTGTCTATGGTCGACATCCCCCTGCTCCAGGTCCTTGCACCAGGGGCGCAGATACGCGTGAGGTGAACGGCAGCATGTCTCTCTGCTGACGTCCTGCGAAGCCGAGGATCAACACAGCTTCCCCTACTCGCCGCGTTTGCGTTCCCGCCCTCACACGTCCCGCATTCTCGGTACCTATGTTCCCCGGAAACCACGAAACCGAGACGTATTCGTTCCGAGCACGTGCTGATGCTAACTTAACGCGTACGTGCGCCTCTCGAACAGTCGTTTCTAACGCACAGTCATTCCATCTCCAGGAATCCCTTCCGTTTACCGAAACACATCACCCTCAGAGAAGTGAAGTGCATCTATTGCTTAGCACATTCCCCTGGCAGATCTTGTTACACTAAATATAAGTCAAGTTAATGTACATTTTCAGCAGAAATAACACATATTTAAACAAAAAAGTCACAGAAACTCTATTTGCCTGAACTGAGAATATTTTAGAAATAGCATCAATTTTTTGACTGTATTTGAGATGAAATTTTTCTGTTGTTTCACGACTGTTTGTATTTTTAATTAGGCTTGAGTATCAATTTTGTCACAATACTGAGACTTATTAAAAATATAAGTAAAGTGTAGCAGATCTATTACGTAATTGCATCCTCACGTAAACTTTGCAGTTTAGTTCGACGTAATAAACCTGGCGTTACTATGGTACGCAAAAATCGTATGTTTTATGAATAAATTATTGTTAAAAAAAAAGATATAAACCTGGTTGAAAGTGAAACAATTTTTATTTTAAATAGTTTATTTATACGGCTAATTATTATTTAATGAAAATATAATGAGTTTTACGAGATATCGAAGCTTGTATAAAAACATTCGTTATCTTAAAGTAGGATTGTTTGAGTATAAAAGCTTTGTAAACGTGGTAGTGAACTTAATTGTAATGATAGGGGCTATCTGTACAAGTGTCTGATAGGGAAAAAGCTTTGAATTTCAAATTAGATGTTTAAGTGCAAAGATTTACCTAGAAGCAATTATTACCAGCAATTGGCAACAAACATAACACTCCAACCTAAAATAAAATAAATTATAGTTAAGAACTCGACATGACGAGGATTGTTAATGCGTATGTAAATAGTTTCACTCGCTTATTTTAATGGGCATAATTTCAAGTTTTAAGTCATACCAGTCACAACACCAAACCAATGGAATCCTCACACTAATTTGACGACGTAAGGACAACGTATAAACAAAAATGCCTGATGGTAACACCAGACATGCGTAGAGAAGAGAAACCCTTGAAGAAAATATACGGGTCAGTTTGCACTATGGCCAACCGTTTGCTTGCAGCGGACCCATTATCCAACTTGTGATCGTGGGTAGACCACCGCTACCACAAGACAAAGAAGCTGTTGAACCCTAAAGCCCATGCTACACTGTCAAATTTTTCTATATTGTTCCAGCGGATCCTCTGAATATTTCGTTTTGTCAAATTTTTTCGTCAAACTGCTGCCAGAAAGTTTGTTCTAATAAAGTCGGACTGTTAAAACGTCATTGAAACGTAATAAACGCCGCCATATTTGTCTGAGAAAGTTGGATGGCTTGAGTTCCCATAAAATTTTTATAGATAGGACCAGTTCTAAAATGTCTTTGATGTTTGACGGTCTCAGCCAATCTGAATCATGCACGACAAAAATGGACGTCAAGAAACTTTAAAATAACGAACTATTGCTGGAAACAAAGTAGGCAATAAAAATAATTAATTTATATAGAAGCTAGCTGTTAATGAATGCTATTTCAAGCGAATATTGCACAAAATATTACGAAAAAAAAAACCAAATCAATATCTCACTATAAAAATAATTTTAAAATTACAATTTAAATTAGATTTTTTTAAGTCAAAAAATTTGAAATTGAGACACAATATCAAACACATTCAAGATTATTTGAGAAAATTTGTTGGAAGGAAAAATTTGATGGCCGTATTTTGACTTAATTTTTTTTTTTCAAATATAGTTGAAGGAAAAAATTTTTCAGTGTGACAGGGGCTTAGTGAAAACGTATTTTGCCGTCGATATCAGAAAATGACGGATACTGGTAACGTGCTGCCAACCTCATATGTGGATATTTTTGTTTTCTTGGGGGGGGGGGGCGCACACGTCAGACGTTTTAATTGGAAGACATGATTCTGGGAAGATTACAAATGAATCCAGCACTAATACCTGTGCGATTATTACAGAGCGTTGTCTGTTGACTGTCGTCCACTTTAAGATTCGGGATCACTGATTATGAACATGGGAGTGATCCGCACTTTTCACAGAACACTCTGTGGACTGCTGATTCCGTAGCAAGTGTTCCTGAGAAATGTATTGTCTGATCTGCTTGAAGATGCGCCACTAGGTATTCGTTGCCGCATGTGGTTCCAGCATGATTTGCACCGGCGTATTATACTGCTCGCGTGTGAAAGCACCTTCACAACAACTTCCCTGGTACGTGGATAGGACATAGTTGCAATGAACATAGTTGTTATGCTGGGGTGGAGTTTCCTTTTAGCAGTGTTTCTTTTTTGCAATTTTGTGTATATGGATTTTTGTGTGAATTTTCAATACGGTATTTTATGGGAATGTTTGTAAGAGGTGGATTCTTCCTTTTTTTTGACGTGCTGTAGGAATGATCTCCTGGACTACGATTTGCCAAGACAATTTTAATGTCAAGGAGTTTCGTAGATATTATGGCGTGTCTCTATGCTCATGGTTAAGTGTAATGAGGGTTTTTGCTCCTTCCAAGTGGTATTCTTGAAATTAATATTCCTTGTTGTACTTTTTAGTGAAACATCAGGCGTACTTTACTTTTAAAGTTGTAATATCGCTTGCTTTACTCAGGGAGTCATTTTACCTTTTTTAATGTAATTTCACAAGTGTTTATTCAGGTTGGGTGATTTATCAGGATATATTAATATTGTTGTTTTTCTGTTTGTTCCAGTGCATATGTGCTCTCTCCTCCCCCTAGTTTACCGATTGGTAGCAAGCAACAGAAAATTACAGATGCAATTTATATATTTCAAATCAAGTGGTAAAGTTGTTGTTCTTGGTGATAATGTATAGATGGGCTTCAATATATTTGTATTGATTTTAGAATTTTTGTGTCCATGCTTTCTTGATTTTTTTTTAATGGCGTGTGTCCTTCTCCTTGCCTTCCTTTAGCCCTACTATGCCGTAAAGTGGCGTAACAATACGAGTGTCGCTGTTCTCCTACGCGGCCAACGTAATGCCTGGCAGTTTGAAAGGGACAGCCGTGGTCTAGTGACCAATATCCATTCCTGACGGAGTCACCCGGTTGTTCGCATTTGGCCTGCAGGTTTTCTCAGGTCACTCACGTTTTCCCCCTGCTCTTGCATTCCACCGCTGGTTCTCCTTCACCCCATGTTACCAAAACCAAACCGACCGAAACCTCTTATATGCAAAGCCAACAAACTTTTTAAAGCTCAGCTAGTTCTATAAACTGCTAACAAAGAGCACCGTAGAAGGATGTGGTTCTGAGCGTTACATGACAACTCTAAAATATTTTCTTTTATGCTCTACGAAGAGACGATTATCTATGAAAACTCACAGATCTCTGTCTTTCTGTCAGAGCCAAACAAATGGGCTTCGGTCCCCGAATAGGCCAGTACACATAAGTGGAATGGTATGTTTGCTCCTTCGATGTGGGTATACCCACGCGATTGTTTTTTTTATGCGAGACTCCATCGGTGACTGTTAGGCTTTTGCGTGCTGCGAAAGATTTTCTACTCGCTAAGCTGCAGGATGGCAATTAAGGGACGGGAGTGGATTGGCGAACGGTGCTCTATCCTGTTGCTGGCCAGAGACAACATTTGTGTGGCGTGTGCGGCTCGAGTTCACGATATACGGGATTCTTGGATATCTGTAGTCTTACGAATTCTGTACCATTGCGATCTTTCAGAGATATTGGACGTGTTTGGCTTTTACTGTAGAAAGTGCACGATGCCAAAACTTTCAACTTTGTGACTGTAGGAACACGCAAACAGTGGTGACAGCTGAGAATACTCTCTCCGCGAATCAAAGTGAAAAGGGAAAATAGTTTGCTGCCACCTCGGTAGTATTTGGAGCAGGTGAGGGGGGGGGGGGGGGGGTTTACCGAAACCCGATCTGCTAGGATGGCAGGAGCAGATATTTCATTGCAGTGCTCTGTCAGAGGTAAGCCCTGCCAGGCATATCTTCGGAGAGGCGTGAGTTCACGACATTTCGCGACCCAAACCGTGTCTGTCACAAGTGACTACACGCTATTCACGATAAAGTGAGCACTTCAGATATAAATCTTAGAAAAATGTCACTGCCCCTGCAGCCATATATTTTAATTGGCTCACTCAGTCACATTCGCCCAGTAATGTTGGCCACGATATATGGAATGTAGTTCCATATCCTAACGTCGAATAAAAAGGGTTAGGTAACAATTTTTGTGATAACTTAAAGTTAATACTTTCGCTTTCTGTTTTTTTTTTATGCATCGAAGTGTAAAAAGAGAAAATCTGTGCAGTATGTACTTTCGTAATAATTCTACAGTTCCATCTGACCAACTCGTGAATAAAGTGATGAGGCCCATAGCAATGTTGATTTTACATAAGACGGAGGATTACACAAAGTGTATACAAGTATATCCTAAGCAGAGCTTTCAAAAGTGCTCATTTTACCGTGAACGTCCTATATTCCTTCAGAATAAGATGTGACTTTTAGTCCCCAATAGCTTACAGTTAAAAATGTGTGCAGGTTAACACAAATTACTCTCGCATAGATATTACATCTCATTTCTCACAAAAAGATGACCAGGTCATTTTTAGATGTTCAAAACCACATTAAAGACAGACGAGTATGCTGCACTACTGAAGCCTAGTCCTCAAGACCCTAGCCAAGAAGAGCACTACAATAATGTTGCGGCACGACCAGCAAACTGGCATATAATACGCCTAGCTCTCTCGCTCTTGGTTCTACAGGAGTAATCAGTTACCTTTATACCGATTACCTTGGACATGCTCACCTTATGGAGTGTACCAACTCACATCCTAAATAAATTTATAGAAGTAAATAATCAAGAAGTTGTCAAGATCTGGTTTCTACTAAGTTAAACTATTGCACTGAAACATAAATGTAGATTAACCTCTTATAACTATGGACTCATCACGTGGTGCGCATGTACCATCTAAATGAAACATGGCAGAACCCCAATACTCCTGATAAGTGTGACAGGAATGTACCACCCAATGGAAACCATGGCATCGTTACTTGTTATAAATTAGGAACCACATAAAATGTTTACGTTACATATAACCAATATTTATCTACTTCTCTGCCATGCCTAGGTAAACTACAGACTTGCGCAGATTTTTACTTGATGGTAAATTATTATTATGAATGAAATTGAAGTTAGTTTCAACTCACAAATTATTAATTCTTATCAAACAGATGCTACATCTCTCATCGTCATAGCATACAACACAGCGTTCATGCGATTAGTGTTGTTCTCGTCGATTATTTTAGGGGACCACTCCTCTCTGAATTAGTAACATTGGTGACAATTATCTTATCTGTAACAAGCAGTGAACGCAATTTACCTAACTACTTTACGGCTTACAACTGGTCTCTTACAAATTTTTCTTGATATTTCTGAACTGCGCTACCTTACCCGCCATTACACAAAACCTCACATAAGCCTTACACATTATTACTAACAAATGAACACTAAAAAAAATTTATGACATAACTCAATTCGTAATAAACAAACAGTTTCCTTGATAGTGCCACCAAGCCAAAAATAAGAAACTGTATTACTCTAAATTGTCATTATTATGCCCTTAACTGCCAGAAAAATTATATTGTGTCATTTGTGTTGGCACACGTTTCAAGTTAATGTGGAATTCTGATAATTTTATTATTATTTATTTGGTGTTCTGCCAAATATTTCCTTTATTATTGGAACATTCTCTAGTTCTGCTTGATATTTTTGTTTATTCACTTTGAAATTGTAAAACTGAGCTTATCATCTGAAACTATTATAATGCTTAAACATTCATCGGTTTTTTTATGTTTCTTGTATAGAAATATTTTCTTTATGTCAAATTATAATTTATGTACGTAATATTTTAATAGAAGTCTTAATTTACAATTAACGGAAAGGAAAGCTGTATTTGTGATATATTACATTTCTTTCTAGACTTTCGATTTATGTACAGCTTCGTCGCGCGAGACCACGAAGTCTGGAGCACGCCTAAGTGTAGGTATATAGGTATCCGCTCGTGTATCTGCCTTCTTCTTCGTTTCTCGCCATACTGTATGCAGTGGCCTTGGATCTTTATGCTATTTAGTGTCCTTCATCAACTTAGGATGATTTAGTTTTTATCCGAAATTTTTGGGTGAGTTTTACCGCGGATATTTGATTTCCGACGTGCTAATATAATTTAGGATTCGGTCATTTTCAATGTTGTGTTTCTGTATTTCTGTGGTTTGTGACGTGGGATGATGATCTTTCTTCCTCTGTGTTGTGATATGAGCCGTACATCCATTCATGGGATGGCCGTTTTGGCCATGATTCAACTTATTTCTGCCGTCACGCCGCAGTAGCTTCAGAATCTCTTAAGGAAGGATGTTACCTTTTATTTTTAATTTTGTTTATTTCGTCTGCTGTATGACTTATGGGTGAGCTCCAGCTTTTTTCTGAGGTTTCATGCAACATTACGTAAAATGTTAAAGGAATATTGGACAGGTCAAGAACAAAATTGTTTTCTGTTCAATAACTCTGGTTAAAAAAGAGAATATAATTTAATTAATTTTACTTTTTTTTTTTTAAATTTAAATTTTAAAAGAGATGATCGTGGCCATTCAATGACGTATTTATTGGCCGCAATAAAAATAATGTAATAATTTGTCAAAATGTAAACAAAAGCTAGTAGAGTATTACAAAAAAATCTTAATTTACGCATTTTAGCGAAAATTTTTAGATACAGCTATAACTGTGTTCAAAAGAAAATATAGGCCTACATATTTTTACGTTACTAACATCTTTAAATATATATATATATATATATATATATATATATATATATATATATATATATATATATATATATATATATATATATATATATATATATAAGTATGTGCATTTTCTAACTGTCGAGTTGTGAACGATAAAATTTGTTTTACGCCATGTCTATTTATTATGTTAACGTAATAAGTGCAACAGGAGCACGCACCCTAAGGTGCTGTCGGTAGTATACTCTAGTCTACGTAGAAACCTAAACCCCACCTTCCATTTATATGCCATCTTGTGTTAAGGCGAGAGTACATATGGGTGCCAACGTTACAGTCGCGAAGATGGTACATAACAGTATAAACAGTAAGTTTTAATATTGACCTACAAATTACACTATTCGATTAAAATTAATCTGTTTACAATTAACTCCTCAAAACTTATTACATCAGCGTCACACCACAAAGAGAAAAGATTGATTCAAGAAAATCTGGTCATATATAAAATGTCCTTATTAGATATCATATAACCTCTCACAATATGATAGCCAGAATAATACTCGTGTCAATCATTTTGAAGCTCATTACTTCAAATAATCTTTGACTTTTTCTCGCCGTGGCACCTCCACTAACTCATGATATCGTAAGCATGTCTCATGACAACCCTCTATTTTTCTTAACAGCATGTATAACAAACAAGTCACTCCCGCCAAACATTCACCATCAACAATAATCTATTATCTCGCTATGTACCCACCATATTACTAGTGAGCTTCGCCTCAGAAGACTTCCCCTTCTACACACATTTAATTGACTTATTTCCTACCAATAATCAAAACAAGGGTATTTCTCTTTGCCAAATTCTCATCCCCTGCAATTACCATAGCAATATGATGCGTCAATAACCTATTTAACATATATGAAACGCGCTCTAGAATACATATCCTTTGACGCATTCATCACCTTGGCTGGGTACCAAAAGTACTTTCAAGACGTCACGCACATTAGAAACGTCATTTCATACTACTCCAGAAAGGTATGGCTTCATAAAAACCGCTACATCTCAAAATATACGCGTCAGATACATACAAAACTACCCAGAGTCCTGCACTGATCCTTTCTCCACACTTTCCACCAATAAAATACTAGATGGCACCCCTGGAAATCCCATAGGTACACGCACTGCAATAAAAACACCGCACGCCAGCTCAGAGCCTTGCCCTTAGAGGCGATGGTGCACTTGATACGCATAGCAGTGCCGCCCTTATCGTCCTCAAACGCGGGCAAAAGCAGTAGGTAGGCAGATATCGTAAGGGTGGGATGGACCCTTTGAATTTTTCTGAAATAGTTGTTTGCGGGAATACGCGTATCTCGAAAAATAAATGTTCTGCAAATACGACTTTTTATGAGAAAAGATAAAAAGCAAATATTTATGCCCCTTTTTTAATACTTTTGTCAGATTTAGCGTATTATTGGAGAAAAAATTTTCGTGAAAATATCGCATTTTTAAAGCTTGCTATATGATTTTCTAAAGCGGCAAGAGAAAAGTGCAAAGATACTTTCATCGCGTGTTATAAAACTTCATTGTTACAGATCTAATTTGCACAGCACAGCGTTGCGACGGAAACACTGCACGCCTTGCTAGTAGTAGCGATGAGGCACTAGGTGTGTGTGTTAGTGTCGCCCGTATCGGTCCCTCGTTTCTTGACCTTCGACGCGGAGTTTCCACAGGAGTCCATCCCACTCTTCAACGAAGTTGTTACTTAAATTACTTCTTTTTACATGTCGGCGGCTAAACAAATCTAAATAATGCGGCCAGTGTATTTATAACATAAGTTTTCTATCACGAGCTCCCAGTGGACCTTCGGCAGGCTCTCCATCCTTTCCGCTGAGCTTACACACAGACTGACTCGGACTGTCCGACCGCTTGACTCAGACTTGGCCATAACCGCACGTCGCAGCTCTCTATATCCAGCTGGACAACGCCTCGAGAATCACCCCCTCTCCCTCCCACACCAGGCGGGTCGCCCTCCTGTTTATCGGTCACGAGGTGCCATGACACATGGCCGCCATATTTCCGCGTGACTCAAAATTTAACCCTTGTCGCGACCTCGTGTAAGAACAATAATACTGTCTACAAATTCAGGCCATGGAGATGCCTGTAATTACAATTTGAGAAATATATAGCGAAATCACATTTTCTTAGATATATATATATATATATAATTATTGGGAAATATATAAATATGTTTGTGTCTTAGTGCATTGAATTGCGGTACTGTAACAGATAGCTGCGTGAACTATTATTATTTACCACTTGAATTGTTCATAAGTGTTTAAGTTTCAGCATTTAAAGTAATAACATTTTTTTAATTAAGCTTATTTTCAGCCAGTTATTTTTATAAACAAATAAGTTAATAATATATCCATTACTGTAAATATCAATATAAAAGTTTTCAAATTATATGATTTCCTACACGAGACGATTCTTAATAAATGTGTTGCAATGTATGACATCACAAACTACATTGTGTAGTTCCTTAAATAGAGTGGAGAGAGGCGGTCTCCTTACAAAAGGGAAGGAAATCAAGGACAAAAAAAAGCTGAGGAAACCAGTAATTTTTTTGTTACTTGTCTAGTTCTTTATGTAGTCGATGGTTACTGCAAGAAGCAGCCCCTACGGCCGGCCGAACATCTCGAGTGCAAGCCGTTCGCCTCCTGCGGCCTGTGGTCCCACTGTGCGAATCAGGTTTAATGTAACGAGCTGGGGCAGGCGCACTAGAAAGACACGAGCTAGGGGGTCGTCTTCATGGGGGCCCTTGTTGGACGTGAGTGCTGGGGTCAGGACCACAACGGCCCCTAAGAGGATAGAAGAAAGGGTAGAGAGTAACCTGAATAGCATTTTACGAAGCTTCCTTCTCCATCGCTAGCCTCCCATCGGACCGTAGGTAATGGCATACATTAGCTAATTCTGCTTTAATTGAGCACTTTATAAAACTATGCTTAAAACTTTCTTCTCTCAGTTTGCGAGTGTTTCGACCTTTACTAATATTGTTGTACATCTAACAACTTATATTCTTGTGTTCGTCAAGTGACACAGTAGATTTATTACACATATTGATAATAACACAAAGCCACGTCTCAGGTTTTAAAAGTATACGCTCAAGCATTATTTAAAATTTTCTTTGTCGTAGGGAACCACATTCGCAAGTACATAAACGCAGTGTTCTGCTAGTTTATAATAGAAAATAAAAAATAGGTAATATAATAGTTCAAAATTATAGCTCCATTTTGGAACAAGAATATTATTAAATCGTAGCACCGGATAATAAATACAAACTAAGGTAGCAACTGGGATACGCCACCGAACGGTGTGCAGAGCTCCATTCTTCAAGTAAAAATCTGCGCAAGTCTGTAGTTTACCTAGTCATGGCAGAGAAGTAGATGAATATGTGTTGTATGTAACGTAAACTTTTTATGTGGTTCCTAATTTATAACAAGTAACGATGCCATGGTTTCCATTGGGTGGTACATTCCTGTCACACTTATCAGGAGTATTGGGGTTCTGCCATGTTTCATTTAGATGGTACATGCGCACCACGTGATGAGTCCATAGTTATAAGAGGTTAATCTACATTTATGTTTCAGTGCAATAGTTTAACTTAGTAGAAACCAGATCTTGACAACTTCTTGATTATTTACTTCTATAAATTTATTTAGGATGTGAGTTGGTACACTCCATAAGGTGAGCATGTCCAAGGTAATCGGTATAAAGGTAACTGATTACTCCTGTAGAACCAAGAGCGAGAGAGCTAGGCGTATTATATGCCAGTTTGCTGGTCGTGCCGCAACATTATTGTAGTGCTCTTCTTGGCTAGGGTCTTGAGGACTAGGCTTCAGTAGTGCAGCATACTCGTCTGTCTTTAATGTGGTTTTGAACATCTAAAAATGACCTGGTCATCTTTTTGTGAGAAATGAGATGTAATATCTATGCGAGAGTAATTTGTGTTAACCTGCACACATTTTTAACTGTAAGCTATTGGGGACTAAAAGTCACATCTTATTCTGAAGGAATATAGGACGTTCACGGTAAAATGAGCACTTTTGAAAGCTCTGCTTAGGATATACTTGTATACACTTTGTGTAATCCTCCGTCTTATGTAAAATCAACATTGCTATGGGCCTCATCACTTTATTCACGAGTTGGTCAGATGGAACTGTAGAATTATTACGAAAGTACATACTGCACAGATTTTCTCTTTTTACACTTCGATGCATAAAAAAAAAACAGAAAGCGAAAGTATTAACTTTAAGTTATCACACAAAATTGTTACCTAACCCTTTTTATTCGACGTTAGGATATGGAACTACATTCCATATATCGTGGCCAACATTACTGGGCGAATGTGACTGAGTGAGCCAATTAAAATATATGGCTGCAGGGGCAGTGACATTTTTCTAAGATTTATATCTGAAGTGCTCACTTTATCGTGAATAGCGTGTAGTCACTTGTGACAGACACGGTTTGGGTCGCGAAATGTCGTGAACTCACGCCTCTCCGAAGATATGCCTGGCAGGGCTTACCTCTGACAGAGCACTGCAATGAAATATCTGCTCCTGCCATCCTAGCAGATCGGGTTTCGGTAAACCCCCCCCCCCCCCTCACCTGCTCCAAATACTACCGAGGTGGCAGCAAACTATTTTCCCTTTTCACTTTGATTCGCGGAGAGAGTATTCTCAGCTGTCACCACTGTTTGCGTGTTCCTACAGTCACAAAGTTGAAAGTTTTGGCATCGTGCACTTTCTACAGTAACTACTCTACTGGGAAGGGGAGCATGCGTGGAAAAAGGAGGCTGTAAATCGCAAAACCATTCCCAAAGAAAATGAACTTATGCCATGAAGACATGTAGCAAACACCGGAACTAACCCACTGGACATATATTGAAAAAGTATCGTAGTATTGCGATTACACATGACACTTTCCTTATGTGGTCTCAGAAACGGTTGACTGGAGCGAGTATGGAAAGTAGGGCCTACTGTCTTTATTTTTGTATAGTGAGTAATAATTTGCCTCGACTTTTTCATTACCGCCTAGTGTTCCAAAATTTGCCTAAAAAAAATTGCGTGACTACTCCAACTTAAGCAATGAAGGAGAGATGATTTTATCAATAAAATTTGTCATATTGCTTATCTCGGTTTTATGTCACACGAGTCCGATTTTTGTCGCTCCACCTCAAATACTCCTTGTGATTATTCCATACATGAATCTAAAAGTCTGATTGTCAATGGCGCAATCTTCCTTAATATTCACCACACGATAGTGTTTGTCAGTGTACACCCCACCTTATTTTTCACAACGAATCACGGAGTTTCCATATGAATTCTGGTCAACATTGTATAAAATTATCATTGACATGGGCCTTATCACTTTATTAGTGCGTTGGTAAAGTGAAACTGTAGAATTATTACAAGGTAAATATTTTACAAATTTGCTTATTCTTACATTTGTATCTATTAAAAAAAACAGAAAACAAAATAAATGTTTCCAGTATTCACGCATGTTTACATGGCACTTTTAATTCAACACCAAAATATTGAACTATTTTCCCTGTCTCATTGCCAAGTTTACTGAGCACATGCCACTGAGTGTGACCGTTAAAATATGCATGTACAAGTGAGGGGCAGTGATGATTTTCGAACGTTGATTTCATGAGTGCTAATTTAACAGTGAACAGCCTAAACCCATTTGGTATAGTAAAGTTGGGGTGTGCTTTTACCAAGTGGATGATAATTTGGTATTCCATTGCCAGGTTATACTACCTGCAAATTTTTGTTCTCCCCTAAGGGTAGTTCGCTATTCTTTTTTAATAAACACATTTGTAGCATAACTATATGTGGAATGTAAGGAGAAAAGTAGGTACAGGCTGTTCACAATAAAGTGAGCATTTTTGAAATGAGCCTTAGGAAAAAGTCACTACTCCTACCTGCGTATATTTTAACGGGAGGACTGAGTGACATGCGCGTAGTAAAGTTGGTAACGATGGAGGAGAAAGTAGTTCCATATGTTAACGTCAAATAAAAAGTTTTAGGTAACCATTTGTGATAAATTAAAATATTTCGATTACTTTAATTTTTTTTAATGCGTCGATTGAAAAAATTAGGAGTTTTTTTGAATAATTACTTTTCTAATCATTTTAAATTTACACTTGCCCGGCGCATGAAGAAAGCAATGAGGCCAATGGCAATGATAATTTTACATAAAACATAATGACACACAACGTGCATTCAAATAGATCATAAGAAGCGCTTTCAAAAGTGCCCATTTTACTATGAACATCCTTTACACATTACGTATTTAGGAAAACAACCCAACTCGTCAGACATAAGGTAATTGTTCAAAAGTTTGATTTAAAGAGTGTGAAGCAACCGCAAATAGACTATACATTGACACTTCGAGCAACTGAGCTGGAAAAGATACCAATTTAAGGTAGTGTGCTTTAGCGGTCTTTATTATAGTATGTTACACCTATTACGCTCTGATTTATTATATATGTTCATGGAATTCTGTTGTACAGTAAAATACACTTGTTTCGCTTTAAATCACGATAGTTTAATACTCCGGAATTTTACAATAAACACCATTTTCTCGTCTGCAACATGAAAAATATAACATTTGTATCGTTCACATGCAACTCTGAAACATATATAAATGTCTCGCGAACTTTGGTATTTCTCCCGGCCTGGGAACTTGCACTTTCTCATCAGGGTTCCATGTCAAATAAGGGTAGCGGGAAAGGTAGCATAATGGTGAAGTTATCACAGCTATTTTAGTGACATTTCGCATACTCTCGTATGCTTCTGTAATCCGTTTATACGCTGTAAGTAAATAATTGTGGCATTGTATTATTCCCATTATAATGAGTTTTAAATACACCATGTTACTATATTGGACCGTTTGGTGCTCATATCCGCCTCTCTTAAGGTTGAAGTAAAGCAACTACTTATGGAGCTTTGCGCGTGACTGTACAGTGTGAAGATCTCATAAAAATTACTACAGACAACATAAAAATTTTCAGAAAAGTTTGATTTATTCTGTATATGACAGAAAAATGTAATTAAATATTTTGCAAAATTATGAAATATTTTACTATAATATACTTTTTTAATGCAAAAAAATAAGCGATCGTGAGAGCCGGCATCTATAACAAATTTTAAACCCATTTCCGTTTTGAATGCTTCGGAAAGCAGAATTGACAAGAAAATCTTCGTCAAGAAAGATCTTCATAAAACTTACGGTGATCATGTGTAATAAAATCATAGTTATGATGCATCATATAAATTTAATAATTAACTTTATTTACGTCAGTTTCAGTCATAAATGTTTGTGACGAATGGACGCACATAAAATCAATTATAAAAAGGATTTCCTACATTATTATTACAATTCACTTACATACAATCACAGTTAATATTATGACGATATATTTTCTTGAAAATTCTGTTTTCTGAAGCATCCAGAATGGAAATATGCTTGAATTTAGTTAAAAATGCACTCTCTTTTAATTTTTTTTTTTACATTTAAGAAGTATATCTCAGTAAAATATTTCATGATGTTGCTAAATATATACACTCTTTTCCATATACATTATACATAGCTCTTTTCTGCCAGTTTTTATGGTGTCTTGTACTACTTTTTTGAGTGCTTCAAATTGTATAGTCGGGTGCAATGTGCTCCATAGGTAATTACTTAACTTCAACTTTAACATTTATGTTTTCATTGGTGGAATATCCACCATTTAAAAACCGAGTGGAATATGCGAGATGAAAATACCTTTTTAAAAGAGATTGTGTTCGTCTCAAATAAGTCATACATTGGTGCCGGCAGTTATTAAGGCGATGCATAATTTCGTAGCTCTGCGAGCGTGTCCTAACGCAACTCGCGAGTTCGAATTGGACCACGCCCCTGAGGTCTAGATGAAAATTGCGAACCCAATAAGTGGGATGATATGGACGCTGGGGAAACATCAAACGTTGTACTTTAGAGCTGGAGGTCCTGCTACAGATTAGCAAGGCCGGCGTCACCAACTTGTTGACTAGATTGTTTGATACAATTAAAGGGGGAGGCCAACGGGGCATAACCACACGTATTTACCACCAAGTCTTTTTAATGTATATTGAAGCTCAATACGCAACGCGTGAGCTCAGGTAGGCCAGTTTATTTTCTCATGAAAACTAGCAAAGATATCTCTTGCTGCCTTGTTACGCCAGTACAAACTAGAAACGAGAGTATCAAATATTATTTTCAAAGCATAGTTTGTAACTTACAATTTCAGTAAGTGTGTTTGTAAAATTCATCAATTCAGATAAGTTGTAACTTTAATACCTTAGCAATTCAGAGAGTGGTTAAAGTTACGAAAAGTTAATTCAATATAATATATTAGCTATGTTGGGTAACAAATTGCGAACTAAAACTTTAAACTTAGAAATTTTATTTGTTCTAAGAATACATATATTTGTGCACCAACTTTCACTGAAATTAAAATAAGATCACTATAAATACTCGAAAAATGTTTGTACACTAAATTCCACCTTCCCCTCCCCCATCCAATCAGAAGTAAAGAAATTGTAGAGCTTTTTTTATGTCAATGTAAGTGACTTCCGAGGCTAGAGCCAGTCTAATGTTATGGTGAGCAACGAATTTCAGTAGGAATGCACGCCAATTCGCAGCCTGTGTCCAGGATTCTTTGCTCTAGTACTTGCTTCTGTGCTACATAAACTGTTCAACTTATATGGCATTACATTGTTTAGGCTTTATTCTCTGAGTGCATGAAAATGTTATAACTCGAAACGAATTTTTGAAGAAACTTACATTTTGTAAATCAATATTCAAAAGTGGTGACGATCTTACTCTCTGAGTGGCGGAGAACAGTTTAAATACATACGAGTCAAGAAACTAGATTTCTAAATTGACTCCCATCAATTTTCCAAGTCAATTTATCTCTTAGTCTACAAGTTTAGTCTTTGTAACTGTTCATTGGCTACACTAATTACCAGCCATTTTTCTATTGTGAGAGGCTGTTTTTCATTCAGTCAATACAAATCTTGGTGAATTTAGGTTCGAAATCATTCAGCGTACTGTATTTAAGTTGAACGTGTCACAATCATGAAAGTAGATGACAAAAAATGTGTTTGGTGTATGCCTTGTCACAACACGAAAACACAAAATCACTGTGTCTATTAAGTTACGAACTAATTTTTTTATGTTCGAATGAAATATATATATATAAAAAAAACCAGTTCGCGTTGAAATCTGACGGCGAGAGGAAGTGCCATAAATTGAAAACATTTTGTCTTATCACACTACTCAAATATTGCATTATCACTCTAATTGTATTTGGGCGATATACATTGTAAATATATTTCAGTGAACTTCCTAAACTATATATTGATATTTTAAACCTTTATTGAGTTTTAAATTCATCACTCATCAAGTTGAAAATATAGGAATTTTGCGGAACAATTTTGGGTTTGGGTACTTCAACATGCAGTTAAATATTTCCGCAACAAATGAAGGAGAGCTACCACGCATGTTTGGAGGTAAAAATGTTTACCATTCGTGCTTTAAAAATACGCTAAGACAATGGTGTAGTAAATATGCGAACAGCTACTTAAAATGTATGGTTTTACACAGCTTCTAAGTTAGTAATGGGAGAATCACTGACGTCTGCTATCCGTGAAGCAGAATTCACATTGGTTCAGTTAGAGGAGGAAATTTATTTAAATACAGCCAATGTCAAAATAAGTCTACAGATGCGTTGAACATTTAGAAACACACTTCATATGCATTTTTCGCTTTTTCCCCGACATCCAGTGTGCACGGACAAGAAACGCTTCGTAAATGGACCACTGAAGTATTCTCTAGTATTGCTAAAGTTCCTCCAAATCATGCTAAATAGACATACTAATTATGAATTGACAACGTACCACATTCATGCAGCTAACTTTAAGAATAGTTTATACGATAAGTATTCTTACCAGGCATTACCAACAAAAAACATTTATCACTGTTTATTCATATTAATTATAAATAAAATATTATAATATATAGTTAAAACATAAGCAAATGTTAAATTTTATAAAATAACAAAACAGTTTTCTTTCAACAGACGTATAACACGGCTGTGGTATATGACACGTTTAGGAAACAACGACAAAACACGTCATACGTGGGGTGATATTTCTGAGGTTTGATATTAAAATAGTATGAAAATACGACGGGTAGTATATACTGTGACGGTAGTTGAGAATGTTGTCGGGACTGAGGAGAAAAGTCGCGAGGAGTCGAGAGAGGTGAGCGATGGAAGATAATGCTGAGGAGAGGCAGCGGTTCACGGTGGTGGAAGGGTTGCTGGGAAAGAGGGGAGGGGGGGGGGGTGGATCATGTAGTCTGGGGCCCGGAGATGGAGATGGAGGGACAAATTATTCGAGCGGCTGATAAGCCCGCAGTGAAGTGTCGAGAGCGGGTCGATGTGGAACTGCCGGAGTCGACTGTGAGGGGGTGAACGTTCGCCGCGACCCCAACGAGAAAGATGGGGGGGGGGGGAGGAGGAGGGAGGAGGGCAGTTACGTGTGGCGTAGGGGGTGACGTGAGGCAAGAGATGTCGGAATAAGAACCAGACGTCCCCGGGGTGAGTGAACTATCCTTCAGGAGGCTGCCGCCAGATCCCCCCCGCAATCCCCCCCCCCTTCTACACCCCACGTGACAAACGGCTACACTGGTACTTCTCTACAGCTTACGACCTTGAGGTCAGGCCACGATTTTTCCAGCTGTTCTGTAAGAACATGGCGAAGCCTGCTCGTCAGTCAGGTCCGATTGCGATGTCGGTAGTTATTTGGAGTGCTATGGACATTTCAGAAGCAAAAAGAGTTATTTATCAGCGATAGACCTTCTCACCACTATTATAAATACTTATATGTACGAAAAAAAATGTATTGTCAAAATGTGATGTAGCTTAAAAAAAAAAATTTATTGAAGTATATAGTTACATCATAACTAATTTTTTTTTATATAGTAGCGAAGGAAAAAAAAAGTATGAATTAAATACAAAAGTATAAAGCATGGGATTATAAATCAAAATGTCTCGAAATATAATTTTCTAGGATTGGCCTTAGAGAACAATATTTTAAACGAACTGTATATAAGTTTTGGACGTGAAGTACTCCTAAAAATTACCTTATTTGCCTAAAAATTACTTTATTTTGTGGAGTTATGATATTTTCGTCAATTTAAACGTTACTGCTCTTGAAACGTTAAGTAATATGAAATACCCAATTATACTCAAAACGTCTGGTGCAGTTAAACTGTGGAGCACATCCGTTTATATTTGCATAAAAATATAAATAGTTCAATAAACGTGCTTGTTGACCTTATACATTATAAACAGAATGTATGAATACGGCTTTTTTATTCTTGAAAATCGAATTTAAAAATTATTAACATTAGTTTCGTAGTTTTGTGTTCACTTTATTTTAAGTGATACGCTTTACAAATGAGTATTACGTGTAAATGCAGACATAAAGCGTAGTACCTAATTAAACAACTGCCACGTAATCTGCTCTAGATGTTATTGTTTCGAATCCGGTCACAATTTGCATTTCTAATAGGTAAAAAGCTAAATACTGAGATGCCCGCTTTTAAAATTTCAGCGAAATTTGGTTATTCTGCATCCATCGGATCTGGTATTGAAACTTCTCTACAAGTTGTGACTAGTGAGGGAAAATTAATAAATCATTTAAGATATTGTGGAGCTAAAATAGTAACATCTAAATGCTCTAGCTATTTCAGGTTTGAATCATTTTCGTAGTTGCTCTGTACTAAATAACGGTGCACTGACACGGTAGTTAATCTTCAGACTTGCGTTCGGGATGTTCTGTGATCCGGAACCGGTCCGGCCGTCCTAATTTCGATTTCTAATGGTTTCCCGAAACCACCCCAAGGATTGATCTTTACTTAAGTCCATGGCCCATTCCTTTTCCGTTCCTGTGTATCTGGCTGTGGGCAACTTGCTTTGTCCGTATTGCTGTTGGTGGGACTTCAAGACCTACCAACACAAACGACATACGATATACCCTGGTGTACGCGAACAGATGATAACAACCACCAGAGCGGGGTGGACGAGTACAGATGAAGCACGTTTCATTATGAAACAAATTGCAAAGTGTCTAACGTCCATAGTTAGCCCGCTAGTGGAAGTGGCAGTGTGCTGGGGACGGGTATGCAACTTAACTTCGTGTACTTGGCGTTGTAACGAGCCTGTGGTGCGCCGGTTAACATCGCTCAGTGCCGCATGATCTCGGTGTCAGTAGCGGTGCTATCTGCGTATGTATCTCCAGTTCCTGAGAACTTTGTTAATGGCATACTTGGAGCATGTTCCGCCAGGTGCTCTTGAGGTTATGTGGTTGAAGCAGGCAGAGGGTCTCGCCTAGTTTCGCCTTTGCCGCTCGCTGGCACCTCGGAGTGCATTACCTGGACCGGTGGATAGGCGAGGGAGGCCCCCGCATAATGGCCGCCACGCTCACCTGACGTCACGCCACCTAACGTCTGGCTGTGATTCCACATGAAAAAGATGGTGTACACCACACCACTCGACACGCAGATACGGACAGCAGTTCGACACCATCATTGTCGCGCTGGAAACTTTTGCTATGCGCATCGCAACATGATTCAGCCTTGCACTGTCCGTGTGGTCAGCGGTGGCCGACACTTTGAACAGACGCTGTGAGCCCCTCGCCTTCTGCCCGAATGTGTAAATAAATTGTTATTTCGTTGCACGTTCTGATGATTAATTATTGTGGTTGCGTATCCGCCCCTGCAAATTGCCATTGTCATCGTGGGTTAACTATGAACGATAAACAATTTGTTCCTCGATGAAATATGCTACATTTGTGCTCATAAACTTACTATAGTGTTTATTAAATTTTTTTTTGATTACATCGGGTATATATAATTATATTGGGGAAAAAAAAATTCAAAACCAGCCATTTCGATAAACAGAAAATACGTGGGAACTTCATTATGGAAAATGTTCTGGAATTATTCTTTTCCCCTACTAAATAATAACTGGAAAACCTGATTATAGCTACACGCAGCATACAAGTTATAATATTACATAAATGTATAAAGAGCTTTGGATTTCCTTCTTTAAAACAAATAATAAATACATATTTCCCAATTTTTGAGCACGATCTGCTAAACGATTTAGACTCTTCATCTACGTTGTTGGATCGGGGGGGGGGGGGGGGGGGGGTTATCGAAAGGATACATATTTCGTGCTTTATACCGTCAAACATGGACCTATAACCGCTAAAGGAGAACTCTATGTATAGTCGATTCACGGTTTCTTCACACTTTTTAATCAAACACACGAAAAACCACTCTATGTATGATGTGTTCGGTTATTTCCTAATTATGTTCTGAATCACAAGCATTTTATACCCGTGTTTATATAAAAGTGCATTACTGCTGATTAAATTAAAATTTACTTTAATTTTATTAATAAATTATTATATTTTAGTTATAATTAATATTTTATACATATTAGTGAAAAAATATGCGTGTTAGTAATGCCTAGTAAGAAATAGTTCTTGTGCAAAATATTACCACACCTAGTGCGCATGTATACAGTACGTTGGCACACTGGTGTAATTTCATAATATTTCTTTGCATGGGGCGGAGTAATATCCTGGAATTAGAACTTTGGCACGGCTTCAGAAAAGTTGGAAGTAACCGTGAATGGGGTATACCAAAGGATCTATTCTTGAGTTGTCGGAATGATCAGAATGTTCTGCAGACCATACTATTCAAAATTCAGAAAATAATATTCCGGTTATCAGTTAATCTTTGAAAACGACTAACGTTGTAAAGAAATCCTGGTTGTAACCAACGAAATAAGCGACGAGAATTACACGGCCGTGCCACATTTACCGACTCTAATAGTAATGGCATGCGCAGAAACGCAAATATATTGTGAAAATGAATTGAGAAGATACAGTGTTTATTATAAGTGTTAGGATAGCGTTAATGTTACTTAGAGTGTCTATGGACATGTATCACTCTAATCACATACAAAAATTTCGCATATGTTTCTTATTTATTCTTCCTGTATAATTAGTCTCGTGATGAGGAATTTTATTTTCGCTCTTTTCAGATTCATTAATGCTTGGAAGGCGAGTTATTGAAAATGTTTTACGGCACACTGTAACCGCCAAAAAGTAGTGTTTTGAATTACTTTCAAAGAAATGTGACGGGAAAAGGAAGCCGACTGATCCACATGCGGGACTCACCTGACGCTCGACACAGCCGGGAGAATCAACTTGATGAGACGAGGTGAGGATGTAAATTAACTGAATGCAGTGGAGTGGGAAATGGAAGAACTCCAAGAAAAGCCTACAGCAACTTCCGAAACGCTTAAAATTTTCAATAATCCAGGGACTGTCTTACCGCAAATCGAATACGAAATAGGGTTGGCGTAAAAATATTCAAAATATTAAAAGCACGAAATACGCACAAACAATAAGTAATTAAAAACTGGCGAAGGCTGCTCACGATAAAGTGAGCACTTTTGAAATCAACCTTACAAAAATGTCACTGCCCATGCCTGCATATACTTCAACGAGCGCACTGAGTGTCATGCGCCAGGTAAAGTTTGTAACGATAGATGGAAAGTAGTTCCATATATTAACGTCAAATAAAAAGTGTTTGATAACCACTTGTGGTAATTTAAATTATTTATTTTGCTTTCTGCTTTTTAATGCATCAATGTGTAAAGCTTTGAAGATTTATAAAAACTTTACTTTCGTAATAATTTCACAGTTTCCCTTGACCAACGCATGAACAAATTGCTGAGGCCCATGGCAATATTAATTTTACATAAAGCGGAAGAATACACAACGTACAAACAAGTAGATCTTAAGCAGGGCTTTCAAAAGTGCTAATTTTACCGTGAATAGCCTATAGCAGCTTTCGAATTTCACACTTTACCTCCTAAATCTTAGTGACTACCTGTGCCGCAGTATAGCCTGCTGGTCGCTGCAGCTGTTATGTAGAGTTTTTGAAATCCTTGTTTTTTGACGGAACTTCACACCTCGCAAATAGTTTGGAATGTACACGAAGAAACCGAAAAAAGTATGGAATATACTAACAAGAAAGTATAATAATTAAACGTTGTAAACAGTACCAATACAACGTGTGAAATTCAAAGTGTTAACAACAAAATAAAACCTTTTTCCCACATCACAAACAAGTAAACTCTAAAGAACAACACAATTACTGTAAATGTGTCTCTGACAAGGGAGGGTTTCTTTACACCACAGCTTAGAACCGTGTATGGCCTGCATGTGCATTGTGCAGGTCTCTAACATGCCGTGACATGCACGTAATCAGTGTGTTTATATCGTCTTTCGGAAGAAGGACTCATTCCATCTGGGCAGCTGTTATGAGATCTGGAAGTATTTGTGGAGGTTGTGGACAATGACAAACAACTTTGTCCCAGGCATTTTCAATGCGTTAATACGTTCTCTGTTGATCACAAATGAACGACACAACTCCTATCACCCAAGCCGCCTAATTGCACAATATTTAAAAATTTTTGTGAGGTGTATATTAAACATTCCCCAGTATCTTTACCTGCGAAAAGATCTCATTCCCCATACGAGAAAGTAATTGTAGTTACTGTGTTGTACATATTACTTCTGAGACCTCCAATACAGTTAGAACGATTCTTTCAGACTGCTGTATCGTAAAACATACTAACCTGGCACGAATCAAACTACGATAAGATAGCGTATTAAACTTTTCTACAGATTTTTCAAAAATAAAATGATATGGTTACCGCTGTGTGTCCCATGGGTGTACGCAACACTACGAGAACACGCCACTGCATTTCAGAGCTTTTAACGTAGCGGTGATGCCGCTGTTTAAGCGCGTGGGAGTTTAACCCTTATAGTGCCCGCGCTTCTCGGCTGTAAAAGGAGACAATCTATCTATCTACCATTAAAGACTTTCATTCACGGATAAATACGGCGTGTATAGGAAACATGTGTAAAAACTTGTACATGTGATTCGTGACCGGAAAAGAGGAATATGTATATAGAACACCCATGGTCCATCTCAAATAATAAATGCTGTAGCAGCCCCTAAAGGCGATGGGCGACAAGGACATTACGTGGGATATAAGGCAAAGTACTTGCGTTAGAAGAACACCAATTGGTGGTACGCAGCAAGTAAACCAAGATCTTGGATACACGGTAGGTATATTCCGTCGTACACACCTCCATAATGTAAATAATAGGAGTTGGCGCCCTGTGATTCCCAGTAACACGTACCCCGTAAGGTTAAATTGATTGTGGATACCATAAGATGAAACAGGACGACGTAAGTATAGGCTGTTCACGGAAAAGTGAGCACTTTTTAAGGCCCTGATAAATTTTTCCTTTCATCTAATTTCCATCTTCCTGCTGCTTTTTAATATAAACATTTTAATGTGACCAATAAACACAGTGTATACATTTCACCACCGACAAAATGTTATGCCTGAGGAGGCAAAAATATATATTTATTACTGGTTAATGCATTTTGGGAGGGCGTTAAAAAGTGCTCACTTTATCGTGAACAGCCTATAGCAATTAAGGCCCCATTGATGCAACTCTCTAGGACCCACCGTTTCCGTTTAAATCGCAAACGAAGGGTACAGTGGTAGCAATAGCATGGCCTAGTGAATAGGCAACCCTTCTCGCACCTGGAGGAATTCAACGGGGAGTCCCCGCCGAGTGCGTGAAGAGAGTGTGGCGACAAGTAAGAGAGAGGTCTTGTGAGCCGATAAAGGTGATTGAGGTGAGTAAATAGCTGCACCTGAATGAAAGGGCGGGGCAAACGGGAGAACCCCGACGCGAATCGATTTCAATTCTCGGCCGGGTCATCCCCGGATGTTCGTGTGTGGGCATCGTGGCGGACGATGCTGCTGGTCGGCGGCCATGCTAGGCCGTGCTACTGCTACAACTGTACCATTCTTTTACGATTTAACCGGAAACGTTGGGTCCTAGAGAGTTGCAACAAGAGGATCTTATTTGCTACTTACGCCGTCCTGCTTCATCCCATGGTATCCGCAATCAATTTAACCTCACGATGTACGTGTTGCATGCAATCAAAGGGCGCCAACCCCTATTATTTATATGATGGTGGTGCGTACGACGGACCATACCTACCGTGTATCCGAGATCTTAGTTTACATGCTCCGTATACCGATTTGTGTTCTTCTAGTGCAAGTTATTTCCCTAATAACTCACGTAATGTCCTTGTCGCCCACCGCCTTTAGGGGCTGTTACAGCCCTTATTATTTGCGATGGACCATGGGTGTCTATCAATCTTCCTCTTTTCCGTACGCGAATCACGTGCTCGAATTTATACACGTGTTTCCTATACACGCTGTATATCGTTTTATACGCTGCAAACATATTTAGTTCACAACGGTTTTATAATTGGTTTGACGCCCTCTCGAACATCGGCACCGATAAAATTGTATTTGTGCTTGACGTCACTGACATCAGCCTTATATCAGACTACGGAATATGGCCTGAACTGCAAATGATAGTTACCCTCTCGCAAGCGGCTTCTATCATTGGCAGCTGTCTTCTACTATGTACAGTGCAAGCAATTTAAGCCTCTTCTTGTTTACTGTTGCAGACATAAGACACTGTGACTGAAAGAGTTAATCCTCTTCCCCAAATCCCCTCCCCCCTCGCCGACTACGATAAATACACTTATCGTCATTAAAATTGCTGCCCCCACAAAAAAAGTAACTTATATGAATGAAACGTGGTGTCGGGTGTTCACGGTAAACTGAGTACTTTTGGAAGCCCTGCATAACTTATATGCGCCTTCTTGTATGCGCATAGTATGCCTGCCTACATTATACAAAGTCGATATTGCCATGGGCCTGAAACACTTTGTTCATACGTCAGTCAAGTAAGAGTGTGAAATTGTTTGAACAGTAAATATTTAACTAACAGAAAGCCAATTAAACAGTTTTAATAGTGATGAGCTTTTACCTAACACATTAAATTTAATGTTAAAAATTGAATAATTTTCCCTCCGTAGTGAACGACTTGGGTGCATGTCACTCAGGGTGCCCGTTAAAGCGTGTGCAGTTAAGGGAAGTGAAATTTTTCAAAGTTCGATTTCAAAAATTCTTGATTAACCGTAAAAAGACAAGGGAAGGTATGACAATGTGAGGAAAGTATATGACTCACGTTTCGCGGTCGCCGTTCCGACTCGTGCTGTTGTGTTGGTAGCACTCGTTCAAAGTGCAGTGTACTCGTTCAAAGTGCAGTGTGCCTCGGAGACAAGTTCGACAGCAAGAACAGTAGTGCTGCGGGAAGCGGGAGGATCATGGCGCCGTATTGCGCGCCATGCTGGTCGTGTGAATATCACTGTAGTTGTTGGTGCCGGTGGATAGAGAAAGGCACGTAACTGTTATGTCCGCGTGAACGCGTCTTCAATTACATCGTCACCTGAGCCCGCCCCTATCACTTAAGTACAAAGCCGGAAGACGGTTGCTGCAAACGGGGCTTGCCTCGCCAAACGCTGGTAAGCGAGTACCCCCACTACCAATCAGGAAGCAGGGAGGATTGCAACATGCGACGCAAATATCTGGCGTTACGGTGTGGCGGGCGGCGTATTTCTCCGTAGTGACGCCGACCAGAATGGAGGACCCCAGGAGCTCGCTGTACCGTTCGCCGTAACTCAACATCATGTACAACAGCCTCGGAACTCAACACAAGGTGGGACAAGCCCAGTTACTTGCAGGCTCTCGTTAGGTCATCATAATTATATACACACTGCTCCACCGATAATACATAGCTTCTTGCAATTGTAATGTTCTGTTAACACACTAATAACCCGGCTTTATTCCAGTTAGTCTTCTGTCTCTATTATTGGCCTGCTATTAGCTCTACCTCTGGCTACAGCCCCATAGTGCATCTAAAACCATAAACCCCCCGCATCCTTTAATTACAAGTACGGCCAGAAGGTCTACTTCGTAACAACACACGACATACAGGAACTGGGAGACCGAACTGAACCGCAACTAAAGAGAACAGGATGGATAGCCCGACATGCATGGAGTGGCCCTACAGCCACGTCTGCGGACATTCAGAGAGCAGCGATGCCCACTCTGCAGCATTCTGCAAGTGCCACTACTCACATCAAGTCGCCACAGACTGGAATGGTGTGATGACCGACTGTCGTGGAGCCACGCCGTGTGGCAGCGGGCAATCTCCAGTGATGATTCCCGCTTTCTGCTTGGTGGCGACGACTAACTTATGCCTGGTTCACATGCACGCCGATCATGCCGAACACACGGAGTGGAAAACTAGGACAGCCAATCAGAAGCCGTCCGCAGTTTGAACCAGGGTTTCTCCATGTGTGGAAGCAACGTGAGAAGTGACAAAACGAACTGTTTGCTGTCACGCGTTGAAAAGGTCTATTAGGCTGTTCACGGTAAAATTAACTCTTTTAAAAGCCCTGCTCATGATCTACTTCTATGCTCGTTGTGTATTCTTCCGCCTTATGTAAAATTAACATTGCCACGGGCTTCATCACTTTATTCTTGCGTCAGTGAACAATAACTCTGAACTTTTTAGAAAAATAAATATTTTACAGATCTGCTAATTTTTACACTATGGTGGATTTAAAAAAACAGAAAGCAAATGAAATGATTTAAGTCATCACAAATAATTACCTTAAACTTTTTATTTGACGTTAAGGTATGGAACAACTTTCTATCCATCATTACCAACTTTACTGGGCGCATGTCACTCAATGCACACATTCAAATATATGCATGCAGGGGCAGTGACTTTTTTCTAAGGTTCATTTACAAAGAATTCACTTCATCGTGAACAGCCTTTATAGTGTCATGGTGTGGGGTGCATTTTATACGATGAGCTATCACACGTGAATTTTGACAGGCCAACGTGTACATTCGTGAGATCCTGCAACAGTGGCTCTGCCGTTTGTGAACAAGGCGTCAGTGCTCTATTCCAACACTAGGACACTCGTCCTCAAACCGCAGTCATCTCAAGAGCGTGCCTTGTAGCCAGGGATAAACTGTTATAGCCAGCCGCATCGCCAGACCTCTCCTCGCATGAAAATGTGTGGTATGTAATTTTGGAAGTTATATCGCGACTTCACTGCTACCGCAAAATTCGCAGGAACAGCGAGCAAATATTCAAGCTACACGATATACAAGTCGCTATTGGGGACTCTTAAAACTCTATTCCCGGCGTCTGGTGGAATGTGTTCGCAAACATGGCAGTCCGACTTCATACTGAGAGATTTAAGAGTAATGTATTAATATTGCTCTTGCCAGTCTCAATTGCTCTCTCATTGGTTCGCGACTCTTCTCGCCCTGACTTCTCATTGGTGAGAGAGTGCTCATGCGCGACTTCTTGGTGGAGGGAGACTTCTCCCCACTACAGTCATGTTGCTTTATTATGCCATGCACGGCCTGAGGACGCAAGACTTCAGCAGAGGACGCCTGAGCTGCGCTGAGACTCCACCCTCCTTCATCACAGTGACTATAGAATGAAGTTGCTTCTAACCGAGATCATATTTTGTTTTATATCAACAATTCCCATGGCGTCTTCCGTCACATCGCTAAGTAAGTAGATGTATAAATAAAAGTGTAATCGTTTCAATGCTTGATTTAATTAAATGTGTTAAATTGACTTAGATATTATCTTATTGAGTGTTTGTGCTCAGCCCTAGACCTCTCGGACATCACAAACTGGTGGCAACGTTTTGGATAGTTACTCCAGACGGCTTTAACTGAACCCACTTCGAAGGGTTATGGGTTTATATGTTGTAGGTGATAGGCGATAGGTGTTAGGTCGTTGAAAACAGTGTTAGGTTTTCCTCCGACGAATTGAAATTCAGTTGTTTTATTTTATTCGCACGTTTGTTATGAATGCGAATCGTGAAGTTGAAATTGAGCTGAGCAGTGTTGCTGAGTGGGACTTTTTAACGTGTCCTGAAGCGTTTAGGATCGTACGCATTTCAGTTGAATCTAATACGATGGTTTCTGAAAGAGGAGATTTGCAGGATTATAACGAACACGTGTACTGTGGGAAATCATATCGTGTTAATGTTGAGTATATCCACGGACCTATGACTAACAGAGAAACTGGTAATGTTGATTGTCACGTAGATTTGGAAGATATAACACCGCACACTTGGGTTAGAGTTGAATATTGCAGAAATTATCTGGATTCATCTCCACTTCTTTGCTGTATTTTGCAAAAGCATTAAAGCGTTATGCTAAGACGATTATTATTTTTTCAGAGGCAAGAATGGAAGGTAGTAGAGTTTACAGTTTTGACAATCTACGTAGTTTAAACTAGTAGTACTTAGGCATTGAAGGTATTCATATAAATTGATACAGACATTTTTTTCAAAAGCCCACAACTTTTGACTTGTCTTAAGTAGAGCCATTTCGTGCTAAATTGAATGCGTTAACTATAGGTTCAGTATTGGAAATAGCTTTCAAGGGAAAACCAAGCGATCTTTTCCGACTCCCGCATATAAAGTATACAAGTACGAAAATTCTTCTGGACGGGTAGTGTTGAAAATTGAAATTCGTATAGCGAATAGGTTCATACCTCGAGATTGTGTTTATCCAGAATTTGAGATAGAAAGGCTTGACATAGTTGCGAACACAGAGCCTTCGACTTCGCAAGACGCGAACGTTGAACGCGAGCAAGCGTCTACTAGTTCTTCATGTTCGGAACATATTGCAGTTCCTAAGAGAGAAAATTTGAACACGATTCATGAAAATAAACCTACAAGTAGTAGTACTCATTATGATACTCCGAATAAACGGACTCACGATCGTAAGACTTGGATACCTCTTTCGAAATTGAATGAATAAAATTTAATATGCTATAGTAGTACCTTTCTAGTTGACATGGAGGACGAAAGACGTCGTCAACTAGCCCACGCGATACCAGTACAAGCTCACGTACTAGCTCAAGTTAAAGATTTGGCGGTTATTTCATTAGTAAAAAAATGGACAGGCGAAAAAGGTTCGTTAACGGTACACGACTTTCTAGAAAGCTTAGAAAGCGCAGGAAGCCTAGGAAAACTTTCAGATAAGGACAAAGTAAAATTACCAAAAATTAAATTGAAAGGTTTAGCGTCGCGTTTTGTTGCGAGATTTCCTTGATTAAGAGGGGACAAAACATTGAAAATATTGAAAGATGTGTTGAACGTCAGATTCAAGGAAAATCAGCCATTGAAATTTAACTATTACATGCTGCACAATGTTAGGCAGAAACATAATGAAGATGTGCAGATATTTGCAGATAGGTGTCGTAAATTATGTGAGAAAACAGTTCAGCATTTAGATGAGCCTGAGAAACAGGAAATTTTGAATCAGGAAGCTGAAAAAGACGTTATTAGCAGCTTTCACTGATGTGTTACAAGGTAACGTAGGTCATCAGTTAAGATATAAGATACCACAAACCATGGACGAAGCTGAATGCATGTCTATAGCGTTAGAGGTTACAGATGCGTATCAGGAACGCAAAACAAAATTTTATGATCCCCAGAGTAGGAGAAAGGTGTATAACATAGTCTCCCAGCAAACAAGTGTGGCACGGGGTAACGCGAAAAGTGTCGAAAATACTTTCATTAACAGAGGTTTTGGAAGAGGCTATAACTCATGTAATCGTGGTTCGATTGATAGCAGTAACAGTAGAAATAGTTTATCGGGAGCAGGTGTTTCTCCCAAGAACATGAGTTACAGACAAGAACAAGGTAATAAATGTAATATTAGAAGTTTTAACTGCGGACGTTTTGGGCACATGATCAGCAAATGCCGAAGTTTGGGAACCCCACAACGAGCCCAAGTACCTAGGAACGTAGAGCACGGCATTACAAAAACTAGCGAAAATGTAGGTAGTAATCACCCAAACGCGAGAAGCAGTGTGTCACCACATGGCGGTAATTACAGTTGTAAGGGAAAAGAGACCATAGTATCAGTTCTTGTCGAGGGCCAGTCTCACTCGTTCTTAATTGACACAGGGTCCGATACATCTTTCGTTAGACATAGAATCAGTGGGAATATTATCGATGAATCTCAGTTAGGAGCGAAAGGCATAACTGGAGACTCTCTCCAGATCGCAGGTACCCCAGTATGTAGAGTTGTGGGTAAATGGTCAATGTCACCCATATTGATTCCATGCGTGCACATCAGAGCTTCCTTTCGAGGGAATACTTGGAACCGATTTTCTCCGCTATTATGATGCCAGAATTGACTTGAAAGAACAATCATTGTATCTCAAAAATACGTTTGATTTAGATACATATAATTAAATAACTTGCATAATTGAGAAAGAGCAGCGGAAACAAACTGAGAGCCTATCCATCTGTGAACTTGTATCCAGATCTGTGAACAGTAATCAATACAATTAATTGAAAATGACACAGCACACGATTCTGCCACCAAAATCGGAGACAGTGATAGATGTTGCTTTCCACACGGCGGGTTGGGACGCTGACTCGAAATTTGCTTCTTATCGAACCGACATTGACGAATATATCAGGTATCCCTGTCGCAAGGGCAATATGCAACTTAATTCCTACCGGCAAGAGCCTCCCAGAGAACGGGATGTATTGTAGGAGCAGTACGGCTAGAAACTCTGTAGGGACATGTAATAGATTAAGTGAGACGAATCTGGAGGACGGGGTGAACGACCATCAGGGTACCTATGTAGTTGAAAAGAAGGCACTTATGAGGGTGAATGACCAGTGTGTTATCCCCTTTGTTTCGGGTCAAAGGAATGCGTCCCAGTGTTTAGTTCCTCATCTCGATCAAGTCAAAGGGGGCAAGAGGACATGTTGTCCTAGTCGCGCGGAAGATGCAGGAGCGACATGTGAAGTAGGTGGCCATGTCGAGAGGACTACTGACTGGGTAGGTCAATTTGAGGGTTCAAGAAAACCTCACAGTGAAGGTTCAAGAAAACCTCACAGAGCGTTAGTAAAATCAGTAAGGGCAGTGACAAAAATCGTGAACATTACTAATGAGACACTCGCCGTGCCAAAGGGTGCGGTAATAGGATTTGCCACACTTGTTAGTGACGTTTCTGGAGTACTATGCGTAAATAGCGTACCCCGAATATCCGAGAGAAGTTGTATAAGTCTTGCATCTTATCAGTTGCGAGTTCAATGCGAAAAACTAAATGAGAGGTGTATTGGTTTGCATTGCAGATTATACCATAGGCGCTGGCGTGATTCTGGTCCAAGAAATAGACGCCGTATTAACAGGAGACAGATGTACAATAGTGCTAGACATACCCATAAGAAAATTGGAGAGTATTAATCACGAATTTTGGAATCAACTGAACATAATTAAAGGGATGAAGTTTTCTGGAAACCAAAGATCTGGTTCCTGAAATGGCGCCTGTGTGAGACACTGACAAGGTGTTCACGCGCCTGCCCCCCATGTCGGAAGGTAGCTGAGACCACAGAGCCTGCCCAACTTCCCGAGGATCAAGCAGATGCCATGGAGATGTGCGCTGTTTCGAGCACAGTTCCAGCCCCACAGCCGACATCGAGGATGACAGCCACTACTTGCTTCAAGAATTCCATTATACGTCGAAGTGATTAAATGTTGATGGCCAGAGGCAAAATTAAAATAGAGTCAGTGAAAAGAAGAGTACAGTGCGCGGAATTTTGAAAATTTATTGCTACATCAAGTAATATTACACTAGGAATCCGATATTCCAGAGAGCAACAAACATAAAATGTCCCAATGTGTTTATTCAATTGCATTATTGTAATATAATTATTGATATTTCTTTTCTTCTTCTAAAATAAATATTACTTAACTCAAGTATGAAAACATTTTTTAAACTATTGTAAGCTTAATGAATGAAAACGAAAGACATCCTAAGATTAATAAATGAACACAAGCTACGTTGTGTTATGAACATATATATTCCACAAAATTATATTTCTTTGTTCAATTACTCCATGAACATTAAAAATAAATGATGATCGAACTATTTAATAGTCTTGGTATGCAAGACAGAGCTGTGCCAAAAATTTGTAATAAGTGTTGATGTTTAATGTTATCCAATATGTATATTGTGTATGAAATTTTTTTCAGCTGCACTTTGGAAAATTGCAAAGGCAAACTTAAATAATGAGGACGGTGACATGTTCCTCCCAATTTTGAGTTCAGTTAATTTTAAAGTTATTTGATGAAATAGTAATTAACTCCTTCCCTTTTATTAACTTTTGTAATTCACTTGACCACGAGTATAGAAGCAATTTCATAAAGCTTGGAGAAATAAAACTCCTGTGTCAACATCGCTGCTATAACAATGGTTGTTAGTTGGTCGACCGGAAACCTGCATTTCCGTTGCTGGCGAGTCCACAACCTGTTATTTCTGATAGAGAATTTGAACTCTATACTTCAACCAGCTTCACTTTGATGACCAACTCACATATAGCTTCAGCCACATATCTTTCTAAAGTTTTGTTCAGCCCGAACAAAACTTTTTTAAAAGAGGGAGTGATGTAGTGCCGCGGGCACTACGCCAGCTTTCCAGTTCAGAGATAAAACATTTTAATGAAGTATTTTCTCAACTTATCAAGTTCTGCGGTGCCTAAGACAGGAAGCTGCATCTGCTCTAATACTGCCTGCGGTGATTTCAGCACAGCGTGACAGCAATTGCTAACCACTTTAGACGGGAAATACGTCCTGTTTTTCACGATATTTTAGTCCCATGACTCCTGAAATTACGCGTTGTATCACGCGCTATTTTCCCAACACATGATTTCGATACCACATTTTGAGGCCGTGTGCAAAGTTCCAGTTCATTGGTTGACGCCCTAACCTTGCTCTCTTATTGGTGGGTGACTCTACTCGCCCTGACTTCTCATTGGTGAGAGACTGCTCATGCGCGACTTCTTGGTGGAGGGAGACTTCTCCCCACTACACTCATGTTGCTTTATTATGCCATGCACGGCCTGAGGACGCAAGACTTCAGCAGAGGACGCCTGAGCTGCGCTGAGACTCCATCCTCCTTCATCACAGTGACTATAGAATGAAGTTGCTTCTAACCGAGATTGTATTTTATTTTATATCAACAATTCCCATGTCGTCTTCCGCCATATAACCAAGTAATTAGATGCATAATTAAACGTGCAATCGTTTCAGTGCTCAATTTAATTAAATGTGTTAAATTGACTTAGATAATTTCTTATTGAGTGTCTGTGCTCAGCCCTAGACCGCTCGGGCAATAATATCTAATCAATTAACACATAAATATTTTCTAATTATATAAAATATAAATATATTTAACTATCTTTTATTTGTAACACAATACTGCATTAAAGTTCTTATTTTACGTCTGTTTTTCACTGAATTAGAAAAATAAATAAATAAATTCCTCTAACCCCCGTCCGGATGAAAGAAGGTTTTTTTTTCCGATGCGAGCACTCGTATGAAACTGATGATGTGAATTTATTTAAACTCACAAAGGATTTTGTTGACCAGAATTTGAGAGCTTTGAACAGTAATTCCGTTTTCCTCGTCTTCCGGATAGAGCAATATTCGATATAATCTTACGCATCTATCACATCAGAAATATAAGATTTTTAGATATCTTGTTTATTTAAGATTTTATGAAGGAAAGTTTGGGTGACATAAAATAATCTTATAACTCTAAGTTGTTTTAAATATTCAAAAATAATTGCACCAACTATTTCAGTTCATTGCTTTTAGTTAATTATTCCACTGATTTCGTAATAGAATAAATAGGCAACGTATTGTTTATAGTTTCACAATTTTAATCTGATAGCATTTCTAGTTATATTTTCCAACGTGCATAAAAATTAACACTCGGTTGGTGACAGTGAGAGTCCTACACTTTAACTAGGTCGGAATGTGTGCATTCGTGGAGATATGGAACTTAGCATTTACTATCCACGTGAGTTGAAAAGTTACCTAAATTGGAGATATAATCAGGCGCATTTTCTCGGTTGAATCGGTAACAACGAGGTGGTTTCGCGCTCCTGTTCACCATTTTGTTGTGAACGCACGCTGATCGGGGTAATCTGCGATCAACATTTTTGGCTGACGCAGTCAGAGGCACGTTAATAGATTTGCTCACCATATGTTGATGGTTGCTGCTAATCGTTTTGAATTCCGGGATCCTCTCATTGCATTTGCAACTTGCATTATCACATGCTTGCCTTTTAATGTTCAAAATGGATGAGTATTCGGTAGTTCAAAATTTAGATGGTACCTTATTTCTGTACGAAAGTTGGAAAGTTTTGTTGAAATGTGTCGGAGGTGAGTGTTAAAACTTGAATAACATCAATCTGTACTCAGTGCACGCACTCTTGGTTTAATTATGATATTTCGAGTCTTAGTGAAGTTTTAACATATGTTTTTCTTCGTTCTAACTCGAACTGCATTTCTGACATGTGAATGATATTGTTTTGAGGTGAGAAGTATATGTTACTATATGCATTCAATTACATTAACACGTCCGTAATATTCCATGTTTATTTTTGACACAATTATATATTTTGAAGTTCCCTCCAACTGAGAATCGCCGTCTGTGTTTACGATAAGCATTTTCTCGATATGATCATTTCGTTGTGAACGCTGGTGACCAGCCTGTTACCAATTCAATAGCAAAAATTCGCCTAATCATAGGGACGTGGTGGTGTAGTGGTCAGTCTACTCGCCTCACGCCACGGCAAACCAGGTTAGAATCCCAGCGGGGTCGCTCCCGGATTTTCGTGCCGGACGATGCCGCTGGTCAGCGGATTTTCCCGCGGATCTCCAGTTTCCATCGATGCTCCATTCTCACCTCGCTTCACTCTCATCGGCTCTCAAGACCACGATGTTAAGAGCCACCCAAATGTCTCTCCACTATACTTGTTCAACAAATCTTATCCTGTTTTGTGTACTTATGTATACCGATTGTTTTCAAATTTGTGTTATAATTAAAATTACTTAACATAATTAATTTTTTTTTAAACTAGAATGTCATGAAAACTGCAACAAACAATTATAGTTTTAACATTGGCTTTCCGTTAAGTTACTCTAATGAGTATCAATGAGTGCAATTACTTAAGTATTTATTAACAGTCTTGACGGGCAAAAACTACTATAACCAACATCTACGGCCAAGAATTTGACACCATCTAAAAACCAATGAAAACGTGAACTGAGATTATGGTACCGTGAGCTATTATTGACTCGCAGTAAACCATTAGAAATTCATACACTTTCACGGCTATAGCAGAATTTCTTTCATACTACACTGTTAATAATTATTTTGCTTCATATTTAGAAATGTTTTTTGTAGATAAAGTCAAATTCCCGTTAACAGAAAATATTGGGAGTTGCAGTAAATTTTTGTTTAAATAATTTACACAATTATGGGTAAATTTAATTTAGGAAATATAAATATTTTAATTCAAAAGAAATGTTTCGTGACAGAATATGAAAGTATTAATTTTATTTTTAAAACAGGTAGTTAATTTTGTTTTTACAAAATATGTTTTACATTTTTCTACATAAAGATTTTTCTGAGTGAAATCCCATAAAATGTTCTTCAGTGTAGGTGAAGTTTCATATAGTTTGCAATAATGGTATATTCAACAAATATTTTAAATTGTTGCGAACTGCTAACTTTTTTTGAATGGCAGTATTCTTCTTGCTGGCTGAATTTATGGAAGGGTAAATTATTTTGCTCAGCCATTTATCACTTCTCTGACACCGGAATGAAATTCAGGAACGAAAACAATTTTGCGTAAGAAAATTTCCTGAATATCTCTTCGCTTCAAAAGGTGCATATATTACAGCGTTTTTGGAATTGTTATTTTCACAAACTTTAGTCATGTTAACCGTCAAAAGGGTCCGTTCACCTTATTTCATTCATTTGTGTTAATCGAGAATTTCAAAAACCTTTGCTTAGCACACTCTTTGCTGCCCATTTGTATTCTTCAACCATTTACATTGTATTTTATCGGATGGTTTTATTTATGTATTGATCAAGTGCAACAGTGAAAATATTCAGACAATAATTTTACACACATGCAGATGTTTATTCATATTAGCTTTCTGCAGAGATAAACTTAATAAAAATACTTCAGTGAACACAGAATTTTAATAAGCTTTTGTAAAAACGATGTTACTATATGTAACCAATTTTCTTACATATCTGCTAACCTTCAGAAAATAAATTGAGCATTAAAGTGCACGGAATTGCGTGATCTAGACACACGGCAGCAGCTGGTGAGCAAGAAAGTGGATGGTTAATATCAACTATGTATGATTTGGATACAAATTTTTAGATTTGGGGTGGGGGGGGGGGGGGTATTTGAACATTATCAATAGCATCTTCCAAGAAAATTATAAAAAGATTTAGTCCAATCAGACATATTTCTAGCAATAAATAGACATACATGTAGAATTTCTACAGTCTCTCACAGAAAAAGACAAACCTCTCTATTTTAAAATTCCATACACTTAATTATTTATGATAGTGGGACTATTAAACATTTTATCGTATTAAATACATTACGTATATGCTTTTTGCCAGCATCGATAAAAACGTATATGTTTTGTTTACATTCGACTTGTACAAGAAAGATTGTGAAAAATAGGACCGCCACTACATGGCACTAGCTAGTATACAAGCTCTTGTGAGCTAGTAACTAGCATACTCGGCAGGCGTTCACATGATGCAATTCGGAGTGTGCAAGAACGTGCTCACTTTCTTGTACAAGAAATATGTCCGTGTGCACAAAGCTGAAGAGTAAGACTGCGAGGAATACGCCATCCGCTTTAAGTCAAGATCATGCTAGCTGTACTGTGGCGAGTTCATGCCACTGTATTGACTGAGAATATTTTGTGATGCAAGACCAATGCATATTCTTGGCTGGATTTACAGTTAATTCATTGCTGGTGGTCCAAAGAGTAACATAATTAAGTTAATTGTTAACATTATCGATTAATGCCTTTACGTTACTTAAGGGGGCTGAAGAATACAGATGTATGTCGTTAGCATATTTTCAAAAATTTCAGAGATCATTTATAGAAATAGAAAGAAATGTATCGGCCACATAAGAACCCATGCGGCCACCTGCAACCAAATGACCTTCATGACTCTGTTTCCCGTCTACCACAATACTGCAGGCTATCATATGGGTACCGCTGCATCCAGTAAACGACTTTGCTGCATAAATGTAAATGCGAAATGAATTTATGAATTAAAATACTGTGACTGACCAAGTTAAATGGTTTGCTGAAATCATGGAATGCCAGCATCGTAACATTGTCGTTTGTAAATTACCAATCCAAAATCACAAAGAATGTAAACGTAATAGACGTGCTGTGTTGTAGTGTGGGCAAGCCATTGCTTCGGCGCTTGCGTTAACCCACCAGCGGACGACAAATGAGAGCGAGGTCACGAAGGCGAGGCTCCACCGTGGAAGTTATCACGGCAGATCTGACAGTTTGTACACAAAAGTAATTTATAATGACTGCAGAGCTGCGAACCTGGGTCTTGTCTTACCTCACCAAGCAGACGACGATACAAGATGGGCCAGATGAGGTTCGAGCCGCTGTGATCGAACTAGCACTCAGCCTTCGGCAACTCCACAAGTAAAGCCGTCCAGCAGGGTCGTCCAATGGACGCATTAGCTAGATACGTGGCCGTTATGTAATAAACAGTAATAATGCAGATAGTTGGAATACTTTAACGTAACACCGTCCCCCGGTGCAATATAAAGTAATTCAGATATTATCTAAGGTGTAGTTTGATCTATATTGTAACAGATTGATTATGGTTTTAATTAAATGACGGAATGACTAAGTAACGTGTTCGAACTCTGAGATTCGTTTCCCACAAATAGCTTCTTCGGTAAGCCCTTAAGGCAAATCGTAACAACATGCTGTGTTTTGGGTTAAATTCCTAGCAATGAACAACTAATGGTTTGTTCTCATTTATATACTGATATTTTTGCTAATGAACCATATATGCCAGGGTATTAGAAAGCTAAGGCAAATGGCTCATTCGCCGAAATTATCTACTAGCGTAGTTTTCAAATGTTTGGGAATTATTTTGACTCTTACATGTTTCCGGGTAATTGGGAAAATATTTACAAGTAATGAATTGTTAGAAATTTCTGTAAAGGAAGGGAAGACTCTCACAATAATCAACTTTAGGCCCTACTAGGATAATACTTACCTTATCCACTCCCAGAGCTTTATCTTTTATTCGCATTATCGACTTATGTATGCCCTCTGGCATTATGGCGAAGAAAGTGAATTACACACCATTTCTGACCCCGGGTGCATTCCTACAGTCATGGGCAGTATTAACATTCAAATATGATACGTGCGCATTGAAAGTATCAGGTGAAATATCTACTTGCAATATTTCTGATTGTTCACAGAAACCACTTTCAAATAGACGAAGTTTTCGCCACAAAATTCTGGAGACCTGCACGATTTTATCGTACTCAGTGAGTACTGCAATTTTATCTTCCTTGCAGACTGAGTACATTTATTTCGTAGCTTTCTGTGTGCCTCGAAACTGTCTGTTGTTGAACTGCCGTTTCTCAGGTCCCGTTTAAATATTGAATGTAAATTAGAACGGACTTTCGTGAGTTGTTTAATATCTTGAGTCAGGCTTGGACTGGGTCGTCTTGAATCATGTATTCAATAACACGAACAAACATGTAAAAAAAACTCGTAACATTCCGATTTATGATCACCGTTTAATAATTTACAGAACTAGAATTTATCACATCGTGCAAGAGTTTTTACTCAGCATCGTATTGCAGTTTTTATATGGTGTGAACATAGAAAAATGTTATAGTCTCTTTTTCGCTATGGCATTTGGCGTTTATATCAGATCTCGTAAAGAGAAAGAAACTTGTATTAAATGGTGGTGAGATATTTATGGTACAGCGACCTCACCGTGATATGAAACTGGTTCAGGTTGGGATGTGAACATTAGATCGATCCGTGATGAATATGTAGTGTAGTGACTATCATCCAGCGGGGACACGATATTGTTTAAGTCAGTGAACATATAAATAACATCAATGTTACAAAAAAGGGTTAAATAGGTTCTAGTAAATTAAGAGCCTGGCAGATAAGAAATATATACCGGCAGCAAGATTTTGCAAAAGGAAAGAAAAACTGTTGATACAATTACAAAACTTTCCTTGTAACATGAAATCACTTCGCAGAATTTCGTGTCCGTCTTGCGCAAGTTCGTTTCCACATAACTGGATTTTCTGTTGATTCTGTCAGCATAATACTTCCATCTCCGACACACTCGGGGCATCACGAATAATTGGTGTTGTGCGTTATAGGAATTAACTTTGTTTAGCAAGTCGATTACTGTTTCTAATTTCTCTGATTTTTTGTAGGTAATCAAGACCAAAATTAATTTTTTCTCATATTACTAATTGCAGCTGGATCCTGCTTACGCGACGGAATATTCTGGAAGCATACGTTAGCCCATTCAGACCCAGTGTGAACAATTAAGAACATTACGCATGCGTAGGTAATTTTTGGTCTCTACTGCACACTATATATTAGACAGAGTATGAAGATAGTCAATAGAGTATAAATAATAATTACTATTATTATAATTTTAAAAACTAAATTACTAAATGTTCTTCCTGAGCCCTCACAAATATTAAATCACGAATTTAAACAAACAATAATATTCAGTATATTGATGTCGAACTATCCAAACAGACATCAACAATACAGAATACACACGAACCAATATACTGAAGAAACAGCACTTACATTTTACAACACCTACGCAAACAACAATACACTGATACCGACACAACAACGATACAGATATCAAACACACGACGGACACCTGACAAAACGACAACAAACGTTGCCCACTCTATTCAAGGGTGGAGGCAGAGGAATTTTCTCTTTTGACATTTTTTAATTATAACCTAACTCTTTCTCATAAACTTTAACAACATAATTTCAAGCCTCTGTATTAGAATTGCACTTGTTTTTAAATGTTATAACGTGGCAAATTTTATGTTTCGGATATTTTATAAATTGATTTTAAATTCGAGCAACTGAGACCAGTCATGGCCTTCGGCTGGGTAGGTACTGGTGGCATTATAATGTGTTCTGTTTTGTTCTGTACTGCACACTGCGAAGCTCAGTGACCATTGATCTTACCTGTGGGTAGATGATTCGCAAACCGTCTTACTAATCTGAGTCATAATTGGTTCATATAACTACAGCCGAATATACAGCTATACAGCTCATTGGCTCTGCTGACTGCGAAATAAGCGTTGTTTCGATTTAAGTAAAGCACGCATCATAATATTGATGTGTTCACAACACCTGAAACCTTAAATTACAGTGGGCGTGGACGGGTTTAGCAGGACTTCAGAAAAGTTGTAAGTTACCGCGAATGGACTTTATCACTGCATTACACCGAACGAAGTTGCGCAGTGGTCACTCACGTTTGGGAGGACCCGGGTTTGATTCCCGGTCCAGCCATCCTGATTTCGGTTTTCTGTGGTTTCCCGAAAATACTCCAGGCGAATACTGGGATTGGTCCCTAACAAAAGTCATGGCCGATTCCTTCCCAATCCTTCACCAATCCCTCTTCCTTGTGCAACTTGCCACCTTCTCTAGTGACCTCGCTGTCGACGAGACGTTAATCCCAGTTACCTCCTACCTACCATTACATTCCCTGGGAAGCCGTGATATTAACTTTTGATGGTCATTAAATGAGCATTAGGAACTTCCGCGTTAGGACTTTCGTCAGAGAAAGGCTATCAATCCTGTTAGCGGTCATCACTCGTAGACGATGTCCGAAACTCAAGAAAGAGTATTACTGTGATATCTTTCACTAGTGATTTATGTTTATTAATTTTTGTGTTGCAGGGTTACGTCGTCCTAGCCACGAGCTCCGCAAGTATTCCGTTAATGTTTCCTGACTGGGTTGTTCCAGAAGGTCCTAGAACTGTAACCGCCTTTATTGAAGTAGGTTTTGTTTCCGTTGGAGCGGAGTTCGTGGTGCAAATTCACACACACCGAACATGTGCTGCGAGACTGAAGATTGACGTTTCGCTGGCCATTTCTACAAACGAAGAATGAATCTGAAACATTGCTCTTGCGCGTTCGGGAGTGGCTTAATTTATAGTTGTGGCCGGCATTAGTCTTTGGTACTGCGTGACTAAAGTTTCTTCGCACGCGCGTAGTTTTGATTGAGCTGCCCGTTCGCCATTCTAGTGCATAATGTGAACGGAAATTTTTAAGCGTGAGATTAAGAACTTCAATGCTAGAATTTTTCGTGCCACCAAATTTGCCTTATCAGTGCTCTTGAGGGCTTTAATATATTTATTTGGTTTTTCAGACAAACTAATTTTCTCTGTGTAAGGTACTCTTGCACTGGGTATTTATTTGTTATATAAAAGCATTGGCAAGGAACAGTACGTTGAACCAGAATGCTGAAAAAGTATTAAGTTCTTCACCAACGAGTGACAACGCAGACCCACTGTTTATCGAAAAAGGAATTACTCGTTCGTTTTATTCTCGGGACGAAAAAAAAAATTTCCCGTCGTGTTTCCTTCTGCCACAACAATGACGCCACCGAAATTTCCTTTTTTCCGTGTAAAAAGGAAGACGCCGCACGTCACAAGATTCCTGCGATGGAAGAAATACAGAAATATATGGTTCACCTCCGCCTGCTGGTAGATATGAATGTATTCTTCGAGGCTCCTTTCATTCGATGTACTCATGCATGAGTAAGGGCCGGGGGTGGCGAGTCAAGGATGTGGAAGATAAGTGCGGGGTGGGGGATGGAGTTGTGGGGATGGGGGTTGGGTAGAGCTCTTTACTTGACGTTTCAATAGGTGATGTCAATAAATGGGAAAGGTTGTGGGTTCGTTGCGAGTCGCGTGGAAGAGGAAAAACGGGGTGGAAAGGGTGAGGCAGGAGACGTGGAATGGGAGTTTTTAAGGGTAGTGGTGTAAGGGTAGGAGGTGGTTGGTTGGTGTATTCCCAGCAAGGCGAGGGCCAGGAAGGGGAAGACTCAGAGCGGCTCGGATCAGCGGAGCAGTTCAGTAGAGCAGGAAAAGTGGGTAAAGTTCGCAAGAGGACGGGGTGAGAGGTGATGGCTGAGTCGTGGTTGGCGGAGATAGATAGAGAGGGTGAGAAGAGGTGGAGGGGGGGGGGAGTTGAAACCTGGCTGCTGGAACTCTGCCGCTCTTCGAATCTTCGGTAGTCCTCGCAGCCTCCCGGTGGATCTCTCTCGGCGGGCGGAAGGGGCGCGACTGGCATCTTAATCCCCGGGATTTGCGACGGCGAGGATCTAGGAAATCACCCCCCTGCACCTCCCTTAAAAACCGCCCTCCCTCCACTCAGCCAGTTCTCTTCAGGAAACAATTAGCGCGTCTTTGTACACGCGTGCGTAGTCATATATGAGAACGATGAGCCCACCAGGAAACAAGGAATATAGCCCATTCACAGTTATTTTAAACTTTTCTGAAGCCCTGCTTACGTTCTGCTTCCAGAATATTCCTCTGTTTTATGCAAATAAAGCTTAACCGAGTCTATAAAATTGCACCAGAAGGACAGCGCACCGTTTTCGTGCGCTCAGTGTAATAATGTTTTCCATAAGGACTGTTTATTACTAGGCATTGCCAACACATATATTTTCTCACCATTTTATTCATATTAACTAAAAATTAATTAACAGTATTTATAATTTCAATATAAGTGGAATATCAATTTAATAAAAGTAGGGTTCATTTAAGTTATAATAAGTATAAAGCTCTTGTGATACATTGCATATTTAGAAGACAACAAAACAAATTGTATATGAGGTTATTTTTGGAATGTTTAAAAAGTGCGAATAGACCGCGAGTAGACTATAACTGTGAAAGTGCGAAATCCGTACGCTACCTCAACCGCAGTAGTTTTACCAAAAATTGTAATTGTATGTTATTGGGTTGACCAGGCATTTCCGGAACTATCCTTCGAAAAAAAAAAATCCCTTAATGTGTCCGCTAATATTCTCCCGTAAACGCTGACCAATATATTTATAGTGATATTGGCAGCTTAAAGATACTAACGAAATCTTTAATAGCCAATGACGAAACTTTGTTCATACTCACTATAGATATTTGAATTTATAAAATAAAAATTTGAGCTCTGAAATAAGTTTACGTTCTGGTATTATTCACGTTATTTCAAAAACTTGTTTGTGGCATTTTTACACGCGGTGGGCTGGCCTCCAGCAAAGTTAAGAAAAAAAAATTCTCTCGCTTTCAAGAGTGCTTAAATTAAATTTCTGATGAACTAGTAATACTTAAATCATCATTTATCCATCAAATAGGTATAGCTTAGGTCTCTGTGAAACTTTTTTGAACACTAAAGTTGCATATTGATTTAGCCACTTATTTGGACGTGCGTCACTGCAAGAATAATTTGTTGTAGGGGTGCAAAAAACGCACAATACACAAAATAAAACCCTTAAACACAAATCATAAAAATATTTAATAAGCCTGTTCTGACTATTGTTAACACATGAGAATAACATGGAAATATTTCTTCAGAAAGGGGAGGGGGAGGCACAAGTATACTAGAAAGAATGACCAATCTACCAACAATGACTTCTTTTTATATTGTGATTGTCCCGCGATTTACAGCAACGTTTTACAATGACATATGCCCTAATAAATGTTCCTATTAACGATTCACTCCTGCTGCAAAAATCATTCAAAGGTGACACATAAGTTGTGTAGTTTGAATTTTTAATTGCTTGATAAAAATTTGTTCAGACGACAGTTTATGGGTGCAATTGCGTCAAAAATTGTGGTATAACCTGTATGTTATAAAAGTACGTCAAATAATATTTCTGATCTGTATACGCCCAACGACTTGGCCGTCAAACTTTAGGTAATAAGGTGTGTCAAAAATTTCTGCTAATAGACTCCAAGTTAGAAATAATACACGTTGCGAAGCCATTTTACAACATAAAATATGAGTAATGAAACCAGCCAAAGCCAAATATCTAGTTTCGGTACACAACTTGAATCGTTTAACAAATTAACTTAAAACCGCAATTTGAATTAGTTATAGTAATGATTATTTTAATTTAACAAGATGCTTAACAAGATGACACACAAGCCTACATTTCTCTACATACAATTCGAGTAATTTGTATGAGGCGATTAATAAAGTTACCAATTCGCTCAATCAAAGCATAGGCGTACTACAAGAATAACATCCAGTATTCCAATTTGGGTATAGTTCCTTTCGATGGTTCCATATATATATCATACTGTTATAAGCTGCGTAAGTTCAGATAAAAAATTATAGTAGAGTAAGGAAGAGTTTGTTATAGATTAGGAGGCACAGCAACAACTGGAACAAAGCGATATTAATGTCATGAATGTATAATTGAGGTTTTGACTTTTCTGATCGAGGTAGTGGAGAGAGTGTGGAGAGATTTAGGTGGTTCTTAACATCGAGGTCTTGTGAACTGTTGAGAGTTAAGTGAGGTGAGAATGGAGCAGCACTGGAATCAAGGGCCGGGGGGAGGGGTAACCGGAGATCCCCCAGAAAAGCCGCCGAACGGCGAACAGCGGCATTGCCCTGCACGATTCCCAACTTGCGAAAATCCGGGAGAGACCTCGCCGGGAATTGAACCTGGTTCGTCTCGGTGGGAGCACCAGACTACCGTGGCCCTGATCGAGGGAGACTTTCAATTATAACTGTAGGCCGTTCACGGTAAAATGAGCACTGTTGGAAGCCCTGCTTAAGATCTACTTGTGTACACGTTGAGTATTCCCCCGCCTTATGTAAAATTTAACATTGCCATGAGCCTCGTCTCTTTATTCATGCGTCGGTAAAATGGAACACTGAAATTACTAAGAAAGTAAAATACTTTACAAATCTGTACATTTTTACACTTCCATGAATAAAAAAAAACAGAAAGTGAAAGAAATAATTTTTAGTCATCATAAATGGTTACCTAACACTTTTTATTCTACGTTGGAACGTTAGGATATGAGACTATTTTCCATCCATCGTTGCCAACTTTACTGGGCGAATGTAACTAAGTGCGCCCATTAAATATATATACATGCAGAGGGGCAGTGACTCGCTCACCTGGCATCTACAGACAAGCATGCTATCAATTACTCTAGATGGAGTAATTTAGATTATATTTGGAATTCAACTATAAGCAAGCGTTAAAATAATAAAAAACACACCAGTTATTCCACAACCCTAAAATTTACTATGTAATAAATACAGTTTTCAAAATGTTGCAGCTAAAGAAATAAAACAGTGTCGTTACGAGAGAAATTTACTACCTGAATAGTGCTATTGAACCCAAAAAAATCCTTGCTCTTAGTGTAATTTCTCACAAGTACGTAATGTTATCCGGATGATATTTGTCTGTTGTGAAATGCAGTTGACATCTGTCAATATTTCCGTTGCGTGAAACAATCGAACCCTTTGTGTTTAATTTCCTCAAATGTAGTTTTATTTTCATTTCCTTATTTTTCAATTATACGCACTCACGCGTGTAAAACAAACATACAAGTAAGTCGATACCAAACACGGTGTCACAGCACATACTGTATTAAAAGTATTTTGCAATAGATATTTTCATCAGTAGCTACCTCAATAGCAACGTTTTGTTGGGCCAACATTGGCCCAACGTCCGGCTATGCTGTTGGGCCAATCATTGGAAAACGTAAGTTGGCCGAACATCAAAATGTCACGTCGGGGCAACATCGCCCCAACGTGTATTTTTGCGTTGGCTGACAACTGAAACATAATGCTCGACCTATATTATTGGGCCGGTGAAAAATTTATAGATTTCTGCACGATTTCCTAAATTCTCTTTCTTTCAGACATATGTCATATAAATCTAAAAACACAAAATGCCATTTGTTGGCGTTACGTTGGTTAATTGTATGTATAGTACAGACAACCAATTTAATATGACATAAAACAAACCACTAACTAACGTTGGTATTACGTTGGTTATTCGTATTATTTTGATCATTTACCAAATAGTATTATTTTCTCTTTCAGAAAGACATCCACACAGTAATTTATCTATAGCTAGCAATGTTTTGCGAAGACGTATTACATACATAATGCTAACTGATAAAACACGTCCTGCCAACATTGGTTTTTGAAATAAATTTTACTCAATAACAAAAAATATATTAATTAATTAACCCTAATATTTCTCATCTCATACCACTTCACATCACGACCTGAAAATTGCATTGGTAGATATCGGAATGAAACCTACGACCCTCGAATTAGTAGCCTGACAGCGTATCCACTAGACTACTGTAATTTGTCATCTCTATAGCGGAAATAGGTTTGTATCATATTCCAGTTCGAATATAGAATGATTCTCCGGCACACAAAATTCATGCCAATTACCAATTATATGACTACCAACGTGCTGCCATAAATTAGCGAAACATGACCATAAAAATATATTTGAAACAATAATAATATGGACTAAAATCCTAACTGGTAAGCAAACATTAACAATTATAGACTTTTTTATCCCATACATAAAATTCAGTATTGTTGTAAATATTTTAGTTACATACCATTGGCCAAAACAGCCAATAAACTAAAGAGAAATTACTTATTACCAACGGTTTGGTTTCCAACATTATCCCAACATATGACCAACAAAACATATTTTTAAAAATTGTTAGTTATGTGAAAAAGAATTTTCCCCTTCTTTAAATACAGGAAAAGGGAATTATTTTCGTTAAGGATACTAATTACCTAATGTAGACTTTACATGTTAGTTATACAGAGTTTACGCAAGATAAAATACATACAAATTACCAACTGTATGTTTACAAACTAGTTGCCGACAATCAGCCGACTATGGCCATCAAAATATATTTTAAATGCAATTAGTTTATGTATTTAAAAAACACAATATCGTCAACATCATTTGCATCTAATACAATACAGAAAATAGGCATTGTTTTCATTAAGAATAACTGTTTTCTAAACTCAGCAATAAAGTGTTGGTTGCACAATGTTGGCACGACATAAAAATGAATACCAATTAACAACTGAATATCTATCAACTTGTGGCCTACGTTCATCCAACCTCGACCATCAAATTAAATTTGAAATAAAACATTTTGTTATTAAAAATCATAAATGTTAAGTAAACGTTAAACGGTATTTTTTTTTAAATTCCGTAGCTCTTTTTGAGCGTTGTACGAAATCAGATACTTACACAATTTTGGCCTAACTGAAAAAAAAAAAAAAACCAATCACCAACTGTGGTTTCGCACATTGTTACAACCTGAAACCAACTACACATATTTCAAAGAAAAATGGACAGTATTGCGAAAAACATTTTAATTCCATAAAATGTATGAAAGGGGTATTGTTTTAATTAAAGTTTTCAAAAATTGCTCTTATGACATGTTCCAGCATTTTATGATATAATGAGGTGTTGATGTTTATTTTTCTAAGGTATCTCATTAAAATTTTCGATTAATAATGTTTGATTGGTATATTAAATTGGGCCAACTTTGTATTCACGTATGATTTCTAATCCAACATATTGCCAACCTCTCCAACCAAATGTCAACCACTGGGCAACGTATGTTGCTACTTGGTAATTTACACATAATCTACTCCTTGTCTCTTACATTAGACAAATTTATATCCTACTGAAGTACTTATCTGCGAGAGTAGGAGCAATCCAAACTCCCATAGCAAGTCATGATCGCACGAGTAATGATCCATCAATACACTACTTAACAGCCACCAAAAGGCTTACACATGCATTGCCCAACAATATGTACATGTTATATGCTGCCACTTCTGGAATACAGTTCGTAAGCTGTTTACGGACAATTAGGAGTTAATCTACTTCTCAAACATCAGATTCATTTCCCCATATATTCCAGCAACATGCCATACATGTTATGCCAAATATCCTGTTTCTGGCAGTTAACCATAACAGGGCCAGTTGTGTAGACCCATAAGTTTTCTGGGCCTCAGTTATACACCAATGCCATCAGCAAAATCACAGATGGTCGACTGCGCCGTGCTACATGGGAACTATCTCTCTAGGGTAGGGTATCCTACGATCGCTGTACTTCTTGGAGTAGCTATGGGCGACGGTCTTTGCTGGGGCTGGGGGGAATTTCAGGCACCGTCCTGTCATGTCCCTCATATGCACAACAGAGCTGAGGTCTGGAGTTCTTATGGCCCAGAGTATAGCATGCGTCCACCACACAGAGATCGCTGTGTTGCTCTAGCGATACGGGGACGAGCGTTATCATGCTGGAAGATTAGTTCCTGCAGTGAGTTAAGATACAGTCGGAGGACAGGAATGATAATCTCACGGATGTACTGCCCACTCGTCATATTAGTAAGAGTGAATAGCAGAGTTTATCGGGTACCAAGATTATGGTACTCTCCTCTATGGCATAATCCCAGGTGTGGGTCCGGCATGGAAGGTTCTGATACACGGTGGATTGTTCTGCTAATCCACACGTCTACGAATGTAAACACGGCCATCACTTTGTACATGGCAGAAACTACTGTCATCAATGAACACCACTGCTCTCCGTTCGTCTCCCCAAATCCCTCTGTCCCGACACCACCGGAGACATTCACGACGAAGAGCAGATCAGGGGAGCATATCGAACGATCCTGTCTGTCCTGGCGCTCATCATTTCTTCAGCGAGATTGCACTGTTGGGGATAGATGGCAGTGGGAACCCTCTGTTACCCATCTTTTCTACCATCAATGGACCACTGACATGTCACGCCCCAAGTGAGGGTCAATTCTGCGAAACTCCAGCCACCCTCTCGGAGACGCTCAACGTCACGCTCAAAATCACTTAACTGTTCAATTACTTATCGCCATCGTCATTCAGGCGTTTCAGACACACTCTGGGATGCACACACACAGTGGAAATGCACAGCCAACCACACTCGTGTTGCTAGACGACTTGCAATAAGACACGTAGTCTTATGGTGGCAGACCGATGCAGGCGAGAGGTGCATTTCCACTTACGATCAGAATGGCCTCTGCGTACGAACAGTTTGCGTTGTGAACCCCGTTTCGATTGGACGGTGTTTACTATACGTTCTTCAATGTGATTCCACTAGTGCACGTTTTATGTGGCATAGTACACAAAGTGGCATAAAAAAGACGATTAGTTCTTACAGGTTTCTATACGATATTTTGATCATATCAAGTTCATTTTCAAAGTGGTTAACTACTTTGGTTGATATATAATTCTGACCTAAAACAATTTTGTAATTGCTATATACAAGAATCCAGCAAGTAGAGGCAGAGAATATAGCTCAAATATTAAGAACTACACACTATTCTAAATGACTAGCAAGATGAATAACTGAAATAGTCTTTAGCAATAATTTAACTATATAATCTAGTGCTCTATATCGGTAAGCGGACATGGATTGTATCAAGCTCCTATAAAAAATCGGCCGCCTCCACTCCGTGTCCTAAACGGATCACATATTCCATTGCATTCCTCCGGAAGCAACAACGATCATCCTTTGTAGTCACTCAGAGCAGACGGCTCGCTATAAACTAGCTGCAAATACCACTGTCGTTAGCCGATGTTGACTCTACCTCGCCGCAGGTCAAAGCTTCAGACTTCACTATTCTCGACGAGCCACGTAATTCGCCGAAAACTATATGTGTGGAACAGCTATATAGAAAGGGTTATTCAGGAAAAGGAGTATTAATTTAAGGAGGAAGTTCCACACAAGAAATTGTTTCGATTCTGTATGTAAATATATTTTGATAAAATCAAACTTGTTGTAGTTGCGTATCTTCGAAAATCTTACTTAAAATTTTAGATACTAAAACACATATTTAAAATTTTTTATGAATTTTAAGGGCCAAAATTTAAACAGCTTTCAATTAAAGGGAAATTTTAACCTTGAGGAATTTTGGCATGATAATTTTCGGAAAGGAGGTTTCAAATTTAATATCAAAAAGGGATGTCGAATATACTGTATTTGTAGGTATTGAAGGGGTGATTATATTACCTCCAAATCGCCACAAGTTTAAGATATCCCATTTGGTAAACACTGTTCAAAAACGTGTCGTTTAACCTTAAACATAATTGTGACTTTATTAATGTAAACTATAATAAAATGTCCGATTTAATTTACCGTAAGAAATCTATTCCATTATTAGCACACTCATTTTTGACTCAACCCATGCGTATGCATGTATATGTTTATTTATGCATACATGTGTACATTTATTCATACATAATTTATATATCGCTAACCATTTCCAGATTATTCCTCACTTTTACACGTCTAGAGTGAAGAGTGAGTGTAAAGATTTGGGTGGCTCTTAACACCGAGGTCTTGAGAGCTGATGAGGGTGATTGAGATGAGAACTGAGCAGCGTAAAAAAGAGGGGAGGGTGCAGATCACCGAGAAAACACGCCGACCAACTGCATCGTACTTCACGATCCCCACATGTGAAAATCCGGGAGTTACCCGGCCGGCGATGGAAACCGGTTCGCCTTGCTGGGAGGCGAGCAGGCTAACCGCTCAGCCACCGTAACACCCACACATATAGAGATGACTTAGTTCGGCTTCGATACTGCTCTCATTACAGAATAAATTCTCATAATTTCTCGGGCGTGTTACATAATGTCACTAAGGGTGAGCTATCAACCATCCAGTTAAAGGCTGTTCACGATAAAGTGAGCAGTTTTGAAATCAACCTTAGAAAAAAGTCACTGCTCCTACCTGCATATATATTAATGGGCGCACTGAGTGACATGCGCCCAGAAAAGTTAGCAACGCTGGAGGGAAAGTAGTTCCGTATCTTAACGTCGAATAAAAAGTGTTAGGTAACGATTTGTGATAACGTAAATTATTTCTTTAGCTTTGTGGATTTTCTTCTAATGCATCGATGTATAAAATGAGCAGATCTGATAAATATTTACTTTACTAATAATATCACGATTTCACTTGACCGACGCATGAATAAAGTGATGAGGCCCACGGCAACGTTAATTTTTACAGAAGGTGGAATAATACACAATGTGCGGGGCTTTCAAAAGTGTTCATTTTACCGTGAACAGTCTATACTTTCCATCCCCGTGTTGTCCCCTTACGTAGCATAATGTTTGTGCCTTGCTACATAGCTCCAAGAGGATAACCCATCGACGCCACGCATGACACACGCCAGTATTTTAATGATTGAACTATATCGATTTATGGTCATTTTAGAATTTATTTCAATAAATAAAAATACTCTTTAAAAGCAAAAAGATATTTGTTTCACTCTACGAGACAAAATTTGGTTCGCTGAACAAAATCTTTCACTGTGTTCTTTCTATTTACGGCCTTATAGAAAACTTTCTGCGGAATCAACGTGAATGTTGGCTTACGATAAATTTGATTATTAGGGTTAAGTGAGCTGTGTAAACGAAACATAATGGAAGTTAAGAAAATTTAATGTATTATATTACAACATCGGTACTGAAATGAGTAGTACATTTATATGTAACCTCCAATCTCGTTATAATTTCACACAGCGACTAACATTTGTATGTTATCTCTCATAGTTAACGGATCAAAGAATCAATAAAGAAGAATAGCAATAAAAGGCTAAATCAAGAAATATGCTGGGAAATTCCACAAGGATTTTTAAAGCATCTTTATTTCCACAACAGAAAGCGTTTCATTGAATAAAAACAAAGCTTGTTTGGCGCTACCAAATTAATTTTTATATATGAGTATAAAAATATATTGTGTTGTAGAAAACTCATTACATTATTGTTCTTATTTTGTTGCACCAAACAAAGTTTTGGATGGTGTAAATAAATATTTGTTTAACTCTACGCAAATGTTTCAGTTAATATTAGAAAAAAAATTGTATGGTTCGAACTTAGTTCATCTGTGCCAAAAGCTACACCTTAGCAGCCTCAGGTTATGCGACCGTTGATCTAACTGGGATGATTCAAATACACACATTTTAAATACTGGACCACGCGGGAAAATAAATATTTCAATCCTCAGGACCTTACTTTCTAGTTTCCTGTAGAACTTGTATTAATTAATTTCTTTTACGGAAGCAAAAACATGTTGGGTTATATAGACCCTCTTGTTGAAATCACAACGATTCATGGAGTATTGTCAATAGGAGGTGTTGAATGTGGTTACTACATTTTGCCACTCGTCACACTTCCTTGCCGAAGAGTGACAGAACTAATATTCTGAAGCGTTTCCTTGGTAAAAAATCCAACAGTAAAATAACTTCAGGCTTAATAAGAAAGCAACTATAAGGCGCACTCAACAGACAGATACCACAGTACGACATGACCCTACTCCAACATGTAGTATAAAAACACTAAGTCTGTCCTGTGTGGCATTTAAAACTCTACAATTTAGGATTGCATTAATTTAATCGGTTCATTATATTGTATTATTATGCACACAACATTTATTTCAACTCCTCTGTGTTTAAGAGTGTGATTATTTTGCCTTTCAGTGAATTCGCCAATCAGAGAAACTATACCTTTACCGTGTTTATTTGTGATTTGCTGCCGTCTTCTACAGTCAATCTGAGCTATAAGAAGCACACATAGAAGTTTTAAACGGATTTATTTGCGTACGCGATAAAATTCGCACGCAGCTACCTCAAAAAATATTTTTTTACGCCTAGTTTTATACTCACATTTGACCAATGAAAAGGTTAAATTATCAAAGCAGAGCATATTTCGCCTTTTTAGTCATAATTTAACTGAAATTAAATGAATTCACTGTGTAGGTTGTAAGAGACATTGCATAGACCTTCCACAGTAATCTGCATCAAGATGATTTTCTTATAGTTCGAACATTTGGAGTCTCGCGATAACTTGTAGTGAAGTGTGCAGTTTTCTTAGTATTTGAAAATTTTATATTCTTCGCAGATAACTGCTAGTTTTATTCAATATAAAGCCAAAGAATAGAACTCGTACATTAAAAGGAAAAAAAAATCACATTTTATCTCCACTACTGTTAAAAACAATGTTGACGTAAAACATTTGAAAAATCAATTCACGGTTTCAAAAGTAAAAATTAGTTACCAGTTCTTGCCAGATGATGCGATTTTCTATTGCTTTTTTGTTTTCCTCACTGGCAATTTACTTTGTTCTTCGGGAAGATCAAGAAGATTTTTGGGAACAAATTCCCTCATAAATTTTTCACGAGTTTCCTTCGAGATAAATGATACTTTCTTTCCCAACCTACCTGAGCAATCTTACGTCCGGGAAACAGAATGTTCACACAAGAAAGAGGGAGGAGCTGCTAAAGTCAGCTCCGAATGTAGGCCAGAAAACTCCTCCTTTGTACCCGGCTCTGACAGCGGGCTAGGAAGGTGGAAACAGAACCTTTTGTAATTTCTGAAGTTGCAAAAAGGGGAAGAACAAAAGCAGAGAGGAGTGGGAGACGGGTCGTCGTGAAGGAGTGGGATGGGGAGGGATAAAGCGTTGGAAGGACGTCGAAAGGGGAAGGGGGAAACAAAGTTGGCATTCGGAGAGCAGCAGAAGAGAAGAAGAGGATAAGGGAGAAGGATAGTCATTCTACTTGGAAAAGTAATTGCAGAGCCATTAGCAAAATCTCTTCCCGGGGCGCAGCTCGCTGGCGGAGAGGGGAGGTTCACTCAAGAGGACCCGGACTCCTGGACTCAGGGGTGTTAGCCGACAAGGAGGAGATGGGGGTGGGATTAGGCTCGTGCACAGACCCCGGCTGTATTCAGCTCAATGGCCCGTGAAAACATTAGACCAGAGTTACCACCGCAGCCTACCCCCTGTTGGATTCAAGTGACTCCCTTCACTTGGCAACGAAACGTTAATTGTTGACCCCAGTCGAACTTAGCCCCGTCTTCACATCCCGAAAAACATCCTCAAGTGCGTATACTTATTTTCAGTGGTACACATAATAGAATAATAGAAATTAATCTTATAATGACTTTTCGTGCAATCGAGGAATTTCTTCCGATGTGTCAACAACGGATGGTCCATATATTTATCTAAATGAAAATTTTGTAATTGAAATATTTTCGGAATTAAAAAACCTTCATACATTGTTTACGCATACTTCGTGACAGAACGGTAAGATAACAGATTATTGATTTAATTGATCTTTGTATTTAGTGTTGATAATAAAGGTAATCTGATTGAATTTCGAGTACAACTAAGTTATTATGGCCACTCTTCAAGAGTTAGTGAGATATCTATAAACCCGAAAAAGCGAACTCGTAGTAAATTTTTTATGCGTCGCTTTTTAGTAGTGTAACAGATTTTTAAAAATATTTTATGACTATTTTTCTGTTATCGAATTGAGTCTTTCTGCACATATAAAAATCCTTTCCCCCATTTATGTTATTTAACTTCAAGGCGCAGTATATGCTATTCTCTATGTAGAAAATTAAAATAACTACTTCCTTACCTCCTTATTCCAAAGGCAATTTTCGACGGCCTATTCCCCTTTACACTCACTGAAATTAATTGACACTTGGCAGTTAGCAGTCGCCAGATCTGGCACTGAAGGAATCCTTTAGGTATAGTAAAATAATATGCTTAGAAGTCCAGTCTCACGATGTTCAGTTAGAATATATTCTTTCAGTTTAAAACTGAAAGATGGAAATAGTATGAAATATAGCCGTTGTTGTAACTAAAGATTTAAAAAAACATATTGCTTTGAGTTTTAATTAAGTGACTCCTTTCACTGGGGACGAAACGTTGATTGGTTTTAGTAGGTTTCCTCCAATAGAAACTAGAAATCACGTAATCCAGTACCATTGCCAAAAGAAACGAATCATTTTTCTTTCTCTGACAATAAATATAGGAAGCGTTAAAAAAAAATGTTCTTGCAGTAGGTGTAAGTAACTAAATTTACTATTATTTAGGCCATATTCCATTTGAGAATATCAACCACAATCAATTTTGAAACTAATTATCAGAGGTGAAGAGATTTTTACGTTTGACATTTTAACAAGAAATTACTCTTGTAACTAATGAGCGTACTTTCCTCTACATGGATGCAAATCATTTTTAATGCATTACTCAAAAACATAGATGTAGATGATAGGAAGGCCATGGCGTCTCGTTGACGGCATTATCATTATAAATTAAACCTGACACATATGCAACACTATTAAGACAGTTAGAGGCTGTTCATGGTAAAGTGAGCACTTTTTAAGGCCCGTGCTAAATTTTTTATTTTAGTCAATTTCTATATCTGCGCCACTGTTTAATGTGAACATTGCCATGTGACTAATAAATACAGTGTATGCATTACACCACCCTCAAAAATCAACGTCTGAGGTTGTAAAAAATATATTTATTAATGGTTAATGCCTGTTCGTAGGCCCTTAAAAAGTGCTCACTTTACCGTTAATAGCCTACACACACCTTACCCGGAACTCGAATACACAAAACTTCGTACTACAATATAGCGCGCATCAACTGTAGTAAGGAGGTAGGGTTCGGAGAATCAACTTAGGATGTAATCAGTCTAATGTTTTGAATGATAGTTTTAATAACATGAAAAATTTAATTGGCCGTCATTTTTAAATAAGTGTCCCAGCCAATTAAAACACTTATGTTTACATGGCATACCGTAGCGCTTCGTGGGTGAAGAACTGTGTGGAAATCGGTTGATTGGTCCCTGAGAGATGCGATACAAACCTTATTTCCTAATTTGGTACAATAATCTTACAAAATTACCATAAAATGTTCTGTATGCGATGCTTCTAATATATGCTGTCAGCATAAAATATCTAGTTTAATTTGTTTAATGAATACGATCAATTAATCAAAATATTTAGCCTATATGGTAGCAATTTTCAAATTTCGAGAAAGAAAGAATGCATCATAATAATTCATCATATCTTACTCTTAAACACATATTGTGCGTGAGTTATGAAAAATGCTGTTCAAAATAAATGAAAACATAAAACAAAGCGAAAATAGCATAAAGTATTCCTATGTATTAGGTACAATATTTCAACAAAAATCATAACCACACAAACAACAAAGAGAATACAAGTTACAAACGCGTACAAATGGCGAATGTTAGGAGATAAAAGTATTAATGTGTGTATTAATAAAAACAAACCTCGCCACATAGCGATAAAGCAACAGTAAGGTAATTACAACGCTGATAAATAACTGCCCCAATTACTACTTTGCTGTCTTTGCTGTATTTATTTCTTAGTTTAATTTCTTTCTTGATTTTAACATTGTTCCTTTAATCGTGCACATATGCATTTACTCTTTTAATGTTATTCCCACTTTTAATGGAATTTTTTTTCTCATATTGTTGCCTGTAAATTAAAGAAATATTTTCTCTCCATTTCTCTTCTTTCATATATGTGATTATTGTTTACATTACTCTTGGTAGTTAATATTTTACAAATTAAATTATTCTATCATAAAATTTTCTATAATATTACTTTTTAAGTATTGTATTTTGTCCAGCTCCCTTCCTTGTGGTTGATTTTCCATAGTTTAGCTTATCACGGCCTCTTTTCCTTCGTCATTAAAGCAATAGACAAAATTCTATTAAATCACGAAACATATTTATGAAACGGTTTGCACAAATATTCTCACCTTATTTTTCTCTTTTGTGTGCCAGCTGGGTCTGTTGTGCACTACAAGTGTCTTGAGAGAATTTGTGTTTATGCCACACGGACGCCATTACTGCCAGCGTGAATTCCAATTATTTCAGTTTGTGAAAAGTATAGGCTGTTCACTGTACAGCGAACACTGTTCAGGGCTTTGTTTAACGTTGCGTTCAGCATATTTGTTTCCTTTCGGCAATTGTTAATATAAAAATTGCCACGTTACTACTAAAAACCGTATTGTGTTTCTGTATGTGATATATTTTCTATTTAATTTTTACTATGATAATTTTTGTATAATTTTTGTTTTTGGGTGGTTTTAGTTTACTTTGGTTTCGTAATGAAGTTGATACATCTTTCTTAAAAGCGTTATTTTCCTTTGTATTTAATTCATTAAATTTTTTCTTTTTGGGTGTAAGTTGTTTATTATTTCCTTGTAAAGTTATTAAATTAATTTCAGTTGTAATAAGTTAGTATAAGGCCTACCTAAATTCTCGTGTTTTCGAAATATGCAATTCCATAAAACTTATTAACTAGTTTATTGTCTCTATATAATCTAGTTGATTATAATTATTAAAATAATTTGTTAATTAATTTTATAACTCTCAGAAATTAATACCTGAAGTCACTCAATTTTTTTTTCTTTGTTAGTATGCCTGCTGGTAAGGTCTAATCGTGGCCTTGCCGTGAATAGCCTACACACAGTATAACAGCACCAGGATGTCACCTGTTGGAGAGAACCTTCAAAGTTGGAGTTGTTCTCGCATCGTGCACGCAGGCTCTTTGAAACAGCTCGGCCGTAGTTATCGCAGGCGAAACGCGACCCTGTCGATCGCAGGGAGCAGGCATTTCTGCAGATGCCCCGGAGGCGCCCGGATTCCAATCTGCTCCGGGAGCCGTCCGGGGCAAACGTGTGCGTGCGCGCGTCGGGTTGCCGATACGACCAGGCGCGCCCATTCAGTCCCAGCCGCTCGCGCGCTCACGTGGCAATATCTGATCTGCTTTGATCACCTGAGCACACGAGCGCGGACCCTGGATCACTTTTGCCCAACCCTCGCGCGCCTTGTACTGGATCCACCCGCTCGGAGAGATTATCTATCTCCGGGGGTGTGCTTCGCTGTGATTGGTTTGCTGCTTACACAGCCGAGTGTCAACGTCGCCCTCGCTCTGTGTCTGCGGATATTGGAGAGTTAATTAACCATTTGACGGTAATAAGGCGTGCCTTGAAGGAAAACACAGTAGTGTTTGCTCGGCGTTCAAATGCTATGCGGTCGTGGTGAATGGCAGCTTATCCGCGAATCTCCTTTGTCTGTGTTACACATAGTAAAGCATGTTTCCTTTTTGGTTCCAATATATTTTAGCCGAGCATATATATATATATAAATTAACTAAAACATTTGTTTCTTTCTGAAAACCTGAACGTTTATTTTATTCGCCGCCATAATTAATGTTAAAATTATAATCGTCCTAGGAATACAGAAAATTTTCTCTCTTGGTGGCTGAATCTAGCAACGGATAATCCTAGTTTTCTTTGGGCGGTCAGTTGCGGTTCTTAACGACCAAATAAAGTATTTTTTTTTACATATCTTGGTAGGACTCTGTTAACTGAATAAGGTTGCTGTTACTGACTGCGCTGTCAAGAAATGCTCGGTTTCGTGCTTGACATAAGCGTGGTTCAAATTAATTACAAACAAATTTAATTAATCATGGCACAATTAATTGAAGTTAAAAAAATAATTGAGTTTGGTTTGGGCAGAAAAAGTATACGACATTCCACAAATATAAGCAATTAAAAAAATACCAGATTTTAAGTAATTAATTTAGTCCAAAATTTACCTGCTGTGAACCTGCGTTCGGTCTACTTAGCCGAGGACATAAAGGTGTAGTTGGAACATCTGGTTCGGGTAAATTTTCCGTGCGTATGCGCGTTTCTGTTTTAACTCTGTATGTAATCTTGGTATGTAAGCCGACGCTTGAATGCACAAAGCCTGGGCATAAGCAGATAAACGAATGTTCACTAAGAGATGTCTGACAAGTAATGATCTCGATCCCATTACATCATGCACATTTGATATAGCTATCATTACGTAGGCATTCTACGGCATCATGTGTGTCAAACAAAATTGGGTGGTCGTTTTCCTAACTACAATATACCGGTGAAAATATTTGGGTAGACGAATCTGAAGTGCGTTTCTACCTCGTTGTCGGATATTTATCAAAGTCACCAATTGGATTTGAATAATACATTTCAATATTCGGCTTCTAGCAATAAATTGTTTACTTTAAAACATTATCGCCTTCGGTATTTACCATTCTAGAATTATTGCCGCTGTCATTTCTGATTACAACAAATTTTCAAGGCCAAGAAAAATGTTTGAGATCAAACATCAATCATAGGTCGCAACATCCACCATTGCTCCAAACTCACCAAATCCTTCTACTAGTTTACATACAAGAACCTCCAAAGTGAAACTTCAATAAAAAAATGATGGAATGACTCGCATATACATACATGGTGTGTAAAACTGGTAATGCAAGCAGTTCGTCACATTTTGATCGAAGAATAGGGATCTTATAGCGAGATAGATGGTCTACAGTCTAGCGAGATATATGATCTACAGTTCGAATACCGACCCGAATTTTGGACCATTTTAAAAGAACATTTTACGCGATTTCCCGTCTGTTTACATGCTTGTACATACCTGGTATAAATATTTATGCAATATCCATCGGTTTTAAATGTCGCAGTACCCTGAGTTCGTGCCCCGAAATGATAAAAAAACATTAATTTTCTATCGGACCTACAAAATAAATGCGGTAATTTTCTCAGAGTTCGGTGAATATTATATGAATTTATATAAAGGCAAAACGGAAGTTTAAGCCATTGGATATAGGAATCAGAGTGAGATAATAGGATTGCAAAATCGGTTGATGACCCGAGCTTTTCAAGCCATTTTAGCTATGTTCGTGTATTAATCTATTACTGTATAGTATTCATGCGTACCTGATAAAAGCATTGAAGAAATCTCGAAAGGCGAGTTACTGTGTAGGGCACTGAATTTGAGAAACAAAAATATAAAACGTTTGTTAATTCACTTTCGGACTAAGAAAGAATTTCAGAGACTCTCATAAGAATTCATAATGAAGGTGAAACGATGGGTTTAGCTATCGGATATAGGAATCAGGACAAGATAAGAGGTTTGAAATTCGGTTGATGACGCAAGCGTATAAAGGTTTTTTTTTAGACGCGTTCGTACATTAATTTTGCACTGTATTCATGCGCACTTGATATAAGGATTTAAGAATTAACCAAAGGCGAGGTACGGTGTAGGACCCTGAGTTCGAGACCCGAAAATATAAAATTATTAATTTTCTATCGGACTGAAAATTTTTTTGCTGTTTTTTTACCCAGTCATGGGAGAAATATATAATGATGGCGAACGTGAGGTTTAGAAAAATTATGAAATGATTTGAATGAAAGAAGTGGATAGCTATTCGATTAATAACGCGAGTTTTCGGAGCTCTGGCTGATTAAGTACACCTGATAAAAATGTTTAAACAATATCCACCGGTTAGGCATGGCGTAGGGACCGGAGTTCGAAGCCCGAAACCACAAAAATTTATTAATTTTCTCTTGGGGTGATGGGAGAAATTAATATATATATATATATATATATATATATATATATATATATATATATATATATATATAGCGCTGGCACATACAGATACTCTAGTTGATGTTCAGACGACGAGAGGTGAACATCGATTTGAAAGTGCTCCCTCGCTATACAGTGAATATGAAATGCGCATACGAAGGTCTGCATTTGACCTGGACGATCATGGCACCACGACCTGCACCATCGTTTAACATTAAGGCTTGGAATATTACACACTTGAAACATCAGTTCTAGCGTCAATATTTATTTTGTCGATAGCTCCTGTATACAAACATATGAAATGTGAAACAACATGCAGTGAAGAATTTTAAAATGTGTAACCCCTTACACTGAAGTCAATTTTGTAACAATACACAGTTAAAAGAAAACCTACACACACAAGTTACTACGGGAAAATAATTATACTCTGTTTCATATAACTTCAATACAATTTGACAGACCTTGTGGCCAACCTACACAGCATGTAAACAGTAGACGCCTCCATTTCCAAAGTACTGTGCCAGCTGATGGTTATTGCAGGATGCGTGTTACTATGTTGGCACTCTTGGCGATGATTCTAAAAGAAAATAGTACTCGGAATTAAAAATAATAATGTGGAAAATTAATGATAATTATAACATATATGGTTAAAATTACGCTCATAGACTAAAACAAAATTTTCCTGAGTTATAGAGTAAGGGCTTTAAAAACCTTTAGAAATATTACGGTAGAGCATGCGAACATCACGGTTATGTGAAAGGTTTCCACCAATTTCCTTTGAGTCTGTTGTCTATGGTCTCCGCCCGCCCGGTGAAAAGCCGTTGTGGCCATTGTGCTCTCTTCCGTCATAATTTATCAATATTCGTGAATCACTTGCTGGTGATGTCGGAATATCACATATATATATAGTTAATTAATTTTGTATTTACGTATTTAATTAAGTGTAGTTCGTTGTAGGCGCCTTTTCAGAATAGTCTCCTGAGTGAAATTAACTATTGATACGTGTCTGCCGCTTTGTAAAATGGTTTGTTGTGTGCTGTGGTCCGCCATTTTCTGTCACCATTGCGAAGCGGGAGCGAAAAATTATTTTCGTGGCGAAGTGTGAATTTGTTGGTTTCGAGAAATTATTCTAGTGTTTTGTTACTTGCATAAGTAAGCAAATTAATTATTTCGTTTTAGTAGCCAACAAGTGATTAATCATCCAAAGTTCGGTACGTGTTTAGGAACAACGAAGTGAACAGTAAGTTTGTGTGTTTTGTAAATAATGTTTTCTTAAATTGTTGTTAGAATTTTTGAAATGTATTTGTACTATGTATTTTATTGAAACTCTAACGGTTTTTACGTAGAAGTTTAATTTGCTTAACATGTTTACAATGTGCATTTCGTGCATCGGTATTAACTGTGACGTATTTGTTTATTACGTTTCGTTCTTGCGGGAGATTTGCAAATGTACGTGGCTTAAATAAGCGCCTTTTAGTGTAGTTTATATTATAAATGCAATGATATTTATCTGTTGAGCATTTATCGCATCGGTACGAACATCGACACATTTATCGAATTTAGTTCATTCGATGAAGTTAAAACTTTTGAGTTATAGTAAATTGAATGCTTTTTCCGCACGAACAAAATTTTCCAGTGCATCATCAAAACAATGCAAGTTCCAAGCGCCTCTCTCTCATAAGAAGAACCACAAAAAAATCACGTCTCACGAAACACGTTAATCTACAGTTCCACACCCAAACAATAAAATAAAATAGAACCCTAACTAGTAAATTATGTTATCATAACCATAATAAAACAGTTGGGAATGGCAACCAGCTCTAGTTGCCTTGTTACAGGACAGAAGTTGCCAGTCTTTCAATGCTTGTCATTGGATTCGTAGTTTGTTTACAAAAATCGTTTTCTTCACCGACAGAATAGCTGTGGCGGAGGGATACATCATGGCCGCACTTCTTTTCGGAAACTGTCAAAATTTATTGAAGTTATATGAAACAGAGTATAGCTCTTTAATTCGTAAACAATGTACGTTATGATTAGCTCGGGAAAGACCCTACTGCAAACTTCTGACCGACTCGCTAGCTGCTAACTTATCATCGCTGCCCTGCCCGAGAACTTTTTTAATAATGTGAAAATATATTTCGTCCACGTGTTATCATAGCTCAGCTTCAACTCGTGGACGCACTTAAAGAAGACAACTGACTCCTGCCGACTGACTCCAGGAGACTAAATCCACCTCCACATTTACAACGACTCCTAAAAGACTGTTAATGACTCCAAAATGAATCCAAAATATTTCCACCACCCTCCACTTTCACAATGACTCTTAAATAACACCTAATTACAGATAATAACTCCAAAATAACTCCCAAATGACCCATAATGTCTCCAAAATTACTTCTAATGACTCCAAAATTATTCCACCTCCGCAATGACTCCTAAATGCTCATTATGACTCCAAAATCACTACTAATTACTTCAAATGACTCCTAAATGATTCCACCTCCACAATGACTCCTAAATGACTCATAATGACCGCTAATTACTCCTAATGATTACTCATGACTGTAAAGTGGTTCCGTATGACTCCAGAATAACTCCAATATGAATTCCTATGAATCCAAAATGAATCACAATGACTCCAAAATTACCCCTAATGACTCCGAAATAACTCCAGCTAACAGACTCCTACAGACTGACCCATAAATCACCTCTTATTGCAGTACCGAATGATGGAAAGATTGCTAATGATTGATCGAAAGATTGGTGTCGGAGAAAAGCACGAAAGGTAACACTGTTTATCGCCCTCGAACATCCCAGGTCTCCAGGGGTATGGCAGTACTGACATTTTATCTAACTATAAGTAAGCCTACAAATGCGTTGTTAGATTATGATCCATACCATAATTATAACAGAAGCGTTCATATGGTCGCTCCGAAATCAATTTAATATAAAATATTCACTTGTAGCTAAGCGACATTTTAAAAATATGGTAGGCTTTGTTCATATATATATATATATATATGAATATATATATGCGGATATATATATATATATCCGCAATAAACTACACAATAAAAAAATTTTTTTATTGAAAATTTGTTTTAAAACTGAATAATAAATACAGATTTACGATATGAAATACCATATGCCTATAAAACCAATATGGCTCACAAAGACAAGTACATATGCTTGAAGAATTAGCGGGGCGTAACTGCCGAGCTACTTCAGGTATGTCCGAAAAAACCCGAGACGACGACATTCGAGCACCCTCTAAGTCGAGCCGAATATTGCCGAGGTCGTCCGAGACGTTACAGTGAACCTCTCGGACATGTATTTTGTATTTTAACGCTGCGCTCTTAGCCTTGCGACCTTACCGCGCTTCGGCCTCCCAATAGGCGGAGGAGAGGAATCACGTCCTCTCAACTCAAGAAGGCCAAGAAGTCACGAGGACTCCGGCAACCCATAGGGAACGGGTGGCGTTGACCAATATGTTAAAGACTAACAGGGGTGGCCCGAGAAGCCTTGGGTCGCTTTGAGTGGAGAGAGGCTATAACAGACCCTTCATCCACCCTGTGCAGGTTGTGTGCGGTGTATACCTAGCTCAGCATACTATAGCATGGTACTGCCACACACTTTTCATCATGCCCGGGACCTTCCTCCTGTCTACTACACCCCAGGGATATCAAATCCCGAAGAAATGCATCACCCAGGAGTCACACAACCCTACCAACGGTCGTCCAAGACCGTAGTAGGTGACCCAGCCACAACCGGTCACTTGCCCAAGTTACTGCATATGCTATTTAAAATACATTATGTCAGACTCATATTTTATATACTACTGTTAATTCTCCCTATAGATTATGGGTACACAAGTTTGGACCATGCAAAGATAAATGCATTTTCTTGGTGTTTGCCATGTAATAAACTGCACGTTTAGGTTACGCCTGCCTGGAGCTGTTTTCCGTGTTTGAGGCTGACAAGCGCGGAAGTAGTAATGACGACAGGCCCACGGTTATCAACAGAGCAATCGCCACTACGCTCAGGGCTTTGAACTGGATTGTGTTTTGGCCGTGCTGCGTATACACATAGGAGGTTAAGGGGCAAACCTAACATGTTATTGGTATAAAGTTGGTAGCAAGTTTCAATGCAGGTCCCTCGAATTTTTTGGTTTGTATCTTACACAAATATTTTGAATTACAGTGAGTATAATCTAATTTTCCTACGCCGGTGCTCTCCGAATTTGTGTTTAAAACGTGCACGTTGCCATGAAAGAAATACACAGGCATATTCAGACGTGTGTGTTCTTTCGCACATCAACACATTTGGTGCACGTCTAATTACTATCATAAAATTTTTGTGTCTCCAACACTTTTAGATAGCCAGGTAGGTAGGTCCATCTTTGAATATCTGTTGGCGAAAGACGTTATAATCATTGTATTTTTTCAAGTTGTTCATGAGAAATATGAAGTTGTTTCAGGTTATACAGCTAGTCCTCAACATGGAAAAAAAAAAAATTAAAAATCTAAAAAAATAAAACACCAAAACAAATGTGCACTAGATACTGCAACCACTGTCAGAAATCTTTATACGGACATATTTTCCGATTCTTCTACGTCTACGTATAACACGGCATTGGTGTTTCCTTCAGAGGAAGGGTCGGAATAGATGAAATGACAGCAATGTAGTACCAACGTGTAGAGTACGACAGTCCTCCCCAGGAAACCTGTTGGACGAAGGTACATGAAATGTGGATGGAGTAGCATTGGAGTAAATACGGTGGTGTATATGTTCGTAAAACACATGTTCCCCAGGTTCCTACGACCGACTATGGTTGTTGTGCCTTTTAGATAACTGGTCACTGAGGTAGTCGTAAGTCTCTGTTCATGCCGAACATGTATCTTCCATCAATGCTTTACTGTTCCGGGAAAGACTAACATATAAGTAGCCCCGTACTCCTTTAAATGTTTCTTATGATTGCCTAAGTTACTTTATTTTTTTTTTAATGTTGTACTATATGGTCTGCTTTAAGTAAAAATTACAGAGAGGATTTTTCCTTCGATTTTTTCACAGACAGGTAATATGCGAACAAAACTCTCAATAACAAAAAAAATATTTCGTGTTTGGTTTGTAATTATCCTGGCAGCCTTATCATGGAGTGCAAGACCATTGCTCCTCTCGGCAGTTGAACTCAGGTCCATAGACTGTAGCTACACTCTCGTAATTCTTCCCAGACCTACTAACATAACGTTTAATTTCTTTATTCATTCTTTTAGTGTTTCTGCAAATGTAGATATTAGGAATATAGTATAGTAATATTGTTTTTCATTTTATTTTTCTCTTCGTATTTTATACTGGTAACAAGATAACTTTCTCAAAGCTGTACGTATAATGATATGTATGTATGTATGTATGTATGTGTGTATATATATATATATATACATACACACACAGGGTGATTCTGAATTAGACCGACAAACTTCAAGATGTAATTCTTAAAAGGAAACCATATGTGACACTTTATACCTAAATCGAATATTAAGGGAGGTATACGCCCTTAGAAAACGAGGTTTTAAACCGTATTTGTGCAAAATATCGGCAACGAAGTAAAATACAATGACAACTCTCGGATCATTATTGTATGTTATCAGCACCTTCAACGTAAGAGCCGATATTTTGCACAAAAACGGCTTAAAACCTCGTTTCTTTTAAGGGCTCATACTTTCCTTAATATCCTGTTTAGGTATAAAGTGCCACATATGTTTTCCTTTTACTTTTTCATAAGAATCACCTCCCCCGTAGTTTGTCGGTCGAATTGAGAATCATCCTATATATATATATATATATATATATATATGTGTGTGTGTGTGTGTGTGTGTGTGTGTAGTGTTGCATTTTTTTACCTGTCGAAATAAACAAATAAATGCTTGCCCGCAGCTCCACATAAAAATGAACTGCGATATCCTCGGCTGCTCAGTATCTAAGCAGTCGGTGATACGCTGACAACAGTGGAAGACGAAGTACAGCAGGATGTGGCGACATCACGTGGTCCGGGCAGCTCTATTTCTAGATTTTTAACATCGCGTTGTCTGGATCAAGACTGCACACTACCCGCCGCCTCGCGGAATTGCTTATTCTACGACTATCAAGAAGACAAGTAGCCTCCATCATGACAATGGCCCACTTTCCTTAGCCTCCGTCGCTTGCCTGGCTCTCGCCAGATACTATCCAGTCACGCCTGTTGCTGAATGCTACACTGTAAAAATTAATGGGAAAATTACCTGAAAAGTGTAAGGTAATATTCGCAAACTTGTGGGGAAAACATAGTTTTCCTTACATATAAGGTAAAATTACCGCACTCTGCGTAAAATTCACATACATGGTAGGGAAAAATTCCATACATGGATGGGGAAATTACATTACGACGTGTGAATCTCTTCAGCATTGTCTCAGCAGCTAAGTTGAAGGATGGGTGGAAGAAACTCTCCTCCAACACACTAATAATAACTTGTGCTCTCATGTTGTCGTCGTGGTGCACTGGGATATAGTGATAGAGGTCCATTGTCCGCGCCACCCACCAGCAAATGTCGAGGTTTTTAGAGTTGAGGTTGCAGTTGCTCTTTGTCAGAGGATTTAGGTATTTAAAAAATAACAATATTTGTACCCCGTGTAATTTTAAGTATAAATTTATTGTACTATATAGTTAATATTACCTTACTTGTGTGGGATACTCCCCCAGTTTTGTTAGGTATTTTTTCCAGTACGTTTAGGGAATAGCACGTACTTGTTATGTACATGTACTCCACATTTCACAGGTATTTTTACCTTACATATAGAGGTAATTAACATCCCTTACATGTAAGGGAATTTTACTTCAATTTTTTTTACAGTGTAGATATTCACTCCTCCTTCAACACCATTTTCGCTCTTGCAATAGTTTTTTGCTGAAGTGAGACAACAATTATCGTCAATATAAATGGCCTTATCTTATTCATTTACGATACCACTGTGTGCAGTGTTTCAATAATAGGGAGCAGTAGTATTTATGCAGACGTTCTTACATTATAACCCTGGACTGTTTTGTTACGACTGATTTATGTAGTCTGCGTGTTAAATAAAATTTTTTTCCATTGTAAGTGGCAATATTTCTATTCATTAAAACACTTTTTACAATAACTTTGTATGTATTTCGTGTAAACAGTTACAATATGCGTTGATGCTAAATAGGTGAGTTGAATAGAAAGCAATATTTTCAGTGAGGAGTCTGTGATACGAGAACAATTTGTAGACTTTATTTGCAAATTCGCGATGGACTGCTCATACGTAACACTTTCTGTTTTACCGGTTATAGATTTCTTAGCAGACTATGTTTTACTTTCTCACTGTGAATTTAAAATCATACGTCATTACTATTTTTTGACTTTATTAGACCTAAACTACTTGGACTTATTCAATAATAAATTGCAGTATTTATATGGATATACGTTTAGCACCTTAAGCTATCTTGAAATGTTAAAGTTATATTATAATCACCGAGATTACATAGGTACAGAAATTTTCATTGGTTTGACAAATCTGTCCATTCGTACGTTAAATGGAAACAGAATCTCCTACTTCGCTTCAGATACTCTTTCTGTAATGAATAATCTGAAATTACTCTCCTTAGAGTTAAGTATGTTGTATGATAATTTATTTCAAAATTTGTCTAGATTAAACAGTCTGGACATCCGAGGAAATTCCGGTCAGGCCACTTCTATGATTACTATGAAGGGAGCACATTTCGAAAGATTATTCTCTTTGCAATATTGCAAAATAATTGGTTTCAATATATACGCGACGTCCTTTCGTACTTTATTTTTAAGGCAAACGTTTTGCGAGAGCTAGTAATTGAAAAATGGTTATTGCAAGATATTTTGAAAGGAACTTTAGACATAATCAGACAAAATAATAAGACAAAAGGGGTTTTAAGAGCAAACAATGTAAGAAACTTGGGTAAGAATACTTTCAGGCGATTAACTAAACTTGTTAATCTAGACATCTCTCAAAATGAAATAAGATTACTTCACAGAATCTTACTTTTGGAAACGTTAAATTTGAATGTTGTTGACTTGTCATAAAACAAAATAAGTTTTCTTCCATGGAATTTTTTTAATTCTCTGACAGTATTAAGATATCTAGAATTATCCCATAATATTATAGGTATTTTGGACTGGAGAGTCTTCTCTGGATTATCGAATCTTGTAAATAGTTATTTAGCAGCAGATATGACTGGAAACAGTCTACGATCTCAATGCCACGCGAACAATGACACGATCTTGAGCTCCGTTGTTTCATTATCCTTAAATAATTTCAGTCTGTGTAACTTAAATTCATCTTTGCATAAGGTAAATGATTGCGTTACAAATACCCTTGAATTTCATCTGTCAAACAAACCACTTCTGAAACTTTTTATGTTTACAATGAGTAACGTTTGTTATATAAAAGAGTACGCTTTTAGCCATACACCAGCACTGGAAACCATAGTTAAACACTCTAACAATAGCAGTTTTATTGATAGCGAAACGCCATTTTTAAAGATATTTAGACTTGGTGCATAACTCAGTGACTGCGATAAACAAACATTTATTTAAAAACCTTACTCTTTGGAAATTTTGATCTTCAGTTACAACGATTTGGTATTCATTGAGGAAGAGGCTTTTCGTGAGCTACGTGCATTAGTTAATTTGAACCTCCAGTCCAACATATTGTTAAAGTTCGATTTCCACACTCTTCAGAAAGAAAATTTCTGGAGAGAACTTCGTCTAGAAGTATCTAAGTACTACGCAACTAATAAGCATTACGCTTGAAATTCAAGTTGTTATTTCTGAAGATGCTTGTATTGAATGATAATGATATCGATATCAATTTTATGTATGTATTAAACTTCATGCCAAAGCTAGGGATTTTAGATTTGTTCAATACAAGCTTGTGTGAGTTCAGCGTCAACACATTTCTATATGTTAGTAAATTGCACGAACTTTTCTTGGGCGATAGGTGTCTTGGAGGTCTATCAAGTTTGAATTTTTTTTTGGATCGTCAGAAATGCTGTCTTTGTCCAGGATGTCAGTAAAGTTGTAATCAAATGCTTCAGTCTCAGAGACATCGTCAAGTGTACTGTCAGCCGTATTACCAGCATAAATCTGAAATGTATTTTAACTTAGTGTATATTCTTCACTGCATATTATATGAACTCGTAAGTCCGGGTTAAATATTGCGAACAAAATTTGCTGCATGAAATATTCACAGGCTGCACAGCCAACAATAATCAGTGATTTAAGATTTGGAAGCCTGAAAAGCTGGTTGAACAAAGATATGTTTTTCCAATTTAATTTCGGGTTAGAGAGGTCTAGCTTTGCGATGTTAATTTCCTATTTCACAAAATATATTCGAATACTACAGTTTGGATTCCCTGCAAGGGAGATATTGCTCACCTCCAAATTTTGTGATGTTGGATCCTTATTGAATACGATCTCGCTGATATTGTTGTGTGGATGATCTAAATTGTGTATCATGTAACATTTTTGGGAATGAGAGGATTTCCTGAAACAGGAAATGTCATCAGCAAATACTGAAAAGGGATCATTCTTACGTAGAAGTACGTTAGTATTGTTTACGCGATTCAGTGAAATGGGTGCGCGACTAAAGTAAATCGATTCCAAACGGTTGAACGAAAAGTCAGTATCTACGGCTCCCAGTATATCTTGGAAATCATATCTCGAGAGTTTTAGTATCGAGTTGTGGTTGAAGTAAATAAAAAGAAGTTCCTTACAATACGAAAAAGTAGATGAGCTCAGATAATACAGTTCATTATGTGATTCATTTAAATATATTAACTTTTTAAGATTCTGGAAAAGCAGGTCAGGAATATGGGTTAAACGATTGTTGCCGACGCTGAGATGAGTGAGGTTTACCAAGTCTCTGGAAATACTGGAACCAGTTTTACTAATATTTTTATAATCTGCGAATAACTTCTTCAGACTATGAAGATTTTTGAATGTGCCACAGTGTAAATGGTTTATCATATTATGGTCAATCTCAAGGATATTTACTTCTTTACATACATTATGCATTATTAGCTTTGCTATATAGACAATATTAGTATCACGAGTAAATACTGGGATTTATGTGTTTTGTTTAGAAGACTAGTATTTTAGTTTCGGACTACTTTCAGGAAGAATTAAAAATGCAAAATAATGATTTTTTTGCGTGTTATGCTTTGCAGGTTTCTGATCAAAAAACTATTTTTTACTATTACTAAAAATGCCATGCGATAATTTGACTTCATATATACACGAAATAAAAAAATAATGAATTGAATACGCATATGATATTTGCCACTGCACAACATAAAGTCGGTATGCCATAAGTGGAACATAAGCTTGCTAATCATGTTTCCTCAGTAATAAGGAACAGTTGGCATACCACAAAAGGAGGAATTTTCTCCTTGGCAAACATCAGCCACACATTCTCTACATACTCTAAGATGCCTGTGGGTGTTTCAAAGACATTTGATTGTGCGCCGTATACAAAATTCCGTCAGTCAATTTGTGTTAAATGGCATACAATTCCCCACGTGATGATGCCCAAACTATCAGAATTAAACCATTCTACCACGCGAGGGCTTTATGCGCAATCATGATATTATAATCATACTCTTTGGCATACATCAGCCACACGTGATTTACATACACTAGATGCCTGTGGGTTTGCTTGTGGGCCACATATGAAATTCTGTAAGTCATTTTGTAATAAATAGCCCTTAATTGGCCACCTGATGATGCCCACCTATCAGAATCGAACCTGTCTACCACATAACGGTTTAATATTTGAATAAAAACGATCTTATTTTCAGATTCTTTGGCATACATCAGCCACATTTTATCCACGTGTTCTAAGATGCCAGCGGGTGATTCACTGATGTTTGCTTGTGAGCCATACATTAAATTTTGTCAATCGTTTTGTGTTTAATGACCCACATCAAACATACTTCCCAAGCAAATACAGTCACTATTGTGCACGTGGTCTTATTGTGTACCACATAAGAAACACTTACATTCATGTGGGTGAACATGTACCTAACTGTTATCTGCTTATTGTTTGCTACGTTGGAATATTCACTGAAGATTTGTTACACTGGTCAATCTGGAAAGCAAGCGCTGTGTGAAACGCCGGGACAAATGTTTTACCAGATACATTGAGAAAAATGGTTTTATTGAATCAAACAAGACTTGTTTAGTGCAACCGAATTATTTGTGTGTATAGGGACAATGCAATATTTTCTTGCTGAAACCAAATTATTTTGTTGTTCTCATTGGGTTGCCCCGAACTGTAAAATTTGGTTGGTGCAACTAAATGTTTCTCTTGCTCCACATACATGAAACATTTTGGGCCTATATAAAGACAGTTTACTTGCTCGACCTAGTTTCGAACCTGGATCACGTGCGACCGAGCGCTACGCCTTAGTAACCTCAGCTATTGTGACAACCAACGACACTGGAACGCTTTTAATAGATGTAGTACAAATACTGAGCAAAGTGTACGAATAAACATTTCACGATTTACAGCTTTATTTGTCAGTTTCTTATTGCATTGTTTTATTACTGTGTTCATACGACGTTTAATCATCAATAGATGCACTAATAAACACATATTATCCTATGTCACAAAAAGTACAAACAAACACTCGAGCTCTATTTTCGAACGAAAGCAGTCAAATGAGTGGACAAACAAATATATACCGTGGTTTCAACAAAATTTTCAGTTGACGGTCTAATTGTTTTGACCAACACAGAGATGTTGTTAATTCGAACATATATTTTGTTCCAAGAACAAAAATAATTTTGTTGACTATCAAATTTGGTTTTCTCAACAATATATTTTGTTCGAGCAACTGAATATATGTTTGGCTCTATACAAACAAATATTTTGCTCGATTTTCTCTCAGTGTAGTGAGTAAACACCCGCATTTTCCTCTGGTCGTTCCGCAGGTCCGGCGAAAATTCATATAAAATAAATTCACTGTTTATTCACAATCATTCAATAAAACCGTTAAAATTTCGCACTATTTATAACGTGTTGGGTTATTTCCTAAATGTGTTATGTATCACAAGCATTTGATATATCTATTAACATAACAGTGTATTTTTTAAATTTTATTCTTGCATGTGTTTTACCTATGGAGTATAACATTTTATTAATAATTTGTATGAGGAAAAAAAAGACAAAAAAAATAGGCGTGTTTGTAGTGCCTAGTAAAAAAAAAAGCCCTCATGAAAAATTATGTTAAACGTAGTGTGCACAAATATGATGCGTTGTCTCTTAGGTGGAATTTTCTAGACAGAGTTAGAATTGATTTGCGGGAGACAGACGAATAAGCTGGCAGTACAACTTAAGCAGGGCGTCAGAAAAGCTTACTGGACTATAGCAATTATAAGGCTTTAAGGAATCCGTCCACCTATCGCTCGAAACGCATTGCAGGTTGCAGCGTGTTTGAAAAATGATTTTTTTTTTTACGAAAATTGCAAACGTGGCCCGAATAGGTTTACCCACGAAAATAGAACACGTTACAGACGACGACGCAGTAGTACTTTCAAGAAAGCACGCACATTGCAAACTGTATTTGCATTCTCTCCAAACATATTAAAAAAAACGGCATTTCCAGACTGCTGTAACTGCAAATATACGAAACGATACATGCAAAACTACGATAGATGAATGCATTGGACTTGGCTGCACAGTCGTGTCCACTAAAATTGTAGGCTCATAGTTTGAAATCCTGAAGTTGTACGATCACTGCGAAACCTCTGCGCGCTAGTTCAGTGGCTTGTGTGTAGAAAAAAATAATGCCTTGTATACGCTGGCCGGCCCTAACCGTAGCGCTTCGTATATTTTGGACTCATTAACACAAACATTCCCCTTACCAGGGGACCGCCTTAAGCGTGTAGTATCCCTTTTAACTTCGATTTTTCTCGCAAATATTCGTAAGGAAATTTATAAACACACGAAATTTTGATATTTGTACTGTCTCAATTATAAAAGCTGTTCACGATAAAGTGAGCACTTTTGAAATAAACGTTCGAAAAAAGACTCTGCTCCTATCTGCATCTATTTTAAAGGCGCACTGAGTGACATGCACACAGTAAAGTTGGTATTGATGGATGGAAAGTAGTTCCATATCTTAACGTCAAATAAAAAGTGTTAGGTAATGATTTGTGGTATATTTGAATTATTTTTAACGCTTTCTGTTTTTTTTTTTAATTCATGGAAGTGTAAAAATGACCATTTTTGTAAAATATTCATGTTAGTAATAATTCCACAGTTTGACCTGACCGAAGCATGAATAATGTGATGAGGCTCACCAATGTTAATTTGACACAAGGCGGAATAATACAGAATGTGCATACAAGTAGATCTTAAGCAGGGCTTTCAGAAGTGCTCATTTTACCGTGAACAATCTATATCTGCATTTTCCTATTTGAGATTTACATTATTGAATAATCGCGTAGTATTTGATTACGATGACAAATGTGAAAATAATCATGTAATAAAAACCAGTCGGATTTCGAAAAACCTTGTTAAGATGGTCCCTATGCCATGACTAGCTTGGTTTTTGAATATTGACTTAGAAAATTCAGTAAAGGAGGAAAATGCGCATATCCTATACGGCAAGGAATTTACGGTTTTACGGTACTTACTTCACTTGTAGACCAGCGAGAGCTAGTGCGATGTGACGGCGACTGCAACTGTTTGTCCTGGAGCCTCCAGTGTGGCCAGCAATGTAGAAACAGTCACACACTGACACGCATGGAAGAAAGTGATTACATAATCCTTTCTTTCTTTCAGGAAGCTGGCTAAGAATTGTAACGTAGAAGTTGAATCGGGAAAGACTGTTACGTTGTTATCGATCATGTTACATTTATATCACATATACTGATGTCAACTGTGATTTAATTTCCTGTCTGTTCTGACATACGTTGCAGGTAACGAAATCATTTTAATAAATCTCGAGATCATAGACGTCACTATCACAAACATCAGCAGCAGCTGCTAGTAACACTTCCCCTTATTTCAATATGTTCAGTTCGGTTCTCGCTTCCAAATGTTTCAAGGATTGCTTAGGATGAGGGAGTAATGCAGAGTAATTATCCTCACCAATCTTCAGCGGTTCTCTGCAGTACTAACCAGTCCTAAGAAATCCTCATCTGCAGTCCTCACCAATCCGCAGCATTCCTCCTCTCTAATCATCAGTAATCCTCCTCAATAGTCCTCACAAATCATCAGAAATCCTCACCAATTCTCAGAAATCCTACTCCACAATCCTCACCATTACTCTGAAATTATAACCAATCATCCTTTGCAATCCCCACCAATCCTCATTAATCCTCAGTAATCCTCCTCTGCAATCCTCTGAAATTTTTACCATTCTTTAGAAATTCTCCTTTGCAAACCTCAGAAATTCTCACCGAACCTCACCAATCCTCAATAATGCTCCTCCACATTCCTCCTCCACAGTCCTCCTAACAATCCTCACTAATCATCCCCAATCCTCTTCTACAGTCCTCAGCAATCTTCCACAAACCTCACCAATCATCAGTAATCATAATCTGGAACCCTCCTCTCCTCTCGTCCTTCACAATCCTAACCGATCATCACCAATCCTCGTGTGAAATCCTCAGCGATCCTAGACAAATATAGCCAATCCTTTGTAATCCTCCTCTGGAGTCATCCTCTATTGGATCGGATTTAAAAGGGCTTAGTAACTTCCCCCAGCATTGTGCCTGAAGGCTTATCAGGGGACGACTTACAAATTAACGTGAACATTAGCATATGGTGTGTGTGCACATGAATTCATAAATTTAAGCCAGACTGTACGCATGTATACATGTATGTATTTATGGAGATGTATAATAAATATATGCGTACATTATTTTTTTGTGATTTCTGAAAAAAAAAAAAAAAACCATAGTTTTACTAAATGTATTTCTTCCTTTTTTGGCGTATTCATCTCCTTGTAATGTGTCATTTAATTTGCTGTTCTTCAATCTGCTTTTATTAGCTTTATTTGAAAAAAGTATTATATATGTAGCTCCCATCACTGTGTGAAGTGGTACACAATTCCAAGTACTCCACTTCGAAGATAATTGTTATAATAACGAAATTGAAATAATGGCATGTACATCTCTACAATTCAGTTTATCCAAAATGCATGATTTTTATACAAAATTGTTAAATCTGGAAATAATACTACATACCAGTTCGTTTAAACTAGATAAGGAGAGAGAGTACTAAAATTCTAATTGTACTTTTATGTGAACAATGTGATAAACATTAGTTCCAGCCACGTAATTCGGTCATGATTGTGTGTAAAAACTACATTTATAACTGGGACACAGAAAGTAGTTATTGTGAAACTATATTGCGCCAATTATATATCTTCTATAGTGTTATTTGTGCAGCCAGATAAGTGAAATTTACATTTGGCTCATATGGCTATATTATTGTCTAGTAATAAACTTTACAAATAATTATACATAAACATTTACTACTAGATATTAAACACATTGGAAAAAGGATTGCTACAGTTGAGTTTTGTACAGATACATGGCTTTTGCAGCATGTTACTGTGAACGTAGTTGGGCTAATTCCTTTGAGACCACTCTAAGATATTTCTGTTCGTATTCTATGTTTTCCAATAATCGCAAATGCCTTTTCTTTTCTGCAGAAATAGTGTTTCACATTGTCCCTTATTGCTCCCTTTGCTGAAAGCAATTGAATTTTAACTGTATTTTCTTACCACAGACAAACTTCCTACACTGAAACCGAAATATGTTAGATTTGTCAGTGGCAACTGATGGTAGTTATATGTATCAAAATTGCAGCCGAGCTTAAACCAGTTGTAATATTACCAGTGGTGTTGCTGCATACCAACATTCTTCTCTTTTGGATGATCCGTACTGTGTGCACCTCATTTTATGGAGATGAAGGAATGCTCAAAAGCAGATCAAACTGCACACACACACATACATATATATGTATATATATATATATATATATATATATATATATATATATATATATATATATATATATATATATATATATATATATATATATATATATATATATATAAACAGGAGCGTGAAAATTATTTAGTTTTCACATACTGACAAAGCTTTAGCAGGCTAAAATACAGTGTGTTCAGTGCATAGTAGGATCTCCGTGTTGGCCGATACATTGCTGAACCAGAAGTAGCATCGATTGTATGGGTGTTCGAAAAATGTGTTCGGGTATCGTGCACCTTGTAATGTTGATCCGAGTCGACAGCTCATCCTAAATTCATATGGGTGGGAGGGTATTCAACTGATGTCCAATCGTGTCCCACTGAGTATCAATTTGCGAGAGATTGCGATATTGGGCGGGCTAAGGAAGCATCTGCATGCCATACAAAGCTTTGATGCTGGTCAGATCTGTTTGTGGCCGGGCATTATCGTTTTGAAAACGCGCTTTTGGGATTACCTGCAGGTATAAGATTGCAAGATGCAGTAACACCTCATCAATATAGCGGCCTGCGGTTAATTTTCCCGTAATGGTGAACTAGAGGTAAGCAGCTGTTGGTTGTGATAGCACCCCAAACCATGACCTCACGTTGACTGAATGCTGTGCTTCGCAACGGCAGAGGAATTCGCCCGATGGCCACTTCGCCGCGAGACTCTCCCACAGTGATCATCATTGGTGAGACGGAAATTAAATTCGTCGCTGAAGATCACACTGTTTCATTCGGCATTCCACGCATCGTTAGTGCGACTCCATTCTAAGATATGATGACTATGGCTCGATGCTAAGGATAGCCTTCGAAACTGACCACGGGACAAAAAACCTGCCTCAGCCAATTCTGCACGACGCTGTCCGTTGTTCTGCTCTATAAGTCAGACTGATATAGTTAATATACTGAAGTACCACAGAATGCTTATAGGCGACTCCGCCATGTAATACTTTCTTTTGAGAGCTATGTTTACTTCTATACTTGCTCTCATATACTTGGACTCTCAGTACAACATAATAATTCACTCTAGGACGGTAAAGGGGGAGGGGGGTAGCAATTACTTTTATAAAATTAAGGTAGGCGACACAAGTTTTTATAAAACACTATAGATTTACTCACTCAATTATACACAATCTGGATACTGAATTATCGTTTGATTAACACAATGAAAACTCTACACAATACTTTAATTTGATCACTAATTTGATTACTGATTCCTCTCAAAGGAGTCCCTAGCCTTAAGTGAGCTGATCGCGCTAGTGACTATAAGTACCTCCGTAAGTATTCTCTCGGCCTAGACCTGCACCGTACTGAATGAGTCGTCTTACCACTGTGTATTATGTGGAAGGGCAGGAGCTCTTCTAGCCCCAGTTCTCGATGGTGGATGTTGTGCAGTCTTCAGTGGTCTCGCCCCTAGATCGCAGCCCTCTACTGTTCTGCGCCACGACACCTCCGTCGGGCAGCAGCAGCCTCGGGAGCTGGTCATCGGCGAGAGTGACAAAGGCTGCCTGCCTCTTATATATGTGTGGTGTTTAGTAAACTGCCTTGCAGCCTGTTCACTGGAGTGTCTTAGACTGCGGGGCGGCTGTGTCCACTACATCGTGTTCATCTCAAAGCATCCAAATCGCCCTGCACACTTCACAAAATGCCGACAGTCGTGTATTGCGTGTGAGCTACGGCATGGTGTCTGATGTGACGATCGCTGTGCTCTTATGTTGGTCTCCGGGATCCGGATGGACAACTGTCGCCAAAAGAGAACGGCGGTCTTGGCATCACGTTGCATTTCTTCCACAACAAAGTCCAAGGGCTGACAGGCAGTGCGGAGACCTACGACAGAAAACTTTTCTGAAGTCATCCGTTTGACGGAGTGGCATAGGTCGACATCTTAAATAAATTACAACGCCTTGTGCCTTCTACAGACACAGTAACAGCTGAAACACTAACTTCATCCAGCCGTTACATCATTAATGAAGGCATCACATTGTGGTTGTCTGCCTATACCAGGTGAGTCACCAGCCCCTATTTTTCCGTTTCGATGCCACCCGCACACAATACTACCCATCTAACAAAACATCGTCTCCGCTGTAAAATACCTGTTTCTTATGTAGCAGACTCCCGTGCTGTGCACGTAATTGTTAACGCGTCTCGTCTGTTAGCTGAACATTCGACGTCGCTGTAGGCCTGCACCAATCAGAGGCGCGAAAATAGAGTATCGCTACAACATAGTGCGTGCTCGTAAATTACTTTTAGTCACTACAGTAAGCAGTGATGGTACTTTTAAGTCACATGAAGAAACGAAATGACTCGAAGCGAGGCAGATGTGTGTTACTTCGGACGTAATCGTCACGTATAGGCTGTTCACTATAAAGTGAGCACTTTTGAAATCAATATTAGAAAAAAGTCACTGGGTCTGCCTGCATATAGTTTAACGGGCGCACTGAGTGACTTGTACCCAGTAAATTTGGCAAAGAAGGATGGAAAAATAGTACTATATCCTAACGTCGAATAAAAATGTGTTAGTTAACAATTTGTGAAAACTTATATTATTAATTTCCCTTTCTGCTTTTTTAATGCATATAAGTGTAAAAATGAGCAGATTAGTAAAATATTTACTTTCCTAATAATTCTACAGTTTCACTTGACCGACACATGAATAAAGTGATGAGGCCCGTGGCAATGTTAATGTCACGTAAGGCGAAGGAATATACATCGTGCATACAAGTAGATCTTAAGCAAGGCTTTCGGAAGTGCTAATTTTACCGTGAATAGCCTATACCAACGTATTCGGTAAACATTGCAATAATCTGTTTCATCGCATTAAACGGATGTGTATCCTTTGAAAAGTGACTGCGTTTCAACGCATTGCTGACATAACATCCGTCCGCTGCTTACTGTACTGATGACAACGAGTCAACGCGCACATGATGTTTTACTACGATTGATGTTATGTTGGACGGATAGTATTTTGTGCGAGTTGCATAGATACGGACAAATAAGCGCGGGTCTCAGGCTGTGTCCGAATTCGCATGAAGTACATACTTGTGTGTACCTGTCCCCGGAAGTGACGTAAGTGCCGTCCGAACTGCGAGTGAAGTATGCAAGTATACAAGTAAACGAAGCTGTGTACTTCTCGCATACTTGCGGAATATGCGCCGCCGTTTTAAGCAGTTTGTATGTTGCAATTGATTTCTGACATAGTTATTTTATTTAAAGTTTACTAGGGCAACATTACTACTTCGTAGGCATAGAATTCCGATCTGAATTAATAATTATCGCAAGTTTCACCTTAAAAAAGTCGAAGCAATAAATTAGTATTAGGCATATTTCCTAACCTACAGATGCTAAGATAAAAAAAGTAATCCATGTTGCACTTATATACACTAATGCAAGACAATAAATGTTTATGTTAATCAAATTGAAATATCATTTAATACTTTATTTTACCCCTAAGACCTTCGTCAATTATCGAATTCTTAGTCGGAATACATGCACAATAAAAGTGGGTTAGCTGGCTAATAACTGACACCGAAGCCAACAAGACGGATTGTCCGAATTCATCACGTTTGCTACCAAGGGTAAGTGAAGTATGCAAGGATGCAAATACGCAAGTATATACCCGAATTCGAACTTGGCCTCAACCGGTAGAAAGTGCGCGGCTCGTGTGATTCACCAGCATAACAGGTAGGTACTGGATATGTACATCCCCTTCGCACTTTTTATGGCACTGCATTCTTGCCATCACGGTATAGTATTTTCTCTGTCAGGCAGTGTATTCAGTTTCGCATGGTACAGTTTTGCTATTGCGTTCATGTGATACGAGACAGCAGCACTTAACATCCTTGAAACTTCATTTTGTAGAAAAATTATTGATACCAAATTGATTATATTCGCTTATAAATTCTATTGATTCTGGTAATTTAAACTCTTTCATTAGTATCAAGTAAATGGATGTTCAAGTTGTGTTGAGATTGGCCCGAACTGCTTTTAATATTGTAGTTATAGTTTTCTTCAAACTTGAATGAATGACTTCGTTTTAGAAAATAATAGTATTTGAAAATCAGTTGACAAGCCGTTATCGACTAGTGAATCACTATAATAAATTGGGAACTAAAGTCATGAAGCAGTTATCTTCTCTGTTACTTACCAAACTTCTATAATACATCAGGGAAATTCGGTTACTGAAATAATTATTAAGCCGAGTTTTTGGGCAAAGCACATAGAGCACATTTTACTGGTATCACTTGATATGAAGATATTTGAACAATTTAAGTTATAACTTCCGGAATATTTTCAAAATGCTACAGAAATAGTCAATTTAATAACTTTAAAAGAATCAATGATTTGCAATCAGACCTGGGCTTAAATTATTCTTAAAACTATCGGATTGTTAACTGTAAATGCGCCCTTCCCAACACGTAACATATTTTTCAAAGGGCAGACACAAATGTATTAGTCCACAATTAATGTGAACGAAAAAAGTTTGTGTGAGCGTTTAATAAATAGCCTAAAACACATAATTTATATATAACCAGTCCCACATTTCTGAAAATAAATTCTCGTATTTTCCTAAAATATTTCGTTTTATTTCTAAGCGAATCTGCAAAATAAAAATTGTTCCTTGTATACACGTTTCCATGAAATATTTTTGCTATTAAATGTTTTTATTTGCTAAAACAACAACAGCAGCAAATCTGCATTGGTTTCATGTGGTAGGGAAATATTTCCTTTGTTGCTACGAGTAATTACTGAAATCTTGTGAAATATTTGTAGTTATTGCTCTCATTTTATACGTCTCTTCACAAAAAATAAGCATAAATGACGCTCTAAACTTTTAAGTGCGGAAAATAATAATAATAAAATAGCATTTTATGAACCAGGAGATTATCTCAGTGTCAATTTTTGTTGGTTTGTCATAAACATTAATCTACACTGGCGCCTACTTGTGAAATTTATAGGCGGCTTAATCTTGTGGAGATAATTTTTGAGGGTGTGGAACAAAATAATCCGGTGATTTTGTATATATATATACACATTCATACTGATACACAGCAGTTCAAATCACCGTTTTTCGCTATGTTTGCCGTCTCCGAATTGGTACTTTTAATTCACGCGACATCAAAGTACTCATTTGTACGCATCTGAAGTATATATTCTTTTCGTACGACATTGATTTGACGCACGTGAAACTGTTTCCTAAAAAAAAATAAACACATAATTATACCACATAGCGTAGTTTGAGTACTGAGTTGGTGGAAGTATTAAAACAATAATTCTCTTTTAGAATGTAAGAGAAATTCGAAACAGTCGAATCATTGCATACTATTAACACAATACATCACAGTTTTGTTTAAAAATAGAATCAGAATATTAAATAAGAAAAGTTATTAAATTTAATACACTTAAACAAGCAAAGGAAATATGAATGCCTCACTCAGCTTAAGTGTTCTCAGAATGACTTCAGAACAAGGCAAATGTTATTCTACGCATTGTATTGCATTTGATGAACTCATTTACAAGTTATCCTAAATCTAACTTGTCCAGCGCAGCCTGATGTGCGTTAAGTAGTGCTATCTTGTTTAGTTTCTTTTGCCCCATTGTAGACTGCAGGTATGTCTTCAGGCGGCGAAGAGGCCTAAATTAACTTTCAGCAGTAGCTGTTGTCACTGGAACAGTGCGGAGGAGTTTTATGCATTTGTTGACTTCAGGCAAGAGGTCTCGAACAGTGTTATCTTCTATTAGAAATTCCTGTAAATCACGAATTGAGGTTATGGCCACTGTCTCCCGTTTAGCAATATCACAAAGCATGGTTATGTGTAAAAGTATTCTGTCTGTAACTAAATCGCCATGAAGGAACTCTCGTGTAATTTCTAGTTTTGGAGTCGTGTTGTTCACAGCAATCACAGCAGATACACATTCTTTCTCTACTGATACAAGTTTCTGAATTACAGTACAATTGAATCTGTCTTTAACACACTATATAACTGTATCACATACACTGGCATATTCCTGTCTGACATAGTCTTTTGGAGTGAAGAAAATGCTTGGTCCTGTAGCACAAGGGTTCTCAAGCCTCTTTGAGATACGTCGTCTTTGGGGCAGCTGTGGTTCTTCTACATGGGTGGGTTTTTCCTCTAAGCATTTCTGCCAGAACTGCTCATTGCCCCTACGTTTTTCTTCCAGAATGTAAATAAGGCATGGTAGTTCTGATTCTATCTCTGTAACACCAATGTGGGGACAATGTATCTTTACATTTACTTCTTCAACAGGACATGACAATAGAGGCTCGAAAAGAAAAATGTGCTGAAGTGTTGCATTGTTTCAAGGTATCCAGCACACTTTGAGACTGCATCAGAAGAATATACTTCTTAATATGTTTAAAAAAATTCAGCAAGTCTGTCATAGTTTATTAACACTTGTTGGATACTGGAGGCTCTCATTGTCCACCGAGTAGGGCAGAGTGAATAAAGGCCAATTTGTTCATCTTCTCTGATATTTTTGAAGAGTTTTATACTTTTCGGGGATTCCCTTACTGTGTTTATCAATGCTTTAGTTAAATTAATAATATCTCTAATACAGGGCAGATTACGCAGGCAGTCTTGAACTGCTAAATTAAAACTATGCGCATAAATCTGCAACAAACTTTTGCAGCCCTTAAAATTTTCCGCTCATAGAAGAGGGCGCCGTAATAGCATTGTCCCCGCAAATTCTCTATGTTTAGGTCCAAAACGCAAGAATGTCCTTCACAATACCAAAAAGTGGCTTTCCCTCTGTGTTTGGAGTTTCACACAGTCCCGCAAAGGCCTCACTTATAATTAAATTATCATCGTCACTTCGAATGCAGAAGGTCACTTATTCATGTATTGAGATCTCACAAGTCTCGTCAGCCATAATGGAGAAGTGTTCCCTCTTTTCCATTTCACATACTACTGAGCGCAAAACCGATTCTTCTAAGATATCAATAATCTCGTTTTGAATGTCGTGCGATAACTACCTGTAACTTGAACGTTCCATCCATTCTTTTAAGTCAGGCACGTCTTCTTTTCGCAATTCTAGCAACTGAATGAAATTTGAACTTACGTTTTTATGGCCCCGGATAAATAATCCTTGCCGACAAAGGAACTTCAATGTTGTGAAAATAGCCATTAGAGCTGAGCGAGCATTCTCCATATCTTTGTTTAGATAATCATTTAATTGTATTGCAACACTTTGTTTGGAGGAAGGTGGTAACGTCATTAAACATTCTTTACGGGTTTCTGTTTTCTCATGTGACCTAAATTTTTCGAGAGCCTTTTTCCAGTAAGAAAAACCCACATAAATAAGAGTATCATCCTTCTTTGTACTAAATTTCAGAAAGCCGTTCGCCTCTGCTTCCTTGCAAGTTTTACAAAGTACCTTGTCGCTAGAATCATCCCATTCCACCCAGCTAAATGATGTCGTCCATGATTTCTGAAAAGTTCTACCTTTACTCTTACCAGATAACTTGTTGCAGCTCGCAACATATGTCTGTGACTGTGACGATGCCGAAGCTGAACTCGCTGATAGAGCTAGTGAAGGAATATGAGAAGAGGCTTCCACATCTGGCAATGATGTCACATTCTCGGTGAATTCAACTCATGGCTTTTTGTAAACAAATTTATCCATTCCGATCTGTTTTGCTATCTATCTCAACAATAGTAATGGGTAACAGTTTTATATGCTTACCTAACACCCCATCATTACTGTTAATGAACTATCAATATACTATTTAACTACGTCTAAAGCAGACATTTAAAACTCTTTTCACTTATGTTAAACACTACTAGCGCAGCGTTAATAACAACTAAGTACTGAATACTTGATGCAAGCAGCAAATGTATCACGTCTTGCGAGCTACGATTTCGTAGCTCATTGGAAGTTGGTGGATCAAAGAGTAACAACACAGCAGATACAACGTAAGGCGCGGCCGCAATGGTCCAGATGCACTGGTGGGAGTCAAACAGTAAAGATACAGCAGACACTCCACTCGACCGCATGTGCTCCATAACCATAGGCAATAGTGAGTACGTGTTCGCGTGCTTGACATTGGATTGGGCGAACATTCGACAGCTTAGTTTATAAGATATTTTTCATTTATTTTGACTAATTAGAACTTTTAGTAAGGATTTATATGAATTGAAAATATTGGTTGGGCTCTGCTCATAGACGAAAATATTGGGGGTGCCAGTGTCGGTACCAGTGTCTATCAAAGCATTTATTACATCACCGTATGGTTAATATATATGGTTGAAACATAATCACCTTGCTATCAATACAAATACCAATATGTTAAGTCGTTTGCTGTACATTAGGTCATGTGTGCGTATATGAATGTTAAAAACTGACGATATCCCGTACGTCATACTAGGAAACAAATTGAACATTTTGCGAGAGGCAACCCAGGTTCCTAAATGTGCGATTGTGTCGCTAAGTGGCGTCGAAATATTACAGCGCTTTGAACTTACGGTGTACAGTTAACTACGAACTTGAAGGATTAAGACACCTTCACGATCCGAGCAAGGACATTTTATTGTGAAGTACGAAAGTGGTTTGAATAGTTGAGGTCAGACATCGGCGCACGCGATTCCACGCTCCTGGTTATAGGTTAGGTATTCGTTCGTTGCGACGTTAGTCGTGTGACAAGAAACGCCTCGGATCTTAACGGAGTCCCGCACACCACATTCCTCATCAACGTAGAGCATTTATTTTCGAGAAACCTTTCCTCACAAGTTTGTGTACAAGGCACACCTTGCACAAATGAGGAGATAGAGCAAGTCATATTTTTCTCGTGCGAGGCGATGCAATTTGCGATCCTATTGGTCTTTGTATGCTGGTCTTGTGATAAGTTGTAAAATCAACCATAGAGTAAATGGATATCATAATCCGAGGTGTGCGATGAGGAATACAGGGAAATAAAACATTCCTGGAAAGTAACTTTTAAGCGTGGACTGAAGTTTAGACAGTTCGCTGAGGAAAAAATAAAAACGATTATATTGTAGACGGAAGCTTTGAACCAAATACCTTGTTGAAGTAAGCAACTTCATATTATAGTGAAGATTTCGAATTCCAATGCGAAAAGATAAAACTGTGTATTATTTAAAAATTTTCTTGCTTTATTTTCTTTTAATTAATACGAACAATTATTTAAATTTTATAATATAAAATTGTTCATGCAACACCACTTTTCTTGTGCGAAGGTCAATTATTTATTTATTCAGGGAAAATTATATTATTTCATAGCTGTGGGTACCTATTTGGGGAAACCAGTTTAACATACCAATTCCGACGGTGCAAAACGTGCATCAGCAGAACATGCAGAAGTTAATTAAATTTAATGCCAAAGAATTAAATGCACATAACATTTGTTTCAATAAAAATTTGTTGTTAACACAAATTGTGGACTTCTGTATTATACATGTTCACTTCCATGTATGATACGTAGCAATATTTGCATTTATTCGTACATATTATTAAAAATTTTCATGTAACGTTAGTATTGGCGAATTTAATGAACAAGGTTTTTATGGATGTAAGTTGTTGCATGTTTTGATAGGAGTGTCATTAAAATTTAGATCATAATAATAAGTTTGCGTATTCTAAATTAATTTGTGCAAACTGTGCTTGAAGAGCGTTTATTTTACAGTGGTTTTTATGACTACGCAACGATAATAATCTGGTACAATATCGTAAAAAATTAAATGGTCTCATTTTTCTAGATTTTTTGGCGCGGCAAATATAATTATTTCGACAAAAATTAGGTGAATGATACATTTTACAATTTGGCAATTATCCTTCGTGTATTTGAAACTACAAAGGTGAGATAGGCGATGGACATTTGTAAGGACTTTCAGTAGTTTTACTTGAAGTCTCGCATGAGGTAAAATTTCCATTGGGAAAATACTTCTCTGTGTCCGCGGTGTATATCAGCGTCGAACGAGAACAGCGGAGCGAAAACACATTTGGCGCAATGCAGGTAGCTGTTTTGTCAGGGAAGCGACGTGAAAGCCACGGGTGTATTGGGGGTTCGACTGGGGAAGAGGGGGCGAGCTTGGTTTGAGCTGGGTTCCAAAAAGGGGGAGAGGGTGGGTGGCGGGGAGGATAAAATGGCATTTCTCTCAATGGTTGTTGACTCCACCAATCAACGTAATATTGTTCGGCTAACTCAAACCGTCCGCCTCCTGTGGCAGGCCTGATTCCGAAATGTTGTTTCAAAGAAATAAAGGAGGGGGTGCTGAGTTTGCGTTGAAAGGGGCGGGCTGATTGGAAAACACACTTTGATGCAACGAGGAAAACACACTCTGGCGTTCATTGGGACAACTGTTACCAGCTCGCTGAAGGCAGGAGTAATGACGATGGAGGTTTTGCTACACTCAGAACGTACATCATCTCGTAATTCCTGCCCAAGTATGCCAGCATTTACTATATCATTTCGATTTTTGTTCTCCGCGGGATTTCGTATTGTTCACTCACCCAATAGAAAAGAAAATTTCCAGACCGCTACGTGGACTATCGAGCAGAAAAAATATAGCACTGCGGGAAAATATTAGAAAATATAAAAGTAAATTATTTTCTCATATTTCAAAGATATCAAATAATTAATTTTTTTTTTACTTTATTCGTAATATAAAGGATTTTTTTTTTTAATTTCTACACAGCACATAAACGAGTTGATTATACAGTCGCGCTTTTAATATATCACCTACGATTTATTAAATAAATATAAATTTGGTGGGCAAGCAATTACGTATTATTTTGTTTTGCAGCGTCAACGAATTAAAAGTACCACTCTTGGTAAATAAACTGTTGCTTTGCAAATTAACTGTGAGAGAAAAATCTTCGTTTGAAATGTGTAACAAATACGTGCTAAAAATTGTGCCAAGAGACATTTCCTGTGAAAGTAGGGCATGACTTTGGTATTATCTAAAACACATTACGATAGGCTGAACGTGTTAAGAAAACTTACTGCAAAGGCGAAGGAGATGTTTTTAAAATGTTTAAAATTCCAACAAGAATTTCAATTGTCACACCTACGTCTATATTTACATTTATAACATACCCAAATATTCTGCTTTTAATTCGTTTCTTATAACATAAAAGAATGACATTCAAAATCAGTGGAAAATGGGCGTTGCCTACATTTAATGATATTTCGATCTTATTAAGGTGGTAATTAAACACATTACTCGTTCTCTACCCTACTACCTTCAAAGATACTCTTATTGATTGTTCGTTGTATTCAGCGAATTTTAAATTTTATATTTTATTTGTAAACGATATTTACAGTGCAAAATTATATTATAAGTTTCCATATTTTAGATAATAATAGCATCAGACAGAATTTTCTATGATGTTTACATAACAATTTCCTCAAAGGAAAAATATCAATATGTATTTGGTTTTAACGAATTATATATTAACAAAGCGGAATAAATTATACATATAAAAAAGCAACTTTTAAATTCTATGAGTGGTATTGTAATAAAACATATGAGGGAATTCTGTCATATAATTTCCTTGCTGAAAATCCTTTTTAATGAATGTAAATATCATCGGAAAATTATTAAACGTCATTAAATATATTATAGACTATATTCTGATTGTTTGGCACGATCACATTTACCAATATTGTATGTACAATATTTCATAATATTGGAATGTTTATTTCATCAGAATTTATGTGCCATGAATATTGAACGAGAAACCTTTAATATTATAAATGGTGACAACTTATGAAAAGCAATATTTCAAATAGAAATAAATATATTTTCTTTTCTCGTTTTCAAGTAACGAGGCTGTGAAATATCAATTTGTAAATGTGGGTTATTTTTACTATAACGCATAAGATAAAATGCAGACAATTTGAAATTAATTAATTTGATGCAAGATAGAGATACCGTTAAAAAACTGGTGTCGCATAATTTGCTACAAGAGGCATAATATTTAATGGTACTTAAATCTGGGAGTCTAACAAGACATTAATGTCCGATACAGTGGATCGAATATGATAAACAAAACCAAGCCGCAAAGGGCATATTATGAAAGATTTTAAATAAACTTGCTTCAGTGGCAAAATAACTAAATTGAGAATATTTCATTTAGAATCCCTCGTACAGAAAATTCAGGCTTTCACCGTGGGAGTGTGCAGCGCATACTGACATGCAGTCATCGAGTGGGTGAGTGAGTGAAGAGATTTGGGATGCTCTTAACACCCGAGGTCTTGAGAACCGATGAGGTCAAGGCAAGGAGAGCACGTAGAAGAGCCGGAATTAAATAGCTCAGGAAACAGGAGACCCTCGAGTAAACCCACCGACCTGTGGCATCGTCCGGCACGTTACCCATATGCGAAAATCCGGGAGTGCCCTGGCTGGGGAATGAACCTGGTTCGCCTAGGTGGGATGCGAGCAGCAGCCATTGAAATACGAGAATAAATTTTGGTTTCAGTTCTCGTAGGAGGTTAAGTTTTTAATGAACATCCGTTCAGAACAAGACACGCTGCTATTAAGGCTTCTTCAGACCGAAGATATTTAACTCGATCAGTTGCCACGTCCACGATTACTTGCATGCCGCACGTGAAGGGAATATGTGCACAGCACGCCCACAGCAAGGAATCAGTTCCTAGTGTTTGGCAATTAATATGATTTGCGGAAGTCTTTGCACTTCATATTTATGACTGGTTGATGGTCACAAAACAGAGCGCGCAATGTTCACTAGGTTGCGAGTAGCACGCTCGACAAAAGTACAGCGCACAACAAAGTATTACATGATTGCAACACTCGAGCTCTTAAATGAACACATGGCCGCACGGATTCAGTTACCGGTTTGTCCCCGCACAGTGTGGAGCGTTGCCATGTTTGATTGTAATGGAGGGCTACACGGCGCGTGGAACTTTGCAACATGCACGTACAGTATTGTGGAAGTAATGGGAATCCCAGAATTGCACTGCATCTCTAAAACCGCCGCCAGGGACCTCATTATCTCTAATATTTACGATCCACAGACGTCTTTGCAGGAAGGGTAGTCTGATTTATTTTTAAGTTATGATGTCTGAAATGTATCGATCAACTGACTCCCGCATATCGATTGCTCTAACTGGCACGAAGTATTACTAATGCTCTGTGACAACGAAGGACTGTATTTCCGTACATCGCTCCTATAGTAGTATGTATTAAATACACTTTTCTTTACATTTTCGTGCATGATTTGAGCCATTTGTATGACATCTTCAAGGTATGTGTGTTTGTACATTAACTCAGAGAAAGCAAAATTTTCCATTATTATCGTATAAATAAAGCGGTTTAATTAATTCACTTAATGTAACATTGCGTTCGTTAAAGGTTTCTTGTACAACGGGAGGGTTTTTAATTCCAACATGTCCTCCCTGAATATTTTTTAAACCTATTTTGGACCTCTTGACGCTAGCTGCAAAAAGAAACTTCTTACTCTACTCATTGATTAGTCACTTGGTGTGTTTTGTAAGGTGAACTTTCTTTTCCACGCATTTAAATCATCGGTTTAAATTTATAAAAATATTCTGCGAAAATGTATAATGACGAACATGGTTCATGTTACTGCGTTCTAATGTCAGTGAGTAAGATAAATATGGTTTGATAAAGGTATACGACATAATCTTTACAAGTAAATGGATTTAAGGAGCAGCCATGTCGAATAATGAAATTTGCAGAAGGGTCAAACGATATGGGGAAGCAAGACCTAAATACACTGTAGAGAAAGTATAAACGCTTGACTCAGAAGGTAAAACGCAGAGAGAGAAATAGAGAGGGTGAGAATATTATACACAAAAGGACCTTTGAGAGTAAAGCAAACTGAATACTAAACTAATTAACTCCGTTGGTACGATGCTAATAAGGAGAACACCAAATTTTCTAATCGTCTTACGCCATGCAAGGAAGGAACTCTAAATTTTTGTATTTAGATTAAATGTTTTGATCGATGCGTTTTCTATGAAAATTATTTTGCTTTTCTTAAGCTCAGTATTATGTACATTTAGCTGTGTAAATAATAGTGATTTATAGTACATTCATGAATTATACCGGTTTGCAGCCATTTTTAAGGCCAGGAAAATTGCACGAAAAGGAAAAGAGGAAACAAATATGTACTTTTATATCACACGAATAAAGAGAATTCTTTCTCTGGCTTCACTATATGGCAGAGTGAGCAAATATTTGATCATGAAATTACTTCCAATATGAGGAAATTCAAAACATGGGGACACAAACCCTTTTATTCTTGCAATATACAACGTTATCCTTACGAAGATGTTAGCATTTTCCATAAAAGAGAAATCTTGCGTGATTTTACACCAGGATATTCCAAGAAATATTGTGACATTGCACATATCAGTGCAATTTCTATCTGTTGAGACAGAAAATAATAAACAATTACTATTATTTCTTTTTCCATAAAAAAACCCCTCAGGTACATATACAAGCTCCAATAAAATTCATTATATCTATATTATATGCGTCTCGATAGTAATTATAAAAATAATGCATAACAGCAAATATCACCGGAACATTCTATGGTATTGTTTGGTCACGGCACAAGACACTTCACATGCTCCCAATTGGGGAGTCTGAAAATGCAGCGTGATATGGACCTAAGGTGGTGCTGGTGATTAGTACATTTTGGTTTATTTATTTTAATATTTTTATTTTATTTTAATTTTACTAGATCTTATTATTTTTGTAATATAAGATATTTTATTGGTTGTGATGTTATTTCTTATTTATTAATTTTATTAAGATTTTTTATTTGCGGTTTAATAATTATGGCTAGTGAATCTATTTATCGATATAAGGTGGCAAAATGTCCCATTTTGAATATGACATTCCCGTTTATAGAAGACAGTGAAAGCATCATGCCAACTTTTCTTTCGAACCCTTTCTTTTTCCCAGAGGGATAAGAAATAAAAGTAATATTAATTTTTTTTAGTATATAATATGTGATTACTGAGACATGCATAAATTATGGGTATTATTTCATCAATGTTATATTGTTTGAGTAATTAATTATTTACTGACAAAATGAAACTATGCTTTGCAATGTGCACATATTAATTGTAATTTGGATGTTATAGCTTGCTAAACTAAATCAATAATATAACCAGATAACATTTATATTTTAAATATTATGTTTTTATTTATTTGAGTTCCTTAAATTGTAAATTAAATGCTAACATACAATGTCATGTTGTGTGTGTGTGATTGTGTGTATGTGTGTATATATATATACATATACATATATTACCACCTATTGTATTACACACTGTAATGTGATCTCCTTCAAGTCTGATAAATCACTGGCCAGTGGTTGTGAACACAAATCTGTGTATATTCTCTTATCAGATTTGCAAAGTTGTGAGTACATAGTTCAAGCGATAAACAGTCAGCACACATTATCTCATATGAGGTTATTAAACTTCACATGCTACAAAGTCTGTTTGTGAATAACATGTAATATACGGCTGAAATAGCCATTTTGGAGATGTTTCCCCTGCAGCGGCCCGTAAAACTAGGGCCGCTGCCACGGTCACTCGGGAAGTATTATTTAATGAAACTGCCCGTATATGGAAAAATCCTTTAATATACAGTATATTTCATATGATCATGTATATTAACATAACAAATAAATATCAAGGATTATAAACCAATTCTACATAACCTAATATTCTCATAGTACCACAAGTGCATCTTAACTTTCTATACATATGAATTTTATCATCACCATTAAATTTGATTTTCTTTCTTGAATACATTACAGGGTTTCCAACTGGGAATGTTTTCAACAAATTATATCTCGAGAATCTATTTCAATAATGTCTTTTGGTTTTGGGTTTTTAGAATTATTTGCTCGTCTTGAAAAACAGAACTCTTATTAGAAACCAGAGCCAGCTTTTGCAGTAATTCCTTGTAGTACAAATCTGGATAACACAATGACAATAATATATAACTCTCTTCAATGTCCACAACTTGTACAGTCCACTCAGTATCATCTTTGTTAACGCCCTTTTCAATGGCATGTATATTACGAAACACCATCCTTGGAAAATACGAATTTCCACCTCTACGAAACCTGTTAACGCACATCTTGACCAGGAAAGACAAAATTGCCGAATTCTCTGAAAACACGAAACGTACTAAATTACAACGACAATACACCGCAAGGGTGTATTGTCCCTAAAATACCCCTAGAGGGGGATAAATGATCACTGCCAACAGTCACAGTAAGTATGCAGTAAGTATTTTTGCATGAATCAATGTAGTAAGCAATAAGTATTTTTACGTACGCCACAGGGCTACGCTGGGACTCACTATACCTTGGTATGCAGCAGAGTGGCACTCGTCCTTCGGGCCTCAACAGCTGGCAAGTGCCAAATTTTGTAATAGAGAATTATCCCCGGTGTTGGATGTCTTTTAAAAGTAAACTTTTGTACAGTGCGGTGCTTACGTCAAAAAATTATGCACGGTTTCAACCCTGTAATCTTTCCGATTTTGAGATTCAGAATAGACCATTTTAAAGATGCGGAATTTTACTTTGTGCTAGATTGAATATTAGAACTGACCCTCTGGATAATATATGCATTTAATATTTTCATCTTACGAAATGTGGTATAAGCATATTAATGAGATTAAGTTATCACCATGTTTTCCCTACAGCGAAACATATTGTACTGGCCTTAGAACGAAAAAAAAAAAAAATACAATGTGTTCTCAAACCATTTATGAATCTATGTTGGCTTATAATTTAATATTTCTTCACGTATTAATAAATATACTTAAATATTTTAGAGACAGTTTATGAAAATACACTTATAGATATTTCGTGTCCATTTATACTCATTTCTCGTCAGAACTTATCCCATTTAAACCTTCATATATAACAACTCCAAACGCTTCCCCATTTATTCCATAATTTATCTTGTCAACTGCTAGCTATAAAATTAAGCAAAGTCCTACAAATTAAACCATAACGCCTTAAATGAACACACAAACTCAACTCGGTTGCGCAGAACAATCCGGTTGAGAAAACTCCTTCAATTTGTCAACTAGTCAGTTGTGAGGTCAGTTTTTACGCAGGTACTTCTCCCAACGTATAGTAATATATCTACAGTACCTCCACAACGAAATGGCTAGTGTGCATATATTAGAAAAATTATATTTATATTAATATACTCAATAAATTGTTCTCTTATGTTCCAAATTTTACAGCTGTTTAAAAGAGAACCGGTAAGGCCGAATACTCGCTAAAAATTGCATAGGTAATTTAATTAATTGAAGTAATTTCTCTCCTAGCATTATTTCACTATTATTTGAATTGCATATCTATTCTGTAGAATAGTATTGCAATTTTTCTGTTCTATTCTTGAAGAAAAAAATATATATCATTATTTCATTTATAAAATAAGGTTTTTGCTGTATCTTCGGGCATTTCCTTTTTTAAAAATACGTACCATGTTTCGACTTGAATTGCGCACCTATGGAATTTTAATAAACTGAGGGGCAAAACGTTCGAAAAATGTGTTAAGATGCTATGAGAATTTATTAGATGTTAACTGCTGTTACAATTATAATGAATGAATTTTGTTTTATAAATTGGCGTACATCGATATGCTAGTAGGTGGTCAATAATAATAAAGTAGAAGCAAATATATGTAGGCCTGCATACACTTCACAATAGGTGAGCCTACATTGAAAAACGAAGTGATTTAAAAATATGAGATTATAAATAAATTGTACAATGTAAAATATTTATTATTATTGCCACTTATCCACGTGATGCATTTTGTATTCGTTGGATTCCTTGACACCTTACTGTTATACGGAAATAAATACCCGGGAAAATGACGCATAAACGTGCAAAATCTCAGGTCTTTCGCCAGTAAAAATGCGAAGTTCATATACAATCTTCCTCCGTTGACGCAGCGAACGCCTATACTTCACGCTACAGCGAAGAGTTCAAGATGATGTTCTTTTGCTATCGCATGAGCGACCTCCACGCCCCAGAATCGTGCCAGGTGCTGGAACTGTTGATGTAAATATGTACGTCGAGACCAGGACTGCATTCTGACGCAACCTTGAGACATACACTACAGGAATTTGTAAATATTTGGCTGGGAAAAAAATATATATATATAATCAATCAAACTACTAACTTCAATGCAGACATAGCTAGAAGTGGTGAGATATACTATGATTTAGAGAACACAAACGCTATTGCTAGCAAGCTACAAGATGTTGGAGACATGTTATTATAATATGCACAGAAGATTTTGTCACTAAAAAGAGACGTTTTGAGCCAGAAATCCGATTTGGATATTGATGGCTGAGAAAATACTACAGGTACGCTTCAAAAATTTAGACCAGCTGCTCATATGATTGTGTATTAGATTGCCTGCATGTATTAAAGAAGAAACATTCTTTAATAAACCTGTAGTATTAACGTAGGCTATTTTGCTTCAGGCGGGTGATTTGAGTTAAGGTTCTTTAGAAGTGAAAATCTTGAGGATTTAGACAGGTTATAAGAAGAGCTGAAAATAAATTACCCTTTACGTAGTGGAATAACCTGCTTCCTTGCGAAAAATCACAGTGATTGAAAAATAGCTGTTTCATTGACATCTATCCACTGGATCAGACTAAGGATATTGCGGCCGTAATTTTTGCGGATTAGGGAAAACAAACTGTATCCGCTGCTACCGAAATTGAAGACGACAACGCTCACAACAACTGCTACATTAAGAAGTATTCTCAGCTTTTAATATCACTGGATTCCGCACATGGAACCAAAATTGATATCTGCCAATTTTGTTTCACATTTAATGCCAACGACCCGAGGAAGTAATGGTAGAATGAACATCAGTGTCTACTAAAGGACACGAATTACAGCATATAATATATCCCAGAAGGAAAAGATGGTAGACCAACCATAGTGAAATTGAAAAACTCACTCTATGGAGAGGCCGCGGTAATGTAGTGGTTAGACTACTCGCCTCACACCGTGGCGAACTGGGTTCCGATCTTGGCGGGGTTCGATCCCGGATTTTGGCTGGTTTTCTCGGGTATCTTCCATTTCGGCAGCCTTTTCGTTCCGGCGCTGCTCCATACTCACCTTGCTTCACTCCTCATCGGCTCTCAAGACCTCGATGTTGAGAGCCGCCCAAATCTCTCCAATCCACTCACTTTATGGACAAGTTTCCGATCGTCATGTATACTGTTTTCTAGGCCTGCTGCTACTTTTAGACACTTTTTAACCGGACCAATGTTATACCTGCAAGCCAGCCTACCAGAAACACGAAACGCAGGCTACAGTATGATGCAAGTTAAAGGATGTAATACTGAATGATTGCAGCCTTGAGTTCAGCTATCCCGAATGACACAATGCTTTACAGAATAGCACACGTATAATAACGTTTCATCGTGAAAACAGTAGATTTTTGTAAATATACAAAGGGCATTCACCATACTTCAAAACGATTCACTTTCCACAGTAGGCTGAGGCAACTTACCAGTAGCACAAATATAGATTTTCATGAAATCTTATGTCCTCAGTTAACAAATAGTTCTTAACATGTTAAGCGATTCGCATTTTTTACTTAACATGTGTAAGGTAAACATGAATACTTTTCTTAAATTCATACCAGATTTTAATAAAGCAATTGATGGGACCATATAGCGAACTACCAAAATTATAACCCATCGCTCGTATGCACAAATAAACTCAAAACAGAGGTTCATATCCTTTAAACATTTCTTTCCCCTCGACGGATTTCTTAGCGAATATCATTGTCCGATTAATTTACATTGAACATTATTGTTTTTTTATTTTGGTTTACAACAAGTGAATACATATTCTCGCTTCGTTTCTGGATGAACGCGACGATTAGACTGGTTTTATTCATATCTCCCCCCCCCCCCCAACGATTCACAGTCAAATTCAGACCCGAGGCGGTCGTAACAAAAGGCAAAACTTCCAACATCTAAAAACCAAACTTAATGAGTAATGAAAATTCATGGCTGGTGATACCATGGAAAATAATAAAGTTCGTTTACTTTTAAAACGCCATTTTTTTTTTAATTTGAATTTAGTGCAGGTGAATTTACCGCATACATACTGATCTTATTCATATAAAACTGTGGAATAAATAATGAAAATTAAGGAAAGATTGTGTATAAATACTCACCGCTGTGAATATAAAAATATTAAATGCATAAATCAATGGAATCACATCTATTCTTGCCAATGGAAAATAAAAATACACTGCATATAAGTTCCAAATACATGCCACGTGTAAAACCACATTCGTAAAAGCTCACTCACTTAGACTATTAGTTTATTACGGCAGATGAATATAGGCACAGTTATGTTTATTTTAGAAACTTCTACAATAAGTTATGAATGTAGACTTCTACATTTTGCAAACAAAATTATATTTGAACATATTTTAAAATTGTATATCTAGTTATATGTTATATTATTATTTTTGGTGATAAACTCATTCCTATTGACGAATTCGAGATTGTGTAAAAGCAGGAAGCATAAGGCATATTTCGTTTTGAAGAACGAAACGCACATATAACTGGTCGGAAAGATTTCGAAAATATTTGTTTTAAAGCAGTTAATTTATTGAAAATATTTTAGTATACCAAAATTTTTTCCCTACGTTCTCCGCCAGACACACGTTCATTGACACATGCAGACACAGTGCAACTTTGCCCACGAACAAATAAAGAAACAGAAAAACCACTGAGAAAAAATATTGATAACCAGACATTTTCACACAAAACAGGTAAAGAATGTTAGGCGTAATCCCTAAAAATAAAATGATTCACACACAAATTTAACTTTAGAGCTCGTGTTCCATCCAAACCCAGAAATGGTAAATGGCAATTTTGATTTGTATTTGTATACAAAACAAGAAATGTCCTGTGTTATAATATTTTCTTTGGGAGAGGGGGATTAAAGTAATCTTTTGCAATCAACATGACATAGAATATTCCACGCAGTCTAGTTTTTAAGTAGAGTACTAATACAGTCTTCTTTATGTGACCGCTATTCTATTGGCATGCTTGATTTTATTTTTAAAAATTTACGTCTAATCTTGGCGCATAGTTCTCTGAGAAAATGTTGGAAATAATAGGCTAGTTGTAGTCGTATGTAGTTGTATTCTTATAAATAACTTCCCCCGAAGGATCAATAATTATTTCAAATTAAGAAACGATCATCACATATTCTGTAATTCTACGAGCTCCACTGAACAAGCAAAACATCTCTGGTTACAGTGAGTCTAAATAAGAAATTAATTTTTTATACCGTTGTATTCACGTGAAGGAATTTCAGCTTCATAACAGAGCTTCGGGGTCATCAAAAATTGTTTAGCCCCTCGCTGTAAACCACGTTATTGGGCTCTTCTCCCGGTAATAGACTTTGGCAATCACGAGCCCCCTGCCGCTGAAGGGAGGTCAGCAAGGAAACCCTCCAAACTGCCCCTCTCGCTCCCCTATCTCCTCCACCCTGCCATGCCAAGCACGAACCAAGGGGCAGAGATCCTGGGGAGAATTCCCTACATTGCTGACAGAAGCCCAGATTCCTTGCTCCTTCCCTTCTATCAACCGTCCCTCGGGAAAGAAGCGCAGTGTCGGGGATTCTCGTCGAGTGGGCAGGAAAATCAAAATCGAGTGCTCTGCAAATTGAACGATTTTTGTTTTTTTTTTGTTTTACTATTTCAAAAAGTTAGCGAAGATGTTAGACTTTGCCAGCATACTTATATAGTAGACTGTTGAGTGCGGCAGTATACATACTAATTTTTTATTTTTATTTTACGAATATATCCTTGGAAACTTTTCAACTATTTCGTAAGTTACTACGGGTAACATATGGCAAATTATAAGTTTGGTGGGTTCTTCTTTAAAATATTATAACTAACACACCAAAATAAAATAAAATATATTATGAACAGCCCTCGTAGTGCCACTGGACATTGTACGAGTCTTTTGACAGGTTTCGGGGAATCTCTGCCACGTCTCTTGTCGTTGATGTTCGTCGTCATCACCAACTATCTTCTTTACAATCTGCACCACGTGTGGTTAATCAATAAATTTTTTTAAGCTGCTTTGATTGTTTTGATGACAGTTTAGCTTTTCAAATATTATCACCATATTTTCATTCACTTCATTTGAGTGTGGTTTTCTTCCGTAATTATTATTATGAAAATAATTATTTCTTCCATTTCTTAACAACTTTTACTATATTTAACTGCATATCTACCACTATTTAACACAATTTCTTGGATAATATACTTGTCAACATATTACGATGAAAGTGTTTTATACATTCAGATTCGAAAATTTTGTTAAATTGTTCGAAATACTGTAACTGATAATATACATTCCAACAGTCATATATATTACCCCTCGTTTTCATCATCCTTAGTGACATTTGTCCTCTATTATATTCTTAATGAAAATTTCTTTCAGAAATTGTGTTAAGGGTGCTTTATTTTTTGAGTTCTATGCATTATTTACTCATTTATTTCTTCTTTGATTGCTATTTTGTTAATGTTATTCCGCTTTACATCATCAACATCCATGTACACATACTTAATTTCCTTAAAATCTCCTTAACATATATGTCTCATTTTAACCCTCTATTTTCCTATTATCTATGAACAATCTCGAATAAGCAATTTAAAAGTTGAATACTGGTTTCAGATTCAGAACTTTTTTGAGTTTGTTCATCACTAGAAGATAATAGAATATTGTTTATTTGAAATTATGTGAACCTTATTTTATTTTAGTATTTATAAGCTTACGTTTCTTATCCAGTTCTCTGTTGTTATGTGCCTGTCCTTAACATAAGTCTGTAAATGCTTTCTGAACAATAAAAAAATCCTTTCTATTTGCCAAAATATACCCTATTTCGTCAGGTAATAATACGGGAAAAAAGGTTGTAAAAATCATTATTAACAATCACATCCTTTGCAAAGGTTTGCAGGTGGTAGATTATACACGAATTTGCAATATTATTGATTACCCTGAAGGTGAAGTCGTAGGGGCATAAGTGTGTTAAAGCACGAGACACTGCAGTATGTATACAGTAAATATCAAAATATCGTACTACACAAGCATGTATTGTAGGGGACCAACTCTTACAGGATGCACTTAGTATGGTGTTGGACACGCGTATTATGGAGGCAGGTGGCGATAAGGTAGGTCATGGAGGTGCATGGACGTCGGATGTTGTCCTGTGGAAGATCCTGCCACAGTTTACACAGCTGATCCTCCAAATTCACCGAATTCGCCACTGGCCGAAGTTGCCGATCAACATAATCCCAAACGTTCTTGATGGGCGAGAGTTCTGCGGAGCCTGCTGGCTAAGGAAACATGTTGACATTACTATGGAAGACCAGAGATACCCGTGCTGTGTGAGGCCGGCACTTGTCCTGCTGGGAAATGGTGTTGTCAAGCTACACCAGGAAGGGAAGCACACAATGTCGCTGAGTTTCCTGGACGTATCAGTCCGCCGTTACGAGGTGAGTGAGCGAAGAGATTTGGGCGGCTCTAAACAGGGAGGTCTTGAGAGCCGATGAGGGTGATCGAAGTGAATATGTAGCTGTACCGGAATGAACGGGCGGGGAAAACGAGAGATCCCCGAGAAAACCCGCCGAACAACAACATCGTCCGGCATGATTCCCACTTGCGAAAATCCGGTGACCCGGCCGGGGATTGAACCCAGTTCGCCTTGGTGGGAGGCGTGCGTGCTCATCGCTCAGTCACCATAGCCCACCGCCTTTAGGGTTCCTCTGATCACCATCGGTGGAATACACCATGACAATTCTCGTTGGGGCGGTGCACCGGTATACAATGAAGCGTGGACCGCGACGCTGGCCAGGACGTCTCCAGACTCGAATTTGACAGTCACCAGTATCCAGACAGAAACGTAGTTCGTCGCTGAACATGACTCGTCACCAATCCACAAGCTGTCATTCCGTTCGTTCCCGGCAGAATGTCACACGTCCTAGGCGATGCTCAGGTCGTAATGGTAGACGTTTTAAGGGACGCCGCGGTGACAGATCCCACTCTGCTAGCCACCTGTATATGGTACTGGTGGACACAGACGTATCCCCAGCTGCCGTGACATGTCTCTGAATGGTGCGCAGCGACGCCTATGGAGTGCTTACAGCTGGTCACACGATGAAACGATCCTCCCTGCTGGCAGTCCGCTGGGGTCGACCCGACCTCTCACGGCGGGTGTGTGTAATCTCTTGTTTCTGCTGCGCCCGACTCTCATTTACAGTCTAGGTAGAACGGTTCAAATAGCGTGCAATGTGCCGAAACGTTCAACCTGCCCCTCGGAGATCAACCTTGCCGCCTGTCTCAAACACTTCTAACTGGGCAATGACTTGGTGAATTCGCCGTCAAGGATACTGCGTGTTCACTGAACTTGACTCTGTGGCTCACACTGCTACTAAAGCCTTATTCTGTGTCTTGAAGTTATGAAAGATGGATAAACGTGTATGCCCCTAGTCACACATACACGTAATCAATCAATAGTAAACACGTATGGGTTACATGTTGGGCTATGACTACACTGTGTGTCAACCATCATTCTACTCGCGCCATTATTTCTTGGTGATCAATTTTTTTTCGAAATGTGTGTAGGTGGAAAATGTTTCGAAGATGAAATAAATTCCGTAAAGAACAGTTTAAACAAATTTAAATTTATTTTTTTCTTCTTATAGAATTCATAAGGCGATTCAGCGACCACCATACAACATTTCAAAATATTATATAGAAAAAAAAATTTAAGCTACTGTATACCACATCATATTAGCGTATAGAGTAAATGACGGCGAAAAACAAAATGAATTTTCAGCACTTAAGCAATATAAAACAAAAACATTTCTTTCTTAAATTTCATTACGTTTCTTTTTTAAAAGTACCCATTTTTAACGATGAAATATTTTTCTTTTAAGAAAATTATAAACTATTTTAGGTCTTGCTTACTGTGTTTGTTATTTACGAAGATATCAAAATTCTATATTTATGACCAACAGTAATAAAATTTTCTCGTTATAAAGTTCTGTTTTTCGAAATATTTATCCCGAAAAAATGTAATTTGCTCTGGAAAATGCATGTCTTGTCCACGGACTTCGATTTGATCTCAGGTACAAAAATCTCAAAAAGCAGTTAAAAATATATTTGAGTATAAAGCAATTGATTGCCACTGAATATTGCACATTTTTTATATCTATAAATTATTCTAGCATTACGTAGCTTAAAACTAGGTATGATCACACTATTAAAGTATATTTAAAGAATATTTATATCAATGAGATCTGTTAAAATCCGTTAATCACTCCAAAATAAATTAGTTTAGACTTCTGAGTACCATACATATGAATCACTGTCATTGAACTCTATTATCTGCATTTAAAATTTTGAAGAAAACTACGTATGCCATTTAATACAGTACAGCCTACTATTTACGACAGTGATTAACTTTCACGCGATCTTTTTAGTGATTGTGACTGAGTTTTCAGTGAAAACAATTGCTCTGTTGAAAACATATTTAGAGAATTAAACGCTTTATTAATGAGAAATGCTAAGGAACTAAACTAAGGCTGTGTCTCTACTGGCCTAGAGAGCGCTCTTTCGTGCTCTCTCTCTCTCTCTCACGTCACAGAGAGCGCTCTCTCGACATCTCAATTAGTTAGAAGGAGTGCACGAAAGAGCGAAAGCACAGACAGAGCACGAAGTTGACTCGTTCTCGTTGGCGCTCTCTCGCACTCTCTTGCGCGACCTGCGATGGCAGGCATCGCGCTCTACCTGATTTCGCTTCGCATTCCGCTGGTTCGACCTCGGTATTCCCGTCCTTTCTCCTCTTCTCTTATCTTTGGTTACTACCCTCCCTCCAGCGCGTGCGCACTGGCCAGCTTTTCCCTCCCTTGATTTTGCAAGTTCGACGGAGCGAGTGTGAGCTCGGGCTATTCCCTATTGAGGCTTCGGTAGGAGCACTTGACTCTTAGGTGGGTGTGATGTGTGACCATACTTGGCACGATGTCGATCGATGTTCGTCACGAGACTGGTTGGTTTGGCAGCTGACAGTTTCCAAGTTAATTAATGTGAAGAGAGTTGGCATGGTTGATACAGGGATAATGTAACTTTAAATTTATTTAATAGTTAAATTTTGTTTAGATTGCCCGTTCAAAGTTCTTATTGGATTGGCTTCTGTTGAATATTATTGAACATTTTCATTTTCCTTCTCTTCACTCTGTTTCTGTTTGCATTGCCGACATGTTGAATATAATACTGTTTGATAAATCCTCCCGACTTAGGGTTTAGTTTGAGGTTTGTAGAGCTTTATGTTAAGGGCGCTTTTCACTGCTCTCTCATGTGTCGTAGGGATGCCAAACTACGCCTCGATGATTGATCGTGGGTTTCCCAAAAGTTTCGGACATGAATCATAATTTCGTAGGCACATTTTAGGTAACATTTGAAAGTCAATTAAGATACGGTTGAGCCAATGATTGGTTACTTTTCTAACTTTTTGTAATCTGGTATTTTGGATTCCCTCTATGTTGGGAGAGTGCTTTATAATGGTAATTTTGTATTTTAAAGTAAATGTCCTTGTCTTTTATTAAGAGTTTTACGGATGCCTTTCATCGGCCTTAAGTAGGGGCGCATCCCCGATTCCCTTTTTAGTATTTTTTTTATTTTTATTTATTTCCTTCTCGGCCTTTGATTGGCCCAAACAGGTGCGCTGAGCTGGCGAGTGTTCATACTTGTGTTTTTCCTCAGTAATTGTAGTATATTGCAGTTTAAATTTTGTTCCCGGTGTTGTTATGAAGTCAAAGGCATAATGGTAACACGAATAGTTTGAGTGTTTTATGCGTACTGAGTCAAGTTGGTAATCGTGTCTGATTGCAGAGAATTCATGAGTTTAAATTACTCTATAACAGGTGTCAGCAGAATACATCTTCTCCTTTGGTAATTTAGTAGGGTCGTATTTTTGTAGCCAAGACCCTTAAAAATTGGAACGCTGTTTTGAGCAGTCTTAAAGCTTTGCATTTGTTCATACTTTATATAGCTGGAGCTTTATATATGACGTATTTATGTTTGAGTATTTTTATATTTTGCGGAATTTAAGGTAAATAAACTGTCGATATTTTTAACTGCTTTGGCTATTGTAAAGTCCCTTTTGTAGGCTTACCACAGTGTTTTAAATAAGGTGTTGGTTTCCGATCCTAAAAAAGGTTGTTATATAAATAGTTAAATTTTGTGGGCTCAAGTTGACTCCACACTCTGACCAGGCGCCATGTTTGTTTCAATTAATTATTTGTTTGAATATTGTAATGGTAGCATTCTGGTCTAAACCCACGTTGCATTTTAACTGTATGTTAATGATTTAAACTCTTTAAAAAAAAAACGAAATATCCTACGTAACACGTTTTAGTAAGAAAAATATAAATACGGATTTTTGATTACGTCTCGTTTTTTTTGTCGCTTTGCTGAAATATTGTGGTAAAGTATAAAAACAAAAATAGCAATATTTTATGTACTGACGTTTATTCTGGTAATGCTATAATTATTTGTGGATTCTTTTGAACATTCATATATTACTTACAATATCTATTACCGCGATTTTAGCTTAACATGATTTCCCGCTTTTTGGCATCGGCTGTTTGCCTGATGTCGGAGAGAAACGAGTGGTGGTTTTCTCAATTCTTCACAGCGAGAGCGTGAGAGAGCACGAAGCAGTGCTCTCGCCAGGTTGTGCTGAAGAGTGCTCTGTTGAAAGAGCATTCTTTAACTGGAGACGCGGTCTGAGATTGACTGTATCATTAATTTAAACATTAACTCAAAATTAGAGTGCAGTTAGCAGACTGCTTAATGGAAACTATAAATAAATGTGTGAAATCATACTGACTTACTTAATCTATAATTTAAGGTAATGTTGACTAAACCTCACAAGTTTTAAAATTAACATATAACAATATAGCCCAATAATCTTTCTTAGATAAGATTTATAACAAAGGTTTTAGAGTATAGTTATATATACGAAATATTGTTTACATATATGTGAATAAAGACTGTTCACCGTGAGATGACTACTTTTGAAAGCCCTGCTTAGGATCTACTTGTACGAACGTTGCGTATTCTTCTGCCTTATGTGAAATTAACATTACCATGAGTCTCATCACTTCATTCATGCATCAGTCAAGAGAAACTTTGAAATTATTAGAAAAATAAAAAATGTATTAATCTGCTAATTTTTACAGATCTGATTCATTAAAATAACAGAAACTGAGTTAAATAATTTGAATTATCACAAATGGTTACCTAACACTTTTTATTCGACTTTATGATATGGAACTACTTTCAATCAATCGTTACCAAATTTACCGGTTGCATTTCACTCAGTGCGCCCGTTGAAGTATATGCAGCCATGGGCAGTAACTTTCTTCTAAGGTTGATTTCAAAAGTGCTCACTTTATCGTGAACAGCCTTTAGTATTGTTTAATGCCTATATTTACTCGTGTTTCAATTATAGTGCTTGAATATTGCCAGATTATAAACTCGCTAAGATAAAGTCGTCCTTCTATAACATTAGGGAAATATAATCAGAATTATCTAGACTGCGACAGCTACACGTTGACCATGGCTGGTGAAACGTTTCTGTATATGGTGGATAATTTTACAATTTAATGACGCATTATTTACACTAAGGTTCATATCACAGCTGTATGTAAGTGCCTTGCTGTTTTAAATGAGATTCAATTAATCGATTATGTCCGGCGATCAATTGGAATTTCTTGTACTGCCAATCCACATCGTGATATAAACTCACTCGTCTCGAATCTCCGGACGTATCTTATTATTAGTCGGCATGGTAATCCATGGAAAAGCTATAAGTGCTTTTTTTAATTTACACATTATTCTAAAAGTAATTTACATTTGGTTGTTTCAAATAAAGAGTTCATTGGAATTATAACTATGAAAATAAATTTTAGTTACATTTTCTTTGAAAGCATGACAATCAGTGAAGTATACGAAAATTGTCTGAAGCTACTACATTGACTACAGTAATGCTGTTTTTTTGTAATAGCAAATTCGAGGAGTTTCACTTCAGAACATTTGCACCAGCCTGTAGGATCAGTATTAAAAAAATTCGTCAACGAAGCTGCCGGCTTCCTTTTACGCATCTTTCTGTTATACGAAATAATACTATTAAAAAAAAAAACGAATGACAATGTTGGAAAATTACTTTTAAAAACTGAGTGAGGAGCTTTAATCTTGTATCCTTTTTTTCTGAACATGACTCAAAATTTAACTAAATGAATACGTTAGGACACAGCTAAAAATAATTGCTGATGAAAGAGTACCTTTGAAATTTGTTATGAGGTTCGTCCGTAATTTGGTTTTCATTTTCGGATAGAATTTCACACAAAAATTTTGTGTCAACCAAGCACTAGGTTTCATATAAATCTCACCATGCCACTATTATAATATACAAAACATCTTTATGAAATTTTGCTTATGTAAAATTAATTTTTATGAAATCTGTAGGGCAAAGGTTTTAAGTTAAGCCCTCATATTTTCCCAACAAAATATATATGATCATTGTTTATAATATAATTTGACGTATTAATCCAACTATCATCGATATCACGGTATGAAATATAAAACCATTAAAATATAAAACAAATATCCTTGCCTCTTGAAGAGTCCAAAATCAACATTTGCAATAAAATACGTTTCTTTGTGTGTATATATTTAAAATAAAGCACATAATGCATGTTGCATAATAGTTGTCATCGATGAAACAACAGCAGTTACGTTACATAACATCTTTTCAAATGTAAGGCGATAAAACTATTTTACATAGAAATGCATTTAATTCCTGTTGGTGTAACGAGCGTGTAAGAGAGGTTTACCATAAGTTCACAGTTTCACTTCAAAGACGCATGACTTATAGCCGTTTAGTCTATACTAAATATGATTTTTCATTTGACTGAAGAAAACACTATGTGTCCATCACGAAGTGCCTAAAGCTTCTATACGTGGCAAAGGCCTGGAAAAAGCTTATATGAACCTTATACTCCTTTTCCACCGCCATCAAGTGAGGAAACTAGCTCACAATGTCGAGAGAATCGAACCACTACTGTTAGTAAAGGAAAGCTGTCTCAAGTTGACCATGCAATGGTGACGTTGCGGGCCTGCCAAGGAGACTGTAGGCCTATTACAAATGGCCGCGGGCTGGGGCAGCAGGATATTAGCGCCTCCATTTGTCGTCAGTCACCGCGACTTCCTTGGGCGTGTCGCAGATTGTTACGAAAACTGTATCTCTCTCTCTCTCTCTCTCTCTCTCTCTCTCTCTCTCTCTCTCGGGCGGAGAAGCCGGAGATAAACTGTCTGAAGACGTCTCCCTCCCCCCCTCCCTCACTGGCAAACCTCAGCACCCAGCATCCGTGGACTTGACGCCAAGTTCGGGAATAAATCTCTGGGACCTCTTGAGCTAATGGCAAACCCACGTCCTCAGCATATGTTCTTCCCCATCACTCTCCATCTTTCTCTCTCTCTCTATTTCTGTCAGGAGCGCGCTGGTATACCAGTCGGACCACTCGCCTTTCACGTCAGCGAACCGGGTTCGATTCCACGCGGGGTCGCTCCCCGCATTTTCGCACGTGGGGATCGCGTCGGGCAGTGCAGCTAGTCGGCGGTTTTATTGGGCGATCTCCCGTTTCCTCCGCCCGTGCATTTCGGCGGTGCTCCTTACTCACCTCGTTTCACCCTCATCGGCTCTCAAGATCTTGATGTTAATGGCCGCTCAAATCTCTCCAGTTCACTCTCACTCTCTCATCTTGTAAATACACGCACTTAAATTTAAGAGAGAACTTCCTAAACCAGCGATGAAATGTTTGAACCTGCATTTTGTTTATTAATTTACCACACACCAGCATCCAATCGTTGATGATTTGAACAAATTTGGTACCGTTACGAAGCATTGAATTTTTTCCAAAACCAGACAGCTACATAACCGATTATATGCTTATTATCAGTACTACCAATCAACTTTCGATACAGCAAAATCTGATCACCAATATCAAATTAACCTTCGTCCGAGAAAACACTACCGGATTAGAGCACACGCTAATCGCAGCATTCCGATTAACACTATTTTCATAAACAGGAACATACTTACAACAATTAATATCACATGGATCAAGGTCGTTCAAATCCTTAGCAGTAGAATCCTTTGCATTAAAAAATTTCCTCAATAAATACAATTCTAAATGTCCTCTACCAGCCTTAGTTGTAATACCTTGAAGTCCGAAACGAAATAAAAATTACAGTAATAAATAACTCTCTTCACAACTCAAAACTATAACACACTATTCTTTATCTTCCTTGTCGACATCATAACTAACAGGCAAAATATAACGATAAATATTCCTAGGATAATAAGATACAACACGACTACGACGTCGAAACATAAAGTGATGTGTCTTCACTAATGACAGAGAGCAAAGTGAATTAAAGTTATCATCCAACGTACTTATACCGGATGATTCTCAATTAGACCGACAAACTTCGGGGGGTGATTCTTCATGAAAAAATAAAAAGAAAATATATGTGACACTTTATTATACCTAAATCGAATATTAAGGGAGGTATGAACCCTTAAAAAAAACAAGATTTTAAGCCTTATATGTGGAAAATATCGTCCCTTACGTTGAAGGTCCCGATAACATACAATAATGTTCCGAGAGTTGCCATTGTATTTTACTTCGTTACCGATATTTTGCACATATACGGTTAAAAATCTTGCTTTTAACGCTTCTGTCTCTTTTAATATTCGGTTTAGGTATAAAGCGTCACAGATAGTTTCCTTTTACTTTTTCACGAAGAATCACCTCCCGAATATTGTCGGTCTAATTGCGAACAATTCTGTATACACAATCAATACACATATCTAATGAACGAGAAATAATACGACTAAATATTTCCAAGTCCATAACCCAGACATACTAACATGTGTTCGGGACAGGGTCTAAATATAGAAATGTACAGGAGAACTCGCTTATACCTGGATTTGGGACAGCGCGTCGCCCGTCGGTAGTATTAGGACGGGCGATTCAAGCATGGCGTCCATTTTGAGGTTATGCCCTACACCTCGAAAATTCAAATACTCATAAATACTAAAATTATGGATGGGTTTTCAAAATTCATACACCATTGTGTTACAAATTCGTGGCAAAATACATACATAACAAATTTATAACTTACATCGAAAGTTAATTTCATATCTTAAGACACTTATAAGAGCTACGAATTACGTGAATCTAGGATTATAAATATGTATAATAGAATATCACAGTATATCCTTGCCTTCACCTGCACCATGCTGGTGCAGGAATTGGGGGAATTTAACTGATATACACTCTTTAACCCCCCTTTCAAACGTTTTGTATATATATATATATATATATATATATATATATATATATATAATGCGTTATTAAGTATGTGAATATATGTGTGTGTGTTTATGTGTGTGTAGTATGTTGGATGTTATCCGTACGGAAGCTCTCTAAACTGTTCGCTATTATTTATATAAGGATAGTGGCAGGTATTGTTATGTTATCCATGTAATTTTCAAAACAAACTGCATTAAAACATTAAATGGACGCATGCTTAGATTATCGGAATATAATAATAACAAATGAAGAACAAAACATATACGATAAAAACGGATTTATTATGAAATAAACACTGTGATTATCATGTATTCTAATCCTGTCCTGTTTTCTCGGAAAAAGGTTAAGTTTGAGATATTTAATCAGATTTGGTTTTCTGCTGGTAATATGCATATGATCGGTCATGTAGAAGTTGCGTTTAATCCATAATAAATAATTGTTATTGTACATGTTTTGTTCTTTATTTGTTATTATATTACAATTATGTAAGCATGCCTCCATTTATTGTTTAAAATGCAGAGTGTTGAAAAGATACAAGGATATCATAATGTTTGACTGCAACTTTCCGTATCCTATATAATAAGTAGACGATCTCTGTCTGTCTGTCCGTGTTTAATATCTTCACACTCAACAGAAGTTCTTCATATATTGCAGAGCGAATACTCAGGGTAATATACAGGTCAAGTTCGAATTTTAGCAAGATTACTTCTTCCCTATGAAAAGTTTTGCATTAATGCATAGAGAATATTGCATAGAGATGTGAAGGTAATGAAATATCATTTTTGTTTACTTTAAATGTCTCGCTTCAGTGTTGAGTTAATTAAGTGGGGCCACAGTGGCTCAGCGGATAGAACAATTACAAGTGGGGCCTTAGTGGCTCAGTGGATAGAACAATGTTAAGTGGGTCGCAGTGGTCAAGTGGATATAGAAATAGTAAATGGAACTGCAGTCGCTTCAATCTTGAGTTAATTTCACGTAATTTAATTATTACCTACATATATCTATGCAATTTTTTTTTCAGTCTTTGTATGATAACCAAATTTTTTTTAGTGGTAACTGTTCTAGCCCCGTGACAATACAAAAGAAAAAGGTCACGGGCTAACCCCTAGTATTAATAATAGCGAACGGTTCGAGAGGAATAATGAGTTAAAAGGACGAATCAAATACACAATTAATCCTAATTTAATAACAATTAATCTTGAAGCTGTTTTAGCTTAGAGGTAAACTTGAAACATATCTTCCTGCCGAATCGAACGAAAATGTTGTAAATTTTATATAACTGAGAATCATATGCAAAATTACATATTGACAAAATGCAACAGAATATTTCTGTAATGATGATGGAAAACCACTTTCAGATAACCCCTGTGGATGAACAGCTTCCAGAAACCGTTTCCACTATATCCGAACCGAATATCGACTAATTTCTGTACTTTTAATATTACACATACTTGTACTCAGTGTCGATTTAATTAAATATGTCGAAAATATTTATAGAAAAACTGAACAATTATGAAACAGAGATTTTGTTTGCGTGTAAACAACTTGTGTAACAAGCCAGTATTTTTATACTTGATGTTTTTCCCCGGGGATTTCTTAAGCGTATTTGAGCCATGTATGGGTTTTGGCAAACAAACTACATGAAATGTGAGAACAATCGTAACTTTACCACAGGTGAATGTTGTCACCTGTGTTATTTTATTTCAACTGTAAGTATTCCTGTTTTAAAATTTTTGTCCTGCCGGCAGTCTATATTTCTTGTATCATTAGGGAATTTTGTTATATTCCCCTAGTTTCATAACTGTATTTTTGTTTCTTTCAGTTTCTTCTGGCTATTAAATTGATTTACTTTATATTTCATGTATAGTAACAGATCCATTTGTTAAATAAGGATGGAGTGTAGTGTTTGATTACGTTTAATTTTGCCATTATCTTTTCTTGATGTGATTGTATCACTGTTCCTTTAATAAACAAAATTATCAATCAACCGAAACCTTATGAAATTTCAATTGTTTTACGTGGTGACAAATAAAATATATAAACCAAAAATTTAAAATTTCAATTGTCTGATTTAATAACTTTTAAAATGTTAGTTCTGTTATTAAAATATATTTCACCTAATAACTACAGTGCTCTTATACGAATACTATTCTACCATAAATTCACAAACTACTACCGCAGTGAGTGTTAACGTATGTAATTAAAATATCAGCTAGTGTCTGATTAAATAGATTAAAAATCACCTTAAAAACCACACAATTTGTTCAAACATGCAATCTCGTGTAAGCTGTAGTGCTTACAGCGATAACAGAACCAGCAAAGATTCTAGTTGAGATCATACACTGGTGTTTGCGGAAACGCTACTGCTAAACGCGTTTAGTTTAAGATGGAGCAGTGTTTATATCGCATATCATTTATCTTTACTGTCGAAACAATATTCAAATAAAATATCAGTTCTTTTGAGAACTTTTTGCACTTATACACGAATCAAAATATATTTTTCATTCAAATTTAAAAATAAATGTTACACCCAATACTTCTGATAGTACTGAAAACCTGACCCATGCTTCATTAATCTTATTGGCCGCCAGGTATTGAAACATGCGCTGTTTCGTTGTTATAAATGTGTTGTTCGTACTTAAAGGCAAAATAGTTCGAAAGTATTGTCTGTTTTAAGGCTTACTTATATAATATTTGCCTGTCCCTCCGTACCGTTATAATATATATTTGTTAAGGAAACTACCAGTTACTACACTACAATGTATATATTTTTTTCTATATTTTCGTTTCCAAACGTACATTATAAAAATGAAGTCTCTTTCATCTTATGAAAATGCTTTGAGCAGTGATAAATGTAATGAAGCGATGGTTGGAAACCAAGTTTCCAAACTATGACATTTTCGAGAAAGCAAGTTATCTACTTACTGTCATTGACTCTTGTACCGTGTTCCATAAACCTCAAGAGAGCAGGAATTATTTAAGGGCTCCTTATTAATTACTGTGCAGCGGCAGATCCCCCCCCCCTCCTTTGAGAATTTCTCGTCGAGAATTGATTTCTGGATTGGATTTCTGACAGATGCAGGCTGGCGAAAGCAATCCACTCCGGCAGAATAATTCCGCTCTCCGCAAACCGATCGCCAACCCACTTCAGCGGCTTCATTTAATTGCCGTGAGGTTTCAATTTCATCCTTCACGAAGCGGGACAATTTAAACAAATTAACTTAACCCAGGACGTGTAATTTATACGATTAGATACTTCGTGCGGGCAGGCTCCGCGACGAAGTTGTAATTGAAACTGCCCAGTTCAATTAACGTTTTCCATTACTTTTTTTTCGAATGGGAAATACTGTTTATGTTCTTAGGGAATTAATAGGCCGATGCGCATCTGCAAATGGTGAAACTTTTGAAGTGTCTAGCCGACCGTGGGATTAAACTACAAAAAGTGAGAACTTTGCAAAGAAATTTTGTCTGTCGTGAATGTTTCTTCTACTTTTCTAACTCTATACGGTGCTGTGTGTTATAAGTGAACGTCCCAGTAATGTATTCTAAACACGCACATGGATATGTTAAAAGATGCAATATGACTGTTTATTTGAGGATAGTTATACCTGAGATATTTGCACGCGACCAGACATATTTATTATTATCTTGGTTTACAGAGATGATGCTTCGGAATGCGTTTCTACAATTATCCTGAGAATTTTGAAATATGGTTGCCACGAACCTACTGAAGAAATGTTCGTTGGCAGAACATAATTCAATGAAAAGTAATTTTTGTTGTGAATTTTACTAAAGCATAATACTTTTTCGTGGGAGGTGAACACCGAATACCAAATGGGGTCGATTTATTTTTAAAAGTTACCAATATTTTTAGTAAGGTTTTTTTTCTCAAAAGCATAGAGAAAGAGTAATATTTGATATTTGTTTAGTGACCAGGAGAGGAAATGCTGCACAAAAATTTCAATAATATGTTTATGAATGCGATGAAATGCACATTTATATCATTGTTAATTTTTTTTTCTACACTGAATGCATTCACGCATTCTCCTTATTGTTTCTCGCTCTTTAGTGTTGTCATCTCAGTAGGGTATTAATTTTTGACACTGTTCGAGAGGTATTCTTGATAATCCTGGGTCAACGTTTCAAAAAGTGGCCAAGATCTTTGTGTGATCGGACTGTCCGTATATCCCAGCATACGGAAATAAATACATTGTTATAAAGAAAAGATTTAGCAGTCTTAAATTTGAACACTGGGTAGATCTTCGATACGAAAGGAAACGTAATTTTTAAATAAATCAAAGTTGCTTCACGCTTGAACCGATCATTTTCACAGTATGAGGCATTCAGTTAATTTTGATTGGCGTAGAGTGACTACTGATAACTATGGGACAAGGTGTACCATTGGCTCTGCATGGTGGAGAAAATTAGTTTGTTCACTGTGTCGTATTTACTTGTGAAGATAAGATAACAAAACACGTATGTTTTTGTAGAAGCTGACGCGACAGTTAAAACACGACTTTTATTTGTTCCTGGGGTCGCTAATGGGTCTTTTCCGTAGGAACATCCGTATTTACTCCCTCCTTTCTTTCGGCGAAACTTCCTTGTGTTTTTGTCGCCCTTGCAAGAGGTTCCTTCTGTATAGAATACACAAAAGTAAATTGCGTCCTTGTCCTGATTTATGCACCGGTCTTGTAGGTCTCTTTGTGACTGTAGGTTGTTCACGGTAAAATGAGCACTTTTTAAAGCCCTGCTTAAGATCTACTTGTATGCCCCCTTGTGTATTCTACCGCCGTATTGCAAAATTAACATTGCCATGGTCCTCAGCACTTTATTCATGCGACAGGCAAGTAAGTGAAACTGTGAAATTATTAGAAAAGTAAATATTAGACGAATATGCTCATTTTTATACTTCGATCCATTAACAAATACAGAAAACGAAAGAAATAATTTAAGTTATAACACATGGTTACTTAACACTTTTTATTTGACATTAAGATATGGAACTACTTCTCATTCATCGTTACCAAACTTTACTGGGCGCATGTCACTCAGTGCGCGAGTTAATATATACTACGTATGTAGGGGTAGTGACTTTTTTCTAAGGTTGATTTCAAAAGTATTCTTTTATCGTGAAACGCATTTAATGGTATTAATTATCGACACTACGGCCATCGTGGTCCTGTTAGCCATTTCGTAGTATTATTGATTATTTAAAAATAACTGACAGGAGTTTCCTGCTATCAAAAGAAAGTTTGCAGCTGACTAATAATTTATTTTTCGAAATACATAACAGTATAAATATTTGGACACGCCACTTTTCGAGAAGAGATGTATTGTTATGGTCCCATATGGGGGCCATACAAAGAATGTGGGGAAACGTAACTCTGGTGGAGAATTCGATATTATTTCACTCAGTCATCTAATTAAAACCATTAAAATCTTACATTATGTTACACTATTATTTACAACACTATAAATTTTACGTGGATACCTTAAACTGCACCGGGGGAGCATGTTACGTTAAGTTACTCTTTGCCTGCAACTATTTATATATTATCTAACAAACTATTGCCATGTCTCGAACTAAGTGTCTTCCTGTTTAATGCTGGAATGGCATTATCGAAGGCTGATTGCTATTACGGCTACGGCGGACAAATCCCCATCTGCTGGTCCATGTTGCCCCGTTGTCGGCTGGATGTAGTGAACTCGACTCTTCTGCGGCCTTAAATATGGCGGCCGTTTACAATAATTGCGTTTATTTGCAAACTGCCCCGCGGCTACGTTTCCTGATTGCCGCGGCGGTGCTACACTACTGTGACCTCGCTCTCGTTACACCTGACATGGCGCGTTCATGCTAGGAATTTAGCTAGAGCCTGACCACGCCGTAACAGTATGCATAAGATAGACTATAATATCGTACGTAAACACGCGCGGCTTACCTTACGTCGTTGACCGTATGCCACTACGAGGATTTTTTATATTAACTGGGATAAATATCGCAAGTTTACTTCGATTCTAAACGTCGTACTTCGCGAACAGGCCCATGAGACGAGAAAAAAACCATTCAAACACTAACGTTTATATTTGATAAAATGTCTTAAATGGTTTAATTTCGTGAAATATATTCGATAAGCAGCTGTTCCTATCCTAAATATACCTAACTGTTACAACACAATTCAGTCTCCTTCGGTGACCCCGGTTTGCACAGTATTAAATTGGTTTACAAAAATACCGTACATGACAAGAAAACAAAATAATAAAAATTATTTCACATTTGTTGACAAGCAGTGTCTCATTTTCTCTATTGAGAAAATTTTTGTAAGATCTTAAGCGCAAAGTATAAAACAAAGTGGAAATTTAAATGAAATTTTAATCGTCTAAGATTGATGTTTGTTTAATATGATATAATTATAATTACGCCACATATTTGTGAACGTATTGAGAACAGTTGTATGATTACTTGCTGAAAAATAAAAATTTAGATTTTCGAATTTATGGTGGCACCAGAATTTAAGTTAAATTTTGTATGTAATAACGTTTGTTTTACCCTGTCAGTTTTGAAGAAGACGTATGATCTTGAAACTAGGGAACAGTTACTTTAGGCATTCGAATATTCAACAAAAATTTTTGAAGGCGCTACATAAAATTTTTGTTTACTATGTGCCTTTAAATACTAACATGGCTATGTATGTGAAAACCAGATCCAATAACTATAACTTATAATGGGACATGCCTGAAAATGATAACGATACATAATAACCAGAATCAGTTCATGGATGAAGTGATGCTGTGAAAGATGTGTAATTATAAGTGCGTTTATTATGTTACTTTTACCATGATCTTTACAAAAACTTTATATGTGAATTGTAGTGAGAAAACAGTTCAATAACAAGTTATTATAGTTACAATTAATTTTATTACTTCATGGAACTCCTTTCCCCGATAGAGTACGACCATTATTGTATCTACAGAAACTCATTTTTAGGCCCTGGAAAAAAATTTTATTCTAAAGACTGACATAAAATATTCTCAGCCAACATTTGAGAAATGAAAAAATTCACAGTGAGATATATAAATTAGTTATTTAGTGGCTTCAATGGGGTCAGAGTTTCTGATGGAACCAAGCCTGGCCTCACCAACCACCCCTCCTGGTAGACCGATTTCTAAAAGGGTATTCCATGAGCAGAGTTTAATAACTTACTTAAATTTCCACAAATACAATCAAAAGGACCAAGTGGTTGAACTGTTATCGGTAATAATGTAAATTTAGAACTGCCATGCTGGTCCGAAAATATTTTGCCACTACAAAACATCACTTTCTTAATATTCTATAAGCACCATGCTTTACCTTGTTCCGTGCTCAGTTAATTGGCACAGATTTGTATCATCTCATTCATGGTTCAGTGTTCTAACTCCTTGTACTCAGGCTCAGTAAACAGAAACACTACCCTGCACCCAAGCTCACACGTGAACCAAAAGCACCAGACCATTCTGCAGTCTGTCTATCTGCTTCAGCAAAAATATGTCAGCATGTAAGTAATCCTGACCCGGTTCTGTCCGACGAAGGATAGTTTCTCAGCGATGCAGAGATGTAGCTTCAGTACAGCAAGCCTGTTCTTCATTGCGATCCCAATCCCCCACCACCAGATCAAATTGTAACCAAAAGCAACCCCTTTCTTCTGAAGTTGGAATTGAATCTAAGGTAGCTGTGTACCCCTTTTCGCATTTAGAGCACCATCAGCGAGTCACTATTCAAAAGCTTTGTAAGCAATTTCCTAAGGTTCTCACTTCACAATTAGGCCTAACTGACTTGAAGTACAAAATCAAACAGGTAGACATGGAGTATGTCAGCAGCCTTCTTATAAGCAACCTCCACCAGATCAAATCTCTACAAATTTCATATTTTCGCTCCCAATTATCTTACCCGTTTTGCACCACTCCACAGCTTGCCAACCCAAACGTAGCTGATGAGTGTTTCGCAGGACACACTAACTCTAGCGCTAAGCTATCTAGAACGGAGCCTCGTAGCGATACCAAACCAATCTTGACCTGAGTCCCCGTGTCCATATCACCACACTTCGAGATTCTGGTCCTTATAAGGATCCAGACATCCCATTATTTGGAAAAATTCTCTTCTACTCAAGAATGCCGCAGTGGCTCAGTGGTTAGCCTGCTCGCCCCCCCCCCCACCCAGGTGAACCGGTTTCAATCCCTGGCGGGGTCACTCCCAGATTTTCAGACGTGGGAATCGTGCCGGACGATGCCGCTTGTCAGCGGCTTTTCCCGGGGATCTTCCGTTTACCCCACCATCTGACCCCCGCGCTGCTCCATCTTCACCTCAATAACCCTCATCCGCTCTCAAGATCTCACTGGTAAGAGCATCCCAAATCTCTTCAATCCCTCACTCACTCGCTCACTCACTCTCTCTTGTACCCAAATCTTGAATTGCTTACACCTGTGCCAGCTCTATTTTGTCTTGTCAGCATCTGGCATTATTAGACAGTATGTCATGATAGGATACTAGCCAAGTCAGTAAGTCTCATCTAATTCAATTCGTGCAATCCAGGTTGTTAGGCCTGGTACCGAACATCACTATAGTCCTGAAAATGTTTGTTTTTAAGTTGGCCTTTTTCCGTTTATATTCACATATTGTCAGAAATAAAAAATCATCCATTTTGTTATGAGTGTTATAGTGTAAATATTACATGTTTTACTTGTCATAAAAGGATTTTCTAATAGCCTGGTACAACAGATGCTGGACAGATATCGTCATGTTATTGTGAACAGTGAATAAAATTTCCTATGAAATTTTGTTGTACTCTGACGTCGTGTCGGGCAGTCATGATGTGCTCATCCTGAGATTGTGACTTCAGCATTACTCGCCGAGTTCCTCTTACATGTCATCCGCCACCTTTGTCTGCAAGAAGGTTATGCTTCCAAAATTCTCCAACCTAACCGGATAAATATACTGAGATGTAATTTGGCCACACTATTCCCAGTTACTCCACAGGAAATTATCTTTAGCAGACTTGCTGGAGAAAACACTTTTAACCGGTCTTTTTACTGGTGCATGCTTGCACGAACAAGGTGACGCCACGTGTCAGTGGGTACTCCAAGACGATACGTGGATAACTTTTCCCACTGTCCGTCCCTTCCCACTCTGAACATTGGTTGTTTTGTTGGCCTATTTGGGCATCACAGTCTCGGGCAGGGAGGATCTCCTCCGACGGTTCGCCCGGAACATGCCTAACGGACACAAGCAATACGTTACACACGATCCCGTTGTGTACATGCTTTCGCAACGTTACCTGTGAAGGAGGCCAAAGGCACGTTTACAAAACTTAGGAACAATAGCTTCGAGCCAGAATATAATCCATAAATATGAACTTCAAATTATATATTATACAAGAAAATGTAGGTCAAGTATACACCAGGACTTTTTTTTTTGTAAATTCAACAATCTAGAAGCACACCTTGACTCCAGCGCATAACGTCAGCCAATCAGGGGAGAGTTGCGAAGAATGTGGGTACAGGGCTACGAGGCAGAGAGAATCTACGCAGTCGGCGTGTGTACAAGGTTCGCCGTAATTATAATTAAACAATTTATGTAAATTTTTTTCACTATTTGACTAAGCAATTTTACCCTTAGTAGATGCTTTTTTATAACTATGTCATGGTAATTCACATACTGGGCCTATGTAGGTGTAGTTTTACAAATCTCAAATTTTCGTAAATTGGTAGTTGAACAGAGTTATGAACATATTATCTTCAAAATGTGGATAACATTTGACTTCAGATATAGAATACGTAGCTATGTGCAAAAGCAAGTATATCCAATCGACGGCAGTTACGTTTTCCTTTCACACACACAAATGGCGTTCGAAACAATGCTACTTCCTACCGCTAGATCGCATGTTTTAAAACAAAAAAATAGGCCCTACTTGTAGTTATATTTAAGTTCCCAGGAACTTGAGTGTAACATTACAAAACTGTTAAATTGCCAAAAATTTGTAGGACCTATGCGTAATACACACTCACAAATACTCCAAAGTACAACAGCACTGACATTGAGGGTTTAAACAATGACCACGTAACAGTATACCCAATATAAAGTAGTAATACAGGCAGTTGTGGTATTTTTACACGTACTTCATAACGTGTAAATTATCACTCTGTTCAACTACCAATTTACGAAAATGTGAGATTTGTTAAACTACACCTACATAGGCCGAGTACGTGAATTACCATGACATAGTTATAAAAGAGTATCTACCAAGGGTAAAATTGCTAATAAAACGGTGAAAAAATGTACATAAATTGTGTAATTTTAATTACAGTGAACCTGAAATTTAACTTTTTTGTAAATGAAGAAAGAGGCAACCACTGTGGCAAAATTACAATTGCGAGGTCTATGTAAATTTACTTGCTGCGGGGAAAAAACACACGAATGTTGCAGTTCATATTTTTTCTACATAGTAATTGTAATGTTGCACCATTCTGTGTTAAATAAGTTTGTAACGAACATGTTAGATAAATAATTTTTAGGATATATTTACTTGGACATAGTGTTATCAAGTATTGATATAGAAAGGTGTAAAATTACACCGACTTTAGTGGATACACTGTTATCACACGCATTTTGTGTAAAATTACACAATTTCTTTTTTACGGCGTAGTCTGGTAGTTTGCCACAGCCCGCTGCTTGACAGACTCCTCAACTGTGACGTCAGATATGACGTATCACTCACCGAACACGAGACAATGGAAAGGCTGCTTTAGCGCAGCGCATTGAGAGACTATGTAGTTGTGCGTCCCAGGTCAAGAAGCGAGGGAGCGATACGGGCGACAATTACACGTACACCTAGTGCCTCATCGGTCCTATACGCTAGGCATGCAGTGTTTCCGTCGTGATGCTGTGCTGTTCAGATCTGTAACAGTGGGGTTTTATTACACGCAATGAAAGACCACAGATTAAACTACGTCCGTATCTTTGTAGTTTTTGTTTGCCGCTTAAGGAAATTGCGTAGGCAAGCTTTAAAAATGCGATGTTTGAATATTTTCAGGATTTTTTTCACCAAGAATACACTTATATGACAAAATAAAAAATAGGGCCATAGATAATTGTTTTTATATTTATGACAAAAAGTCATATTTACAGAACCCTTATCTACCGAGATAAGCGTTTACGCGCAAACGACGTTTTTATAGAAAACGTTTCAGTATATAGGACTCTTAAACCGCAGTCATACAGGCGGATGATTCGGATGGGATCGACAAGAAAACGCCATTATCTTCGGGGAGGCGGGAGACTCGGTCGATGTGCGTTTGGGACGATCGCTGTGAGGTGGGCGAAAGTTTTCAAGACAGAGAGTAGCAGCGGTGACGTCAGGGCCCCGGGGGAAGTTGATACGACGTTTTAAACATTGTTTGCACGACAACCCATTAGCTCGGGAACCTCCCCGTAGTGGGAGTCCGTCTTCCCCCTTGCACCCTCCGTCCTCGTTCAAAGTCCTGCCCCTCGCGGCACTTTCCCGACCGCCCCTCTGCCGCTGGCTTGTCGAGAGATGCGAGGCGCACGTCAACTGTTTCTTTTATTCAACTCTCGGACGCCCGCAGGGGATGTATGCGCGCAAGCCGAGAGTGGAAAAGACAGCTTGGGATCGAGAAAGTATTTTCTTTGGCCCAAGATCGAGCCGATGAAAAGCTTGGATGGTGTGGACGGAACTACTTTGGTCTGTGGGGCCGCTGTGTATGAGTGGCTAGAGAACAGGTTTAGCGTCAGGGAATTTCCGCGTGTGGTAATCATGGCGATCGTCGCCATATACCGGTAGAGGTTCTTCAGTTTCCATCATCCTTGCGTTACGTGACTGCTCCATCTCAAGTACTCACTACCAGTTAATTAATTATAACTAGACCAATGGATGTACAATAAATGCACCTTTTGTAAATCTATCATGTATCAAGCGCGGTTTTACTTGAGTTAACGTAAAAGTTCCTTACTTTTGAATAAATTGAACGTTTACAGATTATATTATTTATTAATTGTAATAATAGCACGAATAAAATCAGGGAGAATATAGATGCGTTAGTAATACCTAGTAAGAAATAGTTTTTATGCAGTATATTATTAAAGCGAGTACGTATGGCGTAATGTTCCAAAATAGACAACAAAAGTGGTTATGTGTTGGTTGGCATATGTGATTCTTCTACCAATACTTTCAGTATACAAAATTAGGTGAAAATTGATTAAATGGTATGGTAGATATAGTAAATAAATCCAAAAAATTTGTAGGGCTGACATTTTAAAAGTACTTAGTAAAATTCAATAACCTATGTTTACTGGGCCTATCGTAGTATTACTAATCTGCTAAACAGGGTGACACTGCTTGAGTAACGTGGAGCACAGAAGATCGAGTGGAGAAAAGGAAGCAGTGAGAATGTGTCCATTTTTCTTAGCGATTCCCGGCGTGTTTTGAGAGTGGAAGCGTAAGACCAGCCTAGCTGACATCTTTGATTGCATCTACAGTGGCAACTCGGTGGGATCATATTGGCATCACATGCACCCACCCATCGGTCCATGTGTGTGATCGGAACTAAGTGAAAGGCTAGGCGTACACGTGTACACATGCAGATCCAGCATATATTATGTTTGGTCCTTGCAAATTATTGTTTTGCATCACTGCTTTATGTCTGACGAAAGTTTTGTTGCAAGGCAATACGATCTGTAGCTTTGCTTTCACGTCTACCCATGCTATAAGACGAACTCTTACAAGCAGTAATTTGTAAGCATTGAATATTCTGAAAACATCACAGTTTTGCGCGCAGTGTTAGTTCGCTTTGAAATTTTATCCAGTACGCGATGGGAACTCAGGCACCTTAGAGTACCATTAAAAAATTTGCTGTTATTAATAGTTGTTATTCTGTAGAGAAACGATTTAAGATGGTAGATTATTTGATGTAGTCATATGATATTGGGACGATGAATTTGTCTATTACCTCATTTATTATTCGTGAAACCAAATCACAAAGGAATGTATCTTCAAATTGCATTAGGGTTTTTCGACTTCTGATCTAAATTTGGTATTAGTAGAAATAAGTTTTAACATAATCTTTACTAGGTTACACAATACACCCCTGGGGGCGATTGCTTATTCTCCCATTTGAATTTCAAATAAAGATTTAGAATTATGTTTTTAGTTAATTTTTTATACTAATGGTAAGAATTGTTTACATAAGATTAATCTATTGCTAGGAAAAGGCAAAATAACGCTAAAAATAACGTCTTAAAAATAGTAGATGAATAATCATGACAATAAATAGATTCTCTAGCCATAATTATCAATGTTCAAATAAAAATACATAAAATTAATATCTATGAAATAACATCACAACCAAAAGAATAACTCAGATCACAGAAATAACAAGTTCTGGTAAAATAAAAATAAAAATAATATCTAAGTATATAATCTAAAACGTACCAATCATCAAATACTATAACAAGAAAAAGGCACTAAAAGTAAATAAAATAAAATAACTAACATTAATGTAAGTTAACTTAAATGATGAAAGATAATCATTATACTCCATTCACGGTTACTTCAAACGTTTCTGAAGCTGTGCTAAAGATCTACTTGCGGCAACTAGTGAAAATAATAAGTGAGGCAACAAACACTGGAACTTCTTCAATTCTAGTCGATCGATAGTACTCAGTGATAAAAATGAGGGATGCGAATTAACCTCTTTATGACAATAAAAATCGTTCATCGTATACATGTAATAAAATGTTGAAATATATTTAAAAGAATTACCTATTCTAAAGTAATAAATAACTCGACCAGTTATAATAACTTTTATATAAGCTAACTTTTCGTGATCGAACTGCTAAGCATGTTAGATCTTCCGTCGATCATCCTACTGTCCAGCCCTAGATAGTCACCCAGTTCTCTTGTATGGTCCCACCATTCTTACAGGGAAAAGAACAAAGTATCTCCCTAGTGATCGTTTCGCCACATGTGACCAAAACGTTAACATATGCGGAAGAGAAAACGCGAAGAAAGAACCAACCTTTCGTATTTGTGCGCTGCATAGGCATTAAGGAATATGATTGTAGATAACATTTAAATGTGTTCGCTACATTCATTGCTAAAAATTAAAAACTTATTCAATTGAATAGTATTTTACTTGAAAATGGCATCGTACTAGAATTCATATCTATTTTCGCTCTGCTTTAGTTCCTGTTCACTGTGCAATTTTCACGGTAATTTTTGACAAATTGCGAGTGAGACGCATTCAACATAAAATGAAGCATGTAAATATTAAACGAAGCACAAAACGCTTGACGTATGTATATGATTTATTTAAGGAACAATATTTTTTTACGCGGGGTGATTTCTCAAATGTTTTAACAAAAACCTGTAAACATGCCTTGAATATATCAACTGCGCTATGATGCTTCCATCCCGATAAAACTTAAATGAACGAATGAAAAATGAGAACGTATAATTAGAACATGCTTCGCTGTTACGTCCCTGGAGTTATTCCAGTTTGTTACGATTAGTCTGATTGGCTATCGTACAAACAAGCTATGGGGGTGCGCAACTTAATAATGGTAGGCAGTACAAAATCATTTCACTACGTAATTTAGTTTAATACAATTAATAATGTAATTTATACTACGTTAAATACATATCTTTACAGCAAGTTACTTTACGTTAAAACCCGGGGGGTGGGGGAGGTGGTTCAATATAATTACTATTACTAAACTATCGAATTACTCTAAGTTTAGCCACGCCATTATCTAAAGTCTTTGATCCCTATATGATCCGCTGGACTGACGTCACCTTGTCTGTTGCCTAAGGATGCTTCACATCTCGGCTAAGGCTGTTCACGACACTCCCTTCCTTGTTCTACATCCATGGCTGGTGGCTGGTGCAGGAAGACCGTTTAAGTATTCTCGCACGGTTTACTAACTATGATTCTGTTTTCCAATCATATCGCTGTTCGTGGCCTCGCCCTGAATGCTGTCGTTTGTCGCCTCGGTGTGGAGTGTGTCCCTGGCAAACGTTAAATATATTGCTTGCCTACTCCGTAACAAAGTGTAAGGATCTTAGAAATGGGTGTTGAGACACATGTAATATACCAATGGTACAGTATTGAAACGACACAACTCATTTTGGGATACAAAATTATCTTCTCACAACGATAAAATATCTGTCAAATTATTTCTGTTTACTCATGCGTCTTATAAAGTGAAGAGGTTTTTAAATGATTCAACAGAGGAGAGATTTTCGCTTCTTCATCTCAGCGTCTTTTTAATTTTTCAACGACAGTGGCTAACGCCGGTAGCAAAAAAAAAAAAAAAAAAAAAAAAACAAGAAAACAGGGTACGAGATGATATTATTTCGTCTCTATTCATTACGCGAGCAGTCAACACGGAGTAAACTGTTACCGGAGGGATAATGAGATGTGCGGAAGTTACCGAGCCATCCGCTACACAGATCTGCCTCGGGCCCTCTCACGAACCTCGTTTAGGCGCCGAGGAGTGAAACTGGACGCGCGTCGCGGCGCTGTAACTTCTCATTAAGCGCGCCCACCCACCACCCCCACGCGGGGCACATTGGACACGACTGGCTCCCCGACCTCTCCAGGAACTAAAGATGACGTTAAGGTGGACTCACAGTTATAGGCTAAAGATGAGGTAGACTGCTAATTCGTCTTCTGCGCATGTACCCATTATTAACCTACACTGTAAGACATTACTTGAAATTTACAATGCCAGTGTGTACGTATAGTGAGAAAGTGCGAACGGTAAATTTTTTTTACCAATACATCAATGGTAGCGTTTCTGCATTTGTTCAGGAGAGAATCAAATGCCTAGGGAAGTTTTCAAATTTGTATAGTGGCAATGCAACACATTCCTATTTTGCAGCCTGTTATAAGGCACTATTCCCATACAATGTGTATGTTAAAAACATTCATTACAATTTAAGAAGTTTACCAGAAAAGTTCTTTACAGTGTACCCTAATGGAACACAGCTGCGAAAGGCATATGGTCAATAGTGATGAAAGTGTTTTTATATTATAATTTTTAAAAGAGAAGCATTATTGAATGAATAAAATACTTTTACCAATTTGAATTTAATCGAACTGGTTTTGAAATTGGTCAGAGGAAGTATACATACATCTCAAACGTTTTGTTTGCAAATCAGTTATCTAACCTAAAATCAAAATCATGCCGTTTTCGCTAGACGTGTTGGCAGAAAAGCTGTTCAATTTTGGGGCACGGAGATTGGTTGTGCGTAGCCAGCGAGATCCGTCTACCTAATATTTAGCCTATGCTAACAATAATCCGTCGCATCCGTCGTCCGTCTGTCAGTTGAAAGCGATTCACAGCAATCCGTCGCATCCGTCGTCCGTCTGTCAGTTGAAAGCGATTCACAGCAATCCGTCGTCCTTCAACCTTTCTGTACGGTAAAATTTCCGAGTGTCAACTTAACATCGTCAACATTCTTCAGTCGGAAATTAATTTAGCTTGGAAATATTTTTCCAAGAAACAGTATTTTTCCAAAAGAATTTTTTTCCTGATAGGAATGTATAAAAATTAATTTTTGCATTTAAAATTCCTGAACCTACCAGCAAATATAATTAAACACAGATCTACCGCCCTGCATTTTATTTTAAAGTGCATATTCCCGTTTGAAGAATGTCGACAGAAGGCGGTGGCTCATGTGTCCATCCGTTGAAAGTTACATTTTGGTAGATATTTTCCAGATAGGCGGATAGTAAAATAAATTCTCCTGCGATTGGTTGAAGATCACGTGACCACCGGACGGACAGACGACTGGCGTGTGTGACGTATGGTTCTCGGGTTGGGAAGCTCAAGGCTAATAGCTTGGGACTTAATATTTTTCTCCGCCAGATAGCACTGGTGTCGTGCGTGTACAAAATTTCACAATTTTGTGTGAAATCAAATGAGACAAATAAAAATTTTCATCAAAATTATAATAGTGCAAAAATTTCCTGATTACATTGTTTTAGATAGAAATTATTTAGAAACTAAATTTTGTTATTCAGCCTAAGAGTGGAACTATGACAAAATATATCGATACATTGCTTAATCCTATGTAGTAAAAATGGATTTTGCAAGACCAGTACTATACAATAGATTTTTTATAAATGTGACAACTGAAACAAAAATTAATTTTAAAGACAGTTGTACTTATTTAGTTTTTTAATTCGTTAACATTTTACTAATCTAACGGTGTTTACGAAACTCAGTGCGAAAGACAAACGGATTTCTTAATCTTTACTCTTGTAAAAAAGTCAGAGGGCAGGAATAATTGTTAACGAAATAAACCTAATACTAAACATTTTGCCACTTCCAATTATAAATCACAAATATAGACAAATCCAAAACTATACATTCAAAGATGTAAAATTTCTTCATGTACCACAAGCTTAAAAGTTACATCTTTGGAACAGCCGCGCACCTAGAGGTAGAAATTCTCCCTGTACCAAACTGTTCCATAGAAAAATCCTCATTGTTCCCCCAACATGAATAGAACTGTCCTTAATGAGGTATAGGTGGTTCACGATAAACTGAGCACTTTTGAAAGCCCTGCTTGCATTATACTTTGGGTATTCTCCCGCCTTATATAAGATTAACATTGTCATGGGCCTCATAACATTACTCATGAGTTGGTCAAGTGCAACTGTGAAATTAATTGAAAAGTATATATTTTAGAAATCTGCTCATTTTTACTCTTCGATTCATAAAAAAAACACAAAGCGAAGGGAATAATTTAAGTTATCAGAAATGGTTACTTAACACTTTTTATTCGACGATAAGATACGGAACTACTTCCCACCCATCGTTGCCAACTTTACTATGCGCATGCCACTCAGTGCGCCAGTTTATGCAGGTAGGGGCAGTGACATTTTTCCAAGGTTCATTTCAAAAGTGCTCACTTTATCGTGAACATCCTTTAGGCAGATTATCGTCTGTTGCGCATGTACCCAACGTTAACCTCCCCTACACCATTAAAACAGTCAAAGGCACGTGGTAAACAGTGATGAACGTGTTTGTTTACATATGTATATCCTAAAATCCAGCCATTTTATACTGATAAAATACTTAAAACTATTTTGATGTAATCTAATTTCAATTACCATTGATTACATTAAGTTCATAAAGTATTCAAATAACTGCAATAAATTGTGCTCCATACTAAAACTGTATTCATGTCGTTTATGATAGTTGTGATGGGAGAGAAGCAGGAAAATGTTTGAACACGGAGTGTAGTGCTACTACGTACAATGGACACACCCTCTATACTTCAGTCAAGGCTACTTCCAACTTTTCTGAAGCCCTGCTTAAAGTTCTACTTTCAGGCCATTCCTCCGCCTCACGCAAAATATGCCTAAGTAACACTAGAAAATTTTACTATATCTAGAGCACACCGTATTTGTGAGCACTCGTTTTGCATGAAATCTATTTCTTTTTAGACATTACGTAAATGTTTATTTTCTCTCTGTTTCTATTCATATTAAATATTAATGTCATATTATACTTTATAGATAAAATGTGAGTAGAACGTTAATCAAACCGAAAGTATGGTATAGGCTGTTCGCGGTCAAATGAGCACTTTCAAAAGCCCTGCTAAGGATATATTTATATAAGCGTTGTGCATTCTTCCACCTGATGCAAAATTAACTTTTCCATGCATCTTATCAGTTTATTCATGAGTCGTTCAAGTGAAACGGTAACATTATTAGGAAAGGAAAATTTCACAAATCCTCAATTTTACTCTTTGATGCTTTAGAAAAAAAAACAGCCAGCCAAAGAAATAACTCAAGTAATTATGAACGGTTACCTCACACTTTTCATTCAACGTTTAAATATGGAACTATTTTCCCTACATCTTTACGATCTTTAATGGGCACATGTCACTCAGTGTACACGTTTAAATATGTGCAGGCAGGAGACAATGACTTTTTTCTGAGGTTGATTTCAAAAGTGCTCATTTTATCGTGAACAGCATATTATTTATTTTAAGAGAAGTATAAATAACTTGTGGTACATGACATCTTTATGAATAACTATACGCGTCATACACGGAGTGATTTTTCGAATGTTTGATTCAAAAAGTGTAAAGTAATCGCGAACAGACTATACCCTGTATTTCCTTTTACTGTCGCGCCGCTGTAACTCCTCATTACGCCCGCCCACCCACCATCCCCGCGAGGGACACTTTGGACCGGTCCGGCCTCCCTGTTTTAACGAGTGGCGCCGCTTCTCTGGCGGGGTCTTCTTCCATCGTCACAGAAACGCGACACGCCGAGAGCCGGCGCTAATGACTGTGCGGGGATTGGCGAGCGGAGCTGCCTGCTCGTAAATTATTTTTCCCGCACACGCATCAGCACTACAGTATCCGTTGTTTTTTCCTTTGCTTTCTTCTGGGCGAGTTTTCGCCGCGGTAGAGACATAGGACTCTGCGGATACAAAGGAAACGCTTCTGAAACACGGCAATTACACTACAGTACGAAATCATAGAATCGTATTCTTAATGTGACTATATTTACGATATCTGTTTCGGTCCCGCATTAATACATGTTGTCCATAAATTATCTTTACAACTTTAGACGTTAATAACTGGAAAACTAGACTAGATAATAAGCAACGGTTTTCAACATGTGACAAAATAATTCGTAAAGTTTTGTTCCCTCATTCATACACGTCAATGTGTGCACCCCTCGTGGCACGGACAACGTCCAGTCGGTATTAAATTTATTGCCATGTACGCCCAAGTATCTCCATGGCGACACGTTCAAATGTATTGCGAATGCATGTCTGCAAGTCCTGTACGTCTGTAACCTTGGTTTGGTACACGTAATCCTTGACAAAACCCCATAAGACGAAGTCGAGTGGTTATATGTCAGGTGATCGTGGCGGCCACCGAATCAGACCATCGTCTTCAATCCACCTATCCGGAAATGTTTCATCCAGAAATTGACGGACAATTAGGGACCATTGAGGTGGTGTCCCATCCTGCTGGAAGATTACGCATGGTTGTAAGTGTTCCAAATGTGGCACGGCAAACTCCTGTAACATGACCAGGTAAACACCTCTGTTGACGGTAGACTCGTTGAAAAAGTATGGACCAATGATGCAATTGTGCATAAGTCCGCACCACACATTGACTTTGGGACTCTCTCTGTCCATTTCACGTGCCACATGAGGACGCTCTGATCCCCAAATACGAACGTTATGTCGATTCAGTTTGCCTGATATATGAAACGTTGACTCATCGGAGAAACAAATCGTTTTCAGGAAGTCATTGTTTGCGTCGATCTTGGCGAGCATCTCCACTACAAACTGTTCGCACTGGGGTTTGTCCGTAGGCTTTAGTGCCTGAAGCAGCTGAACCTTGTCGGCATAAAGTCGTAACCTCGTATGCAAGGCTTTGTGCGCTGTTGATTGTGGCGTTTCCAACTGTCTGGCGGCCGTACACACTGATTTTGTCGGACTCCTTGCAAACGCCTCCCGTACCTTGTCCACGGTGGCGTCTGAAACAGATGGGCGACCTGCACCCTGTTTATGGTGAACACTTCTTGTCTCCATAAATGACGTATGCCAAGCCCGAATACTTGGTCCAACGGAGGTTCCCCTCCATACTGTGTCCAAAAGTTTCTTTGCACTTGGGTATCAGACTTTGTCTCTATGAACCAGGCTACAGTCTGAGCTTTCTCGTGGGGCGTCCACATTTGTCACCCAATCTATTTCACCGGGAACAGAACAAAACTTTATGAGTTATCGTGTCACATATTGAAAACCGTTCGTTATTATCTAGTCTAGTTTTCACGTTATTAACGTCTAAAGTTGTAAAGATAATTTATGGACAACCGGTATATAGCCACAAGAGTTGAAATCAAGTTACATTTTCGTTCTTGCTGTACCTATATTGATTTGAGACTGGCTTCATTGATGCAACCAATGAAACATGTGCTTGATTTTTAAGAGATATCAGGAAAATCAACTCGCAAACCAGAGCTGTAGGCATTTCCACAGATCAAATTACCCACAGGGAAGAAATTGACTGCACTGAGCAATGATCCTAAGATTTTTACAGCTTTTGCCAGAAGATTTTCCTTCCTCTACAGCATGCCCACTACAGTGGACATAGGGAATGAAAGAGTTAAAATGATACTTCAATATCATGGTTGTGACATTTCACACAAGGAAATGTCAGAGGAGAAAATACTCCAGTAAGCGTAATTCGAAATGCCAACGAAGTTGGGGCCACGGTGGCCGAGCCCGCTCGCTCGCCTCCAACCAAGGCGAACCAGGGTCAATTCCCGGCCTGGTCACAAAATTTTCGCATGTGGGAATCGTGCCGGACGATGCCGTTGGTGGGCGGGTTTTTCTCGGGGATCTCTCGTTTTTCCCACCCTTTCATTCAGGTGCTGCTCCATACTCACCTCAATCACGCTCATCGGCTCTCAAGTCCAAATCTCTTCACTCACTCACTCTTCGTCGACCTATGTTGCAGTTCCACATCCTGGGTTAGATTTCGTCGGTTTCTGACAGGAGCAAATTTTGTATTTAGTTTGTAAGCCAATATGCTGACCGGCATAGTAGAGTAGCTTTCATATCATGCGAGCATATTTTTACTATGTAGCTGTATCTGATAAGATTACTTACACAAATTCCAGCATGTTTACACTCAAACAAAAACGCGATTTTATCCCGTGAAATTCTACTCAATTGTAACTTATTTGATACACTTCAATCATCTAACGAGGGAGTGGTATGTTTTGTGAATTATAAAGTAAAGAAAACGCTGCAAATAATTTTAATCTCTTAAAAGCTACGTTGAAATAGGTGAATTCTAGTCACCAATATTATCAGTTAACTACTATATACTGTGCGTATACATCTTGTCATACAAAAATAGATTTTGGCTTATTTAGAATATTTTACATCGAAAAATTTCAATATTTTTAAAATTAAGCTAAAGATTAATTTCAACTTTTGATATTATTTATTGTTCTTTATCAAAATACTATGTAATGATTATTTCTTCCTAACATTAATTAAACTTTTTTATAACCACGGGCATATTATCTATTTATGTATTAATTTTACCAACGCTTTACTATCACTTTATATTTTACTTTGTACAATTTAAAATTTACTGAGATTTTTAACTGTAATAAGCATATTAATTATGAGAGGCTTATCGTTTCAGTATTTTTCAGTGAGTTGAGTGTGTGCAGAATCATTTCTCAATTCAAAATTTTTGGCTTAATTTCCTTGGTGAACGTCACCAGCAGCCTATCAGTTCCAAATTGCAAATAACTACTTGTAAATTTACAAAACACCTCAGAGCTCTGCCACGTGCTGCCGCACATTTTTACTCAATTTTGCAGCGAAAAAGAAGGGAGTGCGTCTTAATTGCAGAAATTCGTTAAGTCTATTAAGTGCTCACTGAGTGTTCAAGCAAAACAATACATTTTTTTTTTAAACTGGATACGCCACTTAATGGTATATACAGTACCTAATTTTGTCTTTTGACCGCTCCTACGCCTTGTTATAGAGCCTACCTACCCTACATTGGCATAGGCTTGGTTAAAAATTGAAAAAATAAGCGTTTACTAAAGGCTTATGACATGTAGAGAAGAACTTGGTGTGTGTTTTTCAATGTCTTGGTTAAATATAGAAACTAACATATCATGTGCGTAGTAATGCATGAGTTTTAAAAGAAAATATTACATTTTAAATTATATTATCCTAAGTTGTGTGGTGGTGAGCATTCAGAAAAAAGAAACAGAGCTTGTAGTTGGCGGGAAACTGTTATTTACAGTACTGTAAGGACGACAGTATCAATATGTATAGGCTGTTCACGGTGAAGTGAGCCATTTTGAGGCCACAGTTACTTTTTCCTATCAGCTATTTCTTATCCTTTAGCCACCTTTTACAATAAATATTCCCATGTGTATATTCCACTGCACTCGGGAGTTTTTGTCTAAGGCCAAAATAAAATATATTTATTCACTATAGTTTTTTATGCGAGAGCTTTCAAAGGTGCTCGATTTACCGTGAATAGCCTACACGTGTATATTCACGACTATATTTGAGAATTCAAATCACAATAATAAGTGTCGCTGCTAGATAATATCTGTTATGAAGAATAATCTGTGTGCATACGATTTTATCAAGCTAGGTTGAGAGTGGCCATTGGTTGGGCGTGAGTGTGGTAAGGTGAAATGTGGATCGTAAAGCCAGATGTGGTAGTTCCACAAACGGGGACTGTGGTTAGTGCATAATATTAATAATATTTATGTGGCAATCCTTCCCTGACTTGTTTGCCTCTGCGGTTTTCTGCAGGAATATAAGTGCCCAAGTTCTACCTCTATACATACACATATAGAATTAATTATATATCTTACACTAATTAAATAATAATATTCAATATTAGGTAGCTACTGGGCTTTCAGGGACTGACATAAAGGAAGTATATTAAAGTATTTGAAGTGATGTAATGCGACTAATATCCTCACAAACCGCAAGGGAGAAATTCACCCATGAAAAGGAAAAATTAAAATCGTATTTTGGCAAAATATTGTAAAATACTTAGAAATAAATTATGCTCTGGATACTGATTTACGCTATCAAGATCTGCAATCCGAGAATAAATCGTTTCGAATACCATCTGCCTTCGTTGAAGAAATGATTTTATGCTTGAATAATTTTGCCATTAGATTTTTTAGAAATTTTATGGCATTATTTGTATCAAGAGCGACCAACGAAGTAAAAAAGGCCGCCTTATCGCAACACCCTCAGGAAAACAGTTTTCGAGAAATATGAAGATAAAATTAGTTGCCTGAGAGGTAGGCAACTCACTTGAACAAAAGTCGTAAAAGAATGAATACGCGTGTGACAAACGAATAGCGATACTGTAATTTTATAAAGTAGCCAGTTTAACTGATAACTGTTTACAATAATATCACAAGTGTTCGTAGGTCCGGGAACCTTTATTAATTTAGACATTACAACTCCGCAACAAAGTCCGTTGTACACTCTGTGACAAGTTGACATTTATTCGGATCATTTCGCAGCTGCTACGGTGCGTGCCACGAGTTCCACCGCTGTGTCAATTAGTGTCTCGTAGATAAGGCCCTTCATGAGACCCCACGGGTAGAAGTCTAGCGGTGACAGATCAGGGGAGCGAGCAGGCCAAGCGACAGCCCCCTTCCCTCTTCTGATTATCCGACTCCCTGCAAATACTTGGTCGAGGTACTCACGTACAGCACGAGCGTTGCGTGATGGTGACCCATCGTGCTTTATCCACACGCGGTCACGCGTCATTGGCGGTGCGTCCTCCAGCAACGTAAGAAGCGCCATAAAGACGTGCTGGTTACATGTACTGTCCTACCAGGCGATCATGGACTATGCTAGCCCACGTGATCACAGAAAACCTTTCTTGGTGGAATGTCTAGACCGTGGCATGTGGATTCTCGTCGCTCCACTCATGGCTGTTGAACACACCATTACGCGTGAAAAAGGCCTCGTCTGTAAACAGAACATATCTCGGGGAATCTTTGTCGCGAACTGTCTCCTGCAGAAACCATGAACAGGAATCATATCTGGGTGGAAAATAACGTTGCTTTAATGCTTGCTGTCGACATGTGTGACAAGGATGAAGCTGTTGCTCATGCAAGACGTTCAACATCGCCATGTGCGATTAACACAAAGTGTGTGCAATAACACGGGTGCTCGACGATGGTTGATCCCCAACACGTGTTCTACAAAGAGCATGGTGTACGTTTTGTCGCTCGAACAACGTAGTTCTGAATGTTTGGCAGGAGTCTTCCTGTATCTCGCAGGCGCTCGACAATTTTCGCAAAAATTGTATGCGCTGGGTGATGCATGTTTGGATATCGTTCACGGTACAGTCGTGCAGTTAACCCGCCACTGCACTTAGCTTCGCCATGTATCAAGAGCATGTCGGTAAGCTCTGCAGGTGTGCACCTGCCCATGTTCACAGTAGAGATTGGGAGTATTTCCAATACTTGTTGTCAGTAACAGGTATTGAGAAGGAACAGGTACAGCCTGTTCCTAGCTTCTGGAAATACCCGTTACTAATACTTTTATCACGAAGCAGGAACAATCATAATTAGAGAAATCGCTGTTACTCGACACTCGTGCGATATCATTTCGTACCTGGCTGATATTAGAATCCAATACTAAATACCAATAATATTTACGGGCGAGAATACTGTAAAAGGTTAACTTCATTTTATATTACCATCCCTTTCCCCTTAGACACGACCGGGAAACTGCTTGTCACTGTCCTACCAGGAGAACATGAGACGCGAGAAGGTATACTTTCTCATACCTAACCTCCTCGTGTGTCATGTTTCCCTGGTAGGACAATCAATCCCGACTTTTAATTTACTTGCTCGGCAGGGAATCTCGTACATTTTTTTAAATACTGACCACTTTAATAGTTTATAATATTTTCTGAAGGTAGTTGAAAGAATCCAACTACCAGGTGGGTTTGCGTTATATAGAGGTAGCGAAAAAGATCAGACCAGTACATGGCTAGTAGCAGATATTCGAGAACAAGGTGAGACAGTGGTACAATGCGGCCTAGTACACTGCAGGTATTAGCAACAAGTACCGACTGGGAACAGGAACGGGGTGTTCCTGAGAAATGCTGGTCTAGGTTATCTATAGTTCACAGAATCATTGACATTTGGGTCTGAATGCGGCCGGTTTACCTCATGCTGCTGGTGGCACCGTATCGCAGGGAATTCGGGTAGCAACATATATAGCACACGAACCACACTGGTTGCCTGTCGCCAAGGCAGCGAACAGCTACCCTCTAAACACGTAAGTGTGGGCTCCTCGCTAAAGGAAGGTTACTGCGGCCTTACACGACGTTTCTTCGTTCCCATGCGCCAATGTCATACAAACGTCGCAGCACTCACTTACTTTTCCATTTGCGTACACGCTTATCGCCGTGCCGCTTTCGAAGTCGTATACCACAAAACCCTACGTTATTCACAACGTACACGATTTTGACAAACCTCATGGTTGGCAAACTACGATCGTTGTTCAACAATAGGAATGAACGGTTACTATTCAATATCACGTGATTTTAAATACTCTTTTCACAAAAGTCATTGTTTTTTTCACATTGTTTGGTGTGGTGCATTTCCTTGACGGAAAGTTAAGTGAAACCTCGTGGTAGGACATTCGAACATTGAATCCACTTTTACTGACACATGCGTTTAAATAAACCAAGCATCGCTCGTTACCTGTTTGTACCTCACGTAGCACTTTGACATTTACACTGCAGTGCGCGCTATTCGTTTGTTATTAACTAGGGTATCGTTCAGTCACATTTCCTGTGTTTTGTGCGTGTGCTACCTATCAGAAAACGAATTCTCTATTCAATTTTCTCTAAAACTGTGTGGTCTGTACGCCTTCCGATAAGACGACCTTTTCGTTTATTGGGCCCTCTTGATACAAAATATGGCATAAAATTTCTAAACAATCGTATGACAAATAATTTAAGCGAAAGAACTGGTGCCCGCCCCTATTACTTTATTGAAAACGCAATGTTTTCGAAAATATTTCTTCACCGATGGCGGGATTGTCAGCATAAAACAGTATCCAGTGAATCGTAATTTATTTCTAAGTAGTTCACGATATTTTGCCAAAATACGACTTTAGTCTTACATTTTTAGGACGAATATTTCCCTTAAGAATTCCAATAAGATGTACGTCATATTATATAACTTCGACAAGGAATTTTCTCACAGGTATTGTTATAGGCTGTTGACAGTAAAATGAGCCCTTTCGAAAGCACTGCTTAAGATCTGTTTGTACACACGTTGTGTATTCCTCCGCATTTTGCAAAACTAGAATGATCATGGTCCTTGTCACTTTATTCCTACGTCGGTCAGGTTAAACTACGGAATTACTACAAAAATAAATATTTTACAAATATGGTAATTTCTTCACTTCGATGAATTAAAAAAAATATATCGAAATTATTAAATATATAACAAATAGTTACCTAACACTTTTTATTCGACGTTAAGATATGGAAGTACTTTCCATCCATCGTTAACAACTTTACTGGACACATGTGACTCAGTGCGCCCGTTAAAATATACGCAGGTACGAACAGTGTATTTTTTCTAAGGTTGATTTCAAAAGTGCTCTCTTTATCGTGAACAGCCTTTGCATACTTTCCCTCGATAGCACTGTGGGTGACATGCCTGAAGAAGATGATGGTGGCTGCTGCTGCAGCACGTGTCACATTTGAAGAACTTAATGGTTCTTGTTCTGGTCCCACGACTAGCATCTCCATAATATTGCGAAGTGGCTAAAATTTCGTAACATAATTTTTTGTGTAATTCAAAATTCAGTTTAGTGTTTAAATTTAATTATCATTTAGAAGTTTATTTTTTGTTACGAGGCATAAATGTTATTTTTGTTTTGATTTTGTTGATTTATTAACTTTTCTACAGGGGATGTAAAAATTTGTTTAGTTTTTTTAGGAGATACTTAATTTATTTTTGGTGTGTACTGGAAAGATTAAAGAAGCGTTCCGTTTATGATATTTGTAGCCGGTCTGAGCGAGGTTAAACCAAAGCATTTTTCGGTCATTTTCTGCTTACTGTTTGCTGATGAGCGTATTTTTTTTTTTCCACCGCTGCCCTTTTCGACCCTCTAAATTTAGTTTCGATTGGTTGCTTCGTTATTCCCGGAGTCTTAAGTGGTGGGGAAGTTTGCTGTGGGCTCTGCCAGGCGTAAGGAAGGAGTTCAGGTGCTGAAGGGAATGAACTGGCGATAGGCAGCTAAGTGGAAGGGGGGCGCGAGGTGGAGATGAGCGTGTACCCATCTGCCGTTGCTTAGGGCGCTTTGTGCATCCTGATTGGCTGGAGTCATGTGGTGTGGGGATAGTCACACGATGCGGTGCTATAGGTTGTTGTGAATTGGCAGGCAGAGAGAACGGGTGGCGAAGCGGTTCGGAGGAGAGCGCCCAAGTTCTACATGATGGGATAAGTGTCTTCATTATTTATTTCGATTGTTCGGGACGTGATTCATAATCTCAGGGAAAATGACCCCCGTCGCTTTAAAGAGTGGTCCGTGAAATAGCTGTGTGAGTAGTTGGCGGAAGAGTAGCCGAGAGAGTAACCTGCCGACTATTGGCTACCAAAGATGCTATAACTTATCCCTACATATTTAGGTAATGATCAAATTTTAAGTTGCAAGGTGTTATTGTTTTTATATGGCTGATTTCTGTTACGACAAGCTGTGAAGGTCTAATACGTTACTAACGTCACGTTTAGCTCATAAATGTTGGCGTCGAAAAAATTATTGTATCATCATTTTTTTTTTCTCGTTTTTGGTTTTAATGTTGGGTACTAGATACGGTTTTTTGTTGTTGCAGCTTACCGCACATGGATTGCAATTGCGATTTGTTAACGTTTTGACTCTCGTATTTACGTTTCAGATCAACACTTAAAAATTATTGTGCAGTACTTGAGAGAAGTTAACCACAGCTAGCATTCGAAGAGAAATCTTGATAATGATGTTTTCATGAGACCTTTTATCTGGCGAACGAACTGGCCTAACGTTTGACGCAAATATACCTTATAAATGATTACAGTCTTATAATTATGCCCATTCTATAATTTTTAATTAAAGAGTAAATAATCTCTCTTAGAGATGCCTGCGAGTCTCTATTTAATTATTTTTGTTTCATTTGTTTTGTATTATATCTATTATGCAGATGTGTTAATACTAGCAACCAAGATTTAACTACTTATGCATTTCCATGGTTAAATGAGAGTCTTGTAAGCTTTGCAAAAAATCCATGATCTTAAGAAAAGTTACAAAAATATAACTATTCCACTTGGTTACTAAATTTTATTTTATTTTGTTATTAATTTTTAAACAGAGTTTTTCTAGGCTTATACATGGAATATGGCTGTTTCCTTTTGAGAATTGTCTTTTTCTTTTTCTCTTATAATCAATACTCATTGTTGATAAGTTGTGTTTACCATTAAGATTCCAAAGAGATTAAACTCTTTCGCTTTCTAACCCATTAAGGTGGCTCTTGTTAAGTGATAAATAGGAGGTATTGAGACTTACAGAACACCTTGTAGTACCTCTGCAGTACTAGGATTGCAAAGCGATCGTTAAATCTCTCGCTAGATGTATTTACTGCTCGTCTTTGTTTTAGAATTTGTTTTGTTTGTTTTTAGCCTCCTCTCCGAAGTAAAGAAAGGTTTACGAGATGACTTACCTGTCTGTGTATCTGTGTGTATGAGTTTGACTGTGTGTGTGTTTGAGCGTGTTTATGTCCCCCCCACACACTTAAAATTTTTTAAAGGTGGACCGAATTTCACCAAACACGGTATACATATGGTACTAGGTAAGGACACCTGATATTTATTGTTTTCGACCACGCTAGTCACTTACTTTCGAAATATTTAGAGCGATGTGTTATAGCTCGGAAACAATTCAACCGAATTCAATCCAATTCTATATGCTGGCAGCGCAAGTACCAAGTATTATATTCAGAAGTGAATACGGCTGTTGGTACGCAATTTTGGAAATAATGAAGCTTGTACGTTATATCTCGAATTTTACTCAACCTTATTTCGCCAAATTTGGCACAAAAGTAATACCATTAGTGACCAGGTAAATTTATGTAATTGAACTTAATTAGCAATTATTTTCAAATGACGGGCAAACAAATATTGTAGGTTCATTTGGTCCAACTACCAAACAATTTGGCAAATTTCAACCAAATTTTGTACACTTATGGTCCGTATCACAAGCATCATACAAACTATACAAGTACTACTTTTGTTTGCCATTTTGAAATGTAGAGCATTATGTGAAAATAAATCTTTTACTTTTAATTTCTACAACTACTGAACCAATTTTCGCCATATTTAGCACGTTAGAAATACTATGATAGGCTTAGTAAATATAAGTAATTAAATTTAAATAGGCACATGTTTTCGAAATAGCAATTATACAAATATTTTAGATTTATTTGTTTTAACTACCATACAATTTGACATTGTTCAACCAAATTTTGTATGCTGACAGTATTTATTACAAGATTTAAATAAGCAAAAAAACGACAATTTTGTCTGCCATTTTATGACAGTGCTTAATTAATTAAGTTTTTGGGTTATTTCTCGGTAAACAATTGTACTGCCGCAGTTGATATGTACAAATATGTTTCAAGTATATCAGACATTTATTTTCAAAATGGCGGTAATTTAGATATTTGAGCATAATATATTATAACTTGTAAACTATTTCAAAACTTCCAACTTAACTATGTATGGTAAGGTTATCTTAAACAAACATCAAATGTGTCCGTATGTAGCCATTATTTCCTACATTTTGTATGATAGTGCCACACGAATAAATAAAGATTTTATGTCATATCTCGGCGAACGTTTAGCCGATTCCTACAAAATATGGCAAATAAGCAGTACTGCGGTAGGTCATGTTAACTGATATGTTACAGGTATGTCAGATCTTTTTTCTTCTCAAAATGGTGGCCATACAGCTATTTTAGTTTTGTGTGCTAATCATCGAAACCATGAAAATAATTCAAATGAAATTTGTATGATGGCTGAATATGTTACAACAATCAAATGTGTGCTAACACACAATAGCTTGCGTCCGCCATTTTGAAAAATTGTATCACTTGACAATTTAAAATAATGTGATCTACGAAAAAACAACCGACTTTTACTTAACTTAGTAAACTATCAGCACTATGAAGGCTATGTGAACTGAAAAATGTTGGGAGCGCCAGACACAAATATTTTGAATATGGCGGCCTTATAAACAATTTAACTCCGATTTTTTTATTTACGAACCCGCAAAACAAATTTCCAATTAACTTTGTATGCTGACAGTATCGGTTATATCCATCAAAATTGCCTATGCAAAGCCTCATTTTGCACACCTACAGAAGGTAAAGTTAAACGTTACAAGAATAAATGGGGTCGAAGAAATATTTAAAAATATGGCAGGAATTTAAATGTATTCATATGTTTGGCATATCCATTTAACAATTTAACAATTTAACAATTTTGTAAGATAGCCATATCTGAGAAAATTGAGTTTTTATTACATATTTCAGAGACTAATCAATTGATTTTCATATAATTTTTCACACAAGTGGCATTATGGTAGTATACATAAATTTATGTGTTTTAGTGTCTCAGACACTTATTTTCAAAATGATTGCCAAGGAAATATTTAAGGTTAATGCATCTCTATTATTCAAAACTTTACACTGATTAAATCCGAAGTTGATGCTCCGAATACTACCTCCATGATGCAGTTAATTGCAAACTAGCTTTATTAGTATATGCGTTGTTAAATCATATGATAATCTTAGTTTTAACTGCCATTTGACACACGTTGTTTAACGATCCATCAGTCAAAAATCATAACACAGAAAAATTAATGAATTAAGTGGAAGATGAATCAGTGGAAGCTGTCTCGGAACAAATAATCGAAGGAAATCTGGCATTTTTGACGTTAATACGTCTTGAAATTTGCAACCGTAGTGGGAGGTTATCCAGAAAATCCGATGATAACAAAATCGGGAGATGAAGTTTTGCATTGCAGCTCCGAATTTATCGTCTACATTCAAAATTCAACTACATCACTACGAAGCATCGTGCGTACCGGGAGGGGGGAAGGGTGGGGGTCAATTTTGAGTTCGTTTCGCCGCGTCTCATTACTTACGCCTAGTATAACTTTTGACTAGGAGAAGCTATGACGCTCGTTTAGGTTTCAATCGATCAATCATCAAGATTAATCGATCGCGCGTATCAAAACATTTGTGTGGCGTGGCAGTAGTGAAATTGTGCGCGTTTAATGTAAAAATTAAGAAAATTTAACCAAATTTCGTCCTATAATCGTCAAAGTGCCAAGTCAAAATACAGAAATTGTATACGGTTGGAAACATAATTTTAAAAGAATTCCAGTGTACCCATAAAACCCCATATGATGGAGTGAAGCGGCGCCAGGAACGAAAAATAAACGTCAATGCTTCCGAGCGCGTCAACGGATGCGTAATCACGCAAAACAAACGGCCGTGTCCCCAACACAGCCAAAACTAGTTTATATTTTTTTTTTTACTAATTCATCAGATAAACTGACTGAATATACTGCTGAATAAGTGAGGTGCTGTGAAATCATTTAAACAGTGAAATTCCTCCTTGTTTTTATTTAGAGTGTGCGAACGTGAGAATCAACCATTGTTGGTTGAGTGCCCATGAGCCGTTTTCCAGTGAGAGGTTTGACGATCATCCGTCCTCATACAGCTTTGCTTCTCCAGGAGTGTTTAATTCACCTATCAGCAATTAACTTTTTTCCTTCGTCACTTGATCTGTTGCTCGTCAAACGTTTATGGGGTCAGATGGACTACGCCTTTCTACATGACAAAGTGTTAGCGGTTTGAGGGAGACTTTGCAACAACGGGTGGGAAATATGCTGCATTATAACATACTGCATTTGTGCGATCGTATTGAAATAATGTAATATACCCACGTATATGTTCCGACGTGTAAGTTAAGGTGTACTTCCTGTGTGTCACAGGTGTGCGGAACTTTGTCCTGTTTCGGTGAAATTGTAAATGCAATTATTTAGTCTTTTCTATTTCGAAAACAAAATTAAATTTGAACATAACTTTTGATTATTTTGGTGCATTTTACACCTGTAATTGTCTATAAAGCCTACTAGGGCCATGAAGCATTTGCCAACTGTTAGGAAACAGGATTATCCATTTTCATTTTGGTATAAATCACCTTTTGTATTTAAACTACCAGAGGAAAATTTTTGCTACACATAAAATCACGTTAGACATACGCATTCGTATATTTGTTGAGGTTTTCTGTAATTATTTGCAGGCGCAAAATTAGGAACATAGATCGCAACGTCGAACTTTCAATATTTTTGATAAACAAATATATCATCGTGTAGTTCAAGTAACCTCCGACATTAATCCTTTCAGTCATGGTGTCTTATAACTGGATCGTCGCATTGGAAGTGACTTGAATGGTCTGTACCATATACAAAATATGATATATTTAGTCTTTTGTCGGCAGCGTACATATAATAAAATAACGTTCAAAGAGAGGTGTCTCTAACGTTTGGAAAGTATTATTCTTTGTTCAGATTACATTACGAACTCACATGAAGAGCTGATGTCAATAACAATAAGAACAAACACATTTCATTATCCCGACATATGGCAGAGCGTTACACTGATGTTAGTCCTCTATTACCGAACAAAAAAATAAGTATCCGTGGTAACTTATAACACGGTATATTTATTTGTGAGTGAAATGGCTAATGCGTTTTTACTAGAGCCAAGATAACTCTTCAAAATTACACGACTCTAGGAAATCTTACAAATAATTATGGAGACTATTCGCAATATATTCAAAAGTTTTTTAACCAAACCTTTGAAAACTCACCCCATGTATGACTTCTCTGGTGGCTTCCTAAACACGTCACTTATCATGCATGTTTTCATAATTGTGTTATCACTAAAGTGTCTATCGTTTAAAAAAATTGCACTTTTACTAGTATTTAATCTCTCAAGATTTAATATTGCTTTTAAAAGATATACCATAAATAGGGGTGAAATTGATCAGCAGGGGTTAGATTTATCACGTGATCATATGTTAAGTCCAGGTACATAGGTGGGGTTAAAATGATTAGCAGGGATGAGATTGATAACACTTTTTTTCTGTACATGCTGAGGTCAGGTACTATTTATGACATTAATATTTGCAGAACATATTCATGTGATTAATCACACCCCTGCAAATCAATTTCACACCACTTTATGGAACAAGGAGACAGAGAAAATACGCGTGTTGGTAATGCCTAGTAAGTAATTGTTCTTGTACAAAAATGTTATTAAACTAATTGCGCACAAATACAGCGAGTCGTCCGTTTGGTGTTCTTTTCTTGACCTAGTTAAGCTGTGTTTAGAGGCGGCGGAGGAATACTCGGATGGTATAACTTCAAAAGGGTTTTAGGAAAGCTGGAATTTACTATGACTGAAACATGGCGATTCAATAGCTCAGGATATGGATAGTTCCTGTCAATGATTATCATAAAGAAACATATGTTATCTTTCTGTTGTAACACACCTTCATAATGTAGTAATTTCTAAGCGCCACAATAAACCTAAATATCTATTTCAAACGTTTGCATTTTCCTGTAGAATATGTCACTGTTTAACTATATCAATGAAATATCAAGTAATCGTAAAATAATTTTAATATGTTAGCTTTAAATTCCTAACATCAATTTGACTACGGCGGATTTGTTACGCATATGTGTAAACATGTTTACCTCCTATCTCTCTCTCTCTCTCTCTCTCTATATATATATATATATATATATTCTTCGTATGTGACGAAAGGTCTGGTTAAAAGTATTTCATAACTAACAATCAGTTGTGTAAATTTTACAGAAGTTATCATTTTTGACATGGTAAAAAGAAATTTGAACACAACTCAAGCAACAGAAAACTTTCACACTATACGCCTATAGTCTTTATAAATCAATGTTGGTCGAAAAACATATTGAATAGAGAAATGTGCGCAATTTTAAGAACTTGCTAAATTAAGTAAATACACAAATTTTTACAAAGAGTCATGAAGGATGGTATTCAGTCTTAAGGTTTTGAACAAAATTATATAAATTTCAATAGCAAGAGCCAGCCAAGAGCTCGCCATCGATATATCTTTGTGCCCATCATTTGCATAAAACGTAGCGAAACCGCATTTAATTTGTTTTAAAACATCATTAATAATAAATTATTGGCATGTGTATTTTGTAAAATACAATTATGTTATTGTACGGAATTTTCCATAGTGGGCATAAAATTAAGCAGGTGTTTCTAAACTGTTGACTTACCGAATAGCAAAAATATTAATTTTCGAGACAAATTGGGCTTGGCGCGGTTCCCAATTTTTATTTTTTTTTTGCGAGTGAATATCTTCTTCTTTAGACGCTCTTTCCCGTGTAGGTAAATTATTTAAACCTTCGTTGCCCTGGAAACGAATTTTCTGTGTTGCCGTGGGTGAGGGTCGCATCCCTAAGCATGTGTTCCGTGAATCTGGTTATTCGCGGGACCAGGGTCGTGAGAAGGAAATAGTTTAGCTCGCCTTCGTCGTCGTCCCCGTTCTCCTTCCAGCTTCATTCACTTTGCTCCGTCGTCATATTTCTCGCTCCTTATTTGACGTCGAGGCCTTGCGAGCAAAGGAAGAGGAAGGAAAAAAAATGGAAGAGCGCCAAGAGGAAAAGAAAATCACCTCCTAGAATATTGCATTATAAATTCCCTTGTGCGCGCTGGGAACTTTGGCCCACGGGATTTGTGGATGAATATGAAAACATCGCCGAGATTGTAGCGTGCGGTTCAAGAACATGTGCCCTTACACGGAAGCGCAAATCCACTAAATATATATATATTTTATGGAGAAGTGCCTATAGTGAAATTCGAATTCATTCAATTTCGTACTCATTTGTTATATCTAACAGTCATTGACGTCTCTGCTTGTGTATGACGATAGATACTTCACAAAATTACGGGAGGGCAACGGAAAAATCCCGAACCATTAAAACGTAAACGTGACGATCTGTCATGTTCCCTTTACTGGCGAAATAGTCACATGAATTTATTCATTTTACATGGACTTGAATTTTTCCTTTACCAAGATAAATTCGATGATGGAGACTAATATTATTAAAGATTATTTAATTGCGCTGCCTAGTGCGGGTCCGGCTGAACAAAAGGATATAGTTATACATGTTAAAATATTTTAGGAATGTCTCAGATATATTCATATTTTCCCCCATCAAAATTTTACTATTTTGGAAAATATAAATTTGGTCCGATTCCGCAAACCTTTGTTTACAGTGCACTGTAGCACCCACATCCTACATCAACTGAAGATAACACGGAATAAGTTTATAAAATGGCTTCCATTGAGAAAAGTATAAGACCGCTTTCTGTGATTGCATTCCTGAAAACAGAACGTGAAATGCCCTTTCAAATTCATTAAAGGCTGAAGAAGGTGTACGGAGAAGCAACAGAGGATTCCAGCATTGTTAGACGATAGATTTAACACTGTACAGAAGCTGAAGGGGAAACACAATTGGCCGACGAAACGTGGAGCAGCTGCGCGGTGACTGCAGTGACTCCACAAGAAATCCAGCATGTCAACGAGATCATCCGTGTGCTAAGGATTATGAGGATTGTTGAGGATTGGTGAGGATTGTGGTGCAGAGGATTGGTAAGGATTGTTGAAGAGTGAGGATTGTAGACGATTGGTGGGATTTTGGAGGACTGATGGGGATTGGTGTGAAGTGCAGAGGATTGATGGGAATTGCAGAGTATTGGGGGGATTGTGTAGGAGTGGTGATGATTGCGGAGGAATGGAGAGGATTTTGGAGGATTGGTGGTGATATTTGTTACTTTCGGAGGATTTGTGGTAATTGCGGGGGATCGGTGATTATTGGTTGAGAATTAATCAGGTTTGCAAAGGATTTATGAGGATTGAGCAACCCACCAATCCTCTGTAATCCCCACCAATCCTCCGCACTCCCCACTATTCCCCACCAATCATCCACAATCCTCACCAATCCTTAGCACATTGTAACAACCTGCCTGCCTAACACCTGTGACTACTTCTATATTTAACTAAACTCTTATAGTCACGATAGCTCCAGTCAGGTAGGGGCTTACCTTGGGGGTTTAACAGTTAGCAGATGGCAGAGCATTAATAGAGGGATTCTTTCAAAACACGTTCATTACAACTTTAACTATAACAGGACAGTACTCAGTATAGACTACAATAAGATTCCTAACACAATTACTTTACTTTACTCATTAAGGGAATGACAAGTTAATTATAAGAACATACAGGATCTCTGATATACAATAAACGGTACGTTGATCATGCGCACAGATTGGAATACTATTATACATGAAACGGTAAGTTAAATATAAGAATGTAAAAGAATACAATTATACAAAGACCCTAGCCTTGCCACGTGATTATTACTTCTTAAGACGGGACCTCGATATCGGGAATGCCGCCCTTCCACCTAGCCAAATTTATGCTCACCAATGAAGACGTAGAGAATCTTGCAGATGGGCCGGAGCTCCCCGGACCTTTGCGTTCATTCGTGTCGCTCCGGCACTGACGTTGGCACCTCACACTCTGCCAACAGCCTGGGGGGGGGGGGGGGTACTCGCTCAGAGCTTTTATAGGCCTGGCTTTAAGAGGTCACCCAGGCTTGTTGAATAAACAGAGGGCCCATTCAGGAATCTTTATCCCGTCCAAGTTTAGTTCGTCGTGTTAGGGACCTCTGGAGCCCGCTACACTACCCCCCCCCCCCCGGCAGGTCAAACAAGCAGTCCACCCCAGCTGCTATAGGGTAGCTGTTCCAATACATCCAAGTTTGAGGTTATGTTCATAAAGTTGGTGTCCGGGAGCTCAGACAAGCCTTGATGGTGTTGTAGGTTACCAAATATCTTGAAGACGGGTGGTAACATTCGCGAGTTATACTTTACGGCAGTATCGAGTACGGAGTACACTATTCGAGGCCCTGTGGCAGTTAAACTGAACATAGAATAACGACTGACTTTAAAAATTTTGTGGCAAGGCAGGAAAACTAGTCAATATTACATTTAAATGATTGTACATAGCTTAGAATAATGGCCAATACCTATGCACTTGATGTAGTGAAACCATGGTTTGGACGGAGGTACGTCTATCGCCAAATTTAATGTTTAAAAAGTCCCTTGAAATACTAGGCTGTGGATCTGGGTAAATGGGAGTGGGAAATTTTCCGTGCACTTGTGGTATTTTTTACCCACTACGTGCTAGGAGGTTAATTTTCAAATAATTTTCATAATACATTTAAGTGCCTTCTGGCTTAAGTTAGGATGTTACGTTACATTTAAACAAAGATTAACACAATTAGTTTAATGTGAAATAAGTAAATTTGTGCTTTGTAATGTTTTCCTATGTGAAAGAAAATTTTCATATGCCGTAGTTGGCTATACTGCATGTTGAAAGTGTGAATTTTTAGACACAGCGCTATTGAAATGGCTGGCCATTTTGTCACTAGTTGGCTTATTGTGATTTTACCTTTTTTTTATAGTTACTTACACTATTGGATTACATGACAAATGCACAGTCAAATATTACCTAGTGACATAACTAATATTCGAAACATGATATTACACTTATTAGAAAATGTAATGTTATAGTTTACGTGTGTTACATTTGCGATCTCTTGACCTATATCAGTTAGTATGGATACGTCAAATAGAACTTAAACTTTCGCATGAAAACGTAGTTTAATAATGCATTTATGATAGAGTAGTACAATATTGTAGATCACTTTCAAAAATTATAATTATTGAAATTGAAATGATTTGTTTGTTAGTACCACATGATGGAGGTTTTTGCTTTGTAATGTATTAGCAATTTGTAAAGCTATCATACAATTTTAGTTCATTAATACGTTGCACTGCGTTGGAGAGATGATTTTTGTACTATTACAAAAAATTCATTGTTTATTTTGTTTGGTGTGTATTTTATAATTAGGCACTCCTCGCAGATGGGGTGTCTATAATTCACTTACCACACTTACACTTTTTCTTCTTAGACGGCATCGCTTAGCAAGAACACATTCGTGTACTACTGTGCAAGTTTTATCTTTAATGAAATTACAATTTAAAGACATATATGAAACATATTACTTATATCTAAGACATGACTTAACCTAATCAGCTGGCTTAACTTCCAATTTTTGAATTCATTATTTCAAGTACAATAAGTACATATATGTAAGACAATGAGAATGATATTTTCTCAGCAATTTATTGTGAATTCTCACTTTAATATCAGTGAAGTTTTAACAAAATCTTATATAACTAGGGAATAGGGAAATTAATAGACATATACACAATACATATGGAATAAGGAATTGAGGACGTCATGCAGTTTTGCATGTTTAAATATCGAAAAATATACTGATTTGGTACTTGTTTTATAGCAGACACTTAGCTTTGCTTGAATTTAGTGATAGAATGTTAATAGCATGACATGTCCTTCATTCACCTGATAGGCTACACTGAGATTAATATGCAAATATGAAAAATGCTCAATAAACTACTCCTGCTCCTTGATCCTCATATACCTCGGCTTCACTTGTTAGAATATGAAATACTTTAAATTCACCAACTACACTTGGTTAGTGACATCTGTAACAGTTTGAAATAGCATAGCTTTGATTGCAGTACCCTTGAAGTGGAGAACTGAATTAAATTATGTTATACCCACACACCTTGATTGGTTTAACTTAATTAAAGTTATATTTCATCAATATGCTAGGGGATCCTTTAATAAATATTGATAGGTTTATTATCATTTGTACTGACTCTGCATTTACAACTCCAGAAAGTAATAAGTTAAAATTTGTGGCCTGTGCTGCCTCACTGGTTGACTGTCATTTAATTTATCTCTTTGCCCACATTTACAGAAACTTATATTATGTAGAAGCCAAATTTAGTTTATTATGTTTCTATACTATATAATTCTGTATAGGTAGCCATGTAATAGTTAATGTATTAGACTACATAACAGAGGTAGGATTTGGAGCATCAACTTCGGTTTTAATGGGTCTGATATTTAGGAAGACAGTGTTTACTAACATGAAATATTTACAGGACAGTCAGTTTTAATTAAGTATATGAGTATATATGAGTAACTTAAAATAATGTGAGCTTACATGACATCCTGTAGCACTACTTGTGTAAAAAATTTGTTGGGGATTGGTTGATTGATCTCCTAAATATGTAAAAAAAAATGCCCTATTTTTCATGTGGTGCTATCTTCACAAATTACTGACAAATATAGTCCATGTTCGCCATATACACTGCTAGCACATAAGGTCTGAGAGAAATTATGTGAAACATAATGTTTGCTTACCTAAAAGAATTACATCACTCTTATATAGTTAATATGTGACTAACATCTTAAAGCATAGAAATTCAGATGGATTACAAAATTATAAGTTGTTGCCTAAAATAACTTAGGATCGGTTGATTTTTCCCGATATAGTACATAATATTTCTTACTTTCATGTTGAGCTGTCTTACAAAATGGCGGAGGAAAGTGGCTTTGTATAGACACAAATGAATGTCTTTACGGAGACACGTCTGATTATTCTCCCTATGAAAGTCTAAATTGCGTTATAAATATAGGATATGTTGTGTTTTAAACTATTTGCATGGGTTACAAAGTTGTGTTGCTAATGTTTTGACATTTCAATGGAGAGTTAATTAAGCGTGTGTTGTGTCGATTGCAAAAGTCATACGGAGTAGCCTTTGGTTTCATACGTGACAGCGAAAACTGCACTAGTAACATTTACATCTTTTAACCGTGAACGGCTGTTTCGAGTGTAGTAATGTTTTAAAGGTCACTTATGTATGTGTATATCACCACTCTGTGACGTTTCCCTGCAGGTTTTAAAACACAATAAATTAATTAGCCTTGGCGTATCTGTGATTTGAACATTTGCCACTGCCAATAATTTGCAATAATGCTACATTACAGCCAGTAAAACTCATGAGATAATATTTGAACAATTCTGACGAATGCAGTACAAATTGTTTGAAATGTGTATTACTGGGAACATTTAATACTGCGCATATATCAGTACAGACATTTTCGTGAAACACAGGTGAGTAACAAATTTTTATTACCGGTTCCTAAAATATTGTTATGTATTCAGTTCCCTTGCTACATACAGCACACATGAAAGACTGCACTACTGTTCAGTATTTTCACATCGAGGTTGTGAGCTCCATCGACATACTGTTTTATCCCTTGACTCCTTCTTCAACAATACAATTTTATATAATGCAGCTCTGATTTTCAGAACCGCAAAATATCGTAAACTTATTTATTAGAATTTATTTATATTATAAATATAAAGGCACGATGTTGCTATTGAAATGCATGTGCTCCATTTGAAATTTATACATAATCTCCAAATAGCAAACTCCAAACATGCCATATTATGTTCTATAAGTTGTCACGCAGTAAAGAACTAAATAAATGCATCATTTCGGACAGTAATAATAATAATAATTTGGTTTTTTTTACTCTATGAACAGTTACTTCACGTCTGTAATAATTGCCAGCGCTACATATAAAATAATAAATAACCTGCGCAGGTTATTTTTGCTGAAGTCATTTTAAATAAACACTCCTGTGTCGCTTTCATTTGTTTATAATAGCTTCGCACGAGGCGGCGAATAATAAACGGCTGCCACATCCAATAACATCTCAGCGCATAGAGGAAACACGTTCGCCTGAGATGGTAGCACATAGGTGAAACAAAACTGAACGTTCTGAAATATCGACCTTAGCGATGCTGTCGCTGCCAGTCGTCATTTCCTGGTTGTTTCTTACTTTCTCTGCTCGCTGCTGTTGCCGCGATTAAAACATAAAGGAGAACTTTTGCTGTGTGTTATTGACAATACATAAATAAAATTATTGGTAAGATTATTTTTGTCTTTTGCGTATGTCCTCGGCACTGACACACGAAATGCATTCAGTGCTGTGAAAGTCGCGAGCTTAGATTACGAGAGTTTTTTTTTTTTTTTTTTTTTTTATACAAATCCACGTTTTTTACGAAATAGAATCCACAAATATGTTACTTGGACTACAAATCTGTCAGAAGAAGTGAACAGATTACTTCATTATGTTAACCTAAGTCGAAGCTGCGTCATTTGCCAAGTTTTAACGCGAAAAATTAATTGATTCGGCGGCATAGAAATAGTTCCAAATACGCATGGACTTCTCTAAATGCTTCGTTTATTTTACATGATGATTTATATGTGATGGTGAAAGACAACCTCAATTGCCAAGTTAATCAAAATCTTACTTAGACTTAATGAGCTTCCGGGTTCGAATTACTTGCAATCCATAGAAATGTAGGCAGTTTTATATGTAACTTTATGCTAGTTTAGTTTGTAAGCCACCCGTTTTAAGCTTTACGGCATAAATGGATTACTAATAATAGCAAAATTCTAATGAGGCTGTTGCATCCATCAGCTGAAATTCCCACACAATACAAAATCAAATATTACCACCATTCACTTGCTGTTCTTTAAGGATCTGACTTAGTTCACCATACATGATGTACTTCACTAAAGTATTAGGTAGACGACAAGATGTTACTGTGACAAATTAGTCTACATTCCTCTACATGCGTGCAAAAAATTTGTTATAAGGTTATAGAAAATATTATATGGTGAAATTATATTTGACTTTATTATTTGGTGCAATAGTTTATGAGGTTTTAAGCCCGCGTACGTCACCACTAAAGTTATATATAGATTAAATTATAATAATGAGACTGTTGGTTTAAGCAATAGTAATAGAAAATAATAGACGATAATTACATCGGATTTATATGGCACTAAAACTTATAGAATGTTAGATGGAGAACCCATGTGGTAACTTGTCCTTGTGATTTAGGATTTGAGTGAACTGGAGGGTAGTAGCAGTTTCCATTAATAAACATATACTAAATATTTGCAAATAAAAGGAAAAACAAATGTTACTAGCAAAACTACACACTCGACAACAACCCAATGGTGAAACATGGGATTTTAATTGCAGATGACGTTCTCAGGCAGCTGTCTCAAAATCTAGAATCAGGATTCAGTAGTTGAGAGAATTCTATTAATGCCGCGTATTAATTTCAAATTGCGTATAGCAAAATTATTAATAATAACCAAATGAGTTTGGCAGCTGGCAGATAAGTGTCTTGAAACAGTGCAAAATTTAAATTGTTCAGTCTCAAAGTTAAGTTCACTTTTAAAATATCACACAAAATTCATTTTTAATTTCCTTTGCTTAGCTCAGATATAATGTATAGTCACAAATAAATATTTCTCTGAGGGAAGTGTAGGTTAAGTTCAAGAAGTATCGTGAGATATTAATTGCACGGTTGTCTGACACTGCTTCAGCTCATGTATTACTATGTTTATTGAAAACTACATGTTACCTATACTAATAAATTCACCAGTAGTAAAATGTCGAAAAACACACTGGCCCTCTTCTTTTGCGCTCCTGCGCACGCGGTCGGTCGTAACTGAATAAATTATCATTCTTCACAACGTCTATACAGTCAGTTCACTTAACTTTATCAAATTTTCAATAATCTGGGTCAGTGGCCCTGGCTGACCAGCTTAACATGGATTAACAGACAACATGACGCCCAAGTTCGTTCTCAAACACAATTTTTGCAGCGAAAGTTCAAAATTGAAAATTACATGAAAAATACAGGTCTTAACCCAAAAGCACATTCAAAAAGCCCTCCCTGCTTTTGACGTCATGCTAAGCTGCCAACTTAAGAAAAACAATAACTTATCTAGTGTTAGCAAAACTGTCAAAACAAAAAAATGCACACTGTTTTAGGAAGGAAATATATTCAAACTAAAATAATTAGCTTACAGAAGAAAAAAAAAATCAATTTGAAATAAAACATTACTATGCTGCTAAAAATATACATGTTACCAACAACTTACATGTAGTGATACATAAACATGGGCAACTGCCAACATAACTGTACCCCAAATAACTAAACAAGACGTAAAAATGGATTATGTATCTTTGACAACAGAGTTATTAGAGATGGAAGCAGAAACATATGCGACAGGAGTGAAACAATTACAAAAACACACGTGCCCTACCCGGGATTCTAACCCAGAATAGCTCGTATCATAAGATAGCACTGAATCAACTGCATTACAGATGTCGGACTGAGAGCATCAACTTAAGACGTAATCAGTCTAACTTTCTGAATGATAGGGTTTATTAAACTGAAATATTTACAAGGCCGTCATTTTTAATATATGCGTCTGAGCCACTTAAAACACATTAAGTTTGCATGGCCTACCGTAGCGCTAATTGTGTGAATAATGAGATTTAAATTGGTTGATTTACCCTGAGATGTGAAAAATAAAATTTCTTCTTCTTATTAAGCGCTACCTTTTGCCTAAAAAGTAGGTTGTGTATACCATGTTTATAGTAGATACTGACAGCATAAAAAAAAAATGGTTAAATTGTTAAACCGATTTGACTAACTTATTAAAATTATATAAGTATATGGATGCCATTTAGAACATCAACGTTTGGCAACACTTAGATTAAATCATGTAAGTTTGCATGGCCTTATATATCACTACTGTTGTGCAAACTATGGTGAAATTTTGTTGAGTGATAACGGCAAAATTATCAATTTTTCACCTGGCGTTGTTTTTTTTTTTTTTTTTTTTTGCTAAAAGGCTAGCTGAAGGGGATCTGTGTATGCATAATTGAGGATTCTGATGAATTCTGTTAGTGTAAAAATTTTGGTAAAACGTTGTATAATTGTTTAATACATGTAACATATTAACCTAAATTATTTATACTAACACCTTTAAAAGAAAGGCCTGCAACACCTAGAGCATGTTAGTTTCCATACCCTACTACAACACTAATTGCATGTAAAATTAGGCGAGAAATACTTAATTGATCCCCAAGGTGTCACATAAAATTTAAATTATTTTCTTGTCATGATATTTATAGAGAGAGGACAAAAATGTTGTGTATTAGCACATTCTATTATTTTCATGCATATATCATATATAACTAAATTATAATCGGTTACATAGTTTCGTAGATACAGCACACTTGGATAAAGTGTTATTATAATCACCATTCTAAAAGTATCCGGCAAACATAAAACAGATTTCAATTTGGCCTCCCACAATACAAGGTATTTGCCAAATTTGGTGTGAATCGGTTGATAGTTCCCCGATATATGAAATAAAAATACAGTATTTTCTTATAATGCTATTTATGAAGTGGCCCATAATAAGGACATTAAAAGACGTATTTAATGTATGTAATAGATACTGCCATTATGTAAATTTAAGTACTATTTGTTAGCCAAATTTGGATAAATCAGTCAATTATTTTCAAACACATAACAAAAAAACGTTATTTACTCACATGGCGTTATCATACAAAACGGCGGTTAAAAGGTGCTCTATGTACACACAGCTGATGGATGTAATATTTACTGCCAGAATACAAAGTTCAGTTACTGCCAGAATACAAGGTTTAGTTGAAGTCGATTATATGTTTTCGACGATATAGAATTTTCTGCTAACGATGGCTATATGGTCGCCATTTTTTAAATAAGTGTCTGGCATGCTTCAAACATACAATTTTGCACCATCTGCCTCAGTGCTAATTGTTTACCAAATTTGATAGGAATTGGCCAACTCTTTCCCGAGATGTGACATACAAATTTCTTTTCATTCGCTTGGCGCTACCATAGAAAATAGCGGACAAAAGAAGCTCCATGTAGATATAGTTAGTAGTTATAATGCCGACTGCCTGTAAACGAAAATGTTGGAATTGATTACATAGTTTCAACATTCTAAGCTAAAATGGTTATAGTATCGCCATTTTTGAAAATAAGCGCGTATCAAGCTTAAAACATTTCACATAACATCATCTGCAACAGTATTACGTGTTTGTTAAATTTGGTAGGGATCATTTAGTTATTTACCGAGTTATGACATAATAACTTAATTTATTAATATGGCGCTATCTTCTAAAATCGCCGACATAAGTTATTTGTTGGTATACTGAACATGATGCATGTAATATATACGTTAAGTAAACAAAATTTGGTATAAATTAGTTTAATGGTATGGCAGATGTACTTAATAGACTTAAAACATTTGTACGGCCACCATTTTGAAAATAAGAAACTAATCATGTTCAATAACTTATTTTACATGGCCTATCATATTATTACTTACATGCCAAATTGGGTGAGTATTGGTTAAATATTTTTCGAGATATAATAAAATAAGTTTAATTTTGTTAATAGGTGCTATCTTACAAAACGGCGGACAAACAACAATATCCATCTCTAAATTGAATACTTACACAATGGTCTGCCAGCATACACAATTTGCTTTATATCGGTTGAATGTTTCTCGAAATATGACATACCACCAAACCTTTTTATGGCTGCCATTTCGAAAGCAAGTGCCTGATGTGGTCTAAAACTTAAAAAATCAGGTATCTTTAATATGTTTTATATGTGTACAAAGTTCGCTGAAATTAGGTTGAAGGGGCCAGTCTTCTTGTGAGGGGTCAGTCTTGTGTTGGTAGTGAAAAAATGTAACTCCACAACTTAAAATGATAACTTCCCTTTTAACCTTCGTTTAGATATTAATTTCAGCTTCATATAGATAAGTGTATTTGCCGCAATTAACAAAACATTTTTTTAAACACATATTTTGGATAAATTTAATTTCATGTTTTCTTCATTCAGTGGTATGCATTTTTGCACACAATCGCAGCTTGCATTTTTTTTTAAATTTATATATTTATTCCTTGTTTCTTCTGCATTTGAGTATGTAGATATTTTGTGGTCATTATAACTACATGTACTAAGAAACCTTTTATATTAATGTAATTTATTTCTCTGATATATTATTTTATTTGAATCACCGATCATATTAAAAGTTCATTAGGGGCTTATATGTTCGTCTAAATACTAATACGTTTTGCATGCAGACTTAAATCAATACGCTGCTACCTGTGACACGTGTATCGATTTAAATAAAGTATTTTAGTATTTATAATTCATGCAATTTTTTTTTTTACATGAACCAGCAATTTATATACAATCGCACACTACCATCATGTAATATTTCCAACTTGTAGTTATTTCATATTCGGTTTTCAATACACTGTTTAACAAGAAATAATGACACACAAACATACATGTGGTTGGCGTTTAGAACAACGGTGCCTTACATTAGTCCAGTAGCAGCGCAAATGCACAGCCTTCACAGAGCATCAATTAACTGACAGAGGGCGAACTTTAAAATCAACATTGGAACAGCTTTGGAAATCGAATAACTCACATCCAGAAGCGTGTTAGTTGCCTATGGAAACAGAAAATTCACCGCATCATCGATACTGAGGTTAGGTTCAGATGTTCGTCGATGTTGACCCTCCGGGAGGAGCTGGGTTCGGGTACAGTGTCGCGTTAGGAGCGGGGTCTCTGAGAGGCTGCTCATTGATGCGAGGTGACAGGTCGTGGTGGCCGAGTCTACCAACTCCGACGTAGATGGATCCGCGATGGTGGCCTTTGAGGTATGCGGATCCGAAGCCGAAGACGCACAGTTTGGCGCATGCAGAGGTGATTTGTATCGACATAATGCAGCAGATACCACGTCGCCAGGCCAACACGGGAGTTTGGTGTCCTCGCGAATGTAAAAAAAAAAACACAACACTTGCCGTAGCCTGGGACACAGTCGACCACCTGATGCTGGCAAGGCTCGAACTAGTCGTGACTCCCCCCCTCCGATCCAGAGCAAATTACCCTCGCACACCTCTTCAGACTCCTTGAGCTTGCTACCGGACCAGTAATTATAGTCAACGCGACTTAGTCCAGGTTTTACGAAACGATACGTTCTTGCCGGGTGGAAGCTATCCATGTTATCTGTCTGCCGCGAACTATATGCTCGTCTACGTAGCGGGCCTGTTCTTCATAGGACTGGTTACAAAATGGCGATTCCGCCTCCATCTTGGAATCGGTCATGACGTCGTTTCACGATCTCGGCAAGCATGGACGGGAACCTTGAGACGGTCTCGCTAAAAGTAACGAAACATTTACATGTGCTGCAGTCAACTTCCCCTTCCTCGTCCACGCTGTCTATGTCGTCGTTGTTGGACGACGAACACATGTGCTCTGAATCAAAACCAGTGTTCTGGCTATTATATACGTATTACAGAACATGCACCCGTTTTTTAATGCACCGCACTGGCGGGAAATAATATTTGGCGTCTTCAATTTAGCACTGCGTATCAACTCGCATCTGTACACAGGACACAAATATGATGCACAGGGCGTATGTAATGTCGGCATCCACCCGCCCCTGTCTTTACTACCATGTTTTTCATGCCATGAACCGTAACAGATTGAAGAAAATTTCGTGCGGCAAGAGCGAATTACAAAACTGAATCTGGCACTCGGCATCCTCACATTATAAAGCTTGCTAAAAGCTGGGAGGTGTCTCGCGGCGAAAATATCACCAACACGAGGGGTCGGCGTTAGTAAAACAATAGGTTCATAGATTTTATAATATTTTCAAATTTTTCTCAGGTTTTATTATAAATTCATTGCTTTCAAGGTCATCGTAGTCAAGGTCATCGGAGTCAAGGTCAAGGCCACTAGCATCAAAATTAGGTTTCTAAGTCACTAATATAATTTGCTCCTAAATTTTATTAATATATTTTGATATTTTGCAATTTTTTTCTCGATTGTTTTAAAGGTTACTGAGGTCACAAGGCCTCTAGCATACAAAATGGGTGTCGGAGACGTGATTTAATATTTTACTGAACTTTTATTAGTTTCATTCCATATTTTAGAATTTTTTTTTTTAGTTTTGTGATTTTTTATTATTATTGGGAGAGTGGGTTGGTTAGGGTTGGTGGGCTGAGTGTGAAGATAATGTTGTATGTTCTTCGATCTTAAGATATCTTTTTTTGCGATTTTTCTCGATTTTTATATTTGGGAGGGTGTTGGTGTGGGTTGGGGGTGTTAGTTAGGATTGTTGTGGTGGGTGTGCAACGTGTAGAGTAGGGTAACATTATATGTTAATTGATTTTTAGAACTTTTTTTAGATTTGTGCGATTATTTTTTAAATTTTGATTTCGAGGTCATTTGTGTATACGAGCACAAGGTCAAAGTCAAGGTCACTAAGATCCAATATTATAATCGGTTGCCATCACGACATGGCTACTCCAGGCCACCTCTACAATCGAGGTGGCCATTGGCTCCTAGCTCCTGACGCATGATACCTGTGCCGAACTCTGGGGGTGTTTGGCACAGGGGAATTTGCCCAACCTTATCTACTTTTGTCTAATTTACATTTTTTAAATTGCCACATTATATATCCTAAGAGATTCATTAAACATATCTAACGTGTGTTCACGGTAAACAGAGCAATGTTGAAAGCACTGCTTAAGGTCTACTTGTATGCATGACGAGTATTCTTTCAACCTGTGTACAATTGACATTTGTAATTGGCCTGGTCACTTTATTCATGCGTTGGTCAAGTAAGACTAAGAAATTATTAGCAAAAAATGTGTTTTACAAATTTGCATCCTCTTGCACATGGACCCATTAAGAGAAAAAATAAAGCAAAATAAGTCATTTCAGTATTCGCAAATGTATACTTGGCTTTTTTAATCCAACGTCAGTACATGGAATAACTTTCTCTTCGTCGTTACCAACTTTACTGGGCGCAAACCAGCCAGTGTACTCGTTCATATACATGCAGGTATATGTAGTGACATTTTTCATAGGTTAGTTTCAAACGTGCTAGAATAAACGTGAACAGCCTTTATGTACCATTAATTCTTACATTTGAGGAAGTATTTAATACAGAAAAGTCTAGATTTTGATTATAAACTGTTAATAATTAGTCAAAAATGCAGTTTATAAACACGAATAAATTATGGTTTTATATTAATATTATTTCAACATTTTCAACATTAACTATGTCACCAAATTATATTTGTTTAATCCTGCGAAGAATTTTAACAACGTACGACAGGTGTTTTTTTTTCAGGCATCATCTGATTTTGTTTCGTTCCTTAAACGACTCTTTTCATGAAAAGGCACCTCTGCACGGTTAGAGAACAAACCTTTTCGGTATTAATTTTAATTGGCGAAACAAGGCGTAGCTGAACCCATAGCGTGGTGTCCGATGAGCACCGGGCGAGAGGCAGGATTCGCCCATGTCGAATACCTAGCTCCCGTTTTCACTTCCCCGGTAAAGCGATTAAATGTTCGCGTTGTTTTCCGCCCGCGGGCGGCATAGCAGAGGGTGGTTTGTCGAGGTGGGCCGTAGGGGTGAGTGTGTTTGGTGACGGGGGGAGGAGAGAGCGTCTTTAAGGAAGTTCGTCGGCGAACTTAAACAGCCGGCGCCTAGCCGCTTCCGGAAGCGCCACTCCGCATTTTGTAATCAGATGTAAGAAGCTTATTCTCCCTGCCGCCTTCTCCCGCCACCCCCTCCGCCTCTCCACTAGCCCTTCTAGGGGTAGGCGGGAGGGGGTGGGGATTATTTTGCTTGTTAGTAACTAGCACCGGGAGCTATGTTAGACATTCCCAGACTCCAGGCTCCCAGGATGAAGGAACGTGCGCTGTTGTCTGATATCTCCGCGGAGGTACAGTCGCCCCCATGCGAAAAATAACTGCGCCCCTCAAAGATTTACCTGAGCCAACCAAGTGCTTTTCCGTAAGTGGACTTTCGCAAACGCATATTCGTTCGTGTTGACCGAATATTTTATTTCCATCTGGAATTTGTTGACACAAAATGAATTTCATGAAATAAAATTTAAATATATATATTTAAATAACATTATATTATAATGCATTAAAAATACGTACCATTGAAAATGTTTTAATAGTAAAATTAATTGGTTTTGCTGCTCACTAAGAAAAATTTCTATACCTGAAATAATCCCTTCCATCAATAAAAATGCAAACAAATTTTTCTGATACTTAGGCAAACACGAACAATAAGGGTAATTTATTTTCCTTAAGTGGGTTTAAGACGACCTCCCATGGCGCAGTCGGTTGGTGCACCACTGATCAGGGGTGCAGAAGGCTCTGGGTTTGAATCCCGGGTAAGGTGTGGGTGTTAATATAAGTTAGGTTATAAGTTAGTCTGTAAGCCGTCCCCTGCTATGCTTTCCAGCATAAATCCAAGGGAAGTTAAAAACTCTTTACAATTACAAAATTAAGTTGATTTAAACTAATGAATTTATTTAATCCGAAAATAAAAATTTAGCCTGTAAAAGAAATGGTAAGTTTTCGGATTATAATTTACTGGAATATAAGGAGATTGGGGTAGATGGTAACAGGGGACGAGTATGTGGAACATTTTAAACAGTATGACCCTTGTAGAAATCAAAGCGATACAGAGATAGTAGCGCAGTGCAGTGATAGCTAGAACTCTTTATATAGGAGAACTCTGTATATAGGAGTGGATGCCGCCAATAGCAAGCAGTGATTGGCTGAGATATAGCGCGACGCCATTTTGTCACCAACTAAGCCACGTGTTATAATGCAGTTGTAATGTGAAAAACACGTCTTGTGTTTCTAAATTGATAACTTTGCTGAGTTCTTGTAGTAATGGATGTAATAACAGAGCTGAAAAGGGTGTGCTATTTCACTGGCTACCTAAAGACGAAAGATTTGCCGCAAGAAAAGCTATTTGGCAACAAAAAATTAGAAATAATGTTTGGATACTAGTAAACAGTACAGTTCTTTGTTGGGTAAAGTATCAGAATCACCCATTAAATTTATTTCAGTAACTATTTCATATTATATATCAGTTTGCATACTCTTATCTTCTCTGTTTAAGCTACATGTAATTTTTCTATGAAAAATGTGTTTTGCATTATACTTTAACAGCTCGTATGTTGCAGTAGCCAAAGAAATCATGTTTATTAAAGTAGCCGTATAAAAACAAACATAAAATATATTGGGGTTTTCGATATGGAAGACTGGGGAATATCACACTTATACCCTGTTACTTGCACATCATGAAAATAATTGTGTATACCATTCAGAATAAATAAAACATTTGTTTGATGCTTAATCTGAGAGCTCTTATTTCTTCTCCGTAATCAACCCGTCGCCGATTTATTTCTACATCACGTCATGTCACAAACAAAACTTGGATTGCATAATCACTGTGGTACTTCGTGGTTGTCTTGTTCGTCGCCAACTGACGGCTTCGCATTTCATCCAGGCGTAATGCCACTATAAGATTAAAGAAAAATATTTTTAATTGAGAACTGGATTTTGTTGCAATTAACACTGATATCGAACAGGATTACGGTATAAATTTACTATAGATTAAGACAACTTTGTTAAAACATTTAAACTGGTTCATGTGTTTTTAGTTCTTATTAATAATTGTAAAAATTGTACATTGACAAAAGAATATAATTTTCGCAACTTTGTCATATGCTACCTGAATACATATTTCCGTAGCGGCGATGTAAAACATGCAAACCATTCACCCCACTTCGTAAAAACAACTGAAATTACTAAAAAATTAAAATTAAATATTTTATTTCGACTTCAGTAGTATAAATATGTAAATTTTTTGCGGAAATCGCGATTTTAGGGTAATTTTTTAACATTCCATGTTCCAACAAGTTTTTTATATAAAAATTAGTTGCGAGATGTTTAATTTTTACATGGGTACCGTAACGCGAGGATGTAGTATGACAATTCCATAGGAATCCCTATGATACGTAGGAATAGAAGAGAAATATTGATGATATTTTTAATGTAACATTCGAGAACGAGCGTGTGGAATGACGAGATGCGTTCGCTCTTTCACTGCTAGCGGCGCGCTCAGCGCGTTTGTATGGAGTCAAGGTGGCCATGACTTGTTTAAAGGTCCATACTCTCTAAATACATAGCTCTAGTAATACCTCGTGGAGCTTGGTCCGAGCGATTTTTGCTTTACGTTACAATTCGAGTATCTACGTGACAGATTCGTGTTTTCGTCCATAGAACAATATTTATTTATTATTCCTTTGGTACTGATCAGGACTGGATAAATTGCTATTGTAGGGGACAGCATTGTATAAATTTTTCATCTGCAAAGCATGAATAGTAAATAAAGGCTTTACTTTTGCTATATTGTATTTTGTAAATGATTTCCCGTGTCAAATTGTATCCAATGAACTATTGTAACAGTTGTAACTATTGTACGAGTTATTGTATTTCATAATTTGTTACAACCAACCCACATCAGTGTTACAACAAATATTCAAGAAAAGTCACTCGCAACTCTACAGTACGTATTAGTGTAGAACATGTATTAAAAATTAACTGTTGATCTTCAAAACCTCTCTGTTTAAATGATTGCAACTAAAAATAAATATTTTATAAACGTATGTTTGTCACGAGCGCAAAAAGTTAATAATTAAGTAAAAAATAATAATATTGCAATTTTCCTCAGCATCTGGTGTTTTTCTGAGTTCCCTGGAAAAGAAAGCATTGTTCACATATAGAGGAAGATAAAATATTTCCCCAATACTGGAAACGCTTTTACCGAAAAAAACAGTTGTTTCTTTTTGACACCTTTTTCTGCAAAACACGTTAGAGCATACGTTTTTTAATCTATATCGTATGAAACGTATGTATGGGAGACAAACGAATCATTTTTCCGGTGCGTGTAGGTGCTACAGAATTTTTTTTTGGGGAGATAAATCTGTAAGTTGGAAATATACTCCGTCGGTTTCACAATAATGTTGTGTACAAGTCGTTTTGCTACCAGGTAGCAACAATTTTCAGTACATGGAGACTATGTTGGTTGAATTGAAATATATAGTTTCAAACTTAAAATATTAAAAACAAGTGAAACAAAGATTATTATGGTCACAGGATCGGTAGAGATTGTCCGGTAAATTGGCCTGCCAGTTCACCAGATCTTACGTAATCATACTTATTTTGTTGAATTTCTTAAAAATTTAAGGTGTTTTTCGAAGTGCAAACAATTTGTGACAGCATGATCTTAACGAATTCGAAATGTTTGTGCATAAAGTGAGGCAGACACACTTTTCCGTTGGTTAACATCATTTGAAGCACGAATTACTAAATTCATCGAAGATGGAGACGATCATTCCTAGAATTTAGATTACGCACCTCGATGGTGCATGGATTGTTTGAATCGACGCGGTTTTGATTCATAAAGGTTACATGTCAGCAACGTTGAAGCAAAATGCATCACAACAATGGTGTTCTCTAAGCAAAAATATATACGCATGACTAAATCTCTCAGCCGGTTGTGCCATCCATCATGTTTGAGAGACTAACGTGGAAGTTTGTATCGCGTATTCCTTCTGGAATAAAACTTGGTGGTTCCCAATTGATCTAACCAAGGACTATGCACTTTGCACCAATTGCAAAGCCATCTGCAAGGAATCTGTGAAAACTTTTTCAAATAAATCTTTCATACACATTGGCGTATAATAAGTATCTGCAATGGAACATGGAGGCTCCCATTTGAAATGTCAACGTTCCTTCGGCCCCTTCCCTCTTCATAGAGATGGGGCGACTGTGAAATAAATTTTCCGGACTTAAATTGCACTTCGAAAATAATGGGGAATTACTTTAACCCGTTTTGTCGTACTATACATCTATTTAGTGTTATTCCAGAGTCTCACTGGCTGTAATAGTCCACCTTTCATATAATATTGCTGTTATATCATCTTAAACAAAATAAAAGCCTAAAGCATTCTTCGCTATACATGTCTATGCATTATATTATTATAAAATTATAATAAAAATATCAATGGGCGGTACTGGTCTATATTATGGAATCTCTATTATCAGTTATCAGGAAATATTCAGTTTGTAATAATTTCGTGGTTTAACAGGGAATCGATCCCATGTCATTCTAGGATGTGACTGACTACTTTATATCAATAGATAAATAAAAATGTTCTTGCATGATAATGGTTAGTTTGAGTGTTTGCTGTATGGCATGCAATTTATCATTCAAAGGGTTACTTTAAAGGACGTCATTCTTACACCGTGTTCCGTAATACATGTTCGCCGACCAGACCTAAACAACAATACCTTTAGTCTACTCGTCAAATGAGCGCGCCGCCTTAGCACTCGAGGCCACTAGGAACACCCTTGTCATGGAAGTGGTCTTCATTTGAAGTAACTTGTTTTACGCTGAATGACTTGTCTTTCCAAGAAAATGCCACCAAATATTAAGAGAAATATTATAAGCCACTCTGTGGGTATATTCGCATGCTAAATAATTTTATGAAACGCTGGAGAAATCAGTGTTGTGCTTCGGAGTGAAATTTTTCTTTGGTCTCTGTTAGAGTTGATATGTCTCAGATGTATCATGCCTGGTACACCATGCTGTTAAATTTTTCACCAGCTAGTGAATACACTTCATCTGTAGAGACGCGAAAAATTCTCGAGTTTGGCGACCTGTAATTTATACTTCACTGACTTGTGTTCAAATGTAATTCAATGTTCAGTTACACATATCTCTTAAAAAATCGTTGGTTGATTGCTGTCACAGTTGAATGCTGTAGCTTACATTTTGTTGCACTTTTATTACTTATTCAGGGATCTGGACTGCTAGGAAACACAAACGTAGGTGCTTTTGATTTGTAGCTTGTCCCGAAATTAATCCGTGTTATTTTATGCCTCTATTCGTTTGTGTAATTCGTACTTGACTTGGATTGGTTGTGAATATTAATTTCTGTTCGTCCCTAGTATTTCCTCTGTTAGCATTCGGCCAACCGAATAAGTTTCAACGATAACGATTTTACTTTCACGGGCGGAAAATATTAATATTATACTTTACTCCTTTCAAAATTCCTCAGTTAATGTATGACTGTATACCAGCGGAACACTAGCTTACGTAATTACAAAACATAGTTTGTTCTCTTCTTAGAGTGAACAAAACCAAACATAATAGCAATATTTTACATAAATAAAAACCCATACCGTTATGCCGCATATATGTAGCCTAATAGTCGCTACCAACTTAAGGCATACGCTTTCGTATGCGAAGATATTATATTGACATATAATATTTCACACCATTTCGAAAAACTTTTCTAAACATTTTATCATGCTAACTACAATTTTGCAACAAACTGTCTTTAAAGTTCTTGATTGAATTTTATTTTGGGACAAAAGTCTCGGAGCATACATTTTTTCTCTGAACTGCATCTCACTTATTGTTTGAGGCATAACACTGGCGCATTATAGAAGTTACTATTTTAATTTGTGCATAAGATTTTGAGAGTGTAAAGGTATGAAAGGATTTAACGGTGACATATATGTTATTATTTTTTTCATTGTTATGAACGTCATGTATAGACTTGTCTTAAATTTTTGTATTAACAGAGACTTTAAAATAATAACAGATTTTTCTTTTTTTTTCAGGTGATGAAGTACTAATTTTTCCTGCGCACGTTGGTTTTTGAAGGTAAGAACTGTTTATACTTTTATCATATTGTGAAGTCACGGATAATAATTTATTAGAAACTCGGGGGAAACTTTCAATCAGCCCATTTAAAGTTACAATGGATACAGGTTATCCACACTGCCGGAAATTGGGGCACGCCATAGCGCTTTCCTTTGCTCGGGAAATGTCTGTTATCTCGCGAAAGTACAACCTGCTCGTAAAAGAAAGATAGTTACGATGGAGAAAAAGGCGAGGAGGTTAAGTCCCGTCGCTTTCCAGTCACGTAGCCCAACCCCAGAGATTATGAACCCCCGCATCTCAGGTCCGGGAAGGAGTGCGCGCCAACTCTAATTCACTGCGATGCATTATGAATAAGAAGTTAATTTACTGTGAATTCCGCTGCGGCTTACCATTAGCAATGGGGGAGTAACCCATGTCCTTATTTCACTTCCCCCAACTCACTACAGAGTCCTTCCCAGCCTACCCTCGCCCATATATAATTATTATAGCAGGCCGGGACAATAAACTGCCGAAATAACACATTAACATGTTTTTTGCGCTTCGTTATGTCCCGTGATACATGCCACGCATTCCCTAGCAGTGCTGCCTTAATGTAGTGGACCATTATTTCCTCTTGTATTTGACTATTATGTTTCTAGACCATTAATCTCTGAGCAGAGCTTTTGCGATCCTTCTGAAACGGCGGGGGAAAGAAATTTCCTTAACTGTTGTAGTGAATTTGAATTTCCATCTGGTTCAATGGATTTAGGAGTGAAACTATGTTGATATTATTTGTAGCTCTTCGCTGTAAACAGTCTACCTAAACAAACCAATCTCTCACGGTATAGTTTCGTGTTTGCCAAAACGCGTTTCTGTATTGCAAGTCTTAATGAATAAATTCAAGCATTTCCACAGTTACGTATGATTGTATAACTTCCTAATAACTCGTTTATTTGAAGTATACCTACATTTTTCAATACTGAATTTAAAAGTAAATTATTTATACTAACACAGTGAAGTTCTACATGTTGTGTTTATACTGTAGTGACGGAATTTAAATGACCCGAATTATATTAAAACGAACACAATAATAACCTTCTCATTCGTGCCGTAGCCGGAACTAGACTAATAACAGGTTCTACTTAGGTTTCCTAAGGAAAGGGACTTAAATATTAGTATTTACTAGCAATTTACTATGGATAATTGTGGTTAATGTGGAAGTAATACTATAACTACAACTTGTAAATATTTTTATACCATTAAACATACATGAGTTGTCGAAACATCATGAAATTATTACTTATAGAAGTGGCCAACTATTTATAAGGCTATTAACGGTGAAGTGAGCACTTTCCTGAGCGCTCTCATTTGGAATTATGTTCAGTAAATGTATTTTATTTTAGCTTTAGGCTTTAACTTCCGAGTGCGGTGCAATATACACACTGTGTTTATTACTTACATGGTGTTGAGCACGAATTACTGCAAGCCATCACCCGCCACCATGATAGTTCGCATTGAGTCAAAACAAATACAATGGCCCCAGTATAGCCAACCAAACAGACAGTGACACGCGTAGAGAGTGTTATGCACTATTGACACCGTGAACATACCGCCCACCGAACATGATTATTTTCAAGTTCACACACAAAAAAAAAACTATACAATATAAAAATGAAATGGGTAAGTTTAGTATCACTGATGTTAATCCACAGGAAGTGGACAGATCTTGTTGACAGGTCGGACGATCTCCCCGTGTGGTGTTCTTAAGGTTATCACATGAACTACACCATCTTGGCCTGGATGTACTGCTGACACTCTTGCAGTCTTTTACTTTAGTGGTGGTAACATGGAGTCTTTCAGCAGTACTAACTGGTCGATGCATGTGTCAGTAACTGGTTGTGTCCATTTTTCCTCTTCACCCTTCACCCTTAACTGAAACATGAATACTAAGACCCTCACACAAACGTTTTATGTCACTACTGTTGAAGTCTAACAAATCAAATTCCTCAAATACAATAACATCGTAAAACTGTTCGTACAAATCACCAATTGCAAACCCGATCCTTGTCACGACAAAATACATGACAATCCCTAACCATAGTCTCAACACACATACTCTTACCCATGTTAGAAAAACCGTGCAAAAACAACAGCCGTTTTATTTGTGCACCCACCCCTCATTGATCCACGAATTCCACCACAAAGCACACTCCTCGTGCCACCGCTATAGTAATCAGTCATTAACAATATGAATCCACGCTTCTTACTTGCCTGATGTTCATTGAAACAGCAAACCAAACACTTGTAATACTGGGGGTGCTGCCCAACGAACGGATTGTTATACGAGAAAGTACGGGTACGTTTAAGCCGCTCACGACACTGAACATTGTAATGAAAACTGTCATTACTTACGTTGTACAGGGGTTCCACGTCCTCTTTCGCAATGTACTTCAACACTTGCCTACGGTTACGTACGGGATGAACGTCCGGATGCCGACCAACGTGAGAAGACAGCACGTCACCAGCAAATACTAAATCAGTTTTTTCTTCAAGACCTAAGAATGCATGAATATGAAAATCACCATCCTTATGACGTTCACAACATGTTTGCACTTGTGCGTGTGTGTGTTGTATGCAACAGGATGTTGTTGTCAGTTGCGATAGCGCATTGCGCATGGTTGTAACCGGAAGTTGTTTATCGCCCGGAAGTGGCGGCTCGGTGGGGCCCGGAAGTACATCCGGTGATAGGGTCCCAGCACCTAGCGGCAGCGTTAGAGATACAGAGGGCTTCCGCGGAGTTTCACCATTCGCATGTTAAATGTCGAGCGAGTTAGGTTAAAGTAGTAGGTGCAGGTCTACATGACCAAGAATATCCATGTCACAAGTAGTACCAACTAATTTCCGATACAACCAATTCTGATCACCAAGTTCCATCTTAATCTTCTTACGTGAATGCATAGACACATTTGCAAAAACACTAATTACAGCAGTATTGTCTGCCTTGCCCTTATGAACTGTAAAAGTCTTCCAGCAGATTATCCTGTTTGGATCAATCTCACTAATCCCCTTTGGTGAAGGCTCCTTCTCGACATGAGACCTTATAAAGAAACATATTTCCAACAAACCACTACAAGCTTTAGCAGTTCTTCCTTGAAGACCAAAATGGTACAAAATAGACCACAAAAATAAAACTCTCTTCTATATCAAGATTATTAACTGTCTTAGACCTACCATTTTTATTAACGTCCCTAGTAAAAGACACAATATTACGATAAACCTTCCTCGCCTCCGATTCATGTCACGATGAAATATACAAAAACACATAATCAGTACTGTTAATAATCGTAAAATTTAATATCAAATGCAAAAAGGAATTAAACTACTAACACAACACAGTTATATACCTCAAAACAAGGTAAGAACACAAAAAAAAAAACAGAAAACAGTGATGGGACCTTATGTCTATATATTCATGTAAGAAGATGAAGATGGAACTTGGTGATCAGATATAGTTTTATCCGAAATTAGTTGGTACTACTGGTGACATGCATATTCTTGGTCATGTATAATTGTTTTTCAATCTGTGATTATGTGTAATTTATTATTTTATTATGTAAATAAATATTTTGTAGGTACGAAATGTACATCTGCATTTTTTCGTATTTTTATATTCCTCTCCTTTATATTAAAAAGGGGGGTGTATTGAGCGGGGAATATTTGAATATTTATTTAATGCTCTTAAATATATGAAGTGATATAAATACGCATCAAAACCATCACACTAGCTACTCAAAAAGTGTACCCTTCCAAAGTCCTATTATTAAAATTAATAGCCAAATTTATGGAGCTTCCTTAGGGAAACGTCCAACATGGTATACATAAATATATACAAATAACATTAAATTGACAAAAGACATGCAAGAAGTATTAAATTTACCCCCCCTTTTTTTCCTCTCGATGTGATCCCTTCAACATCCCTTCAATTATGTTTGTTAAGTTGGTGGATCAAATGTTTTTGTTAGCCAACATGTTTGCACTTGTGTGTATGTTGCATGTAACAGGAAGTTTTTATCACTTGTGATAGTGCATTGCACTTGGTTGTAACCGGAAGTCCATCTCTTCCATACTTGTTGGTGAAACGGCATGATCATTTGCCAGCGATCAAGATGGTTCAAAGGAATATAACACAGATTGTGGTAACGTACAGCTACCAGTGGCTCACCCACGAGGAAGTGGCCTTCTGTCAAAACATCCTACGCCTGAGGATTTGTTGAGAGGGCATACATAGGTCTCGAATTCAACGCGGCTGAAACATGTGCAAACAGTGTTGGGAGTTCTTCGAAGGTCAGCAACTGAGTACCTACAACTATGTATAGATGCTGCTTGGCACTCTTGATTGCTGCTTCCCACAGGCCTTCAAAGTTTGGACATGCTGGATGGTTGAAGTGCCACATCGACCCTCACAGGTTCACCTTAGCTGCAATCTCTTCATCATTATTTTGACGATTTTGCACACCACCTCTCCACTCACTTCAGCTGCAGACATCTGCCCAATTCCATATATGTTGACCCTTTAACGGCAACACTTCAGTCCTAAGTGCTCACGCATGCATCTGTGATGAAGGATGATTGCAATGCTCCTTCTAGTAGGGCTCTCACTGTTTGAAATTTCCCTGCGCCATCCATGACCTTGAAAATGTTGTGGTTCGCAGCACAGTTGTTGCTTGCCTGTCCTGGATACCTTGAGCTGAGCACATCACCACTGGACTATCTTAAGAAGCAGCTGCATCGTCATTATCTGTATCTGGTGTCGGATCTACTTCCCCTCCATTGTCTGCTATCTGAAGCAAAGTGTGGTGTGATTTCCCACAACATTGACATCAAAATCTTGATCCACACTGTACTGCTATATGACCACATCTGAGGCAGTTGAAGCACAACTGTTTCTCTAGAACATGTCTCCTTTTTTCATCAGGTTTAAACGGCAAGAATGGCTGGCATCGTGTCAGTGTATGTATTCCATCACACACATCGCACCGTTGTTTTTCAGATGCCTTATCACCGACTGATATTAGTGTGGTCTTTGAAGGGTTGACCGGGCCAGGCTGCATACCTGCACTTAATGACCTTATCTTGTTAGGCCATGCACTTGATATCTTTTTACTCAGAATAGTCTTAAATGAGTTAGGCCTTGGTTCAGAGGGAGTCAACAACTCTGCATGTTCCGTAGTAAATGATTTGCGTTGTAAAGATCGCAACAGCCGTGTGTGTAATGGAATTTCATCATCCTGTGACATTTTCAATGCCTGTCTCAATGGTTCATCAAGTTTCTCCAGCAATATATTCTGCAAAACAAAAAATCCCACTCGTGGACTGGAAAATCTAAAGCCTTTAGTGCATTAAGATTTTATTCAATTGTGCACAGAAAACCTGAATATGATGCATCATTCCTTCTACTTATGGGTGGAAGATGCGGGATTTTTTTGCATACGAATGGTAGCTGTAAGCCGTACACTTTTGTACCTTTTCTCCAACAAATCCCATACTACATTATAATTCATATCAATAACTTGAATGTTGCTTACCAGGTCCCGTGGTTCTCCCTTCAAACAGATCATTAAGTAGTGGCGTTTTTGCACTTTACTTATGCTAAGAATTTGCCCAACCATTGAGTTAAATAGTTTTGAAAACCCGGTCCACTCGGCTCGATTCCCAGTAAACCCTGGCAATGGTAAAGTTGGCAGGACTGCCGACTGTGGCGCATCCTGTATACTAGTTGCGTTGCACTCGCTACCGGACAAGTTTGACGATTGTCGTTAGATTCTGTTGTATACTTGATGTAAGTCCCGAAACACTCATTCGTAAGCAACAAATTGCTGTTTCATTTCTTCTATATCGATTTCTTCGTTTCTTGTGTGGGGGGGGGGGCGGGGAGGGTTGCACACAAAGTACAGAAATTCGCGACCACTCATTTATTGCTTATAACCTATTCAACCAAAATCTCAAAGTTCTCGATTTTTGAGACATCTTCTTCTATTGCTTCACATAATTCCCTTGCACCTTCAGATTGTGACAATTAAAAGTCACATGTTGTAATGCTAGTGTTGTTGCCGCCATTTTGCGCGATGTCGTTAAACGTTTTAACTCTGAAAGTGGACGACTGTATAATAAAATTATTTACGCCCCCGTGGTTTACCAAACCGCACAGTTCAAAGCAAGTACTTATACACTGCAGTTATTTCCCGTCCACAAGTCTACTTCGACCTTTCACTTATAGGCTATCCCGTTAGCCGACTTTACCCGCACGAGTGTCAGAAGCCGTCAGGAGTGTCACACATCATTATGTAAATCGCGTCGCGTGCAATTACGCATATTACACGTACTGATTACACTAATCCCGGCTGTTAGGACCAAGAAATGTAGAGCACGAGCGAATACAAACCATTACCCACCGCCATGATAATTCGCACTGAGTCAAAACCAACACCATGGCCCCAGTATAGCGAATCAATCAGCCATTCACACACACACACAGAGTACTATGCACTATTGGCATCGTGAACACATGGCAACATTTATTTATAAAGGGGTTTAAAGGATTAAAATGACTGAAATGGAAAAGTAACTAGGGCCTCAAAAGTCCTCTCTTTATCGTGAACAGACTATACCTTATTTTAACTCAGTTTGTAAGTTGCACTGACAGAAAGGTTTATCTTAGACAACAAAATACTTGTTCAAGGCTAAAAATGTATTTATTTGAGCAAACAAAATATTTTGTTGAGTAAGAAAAACTTTAAAGTAACAATATTAGTTTTTTTTTTCATCTAACAAAATACCTGCTTAAATAAACAAAACCGCTGTGTTGGGGCATAAGAAACAAGACTGAAAACAAAACTTTCAGTTGAATAAACTCTATCATTTGTGTGGCCACATAATATGATTGCCATCGTTATAAAATACATCTCGAGAGTTTGTTTGTATTTTTGTGACAATTTGGATAGCAACAGGGTTTGTTAGTGAATTATGCTAAATATTGATATAAACATTCTAAAAAAGAGTTAAACAAAAACAAAAATGTAAAAAGGTTAAAATTTAAATATTTATTTATTCACGTTGTTGAGAATTAGAAATGTATTTATTTAAAAAGAACATTACAATTCCTGCAGTGATCTCTTTAACTGAAGTTGCTTAATGTGCAGGGATCAGCCTTCAAGCGATGTAGGTTCGAATCTCGGTCGGTCTTCAAATTGTTCTTATATTAACCTAAACTGTTAAATTAACGTTAAACCAAGCAAATCTTTAGTTGCACAAACCAAATCTTACTTTCGAACAACCGAAAACGAAACACAAAATAATTAGCCTTTGACAATGAAATAATCAATTTGCCCTGTTTAAACAATTAAGTTGGTTGGGCCAAACAAGTATTCTTTCACTGAACAAAACTTTTTTTATCGTGCGTAAATTTGATTTCTCTTCTAAATATCTGGGCACGGACGTTACCATATAAGAATTACACCCCTGTATTTTATGCTTAACAGATTCTAATAAATATCTCAAATCTAAGGATTTTTACAAACTAAGAAAATTTCCAAATTTTAGAAAATACACTAAATTAAAATTTTTATTTGTAAGTTTAATTAACTTTGCAGTAAATTTTATAATAATACTTGAAATAAAAAATTACTGTCGTTACATCAAACACCATTACCGTCAATATTCACAGTGAGTGTTAATATGATAGGAAGATATAAACATACACTATTGTTTTTGAAAATTGCAATATCAAGAAATAATGGTCCGAACGAATCCAAACTCGGAGGAAGTGTACGACAGTGTTCCGGAAATAAGTGATTACGAGTGCAGGGAAATGGTGTACATGTGGGCCCAAGAGCGCCCTCTCTTGCGTGACAGGAAAGGTTCGTGTTATGCCAAGCTCATTCAGTAGAGGACAGTCAAACGAAGCGAAAGCAAGGGCCAGTAAGCCTCGTCGACCTCAACGGCACCATATCAACATGTGAGTGAGTTCAGAGAGGGGCATAATGATCGGTCTCCGGGACAGGGGTTTGTCATGCCGGGACATTTCGTCTCGTCGCGCAGGGCGTGCTGACACGACAGCGATGCGAGTGTGGCACCAGTGGATACAAAACGGTCGAACGCAGCGACGAGCGCGTACTGGACCACGCAGTGTGGCCACAGCACGGGACGACCACAATCTTGTCCGTATGGCCGCAACGAATCCTACAGCCTCGCCCACCTTGTTGGCTCGACACCGCAGCACTGCAACGGGCGTGGACCTGTCTGCGTCGACGGTTCGACTACGTCTGCTACGGGCTGGACTGGTGGCACGCATGCCATTTCTCCGGCTTCCATTGTAAAGAAACCACGAACGCATCCGACTGCAGTGGATACGTGAACGCCGTCGCTGGCGTGCAGAGTGGCGAATTGTAGTGTTTTCGGACGAGTCCCGCTTCAACCTGTCCTACAGTGATGGCCGCATACGTGTTAGACGCTACCGTGGTGGCCGCAATCTGGCCACCTGCATTTTGGAGCGGCATAGCGGACAAACGCTAAGTGTGGAGGTTTGGGGCGCCGTTGGACACAACATGCGACCTCGACTCCTACATACTGAGGGCACACTGAACAGCAACCACTACATCAGGGATGTTTCAGAGCCCAGGTACTGCCTTTCTTTCAGGCAACTCCACATTCCATATTTCCACAGGACAATACCCGACCACATGTGGAGAGGAATTTACAAGACTTCTTCAATGAAAAACGGTTACCACTGCTTCCTTGGCCTGCACATTCGCCTGACATGTCGTTTATCTAACATGTCTGGGATATCGTGGGTCGGCAAAGTGTTCGTCACAGAGCTTCAGCAACTACTTTTGATGCTTCGTGGACTCGCATACAAACCACGTGGAGGCAGATTCAACAGCAACGTATCCCGGTCGTATTTGATTCCATGCCACGACGTTTAGGGGCTCTGATTGCACTGTGTGGGGGCTCCAACCACACTGAATTCTCAAGGACAGAGATAATGTATTATTCTGTAATCCTAATCAACTGTGTATTGTCATGTACCTAAATAAGTAGTATTAATTTTAATTCAATCATGTATCCGTCTTGTTATTGAATTTTTCATAAACGTTAGTGTATAAGACTTTAGGGTGCTATAAGTCTCATGGCCGTATAATTTACCTACATTTAGGTGGACATTACAGTCACCAATTGCAGAACAGCGATAGTATTGGGGTTCTCTGCAGCGTAATTGTGATTAAAACACGAAGTAAAAGGAAGACAGTGCTTATTCCATAAAGCTGAAAGGAAATAAGATGTCATTTTCATATTTATTGGCAGCGCAGTTTGGCGAATAACCGACAGTATTTTCTGATCGCTCATGGAATTCATAATAATATTGTATTACCGGTACCTAGACGTAACTTAGGCTGTTATATTTTATGTGATTGGGAGTATAAGTTCACATGAGAATAGTGTGAGAAATTTGCCTGTGTGAATTCAACACCATCTTTACAAGCTGTGTTTCTCATTGTGCTGAATCACCATTAATCAAGATGAGATGGTTATCGCATGCTCTCCTGGGTTACACAACAGTACTACAGTTTACAATTAAATAACTTCTCACTCCGTAGCTTATTTAGTTTGGTACGGAGTGTAAAATGAAAGCAATTTACATATGATAATGTTATAAGTTCCTTTTTCAATTAACTGAGGTACAACTATAAGCAACGCTTAAAATATTGAAAATTTTTAGTTTAGTTACAAATTGCTTTATTTTAAAAACTATTTTTGTTTTAAATATAAAAATTAAATCGCGAGAACCTGGGTTCTAATATAAAGATTATGAATCGAAGCACTTGCTTATTTTATTGTTATACTATATAGCCTCACGAAATATCACTTTCCTGTTTGTACTAAACAATTACTTAAGGCAACATTTCTTAATTCTTCTATTACTTGGGTCATACATGCAAATGACACAAACACCTTACGAGAAAATATCAGGTCGTTTCTATCAACGAAAATATTTCTTGCCCCGTAAATAACAGTGTTTGTTTGTATTTCTGCGATGTGTGCAAACTGCCGGAGCAAAGCACAAACTTCACAACTTCAAGATAACATCATTTTGGTGTTATTCGTTTTCACAAACTTGCAGAACGCCCGATAAGGTTGTTCAAGCAAGTACCCCACGAGAAAAATACAACTCTCCGCCACTGCGTTTTACAATTTTTATTGATCCTGTTATAGGGGAAGTTTCTGCCTTAACCGTGTTCGGCAAACAACTTGCATTGTTTTCCCTGGAGGAGAACTGCAAGAGCCGAGTTGGAGAAATGTTTCAACGAATTGTTTAACCTAATAGGAAACTCGTGGAGTGGAAAGTGCTCTGGGTCTGGAGAAGCTGCCGCTTACAGTCGCTGGGAACTGCGGCTAGAAGCTGTTTACACAAGAAACTAGCATCTCGAGCGCAAATATACACCGAGGATCTCGTTGCCAGCGAGCCGGACCTGCGCGGATATCAATGAGCTGACTTACACAACCACACCTCCCCTCGCCTGTAATTGTTTTACCAATTTTGATGCTTCGAAGCTCCCAGCCATCCGGGCTCGATTCTCGTAGGGGTCTTTCCCAGGTTTTCGCTCGTGGTGAACAAACATGGCTGATGCTGCTCGGAATTACCGTTTACCCCGGGCGTCGTATTTCGAATCCGGATTCGTCGCCTGTCTGCATGCTCTCATCTTTCGTCGACGATTATTTCTTTCGCTGCAAACGGCGTGCGAATATTTGCAGGCTTTCCGCGATCTGTAGACAACTTTCAAAAGTCCTGCTTAGCATTTAGTTTCCTGCAAGTGCTGTATCCTTCCCCCATAAGTGAAGTCAGTAGAACCAGACCATTTTACTCGTGCGTTGATCAAGTTTGAAGATCCAGTGGAGCGGAGAAGTTTGCGGCGACTCTCAATGTTGAGGTCTTGAGAGCCGATAGGGGTGAAGAGAGGTGAGTGTGGAAAAGCGGTGGAATACAACTGTAGTGGAAACGGGAGATGCTCGAGAAAACCAGCTGACCAGATTACACCTGGGTGGTAGGTGAGTAGTTATACCACTACATCAGCGCAGTCCCCTTTCAAGTTTATTTGGTCTAGAGACATGCAGTACATATTAACTAAGATTATTTAGTTACTTAATGACGAAGTCTCGGCAGAAAGTCAAATTTGCGCTGCCGGAAATATTAATATCGTAGCTTTAAGGCGTCTCGCGTTTACCTTTCTCCCATTTTCTTCGTCCCTCCATAGTGTTTTCGGTATCGGGAAGCATACACGATTCTGGGGAATTGTAAACCACTTCAAACACAAGTCCAGTACATCTGACCTGGGCGCACTGACCAACGCAAGAGCATATAAGGAGGGACATTTACAATATGTATATATATATATATATATATGCATATATATATGTAGGCGCGCGCACACACACACACACACACACACACACACACACATATATATATATATATATATATATATATATATATATATATATATATATATATATATATATATATATATATATATGTGTGTGTGTGTGTGTGTGTGTGTGTGCGCGCGCGCGCCTACGGCGCCCTCGATGGCAAAAAATAGTGGAATCTTAAGAGGGGTCATATATGACCTTAAGTGGCTCCTTCCTTTACATAGACATTTGTAGTGTTTCTCGGCTCACTTACAGAGCCAATGCTCACCGAACCAAAATTCTGGTTGTCTGGACAGTCCGACAAACTTAGGCCCTGCAGCTCGCCTCGTCTATTAAAGCAAAATAAAAATGCTTCACATTTAACTTCCTGCTTGGGCCCTAGAGTCCTAGTTGTTAAGAGTACTATGTAGCTGCGCGTTCCAAGGTGAAATAGCGAGGGAGCGATACGGGCGACACTAACACGCACGCCTAGCGCCTCATCGCTGCTACGCGCAAGGAGTGCAGTGTTTCCGTCGTAACGCTTTACTATGTAAACTAGATCTATAACTGTGGGGTTTTATTACACGCGAGGAAAGTACAGAGGTCAAAATACCTGCGTTTAATCCTACTTTTCTCTTACCGCTTAAATAAACTTCATAGACAAGGTTTAAAAATGTGATATTTGACCACTTACACGATTTTTTTTCTGCATTAATACACTTAGTATGATAAAAGTAAAAATATAGCGGCATAGACAGTAGTCTTTATCCTCTCTACCAAAGCTTCCTATTTCTAGAACATTTATTTACCGAGACGCGCGTTTAGGCGCAAACAACGATTTCACAGAAAACGTTTAAGTATGTGAGACCCTTAAGGTGTCAACTAATCTTCAACTAGGCCAAACTATCACTATTAACTTTGATTAAAACAAAGCCTAGGATACCCCTTTCGATAATCCAGGCATAGAGACTCCACCTGGGAGTGTCCACATTTTGTTGGTTATCTAGTGGTGCCACAAGGAGGAGGTGGGTTCCCTTGGGCTAGCGGATGTTTTAAATATCTGTTACTGAATCTTTACACTTACTTGCGGAAAACTAGCCATTTCGACGCTGTGAACCGACTTGGTTTACTAAGCTAGAGCTAGCAACAGCGCAGACATGTCCTCGACCAGTGGCTCTCTCTAGTTGGTGTAAAACGAACATACAGCAAAGGTACCTCGGCTTTTAGCCACTGAGTTATTCTGTCGTCTCAGCCATCCATACGGCATGGGACGAAGATCACACGCCCTACCCTCGCAGATGTCCCATCTCTCACACCGCGGTTCGCCACAATAATGTCCCATTTTCATACAACAGTGCGAGCAGCAACACTCTGCAACAACCTGATACCTTCGTACTCAGCACTAAGTGTATGGTTAGACCACGTTTCTATCCAAATCCCTGGTATCTCTCCAGAACTTAGACGAAAACACTTTCGCGGCTCAAAGCATCGACCACTTTCAGCTAAGGGAATCTCTCCTCACCGCTTCTCTCATAAAGACATAACCACTTTCACTATGAGTCCAAACTCAATAGATCTGTCACCGAAGAAAATCTCCGGTGAAGTCAAACCGATAGCCCGCGACACTACTTCTTTTCCATGGCACTTGCAGGTTTGTCAGGACTGGCAGGGCGATGGCATACTGGCGAACAGCTTTGGGTGAATGTAAGAAGCCAAGTATGTCTACAAGCCAGAACTGTCTTGTCCTTTCGACATGCCTAATGCCTAGTTGTACCAACGTCTTCCCCGATCTGAGATCAAATGATCGTAGTTCCGAACCAGGAGCCAGTTTGGTCTTGGTTCAAATGCGAAAGTGTTGCACCAACGAAATTTCATGATTCTGGATCTCCGATTCGTCGATCTTGGTTCCAAAGTGAGAGATCGAGATTAAGTATGAGACAAATTTTGCTATTGGTCGTAATATATGAAGTCATGGAAGTAGGCGAATTCTTCACTAAAGATCGACCTAGATGTGCGATGTTTTATCTGTTTTAAGTGAATTATTATTCTAAGAAGTTTACTGAATAATATTCAAGTACGTTTAATGTTGTTTTAATTTCCCAAGAAAACAATCGAACAATAGTTATATCTGTTGGGGTATTTTCAAACTACATTTGTCGACGATGGCTGCTGATCTCGGATTGAGATTTCGAACATCGCCAATTTCAGCCATTCTAACTGAACTTAATCTCGATCTCCAGTCCACCTCTGAACACGAATGGTGAAACAGTTTTCTGTGTCGATCCTAGATCCGATCTTGGAACGAGTTTCGAAAAACGATGGTGCAACCGGGCACAAGCCGTATAAAACTATAGGGGGGGGGGGAGGAGGAGAAAGGACCGAGAGAAATCACCAAAGTCGTCAAGTACAGTCCGACCTGGCCTACAGTTTACACCTAATACGCCCGGTTGCACTTGACAGAAGATTACACCAGTTTAAGGTTCGGCTTCGCCTATTGTAAAATATTTCTTCGCTTTATTGTCATAATTTCAGTTTCAGAGAAATAATTTAAAATTTTTCACTACAGAAATTTTTCATTTTACGAGTTGTCGAATACTTTTGTGTCTAAATTTTATTGTTGTGCTATTTGCTGGTTACGAAAATTCAGAAACACGTTCATAAAATAGAAATATGGTCTTCACTTTTACTACTAGCGTATAAAAAACAGCGAATAGTGAGCCCGAAAGTATTAAACAACCTACTACATACAAATCTCCTGTAATCCAACACTCTCCTTATTTACTCTGAAACAGAAACTGCCACACGAAATGAAGAATATCTGCAAAAGAGGCGATGCCAAGCTTAAGGCTTCGCCGGGACGTTAGACATATTTACAAGGCTGTCTCTCGCCCCAAAGGGCCTGCGCAGCCGACAGAAGAATATACAGCAGTTTGTTAGCTTCCTTGTAGAGTTGACGAGGCTTCTGTGGAGCGTGCCTAGGTCACGCTTCTTCGCGCCTGACAAGCGGAAACCTGCTAGATTTATCACGTGAAATCTACCTGCTTTTGTCACGGCGTTATTGCGCCACCTTCTAGCTTTGAGGTTTCTTGCTCAGTCCCAGGAGATGGCGCTAGATGATGCGAACATTAATTTAATGGGCGGATATTTTTTTTCTCTTCCTTCTTGCGAAAAGAACTACACTTCTGCGTCCTGGTAACGTGGCTGTGTTTCCGGTTAGTTAGAATGGTACATTTTTCATGCCGCTGTAGCATAATCGGGATTTAAAAACCCGATTACATATCTGAACGTCACTATTAACGAAAATGAACGCCTTGTGCAAATACCCTAGCCATCGTCATCAAATTATTGGTATTTCACTTTCAAAATAATACATAGTTATACCCCTCGCAGGTAGGCAACACTCAAGCATCCATTAATATACTGTTGCGGTCATCGGAGGGAGAGGAATATTTCAGAGAGAGGTACATAACAGTGGCACTGTAATAGCTAATGCTACGTGGTCCAACTTCAAAAATGTGTACTGCGCTTAGAGTTCACTTTAGACCATAGGTCGTAAATATGTTTTCAAATTACTTTTTTTGTGTTTAACCTGCAGTCGAAGTTAGTCGATCGAATGTATGGTAAAAATTATCCATTACTGTTTAAAAAGTTCACTAGGCGTATAGTCTACTCACGGTTACTTCGCGCTTTTTGTAGCAAACATTGGGAAATCACCCCTTGCATATAGAGTTTGCTTGTTATCCAAATACATAATATATCACAAGCATTTTACACTTCTGTTAACAAGGTATCTTAGTTTGGGTAAAATGGAAGGTTTACTTATACAGTATCTACAAAAAGTAATTGGACACCCATGAAGATAGGTAATTCAGCACGTCAGTTGACTTGTGTTTCACGGCCTTCGGCGTAGGACCGCTAGTGTTTGTCCGTGGTAGCATGAACACAGAGGCCTATTGTAACATTCTGGATAATGAAGTGCTCCCAACATGGTGGCGTTTTTACGGAATGGACCCGTGTTACTTCCAGGACGACAATGCCAGGTGCCATGTTTCAAGGGCTACTATGCAGTGATACGCCGACAACAATGTTCGCCGATTGGGCTGGCCCGCTCAGAGACCCGATCTCAACCCTGTAGAACATCTTTGGGACGAATTGGATATCCGGGTGAGGGCTCGTCAGGTGCGGCCAAAATCCATTGCTCAATTCATGGAATGGTCGCAAGAGGAATGGCGACGAATCCCTGTGGATGTCCTGCAAACACTTGTAGAGAGCATGCCAGACATGGTGGCTGCTGTTATAGCTGCAAGAGGTTGCCCTTCGAGATTCTAAAGTTGTGACAACCACCTAGCAAACATCGTGGACAGGTGCCCAATTATTTTTTGGTAGGTAGTGTAATTTACCGATTCATTATTATAGTTCTTTGGTAAATTACTAGTTATAAATAATTCTTTTAAAATATAACTAAACTGAGTGCGCTATAATGCGGTTCGTTTTCCTTCTGGTATAGTGTTCTTTTCCTTCTGGTATAGTTTTCTGGACTTAATTAAGATTTGTTTGCATTAGGCGGGAGGAATATCCTGAATGAAGAATTTAGGAGCAGGACTTTTAGAAAATATGGTAGTTACCGCGAATGAACTATAAAGTCTGTTTACGATAAAGTAAGTACTTTTGAATTCAATCTTCGAATAATATCGCTGCTCCTGCCTGCATACATACTATCGCGCGCACTGAGTGGCATGCACCCAATAAAGTTGGTAACAACGGAGGCAAAGTAGTTATATATATTAACGTCGAATCAAAATTGTTAGGTAAAGAGATGGAAAACATCAGAATTATTTGTTTGTTTTCTGTTTTCAAAATGCGTTGTAGTGTAAGAACCAGCAGATATAATCTATTCACTGTTACTACCAACTTTCCTGAAGCCCTGCTAAACTTCTTCTTCCAGAGTATTCCTCCACCTCGAGCAAAAAAATCTTAGCCTAACTAAGTCTAGAACATTACACCAAAAGGACAACGCACCAAATTCGTGCCCACTCAGTGTGAAATTATTTTGCAATTATAATTATTTGTTGCTAGGTTTTCCCAATACGCATGCTTAATTACAAATTTTAATTTTCATTAAAATAAAATATTATATTTTATATATAAAATACCAGTATAAGTAAAATTTTCGGTTTATCTAAAAATAATGTACTTGTGTGTTAACAGAAATATAAAACACTTGTGAAACATCGCATATTTAGGAAATAAACAACCACGTCATATATGGGATGAATTTTCAAAGGTTTGATTCAAAAAGTGTCAAGAAACCGCAAATCGACAATATGTAAAATATTTATTTTTTTGATTTCATACTTTCACTTGACTGACGCATGAATAAAATGGTCAGACCAATGGCTAAGTTAATTTAAATTATGGTTGCAGAATACACAATCTTCATACACGTAGATTTTAAGCGGGACTTTCAAAAGTTCTCAGTTCACTGTCAACCGCCTTTATAGGCTATTCATGGTAATGTGAGCACTTTTGAAAGCCTCGTTATATTGAATAATGGTTAATAATTTTTTTTCTCGTAGCCTTGGACGTTAAGTTTCGAGTCCGGTGAAATATATACACTGTATTTATTACTTACTAGGGGTTTAGGCCGTGACCGTGTTTTCAGTATGGTCTCTTGCCTAGAATATTTACAATGTAAAAAAAATTGCTTATCACATAAAGACTGAAAAAATATATATATTTGATATTTCTCTATCCACTGGGCCACTTGATATAGTTCTATCCACTAAGCCACTGCGGCCCCACTTGGAATCTCTCTATCCACTGGGCCACTAAGGGCCCCGTCTAAAATTAACTCATCATTGAAGCGAGACATTTAGAGCAAGCAAAAATTATATAACATTACCTTTATATCTCTATGCAATAGCTCTATGCATAAATACAAAACTTTCATAGGAAAAACTAATTAAAAAATGAGTTTTTATGGTCAAAGATCATGATTGCGTAATCTGATCTTGTTAACATTTGAACTTGACCTGTATTTGACCCTGAGGATTCGTTCTGAAAAATTTGAAGAACTTCTTTTGAGTTTCAAGGGACTTAGAAGTATTTAAGATGGACGGACAGACAGAGATCGTCCTATTATATAATAGGATACGGCAATATTTATTTTAAACAGTGGTGGAAGGATAAAAAATGGCTGATAGGGAAGAAAAATAACTAGGTCCTCAAAAGCGTTCCGTTTACCGTGAACCGCTTATAGATCAAACTTGACGGTGTTGTAAAGAGAAAGTTATTGTTAGCGATGGCGGCGATGGAGTTGCAGTTTGTCGGGTGGTAAATCAGTGCTCATTACGCAGGGCGGTAGACTCCCTCCGCTGCAATTAGACTCGGCGGATCCGAGAGCCGCCAGCCCGGGCCGAGGGAGGCTGACTGATGGGCCGCTTGACGCGGGGCTGCCGTCGGCGAGGCGTCGTTTGTCTTCGGGCGCCGCCCCCAACCACACCCGACCCCCGCCTCCCCGCTAATTGTCCGGGAGTGATTGCGCGCAGGCGTCGCCATCTGGGGCAGCACGCTGCGTCTTCTAGGGACGCCGCCCCCAGACCACCCCTAACAGTTCCCCATTTCCACCCGCCCCAGACACTATTCCGTTCTACCATTGGCGCACGTCTTCATGATTTGGTTTCCTGGTTTATTAACAAAGGCTGTTCACGATAAAGTGAGCACTTTTTAAATCAACCTTAGAAAAATGTCACTGCCTCTACCTGCACATATTTAACGGGCGCCCTGAGTGATATGCGCCCAGTAAATTTGGCGACGATGGATAGGAAGTAGTTCCATATCTCAACGTCGAACAAAAAGTGTTACGATACAGTTTCTTTTTTGCTTTCTGCTTTTTTTTAGTACATCGAAGTGTAGAAATATGCAGATTTGTAAACTATTTACTTTTTCTATTAATTTCACATTTTCACTTGACCGACACTTGAATAAAGTGATGAGACCCATGACAGTGTTAATCTTACATAAGGTGAAAGAATACACAGCGTGCATACAAGTAGATATTTAGCACGGTTTTCAACAGTGCTCATTTTACCGTGAACAGCCTATATAACATACGGGATATGATAGTTGATTGACAGTTACTTACAACATTTCTAAGGCCCTGCTAAATTCATACTTCCAGAATATTCCTCCGCCTTTTGCAAACAAAGCTAAACTAGTCCAGAAAATTCCAACAAAGGGACAACGCACCGTATTCATGCGCTCTCAGTGTAATAATGTTTTGCATAATAACTACTTCTTACTAGATATTTTCGACATACATATTTTCTTCTTGTTTATATTCACATTAGTTATGAATAAAATATTATACCTTATTGATAGAATAAAAGTAAATGTTCAGTTTACAAAAAATATAGAGTACTTTCATATAAACACAAGTATAAATCGTTAGCGATAAATAACATTTTTAGAGTACACTAAACACGTCGTACATGGAGCGATTTATCGAAGGCTTGTTTCACAAAGTGTGAAGAAACCGCGAACAGACTGTATGTACGGATTATTCGCATCTCTTGACGCAACGTCGTACAGTGGAATACGTCTTCGGAATACTGGCTAAAATTAAACTTTCCAAATTGAAATATAGGCAAATCGGCCTATATGAGACGTCCCATAATCACTGCAAGAAAAACAGTTGATCACAATGGGAAATTCTTATTACCTGTGGTTTATTTCAGCTCTGAAGTGATCTTCGTTTGCTTCGGCTGTATTGCGCTACATTCGAATCAAACATTTTCTCAAAATATTTTATATTTTAATTTCTGATAAATTTATGTAACTCCTAGATGCATGGTACAGGTATTACTGCTTTGATTTTCTATAAATTTATATTAAGTATATTCAGTTACCGCGATTGCGAAAATGGACTTTTTTTTCTCGTATTTTACTGAGGCTTTCAGGTAGGCATTACATATCGTTCACCTTAATATCGGCATTGTACTTTTAGTTTATTGTTTTGGTAACATGAAGTTGCATTAAATAGGTGTTAATATATGCTGTCATTTGAGTATGGTAATTTTTCGTGCGTTACTGTCGCAAGAATATTTCATTCCAGGATTAGGTCATGAATAACTGACACAGGAACAGCTCTGATTCCGAAGGGCTTCTTAACTAAAATGTAAAATCTAATCTGCATCATCTAGGGAAACAGTTTTCAGAGGGATGGGTTTCCACGGTAACAATACGTGAAAGCACAACGTTTGCGTTATCAAACATTTTTTTGTAATATGAATACAGAATGGCAAATATAATCATTTGTTGCGCTAACAGTTAAGTAGATGGGAATAAATTTGCTATACACTATGATAGGTGTGAAAATTGTATAATTCAGTGCCGTCAACGAAATCTTCTCATTCTATTTATGTGGAGCCGGAGCCAAGAATTCTAACTAGACTAAATTGGCAGTAAAGTGAAAATAAACCAATCCTATCTTTTATTTGGAAATTTGTCACTGCATGTGTGGATTTATTTGAACGTATGTGCATTTTTCTTATGGAAATTGACATTTGGAAAGCGGCAAGCGAGTTCTGAGGAAGGAAATATAATTTTCTGCGATTGATTAAAATTGATTTAAGGAAAATCTATGTCTGTGTTAGGGCTGATTGCCGATCCTGCAAAGACTACACAATATTTCGCTATGTTGCCAATTGGGAAATTATCTGAAGATGCTCATTAGATTCGGAATAAGGCTGTGAATGTTTACAGTAAAGGGTTTCAGAGGAAACGTTCTAGAATAAAGACGATGGAAGATGATTCCAGTTGTTTACTTATCTCTTCAGGTCCGATGCTCAGTAGTTTAAGAAATAGCCCACAGAAGAAAATGAAGGAAGTTTCGCCAAGTGCCATAAAGCGTTTCCTACGATAACTCTGGTCGAACAGTAACACCCAAGTATTCTGTTAATAGAGTTTCCCATTTAAATTGATATGTAGTGTACGTAATGCTAAATGCTTACCAAGTACAAACTGACGATTCCTTGCAATTCAGAACTTACAATTTTGCATTTGTATTTTACATGTTTTTACTTATTTATATATTACTATTAATTATCTTTAGTGGTTATCTCTGCGCATCCTATTGACGACATACCTTTTGATTTAGACAAATGCATGAAATAAACACCTTATTTTCTATATTAAAAAAATTAATATCTTCATTCGAATCATTTTCTCTATATTTTTCGGTAGCAAAATCCAAAACTCCCACCTCCTTTTTGGAAATAAAAAATGTTTTTTTTTCTACCTTACTACGTCATGTTGGATAAGCAGCTTTTATTTAAATAATTTAGACGCCATATACGTAATCAAAGACATAAAAAAAAATCCAGCATCAAAAATGTTATCTTATTCTTTTCGTACATCTTTGCCATATTTTGGCGAAAATGTCTCACTATGCATCACCCCAGTACATGTCAGTGTGATGGAAATATTGTCACTCAAATGACTTAACGGCAGTATATTTTTTTCCTTGCACAGAGGGATGTACCCGGCGTCGACTTTAAAATCAAACATTTGCAGATAGGAATAGAAGCTTTATTCCCACTACGTAATGGATGCTGTCTTCATGGAGTTTACAGTTTATAGCAGAATCGTAAACAATTTTTATAAATTTGAGTAAAATTGTATTTAACTAAATATCAGAGTATTGCCAACAGCAGTTAGGTTATTCTTAGGAACTGAAATTATTTCACTTGCAGTCCTACTTTGTGGGCGCGTTTAATTGTGATGGACACCAGTAAATACATTACTTTATAGTTTAACGAACTGCTCTTAAATTTGTATATATTACTTACAAGTAATATTTCTACGAAAAATTATTTTAATGTCTAACTTTTTGCATAATAGCACGTCAAAATCACAGTTTTAGTGTTTGAGACGTACAAATAATAAAATCCTAGTCACTTGCGAAATAAGACAGTTGACATTTAAATTAAACACACTGAGTTACGTCAAAAAATCTTTAAATTGTTTTCGAAATTTTTATAACTTACCGTAAACAAGTACATTTATTTCGTATTTTTCATTTGTAGAAGTTTATAATTTTTCAATAAGTACATGTTGATATATGCTGTTCACGGTAAAATGAGTACTTTTGAAAGCCCTGCGTATGATCTACTTGTATACACGTTGTGTATTCTTTCACCTTATGTAAAATTAGCATTGACATGGGCATCATACCTTTATTAGAAAAGTAAATACTGTACAAATCTGGTAGTTTTTAAACTTCCGTGCATCAAAAAGTACAGAAAGCGAGATAAATAATTTAAATTATCACAAATGGGTACCTAACAATTTTTTAACGACGTTAATAAATGGAACTACTTTCCTCTCCATCGTTACCAACTTTACTGGACACGTGTCACTCATTGCGCCCGTTAAAACATATGCATGTAGGTGCAGTGACTTTATCATAAGGTTTATTTCAAAAGTGGTAACTTTATCGTGAACAGCCTTTAGAGATATCTTATAATGAACTAATACATGAGCCCTCTCCCTGTCACCTTGTTGTACTTTCTGTAAAAGTAATTGTTTATTGTATCAGTACATTAAAAAAAAAAAAAACAGCAAAATTCTGATTTTGTAATGCTATGGTGCAAAAACTATGTGATCTGAAATTGTAATGCGAGGAATCAGTATTTACAATCTATGTCTACATGTTGACCAGCGTTTCGTATCAATTCAAAATAACGAATATTTGCTTCACCAGCACCCTTTAACGTTGAGGCTGTTCACGGCAAACTGAGCATTGTTAAAAGACCTGCTTTAGATCTAACGGTGCGAAGATTGTGTATTATTCCGCCATATGTAAAATTAACGTTGCCATGGCCCAAACACGTTATTTATGCGTCGGTCAAGTGAAACTGTAAAATGTTAGAAAAGTAAATATTATAAAACCCCGATAAAGCTTACACTTAGATAAATTTTAAAAAGCAGGAAGCAAAACAAGTCATTTTAGTTTTCACAAATGTTAATAAAATAATTTTAATTGATCGTTAAGGCATGGCACAACATTTCCTCCGTCGTTACTAACTTTCTGGGCGCATGCCACTCAGTGCGCCCGTAAAATATATGCAGATAGTGACAGTGACATTTTTCAACGTTGATATCAAAATAGATCACTTTGTCACGAGGGGTGACAGTGGCTGAGTGGTTAGCACGCTCTCTTCCCACCAAGGCGATCCGGGTTCCGTACCCGGCCGGATCACCGCATTTTTGCAAGTGGGAACCGTGCCGGACGATGCCGTTTGTCGAAGGGGTTTTCTCGGGGATCTCCCGCTTCCCCCGCCCCTTCATTCCAGCGCCGCTACATATTCACTTCAATCACCATCATTGGCTCTGAAGACCTCAATATTAAGAGCCGCCCAAATATCTTCTCTTCACTTTATCATGGAAAACATTTAACGGGATAGTGGGTTGCATATTTACACCTTCGTCGCATGCAGCCAAAATAGCCCGTTTCCTGATTCAGCTGAAAATCGTTTTATGGAAAATTTGCGTAAAATAAAAATCTCTATTCCAAAAAAGCCACCTATTGTACTTTACTACGCCGAGTTACTGCGTAAGCGATACTGAAGTGCTGATGAGCTTAATCTTAATTAATATAGTCCTTCGAATGTTTACGTGAATTGGGAGAGTCTTTGGGTGAGAATATTTTCGTGGTGGTAAAGTTTTCTGAGGACTGCAAGTTTGTGAACTGAAGATATTCTCAGCGCATCCAGTAATAAGTAGCGTGTTTGTTGATAGGTCAAATCGCATGTCATATTGACTCGAAGTCTGCTGATTGAGTCTGTATATGACTCCCGCGAGGACTTTGAGCGTGTCTGGGTTTTGTTTTAAAAGGAACCAATGTCAGCCACGGAAGTATCACGTGCGTTGTGAAATGCATCAACAGCTGATTCTTCCAACAAATGTATAGCATTCTAGCGACATTTCATAAATAATTATTAACGGTCAAGTTAACTTTTATCAAATGGAACTTTAAAAAAATCCCACAAAACTAAATATTAATTACTTTAACGTAAACAGTTAATATTCCGAAACTACCGACTATGACAGCGGATAAGACATGCATTTGATATACTCCTGAAGCGTAGACAGGTAGAGTGACAAATTGTGCAATAGATTTTGCGTTATAATTACAGGAAAGGCCTAATTATGTTTGCCAGTTAAGGCTGAAAAACAGCTGTGATTTGCAAGCCTTTCCCCGAATAGCTTCCCACCATAAAATACGTGTGTAGGGGCAAAGACAACGCAGTTATTGTTTTAGCGTCTTATTAAAAGCGCAATGGTTGGATTATTGGCCAGCCTTAATAGTGTCCTTTAATTTCGAGTAAGCGCAAGTGTAAAACGTTTGCCTTTCAAACAATTTTGCAGTGTCTCCCCTTAATCGAAACAGGAACACGACATTTTTAATCCTTGACAGTATATGTTTCTATGAGTAATATCGAGTTATACTAATCAAGCTAACCGCTGTCTATAAATACTTCTATGAGCTGTTGGATCTGTTAAGTGGTCATCGTTAAACACTACATGATATACAGATCAAGTCCGGACAATGTTAAGTGGTCATCGTTAAACACTACATGATATACGGATCAAGTCCGGACAATGTTAAGTGGTCATCATTAAACACTACATGATATACAGATCAAGTCCGGACAATGTTAAGTGGTCATCGTTAAACACTACATGATATACAGATCAAGTCCGGACAATGTTAAGTGGTCATCGTTAAACACTACATGATATACAGATCAAGTCCGGGCAATGTTAAGTTTGAAGCTGATTCTTGGATAGCTCACGCATTATCGGCAGCCACAATAGAGAAACATGCAGGAATAATTATTAAAGTTTTATAAATATATTTCTTTCCAAAAATCTGGGGTGCATACTAGATACCAAGAAGCATTATTGTACTTAGTTATTAAATATAATAACATATATGTATGAAAATCTACGCCGCTTTCATACTGTATGACATTTATAGAGGTTGAATCGGGACAGGGTGCGTTAATTTGGTAGGTGATTCCACAAGAGAAACAAAGCATAAACGTATTTGTGAATTTGCCTATGAAGTCAGAATGGGCCGCAACGTGCCACTGAAAATCGTATATTCAATTACACTTCTTCGAATATTTTTGAAACCATTAGAGAGTAAGCAACAAAATTACGAACAGTGTTACAGAAGAGAGAGAGAGACCTTCAATATATATGAGTGTGGTGGTAATATCATATGCCCTTAGCTACGTACTTGGGGTTTATCACCCTATTTCTTATGTTACTTCGAAACACTGAGATGTAATGCACTTTTACATAAAGTATGTTAATGAGAATGTGAAAAAGCAACATAAAAGGTAGTCTTGTCAGCACTCCCTAAGACTAGCCGTTTTCGCGATATCAGCATTTGTACGTTTAAAGGTGTGCGCAAGCATGCTTCAGGTGTATGCAATCCGACATACAGTGTAGTATAAGAATCAGGCGTTGTCCACGCGGAGGTACAAGCAGGCACGGACATGCTTTTCTACTGATTTGGAATGAATGACGATAAGTTACCACAGATGTGAAGGGCTGTCGTTTAACACTGAGGACATGGGACATCTAAAACATATTGCCTTCACAATACTTCGGATGGTAATAAGTACTTATCATGCAACCTGAAACCAGTAAAGACTGCGCTGTAATAAATGTTGCCGATAATGCGCAAATTACCGCAAAAACTTGGAAACTTGCATATCACAGACGTGTATTAAACGACATTTTGCCATACGTTATAACAATGTCACTGAGCTCCGCATTACTCCACTCCATCGTGAATACCACGTCACGTTGTGTACAAAAGTCTGCTCGATTCTACGCTTCGTAATGGGCGCTCAGGTCTTATTGGATGCTTCCTTCGCGCACATCATAACCGTTTGTTCGCCAAATGTTGACGTAATGTTAGCATCGGGCAATAAACCGTCCTCTCGGTCTGCGTAACATATCACAGCAGTACATACTTTAACAATTACAAACCAGACGTAAATTGGATACACTGTTGTCGGACAAGTGCTACGTGATGACACCATAATATTGTAACACTTAGTGTAATAAGATAGTGCGCTAAACTCTCTGTGCTGTGAAACCTAACTCAATAAATGCCATTCATGTTCGTCGATACCATTATTGCAGTGAATGCAGTTATGTGCCAATAACTACTTAACTGTCGTGTGCTTTCAATCACAAACATAACAATTACATGGACGTTTTGTCAGTAACAGTTCGTGATGCAACAATTGTAATCCTCCGTAGTAACTTATTGACGTTCATTCAAAATTGGAAACAAGGCATATCCATGCCTGTTTTTACCTACGTGTGGACACCGCGCGAGTCTTAGGCTACATTGAATGTGAATTTGCATACCCCTCAGGCATGCTTCCGCACACCTTTAAACATACAAACGCCGATAACGCGAAAAAAGTTAGTCTTAGCGAGTGCCGACAAGACAACATTTTTTGTTGTTTTTCACATTCTAATTAACACACCGTACGTCAGCGTGCATTAAATCTCAGTGCTTCGAAAGCAAGGGTCAAAACATGGTCATGAACTTCAAGAACGCAGCGAAGGAGCGATGACATTACCACCGAACTCACAACATGTTGAAGGTCTCCCTTTCCCGTCAAATTGTTTTGAAAATATTTGAAGAAATGCAATTTTAAATTCGATTTTCAGTGGCACGTAGTGGCCACAATTTATTCTCACTTTATCGACAAATGCCCAAATGCATTTCTGCTTTATTTCTCGTAAGCAATTACCTACGGAAATTAACGCACTCTTCCCCGACTCACACGGTTTATATGTTCAGTTCAACAAAATATAATTTAATATAACGTTCTACCTACCAACGTTAGTAGTAATGTTATATCTTGTGTAGACAACCCAACCGAAGCCTATCGGCGAAATTTTCCTGTTGAAAAACTCAGGCAAGAAATTAATTTAAAAATTTTGTCTTAATAATGTAGAAATTTGGTAATTTACAATAATTTTAATATTACCAGTAAGTTGAAAAAAACTAATTTTCAATTAAAAAATACCTGTCGATCTTTCTATTTCAAAGCAACTCGTACATATCTATGCCTCAAGCGGGATTTACTGAACCACCTGTACTGTAAACTGAAACCCCAAACAACTACGCTTTTATAGCAAACTTCTTAAAAAAAATTGTTTGTTATAATAGAACGATTTAGACAGTTGCTCTCTCTCTCACACACACCTCCAGTTAATAAAATATTTGACATTCTGCAGTTTATTTTCTGCAGCATAAAACGAGTGATCTAGAACATGCGATAGAATAAGTTTTTTTTTCAACCGTTTATGAAATAAGACTATGTCTAAGGTTTTGTCAGTCATGGGTAGTTGACTTTTTGCAAACAAATAGTTTTTTTTTTTTTTTTTAACTGTTCTCCCATAAACTCTCTTCACCTCCCACCAAGGTGAACCAGGTTCAATCCCATGCCTGGTCACTGCGGATTTTCGCAAGTGGGGACCGTGCTGGACGATGCTGCTGGTCGGCGGATTTTCTCGGGGGTCTCCCGTTTACCCCGCTCTCTCATTCTGGCGCTGCTCCATTCCCACCCCATTTCACCCTCATATGATCTCCAGACCTCGCTTTTAAGAGCCACCCAAAGCTCTCAACTCAACTCAGACCCTGAATTCTTCGTGCGGCCACTAAGGAAGATCAAATATTTACCAAACAAACTACGAACGTCCGCACATAAAAGATTATAACGCATTATTATCTTGTAGAGGTTGTTCATCGCACACTCGTGAAATTCTAAGCGTTGAAAACACTTGCTGTCTTTGGTCCTATATTTCGCTATAGTGGGCTACGACTTTTTCTGGAAACGTGAATGTTTACGCCGGAAGATTATAAGAAATTTTTTTTTATATTTTAAATATGTTTAGGCAGCATAATAGATAAAAGTAATTTGATATCGATACATTATTTCTCTTTAGGATATGGGATTTTAGTTTTATCAAAGTAATTATCTATTAGTATTATTTGTCACTTAAATATATGTTGGTTATCAACAACACAGAAATTCGTAAGTATAAATTTAACGTTCTCTTAGGTGGAATTTTGATTTGAGGATTTATACAATTTTTAATTGCCTGTATAAAGTCTTTTTAATTTTCCCTGCGTGGTCTAAGTTCAATTAAATGGTTTTTGAAAAGAGGGAAAGATTTATCCGATCATTTTTTTTTATCGTGGGGTGTAAAGCAGCGGAATAAAGACGGACGTATCTGGGTCAGAGCTCTGCGCGCGCGAGCGACAATTTTTCAACTGCTCTTTATTACGTTTGACGTGAAAGGCAAAATAAAAAAGGGGAGAGAGCAGGGCGGGAATATAACCGCCCCTGTGTCGTGGGAACGAAACTTCCCGCCAGTTGGGCAGAGTTTCCAAGCCATTCCCTTGGAACCCTTTCTTGTTTCGTGCAAGCATCCAGAGCTTCTTCGTGAAATGGAAATTCTGGCTTGACGTGTTTGGGAGTCGTGTTGCCCCGGCGTAGAAGCTGAAGCTAGCTGGAACAATGTCTACAGCAGACCGAGAGGACGTAGGTAGATTTTTTTTCTTTCTTTCTCACTCCTCCACAATGTCGTAAACGTTTGGTTGGGCAACGCAGCTGATGGACACCGTGATTGATAACCTCTTCGTCACGCAGGCTATCAATCGCAATTCCTCTCTCTCTCTCTCTCTCTCTCTCTCTCTCTCTCTCTCTCTCTCTCTCTCTCTCTCTCTCTCTCTCTCTCTCTCTGTACAGCGTCTCGGAAGCTACCACAAAAATGTTCAAGTGTTGGTTCTCCGTAAACTGCTGTTATGGCTCTCCCCTACCGAGCGAGATAGTGAATTGGTCTCTCACTGAACTCGCTTTCGGGAGGACACATGTTCGATTCCCTCTACAGCCTTTTTTTTTTTCCCAGAAATTACTCCAGACGAACCTAGGTTTTAGTAAAGGCAATGTCTAATTAATTCCCCGTTACTGCTTATCCGAAAAAGTTGTTCGTCGCTGATGAAACCCTAAATGGCAAATATGGCGCAAGTGGTACTATTATCACAAGAGGAATGCGCTCAGAGGAGACCTCAAATAAGTTTACGCGGGCGAATTCTATTTTCTGCCAAACTAATCTATATACTTGAACATAATTTTTACACGGAATATACAAAATAAATATCCATGTCTGGATGTATTGGATTTTGCAATTGGAGGTAAATGAATTAAAAAAAAAAAGTCACGAATTCAGCAAAAATAGACGATTTCTTGTCAGCTTTGAGTACACTTTCTGTGAGAGAACTGCGAAATATAAATATACACTCATAGCTAGATATGTCGGCTACAGTTTTCTGTAGTAACATAATGTTGTCACTGCTTTGAATTTTGTGTAAACGGAACACAACGAAAGCCAATTCCAGTGTTTTTGCTGGCAAGCTGCTGGCGCTACCAGCACACGACCCGCACAACGCACTGTCTAGTTTGGGGGGGGGGGGGCGCAGACAGCGCGTCAGATAACCACCTTGGAGGGGACACAGAGAGGAGTATCGGCCAAGCTGCTAGGGGAAGTCCCGATATGTCCTTGAGCACAGTTGTCGACAAATTCTTCTCCTGTTACCGTAGTCGGACTGTGAATATGGCGGGACGTAAATAGTGGAGGTAGGGAAAAACAGTTTCGGTTATTTCTCACATCTAAAAGGAGAAAGAGAAACGGTGCATCACTTATGAAGTACTTGGAGGAAAGATAAATAAATATAGAGTGTAAATAACTTTGCACATATATGTATAAAACTATTCTATAAATAATATTATTAATACGTTATATAATTGCAAATATCCTTTGCTCAGAAAACCACAGAAGATTGACAATCAAAGAGAATGCTATTCAGTGGAACCAGAACAATACCGTTCGCAGCAATGCATCTACAGTGAAACAGCTGTGCAGGATGGACTTGTTCTTGTGTTCAAGTTTCTAATACTATTTTAATACTACCCCGGCTTCGCAAGAGTAGTATAACTTTTTATCTGTAATGTTGTACCGGGAGGTTTTACTTTGAAGAAAACAATGCGGGGAGCTGCAATTTTTCAGTGGCGTGGATAGCACGCTATGTTTTCACCGACATACATGCGAATAAATAAATCAACAGTAACCAACTATGGGTACTGCTCACTGCCTCCAGTACCCACATATCTCACAACACTTTAAAACCAGGGAAATATACACTCCAAAGCGATTAATATAGCCCACAATCAAACCAAAGGTTTTCAGCCTTTGCTTAAAATAGCACTGCTCTACAAAACGAACTCTAAATTCGAATCAGTGGGAAACCTCTGATTCGCAGTGAAAAAGGTTCCATTTAGAATCATTGAAATTTATCACAATAATTCAATCCGCGGAATTTTCCCACTGACATAATCGGTGTCCATTTTACCACTGATTCTCAGTGGAGCCATTTTCACTGCGAACCAGTGATATCTCACTTATTCGAATTTAGAGTGTGTTATGAATTGTAGCAGCAAAATCCGAAAGTTCTTAGGCCGGCATTCCACAACGTATTAATAAAGTGCTTGGTGCAGTATAAGTCGTACCCAAACCTTACCTGTGGCGAACAACGTAAATTTGCAAGCTTACCGTAGGCTAAGGCCGAACCCTTGCTTAATTGTGACTTATTGCGCGACATGGTGTGAATGGAACGTATTAATTTTTATAATCATATTTTACAGAAAATTAAAACTTTAAGGCGCTAAAATTGTATTTTAGTACATAGTTTATCCTAGTACAAGTACTCCGTAATATTCTAAACATGCCTGAACAATCAAATATTTAGAAATTAAGCAAAAACATATTTTATGAATGAGTTGAATATATCCTGTTTGTCTCCAATATTTGGAAGTCACAGTACCTCCACGGCAATACAGACTCTATAATTTTATGTTTCAATGGTTGTTGTTACTTTAATTTATATATTTTTTTATTTCTTTAAATTTATACATGATTGTCACATGTAAAAAGTCTAGGGATGTACGCACTTGAGCCTCTGTCCGAAATTTACTTGTTATGTATGTAATTACAACAAAACAATGTAAATTACATAATTTAATACAATAAAATGGTCTAAAATGCGGGCGCAAAATTATACGACAATGATGTCGCGGGCTAGAATCTTGTCCGGGATGAAAATGTTTAACAATTATAGTAACACATAATTAAATGTGCTTTTCACGAAATATTAATTATTTTACTTTGTGCGTGTTAACGTTCACCATAATTAGGTTTTTCTCCCTCATAATTAAACTACTGGTAGGGAGTAGGCCTACCTACGCAATACCAGAAATATTTCCGTTTGTATTTATGCCTGATTAGAATACCAGTTATGCATCAAAATATGGGTAATTTAAAGGAAAGTCTTTTTTTGTGTCTTTGTCAACGTAAATTAAAAGTAGATGAAGTGTTGCTGAAAATAAATAGTCATTATCACTATCAGATACAAGGCCAACTACACATCACTGGCAAAAGTAAGTGCATATACGCAGTGTATACTTCCAGATGTATAACACTTATATCAGTGTACAAGGAGAACGACTTGTTATTAAGAAAAATGGAAGCCAAGCTGAAAAGGAAAGTGGTGTTGGCTACATTTTCGAGTAAATAGCAGTAGCACTAGGCTTATGAATATAATACAATCCTTGCTCTCTAAACTTTGAAAAATCGATGTAAACTTACACGTAAAAAATTACAGTGGTAAATTTCATTTATGTTTGTGTAAAAAGGAACTACAATACTTGTAATATTATACAGTATTTTCAGGAATTCAAAGAAGACTACAAGTCGTAGGTTAAAATAGACGAATTAACATTAACATCATGTTAATGTTAATTTACACATTTTGTAGTATTTACAAGCTAACCCACTTGCTTAAATAACTTAAACTGTGTGTTTTTACTTCAAAATAAGGTTGTTGTATAAACACTCAATGACCGTTAAATTGTTCATCTTACACTCCGTAATTTTTCAACGACCATGTAGGTGTAAACTTTCTTAGTATCGGTGAGTGCAGAGCAACACATACAAGTTTTCGGTAATAGCAGTTATTTGTTTTCAACAGTTCTGAAGTATTTTTATAACTTTTTTGTAACTGCCAAGTTAAATAATGGAGTAAAACAACTTGAAACATTGTAAAACTACACATGTGTAGTATTTAAATAAACATGACGAAATTGTGGAACAACTGATATTTATGGTAAAATTACGTAGCAAAGTAGTTAAAGATGTACAGGAAGTGAACCAGCTAATTTACATTTAAATTATTGACAAACATACATACTCTTTCGGCAAATTATAACTGTGATGTTTGTGTGAATTTTATTGTAATGAAAAAACAAATACACAAATATCACACTTCATCAACTGCAAGAAATAGATATTTTACACCTTTGAGTGGAGAGTCGGAAGCACGCAGTACATTATATTTTCTACTTTTCAGGACAGGTGTTCTTGAACACAGAATTAAAAAAAAAAAAAAAAAAAAAACGATATTGAAATTTGTAGGTGAAAACACATCGACGTCGGTGAAAATTCTGCTACCACATACATTTATCTTAATTTAAACAATTTTTTACAGTGTATTTCGTTTACTTCCGTCATGATAACTCCTAAAACACCCTAATTTAAGTCAGTTTTCTTCATATAAAACATTGAAGACTCTGCCTTTAAGTCGACATACCAGAAGAGTAGCCCAATAAATAAAGTTTGTAGAAAAAATACGCTTGTTCGTGGACTACTTTGCTGCCATATAGGATGTATAATCTGTACTCCAGTTCCCTCTATACCCGTCGCAACACTCTGAAATCAGGACGTTTCATAATAAAGTATGAAATGATTCTCATGTATTCCATCTGAAGTATGTACTAAAAAAATTAACACAGTTGACATAACATGTGCCTGTAACAAATTGACTTGTGTACCTGTCATAAGCTACTCAATGAGCTGATGTACACATACAATAAAATTTGCAGAATTTTTGCAATCCTACAGTCTCAATGATACCCGTATTAAGCGTGTTAATGACGTGAGCTTATAGTTAACGAAGTAAACTTTACGTAATCCCAACTACGTGACCTGCCAGATACTATGATAATAATAATAAATGTTGGTGGGGGGAAGGGGGGGGGGGCACTGCCAGGCAACATACTATGATAAATGACACAAGAAAAGTATGAACACTGACAAATACTGATATTTATTTGCTTAACAGTATGGTTCGGGATTTTCAAGCTTTTAATGTTATTTTGTATGTATGCCTGTTACTTATTAGTATATGTATTAAGCATTTACAAACATGCAGTATTTCAGGTGTTTCTCTTTGCAATTTCATAAATTGATTCTTACTGAAATACCGACAAAGCGGAAAGCAACGACAATTCCGTTTGTGGTAGAGTAAATAATTATTGTCTTTCCTGCCACCTGAATCTCACTTAATTCGATAAAGAAAATGCGGTTTGTACAATCATTACACGGGTAGGGTAACATCATTTGGTGCTAGTAATGAAATGAATTTATTACACCTGTAACTGTGATTATGTCTGTTCTTTGTGATACAAAATTGCTTATCTCAAAATCAATCAAGTAACTTGTAATACTTTTCATTACGATTTATTTTCTGGTTCTATGAAGAATAGAAATAATTGCCCCGGTGTACGCACGGCGTTTGTTGAAAAACGACATAAGGGATCCAACGTACATTCGGGAAGCAATTGCTTCAAAAACAAAACTGAAGAATAAGCACAGCATTTCCATTGGGTCATAATACTCGAACATATTTTGCAAATATTACTGTGTTTAGCAAAGAGTTTTTCGTGTACAACCAAAATGTGTTGCTCTGTATTATTTCGGGGCTACGCTGGCTGAGTGATTAGCACGCTCGCCTCCCACCAAGGCGAACCGGGTTCCTTCCCCGCCCGGATCACTGGATTTTCGCAAGTGGGAATCCTGCCGGACGATGGCGTTGATCGGCGGGTTTTCTCGAGGATCTCCCGTTTCCCCCGGCCCCTCATTCCAGCGCCGCTCCATGTTCACTTCAATCACCCTCATCGGCTCCCAAGACCTCGCTGTTAAGAGCCGTCCAAATCTCTTCACTTCAATTCTGTATTATTTCGTTAACGTTATTTCGGAACAACGTGACTGAAATTAACAAAGCCATTATGCAATGTTAAGTGCCAAATAATGTTATTTACAATGGTTCTTGGTATTTTATTTGTACTATGAAAATATTGTTATGGTTTATGAACACAATACACACACACCTGGCTAACTTCATGATTTGTGAACTTAATGTACTCCTCTTGAAAAATTTCGAAATAATTTATTTAATTAACACATGCCAGAATCAAATGAAAAAATGTTTGCAATATTTTCTATTATTAATATTTTTGAAGAAATAGTGGAAAGTATGATGTTCTCTTGTCCCCCTACTTCAGCATCCACCATTATATTAACTGTGATGTGAAGTTTACCATTGTACTTACAACTCTACCCGCCCTCTCCCGCAAAATAATTAATTTAAGTAAATATGTCATGGTGATTATACTTCTTTAATTACTTTTTCTCGTTCCAGGGAACTTTACTCTAATCAGTGTAGTTGTACATTAGTTTTAAGAAATAAATTTAATAATGCTAAGGAAACAACGTGCTTTAAGTTTTTTCGTAATGTTATATTAGTATTTTATGTAATAAGAAAAATATATGTTTGGCTAAAATCGAACACCCAATTGTCAACTTTTACTGTGCGAACTTTGTGTTCTGGTTAATTTTTTTAATGCTTGAAATAAATTTAAAAAAATAGACCTGCATATTACATAAGTTTTGAAAACCACCTTGGTAATACAATTTTTGAAATATGATGTATGCATCAACCCTGTTGGAGTTCTTCACATTGGCACTCGGTGCGGTAAATAAGATAACTAAAAATATTAGGCCTATCGGAAATTTAAACACACGGAAAAGGTGATGGAATTTTCAGAATACAGTAATTCTACCCACCCCGCGGTAGCTTACAACCCACTCTTACATTTTAAGTATTCCATAATTTTTAAATAATTGTTATACATTTCCGAATTTCGTCAGCAAGCTTAGACGTAAATGGTTTACAAACAACTCTAACACAAATTTTATTGCAAGCAGGAAGTTGTCATCTTTTTTTCAGAGCATCTTCATAGTATCAAGGCAACTATGGCACCAAAAAGTGCAGGCCAACATACTTAGCCAGCAGCCACGGTCTTTTTTTATCCCTTATTTTGAAGGTCACGGAGATAGCATGGTCATTAGAGAATATGAGGGGAGAAATGGAACCCATTTTCATTATGACTTGAAGTAATTTTGGAAAACCGTCGGAAACCAAAATCGGTATTGCAAGACAGGGAATAGAATCTGGGAACTCCCATACAACTGCGCCACCTCTCATCAGTGGTAAAGTCGTATATTATTAGTTTCGTAGCATATCGTGTTAATTATTTTGCCAAGCTCCGAAATTTTTCATTAACTTGTAAATCACAAAACCTCAAATTTTGAGCTTTTTCTTATTAATAAACAAGCTGAGTTTTACGTACGTAGCAGTTTTAAAACAAGCATGCATATACACTATTTACCGAAAAGTAATTGGGCACCTGTCAACAATGTTTGCTCGGTGGTTGTCATACCGTTAGAATCTCGAACGGCCACCTCTTGCGGCTATAACAGCAGCCACCCTGTATGGCATGCTCTCTACGGGTGTTTACAGGACAACCATTCCATGAGTTGAGCAATGGATTTCGGCCGCTCCTGACGAGTCCTCACCCGGAGAGCCAATTCGTCCCAAAGATGTTCTATAGGGTTAAGGTTGGATCTCTGGGTGGGCCAGTCCAATCGACGAACATTGTTGTCGGCGTATCACTGCATAGTAGCCCTTGAAACATGGCACCTGGTATTGTCATCCTGGAAGTAAAACGGGTCCACGTCACAATGTTGGGAGCATTTCAATATCCAGAATGTTACAATAGGCCTCTGTGTTCATGCTACCACGGACAAACACCAGCGGTCCTACGCTGAAGGCCGTGAAACACAAGTCAACTGACTTACTGAATTACCTATCTTCACGGGTGCCCAATTACTTTTTGGTAGATAGTGTATATACGTATGTATAAAACCATTGTCACTTTTGTGCTAACTGACAAGTCTCGCAGTGCCTTCTTTATAAGGGAGGGTTTCGCTTTAGTCGTCGCAGAATTTTACGAGTCACGAGGAGCTGTATACTTCGCCAGCGCCAGCTCTCCGCTCCAAGACACGAACCTTCCACCCCGACTGTAGAATACGAGTGCTAAAGGGATGGAGGGGAAACGATCTCCCTCTCCCCCTCCAATAGAGCTAGGACTGGTTACGTCATTACATTAATCTGGTTACATCAATCAGCCAACTCATAAATTAATATCAAGAAATGCAACTTATGTTAAACAAAATTATTTCATCCTAGCGCAGTTTTTACTTTTCGTCAGTTCTATTAGGTGTTACACTTGGGGGTAGCCGATGTATCTTATATTTTGTATTAATTTTTTACTATTGATTTCAATGCCTAGCAACTTTCCTGATTTATGCCCTACTGCATCATTACTTCGAAATACTTCTGTTATTTGATTTAAATTTTTAGACGGGGCTAAAACTTTCTTATATTATTTGCAACATATTTTTAGCGTGAGTGGGTGGTGTACTGAAGTGGAATATGAAGGGACGCCGCCATCATGGCAAATACGAAGGAGAAGTTAGAAGGGTAGCAGACAGGTATGGAATTTGAACTCTGTGTGGGGAATTCGTTTTTTGTCGAAGCTGTTCACTTGATTCTTTCGAATTAAATGCAGTGGACACAAAAAGTATTACTTTAGTATGTTTGTTACAAAATCAGTAATTTTTAAACTTATTTTACACAGCTTCTGATTGTGTATCATTTAAAGTCTTTTGTTCCTGCGAAAAATAGAAAATTAAGTTCTCAAAAAATTAAAGGAGACTGTACAGTATTGCCTTGTTTTTAATTGTATTATTTCCAATAATAATTTTAACAAATTGATAGGAAAGCCACAGCTCACAACAATGCGAAAATTGTGTTGCATTGAACAACCATTTTAAATAAAGATCCATTCTTTGTCTGGTTGCGTGGATTTCTTGGAGTATAGTAAACTCGCAGTTTCCTCATACTATTTGAATAAAACCTTTGAAAAAACACCCAATTTTTGACGTGTTTGGTTGTTTCCTGAATATCACACGCATCACAAGTATTTTAATTCTTAGTTTAATGTATATTTCAGTTTTGTTTCATCTATAACACATAATATATCGTTTATAAACAGTGAAAAAAAAAGGTGTGTTGGCATTGCCATATAAGAAATAGTACTCACACAAGGTATTGTTAAACCGAGTGCGCATGAACACTGTGTGTTGGGCATTTGGTGTAATTCCCTAGACTTGGTTAAGTTTTGTTTTACGCGAGGGAGAGGAATATCCTGAAAATAGAACTTTAGCAGGACTTCAGAAAACTATGAAGTAACCGTGATTCGATTATAATCCCTAGATAGTCAGATTTTTATTTGTGAGTTCCAGAAAGAGTGACTCTGAAGCGCCATCATGCAAAAGCAATATAATTTTAAATATGCTCCTTTATTAAACGGGAATTATATCACCTGCCATATATATGTCTTACGTTATTGATTAAAATAAATAAATGTAACAATATCTTATCAAACTTTTGCGTAATATGGTGGAAATTTTGAATAATATTTAGTGCCTAGTGGCTATTGGCTTTCTGCATGAGGGCTTTAATAAATACCGCCAACTTCGTACACGATACAGTTGTGTAATAAGGCTCGCAGCCTGCATCTTATTAGCTGCAGCGACTGTTGGGACTTCGCCATTATTTAGTAAAGGCTGTTTTCGATAAATTGAACACTTTTAAATTCCAATTTCGAAACAATGTTCCTGCCATAAATGCATTTATTTTAGGGACACTGACTTTTAAGCTACCGCTAAAGTCGGCACTGTTGTACAGTAAACGGTTCCTTATTATAAAGTCTTAATAAATATTTAAAGTATCAATTTCGGAAACTGAATTATTTCACTCTGTATTGTATTTATTACTACATGTACGTTAGAGTAACAATTAGCATATGATTTGCATGTCCACGTTTTCTTCAACTTCAGAAGAGATACTTTTGATCGATACATGAAAGTTAGCGGGCATGTATGCCTACATTAATTTTCATGTAATGGCAGAAATTGGATGTTTAACAAGGATTTCGACAGAGCTCAATAAAAGAGGCGGAAAGCATATCGTATAAACGAAAGTTTCCGGGAAATCTATTTAACACATGTGTTACGGGACCAGAAACTTAACATTTTGTTACTATGAGGTTTTATTTGCAGTTTGTTTGTTATAATTCTAAGAACACAAAATAAATTGGTTGACTTTGGAGTTTAGCATTTTGTAAAGTATGAGTAAAAGAAAACAGCAGGTTTCAATGACAACTTTGTATAAATGAGGTTTATATATATGAGGTTTATATATATGTATAAATGAGGTTTATATATATATGTATAAATGAAGTTTATATATATATATGTATAAATGAGGTTTATATATATGTGTGTATATGTGTGTGTGGGGGGGGGCGGGGGTTTGTGTGCGTGAATGAAGAATTTATAAGCATAGTCCGTCTAGTGACGTATACATTGCTTCGAATCAAATATCAAGAATAGTTAACAATTAATTTAGGTAATTTATTAAAAAAAATGATGCCACACAGTTGAAATAAATTTAAACTAGAAGGAATTTCCATAGAAAAACAGACCTACGTGACGCAAGTCTAAAATCTCTCTCTGGCAGTATCTGAGTACTTTCCTCCTAACAGCCACACAATTGTGGTTTAAGGGTAATACCGAGAGCAGAGACACGTGCGAGCCACTTTGACAAAAGTGAAAAGGTAATTTCAAGAAGCAGCTAATTTTATGTTTTGTGTGCACACGGTTGACGAGCCAGAAAAAAAAAAACAGGCCACTCTCATCTCAGAAGAGGTTGCCGTAGCGCCATCCGCAGAAACAACAAATGAATGAGAGTTCCGGTTCTTGAAGCCGGGGCTGAGATTCGCCCGCAGACCCGAAAGTTTTGTACTCAGGATCCACCACCCCCCCCTCCCCCCTTGCCAACCCACTAACGCCTCGCTGTGTTGTGCTGCTGCTGTTACTGCCGCTTTCACTGTCCTTAATCTTTCCCGTTTCTGGTCTCCCAGCCATCGTCGTCACCTCTTTCTCCATCTCTACCCTGGCCAGGACACGTCCTTCTTCACGACCTCTCTCTCTCTCTCTCTCTCGTCCCTGTTCCTCGCTCCTCCGTGCTCTCTTGTAATTAAAATGTTTTCTCTTGAATCTCCGCGGCAATTTCCGGCCAGGGATATAAAGAGTCCCTGTGACGCACAGTGTCTTCGCTTCGCTTGGAGTGGCGATATTGTTAGTCTTAACTGCGCAGTTGGAGGCTGCAGAGAAAGTTTAATTTTTAATCCCCGCCTTCTTCCGTGAGCAAGCAGCGGGTCACCGCAGATGTACGCCGTTCAAGGTAGACAGCACTTTTTAAATAAAGCATTAATAAATGTCACTGCTCTTGCCTGCGTTATGTTTTAAATGGCGCCTGGAATGACGTGTGCCCAGTAAAGTTCGTAACGACGGAGAGAAAATATTCCCATGGCTTATCGTTTAATTAAGATTGTTACAAGTAATTAAGATTATTACAAGGACAGAAATATTTGATGCAGTCAAATATATTCTAGTATTTATAGGGCCAAAAAATATGCTTATTTCCCCAACGTAATATTTTTTTGTGAAAACCAAACTTGAATATCCAATATATTGACTTTTTATCTAACAAAATACATATTTGAATAAACAAAACCTTTGTACAATGCCACAAGAAATCAGACTATTGACAAAATAGATGGTTCAATCAACCTTTTGTGTTTGTTTGTATTTCTGTGACAACTATATCAGTAGCAGTGTATGTTAGTGCATTTATTGATGTCGAACAATAGCATAAACATCCTTACAAAAAAAAATCATCAATACCAAAAGGCAAAGCTGTAAAACACGGAATATCTATTCACACTCGTCCAATTTTTGTAATATATTTATTTACAAACATTCTATCAACACCAGTTATTAATTTAGCAAATTTTTCAAGGACGTAGCGCTCTGGCGCAAACAAATTAGTTTCGAGTTTCTCTTGGGCTTAAAATATTTTTTATGTTATTTAGAACTGTTTAACGTACCTAGAGCCAAACAAATATTTAATTGCATTAACCAAATCTTGCATGTGGCAAGCAAATAGGAACACCAAAATAATTCGGTTTTAACAACAACATATTTTATTCCTTCTATACATATCATGATTTTGGTTGTGCCAAACCAACATTGTTTCCCTCAACACCTTTTCCTCACTGTAGGTAAACATTTGTGAATACTGTTGTTACAGTTTGTTTGCAGTAAAATGAGCAATTTAAAAGCCCTCATTAACAATTACTACTTTGCACATTATGTGAAGTGAAATTGTGGAATTATTATAAAAGAAAAACTTTTTTCGTTGTGAATGAATCTAAATCAATCATATTCTGTATCTTGCAATTTAAGCTTGTTCCGCTTCGTGTTCCGAAGTAAAGAGAACTTCAAAAGAGTATTTCTTTAGGTAGTTAACAAGGGAAACTATTTGTTTATTTAGCTTCAAGTTTATTGTATCCTACACTAGGAATACTGTTCGGTAATTTATTAATTAATGTTTAAACATTTTATTTTTGCCTACTTACAGGAGGTAGAGAAAATTTGTGTTTTTCATCTACTGATTGTAAACTACGTGCATGGTTGGAAATTTTACCTTCTATTTTTGTTAAAATGTTTCATTTTTGAAAATTGTTTCTTTGTATCTTTTTGTGCGGCTGGTGAGTTAAATAACCTGACTGTAGCTGGCAGCGCACTTTCAATCGGCGTTAGCTTGTACTCATGAGACACACACACACATACTCACACACACACACATACATAAATATATATATATAAATAAATAAATATATATATATATATATACACACATTTTATGGCCATTTAGAAGATGAGAGTGTTTGACAAATGAGATTTGTGAGTGTTTACAAATTAATGATAGCAACAGTGTGTTCAAAATGTGAGGTTTTTCTGTACTGCAATAATTAGTTGACAGGACTGGAAGATAAGCAATTGTAATGACATGGTTTTATAGGTACACATTGTTTAAAGGGTCATCGTTGAGTGTATGCTGATCCACGAATTCTCAGAAAAACTCGTTCAGCAGCTAAGACATCGCGAAACGCAAAACTAAATATGGGAACCCCAACTTCATTGTAATTGTTTTTCGTTAAACATTCATCATCGGTGAGATTTTGTTGGCACGGATTGCATTAGATTGTGGAAACACAAGCTCTTAATTTACGCAAAAAGCAGTTTCTGTATCATTAAAAGCGCCTTCCTAAAATTCCATATACAAATGCAAATGCGACATAAATATTGTTTATGAGAATGTTATTTCTGATGCACGATTACTATACATGTTGACGACGATCATCTACTAAAGCTCTGTTTAGTTTAGTTTCACTATACACCACTCGAGCTCGTGAAACTATGAACACGCTCCCACACACAAACTGCACAAACAGGTAGCTGCTAACAAAAAGGTGAGATTTTATTTCAACTTGGAAAGCTACGGTACGCAATTGGCATTACGACCTGGTTTTAAACGTAGTTATGCTTGCAACATTTCTTCATAAACCGCCGGTTTCCTTGCGGGATAGCTCTTCGTACAGTCGTAATCGTTATCTTATTTATTTACCGGCTGTATTTGTGAAGACGTTAAGGTTTCTGAATTGTTTAAGAGTTAACCAGCACAAATGTTAAATAAATTCAATACCTGATATTGGCCTGAGACTTCGCATACGATACTGCAGATGCATTTAAAACATTTAAAATAAGTATAGAGCTATTAGAAACGTAGACGCAATTAAGTTACGACGTATGGGCTAATGACTTAAAAAAATACATACTACAACAAGAACATATTAAAAATTTAGCGAATAGCTTACTTTCAAAAAGTTAAATACATATAATGTGAATCTGCTTTCTTTACAGCGTACAAAACTCTGATATTCGCGTAGCGGCAGGGCATGAACTCGAAATCCCTACTGAATACTATCTCAACTTCATTGCGTTGCAATCAATCTGTTTACTCGTAAGCGGGTACCTGGCGCGTAAGATATTTATATAACCCGCTGTTTGCAAAAAAAAAAGTTACACATGTTGTAAGGCTAACAGTAAAATCGTTTAAATAAAACTCAATTTTACACAAATATATTAATCGTTGTCCTCATTTGAGTAATTCAAAGAAATTAATTCTACTATAACATGTATACGCTTACTGTAGGAACATATACCGGGCGTATTTAATTACTATACGTGTCAAGGGATCTTAACTTCATAAAGTGTATTATTGGAATGTGTTAGTGAAACTTATCATTTCGTAAGGAAATAATTTTATAGTATATTCGAAGGTGACTATCTGTATTAACAGTTCAATGAACTTACATTTTGTAGTAAAATTAACTCAATTAACTGAATTATGGATCAATTTATTTTTAGGTATACGCTACTTTTGAAAAAAAAAAATTCAAAATATGCATTCAGAGTTAATTTATTTATATTGCAGAGACTAAGTTTACGTTTTTCTCCCCTAAAGGGACGTTTATGCCAAAAACCATTTGAAATGTATGCCAAAATCATATGGCTGTATATATGTCTAACACTGATTTTACTACCAAGTATGTCATCACCACTTTGAAAATAAAGAGCTGAAACTGGCGTGTCATTTTCATTCAACGGCTCTCAATTTCGCTTTCAGAATACAGATTATTTTAGTATAGGGTAACTAGGCCAGTGTGAGCAGTCAGCTAATATCAGCAGCTGGATCTTTGGCACCTGACGTCACAAAATAAATGTTTTCACCTTTCAAGACACCATTGTCAACAGCCGACCAAATCTCTCTAGAATGTTTGCACAGGCCATTCTTCATTGTATCACTACGTCATTGGAGGTTTTTTGTTTTCAGGTGAGTTTTTAGATATCTGCTCGTTTTGGTAGAGTATATTTTCCATTAAAGTATATGTCTTTAAGGTTGTAGTATGAAATTTAGAGTCGGTAGTAAAATTATGCGCAATGAAGTTCAAACCTATATAACGCATCAGCTCAACGACTTTCAAGGTTTTTTTTTTTAAGGCCGTGGTTTCCATTCTCTGTTGACATATATTTCATTCAAGGTGCTATTCTATCTGATGTGCTGTTGTGTAAGTAAGCAATAGCAGTCGAATGTGTAATATGAGCAGGCTCAAAAAAGATATGTTCAACTGTATTTCCGTTCAGGTAATATAAGCAATACATGGTATTGTGTTATTTACAAAAGAACATTTGTGAGGTAGCTGTTTCAAATACCCCTTGATGTCATATAAAAAACACACTATGAATTTTTTTTTATAATTTACGTTATTCGTAATAACTGAAATTAGTAACAGGGTTTAAAAAATATAGCATCTCCATCAAGTGTGGAAGAAATTACGGCCACATGAAATGTTCTTCGCCGAAAAATAAAGAAAGAGTAAAATAATTGTTACCTTTACAACTAGGACATACGCGTCTATATAGGAAGGTACCGGAGACTACCCCAACCAAGTAAAAATATTAGTAACGGTTACTGAAAATATCTTACCGTAACAAATTAGTACACAATCTACTTACCACAACGTTATTTGAATAATTTTTTTTTTAATTGTAAGGAAATCGCATAACATAAAGATTTTACGTATAAAAATCAAACCAATGTTAAGAAACGAATTTTTTTTTTGTCGCCAATGAGATTAATGAATTTAATCTCTTTTTTTTTTTTTTTTTTTTTCCTCCATGATATGGGTAACTGAAAGTAAATAAATTATTTTTTCTTTTGTTTCAGGTCGCTTGTTTTCACATTTAAATTATTTTCTCACTCTCGTCTATAGACCTATACCTACAAGTATTACCCGAAATACCGGTTAATTAGGAAAGGCTGTTTTTGTGGTACAATTTTTATGTGTATCACAATATGGTGTAGGATTATTCAAAACTTAGTTTTCTTTTAGAACCCAATCTGCTTAAACATTATATAGATGAATTATTTCGAAATTTTATGTATTAAATTAATATAATTAATGATAAATATTAATTTTTTATATACGCATATATTTCCGAGTTCTCGTAATTTTAGTGATTCTGATTCAGTTGCGTGTTTCGTCTATTCTCTCATGGAACAATGGGCTTTGAGGTCCTCAGTGAGGTAGTTCGCAGTATTCTCATTTTGTTCTATCCACATCAAGTGTTGATCACTCTCCTGTACAGTAACACTCGCTTCCGGCTGTTGCTTGTTGTCTAGTCTTGAAAACGCAGGAGCGAGACGTCGTTAGGTACTATACCGACCTCTCACTCTCTCATCGCGTAATTCTTTTTCTTCCCGGTGTTCTTGTGGCGGTGGGAGAAGGGTTTTCGGAGCCATGAAACGCTCCCCCGCGCTTTATCGCCGAGCAATTCGGCTCAAAGCGCGTGGAACGTCGTTTCCAACGTTGCGCGGGGACCTTTATGAATATGCAAGCCATTAACCCCCGCGGTTCGTCTGCGTCGCTACGTACAGTGGGTCGTGCGCTCATAGGGCTGTTATCTGCCCGGCGAGCGACGCTAGACTGCCCTTCAACCGTGGTCCTGCGCCCTTTCAACCCTACACCCTCGGCCCGTCAACCATCGACGGCTGGGCGTCACCTTCGTGCGTTATGGGACGACGCCAGTCTCTAATAGGTACGACTTCGCTGCTGAGGTTTGCTCGCCTCTTGCCGCCGTCGCTGCTGCTTCACGGATCACTGAGCGCCTCTGATAGCACCTCCTTAAGTGCTTCTCCCTTCATGCCTTGTATCCTTCCGCCATGTTTACAAATTAACATTGCCGTTGGCCTGGAAATACTGCATAATTGTCTGGAACGCAACAGTGTTTCTCTCGCGTGATCTAAACATGTTTACATGTCCCTTGTACATTCGTGTGTACACGTGCTTACACCTCTATAACCGAGGGGCCACGGTGGCTGAGCGGTTAGCCAGCTCGCCTCCCACTAATCCTATCCGGGTTCAACCCCCGGCTGGGTCACTCCGGATTTTCGCATGTGGTAATCGTGCCGGAAGATGCCGTTGGTTGGTGTGTTTTCTCGGGGATCTCCTGTTTCCCCCGCCCTTTCATTCTGGTGCTGCTCAATACTCACCTCCATCACCCTCATCGGCTTTAAAGATCTCGATGTTAAGAGCCGTCCAAATATCTTCAGTAACTCATTCTATAATCGACTGAAAACAAAAGGAAGTCGTAACCTCTAACCCCCCACCCCACCCTAATTATTTAAAATGCTTTCTGACACCTCTTAGGGTTGGGTAATTTTTTTAATTTTATCTTTGGCTGTCTGAATTTTATCCGGTCACTATAGCGGATATTGCTCTTTCGCCAGGCTTATTATTTATTTCAGCCATTATAATTTCATAATTAACTTCTCTGTAGCCAATCGAAACAAAGACAGAAGATTATGATGTACTTACACAACCAGCTTAATTTGAAAAATAAACGACTGCGATCGGAGCAAAGTAGGAGCTAGTGAAATTATTTACGGAACGGGAATTGTTTGAGGAAAATAATTATGCGTCCCGTGCAACCGCGACTTTGTTCGAGTATGTGTGGAGCTAACACAACAATTTAAATGACGAAGTATTTAGAGGTTAAGCTAAGCTTCTGATGAAGTGTTTAAGCAAGAACATTTTTTTCCCGAAACTGAAATAATTGTGAATACTCAATTTATACGCAAGTTAAAATACAGTAATGTTAAAGAGTCTACGCGATTTATATCAGCACGTGTTTAGTTTTGGAAATGCTTGGTAAACAACAAACTAGCTTGTTCTTTCCTACAAAAATGCAACTTAAATTTCAGACTTAACATTTGTATACCTATCTTATACTCCGTTAAACCATAAATTTTATATCACATGATGAATTTTCGTATCTAAAACGCAGCATTTCCGTCCAACGGTAAAAAAATCTACATTTTCAGTTTTAAATTCCATCCATGTTGGGGTCCTACAGACCTTATTTAGATGGATTTATACCCATATTTATAGTAATTGATCGTGTATGCAACAAGTGAATATACACATTTTCATTATTTTCAAGTCGACCCCATGTTTTAAGCTGAATATATGTTTCGCCGAAAATGCTTCATAAGAATAATAATTGTATTTATATTCTGGATACAATGGGTTATTTCCTCTAATATTTGGATAGGTATCAAATTTCGAAATGTGCGACTTAGGTAAATCTTACGTTTGTGGGGTTCGAAACAAATATTTTCTGTTTGTACAAAAAAATTTTTTTTCGATTTTATATGGGATATTATACGTGTGTTTCTTTGTTGCTTATAGTTAATACTTGCATCAACATTCGTAATTTATCTTAAGGACTGCAATATCTTACAAACATCGAAAGGAGAATTTTTATTAAACTAAACTGGACGTCATATCAAGCGGACTGCGAAAACTAGGCGTTTTCTTCTCTGTACGTTAGCACTCATGTTGAAAGTCGAGAAGTTATAAGTTATTTCTAGGTCGTAGTACAATAAAGCCACAACTTGCAACTATAATGGAGTAAAACGTTTTGCAGAGGAACGTCACAAGAAAACTCTTTAGCGAAGTTTCATGTCCGTGTTTCAACGTGAAGTTGTAATGCAAAAAAATTCAGTGTTTATTACATCAGATGTCAGGAAATACACATATCATGGATGCACTCTCAAAAGACCGGCGAAATATATTATAATATTTAGTAAAAGTGAATTTGTGTAACTTAAGATGTTTAACTAGCCACGTTGATACGTTATGCAAAGAAATAACTTTTCGCAAACAACGTTGCGTAAATAAGTATAGTAAATTTGTGTACTTGTATCACCAAGTTTTGGAACGTCCTTTAACTTCTGCCCAAACATATTTAGGGCAGTTGTTAACGCTCATACTGAACTGCAGAACCTGGTATGTAAACATGACGAAGGGAGAACTCTTCCATTGGCATATGTATACTTTAATACCATACAGAATCACAATAGATTTTTTCTCGGACGATTATAAAATTTCGATTATTTTATACTCAAGTATTTTTGTAAGGAAGTAATTTGAGAAAAGATTATTTTATGTGAAATATTGCTTATTGTCCATATACGTTTTATTAAGCACTTGAATTCAATACACGCCCAAGAATTGTAATCAGACCCTTTCTATTGTGCGTTACAGTGTCTGAAAAGGATTAGAGTGCTGTTGTGATATATGATACATTAATTAACTATTGAAATATTCAAAACTTTAGGAGTTTTGTTATATCTTCTCTATTTTTACATTGTTTAGTGTCTTTGGACTCGGCATTTAATAGTTAGAGACGTTTATTTTATTAAAGTACCTACAGTTCTGCTTTCCAACCATCAGATCTTCTGATTACACATCGCTGACGATCAGGTTATGTTTGCTGTGTACGAAAATGTTACTCGTTTTATGGTTAGAATGTTAAGGCGGAGTTTAATCATTAATAAGGAAAAAAAACAGTAATAACTAGTCTTTGGCGTTATAACTTCATATTTGTTAATCGAGCAAGGAGTTTTCGTGTGTTGAATCCTATAAATATTTGGATACCACTATTATTGAAACCGGTTCCATCAACGCGGAGATTACTAACCGAATTGTTAAAATAATTTTTGGATGCAGTTTGACGTATGGTGATAAATTCTGGGAAGTTATTGAAAAGGTGAAGGAAACGTTATCATGACATGTGGCGGTATTTTGGGAAAGATAGCGTGTTTTATATTGTTTAAAGTTTAAAAGAACTATGGGAATAAAACCAAAAAAATTGCTGCAGGCATTGCAAGAATATATACAGCTTAAGCGAAGTGCCCTACTTATGTTGAATGAGTGAAGATCACTGGCCCAAAATTGTTTCCAGTACAGAAAATAAAACGAGCTCCTAAAACAATATTCAAATACGCTTTCGACATTTACGTATTTTAAAATTTTTTAATAAATATAGTAGTATTTGTCACTTTACTTTTAACATATGTAAATATACAGAATGGAAATAAACATATGTTACAAGTACACGGTGGTAGGTAAATGTGTACTATGTGATCACATTTTGTTAATAAATTCATGTACAGGCACACTTTGTTTCCATGCTGGGGTCTCTGAATTGTGGAGAAGGACGTAGACAATACTGACGATACTGGAGTACCGCTTATTCAAAATCGGACGTACGACATATCCGCAGACGTCCATAAGGGTGTTTGTTACGATGTAAGCTACATGTTTCTTCAAAACGCCTCTCCAATCTCGGAAACATGGCGTGAGCTGGACGACTCCCGCTGGGGTGACATTGTTGCCTCTCTTGATTTCCTCCGGGCTTCCCCGTAGATGAGAAGCATCTCGGTGTACTCTGTATTTTTCTGTACACGTCCGCAATTGTCCAGTCCCAATTCACGATAGCCACACACATGAACTCTACAGTATGATAATACTAAACATATTGAAACACTACCGTAGGCTGTACGTATGATAAAGTGCTGCTGTGTATAACGTAATAGTTGATGCAATACTATCCGTACACAACTCTAACTGCTGGACGCGACGTCTGTAATGTTCCTCGCGGATGCTATGGGTTGTTTGCTAACAGGAAGCCCTTTAGGAGGCCATGCCGCCTAATCAAAGTGTTTCCGGCCGTGGGTTTATGAACAACATATGATCACATGGTACCCATCTACCCAACATCGAGCCTTGTAACATATATTTATTTACACTCTGTATACGTAGCGCCGACCTCCCTAGCTGCGTGCTAACATCTCGCCACGTGGAAACATTGTTACTGCTTTTAGAAAACTAGTTTTACATCCATCGAGTAGTGCATGACGTGGCCGCTAAGTATTTAGATAGTTGCACACGAACAGTGGCGGCGTCTCACTTGCCTACGGGAAGTTAATCATGTGAAGGTTGAAAGATACCCATACTCTCTACATTTAGTTCAGTGGTATTCACAGCAGTATGCGAAACAACCACAGTTCCCCTTTTAATTTTGCTCCCCGAAAAAGAGCGACTGGGAGGTGAAACTATGTTAACATTCTTTAAGAAGGTACGTCATATGAGAGTTAATCCCCGCGATTATATAATATTGTATTTTTTGCTACATACTACGAGCATTTATATGGCAATTAATTTTACTGGCCAATAAAGCCCAAAATGTTGCTTGGAAAATTATCTGAATAGGTTTAGTTGCTAACATAAGAAACCACTTATTTTTTCATGGCAAAAAAAAACCAAAGCAGTTTTTTTAAATATATATATTTATGAGTTATCGCGGAAAACACTGCCAAAAGGATTTTAAAAATAAACTCGTGACAAATTAACAGTTATTCTCAAACAAAAGGTCTTAATGCTCGTTACCATCTTATCACTGACGCGATCTTTAGAGACGCAAAATTCTTTCGCAATATCAGGAACTTGGGATGAATTGGCAATGGCATTTATTAATAAACCGTCGTAGCGATAGCAAGGAACAATGTAGAAAAATTGAAATCAGAGTGTCCGTTACGATAGTAAAAATTTGGACTTCTAACAAAGAATTACTGACATGACAAAAGAGGCTACTTCCCTCAACATAGTTGCAACTAATTTGTAAATAATTTCTTAAAAGCTGATTTGGTAGGTAGGACGTGTCATCTTGTTGACAGTAATATATTTTAGAGATGAAACCATAGGCATACCCAAAAGTAGTGAGACTATTACAAATACACCCGTGCCTTACTGTGACTCAAATCCAGAAACTTAAAACATGAAAGTTTACATGGCCCACCATTGTGCTACTTATGTGAAGAATTTTGTGAAAATCGGTTGATTAGCCCCGGAGATATGGCATGAACCGTCGATATTTTTTATGTGACGATCTTGTTAGAGTAAAAAAATAAATTCGTATGCGTATTTTCGAATATTGTATACTTCCAGTATACAAACTTCTCTTTAAAAAAAAAGACTTACATTCATATATATATATATATATATATATATATATATATATATATATATATATATATATATATCACACCAAGCATATAGTTATTATAGCTACCATTCTAAAAATAAGTATATGCCACACTTAAAAAAAATGCATATAGTTGTATGGCCTATCACAGTTTAACTTCTTCGCAAAATTTTGTCAGAATGGATAGATTGTTTCTCGAGAGATAATATGAAAACTTAATTTTTATTGTGGGGCTAACTTACAAAATGGCAGAGAAACGTGGCTCTGTATAGACAAATTTGATGGTTGTAATTGATACTGCCAGCACACAAAGTAAAGTAGGAATGTTTTTCGTCAATAAATGCTACTGAGCTATAATAATTATATAGCCACCATATTCAAAATAAGTGCTGAAGTTACTTAAAACACGCATGTTTACACGACCTGCTACAGTTAAAATTGTTTGCCTAATTTGGTAGGAATCTGTCAATTTTTGCCCGAGATATTACATAAAAACTTTACTTTTTCATGTGGCATATCTTAGAAAATGGAGGACAAAAGATACTCCGTGTAGACGCATTTGAATGTTGTAATGTATACTGCCAGCATACAAAGTTAAGTTAGGATAGATTTCATTGTTTCGTCGATATAACATTCTAAGATAAAATGACTATACTGTAAAGCCGGCCATTTTGAAAATAGGTGTCAGTCACACCTAAAACATGCCATTTAGCAACATTTCTCGCAGTACCTACTACTTGTTTGCCAAATTTGGTAGTCTAGAAATCGGCTCATTGATTGCTGAGATATGACATAAAATCTTTATTTCATTATGTAGCGCTATCTTGGAAAATGGCTGGCAAAAAATTACTTTATATATGCATATAATATGCTTCCAATGGATACATTCATTATACAACATTTGGTCGAAATATGTTAGGTGGTATAGTCGATATACCAAATAAACCGATAATATTTGTATGGCCCGCCATTTTGAAAATAAGCGAAGGATCAAGTTCAGTCACTTACGTTTATCTGACCTTTCATAGTATTACTTACATATCAAATTGGGTGAGAATTGATTTTATATTTTTCGATAAATAACGTAAATATTAAATTTTTCATTTGATGATATCTTTCGAAATAGCGGACTAACAACGATATAAATTTCGGAATTTAATGTGTAAAGGGTGTTTTGTCAGCATACAGAATTTGGATTAAATCGGTTGAATGGTTCCCGATATATAACATATAATCTAGGTATTAAAATTGCCTGAAATTTTGAAAGTAATTGTCCGGCGTGATTGAAAACAATTATAGTTGGGTTTACTTAGTAAGTACTATATATGCACCGAGTTTGGTGAAATCCGGTTAACGTGTTAAAAAAAATTGAAAGGAGACACACACACATACACAGAGACGCACTCATATGCACACTCATACACACAGGAACACAGATAGGAAACATATCTCATAATCATGTCTGTCCATCGGAAAGTAGTCAAAAAAGTGAGTTTAGCGCGTTACTGCTGCACTAGCTTACTTGGTAATGCCTGTCGCATTCACGACAAAGTGCAGTGCTCCGTTTTGTAATAAATGACAACGCGATTACCTGTGGCATAATGCCGATACGGCCATTTACGTAAAATAAATGATAGCAAATTACTGGTGTTATCGTCTAACCTCAAATGGCCAGTAGTTCCGTTACCTGAGGAGTCACGTCATCTCACATGCAACAACGCTGCAATGTTTACGCTATTTACGAGCACGCCGCTAACGCTTCTTCATGCGATGGGATGATATGGAACTCAACCGTCCAAATGTGTGTTAGAATTTCGTTCGCACGGCAAAACTTTCCAACAATTTATCTCCGTAGGTGCAGATATGATATATCTAAATCGGACCTGAACACTGACCTCGCATTTACGGCCTATACGAAGATATCACGCCTACATTGCTCATGATATTACTGTCGAATTAGTGAAATCGCACTGATAAACTTAGGTGACATCAGTGTACGTAAGTACATGTTCAGCAAATATTACGTGGGCTACATTTTACATTCAGTGAACTTAAGAATAATACACATAAAAACCACACATTGTTATTTTGATATTAATATGTCATACCCAATATTTATTATATTATCTTTCGAAGAAGCCAGTAATCCTCTACATCATGATTATCGACGCAAAGGAATAGAATCAAGATTTTCGTCACGCAGAAATAAACGAGTTAATGCAGCTGATTTTAAAAATGAAACACGTTACTAGTGAAATAAAACTACATCTCTTCCCAGAATACAGTGAACGCACAGTCGTAATTTAGCACAAAAGCATTACAGAAGTTCAGACTTTTTTTTAAGAAGTCTCTGCTTATGTCAATGACGTTAGTAATAGTAAAGTTGTCATTATCTATGATCCATGTGACGGTCAATGATACTCGTTTTAGATTAAACGTGAAATTCTATCATTTGTTATTACAAAATATAAGGTATTTTTGTTGAAAACTCTATAAACCCAACATAGACACTTTTCAATTTAAATATAGAGGTCTTTCGTACTTCAATGGTTTTAAAATCAGTACTTATGTATATTATTGTTCTGTTTATTGTAAATTTTCTCACTTGGTTTTTCATTGACTGAACAATATTTCTGTTAAAGTTTAGGAACATTTGAGTTGCAATTTTTGAAGTCAGTAAATATAAATACTTGTTCCTTGTGGTATTCATTTTGGTGTAAACGGTCCATTATAATATGGTTTTCAGATGGCTCGCTCCCCGTAACGACGAACAGGGTTCGACCCCCGTCTAAAACACTCTTGACTTTCTTATGTGCGAGACGTCGTACCCGTCGCCGTCAACAGGTGGGTTTTATCAAGGTACTCCTGTTCTCCCACAGTTGCATTCCTTTACTACTCCATTCCTACCTCATTTCTCCGTCATTGGCGCCTATCACCACAGTCACTAAGCAGTTCCTTTATTTCTTAAGAAATATTGACGGCAACACTGGGTATAATACGGCAGTATGGTTCACAGCGAAATTAGAAAATGTATAACTACAATTTCAAAAATTATTTTAAGACTATGACGTTAATAATTAGTGACTATTAAACTCTGTTGGTATTTTTGGAAAATATTGATGTTTATATGAAAATGTTTATGATTTCAACATTTCTAAATTGTTTTTTTTTTTTTTTTTTTTTTCGTCGACGCATTGTTATGAATTGCCACCATTGTGCGCACATTATCGCAACAATCATATACACCGCATGCTCGTGGTGGCCACAGACAGGTTTAAAAACATCGAAAAGAAATATCCATTCGATGAGGCAACCAGCTCGTGTTTTGCGGAGAGTAAGTCAATAGCTCAGAACAAACCCAGTTCGTGTAAATGGCGAATGAATAATAAAGTGTATACGTACTTAAAATATGAAGCTCGTCTCTAAATAGTAACTAAAATTTTGCTCATGAGAAGTAATTGCGCGTAAGTGATGTCAATGTGACTTCTACTATCTTCAAGGTCGGTGACAGCATAGTTCGTTCCTAAATAGTGCTAGACCCGTGAAGAGTTAGGAAAAGTTCGAATCGGGGTACTTTCTACAAATAACGTCTTATCACCAAAAAATTGCAGGAGAATATCGTACATCATGGACTCGAAATTAGTATGCCGTTGAATAAAAGCATGTGCTTCTTCAGATCTGAAGTTGCATTTATACGCTAGTGTAATTATTCAATTGCACATTGTTTTGACATTTAAAGAACACCGAGCTAAGTTACTAAACGGGGTTTTAAAATGTACTCTTTCTACGAGAAACAGCGTGAAGCGTAGGTTATAGGCTGTTCACGGTAAAGTGAGCACTTTTTTTAGTCCTAGTTACTTTTCCCTTTCAGCCATTTTTCATCCTCTAAGTTTAAGTCTAACGCGAAAATAAAACATACTTATTGACTACTAGGTGTTTTCGCGTCTTCGTTCGCGTGGACTTTACGATTTGTTTACATATGTTTAAAATAGAAATTTCGCTTCGCGTAGGTTTTATGGCATTATTAAAATACTGCCCACCATAGCTGCCTTCAGATGTTATGTTGAAATGACAATATTACTTAGTTTAGGTTTTATGGAGTTATTTAAATACAGCCTGCCATCGCTTCGCCCAGATTTTGTGGAGTTATTGAAATACATGCTTATGTAATTGGTTTAAAATTTTTTTACTTTATTATCGCAAATAGCTTTATCGTTGCGTTAGTGTTGGTTGTCTGATATGTTATTTTACATGTTTTTTTTTCTTTCGAAAACTAATGTATCTTTTTCTATGATGCGTATTAAATCAAAGATTATTTAAAAACTATTGTTGTTTAAAAATGCTTTTTCGCAATAATCCTTTTGCAAAGAAATAAGATATGAAACATAAAGGAAATTAGGGCCATTAAGTAAAAATTAATTTACTTAATAAATATTTGAGATATCGAGATGAAAATTAGAGCAGATTTTAAATAGAAATAAACTATATGATTTTTTTAAAGTTGTATCAAAATAGATTCAGACGTTTCGGAGCATATTCTAGACAAACATTCAGACAGACAGAGAGACAAAAATTTTGAAAACATTTATTTATGTTTCAACAGCATTTGAATAGCATATTACGGTTAGAAAATTGTATCAATTTTGATATAACGGACAGACACTTCAATTTTATTTATTAGTATAGATTATTCCAAATGAGAGGTTTTTCAAATGTGCTCACTATATAGCGAACAGCCAGCAGTTGATGTAACGGCTGAGAAACGCATCTGTAGTGCAGCTCACGCGCGCAAACGCTTACGGAGATACCGTCACGTCAACGATCGACGTTTCAGGGTAAATTATTCCCGTAATTAGCTTAGGTGCCGCGTCGTATATCGAAGTTCGGACCTAGCGCGAGGGAGTCGAGCTCGCGACGGCCTACGAGGGCCAGTGTGGCTTGACGACACCGCATGACCTGCGTATTTCCAATTCCTATAGTACGTTCACGGTTATTACCAGCATTTCTGAAGCCCTCGTCAAGTTATACTTCCAGGTTATTCCTCCGCCTCATACAAACAAGGCTTAACCAAGTCAAGAACATTACACCAAAGGGACCACGCACCGAATTCGTGCGCACGCAGTGTAATAATACTTCGCATAAGGACTATTTCTTACTTGGCATTTCCAACACACCTATTTTGTCTCTGTGTTTATTCATGTTAGTTGTCAAATATGTATTATAATTTATAGATGAAATATAATTAAACATTCAGGTTAACCAAGAATTGCGTAATTTTTTTTTCAAGCCAAGTATAAAACGTTTGCAATACACGGCATATTTAATAAACGACCGTACAAGTCAAACATGGGGTGGTTTTCCAAAGGTTTGATTCAAAAAGTGTGAAGAAACCGCGAATATAGTATACAAACTCGCGAACTCAGTACAACAGTGTCGTATATGTCAAATTGTGATTTCTACTTCTTAAATACACAATTGTGTATAAGCAACCCTTACTCAATAAACTAATAGTGACCCTACGTGTTTCAAAATTTAAATTACTTTCTCTGATTGCCACTATTTACTTTCTTAATACGTTTCATATGCATTTCTCTAACATCAATATTTTATTTAGGTTACGAAATGGAAACTCACTTCTTGTCATATCATACGTCTGGGGCGTTACAAAATTCATAGGAACAATTTTTCATTAATGAATGTTATGTCCTTAATCACTTGGAAAATATTCTCATGTAATATTTAAGTAAGCCGAAATATTGATGTTGGATAGTGATATTTTAGGTTCCTTCCGAATGTGTACAGTCATTTCTTACATTTTTGGCGTATTAGGTACTTTTTCTTCATTGTGATGTGAAATAATAAATGTTACAATATTAATACGAAAGTGGAAAAAAATAACTAATTTTTAGTTAAATTTGATGAGCTACATGAATTTGGCATATATTTTTTATTATCAACGGGAGCACTTAAGAAATGAATACGTAAGGTTACCACTTAAAATAATTGTTCATCACATTGTTATGCGAAGAAACATATACCTCGGAATATTATTTTCGATCCACTAGTATTTAAGTTTCAACTTTCGAGATCAATTTCAAAACCATATTTATTAGCTATAAGTTAGATTCATACATTAGGTGAACCAAGTTTCGGATTCAAGTGAAATTTCAACACCCCAGTACTGTGTTTCATAAGCTTCCGTCACACCGTCAAAAGCTTCCGTCACACCGTCAAAAGTTTCCGTCAAACTGCTGCAAACATGTTTGGTCAAATAAAGTTGGACAGTCCTGACAGAATCAAAACGTTACAAACATCGCCCTATTTGCCTGAAAAAATGAATCGGTTGAGTTTGCATTAAAAATTTGAACATTGGACCGCTTCTAAAATTTCTTTGACGTTTTACGTGCTCAGCCAATCAGAATCGTGCACTGCAAAAATTAACTTCGCGGAAATTTTAAATAAATAACAGTGTTTGGAAACAAACTGATTATGAAGATTATTAAATTTATGTAGAATCAGTCAAATCTTAAATGCTATTTTCAGTATATATTGTACAAAAGAACTCAACTCCGTGTCATTACATTTCACTCAGCAGAAACATCTCTGATAAATGAAATTCAAATTAATTAAAGAAGGGAAAATAAATCACAACATTCGTGACATTTCTTCCTGTAATGGACTGCATAGAAACATAGCAGTGGAATCTCCCTTTGGGAATCATTTTAAAATAACAATTCATATTAGATCATTGCAGTAAAACAATTAGACGTGTAAAATATTTCAAACACATTCGAGATTATTTTATAAATTTGTGGCAAGGAAAAATTTTATGTCCGTATTTTGTCTACAAATTATGTTGTTAAATATATATATAGGAGAAAATTTAACAATCCAAAAGAGGAACAATTTTCCTGTTGTGAGGGTGTTCCAGGTGTGTTTGGGTACACCATGATAATAGGAGTATTGTTCTTGTTTTGGTTTGAAATCTCTTTATACAAAATGGCGTAGATGCCAGGATAGTATTGACATGTGAATTAATTATGTATGTATTTTTAATAAATAGCTGTTGCTACTTTATTCAATAGTAGGTACTTTTAAAATTTAAGTTTGGTTTTAAAAGATATAGTCTGAACACGGATTGTTCTTGTTTTCTTTCAATATTATACTCTGCTATTTTTGTCATGAAATTGAGTAATGGAATTTAAGTGTCATTAAAGTTTTATTTCACTTATCAAATTCCCAAAAAATACTCTTCTCCAATGCAGTATTTTCTAAATATTCTAGGAAATGTTTGCGAAACTTGGTCTTCTCAAAATACTATATTTTGGCTTAACTGGTCCGTATCAATCACTATTATAAACTTTGAAATATAAAATTTCCCGAGGGAGAAAGCCCGGTACCCACACACTATAGGTGCTAATCCGCAGTTTTCTTTATGCACGCCATAACGACGAAAGGTGCCCACTCTTGTGCGGTGACTTCAATAATCCCTTTAAGTGAAAAGAATATTTATGTGACAATAAATTTTTCCAAAATTGTTCGAATAAAGATTCTAAATTAAATTACCCATATTTACATTTAAAATATAATACAAACCTTTTCTCAAATTATTTTCTGTTTTAATTATGATATTATTTATATTATGTCACGAAACCGTAAGATATTCTCAAAATCTAGGATTATTTCTTTTCTTTTGAACAGCAATAGTTGATCATTTTAAAGTGAAAAAAATAAATTCAAGAACTTATATAGTAAACATTAGTGTAGGTTATCTGTAAAGCTCGCTTACCCATAGCGTCGTCTTAGCTCTACTGTAGGATATAAACAAGTTCATATTGTTTCTCTATTTCGACTTTTTACGGGCTGAAGGTGATTAAAGTGTAGAAGATTTTACTTTCAGGAAACTAGTAGTATTAAATCCTACTTTATCGTTTCACCTAAAGCGCGAGAGATGTCTATAATTCACTCCACTCAATGGAAAATATTCTAGTTTTTCTTGCGAACGCAAATCAACCTTCGTCGATGAAAGATATCTTCGCAGCAGAGTTTTACAAAGCCATTCGACGTCTATTTCTCCGCTGAAGTGACGGTACAGAGAATCAAAATTTGACTCTTCTTTTACTTCTCTGCTCTCTTTCTTCCGGGCACGTTTCTTCTATAAAAAATTCTGGAGAAGCTCCTGCTATCTCCTGGAACGTACATTCCTTTATTTCCGCCCCATTCTTTCTATAGGGCTTAGCCAGGGAACGAAGCCATTGTTAGAACAGGGCCGTGCTACCAACAATGAACGAGAAGAATTCCGAAAGATAAGGAAATTTGTTTTCTTCAGTAATTCCGAAACAATGGGGCAATTTCCTTAGGAAGTCAGATGTGCGTCTTCTCCAACGCCCTTTATTCCCACTTGAGGTGTATTATAGGACCTCCTGAAGATAACTTTTTTTCCTCTCTTGTCATTGCTACCCACTGAGTTCCCGCGTTACTCTCCTGCTTGAAAGAAGAAATAAAGCTTCCGCCAGTTCACGAAAGTTTTATTAATAAGACTAGATAATTTCTTAGAGAGGGGGTCGACGTTTTCGAGCAATAAGACCATTATAAGAACTATACATAATGAAATTTCTCGAGCTAACAAAAACGAATTTCTGGTCTCAATAGCTCGTAAGTCTAGTGATGTTATTAACTCAGAGGAGTTCCAATTACATCATGTAGCAAAGTAGTGCAGTATTAATAAGGATTGCTTTACAATAAAATTTAACGAACGAGGTATAAATTATTATTACATTCTTTTAAAATTTTTAATGTAATCTTTAATCACCAATAATTTAATCATATTCAGATTTTGAGCACTAAAATACATCCCTGGCCAAAATCTTAAAAAAAAAAATGCAGCCATACAAAAATATATTTATATTTGACAAGTAAAATATTAAGGCCCATAATATATTTATAAATATAATCTACATCATCTATGGTTATAATTTACGTAATATATATATATAATTTATATCATATAACAGTAAAGTCAGTTATCCTGAGTTCAAAGGGTCTTCAAAACAGGTCTTAGTTAAAATTAATCGGTAACCAGTTTCAACATTACTAACGCGTGCTAGTAAAATATTTTTACGCAGTATAAGTTTCGTGTGTTTGTTACAGCACGAACCTTTCGTAAAATGCATTTCCAGAAGTATTATTATCTTTCGAAGTCAAAGATATGTTTTATTTTCCTTGGTTAGATGAGATGTCAAACAATGTTAGCTGCATACTGCAATGCTTAGAGATGAAATTTTTGAGTAAATTAACAAGTAGGCAATATTCACACAGAGTGATTGAGTGAGTGAAGAGATTTTGGCGGCTCTTTACAGCGAGGTATTGAGAGCTGATGAGGGTGATTGAAGTGAACATGGAGTGGCGTCGAAGTTATGGGGTCGGGAGGGAGATCCCTGAGAAAACCCGCCGATAAGCGTCATCGTCCGGTACGATTCCCAGTTGCGAAAATCCGGTGACTCGGCCGGAGATTGAGCCCGGTTCGCCTCGGTGGGAGGCGAGCGTGCTAATCGCTCAGCCACCGTGGCCCCTATTCCCACAGAGAATAATATTTTATATCGTTTCCGGTTGCACACACACAAATCGAATCTTTCCCTTATTGCCAGGAATAACGTCTGACTACCTAAAAATGCAAGTACATTTCTTCCAATTTCGAAGCGAACGTAATTATTGCGTGCTGTTAAAAAATTGAAAGTAATACTTCCAACGCTTTTGTTCCAAACATGAATGTTTAAAGGCATCTGGTGATGCAAGCAATTCTGATGAGTAGTAGGGTTATAGGAATTCTGGGACAGGTATCATTCATAAGATCTGGGAGCCTCCAGCCACCTCGGTTGTCGATGCGGCCTGGGACGGCCATGTTGTAATGGAACCCAACCACTATATCTGATCTCTTTAACCTTGACCTTTTGCTCGTGACCCTGAATGAACTTGAAACAAAAAAAAAATATAAATCATGGTTATAGTAATAGATAGGAACGATGAGTATATTTCATCTAATAACGGTTGGTGGAGCAATTGGCAGGGAAGTTTGTGATTCGGCTGGTCTGGACTCTATAGTTCCTGTAAATTTGAGTTATGGTGGGTGGTATAGTGCCTGCTTGTAAGTATATATAAGAAGCCGGGTTCCTGCTAGGAAACTTAGTTTAACAGCGGTAGCAAGGAAAGACACTTTGTCTCAGCTTGTGTAAGCAACTGGAATACAGTATAGAGCCTAAGGTTGCTGGTTCATCAATGTCTGAGGTTAGCAAAGTGCAATCGACTTCTTCGGATGGGACAGTTGTGGTAGCAGCATCGCCATCGACTACTTCCAGCATGACATATGATGCACCATCGACCTCTTCTGAAGCATAACCTACAGCACTGCTGTCATCGACGACTTCGCCGACTGCGACAAGATATTTGCCTACAGCCACAATGCTCGGATGCATGAGGTCAACTGTATGTAGAATGTGGAGTGAAAATGCAAATCGCAGTTTGGTTGGCGAAGTGACAACATGAAAAGACATTTCGAAACCTGTACCAGTCTACCTTCACTTCCAGCAAAGCATTATCTGGCAACATTGCATCGGAGCTGTACTCAGTTGGTAACTAACTCGAGAAGCACTGGAAAATCACCGAAGCAGAAAACTTCGGCAGTTCGTTGCTTTCATCCAGACTTCTATGTAGCTACTGCGACAAGACTTTCACAAATATCGATGAAGCACGGAGGCACGAAAAGGCTGCTTGCCTAAGGAGTACCTTACGCATCGGTTATCGGTGTGAGAAGTGCTCTAAACTGTTTGCACGCATCGACAGTTTAAATAGGCATTAAAAAAAATGCAAAAGAGTTGTATCCTCTACCGATGTTGAACGAGCAGATAATCCTTGCTCTGTGCAGTTTGCAGCGAAAACTCGCCCTAATGCAGATTAGATTTGTGAACCAGATGTTACACCTATCCATTCTTCATCGCAACCTACGAAAATAACCTGTGAGATGAAGCCGAACGCAAATAGATTTTTCCTGAAGCAATCTGTATTTAGAGGTCTTCTAGAATGTTATGTTGCTCCAAATCTGACATCCACGACGAAATAAATTTGTTCATTTCTGTCATATATGAAATAAAATTAAATAAACCAACTTACAGAGGAGATGGAAAAAAAAAATGGTGGTGTGAAATATAATATATGCCTGGAATGCAGCTATAGCAAACCAGAGCAATATAGTAATGAACATGCAAGAGAGGCATTCAAGACGTCTAATGCCCCTATCTATAATCTGCGTGACATCGAAGAGAATGTTAAAAATAGCATAAAGAATGTATGTCGCGAGGAAGAAGATATGAGTACTGAACGGCTCTGGCTGGACACTCGATTCGGTTGATCATCTACAGCTGAGAATGAGCGGATTCAGTCCACTCAACACCTAGGCAATATATTGATATATTTGTCTAGTAGGGCCCACGGTGGCTGAGCGGTTAGCCCACCGCCTCCCACCAAGGCGATCCGGGTTCAATCCCCGCCCGGGTCACTCCGGACTTTTGCATGTGGGAATCGTGCTGAACGATGATGTTGGTCGGCGGGTTTTCTCGGGGATATCCCGTTTTCCCCGCCCCAGCATTCTAGCGCTGCTCCATACCCACTCGGCTCTCAAGGCCTGGATGTTAAGAGCCGTCTAAATCTCTTCACTCAATCTTTGTCTTTAGTATGGATTACAAACACATGAATAATATTCACGCGTTATCACAAATCACAAAGTGTTTATACGATGTGTTCATTATATATATATATATATATATATATATATATATATATATATAAACATACGATTCAGGCCCTGACTAAAAATAACGAAATGATTTTAATACAGTATATCACTTGCCTTTAAGAAAAACTGCTCTAAAATATAGTTTTAATTAGCCAGTTATGCGCTGATTTAAATGAAATATAAAAATCACTAACAATATTTCTGTAACTGTACGAGGGAAATCGCCAATTTGTTTTGGAAGTATATACTCAAGTTTAAAGCAATTTCTCCGGCTTGATATAGGTGGTCCAGATGCTAGAATGCCCGACTTCCAAACCAAATGCTCTGAGTTCAAATCTTGCCCGAGTAAGCGATAATTTTTTATTGTTGTCAGCTGTCGGGGTAAAAGTGAAATTTATAAAATTTAATTTCTTTAAACTGAATGTGCATTACAAATTCATTTAAATTACATTTTAATGTATGTTCAAATTTTTTTTCGGAATTTTTCAAATGATAATCAAAATAAATTAAAATAATACTACTTATTTATAAATGTATCGCTTCATACAAATTTAAATGGCAAGGCCAGTCAGCCGAGTACCTCGCGGTCATTTACTCTAGGTCCCTTCCCTCCGCACGGTGCCTACTGATAACGTCATTGCACTCTTGGCCTGTCGCAGCTGGTAAGTCTGCCTCGCAAACCTGACGATGCTTGCGTACATGTATGCAATGGTTACAAGCCTAGGCGACTTAATTTTTGTACAAAGGTAAAAAAAAAAAAATCGAATAAAGGAAAATATTAAGAAAAAATATTGATTTTCAAAAAAAAATTACGTATTAAAATTCGTACGTGTTTTACAAATTCCTGCCTGGAATGTACTTTGCAATAATTTGTTTTGTTCCTTCTCATCTATGGAAAAATTACATATTTAAATTGATAAATAAACATATAGTGTGTACGCTGGTGATTCATGGATTCTAGCTGGTGATGAAGGAACTCTATAGATGGTAGTGTCAAACAAGTGTTAGTAATCATTGGCACAAATACGACTAATCGAAAGAATGTGAGAGACAAGAGATAAAGGAAAGGTAGAAACAAGAGAGAAAGGAAAGAGAGAATGAGAGAATGATAAGAGAGAAATGAAAGAGAGAAAGAAAATAGACACGAGAGAAGAAGAAAAAGAGGAAGGAAAGAAATAAAAAATGGGAGGACTGTATGGAATGATAGAGAGACAAGAGAGAGAAAGAGATAGAATGAGAGAAAGAGATGGATTGAGACAAGAGAGACAGAGACAACATGGAATGACAGAGCATGAAAAATAGAGCCAGAATGTTGGTACTACATCATATTTGCATGAGCCTTGAAAATACGAATCCGGTGATATATAACACGTAGTACTTAATTCTTTATTTTTAAACTCTAAAAGTATATTTTAAAATAATATTATTTAAATGACTGCGAAGCCTGGATTGTGTGAGGGGTTAATTGAAGAGCATGAGGGGTCACTTGCGGAGTGTGAGGGGTCATGCATGGAGAAGGAGGTGTCAGTTGCTGAGTGTGAGGTGTCATTTGTGGAACAGGAGGCGTTATTTGCGAAGCAAAAGAGGATACTTGCGGAGTGGCAGGGGTCATCTACTAGAGCAGGAGGTGTCATTTGCATAGCAGTTGGGGTCATTTTCGAAGCAGGATGGGTTATTTGCGGAGCAGAATGGGTTATTTTCAGAGTGCAAGGTGTCAGTTTCAGAGCAGGAGGTGTCATTAAGAGTATTTAAGGGTCATTAATTAGTCATTTTTGAAGCATGAGGAGTATTTGCAGAGCAGGATGGGTCATTTAGGTTCATTTGGTGTCATTTAATGGTCATTTGTGTAGCATGAGGGATCATTTAGGGGTCGTGTGCGGAGCAGTATGGGTCATTTGCGTAGCATGAGTTCAAGCTGAGAGAAGAACTTGTCTGGAAGGAATCTTTAACTTGTAACTTCATTGTAATATGATCAAGGAAATAAATCAATTGTTGTTTTGAATGGATGCATAAAAATCCTTAAATCTCACTGATGAAATTTGTTAGGTAGTTTATATATATTATTCACTAGCTATGCTAAGTAAATGCACAAAAGGCGACCATAGAGAGAACATCAGTTTTTTCATGAATATGATGTAATGGTCGTAGACTCTGAATACCGATGATGACCATGCGACACCTACAAAGAAAGTAAACTTGATAATGAGGATAAAACAGGAGATCAAGACGATCGTGAAGACAGAATTTATGAGAATGACTATGAAGACAGTGGTTATGAAGTATCTGATCAGAAGGATGATGATTGTCTCGATGTTTTCCACACATTTCACCGATGTGTTTCCTTCGACATGTGGTGTAAAGAAGGCAGAAGGTGCCAAGAACGCTCGTTCATTTGCTGCAACGAGCAAAATGTAGAAGGCATAAGACGCTGAGAACACTTACTATGTGATTACCGAAGACCCGAATAAACTTGTTGATATTCTCAGACATTGGATCGCTTTGCAACATGACGAAGATTTATCGCACTCTTATGAGATATCTTCTATCATTAGTGGACTGAAGGCTCTGTGTTATATTAGATGAGAGTGTTGGTTCCTATCCATGATCTGTAAGTAGCTGAGAAATGTATAGATCGATGTATGTAATAATTAGAAAGATAGAATGAATACAATAAGTAAATTAATATAATTTATGTATAAATAATAATGTGAGTTTCATTTCTTATTCAGACCTTTCTGCTTCTCTGAATGACTTATTAATTCAGTGGTGTGACAATCGGTTCTGAGAGTCTGCTCAGAAAGAATTTTATGTGAATTTGTGCAGGAGAATGGGCCATGTTAGTATCTGAAATTTTGTGGCTTACTCCGCTTGATTAAATATCGACTGAGTTCTATAAGGCAAACGAACGAACTGGGGAATGTTTCTGAGGAATGTTTTGCAACTGGTTGGTTGGTATGGTTATTCATATAAGTCCCCTTTTGAAGAGAATACTTCTTAAAATTTGCAACCATAGTGAAAGGCAATCCAGAAAATCCGATTATAGCAAAATCGGGATACAGTTTGGCATTGCAGCTCCGAATCTATTGCCTACATTCAAAATTCAATGACACCACTAGATTTCCAGAGTATCAAAGAACATGTTACATTGAGTGAGAACTGTAAAGGATCATGGCGAAGGAGGGAGGGGGGGGGGGGGCGATTTCGAGTTCGTTTCGCAGCTTCTCATAACTTCCGCGTAGTATAACTTTTGACTAGGAGAAACTACGACGCTCGTTTAAGTTTCAGTCGACAGCTCTCGCCAAGATCAATTGATTGCGCGTATAAAAACATTTGTGTGGCGCGGTTATGGTGAAATTATATTAGTTTAATTTTTAAAAAAATTAAGAAAACAACACAATGTTAGCATATACTCGTCAAAAAGCCAAGTCGAATTACAGAAATCCTATACGGTTGGAAAGAGCATCTCAAAATCAATTCAGTGATGCCTATAAAACCCCATATGATCGAGTGAATCGCTGCCGGGAACGTAAAAAAAAACCAAGGCGTCTGAGCACGTCAACGTAGACGTATTCACGGCAAACAAACAGCCGTGTTTCCAACACAGCCACACCCCATTTTTCAAGATTGTTTGTCATCGACTGAATGTATAGCTGAGCGGTATTGTGTGTTGTCCACTGTTCTAGCCGTTTGTGTAGGAATTGGTCTTGGCATGAACTAGTCTCTTCTAGAGCTATGTCTCTTCAGGAACCAGTTTGCGTTTTGTTTAGAGAAATGGAGAGGGTTGAATACTTGTGTAATTGGTTGATGGGAGCGTGGGTGGCGAGGGTATAAGCTATTTCGAGTTATTGTGGGTTTGTGTGTAAGGGGGGTTGGAGAGTGGGTTGAATGGTGAATGGATGGTGACATGTGTAAATGTTGATGGTGGCTTACCTACGGTAAGTAAATGTCAAAAAAATTGGAGCAACGAGTGGTGTTTATTGATGCTGGTGAAGGGTGAGGGAGTTTATGTGCTATATAAAAGCAATTATTTGCTTTGGGCAACGTAAGATTGATCGATTTTATAGCCATTGAAAATGTAGCGGTGGGAGTTCATGCGCCTGCTGCACGTCGTACCAGAGAGTGGTTTTGCTCTGCTATCTTTACGAGAATCGAACGTTTAGAGACACACACATCGAACTTGGTTTGTCGTTTTCAGTGTGTAATTTTTTAATCTGCGTTATTTTAAGTTTTTGTAATTTTTCGCAATTTTTTCTTGGTTTTTCGATTTAGAGGTCATTTGGGTTAAGTTAATTCTATCTAACACTAACATTCAACATGTTGGTCGGAGTTAGAAACTTATTATGTTCGTCGATTTTTACTAGTGTTTCTTCGATTAATAAAAATTTTGTCTCAGTTTGTAGAGTTGGGATCAATGTTAAGCTCACCAAAATTCAAGATAGGGCCAGAGTCTCTAACGTAATATAATCGTCGAATTTTTATGAATTTCTCGAGTTTGTTGGATTTTTTCTGATTTATGGGTTTTCAAGGTCATTGGGGTTAATGTCAAGGCCATTGGAATTCAACATGGGTGTCAGAGTCAGTGATGTAATATGTTCCTAAACATTTATTAGTTAGTTCCCTTTTTTATTACAATTTTTTCTCGATTAACGGTGGTCAGGGTCATTGGGGTTAAGGTCACCAACATCCACCATGGTTTGTCGGAGTCAGTGATGCAGTATATTCCTAAACTTTTATTACTTTCTTTGGTTTTGTTTTATTTTTGTCGATTTGTTTAAGATTGGGAGTGTGGTGGTGAGGAGTTAGTGTGTTGGTTAGGTGTGTGCCGTAAGCGGAAGGTTAGTGTGTGGTAACATTATATCTTTAAGATTATTTAGAAATTTATTTTATCTTTGTGTATTTTCTCGAATTTTTTATGATTGTTTATTAAGGAAGGGGTTGGGATATGGTGTTTATGGTGGGATTAGTGTGAGGTTAACTTTGTATGTTCCTCGATTTTCAGAATTTATATAGAATTTTTTGGTTTTTTCTCTATTTTTATGATCGTGTGGGTGTGGGCCTGGGGAAAGGGTGAGGTGAGGATTTTATGGTGACCGAGAGGTAGGGTAGGGTAGCATTATATGTTTCTCGATTTTTAGAATTTTGAAATATTTTTTGTGATATTCAGAGTAATTTTTTGCTTCGAAGTCAATCAAGGTTACGAGCACAAGGTCAATATCAAGGTCACTTAGATCCAATATGGTGGTCGGGTGCCATCACAACATGGCCGTCCCAGGCCGCATCGACAGCCAAGGTAGATGGCGGCTCCTGGTTTCTATACATGATACTTGTCCCCGACTTCTCATAATCCTACTATTCTCTTAGGTTTACCTCTTAGTATGAACTAGATGTTACTCGCGGCTTCACCCGCGTGAATTAAATCGAAACTTAATTAAAATGACCAACTGCTCTATCTTAATGGTCGGTGCCATATTTGATATATTCACTAAGAAACTGTTCTTTTTTCCGAGATGAAAATACCATATGTTCTCATCCAGAATATAATCTACTCCTGTACTAAATTTAATCCAAATCCGTCGAGCTGTTACGACGCGATTGAATAACAAATAAACGTACAAACTTTCACATTTATAATATTATTAGGATATGTTACAAATTTTTGTAAATCGTCTAAATTTCTTATTCGTAAATCTTTATTAAATAATTTCAAACTCGTTCATAATAAATATTTGCATTTTGGCATCCCGATGCACTGTAGATAATTATAGAATCTGTTAAAAAATTGTATTAAATAAATATTATTTATTTAAAAGTTTCTCAAGTAATATTTAAACCACATTTAGTTCTTAAAACGCTATCAAATGAGGGAACAGACTGTGATAACGAGACTACAGTTATCTGTCCCAGAAAAGTATTGAAAATTTCAGTTTTCTCTTGAAATAGGTGTTCTGTTGTAAAACACTTTTCTGCCAATTTTACATACTTTTAAAACAGCTTACAGGTCAATTTTCTTACGCAGGGAAAAAGTAAATTTTATGAGTAGTATGGTAAAAACAATAAATCGGACCACAGGACGAGGGGATGTATATTTCAAGGCAGTTAATCACTAATGGGAGTTATTTACTGTTGAAAGTAATTCGTTTCTTTGGGGGAGAGAGAGAAAAATAGGGGATGGGAGAGATTTGTCGTCTTCGTCTTGTATACATATTGCCTGGGGGGGTACTGCTAGTTCTTGTTAGGCAAAACTCTCCATGACGTCCACATCTCATAGGTAACAAGATGTGCGATGGCAGTGTTTTTCTAATCCTCGTAATTAATGAGAAAAACTTTATTCTATTCCGCGTTAGCTGGCAGCTAATTACGTCGTATTCATAATAAGGGGGACCCGAGGATACAGAAGGACGCCTCCGGATGCAAAGACGAGATCTAATGGCAGAAGGGCTGGGCGTGGGTGGAGCGGAGAAGTCTTCGTGAAAAGGTGTAGCGCCAGGCGTTGCCTCCTTCTCAGCGTGCATTAGCGACGCCGGTGCCAAATTATAGTAATTACTAGGCTCCACAAAACTGAACTTATTATTGAACAGTAACGTAGGCTCCAGAGTTTTGTAAGTACTCGGGTCAGTGAAAATAGTTACTTGGCTACTGCATCGGCGAGTTTCAGTTTCATTTCTAGCCTGACTGCCTGTAATCGTACCACTCATTACGGAGTGTTTGTCAATACGTAACTCAGCGTAACCTAGCTAGTATAAATGGCATCGTGGTCCAGTGAAATTAAAATGTATACGTACATAAAACATAAATCTTGTCGATAAGTAATACGAAAATTTTGCTCATGAGTATTAATTGCACCTTAGTCATGTCGGCATCAATTTTATTGACTTTAAGCTGTGTTATGACGTAGTATACTCCTAAATAGTACCAATTATGGGGAATGATATAAGCTCAGCATTCTTGAAACGGTTAAACTATCTGTAAATGAATCATTGTAGGGTGTTAATGAAACTTCAGATCTGAAGAAGCACCTACATTTTTCAACGGCATGCTATTTTTACAGTCGATAGTGTAAGAAATTCGTCTGCATTTTCTAAGGATCAGAAGTTATTTGTGGAAGGTATCCCGATTCAAACTTTTCCTAACTTTTCGCAGCACTACGTAATCAACACTTTTGACATAATACCTAATCTCCGCTCTTAAGAGAGTGATATATTTTAATAAGCATAGAAATTTAAGTATTCTGTCCATATTTTCTTCAAAACCGCTTTGGTCACAACACTGCGTATCAAACATATCAACCAATTTCTGTAGAATACTTATACATTTGTTTTATATTAAAGGCAAAATGTGTTACTGTTGGTTTAACGTCCGCCAGGCGTGTGTGTATACGGAAAACAGAACTTAAAGTTTGGCCTTTGGACGCATGTTGTTATATTTCCCGAGATTGAAGTGTTACTCAAAGTGGAAGTGAACCAAGGAACAAATAAGGAGCCCATATAATCCCACAAAGGTATCCGTAGTGTCACACTAGTCCACTTTTAATAAAATTTGTCATGACGCACGTGAGTTTAAGGGCCGGGGCTATATGTGGATGATGGACTGTAGGTTTAAGTGAGTACAAGGACGTATGATGGGTGCCGGGCTTTCTCTCTCTCTCTCTCTCTCTCTTTCACACGCACCCCCCCCCCACACACACACACTCACACACGCACCCTAGCATGATGACACTTACCCATGAATCGCCCTTTCTCGGAGAGTCATTCTGAGGCGACCGTTGCCAAATGTGTCTGCTGCCTTTCACCTTGGTGCCAAACACACGTCACGTTCATGCCCAGCTTCTCGTATGAGCTTGATTTTTATTGGCTATATCTTGATGGCTGAGGGGGCGGGCCAGATATTGATGCCACACGTTGTAAAGTTGCTGAAATCGCACTGCATAAGCCAGATCCAAATATTCCGTGAACTTTTGCAGATCCCTGAGTTTGTGACTTTTGCGTAATGTTGCCAGTTGTTTATGCTGTTTTTCATACCATCCACTGACCCCGTTTCTGCGACACCAGGCATTGCTATTTATGTTGCAGTCGTAACTGTATGCCATGCCCTTTTCCCTTGATCTAGTGATTGTGTGTTTATGAGGCAACAACCAGCAATACCCCTTAGTTATATTGCACACGTTGTAAGAGTAGTAGACCAGAGATGGTGCCCCTTCTTTTGCTCTTTCATTCATTTCTGAATAGTAACCATTTTCATTCGCCCTCTACCTTGCTCTGGCATTACCCACACCCAGATATGACCCAGACTAAATTAAATCCATTATTGAGACGCTGAGCATCGCTTTCTGCTCATTTTTTACGGTTTGCTGTCAAACTTTATTTCTTCTTCATGTCTATAATGCCATTTGTTTTCTCAGAGGATAATTTAGCTCCGTACGTGTTCTCAACATGACGTAGAAGAGCATGCGCATTCGCATACATTTAGCTCTCAGTCCACGCTATTTCCTTTCCCTCAATGATCGGTATATTCTACGAAGCTATACCACTCTCCATTGCTCGACCATCAACCCATACCACAACCCATTACCCAGGTCCAATAAAAAGAATTAATGCAAGACATAAGGAAACAGAACATACTGGTATAGTAAATAATTCTACGCTCCACATCGTCGAAACGGGGGGCGTACGTGCAGGCCAGGGAATTAGTTAGTGGTACCCGTCGTTCATTGAAGAAGGCTTGCACATTTCTCACCACATGTTGCCGGGCATTGTTCAACTTAAATATGGTATGTTGAGTTGCCTGAAGGAGGGCCAGTACCTCGGGCTCTTAAACCTCCCTGATGTAGCGGCTGCTATTCAGATTGCCCTTACTATGCAGTAGTCGAGATCACATGTTGTATCCAATGGCACCCCAAACCATCACACGTGGCGTTTGTCCGCTATGCCGCTCAACAATGCAGGCTGCCAGATTGCGGTCACCACTGCAGCGCTTAACGCGTATGCGGCCATCACTGTAGGATAGGTTGAAGCGGGACTCTTCCGTAAACACTACATGTTGCCACTCAGCATGTCAGCGACGACGTTCGCGTGCCCATTGCAGTCGCATGCGTTTGTGGTGTATGGACAAAGGAAGCCGACGCAATGGCATGCGTGCCACCAGTCCAGCCCGCAGCAGACGGCGTCGAACCGTCGACACAGACAGTTTCACACCAGTTGCAGTGCTCCACTATCAAGCCAACAATGTGGACGAGGCTGTACTGTCCGTTACAGACATACGGATAAGATGGCGGTCATCTCGTGCTGTGATCATATTGCGTGGTCCAGTACTCGCTTGTTACCGCGTACGATCCTGTTCTACCCACTGGTGCACACACAGCATCACTGCCATAGCAGCATGCCCTGTACGAGCCGAAATGTCACGGAACGACAAACCCATTTCCCGGAAAACGATCACTCTGCCTCGTTCAAACTCACCCTCATGCTGATATTACGCCCTTTGAGGTCGATGAGGCATACTGGCACTTGCTTGCACTTCGTTTGACAGCTCTTCACTTACTGAGCTTTTCGAAGCGTGGACCTTTCCGGCCATAGAAGAGAGAGAGAGAGAGAGAGAGAGAGAGAGAGAGAGAGAGAGAGAGAGAGAGAGAGAGAGAGAGAGAGAGAGAGCCCTGCTGGGCTACGATAGTTCGGGTCATTCTTTCTGAGTTTTTCAATTTTCACAAACAATAGTGTGCATAGTTATGTAAGTAGGTTAGTACATACGGATGTATTTACTTAAGTATGCATAACTCTATAAAAGCTTAAATTTGATGTCACTCAACTCTAAAAGTTTTTAGTTTATGTAACCAAATTTGTGTATTAAATTAATTCCTTCAGTATTTACAATACTTGCTGTGATTAATCCATTATATAATAAATTGATGAATTACTCCATTTATATTTCCTCATTGTTAGTGAATACGTTACTCACGCTGAACTCACTAAACTTATATACACCACATTCCTAAGCTAAAGGGAAGATTTGTATGATAAACATTACATGTTTTGAACTTAAATTTTTTTGTAAAATCTGTAATGAGAAACTGATTTTGGCTGAAAATATGTTAAGAACTGAACCATATTCACAAGGAAACACTATATTTTGCAAATGATGCTTGTGTTTATGTTTGTAGCCATTTTGGATGCAAATATTTACGCGTCGAGAAAAAAAACTATTTATTACTACGTGTAATAAGCCTTCTCATTCCTGACACTTTCTCAGAGTGCACCTGAGAAAATAACCAGCTTAGCTTACAGAATAGTGCCAGATAGCTTCGGTATCAGAACTGCACAATATAACAAACAAGAATGTAATGTCAGAATCATATGCATTTCTGAAGACGTCGGATTATTTGCCATTATGGTGCAAGATATCCCGTGAATGGCGCAGCTGATTGTGCTGGCTGTAATTCTTCAACAGTATCAAACATACGGCTACTTTTAAAATTTACTCTATAGTACACCAACTGGTAACGCACAGGGCTTATCAAGGGACGGTTTTCAATATAAATGTATTTCATCTGATGTTTGAATGAAATCTAACAGTCTCTGATAAAAAAAAAACCACAGAAAGTGAAGCAGTTGGCATTAAGCGACCTGCTAAATATGAGAAATGCCCCGACCACCAACCCTACCCCTATAAGTTCAGTTCCTTATTAAACTGTGATATCTCCCAATCTAAATTGTGTGTGTTTTTATTTTCTTTGTATTGCAGTTATTATTCCACGTTAATCGAGGTCTCGAAGACCTTAGTTCCTGAACGATATCTTTGAAGTGAGGGAGCAGGCAGTTCGTTCTATATAATCTATATTCGAGGCACGTCAGTCTCTCGACCTACTCAGAATGTGTTATCACTACGCTGCCAAAAAAATAGTACATAGGAACATTTTGCGCGAACTCTTAAGCGACTGTCCATACACGAGGAATTATTTTGGGCTTTTTAAGGCCTGACTTTCAGATTTTTAGGTATCAAATCACGCTTACTGTGGTAGCTGCACCACAGCTCTCTCGTAGCTAGAACTACAGGTAGTAATCCCGTATTGCGTAGTTAGGTACATTATTGTGTGTTTTGTGCAACTCTTTATGGTATAATCAGATCCTATTCTTGAATTTATCCTATTGAAATACTGCAGCATTATGAAACAGATAATACATGCTTTTCTTTCGTTTGTATGTACGGCCTATGCGTAGAGCTTCCAGTACATGTCAAGGTCGAGCTATTTCCCCTACTCATTCAACGAGCTGTACCGTACATTTGTTACCATAATTTGTACATAATCAACACGGTCTTACTTAACTGACAGGAAGTTGCCGCAGGATTTTACAATGTAGTATTGGGCAAGAAATTTCTCAAAATGGATGCGGAGAAGCAAGAACACGTTCAGACACTTTAGTAGGTAATCAGCCTTCTTCTGACGTAACGTAATTAAACATTTTATTTTCCGTTAGTGACAGCTAACATGAGCTTGCTAGGTGCACTACAAAGTGATTGTCGGCCTCTTAAAACAACAGAGACGTCAACCCCTCAGCTAGACACTCGTTTTATCGCCATAGATGGGCCTATGTATGTGTGTGTGGATGTTTTGATACAAACCAATCATAATGTCAACAGTGATGAACGTTGTTACGAACATACATTAGCTGAACGTCCTCATATGAACCTGTCCTTATACTTTCAGTAAATCAGGACGCCAGGAATTGCGACAACGCATCGCAGCAACCACCGGGCGAGGCCGCTTGTAAGAAACCCCCTCCACCAGTCAGCGATCTGTGACATGAACGCCTAAACGACGCACTGATACAGGCCATTGTATGGCAGGGTTCGGAATCTTTCCACATGTGACCAGCAGCCAGGGAAGATCATAACATGGGTATGTCTGACCGCCGTCAACCAATCAGCTAGACACAGCCTCCGGCGTCAGGAATAAGGTGGCCACTGTCCATAGTACATAATTAATTAAACTGGCGTGGAAACATAGTTGTAACATAATTGAATATTAGTTAACAGTGCTCACCCGAACGTATAATAATTCAATATAATGCCCAATGTAAGTGTCTTGTTATTATACATGTTTCACAGACTGAAATAAACCCCCTCAGTTACAATAGAAGCTCTACCATTACACTTATCATTTCAGCTACAGCCCTAGCCCCTTCTTGTGTGCACATGACCATTAGCCATATTTATAACAACCTGTTTTAGTTTATCCTAATTTTCATAAGACAATCCATTGCATATAAATTAACTAAATTTAACTCTAATTAAATCTAATTGTAGTAAAAATTGGCTGGATGAAGTATAAAGACGTTTCAAAGCTTTGTTTGCATGTGCGGTGTTCTAACACCAAATTATATCCACGTCGTTTATGATATAGTCTATTCGTGCGGTAGCTTCTCACTTTTATAACACAACATTTGAAAAATCACTCTATGTATGCAGGGATAGTTTGTTTCCTAGATACATCACGTGTCACAAGCGTTTTACCCTTCTGTTAACCTAAAAGTGTCCCTCTTTTGGTTAAATGGCAATTTTCTCTTACATTTAATCAAAATCATAATATTTTATTTATTTATAACATGATTAAACACATAGGGAAAAAACGTGTGTTGCTAATACCTCGTAATAAATGGTTATAATGCAAAATATCATTAAACCGAGTGCTCACGAAAACGGCGGGTTGTCCCTTTGAGGTATTTATTTTTCTTAACTTGACTCAGCTTTGTTTGCATGAAGCGGAGGAATAGTCTGGAAATACAACTTAAGCAGGGCTTGAGATTCATGAATGGAGAACGGGTGTATTAAGAGAAAATCAGTCCAATGATGGAACGCGGAGTGCGCACCTTGGCAACTCTCTCTTCACTCACCTCACCCCCCCCGCCACATTTACACTCTATGTTCCCTCTACGTTTGAGTTATAGACTGTTCACAGTTATTTCAGCACTTTGGAAACCAACCATGGAAATATGCCCCTGACCATACCTGCATGTAGTTTCACGGGCACATTGACTGGTATGTGGCCAATAAAGTTGGTAACGACTAAGAAAAAAATAGTCCCATGCCTAAGTGTTGAATTATAATAGTTATATAATCGTTTGTGAATATATTAATTATTTATTTTTTGCTTTCTGTTTTTATTCATTATTATGAGTGTAAGAATGATAAAATTTGTGAAATACGTACTTTTATAATAATTTGACAGTTTCACTTGGCCGACACATGAGTAAAGCGATGAGGCCTACAGCAATGTTAATTTTACAAACGGCGTTAAGAGTGAGTGAGTGAAGAGATTTGGACAGCTCTCAACATCGAGGTCTTGAGAGCCGATGAGGGTGATTGAGGTGAGTACGGAACAGCGCCGGAATGAAAGGGTGGGGGAAATGGGAAAACCCCGAGAAAACCCACCGACCAACGGCACCGTCCGGCATGTTTCTCACGCGCTAAAATCCGGGAGTAACCCGGCCGGGGATTGAAGATAGCGTAAGAATCCTATTAAATAATAGGACGAGCTCTGTCTGTCTATCCGTCCCTCTTTAATACTTCTAAGTCCCGTGAAACTCAATAAAAGTTGATCAAATTTTGCAGAGCGAATTCTCAGGGTCAAATACAGGTCAAGTTTGAATTTCAGAAAGATCAGAATACGCAATCATGACTTTTGACACAAAAAAAATCATTTTTTAGTTACTTTTCCCTATGAAAGTTTTGTATTAATGCATAGAGATATGAAGGTAATGGAATATAATTTTTGTTTACTCTAAATGTCTCGCTTCAATGTTGAGTTAAATAAGAGGGGCCACAGTGGTCAAGCGGCTAGAGCGAATCCAAGTAGTGCCGCAGTGACCTAGTGGATAGAACTATATCAAGTGGGGCCGCAGTGGCTCAGTGGATAGATATATATAAAATGGAGCCGTAGTGTCCCAGTTGATAGATATTTATCAAATGGCGCTGAATTGGCTAAGTGGCTTGAGCGATTCCAAGGGGGGCCGCAGTGGCCCAGTGGATAGAGAAATATCAATTTTTTTTTTTCAGTCTTTGTATGATAAACATTTGTAACATCTTAATTATTCTAGGCACGTGACCATACTGAAAACACGGTCACGGGTTACCCCTAGTACACAAAGGGCATACAGGTAGATCTTCAGCAGGGCTTTCAAAAGTACCAAGTTAACCGCGAACAGCCTTTAGGGATGTGCGCTCCTGAGAGAGAACGAGAAAGGAAACTTGCGACGCTCGCGAGAGGACGGAAGTGAAAGATGCCGGCGACGCGGGAGAAAGAAAGTATTAATGTTCCGCAGGCGAGGAGGTGTGGCGCAGTGGCTCTCGTACTTCAGTTCAGCGCGGAACCCCGCCCACGAGGAATGGCGCGCGGAAACGCAGCAAAGACTCCGCCGTCGAAACGCCTCTTTTCATCCGGCTGGGATCTCGGCGAGTGCGGCATGTATGAAGGGGGGGGGGGGGGAAGGGCGAGGGGAAAATGACAGCCGTTTAACTAGATTCTGTTCCGCTCCGCAACAGAATGAACCTTTAGGAGGTTGGGGAGAAAACTGCTCCGCAAAATATCAATAACTCGCCGCCCTTACGACCGCATTCGTCCCATATTTTCTCCTCCCTTCCATGGAAGGCAATTGCGCTTGCCAGTGTTTTAGAAAATAAAACGGCTCTCTTGTTTATTCTAAAGTACCGCGTACTGAGTTCAGAGTCGGGATTTATCACTTCGTGCGAAAAACGAACATTGCGGAAGTTTTCCCCTTCTAAAGATCTTAATCCGTTCGATCAGAAGTCACTTAAGTGTTGCAGTCAGGATATTTTTTTTGTTTGGTTTTCGCATTATTTGTGTTGAACATTTTTTCTTGCAGCCAGTGAAGAACAAGCTGCGTGCTCGATGATGCCAGTGTTAACCAATCACTCGTAGAGGTGAAGGAAATTCAACAGTTCAGATTAGCCACATGGAACACACTCAAGGGTTAGTGCCGTGGCGTGTACAGACCCGGTCATAAACATAATTTATGTGCACCATGCTACAATCGTGGACACAGTGACTGCACGGGTTGAAGCTTTCGCATCTTTGTGTAGACCTCTCTGTAGCGAGTGGAATGCGCCATAACTACACCCTTAACTTAAAGCTAAATATTCCAGCCACGCATATCCATTAATTTCCTTGGATTCTTAATTCGAAGCTTGTGGTATGGAGATCGCTAGATACATTATGCATTTTGGACTACTTTTACATTGTATGCAGTTGGTGGGATTTTGATCACTATTTGTCGCCCTGCTTCAAATCTAATTCTCTGACAATTTCGCATCTTACCTACAAACGAAACACTATATTTGTCACTGTTTCGATCAATTTATTCGTGCAATCCAGTGAAACTTGGAAATTTTTATAAACATCAACATGTTAAGGGTATGCCACGTCTTACGACAATGTACATTAAGCAAAGAAAAATAAACTAAAGTTTATTTGATATTCACACACACACACACACACACACATATATATATATATATATATATATATATATATATATATATATATATATATATATATATATATATATATATATATATATATATATAAATAAATAATAAGCCGTCAGGTCAATGAACTTACTTTCCTACGCTTCTCAAAAAATTTTCTTTTTTAACTAATGTATTTGTTCCACATAAACAATGTTTGGTGTGACAGGTCTATTAAAAAACTTACATTCGTCAAGTGTGGAATGATATTGTGTACACACAAAGTGTATTTTCATCCCACACTTCCTCTTGGGTTGCGAGAAATCAAGCAATTTCGAAATCCCGGTGATAATTTTTTTTTTTGGGATGTGCATACCAACGTTAACATTACTGGGGGTGCGTATGTAGGTGAGCCAGTTAAAATCTATAGTAAGGTCTAATCTTATTAAATCAGCTCATCCAAAAAAATAGTACATTAGGTGTAATAGCATAACATTGTTAATAAGCTCGTTACAGCGAGTGCTCTTTCGAGCTTACATTTACATTCTTAACACTAATCATCCGGACTAAAACTAATTAATTGTAACTTATTCTATCTATAGTTAACAGGGAAAACACAATGGGAAAAAATTTGTTGTACATTAAACAGGTGATCAGCAATAAAAATACAATGATTTCCATCTTTACAATAGGGGGGGCTTAATATCTAAAATATATTTACATATTTATATATGAGTGAAATTTAACTAAGTAATTTAAAGACTATGTACATGCGTGGAAAACAATAGAGTATATACGTGCATATACGATATGTACAATGAAAAATGAAAAATACATTTACACAGAATTATTTACAAAATGTACATATTAACAAGGATGAAAGGATGAGGAATATCTGAATATTTACAAAGATACTAAATAGTAAGAAAGAATTTGACGTCAGGAATTACGTTAGTGAAAATTACATGTAAGAAAATAAATACATATATATATATATATATATATATATATATATATACACACACACTATCTAACAAAAAGTAATTGGGCACCGTGAAGATAGGTAATTTAGTACGTCAGTTGACATGTGTTTCAAGGCCTTCGGCGTAGGACCGCTGGTGTTTGTCCATGGTAGCATGTACACAGAGGCCTATTGTAACATTCTGGATAATGAAATGCTCCCAACATTGTGGCGTGGACCCGTGTTACTTCCAGGATGACATTTTCAGGTGCCATGTTTCAAGGGCTACTATGCAGTGATACGCCGGCAACAATGTTCGCCGTTTGGACCGGCCCGCCCAGAGACCCGACCTCAACCATATAGAACATCTTTGGGGCGAATTGGATCGCCGGGTGAGGGCTCGTCAGGCGCGGCCAAAATCCATTGCTCAACTCATGGAATGGTTGCAAGAGGAATGGCGACAAATCCACGTGGATGTCCTGCAAACACTCGTAGAGAGCATGCCAGACAGGGTGGCTGCTGTTATAGCTGCAAGAGGTGGCTCTACGAGATTCTAACTGGGTGACAACCACCGAGAAAACATTGTTGACATGTGCCTAATTACTTTTTGGTAAACAGTGTATATATGTATACGAATTACGTGTGTGTGTGTGTGTATATATATATATATATATATATATATATATATATATATATATATATATATATATATATATATATATATAATAGTTAGGAGGAGAGGTCATTTTAAAACGTTAATTTCGGAAAAGTCTCACCTAAACACGAAACTGCAATAAAATGTGTTCACTGGTACTGAAACATTTCATAACGCTGGAAATTACCGGCAAAGTATGTTCGCCTCTTTATGTGTGGTGGAAGACACACTAGAAGAGGTCGATGGCAAGGAAGCTAGCGGAATAAGCCGACACACTCACCTAGACGCTTCAGTCATCCATCGTTAGCGGGGTGGGGAGCGGATGATTGGAATTTATCGATTTCAACGGCAAGGGAGAACCCCGAGGAAATGAACCAGCCACCAGCTGCTTTCGCCTTGTTTCCTAAATTCGACAATCCGACGAGAACCATCCTGTTAGAAGTCATTCACTGAGTAAGACTAAAAGTTTTCTGCGTGTGACGAATTTATCAAGGCTGTCTTGAAACTGTTTCTCTCTTGATCGACCCATAGTCTAACAGCAGATAAGCTCAATTATTGGTGCAGATTAATAAAGTGTAGCACATCTGGGTAAAGATTTTAGACTTTTTTTTTTTTTTCGTATTATTGTTTTTCTGATACGCCATATTTTCGACAGTAGCCCTTGCGCTGGAACTTCAAACAAGTGTTTTCAGCACCGCTAAGCCTAGAAATACTACATTACATAGACTCCTCAAACATAGTCCATTCAATGACGAACGTTATAATATTTCATTAAAACATAACAATCCAACATGAAATCTAAAATCACAGTTTTAAAAGACTTTAAAATGAGTCTACCATTTTTCTTTCTCTCCATTTTTAGGCTGCTATGTCAGTCATTTTTTTTTTGTTTGAGTGAATGCATAATATTAATGATTGGGATTCCAAAGCAGAATTAAGGCCATTCAGTTAGTCACTTTAACCAGTTTATTCGAAACAATTATTTTATGTGACTGAAAACAATTTTATGTTATTCAGAATAAAATAGGGTCAAACAGAATAGTTCCAAAGATGAATTCATGTTATACGAGCGCCTTGATACATTGACTGCTGGTGCACAAGATCAACTGATAGAAGGAATGCAAACTGCATGATGGATTTCCCTCACAATCCGGAGTTTACAGGGATGGTCGTACCATCGCCAAAGTTCAAAAACTGTAACGCATCTGCCAAAGCGCCCCAGCACGAGCAGCAACATGGCCATGGATAAGCCTCACCAAGGTATCGTTAATGTCCGACCGGAGGATCGCTAGTACAACACACAAAATATTGATCTACAAGATAGGGGCATACAAGAGAAATAAAAGTAACTTACCATTTGCTGTAAAGTAGGACAATTAGTCCATAATTAAATGATGAGGAAAGGAGGCGGTATGGAAAACCAATATACGCCATTATAAGTCTCGAGAAACAAGGAAGAGAAACGGTACGTTCTGAAAGTAACAGTGACTGTACAGATATCAAGTCACTTGACGCAACACCAGAAACAACAAAAGTAGTCTGAGATTTACAACAATTATGATTAATATGAAAAGCCTGAATGGAAAATCACAGCAAATCATGGTAACATTTCCCACAACAATATTATACACAATTACATTGGTTTCAAGTAAATTTATTTTGAAGTAATTTTCAACCGATCAGATCACACTCCGAGCTGATATTACTATCGAAATTACAAGTTGACGCTATTATACAAATAATAATGGTTAAATATACAGAATTACCTAAAGGTGACCATGACTTAATTAAGCGTGATCGTAAATGACGACACAAAAATTAATGGACTAGCAGGTTCTGAAAAAACGGCATTCCCATAAAAATAATTCATTCTGAGAAAGAGAAAAATATAACAAAGAAACGTGATGAAACGACTACGTGGACTTTCGTTTAGGTTTTGTTTCCGACAACCGCCATGTTTTTCCAAAAGTAGTATTTCCCCCCATCGTGCAGATGTACAGATTTACTTAAAAATTTATGTAGTACTTCGTGATTACGTCAAACTCATACTGCAGTTAAACACGGCTAGAGGGAGTACAGAATAAGACACGTGATTTTGCTCGTTGCAGTGCCAGAAAATACGCTCAGTGTTGGGTCTCGAAAATAGGTTACACAGTACAGTCGGCCAAGCACTCTTCTACACAATATTCTCTTCCCGGTCTGGTATTGTGTTCGCATTGCCGTGAACTTGTTTGTCGAGCACGAGTGCCTGGAGATTGCGGGGTAAACTCCTGCGTGTCCCCGAAACAAAACCAGATTCGTTTCGCGCGTTTACCTCGAGGCACGAGCGCCGCGTGCAGTCCTCGCCATGGAAATGCATTTGGATCTCCAGGGTGCGGGGAAACTGCCGGGTCGCTGTTCTTATTGGTCCATTCAGGCGCGCCCGTTGGATGAGATGGGGATGTGGGTGGTACAGGTGAGGGAGACCTCTTTATCTCTCTTCCTTCCCTCCCCTCCCCCCCTAATTCATCGCCCCTCTTCGTCCTGCCGGAACTCTTTTTCTCTTGCCCTGGCGCGTTGAATGGTCTCCGGTACGTAACGCGATCATGCGAGCATTTACGCTCTAACCTGTCGGCTCATGGAATTAGTCAGATCGATGGGTTGGGCGCGCTAAAAAGAGCTGTTCTAAATGCCAAAGTAGGGCAGGCATAATGCGTGTTATTCAATTACGTCGACGTAATCCGGGACGCCATGCTGAAAAGTGGACTGGTAGAAGGGAAGAGGGGTGCGCGCAATACAGCAAGGTGCGATTGACTAGGCGTTTTTCAAAGGCACGTGGCGTTTGGAAAGTGGGTTTGGTGTGTACAGGGGGGGAAACAGATTTGGTTGTTCGTCATTTTGGAACGGCGTGATCTGAGAATTCCATTGCACCAGCTACACAAATAAAACGAAAATAATCCCGTTTCGAATATTGAAAAAAAATTTAGAGGATAAGCGAAAATGTATACGGGATTCTATTCCATCAGTCCGTGAATTCCGCAATTTCTCTGTAAGAAAAAAGTAGCCCGAGTAAGGGTATGCAAAAGTGGTATCTGTTCTACATGTATTGCTTCCTCTCAAACTACATTTACAAGTGATTGAAGTGAAATATATTTTATTCGTGTTATTCTGTGATAACACTTTGGTATGCTGTAGTTATTTTCTTATTGCTGACCAAAATGTGTTTATATCATTTTTCAATATTTATTTAAAGTTATCATCCGTAATAATATCGTATCATGAGCTTCATTGCAGAACACAAATATCATTAGGGAAACGCTTAAAGATGTGAAAGTACTAAGTCTGTCTGATTAAGTTCTGTGGCCATACAGGACAGAGTTAACTTCTGAAACGCGGTGTTCATATTTTTTAAAAAATTGTATTGTATTCCGCTGCGATTTTAGTCACCTGTTTGGAAACCGAGGAAAGTTGCGATTCTTCACAGATTTTTTAAATAATCATCCAGATTTCTTTTAGACTAAATTGGTCAAATTATTTTGAATATGTTACTTAAATGAAAGAAATTTCCGTTACGTACTTTGTCCGAAGGAAAACATAAGGAGTCACTAACTTCATAAAAACCACAATTTAAATTTTTTAAGTTTTTTATTGCGCTTTTGTACTGTCTATTTCAGAACTCACGAATTTTTTTTTACCGATTCAATACATTCTAATGTTAACTGTTAGAAAGTATGGAACGCAAGGAAAATGGGAAGGATTATCTTAGATATGTTGGCGCTATCATAAGTCGCGAATCACGTCAAATTCTGCTGGCTACTTTAGAAATTGGGTCAAAATTAAAAAAAAAAATAATAATTTTCTTTGTAGTACTAACTAGATATATATCTAACTAAAATTTGAGCGCGAGGAAATAAAACAGTAACAATGCAGGAAGTTCCGCATCACGACCATGACACATTGACAGCTTGATATAAACACGGTGTGTATAAATAAGCTCACAGAAACACAAAGCTATATCACCTAAATAGTCAGATTATCTACCCTACATTAAAAACCGGAGGTAAACTGAAATGATTTTACGCAAGTTGGTGCCCTAATCAGAACGGTGTAGGCACAGAGATTTTCGCTCAAGTCAGTCTACGACCAGACTAATATACACTTGAAATTATTCTCAGTGTGCAGAACTAGAGGCCTATAAGCAGTAGCAGTCTCTCCTACAATAGCAAAGCAGAAAACCTAAAAGTAGATAGGTTTGGCCGATTCGGGGCCAAGGAATTGGGGAATCAGAGCCGTGGATCTGTCCGTGCTCTCATAACGAATCCCCAGAGGCCACGTTAGAAGCCAGGAACATTTACCTTGACATTTGACCTTGACCCGGTGAAATTTAACCCCCAAAATAAAAAAAAATCTCCCTAACATGAAAATAAATCCAAAATTTAAAAATATATATAAATAAGTGATTATTCAAATTAAAAATAATTACCAATGAAATTATAAATAATTAATTTAAATGTATAGTCCCCAGCGGCCATTTTCACCTTAAAATTCCCCTTTTTTCGCTAAAAGACTTTTAAAAATCCCAAAAAATTTAAAAAAATTTATGTAAACATTTATTCAAAATAAAAATTAAATTTCCGTAGGTCACCTCTCACTCATACCCATTCCTTTATCTTGGCAGATGCAACAAGTGGCCATCTTGGTAGGCGACCACCATCATAGTAGTTGCGACCGGAAGCCATCTTGCTAGGCTGTTTCTCATATGCTGTTCTGGCGCGTCCTACTAAGGACTGGCACCAAGCAATAAAAATATTCTATTTGCAGTACAGGCGACTCCGCCTGTGCAATATTAGCCTGTTAAGACTAGGTGGCGTGCTCATAACAAAGACCAGTTTATCCTTAGTTATCTTTATATAAAACACAATAACTCACAAGATCACAACACTTTATAATCATTACGTTATATTAAACGGGATAGTATTTATGTTTGCAGCTATTCATTTATGCAAAAGCTACTTTGTTAAATATCAAGGTAATATATCTCTGACGTAAACCTTTGGAACGAGTTCACCTTAATCCTTGTTGCCGAAGGATGCGTCTCCTCGACGTATCCGCAGCGGTGGTCCCCGGTACACGCCTCTTGTGACCCTTCTTAACAGGTCGGCCACTGGCTGACGTCCTAACGGCATCTCGCTGGCGTCTGGCCCCGCGACGAACCTCGCACTGGCCTATATCGGCGCATTGTTTATCGCCATACTGTTTACTGTCTACCGTCTGTCGCAGTCCCTGACGTCCTGGCACTGAGTGGGGTGTTAGGTTCACGTGAGTGTCAAGTAAGGGCTTGCTCACACCACAACAATGGGTTAGACTGCCATGTTTTTTTTTTTTTTTCGATTGTCATAGGTTTTAGAGTTTCTCTCTCAAATTCACTCGACTGCCATATTGGGTTTCGCATGTTTTCAACACCTAGGTGGTGCTAGTATATTAATACACCCACCATGTTCCAGCCATAATCGTTTCCTTTTTTTTTTAAGTGTATGTTATGCTGTCGGTATCCTGTATATTGGTTTATATTTTCAACACTTAGAATTAATTACTCGATTATCTCACCTGCTATCGGCCTGTACCGAATGGTGACATTGATCATTCCTGATAAATATGTAAACTGTCATTTTAAATTTTTTTATTCAAAAATGCGTGTATTTTAATATAAAATAATTTTTATTTGAAGTGGAGGGTTTCTTTAAAAAATAAATAAAACACAGCAAATTTTTATTTACACTAAATGTTTTGTACACATAATAAAATATACAGGTTTATTAATCTTCTTGGGTCTTCACCATTCGATGTCCGCCTCGGCGACCCAGAAATTGAAGCGGGCAGAGAAAACCCACCACTTGACGTACGCCCTTCCTTTGCATCATTTTAGCACCTTCTCGAACCTTGAAAATGACGATCCTCGAAGACGAATAAACAGGAACTGTTACAGTGTGTGAACAGTTATATTCTCAACTGCACTCACGACAGTATTTTGAAAGCCTTGTCTCGGCAATTGTGCGATACAATCCGGTCGTGAAGTATCAGGCAGAATGCGTACCTGTTGCAAGGAGGTTAGCGTTGAAGAGAGTTATGTTTGGTTGACTTATACGTAAAGACTAGCAGCTCGCCATCGCTTCGCTCAGGTTTTATGGAGTTATTGAAATACATACATATGTAAGTGACTACCTCCCACTACCCGTGACTACCCATGACAACCTGCCCCTACCCCTGACTACCTGCGACAACTTGCGACAACCTGTGACTACCTCCGACTACCCGTGTCTACCCGTGACTACCTGCGATTACCTGAGACTACTTACAACTACCTGCGACTACCTGCGACAACTTGCGACTACCCGTGAGTACATGCGACTACTTGTGTCTGCCCGCGACAACCTGCGACTACTTGCGACTTGCTGCGACTACCCGTGTCTACCCGTGACTACCTGCGATTACCTGAGACTACTTACAACTACCTGCGACTACCTGCGACAACTTGCGACTACTTGTGTCTGCCCGCGACAACCTGCGACTACTTGCGACTAGCTGCGACTAATTTCGACTACCTGTGACTACTTGTGACAACTTACGACAACCTGCGACTACTTGCGACTACCTGCAAAAAATTGCGACCATTCTTGTAACATTGTATCAATTTATCTTTAATGGTTTTGGTAGAGCATGCTTAGAAAGCATCCAAGTATCTAACTTTTCTCCGACTTGGTTTACAAATTTTAAAATTTTTCAATACATTAAAAAAAATTAAACTTAGCCTATGTCCATCTGGAAGAATGTAGCTTCCTAAAGGTGAAATAATGGTAAGAATCAGCCCTGTTGTTTCCAAGACTAGCCGTTACATATAAACAAATAAACTAACAAACTCACATTACTTCTGTGTTATATCAATATATATCTGGTCTCCTCGGTATAACAGCTAAAGCTGGTAGCGGACTTATAGTTTTTTTTTTTTCGTAAGTGTCATAATAAATTAAAACCGAAATTTACGAGTTTGGCTGAAATAAATCAACAAGATATCATTTTTTGGATAACATTTCGAGTACATGAAGGTGTTGTTTATCATAAAGATGTAATTAGTATATATTCGTCTCATATTTTGTTTTCTCGTAAGAACTACTGTTCTCAGCGTAATATCAACAAAGAATGGGAGTTACACCACTATTGCACAAAGAAATGCAACTGATAAGAGAATTCCGTAGATATATAGCGGCCATATATGATACACAAACATAAGATAAACTGGTATCTCAAGGTCACGGACTGTTATCTTACAAGGCTAAAGATTTTTAACTCGACAAGACACAGTAATATTAGTGTGGTTATTCTTGTCGCTGATGTTGAGGTTAAGTCACAATAAAATTAAAACCACTGAACCGATTTTGATCAAACACAATTGATTGACATTCATGCACTATACGCAAGTTCTTATTCCCATATTCTCAAAAGCAGGCTTAGGGTGATTTCTTCGTTTCGAAATTTCACCTACTCTCTGCACTGCTCGACGACTGTCACGACCATCTCGTGTGCTCCCTTCGCGACGACCAAAACGTAAATAATGCTTTGCGGTACCATGACCAGTTTAAACACTGGAAAGGCCCCTTAGGCGAAAATTCGTGCAGCACGTTGCGCGACCTGCCATTGATGTACGCACTGCTCGCCAAATTACAGTTTATTCGTATCTCATTGACCGGCCAGAGGTTTATGAGCTGCGATCACACATGGATTTTTCCAGCTTCGTAGATGTAAGACTCAAACCCTAGCATCAGCGTGATAGTATCCGGTTTTGTAAAGTCGATACCTGCGCTGCCTACACTTTTCAGAGTATTGGGATTCCCACGTAGTTCGAATTCTGTGTTAGGGGACAGCAAATCTTTGATGTACCTTGCAATGTCGTCTATTTCTTAAGAGTCTATGGGCAACTACACCTCATGGGAAACATTACCACTTTTAACAAGGTAGAGATTGCAGATTTGTTTTTACCGATGCTCCGTATTGCATTGCAGGTTTGAAAATCGACAAGGCATATGCTCCATTCCCCCTCCAGGTCGAGTGGCGTAAAATGTACTGCACGCAGCATGGAGCTATGACCCATCGAGGTAAGAGTTATTTACATGACTGACGGGTTCCTCATGGCGTACACCCATTTTTATACAATTACTCGTACCAGCCAACCAAGAAGCGAAGGCACAAATTCCCACAGTTCCCTGTGTTAGGCAGCTGCTCCATTTCGTTACTGTGCATTAGTTTGGTATATCTAAAATACTCGCGCAGTCCGGGAGAAGGCTGCAAATTCACAAAACTATTGTAATAGTCTGCGTGTTTAACATTTTTACATAAGCTACCCAGTGTTTACTGGCCCCGGCTGCCATGTCCAGATTAATTACGGCGCATTCGTGTCTCTTGGGTTTAGACGGCAAACCATATCTCATAAACACTCCGCGAAAATGAGGTATTTTAAATTTCCACGCAAAATAAAGTTTAAAATCCCTATTCGTGATTGCTCGTTTCGTTAGAGATTTCATTATCGCTTCTTCCTGCTTCGTCGCTTTTTCACACTTCTGCCTTCTACTGGGTATGTCTTAGGTAGAGCCATTGGCCATTTTTCTACCCATGGCGATAGCTTCCATGCTTGCATTGTGTCTTTGCGTCTCGGACAACTGCTTCCGTTCGTTCGATGCTATGTTGACAGCTCAGACGATACCACTCGTGGCTCCGATTAGGCCTCTCCGAGGGACCCGAGTACAGGCAAAAGCAATGGAAAAAATCCGCAGGTAGACTTTTAGTTTCATTTGCACCTTCCGCTTGCTCTCTTTACCTGTTCCCATTTTAACGTGTGCCATTCTCTTGCTATTATCACCCATCCCTTCTTCACTTTTGCCTAAATTCAGTTGTAAATGCCCTACGCTGCTATTTTTTCTCCGTGTATGGCATCTGATGGTTTTATATTTCATCGGCCTTCTGTGCAAGTATCTTCTCTGTCTGGTGTTTGGATTACAGATCCTTGTGCTGGGAATAGGCAATGTTGTGCTACTTGCACGCCTCGTCCAGTCGTTTAGCTAGCTTGGTTCCCGGCCAACAGAACCTGAATCGTGGAATGTGCAGCTCGAGCGGTAGATTGTTGATCAGCATACCGATGGCCTCATTTCCAGCTATGGCATTATCTTTTCATGTCATCGCGGTGAACTGAACGAGAAAGGTGTAAATATGTCCCTTATATTCATTTTTGTTAAAGTATTATTCTAGACTTGGAACAGTACGAACATAAAATATTAATGATGCATCTGCTGTGTCGCTTCTGTGGTAATGTATTGACAGTTTTGCATAATTTACTTCGACATGAAATAACGACCTACAGAATGAAAAGTTCGAGTGTGGCTTTTAAATGCAAATTCTTCCAGAGGCAGTTTATTTGGAGGGATGCTTTAAAGAGATATTATAAGATTTGCAGCACAACCTCCACTTGCTCCACATGTTCCATATGCTCAGTGTGCTCCACATGCTCCACATACTCTACATGCTCCACACATTCCATAACCAACTTATATTAGAGAATACTTTCGCATGGGACAGCACGGGAATATTGATTGTGTGTACTTTGGCCAGACTTATTCATGCACACCCAAACAGATGCTTCACGATCATGCTAATGTGTTGGTGATGTTTTGCAAGGACAATACGAATTTGCGGCACATTTACGACAACCATGCCAATAAGGACGTACAATTATTATATTTCAAAGATATGTGTGCTTTGTGCTGGAAAGAGAAATACAGATTTTTGACCATATTTTAAGTACTGGCTTCTATATAACGGGAGAAACAGGCGCGTGTTACCTAAGTTAATCGCCGGCCATCGATAGTAAGTTACAGCGCATCGAAATTTGGGCAAAGTAGCCTCAAACCGCATCTTCACAAAGATGACGGTGAAAGTTGTCTCGTACCAGAATATGATGGAACTTGAGATTCTAGTAAAAGAATAATTCGATATGATGATGAACCCGAATGATCCGGGAATGTTACTAAACATTTATTCATCGAAAATACAACAAACGCCTGGGCAGGATTGAAAGTATATTTGTGGATCTCCAAAACCGAACCTATAAAAGAGAGCAACAGTTAACATTTTTATGTAGTACAATCTCCAACATTGGCAGCGAACTATATAGGGCGATTCAGTCTGTTCGCTCAAAGTATTTGCTCCCCAAGAGAGCCAAAACTTCCTACGACCTTAGAATTTAAGATTTTTTTAAGCCCATTATTCGCCCACGAACTATATGCGGTTGCTAGGCTCAACTACTGCCATCACAAGGTCCTGATTTGTAGAATGAACAGCCTGTTTCAAGCTGACCTCATTGAGATGATACTGTAAGCTCGGGTCAACAAGGGATACAAATACATGTTGAGAGTTATCAATGTGTATAGCAAATTCTCTTGGGCCAAACCTGTCAAGTCAAAGAATGTGCATTATTTCACCGAAGCCATGGCAGTTGTATTACGAGCATATTCACAAATCTACAAATCGACCAGGGCAAGGAATTCTACAATGCAAAATTCAAGGCCCTGATGAAGAAACTTAACATAAATCATTATTTCAAATACGGCTATCTCGAAGCTTCTATTGTCGAGAGGTTAAACAGGACTCTGAAGAAAAAATGTGGAGGCATTTCGCTGCGAATGGAAACTACAAGGGGCTGACACTACTGCCGAAACTCGTATGTGGGTATAAATCTACCATTCATTCTACAACTCGCATGAAGCCCAAAGATGTGAAAAACGATTCCCTGCTTCGAAAATTGTATGCTATTCCGAAGAGGAGGGACCCACACAAGCTTAAAGCCAAGACCAGTGACCTGGTGTGCATCTCCAAACAGAATGGCATCTTCGAGAAGTGTTCACAGCGAATTGGAGCCCCGAACTCTTTCGAGTGTGCATATATGCAACTATATTTCGAGGACCTCCTTTCTCGAGGATCTGAATAATGTTCCCATCCATGGTGATTTCTACATGGAGGAGATCCAGCCTACAGCGTTTCCATATGTGTATTTGGTCGAGAAGGTGCTGAAACGAGGTAATGGAAGGGGGATGTAAAGTGGGGGGGGGGGGGGAGATTTCTTGCCCACTTCAATTCATGGGTCGCCGAGGTGGACATCGAGTGGAAAACACTGGAGAAAATTAATAAACCTGTACATTTTATTATGTGTGCAATACATTTTGTGTAAAAAAATATGGTGTGTTTTATTTATTTTATAAAAACCCTCGGCTTTGCATAATTTTTTAAAAATAAAAATGCTCTCACTTAAGAATAAAATAGAAAATTAAATATGACAGTGTATGTACTTTGCAGGATAGGTCAATGTCACCATTTGGTGCAGGTCCATTGCAGGTGGCATATTCGAGTGATTAACATCACTTATATGTAGAAAATAAAAACAAATATGGAGGGTGCTGACAGCACCATCTTTACTTTAAAAAACATATACAAATATGGCTGCCTCCTGGTGGGTGAATTAACACACTAGCAACACCTAGGTGATGAATACATATGAAATCCAATATGGCAATCAAAGGTGAGAGACTAACTCTAAACCAAATGACTAATAAAAACCAACATGACTGACTGCACCTACTCTAATGGCTGTTGCGACATCTACAAAGATATTGGTCACCTACCACAATGACGGTCGCCTACCTAGATGGTGGTCGAATGCATGTGCGAAACAGCTTACCAAGATGGCGGAATGGGTATGGGTGAAGGGTAGTCGATGTGAATAACTAGTGGTTGAAGAGGGAGTGAGGGGGCAACCTTGGGAGCAAATTTTTTTAAAATACATTTTTATGGAAGTTTTTATAATTTTTCGTTAGAATTTTTTAGGGAAAAGGGGAATTTGTAAGTAAATAAGGGAATTTATCAGGAAAAAGGGATATTGTTTGGGGAAAGGGGAAATTGTTAAGGGAAAATAGCTTCCAAATGGAATTTTTAAATAATTTTTTATATTTTTAATTATTATTAATTGTAAAATTTTTAAAATAATTTTTTTATAAATTTCGTGAGAATTTTTTTGGGAATTTTTTGGATATTTTGGGAATATTTTGGATTCTTTGGAATTTTGGGGTCAAGGTCAGAAGAATAAATTCAAAGGTCAAGGTTACTGGCTTTTAAGATGGCTGCCGGGATTACGGATGAGAGGCACGGAGAGCTCCGCAGCTCCGAATCCCCAATACTTTGGCTCCGAATCGGCCAAGCCTCTCTACTCCTAAAAAAGCTGTAAACTACTTAGGCCCAATATGGCATTAAATTACTGTTTATTTATATAAGCATTTTCCTTCTTTATTTTAAAACTGCAAGACTACGTAAGTTGTACACAATTATAATTATTTCATTATTTTATAAATTATATCCTTCTGTAGAACTCATCCATCTCTTTACCAAATAATAAACATTTCAATACATATAGTTCATAGTGTAGTTGTTTAGAATATCAAACAAAAAAAATTATTTGATAGTGATCTGTCAATTTCAGAGATGATAAAACTCACCATATTCTCTTTGTGTAAAATGAAGTATCCCGACTAACTGGCTGACTGACTGACACACTCATCGACGCACAACCCAAACTAGTAGACGCAAAGCATTAAAATTTAGGGTTGCTTTTCCTTAGGGTGCAGGCAACCTTTAAGAATGTATTTTTTTGAAATATAAGACGTAAGAGGGTGAAAAGGGTTCAAATATGTTTTCGAGGACTAAACATCTCATTAACATGATGAGATATATTTGTGCTTTTAGATTCAAAAAGTTTTACAAATACCCAATAACTAGGTTCAGGATTTTCTACATTTTAACATTTTAGCCGGAGAAAAGGAGTAAAAACTGTTTTCAAGGACACCTTTACACCTCTTTAACCCGATAAATTATCGTAGTATTTTGGCTTCTTAAAGTTGCCTAAACAAAAACTTATAAACTAACTGCCAATACTTTTCAAAATTCAACTCCAAATAGGACGAAAAGTAGAATAATGAGTTTCGATTTCGAGATCTCTTCAATAGCCCATTAACGCTATAATATACAGTTAAGTCTTCCGCTTTAAAGGGTTAGCTATATGAATTCTTGAAAACAAATTTGAGTTTTTTTCTTAACTCAAATCCCTAAGAAGCAGAAAAGTTTTCAATATGCTTTTGAAGATGTGTTACTTTTATTAAATCGTTTCCCTGCATGTAACCTACAAACTAACAAAATTAAAATGTATGAATATAAATCAAACCTCTTAATTACTGAAAAAATTATTTAACTTCCCTCTTAAGACACTGCCAAAATAAAGTACCACGAGGTGAAACATTTCTTGTAAATGGCGACCTATATAAAATACTCTGTAGTCCAATTCGCGACGATTATCCTTATACTTTACTGACATATTTGCCTAATCTCATGTATTGGTACAATTTTCCTTTAGCATATATTTATACCAACAGTTTTTTTTTATTTTCTGGGTGTTTTTAAATATTGTTCAGAATGTTTGCGTGTAAGCAAATATCGTTGAATGAAACAGTTTGTTCGGTGCATTGCATGGCTATTTGTTTTTAATTGCAGTCTTCATATAGGAAATTTAAATTGCTAAATGTAGTGAACATATGAAAGCGGTAAAGTAATGTGGTATATATACTAAGTGATTACAGAGATCGTGATTATCGAAAATATTCACTTAAACATTCTGATAATTTCGCTATATCACATGTCACCTACTACACATATATTATTTCCTAATATGAAGATGTTACTTTCGCAGGCAAAGTTAGTTTATGTGTTATGCTTACTACAGCACCAGATGCATTTATAATTTATGAAACTGTTATGGGAAAAACAAAGCTTGTTAACTTAGGTGTATTTCTGTTGTAAAAATATTTTCTTTTTCCTTGTAACTTCTGATGTTTTGAGACAAACACATTTAGTTATAAGGCCGTTTTTATTAATTCGCATTTTTATTCCGTGCATATCAGCTGTAATGCATTTTAAATAAATTTTTTGTCATATCGGGAGAGTTGAAAGTTTGGGAACTGGAAGGAAGGGTTAAGGCCAACAGTTCGTTCGCCTAACCGAAAACATCTGAAAACATTCCCGCGCTCTAAAAAACAACTCAACTTGGCTATAGAAAGGATGTGTGCGCCTCTTTCTTGTCCATTCCGACTGTTGACGGTGATCTGTTTTTTCTCTTCCCCGGGGTCTCTGCTGTTTGATCCCGCTGGATGAAAGGGAAACGCGCGGGCGGAAATGGATCCTGGAGAAGTTTGTCCAGCAGCTCGGATTTGACTGTCAACCCCGCGCGCTTTTGTAAGAACACGATCCTTCTGTGCGGACAAACAAACAAGGATATCAAGGACCTCGAGCCTTGGAGAAAATAGTGAGCACACGGAGACTGGCTTGGGCGACAAGACAGGAAAAAAACCCAAGTGATTCCACCAGGAACAGGCCATTCTAGGACACGTACCTCTGAAAAATAAAAGTTAAATGACAACAGTGAACTCAGTAATAAACTTTGTTGTACATTTGTGAATGCTAGCAACATAAATAGACTTTACATATGCATTTTATTTTCATTTATTTCCATTTCACGTTTTCTTTCCAAAAAATTGTGTATCTTTTTTAACGACTTTAATATGGAAATTCAGATGAACATTAATTAAGAGCTTAAATTATATTAATTTAGATGAATTTATAGTGGGAACTATTTTTCGGGTAATTGAACAGCGTTAGTAATAATGTTTATAATTTTTATCTCAAAAAAATAAACAAGTATTATGTTTACCATATATCTAATATTTTTAGTTTACTCACTATATGTGACCACTAGAGCTTTGCAGTTTACTGACTAGTTAAAATGTTGCTTCAAATCAGTGACATTTTTCTGGCATATAATAATACGCCTGCATCTATATAATTGAAATATCACTTCTACAATAGTAACTGAATTAATGTTATTGGCAATTGTATGAAATATGTGTCATATTTTTGGTTCGCCGAGTATCAAATTAATGTCACAATGTTACTTCATAGTTAGTAGATAAAAAAAGTAATAAACTGCAAAGGTATGTGTCCATATATTGAAAATGGCGAAAAGCCATTGACTTAAAGAGTTTGTTTCGCACCCTCTCAGCCCCTGATGTTCGCTCATGAATATCAAACTTTTGGCCATATTGCAATGAAATGAGCTACGGACATACCATGGTTTGTGAGAAGCACGGTGGCGTCATTGGAAGTGGCCAGTGACATCATAGGAAGTTGGCCTGGTAACATCATTAGAGGTGGCCCGGTGACGTCATTGGAGGTGGCCTGGTGATGTCATTGGAGGTGGCTCAGTGACGTCACTGTAGGTGGTTCGGTGACGTCACTGAAGGTGGCCCGGTGACATCATTAGAGTGGCTGGTGACATTACTGGAGGTGGCCCGGTGACGTCATTAGAGGTGGCTCGGTAATGTTTTTGGAGTTGGCCCACATGACGTCATTGTAGGTGGCCCCACAGTTTCTCTAGTCCTTGCATAAACATGCACGTGCGTTTGAGCGATTCTGCCTGTAAATATCACGCATTTGGACGTTTGCGTTCAATCTAAGTTCTTGTATCTTATGTTATGACACACCTGACGATGATAAGAGTTAGTTCGTGCACAGTATGAGGTGGTACCCAGTAAAGCAGCATTATGAAGCAGTGACAAATGAAGTGAACAAAGATCTGCCAGTGACAATTTATTGTACAGTTTGGCGGCTGGAAACTGCCCGGAAAATCGCCCTTTAAATATCTGATGATTGAACGGGATGCAAGAGGAATACTAATGGGTGTGTATGAAGGAGCAAATCGAAAACTGCTAGACGCGTCGGTGCAGGAAGAGAAAAACACAGTGCTGACGCTACCAAATAAACTCTTGTGACAGTGGGACATGTCAACGAGCTGCCAAAAAAAGCAATGCTGCCTGGTGTTCAGAGCAAAACAGGGATATGCGTGTTCTTAGAGACATTGTTAAACAGAGCCACCACACCGAGAAACGAGGACCACGCCACGTATATAAGGCATGCATGAGACTGGGGCATAAGGTCTTAACCTACTGCTGTGGCGGTCAGACTGCACCTAGCGAGAGCCCTCGATTGAGTACCATATATATGTCTACATAAAGAATACAGTGCTAAGTGTTGAGTTCGTCAAGTGTGTGAGTTGGGGTTTGGTAGCAGCTTGGTTGCAAACCTTTCACCATTGTAATCATTCAGAATTATTGTTGAGAAACTAGAATTGGCTTAGAACGTCGGATTGCCATTCATGAGACTCATGTTAAGCTATTTAAAGTGAATTAAAGTTTAAGCCTGTCATCAGCTTTATTGCATTTTTAAGTCTTTCTGTCTAGCCTTTCGAAGCTGTGCTGTGTTACGTCGCATGAAGTAATACGGTGACAGTGGGTATTGTGTTACTGCTGTGCAGTAATTGCAACTTCTCGATGAAAGAGAAAAGCGTCAATCAATAATTGCTATTGATTTCAGCAGTTTTTCAATACATATGCTGGAATACTTGACTGCACATGGTTCTCCAACGAAGGATGGTGACATTTCAGTGGGGGACTTTATTCCCAGAATACCCAGCTTTGGGTTATGGATAATAATCTCACTGTTCTTAAAACACCTGCTCATGATGAAAAAATGTGAGTGTGGTGCACTTCTTCAAGACACGTCACCGTTGGCCCCATCTTTTAAACACAACATACGTCTAAATGGGTATCTTCCACAACTTGGTGAATCAGTTGGGTGACCTGGAAATCCGTACGAGATATTTTTAGCAGCATGGTGCCAGTTGTTACACTTCCAATGCAACATGAGAGAAATTGCTCCTTTCTTTGAGGATCATATTATTTCAAAAGGATTTTGGCTTTAAAGTTGGCCTGACCTCAACCGAGTGTAGGTTGTAACATGGGGAATGCTGAAATGGAGAATATGTCGAAACCAACGACAGACTTTAACGGAACTGGAAGACAGCATTCGCCACCAGGAAACTGACGCTGTAACTTCAGATGGGTCGGTGACTACCTTTCGTATTAAGACACATATGCATGCATGCATGCATTGATGCTAATGCTGACCACTTCCTACACTTGCTGTGATGTCACTATCCTTCTCATACACTAAGGTATGTCCTTAGCATATTTCATTACGTTGCGAACAATAATCTGATATTTATGAGCAAATACCAGGGGCCAAGAGCGGGTGAAATATACCTTATAATGCGCACTTTGTTTTTGTACTTTAAACTGTTTTCCAGAAATAGTTTCACGCCAATTCTTTCCTTTTTTAAACACGATAGGACTGAATTTAATGAAAAGGATCTTACGGTAGCCGCCTGGCTGGAGGTATTTTGCACGTCTGTGGCCTAAAAGCATGGACCAAAGTATACCCGTCAATAACGCGTCTCTATAAGACTTACAGCAGTGACCATATACTCTTATGCCCTAATACTAAGGTTTAAATATACCTCAATTGTCTATGTCTTTTCAAATATTCGCCGCCAGAATGCAAATTCTTCAAAATGACCGTGAGAACACCATTATAAGTTATTTTCACTTGTAAAAATATTGGCCTCGGAGATAAATGGAGAAATTGAAAATTGTGAACACACGTGCAACCTATCTTAAATACTCTTACTAAGCAGATATTACTCAATCACGTTAAATTGTTATGAAATACGACGTTATCTGCCGAAGCTCCACACACCGTTTGGTGGTATCTGTAAGCGATTACAATAAGCTTTACCTGTGGACATTTATTAAATAACAACACCTACATAATACCACATGGCTCTTTACTTAGGGTGTGTGTTGACCACTAATACTTTCAATGTGTAGCTAAGGCACTGCATTTCTTATCCTTATTGACGTATTTGTTAGACGTTATGAAGGGCTCAGAAAGAGATGTTGGCAGACAATTGCGACGACGATGATAAATGACAGTAATTTGGTCAAGATTGCCAGAATTTCGAGTAGTATAATTAACTTTTAGGAACGTCAATTTCGCTTACACGACAAATATTGTCTTAGTAACAAAAGTACAGCAAATGAACAAACGTCTTTCTCTTACATCAGAAAGATCATCGTAGAGGGTTGTTAAATGTCAATATTTTTTCCCTCTTAGCTTAACGTCTTATTGACAGCGAGGTCATCAAACACGGGACCAGCAGCTCGAGAAATCAGGAATGGGGGAGGAATAAGCCATGGACACTAACTAACTCTATCGGTTTCCATAGAGTAATTTCGGAATACCATGGGAAATCGAAACCAGGATAGCTAGGACAAAGGAAAATACTTGTTTCCTCCGGTATATGAGTCCACCCCCCCCCCCCCCCCCCCCACATATCCGACATCCACGGTTTTACAGAGTTTCGTGTAAGTGATGACAGAGAGAGACCTGTCTGAACTCGTGAGTTAGGGAATTGATTTTTAAACATCTGAAATGAATACTCGCGTTTGATGAGACGGATGATTAGACACTGACCAAAGGTTTCCCGAATCGTTTAATAATTTTTGCATGAAAAATCAGGACATGATCTATGTAAGTGTTTCATATCGTGTTACTGCGAAAATAAATTTTATAAAAGACGAAAATTCCTTACTGCAGTGGACTCTTAACGGCGCGTGGTGTCATAAGGTGCCAAGACGTCTAGTGTTGCCATCACAGAAAGCTTTAAAAAAAACAATAAATTCTAATTTTAGAAATGCACTTAGTGTGAAATATTGTGCGGTAAGTACATGCGGTGCAAAACACAAGCAGTGGGTTTCCTTCTATATTCTCCGTATCACAAACGCCCCGCTCAGACGGGCGCTCGGCCCAGGTTATGTCAAGGGGAGTGGGTCAAGAATAGTTTTTGCAGGCCAGCCTTTCTTCGCTCTGTACATAAAGTGAAGTTTTAGCAGACTGCGCGCTGCTAATAATTTTCTAGAAATCTACGTAATTCATTACGTGATTCGTTTATATCGTAGTTTTAATCAACACTTCATCAAAACTACGATTGCGTGCAAACACATTTACCATTCACCTGTTAGTTTAAAACAAATTCAGAAAGAAAATCTGTTCCTGAGATTCGTTACCATACTGCACGAACATATATGGCGAATGACCTGAATCTTCTCAGAATCGAAATAATTTACTAACTATCGAATAATAAAAGTAGGTATGTTACTTCGTTTTAAGTATATTTTTACGCTGGCTGCTGCGAAATTCTGCTACGTTTGTTTTCGAAGAAAAGACAACAGCTGGTATATGCCTTTCACAATAAAGTGAGCACTTTTGAAGCCCTAGTTGTTTCTTTCAACCAATTTATATCCTCCCCCCACTTATTAATGTAAACTCTGCCATGTGATTAATATACACAATGTACACATTCATCATACCCAAAACCAGAAGTCCGAGGCCACAATAAAATATATTTATTTGTTATTATGTATCATGAAACAGCTTCAAAAAGTGCTCACTTTACCGTGGACGGTCTATAATGCTCTTACGTCATTGGACATGTGCAAGTACAAATGCTAGAATCGGAAATTTCATGGTTTCTACATGTGAAATTCGGTATCCTCATATCGATTCTATTGTCGACGATCCAGTGCGTTAAGTCGTGCTGCTATTTGCACAAGTTTGATTAAGGACTAAGAGAACTAATTTCGTGCAATGTAAGTGTGATTTATATAATTGCTTAAATTTTAAGTAATAATACTTTTTATGTGCAAATATTATAAATGCTTACCTGTTGATCGCTGCAGAGGGACAAGTTTTAAGTGATAATTTCTACTACGCAATGCACACTATATCTTCTGCACGATGGCGGCTGGTATTACTCTGCCTGTACACGCACATTATGTAATGTAGTGGATGTGATAATGTTTACTAATGCATGCGCCAAAAACATTCAGCTTTCACAAATAGGCTCCCTTTGCATAAAAAATTGATTTTTTTTTTTTTCACTTCTAAATTTTAAATGAAAGGAATTATTTTAATATTTTATTAAATACTTGTAACAAATTTTTGCGTATTTTGTAAAGGTTTCCTCTTATATGTTTATCAGCATATGATAACACTTAAACCCGTCACTCCGCGTCCGCCATTTTGAATATATCGTATAAATTCACTAATCTTTGCCCCGACAAAATATATTTTGAAGCTGCTAACATGTTCACATTCGTACGCACACGGAGTATTTTGGAATTAAAGAGCTTTTGGTAGATAATGTTTTCCTTAGTAACTTTATATTTATTATTTTCATTTAATATATATATATCCATAATTAGCATTACAACGTTCGACTTAAAAATTATAAATTGTCTTCAGAACTATTTACCACCACAATCAGACTACATGATAGCTGGCACATATAAAGGATAAAAGTGGAGGAGTTTCTTGCTAACATCAATCTCTGGAAAAAAAATTACTGTTTAACCATGACCTACAGATCGTAGGATCGGCGACTCAAATCCTTCTGTTTCTTGGTAACTGCCATACGTGACGTCGTCTCTCGAGGCCATGCGGCCCGAAAATTAGCCTGTTTCCTGAAAGCATTAGTTATCTCTGCCCGTGGTTCCAAATTGACGTCAGAGATATAAGCGCAATGACTCATCCTCGGTGCTCTTAATTTATGAGCCAAGCCGCTGGTTGCGTTCGACCCGTATCCGATTTGAGCTGTTTTCCTAACCAACACGATTTTTGGAACCCTCGGATGTGAAATAAAACACACCGGATGTTTTATAGCTACAACACGTGCTATGTACGTATCAGTGGATATAACTGGATTGCATTCACAATAATTTATAAAAGTATGTCTGAAGCTGAAGGTAAATAACAAACCAATGTTATACGTCATAGAGAACTAAGAATGGTTCACATTTAAACGATGCATCGACATTTATTTACGATTATTATGGGGGAAATATCTTTAGGGGAAACATACCGTTGATGTAGTTGGCCAGGTTTGAACTCAAGACTTCCTGTATGAAAATTAGATATGATTCTGTTTGAACAGTGTATATGATAAACTATTAAAAAAATAACTGTTTCTTATAATACCGTATTCGTATGAAAATCGTAGCTGCCCCAAAATCGATAAAAATTAAACTTTAACGTAAAAGAAAACATTATCCTCTTTATTATGAAACGCAAAAGTGTGTAGCTTTTGCTGCTCATGTAAGTATTTTACATTACAGACTAATAGTTGTAGTAGAATGACTTGTTATGTCTAAATATTTTGTTTGCTTTCGAAATGTTGTCTTTTGAAAACGTAATATTTATTTTGATTTAACTTTATTTTTCTTGCGTCAACTAGATATCAAATGAAATATTTACTTGTTGATTGATGTATTTCCAATATTGTTACATTACTTTAGTTTGAAATGAGGGTTAATTCCAGCATATATACTGAGACAAACGTATGTAAAACTCTGCCGATTTTAAAGCTGATTTTATAAACTGAAGTGAAATTTATCTATACGTTTCGGTAATACACATTTTTCTCCTTGCTTAGAAAAGCAACTTTTCTTCTGAGAGACATTGACGCCAAAATGACGTGACGTTTCAGTGATTGTTGTAATTGAGAAGAAAGGCCTAAGCCTGGGAATGCTTGGGGGTTGTTATTCCCAACCATGGTAGAAATCGGACGTGCCTAACTGCAGAGCCCGGGTCGACGCCGATAAAGTCATACTGGGGTATGGATCCCGAACTTGGATTCCCGAACAAGGGATGGGCCTTGGTATCAACATTTTCACTCCACGGGGATGTTTCCCGTGATTTTGAGAGCCGGAAACGTCGACTGTTCTCCGTCATCGAGTCGCCTCCATGTAAGCTCTTTCCAAGTTAATGAACTAGCTTCTCCGATATATCACTGGTCATCGGATGCAGCATGCGTAAAAATCTAACTTTACAATTTAGTTGAACAATCATTGAAGTGCCCTCTTGAACATGAATTGATTTCATAAATTAAGCGAATTGATTTTATTACAAAAAAAAAAAAAGCAATTTTCCTTTTTCGAGCGTTACCAGAAGCCTTAACGTTAAATCGTTTGAAGAGTCTGTTTGTTATCAATCATAAAGCTAGCTGAAAAACTTTGAAGAATTAAGTGTTTTGAACATTTTCTGCGTCAGTATTCTTTCAGGACCAATATTTTCTCAGCAATTACGTTTTCGTAAGTTGGGGATACAGAGGTAAATTAATTGACATAGGTAACGATTTCTTGAGAAACAAAAATGGCTCATAACAATCTGATAGCAGAGTTTTCAAACTGTTCATTAAGTGTTAAAATGTTGTATAATTTCTTTGATTTTTTTCTGGCATTAAAACTCAGTTGCTAATTCCATGATCCCTCTGTTGTACTTTTATGTAGAATCGAAATTATTATTTAAGTATTTGAAAAGGTTTTGAGTTAATCTATATATTATTTGTCTACTCAGTCATTATTTCATGAAACAGAGGTGAAATCTTAATGGAAAAGGTTATTTAATTTCTTAATGCATCTGAATGCAAAAATATACTTTAACATGTTTGAGAAAGATTTGCTTAATTTTCATGTAAGTAAGAGCGCAGCGTTCATTTCAGTATGTGATAGCAAATGAAATGTAATTTTAATTTTTCCATTTGGTACATCTTCTTGGAGGAATTAGTTTATTCGGTATTTTTTGTACTCTCGTGCAAACACACTGCTATCAGCATTGCTATGGCCTTCACACACACTGTTAAAATTTGACATGGTATGTTCTCCGTCAGTACATTGTGTTCTAAAGGGCACTGAACACAACACACATTTATTTAATAACTTAAATAATAATATAAGTATGTACAAGCTGACACGTACCTAGTTTTAACAGCTTTTGTATTATCATATAACAGACATCACAGGCAATATGTATAAAATACTACAAATATGTACTTGAGGTCATCTGTTTACGAAAAGGTTACAATGAAGCTGAAATTAAATTCGTTCAAAATATTTTATGTCAAAAGTAATTTTCGCTTGAATAATGTAAAACGAGGAAATAAAAGTAAACTTACGTTTGGACGGATAAAAGTGAAAAGAGGTGCGTTTTATAACGTTAATTTCGCATTATTTTTTCCTTTGGCGTTATGCATTTATAAAAAAATGATGAAACGCCGTTTACTTACTAACCAGTTTTTTCCGCCCCAAACTGCGATGCAATAACTGGGCTGACTGCAAACACGCATATTGGAGAGATATAATTTTTACCGTAAGCGTTTATGAAATCAAATTTTTGTTCACTATTTAAAAATTTTTCTCTCCTATTACTCTTTATTCATAATCACGATCATAGACAAACTACTGTTGAATCTACAACTAAATTTCTAGCGATGCATAGCATTCGGGAAAGTTTCCAATACATCACGCGTAACCAAGTTTTGTCTTTTCCAGTATATGAATTGTCTACATTGACTACCTTTATGAATGGAAAATTAATTCTGTCTAGTTAAAAAATATATAGATAAAATTTTTTGAGGATTCCATCTAACTAACGCTCTTTTATTTTATTTATAATTATTTGTTTTGTTTTCAGATATATGCCACTCCCATAAAGTAATACAACTTGTTTACATATAATTAATTACTCTACCGACTGTTAATAGATTTGGACAAAATTCCCTTTACTGATGTTGAGTGTCGACAGAACTGCTGGTGTGCCCTAGGGAATATATTAGACAGGGAAAAATGTATTTATTATGTTTGTCCGGTTTTAACATATGCTGTCAATATTCCCCACTAGCAGAGGCCCACAGAATAAAGTTTAGAGGGTAATTGGAGAGGCATGAGGAAAATTAATTTGAATGACTGTAACAGTGTGCATACACTAAGCAACTTGGGGGAGGGGGGAGAAGAGCATCTATAACGATATCCCTCAAGACACCAATTCTTTCGTGCAACATGTTAAATATAGCCGTTAAATAGTCAATATATCATTGAAAGTTTCGTCATACTTACTCAAAGCCAGGTTACCTTCGAACCAGAAGACAATCTGACACCAAAATATACGTGAAAATAAGCTTTTCGAGTTAGTAGCACGCTGACTAGCCCCAAGATAGGAACAACAGTGTTCTCTGTGACAGAATATTTAGTTTAAACAAAAAAACGCTATTAAAATGATCAAGAAACCCTTTTAATATTAAAATTTAATAAATCAAAACTTAGCACTGACATGATCAACATTCAACACATTTGCAAACAAGACATGCATTATTCAATATACATGCAAGACAAAATAAGACAATACACAGACATGAAGTCTCTTGAACAAGTGCCAAAATAATTACGTTAACTTAATTCTAACAACGCATTTACTGGGACACAGAATTGAACTGGCATCAAGGCTGGGTAGTGATATTAAGAAAACTTGATATTAGAATACCTGATAATAACATGGAAATTTATCAATAACAAGTGCAAGAAATAAACAGGACCTTCCGAAAGTATGACGTACTTTTCCTAAATACAGCATTAAACGACAAGCATTGAAATTTTGATTTACGATGGCGAGGCTTACGAGTTTCTATGGCTTGGTTTAAATTATTATGTAGTGAAAATGGACTGCTAATTATTCTAGCTCGGTAGAGCTACAAACGTCTGAATTCCCCAGACCTCTAGGTATGTCTCTTAAGCCTCTCCATCGTTCTTGCAAAATAGGCTGTAGCTATTTCGTTTCAAAGTTAGGTGTCATAGCAAAATTTTACATTACACTACATTTGAAATTTATATAAGGGAGGTGTATTCAATAGTCCCAGGTAAACTTCGCACTTATTTTGAGGACAAGATACTGGTTATCTCAGTTCCTGTAGTCGAACTTTTTTGCTGGCGTACACCGTAGCTGGAATATTAATGGCGACGTTCTTGGCTGAAGATCACTCAAATTCTGACCAGCCTAGCATTACGTTGCTGTATGAAGAATTTTCAGATATTAACATGGACAGTCACAACCACGTCCATTGTCCTCAATAGCTGTTAAAAAAAAAACTCCCAAGAAAAATGGCTTAACGAAGCCAAGCTATGTTAAAACAAATGCCTTTCTTATTCACAATGTCATAAGGAATTATTTTAGTAAATTTGTACATAGTTACCATCTTTGACCTCAATGTTCCATGTCAACCAGCATACGTTATAAATGATCCTGCTAAGAGAATTGACAACTATATTCCCAAATATGTTATTAATTTTACAATAAAAATATATAATGAAATATGCATGCAAATTAAAAAAATAATAACGTGTGATTTTATATGCATATAACATCAGCAAGAAGTGTACAAATATTTTACATTTTAATGCAATAAAGTACTAAGGACCCGTTTCACCAACAAGGAATATGCTAGGTTACAGCAAAGCGACATTTAAGCTTAAGTGGCCGTTAAGGGTGTCGAGGTGTTTCACCACTATAAAAATAATTTTTGTTAGCGCGTCTTATCTGAGCGTTGCTTAAAGAAACAAGTTGCAAATATTCTCATGTTGATAGTGGTGCGTTGTGGTCATGTGACTAAATGAACCAATGAGAATTATTTCAAAGAAAGTAAAAAACATCCCCCTCCCCGCCCCAGAAATGTTATGTTTACATTTGTTATGAGCAAACGTATCCTAACCAATATTAGTTTTATAAGCTTTATCGTTTGCCTGGGTAATGTTGAGAATCAATTACAATAGATGTCACTATAAATACGAAAAATATATGTGTTTTCGATTTGTTCAACTAACTTCGCGTACCAAAATTTATGTATGTTAAAATTACGAATTGAATAGATAAGTTTTTAATTTGTTGAGGCTAATTTATTATCGTGGAAGTGTTGTGTTGTTTTTATTAATTATCAGTGCCAAGTGTGATTATCGCAGCAAAAGTTACAACGATCTATTATATATAGTCCTGGGTTGTTTTTTACTGATCAGAATGTTAATTGTTTGATATTTTATCTATTCGGAGAATGTTTTAGACTCATTATACATATTTACGTAGCTTTCGTCAAGCCTTTATACATTCAATGCTTTATAAAAATAATATGTTAGGTTTCATAATACATTTTAAAAGGAAACTATAGTCTTATTTAGACACGGATTAAATATACCCTAAACGTAATGTAGGCTATATTACGTGTAAAAATCGTATTGCCCTCAAAAAACAACACTGGGTCTACATTTACTACAAAACCATCCATAATTTATCTCCTTAATAGAACTGGTTTATGTTTAACGTACATGACTGCTATGTTTTAAAGATACACAAAAAATGTCTCGCCGAGATTATTTCAAGCAATTACACTGTGAAGAAAACACACCACGCAATTGAGGATAGGATGGTTAAATGTTGGCTTTCATCACTAACTAGAATTGACCTTTCTGAAATTAAGATAATTTGTTGACAGTAACATTGACGATATTTATGTGCAATTTAGAAACGCCCAGTGCCCAAATTTGAATAAATATGATTTATCACCAGTCACACCTGTATGACATCGTTAATTGGGCTCTCGTTAGATTTTCTAATTCAAAACACAGTCGGATATGTGCAAAACTTGTACCGCAAATTTGTCATATGTTGTAAAACAATGCACTCTATTATGTCCAGTCTCAAATTCAATCAAAGTAATCAATATATTTATACATATCGTACAAACAGGCATAATGCAGACACATTTTCGCTGTAAAAATTATGCAGCATAGTGAAGGCAAACATTTTTTCCATTTATTTCAAATACTTCCGTAGCTTGTGCATACTCAGTAAAATCATATTTTATCAATCAGTTACCTACCTTTACACTCAAATATATAAATTGGTTTTGCCTCTTGAAAGTACGTGGAAAATACTAATAACAAATATGTGCCTGCCACGAGTTTTGTTTTCGACCATCGTCATAGGTTATTTCAGCAAATATGGACTTGCACCCAGACTCAATAACTTTGATAGACAATAATTTCTTATTTTTATTTATAAATAAATGTAATTTATAACACTCAGAACTTTATAACACATTCGTGGTCATCTACTCACAACTTTTACAGTAGCAGCCATTTTACTTTCCATTTTTTTACAATCATTTAAGCAGATCTTAAAGAGTTGGGCACCGATTTCGGCTGCCTAATCTAAGAGCTAGCTAAACCATTTCAAGAAGAGCTTAAAGTTGGTCAAACGGTACAAGGGACTAGGGACAGCTTAGTCAATGTTTGAGTGGCGCTTAAATTTTAAGATTTTTTACTGTTTTACCACAAATTTAAAAGGAATATCGACATGTATTTACTACATCATCCTCATAAAGTACAGACAAGTCTGTACTTTATGACAAAAAGTTTTAAATGACAACAGCTGTGGTTTCTAGACCCGCACTGAGTCTTTTACGAAGCAAGTAAGTTGTCTTTGTGAAATTTTCGTCACTCTCAAAATTACTTGCATATGTGTGCAGAGGAAAGCTGTTAAGAAGTTATCTCGGTAACATTTATTCATTTTATATTTTGCTTAGTTCTTAAACAACTATAATTCAATGTTTATAATAATTTTGTATACGTGCCTTTAACCCTCATCTTGTAGGTTATCCCATGAAGTGAAAAAAAAATATATATATTTAAAAACATTGAATACCGGACGTTTAAGGGCATCGCGTTAATTTTCTTTCCAGCTTTGTCATTATTTCCAGCTTTATTATTATTTCCAGCTTTGTCACCCTGTAAAAAAACTTAGGTAGAATTTTCATACATGTAAGGTGAAATTGCCTTTTAAATGTAGAGTAAATTAACATAACAAGTAAAGTACTATTTCCTAATCATACGGAAAAAAGTACCTGACAAAAGTGGGGGAAAGTCCCATTCAAGTAAGGGAAAATTAACTATAATGTATAATAAATTATATTAAAACATGCCGCGGAGTATTAGAACTGTTAATTTTTTTGTTATCTATATCCTCTGACGAATAGTAACCGAAGCCTCAACACTAAAACCCTCGACTCTTGATGGTGGGTGGGCGCGAACCGTGGTCCTCTGCCATAATAGGCCGATGCGCTGTTTATTAGACCACGACGACAGCGGTATAACAGAAGTAATCATTAGAATGTTAAAGGATTCCACTACAAAAACTAAAAACGACTTAATTTAAGTACTCTGCAAAATATATAATTTAAATAATTATACAAGATTTTCCTAAAATATTTCTTATCATTAGCTTGCAATTCCCGCTATCCTAAGAGCAACTTGACAAATTATTTATTCCTGTAACTGGTTACGATAATTATTTTTGTGACGGTTTGCTCAGATACATTTGTGTGGAAATTGTTTTAATAATTATATTTTGTAACAAATCGCTCAGGTACCTTTGTGCGGAACAAAGCAAAATTTGTGTAGAATTCCTTTAGTGGCTTTATTTAAGCTTAAGTCAGTACCTGTCCAAGTTTTTTTAATAATTCCCTTGACATAAAAATTATACGAGTAAAAATAACTGCCTATATTGAAATTTAACTCGGGAACAAAACGTTATCTCTTTTTCACAGTCTCTTAGGAATTTTTTTAGTTCATATTTTTACAAAATTTCTACTTGTAACCAGTTGATAATATTGTACTTTACAGATGTTCTCTACCTTAGAATTTATTTTTATTTTTTCTTATTATGCCTTCCATAAGTCCTACTAGATGTCCTACATGGTTTCTCGTTTTGTTTCTTCCGCCCATCCTCCCACTTAGCTGTTGAGACAATGCTGACGAGATGCACCCGCGTCGTAAGGTGAATTTCCCATCCAGTAATGGTATTTTCCACTTGAGAGTGCTCTAGCCACTGAGCTACTACGTCCCCACTTGAGATCGCTCTAGCCACTGGTCACTGGAACCACTTGATATATTTCTATCCACTGAGTCGCTGCGGCCCCGCTTCGGATCGCTCTAGCCACTGGGCCAATTCGGCTCCACCCGCTAAGACATTGTGGCCACACTTGGGATTGCTCTAGCCACTGGGCCTCTGTGGCCCCTGTAGTTTCGGCAGAGCATGTTTAGAAAGCAGCCAAGTAACTCATTTTCCTCCGGCTTGGTATACAATATTGAAATATGTTATGAAATGTTTTTATTCAACAAAGCTTATGGCCATCTGGAAGAATGTAGCTTTCTAACAAGGAAAGAATTATAACAATGGGCCGTGCAGTTTGGGTAGAGCATGCTTAGAAATATGCAATCATTATTTCTGAAATTTTGAAATTTTTCAAAGATTTTTTTCCATTTAACATAGCCTATGTCCATTGGGAAAAATGTATCTTTCTAACAGTGAAATAGTTATGAGAATCGGATTAATAGTTCCAGAGATTACCTCTAACAATGAAACAAACTTTCCCTTGTTATATAATAGTATGGATTGACTTCTATTTCAGTTCACTGTACTGTGCTATAATACTTAATATATTAATGCTTCGCATTTTACTGCTTTTAAATTGTATCTAACAATCGTCTCACTTGAAATAACTAATGCAGTCATGGACGTGTCTCATGCATTCCGGTAAGTAAATTTTTTTTTCCGAACCTATGACCAACTATTGTGTTCAAAACTCTATCACAACACATATACAATATAACATAATTAAAAGGAGAATTTCTTTTGGTAGGACTTCACATAGTGCATAAATTAATATTTTTACAATGAAACCCATGTTTTTATTAGTGACTTTATGATGGCTGTACAATATTAGTCCAGCGAAAGTATATACAGTATACCAATTGCCGATAGTAGGCTTTTTATCAAGTAACCAACGCATAAACAACCAACTGAAATTAGTAAGATGTGGAATTCTGTGTTTCAAAAACATAGGTTTGTAAGATTAAGCAGGAATTTATGGGTTTATTTCATAAGCAATACACCAATACCTATTTTGTCATCATGGTAGTTAACTGGCCCAATTGAACAATCAGTACTAACTATCAACCGTTGTGTTTCAAACATTAACACTGCATATAAACAACTAAACATATTTAAAAGAGAAACGATCTCATGTATTCGAAAATGTTCGTATTTCACAAAATAAATGAAATGATATAATTTTAAATACTTAATATGTTGCGACCATTAATATTTTTACAATTTAAACGGTATTTTGTATTAATGTTTTTCTGAAGTGTTGGCCCAACTAAAATATAAATACCAAATGTAGAAAATTAATTTTCAAACAAATAACCAACACATGCCCAACATAGTATATTTAAAAATAGCCGTGGTTAATTGTGATAAAAACCGATATATTTAAAGAAAAAATTTAACATTTTTTTTTTATTTCAGTAGAAGCATAGTAAATTCCATTGTTGACTTAACGTTGGCTACACGATGTTCGCCCCACTTAATATTCAGTATCAATTAAAACAGTTGTGTTTCTGTCATTCACACTACATATAACCATTTAAACATATTTCAACGAGAAAGGATCTCTGGTCTTGAAAAATATCCGCAGTTTATAAAACACAAGAATTTACATTATTGACAATTAAAATATGTTTGTTCCATAACGTGAAATAAAACATAGGTTACACCGACTTGACTCAACAGAAAAATACATATTAATTCCCATCAGTATGTTTACCTTCTTGTTACCAACAAGCAACCATATTAATGAACAAAAAATTACGCTTACAATATGTTTTGAAATTTTCTGATTTAGTGGTATCATTTTTTTTAGGGGTGCTTAGTAATCTCATGTTATTTTTGTGATAAAAAATGTTCACTGGCATATTGCACACGTAACAAGAGACATTCGAGTGATTCTGGTTCTACTGATGGCCCAGAAAACTTATACGTCTACACAACTGGCCCTGCTATGGTTATATGCTGGCGCCAAGACACTTGGCATGCCATTTCATTTCCATCAATGGAAATGAAACTGATGGTTGAGAGTAGGTGTACTACCAATGGTCAATAAATGGCTTGGCAACTGTATTCCAGCAATGGTCACAAATAACCTATAATTATTGCTCGCGAAAGTACGGGTAGCCATCTATAGGTCATTTGATGGCTGTAAAGTGGTACATCGATGGACCATTGCTGGTGCAATTAGACTTATTATGGGAATTTTCATAGCTCCCACTCTTCGCAGATAGCTTCTTCAAACTACATACACACACGTATATGTATATTTGTGTGTGTATAATTTAATTATATATCACATGTTTCAATGAGTATATTATCCTTCCTACTATATAAGAAGACGATCTCTGTCCGTCTATAATACTTCTAAGTCCCTTGAAACTCAAGAAAAGTTCTTCAAATTTTCTCAGAGCGAATCCTCAGGGTCTAATAAAGGCCAAATTCGAATTTCAGCACCATCGGATTACGCAATCGTAACTTTTGACCCTAAAAACTAATTTTTTAATTATTTTTTCCTATGAAAGTTTTGTATTAATGTATAGAGATTATTGCATAGAGATATAAAGGTACTGCAATATAATTTTTTGTACTCTAAATGTCTCGCTTCAATGTTGAGTTAATTTTAGATGGGGCCTTAGTGGCCCAGTGGATAGAGCGATTCCAAGTGGGGCCGCAGTGGCTTAATGGATAGTACTATATCAAGTGGTGCCGCAGTGGCCCAGTGGATATATATATATATATATATATATATATATATATATATATATATATATATATATCAAATGGGGCCTTAGTGGCAAATTGGCTAGAGCAATTCCAAGTGGGGTCTTATTGGCTTAGTGGATAGAGCGATTCCAAGAGTGGCCGCAGTGGCTTAGTGGATAGAACTATATCCAATGCTCAGTTAATTTCACATCATTTTTTTTTTCAGTCTTTGTATGATAACAAAAATTTGTAACATCGTAACTATTCTAGGCACGTGCCCATACTGGAAACACGTTCACGGGCTAAACCCTAGTTTGTTAATATATAGTGATGGAAATATGTATGGTAAAATGCTATGAATACAGTATTAGGTGTGACTTCGTCAATGGTGTTGAATAATTTTACATACGTAATGTTTCACATGTAAGACTGCATATAATTATATGAGAAGTTAAAAAAAAAACACATTATGTAACTACCTTTAGAAAATTGATATCATCGGGGCCTTTGCTGTTTCACATCACTAAAATAGTCATACATTCCAACTACATTTTAAAACAGATGAATTACATCCAGGTGACATACATACTGTGAAAAATTACATTAAACGAAAGTTTCTGGGTTAATATCGTGATTCAGGTATGAAGTTTTATCTTATCGATAGTATTTGTTTGTTTATTTGAATCTTTTTAAAAACTTATTAGTCCGGATGGTACATTTTTAGCCTGTGGAATAACTGGCGTAATATATATTATATTAATGTTTGTAACTAATTCAAGTCCGAATAGATACTAAATTAGTTCATTTAAACATAAGAATACACAGTGGTGTAATGGTTAGCATACTAGGTTATAGCTGCAAGGGGCGTAAATTCGTACCCCCTCCCCTCCACTGGTAAGCATAAGATTTCCATGTAGTATAATGTGTTTATTAGTGAAGTAAACCAAATTTCAAAACAAATTAAATTCGAGAATAATGCTAAAAATTATAATTTTTAAGAGATAGTGTTTTACATATGGTGGAAGCATGACTAGCTATCAGTAAACCATATGGCGGCTGTGATGTGGTTCGTCAATGGGCCATGTTTGGGCCATTTGTGTTCACCACACCTGGGCCAGTTATGGGCAGAGTATGGCTAGTTAGTGGTGCCACTTCAATGGTGCCGGGTGCATGCCAGCTGTTGCGTCAACTTTTGGCCGGCTTGGCATCCGACTGTAAACCATAAATAGGCCATAAGTGTTTTGCTACATGGGTAAGTGTGGCCGACGTATTATTAATGTGTGTTCCCAAAGCCCAAAAAGTACACTTTTACAACAAATGCTAAAGGTCAAGCTAACATAGCTTACTTTTGGTATTTATCTCTAATGATTACACAAATTGAATCAAAAATTTGAGTAATTTAACAAGTCATAAATTAAATGTTTATGATTAGCGTATAACAATATAAGTAGGCACCATTTATACAATGTTTCCAATTACTTGCTGGAGAAGTCATTATCCATTTAAAATGTTTGTTTCGTATAATTAAATCTATATTTTATTTAATATTTCTAAAGAACGGGCGGAAATTTCTAGTCTTTCACTCGTAGCGCATTGACGGATATTTCATATCCCTCTCTCTTAATGTGTTTTATTCGTTAGGTCAACACGTCAAAGCGACACATGAAACATTCCGCAGCCATGGCGTGCTTAAACAAATAAATTGGAAAATCTGATCGACCACTGCGAATAATTTGTAATTTTTTTCATTAACGGGGCTGATGATTAATCGGATAATCTACCCCATTATCGTTTTATACACTCCACAAACTCATTTTTATAAAATGATTTGTGGCGAAGCACATTAGTTAAGAGTCTTTTTGAATTGCCAACAAATCAACTTGCATTAAAAATATGTTAGAGCTTTTAATGTACATTATTTATTGATGTGATACTCAGACAAAATAGTAGATACAGCATTAGTCATTATTCGCTTAAATTAAAAGCAGAAAGTTTACTTTCGTCGTAATAAACTGTTAACGACGTAACAAGTATAATTAAATCAACCTAAATAACTTACTTAAGAGAAGCACTGTATGTTAAAATAAATAACGTTGAAACTAACAGATAAACGCAAGTTTCACCATCTCATAAAGGTTGCCATATGTCTGTTATTGTATAGAAGTAATGTAGATAAAATAGTTTTGAATAAAGACGTTACTTCACTGGTCCATTATTAAGTAAGTGCAATAATATTTCTCTATACTTTGACTTCAAAATTATGTTCCGAGACGGTAATTGGGGCACTATAAATGAACTAGTGTGGCGTTAAGAAGAATTTTATATTGGGCTCGGGTTGACTCCCGTCGTATACTGTACATTATAAGGCAGTCTACTGTCGTAGGTATCCGTCAGTTCCCTAAGTAAGACAGAACCTGCGGGGGAGTATCAGTTAGAATCCTAACTTCCCGTCAAGACGAACTGGGTTCGATTCCGTTGCCGTGGGCCGGCGGGTTTTATCGAGGGTTCTCCGATTTTTCCCCCGCTCTTGCATTCCTGCTGCGGCTCCATCTCCATGTCAGGTTGTCCTCACCGGCTCTCAAGACCTCGCTGTTAAGAATAGTATGTAAATAGCTGCGCGCTAGAGGTCAAGAAGCGAGGGAGCGATACGGGCGACACTAACAAGCCCTCGTAGCGCCTCATCGCTCTACACGTATGAGAGAATGGAGCTTTTGTGACATAGTCCGGGAGTAATCAACCGATTCCCACGGAACGTTTCACACTTATAGTGCTATATTATGCCATGTCTAAAGTGTGTCCGGCCTTTACTTACCGTATGGATGCAAAATGATAAAAATAAATGTATCGTTCCTATTAAATGATATAACCATTTTCAATTAAACTTTGTATACTGGGAGTGTCAATATGAAACATCAAATATGCTAATAGTGATCATATTTAGATGTCTTTCTATAACAAAGTGCCAGGTGGCAAAATTCATCATTAATGCTAAATTTCGGGAACAAATTATCTAATTTCCACGAAGTTTTGCACACGAGTGGTAATACAGTGCCCAATGTAAATTTAAGTAATTTAAGTTAATATATTTTATTTTATTGGTGGAATATCAATTTTTGAGACACTTTTATCATATCCATTAAATAATTTGACATAATTATATATATTAGAGATTACAGAGCTATACAGATATTTTTTAGGATGTTTTGTACGATAGCGCCAAATGAGCAACTAAAGCTACATATTATGCTATATCGCGAGAACTGGTGAAGCTATATCCACCAAATTCTGCACACTTATAGTAGTGCGATAGGCTATAGAAACTTGTATGATCTAAGTGACTCAAACACTTGGTTTAAAGATGAGGCCCCTGTAAATATTTGAAGTTGATAACTCCAGTCTACAAAAACATTACACTGATTACTATAGGCTGTCCACGCTAAAATGTGCACTTTTGAAAGCCCTGCTTAAGTTATACTTTATATGCACACTGCGTATTATCCCGCCATATGTAAAATTAACATAGTACCTGGTCTCTTAACTGTATTCGTGCGAAGGTCAAGGGCAACTGAACCATTTTTAGAAAAGTAAATATTTTACAAATGTTTTATTCATACACTTATTTGCATTAAAAATAAATTGAAATAAAATATTTTAGTATTCACGATGTTTACTTAAAACTTGTAATTTAACGTTTACATACTGAACTACTTTCTCTTCGTCATTGCCAACTTTACTGGGCGCGTGACAGTCCGTGTGCCAGTTAAATAATACGCACGTAGGGGCAGTAGTATTTTTCAAAGGTTGATATCAAAAGTGCTCACTTTACCGTGAACTCCCTTTATCGAAGTTGATGTTCCTAATCCTACCTGCGAAATATAGTAGGTTAAACGCCGGATTACAATACGCTGGGGTTCTCTGTTTGAGTCCGAGGTAAGGCACATATGCATTTGTAATTGCCTCAATAGTATTACATTTATTTCTGTTTGCATCTCTAATGATATCGCTATCAACGAGACTTCAAAGCCGACCTGCCCTTTAACCTTTTCATCAATTCATAACAATTATTTCCGCCTATATATAGAAAGGTAGGCACATTAATTATACTGACGACTTTTTTTTTAGACAGTCCCATCTATCTACAATTCTACTCAAATCACTTGCATATGTTTGATATTGCTGCCGCCAATTAAAATATATGTTATATTTCGTCTGTATAAAATGTGTTTCTTGTGCAGTATGATGCAGAGCACCATTTATAATTGATGGGCGTTCTTAGCTAGTTAGAAACAGTATTAATAAAACTGTGTTTATGAAAGTATGCTACGCGGGCAATGTAAACAAAAGTGACGGAAGAACTTGCTAACGACTCGCATCACACAGTGTTTCTGCGCCATTTTAAAGCGTGACTATTTCATTCAGTCGTAACACATTTAACTAAGTTTTCCAATGCAAATGTTTTTTTAAGCTAATATTTGCTCAACTGAAGTTTAAAACTATCATTTTAGATCAATTTACGTCACTAGTTATTTCAAAATATGACTACAGTTTCTCCGCTGAAGTTTTTAGTAAAATTTTGTCATGCTGGATATTTCCTGTAAAATTAAGCGAAATTTCTACTTTAAAATATTTATGCAGTTTAACTTCTACATTTCATAGTATATTTTTCAGTGCATTATACATCATCATCAATGATCACTAAAATTAATAGCGTTCATTTTTACTCTACTCAAATCATGAAATCATTATGCGAAAGAAAATCTTTTACCGCATGTTGTCAGTATTACGGCGTGCAAATTAACTGGCTTTGAGCCGAAGCTACAACAGCAGGTATGGCATGTAAAAGTAATTTACGTATTAGTGAAAAGTTTCCATTCTTTTATAGCTGCGATAAATTCAGTAAAATAAATGTCTTTTTTTTAACTTATGTCAAATTAATTTATTAAGTATTGTAATAATTATTTGAATGGTTATTTAGTGTAGTTTCTGTATTTGATAACGATGCCACTGATTGGAGAATATTTCTATTCAGTGTTATTAAACTTTTAAATATCTTTTTACGCAAGTGAACACATCAATTAACTTAACCTTAATCATGAGTGTGTGAAGCGTTTTGAAATCCTGCTTAACTCTTCTTTCGCCCTATATTGTTATATGAACACTTTTTAAGTGAATTTTATTAATGTCTTTATCGAAAGGCACAATGAAAATATTATAACCATATGCACATATTTTAGCATCTTTCTTAAATATTTATTGCGCTGAAAACGCTTAGGCCTGTAGTTCCAACGTAAGATTACTCTTATCATAACATGTTAAGATACAGAACTTTATTTCTTCACTCGCAGCCATGGTAAGTGTAAACTCGAGGTTATTGTTTAATATAAAATACGCTTGGGCGAAATAACAATTTTATACAAAAGCTGCATTTTCAAGTCAACTTTGTGTTTAAGAAACTTCAACACGACTATCAGGAAATAGTGCTGATACTGCGATCATCTCGTAGATATTTTCGAAAGATTTTCTGAACCGCTGACCACGGAAAATATTTCTTGGCAAAAGGAAAACTCATGTTCGGGTACTGAAATGTTCATAGCTGAGAGAGAAAGTAAAAGAGGTAGGAAAGAGGGAGAGTGGGGGGTGGAATGTTACGGGCGAAGATCGGAAACGCCAGCGCGACAGTCGGATGGGACGTGCTGACGTCATCAGCGACGCAATATCGACGCCGCAGTACGTGTAGAGCTTCCCGCCGACGTGACGGCGCCTCTCAACGACCGGTGGTGACATCTAGGCGGCGGCCACGACAACCATCTGCCCGGCTCCGACGCCAGGCGCCGACAAGTGGAGCGATCTGGCGAGTGGCTTCGCAATTTGCATCGTCCAGGTGACATTAATATTTACACTGGTCCAACTGGCTGCAGTGGATGTGCGCTGTATTCGGGGCCATGCCTGAAAACTGTAAAGAATAGCACAGTGCTAAAACCTCTAACGCAGGAATATACATTAAATGTATAATAGATATTCTGACTTTCCCTTTTCCCTTGTTGCTTTAAATATAGCACCCTAGATATTTTCAGATAACCTGTCTCGTAACGAGAATGTTTCAGTTTATATATCAGAGATGTTTTTAGGTGCGTGTCATAGAATTTGAATAATACTGCGTTCTACCAGTAATACATAAACAGAATTTGCAATCGTTCTACTAACACAGAAAAATGGTGCATTTGTATTTAACTTTTAGCATACCATTATTTTGAATCATAGTTATTGGAGTGTGCATATTCTTTTAAATGTTATTTTTTATTTCAACTAGACATAAAGTAAGCCACTGAACTTCAGATATTTAAAATATACATTGCGTGTATTATACAGGCTGCTTCTCAACTAGACCGACAAACTTCGGGAGGTGATTCTTCATGAAAAAGTAAAAGGAAAACATACGTGACACTTTATACCTAAACCGAATATTAAGGGAGGCATGAGCCCTTAAATAATCAGATTTTAGGCCGTATTTGTGCAAAATATCGGCTCTTACGTTGAAGGTCTCGATAACATACAATTATATTCTGAGAGTTTTCATTTTAATTTACTTCGTTACCGATATTTTGCACAAATATGGTTTTAAACCTCATTTTTTAAAGGCTCATAAGTTCATTAATATTCAGTTTAGGTATAAAGTGTAACATAAGTTTTTCTTTTACTGTTTATAAATGCGAATCATCCTGTACTATACATAACCGTAAATTCCGACGCTGAAAGTGATATAATACATTTCACAGAAAATTTTACTTTATTTTCATAATAATGAATATGTCACAGAAATTTCTGTGATGAACGATTTGATAATGTAGAGTATCATATTGCGAGCCACTGCAGCTATGTTTCATAATTTTTGAACATCAAACAAATCGGCAGAGAAATAACATACGTTATTTTTCAGAACTAAATTTATAGGAGGTTTTTTTAATTTTATGGGTATATTGATTTCAATTATATTACTTATACAATATATTTATTATCATGGATCTACTTCGCTATAAAATGATTTATAGTACTTATATTATCACTTGAGATGTTCTGATGAGGCAGCGTTTTGTTTATCAAACACAAATTGTCTTAAAATATTTGCGCATCAAGACACAACTGCTGTAATAATTTTGAGTTCTTATTGGAGGGTTCAGAACACAAGTAGATCAAGTCCATTTTTTTTTAAATATTACTGGTAAAATTCACGTTGATATTAATTGTGATAAGAATTTTAATACAGCCAGTAGATAGTTTTAGATGCAATACATCAAATAAATTCTAAATAAAATGCCTCCGAAAAAAGTTTAAAAATATTATACTGAATTATAACTTCATTCACTAACAAAACTACATGGACTTTATTCAGCTGTGCACTGAACCTTATAATTGTGTAACGGTACAAGCAGAAGAAAGAATTTTCGGCATCTTTATTACATTAGCGCAATGTTTAGCCCATTTTTGACGTTTAGTACATGTCAGACCTCATCACATCTGGATGCATACGTCAATACTGATCCCCCCTTCCGTGGCAACTGGGGTGAGCAGCGAACGCAAGTAAGAACGTTAATCCTCCCCTAGGAATCACACATACACAACCCCCAACTACCTCCGGCAGGGCGAAGCCCTAGGCGTGAATCCATGGTTGCCTAGAAGTGTTTTATTAATAAGAAAAATTGTTAAACAGACGCAATGTAAAAGAAAGTATGTAAAGCCAAATGATTCCTGTGTTCATCACAATATATTTATTTTCGATAGCTCACATAACGATTGCAAAGGGGTATAATAATCAAATAATTTTAAAAAAAATTACGAAGAGTCTCCGTTAAGTTAAATGTTTTTTAAACATCCTTGAAAATATAACATTATCAACTCAATACACATATAATCTCTTTTGGGAAACATAGTGACGAGAAGACAATCAAATATCATCGATTACAATACTCAAATTATTGTTTGTTTTTTTTTTTAATTATATTTCAATATAATTTGATTTTTATAAAGAACTTAGCATTGTGCAGCGCAAAGAACATAACACATCACAATTAATTTCCTAAGCAATACTATAAGTGAATTAATAGAATATGCGTTGTAGATAAAATATCTGGACTTACAATAATATCTTTATGATTAATTATAACAATGTGTACAAAAGAAATAGCCAACTAAAAAGTCAATCATCATATTTACAACTTTATGAAAAGTCGATCTTTATATCTACAATTTCACTTACAAAAGACAGCATTTTTTTACAACTTACAGATTTTTCTGTCGCATATTTTATTTAAAATAAACCTCTCCTTTACTTTTATTTTCCATTTTGACATATTTCAACAATTTAATAGTGACTGCCATTTTGGAGGGACCAAATATATTTAAATGACTTCAAACTTTGCAGGATAGATGGCAGTGGAAACCAGGAACAAGACGCTGTGCTTTAAAAGGAGAGAATAAAATTTACCAAACAACATAATTTCTATAAAACAACGTGTGCCAACAAACGACCCGGAAAAGATTCAAAAATCATAAAATAGCATGGAGAATTTTCGCCCACATTTACTGCTCATTATGCTCCTAACTACAGGCATTTCAATACAAAATATGTTGGCAACCCATTCGTTCAACGCGTGTCTAAATCATGTGACATGGCAAGCCCTATAAGTTTTGAAACATGTTTCAGGCACTGCGGGGAAACCTGAGATCTGTGCGGGCGTTTACCTTGCGAAATTTGCCATAGTATATTCGCGGTTTCTTCAAATTTTTTAAATCAAACCTTTTTTAAAAAATCACCGCATCTATGACGGGTTTTGCTATTTTCAAATTGTTCGATGTTCCACAATCGGTTTTTGATTATATTATTATAAGAGTACCTTATTTTTTCCTAAATTCCTTTTACTTTTTTTGAAATACGAACTGTAATATTTAATTTACAATTGATGTGAAAAAGGAGATAAGATATGTATTTTGGTAATGCCTAGTAATAAAAACTTCTTCTATAGTATATTATTCCACTGAGTGCGCATGGATGTTGTGCTATGTCCCTTTGGTGTAATTTTATTGACTCGGTTAATGTTTGTTTTCATGAGGCGTAAGAATATCCTGGAAGTATAACTTGAGCAGCGCTTCAGAAGAGTTGGAAGTAACCGTAAATGGACTAAAGCCAAGAAATGTGCATTGACAGTATCCCACTCGCTGGAGACAGGAAACTTCCACGTATTAAACGACTCATACGCTAGACTTCACGGTACTATGTATTTTTAGGTATGAGGTTTGTATTAATTGTCCGCTGCCCCGATGTGTTGCCAGTTTCACAGCGGGATAGAAGACATGAAAACCAGTGCTTGTTCCCTTGCAGAACTGTTATAAGAGTTAATCTGGGCGTGTGTCTAGGTCTAGTCTGTTTTAAAATGGATTCGCAAAATATTACTGTTCCTAGCAGTAGCAAACGATGATCATACGTGTGTGTATATATATATAATGCTGCTTTACTGTACAAGAAAGAAAATAAAATCTACGAGTTTTAGCAGTTCAACTTTTCAAATAAATAATATTTATGAAATTTCTAATTGTGATGTAATCATAAACACGTATTTTAAAAAACTGAAGTGTACTGGATTGTAGCGGAAAAACAGCTTAAATATATCAAAGACACGGTACAAACTTGCTGTCGGGAATTGAAACCTACAGAAGTGGCATTATGACAACCTGCATGTATATTGATTATTTATAGTTGATCAGTCACATACGATTTCCGTCTCCTGATATTCATATTTTCTGTTATTCTATGAGTATATTCATTGTAATTTCCATTTCCTTCCTCGAAACCGTCATTCTTGCAAACTCAATATGAAGTTGCTACATGTATTAGAAATTGTAAATAAGAATATAGGAAGAAAAACGAAGAAATTAAGCTTTACTCAAATCAACTTTTGCGTCTGTTATCGTCATTATCCACACAGTAAAATAGTGGTTCTTAAATGTAATAAAGTTTAACAAATACGTTTAAAGCTAAATAAATACATTGGAAAACATTGGATAAACAAATAGTTAAAGATGTTATTTCGAGAAAATTAAAATTGTAGAATTATTTAGTACGCACACATAAGAGTCTCGTTATGGAAGAGTATTTCGATACAACAAGAATTGATTACGTATTTATATCTATACAATGTCGCTATAGTAAAGTTAACGCTCCAATTTAAACACAGAAGAGGTAGGCACTCCACTCTTGAGTGTCTGCTGCGACATATGTTTGAGTGGCAATCAGATTAACAGAAAACACATCATAAGGTCACAGCCAGCTTCCCATATTCCATGAAGAGATGTTTATTTCACTTACCATTCGTTGCCTGTTTTTGTCCATCTCCAAACTTCAGGAATTTGTATCACACAAAAAGAGCCAAGACACTGGCCAAAAATCTTACCTCTCTGGTAAAAGCAGTTCTCTGGATGTGTAAACGCAGTGCATCTGGTTTTTGGTGGAATTCTGTTAAATCGTTTCTCCTCTTTAATTAAGATAGTTCTTCTCGTGCTATTAAGATATGTAACTAGACACAATTTATTGCACACGCATATAATATCATCAAACTTTTGGTAAACAGAAGTAGGCAACTCTGCACGAAGAAAAGTAGTACACAAGAAAGCTGTATCTGCTTCTTCAAAATATTTACTATTATTTCAAGTTGTTAAATTGCAACGGAATGCAATAGAGGAAAATCTACCACAGCCTGAAAAAGTGCGAAACCCTTCTAAATAGTTACATTTGTGTTTCTAAAGCTTTTCAGTAATCGCATGTGCAGGCATGTATCGTTGGTCTTCAGCAGTTTGGAACAAAATCCAAAGCTCGATTGGACCCACTCATTTCAGAATAAAGTGGAAGGGAATGACTAACTTTGAAACATTGGTGTCCAGCGCTCGAATTACGATAATTTATGCTTCATGGAGAACATCAGATCAAGTTTATCTCATTTCCTCCCACTGAGAGTCTATAAGAGCTATCCGATGATAGGAAACACTCGTCAATGTTGGTCAATATCTCGACATTTTTCATGTTCGCCACGGCATGCTTTTATAGGAGGGAAATTGTTTCTCTTTATTACTGATATTTTCCTGCGTATGTCGCGCCAGTTTTGAGGCTGTGATAACTGTGGTAGCACTTGACGCCTCATGCCTGAACCTCAACCATTCCGTTTACTTATTTTGAGGCTTTCCCAAGCTTTGGCGTCCCAAGCAATGTCTGTTCACTCTGTAAAGTTTCTCTGACTACCAGACACAGTGCAACTGTGAAATATTGTTGACAGTATTCACCAAATATCCGTGACGTATGTTGCTGATGTCATGATTCAGTGCTGCGCCATCATAAGAGTCGCATCACATCTACTTAAAAACATTTAACGGTCTTCTCTTACAAAATCCTCCAAAATATGTAAAACATCTGATTTTCGGCGTTTCCTCTGTGACAACATAACAGCTCAACTAATCTGTTATGATCAATATTTATCAGGCTGCTCATTATGAACACATAATTATAATCATTACTTCTCACTGTCTCCCGAAAAGAATTGTGCTACATGTGCAAAAGCCATTTCATCACATAATTTTGTACGTTTTGCGATACTTATTATAGAGATAAGCGTAATAAAGTTTATGATACTTAACATAAATTACTTTAAGCTCTCCCTTAGCTACAAATGCTATAAAACAAAAACTTAAGCTCTTCAGTCCATTTCCGAACGTTTTGTTGTTGATTTCGCTTGCAATATTTACAACAGGTGAATTAGAGAATTTTTAATTTTTGTAGACAAAGCAAATTGTTTCTCCCACTTTCTCCGGGGAGTTATGTTGAAAACTTGGCTTTACAAGGACCTGCATCAGAACACTCTGTATCAGAAGTACAAGTAGACAGCTGTTGGTGTGGTACTTTAGCCCGCTCAAGATTGGTAGTATTGAACTGAAGAATACACGTTTTGTGCCATCTTGTACCCTTTGAATTGAAGGTATTTAGTATTCCGTCACCCTCATCTAATGCAGCTACATCAAAATATTTCAGGAGTGCATTTATTAATGCGGCCACTTCAATGTTTCTTGCTAAAGAAGCTTAGTCCCCATCTTGCCCTTCTGGCTGTGTAATACATGTAGGATCGAACAAAAAATTTTCCTTGTAACCTGTCCGACATGTACATTTTGATCAATTCTGCTCAAGTATCTCCTCTTCAGATGCTTTTTCCAAACGCTTCGGACCAAATTAAGCCCGCAAGGAAAATTTAATAATAATATTAGTTACAAAATAACAAAAAATTACGGAATAAGTGGGGCTAGAATGCAAGGTAAAACCAGTATGGCGGCAATTTTTTAGTCATTTAAAGTTACAGTTTTCATTTTTTAATATTTGCTTTTTTTTCGTTTTGTGGGAATTCAAATGAAAACTCAATAAATTGGTTTTTATTCGAAGAATTTAACATGCAATTGGACGTTCCTAAACCGTATTTTTAAACGGTCGCCATTAAATTTCTAGGCATAATTCTGAGTGTCTGTAAATATCAAAATCATTCCTAGGGCCTGCAGATGATGTGTGCTAAATTTGGCACTGTCTTACAAATTTCCCAAACGTTTATATTTTTCCTTGCAATCCTACCCTAGTATTAGATTAGGTAAAGTTAGATTACGTTTAATTTCATTCACTGACTGAAAGTGCCAACAGCCTCCTATTGTTTTACCAGTAGTACAATTCTTGCGCCGTTAATTAATATATCCAAGAGCGTATTTGAATGTTTGTTGCCTGCATGTCGCAGTGAAGATATTCGACCTCTTTTAAACTTCGTAAATTTTTCGTACATCTGTCGCTTTCGACGTTTCGTGAGTGCGACTTCTGAATACTGATTGCATGCACCTCACAAAGGGCAACAACAACGCTTTCACATGACGCGAAGCTTGAATCGCTTGCACATACTACATACATGGGTTTATTTACGATCATTAATAGTTAATTAATGAATTTTACAGGCTGCGCAAATTACTATGGCATTGGATATATATGCAGGTTTTATAACGTTTTACTATAATTTGAGGATAGATATTATGTACAGTGTCGTTTAAACCTCGATTATAAAAGGGCATGTTGTGTGATGATCTTCGAGAAAACATGATAATTTTATACCTTGTCGTTTGAAATTTCTGCAGGCAGGCCAGACCAGCGTTTATACATTATTTTCCTGGTAAATAATTTAATATTATGGCGTAAAATTGGCTAGACTTTCATATTTATGTAAAATTCATGGAGATTAAGATGACAAGGTGGCCGGAAAGTATAATTAGTTAATGTAGAGGCAAAGATGTTTTCTTAATTTACAGGTCAATAGGAAATTTCAAACAAACTTTGTCAGGATGCCGTTTAGGTAATGTTTATAAACGTGTATTAAGTACTTTTATATCACAACCGATAATCGCTTCTCCAAACGACCAATAATTCTTCTTAAAATTTTTGTACATAATGGATTTTTAGAAGAAAATCTTGGTTTTCTGTATACGAAAATTTTATTTACGATATAGCCCAAACATATTATGTGAGACATTTATGGTGACACGTAGTTCTTGAGAATTCTCGTTTCTGCGTTAGACTGTTTTTAGACTGAGCAGTAAATAACCTATCTGTTACAAAACTGCAATGAAATTTCTGCGGCGGTATCTCAGTTTAGGCAAGCAAGCGAAATATTCTAATTCCTCTGCGTGGCATCGAGAAAATAATGGGTAGGAAGGGCTTACCGTCTCGTCAAGAATTAGGCCATTAGAGAGCGAGAAAGTCGCTCAGTGAGTTAGGAAGGAAGAAGGAGGAAGGAACCGGCCATGGTGTTCGAACTTAAATACTCCCGAACACAAGTCTGAAGGGTTTCTACTACGCTACCACATTTTTTGTAAGAAGGAAGGTGATCTGTTTAGATTTGTAGCAATTCCTACCCAATCATCATCAAATGTTGACATGACTGGGATTATCAATGATCAACGATTATAACCTACGTGTTAGCACTATTCCTAATGTAAAAAAATGTATTATATGCACTCATACATAGGATGAAGCTGAAATGACCGAAAACATCGTGAGGTGATTATTTATTCGAAGTACGGTGGAAAATATATGGTAGACTTTCTACCTAAAATGAATAGTACGGGAGAAAGAGCCCTTGCATGTCGAGTGTTTTTGAACTGTATTTTCTCGAAATATCGGGAATGAAGTGAGGTTAAATACCAGTTCCATTGTTTTATGTTACCGGAGTCAACATAAGCGCTAAATATTAACACATCCTACCGTATCGCAAATATAGGGGATTGCCATTTTCTTATTACAATCAACTTTTTCACCGTTGGGAATTATAAACAATTGATGTCGCTTTATTAAAGAGTATGATCTAAGTAACAAAAGTTGTGTTCTTGTTGCAGCTGCATAGAACCCACCGTTTTGGTGCACAGCGTATAAAATTCTTGGGCGCAGAGCCTAGAAGGTGGGCAATACGGTATGCATGCCTTTACGGTTTAGTAGTGGAGGGGAATTTAAACCCATACTGTAAACGACGTGTACCGTGCATTAATAAGCTTATAGTACTGAACCTGCATCTTTGTTTCCAGTTACAGTCGGTTTGTGATTCCTTGTGCGAAGAAATTGGTACTGCCTACGTGTGTAGAACGATATACCTCCCGCCGAAAATTTTGTATGAGTTTTATACGGCGAAAGTTAGGTATGAGTTTTATACGGCGAAAGTTTTGTGGAAGTTTTTATATGACGACCATGAGTCCTAGGCATTTGAAATAAGTGAGCTATTCACCATAAGAAGTTCATACTGCTCGATAAACATGCATAAAACTTTAATAAATTCCGGAGACAAATATTTGTATGCAATAAAATGATGGCCACCCCTTTTTATTTCAATTACGATGGGAGGTAGTAATGGGAGTTTGTTTTTTAGGTTGAAGATCACTATGAATTGAAATAGTTTGGAGATATGTGATTTAACTTCACTCCGTTTCCGAAATTTCACAAGAACACAGTTGGAAAACTCTAATTATCAAGGGCTTATATCTGTAATGATATTTTTATTAAGGGGGAAATGTGTTATTTATTTCCCACTTGATTTTGTATTACGAATTGCTTCACAGAATTTGTCGGTAGAATTCATTCCGTCACGGTAAATGTATGTATATAGTCCATTCACAGTTACTTCATACTTTTTGGAAGCCGTGCTTACGTTCTACTTGCGGGATACTCCTCCGCCTCATGCAAACAATGCTTAACCGAGTCTAGAAAATTTCACCAAAGGGACAGGGCACCGGATTAGAGTTCAAACAGTGTAGTAACATTTTGCATAAGAACTATATATCCCTAGACATCACCAACACACCTATATTCTCGGTGTTTTTATTCATAATAATTATACATGAATTATTATAATGTATAGACAATATATAGATAAGTTGAAATCTAACTAAAAGAAGGTATTTAATGTTATTACAAGTATAAAACGCTTGCGAGACATAATACATTTAGGAAACAATCAAACACGCTATATATGAGGGGATTTTTCAAAAGTTTGATTCAAAATGTGTTAGTAAACCGCGAATAGACTGTATCAAAAGTTGATCCTCGGGTAACCATTTTGAAGGAATATTCGTGAGCTTAGCGTGCTTCAGTGTTGTGGAGTTTCATCATGGAGGTATTAGTCTATGGAGTGGAAGCCGAGACACGAAAGTGAAGCCGAAAATGAAAGACAAGGACAGGGCTAGTAGTGGCAAAAAGGTGCGCGTTTTACATTGCTTACTGTGTAACTTTCGCCACTCATAATATGGCGGCTGACGTAAACAATCGGTATGCGCATGCGCAGTTGAAAGAAGTTAGACAAGACATCGGCTTCACTTGACAAACGTGGTGAAGATAGGCTGTTGCCACTCCATCATCTATTACCTCCATGAGTTTCATGGGACGAAGGGAGCAGTGACCTGCGATGGTACAACCATTCTACACAATGCAGTGAAGTTATGTCGTTAGCGCAGACGGTGGCGGAGTGCCGTAAGATTCATGCTGGCCTCTTGCCCCTCGCGGTGTCCCCTGCACTCTACTTCAGCCTCATTACCGTTAGCTAGATGAACCGAGCTTGCTGAGCAGGAAGGAAGGAAGTGTGGAAGGACGGGCCGGGGGGGGGGGGGGGTGATTATCTCTCCCTGGAGCAATGCGAGATCTTTGTTCCGGAGGACCATCTTCGCCGCTCCTTATCCGTCAGCGGGCGCCTGTTCGTGACTTGTATGGCCCCGAGACAATATCCTGCCCTTCAGCGCCACCCCCTTGTAACAAAGACGGCGTCCTGACGAGTGCCGGAGGAGGAGGGGTTGGGGAGAGGGCGGTTCCCTCCATTACCTGCAGCCAGCAGGGGTGCCAACCTCCGCCAAAGGGGGCGTGCGCGCGTCTTGCGAGACGCTCTCTGATCCTCAAGCGTCACTTTTCTCTGTTGGCAGCGGGGGGCACCAGGTCCGCAATCCCTCCTGTGAATCTTTGAGAGCTTGAAGCTCACACTCTTGTATAAGGCTTACTCCGCCCCCCCCCCCCCAAACACCCCCCACACACACACCCGTTCTAGACAAGACGACGTTTTCAATTTCCGGAGTGTATAACTTTTCGTCATTGCTTTATAAACGTCTGGCGTGATTGGCTTTATGAAATACCTTGCCCATAAAACTGTTCTCTCAGTACTTTTACTTGAAACCTCGCTCGCGGACCTATTTTTATGACCACGAGAAGGGGAGTAACATTTTGATAACTACGTCCAATTTTATCCTGGCGTAGCTCCAGTATAATTACCCCGTCTTTAGAGAAAAAACCTTAAACGAATATTATTTCATTGTGTCCGTAGTGTTCATAAGGATCATACAAGAGCACTTCATTAATAACTTCAACAATAAAAATATGTTAAAAAATTTAAAATAAATTTGGAATGGTTAGTTTCTCGATATCTACCTCATCTCTTCCTGAATCCTAGTATTAAACTTAGAACCATTTCTAGCTCAGTGATAGCATTTATGATAATGTAGCACTCCTAAAATTATTTCCTTCGATGAGTTCTGATCCTAAATGAAATTTATGTGCAAAATAATTAAAATCAAACAACCTTAAGGCAATAGTATGCCTCTATAATTTACTTTCTGTTTATCTGTTAAGCAAAAGCAACAAATTAATTATTATTTTCAAATTATGTCCAGATCATTTTAAAGGGCAAGAAAAAACTTTTAAACATGCGCAACCAAATCTATCACTATTACAACTTTAATGCGCGATTTGTATTTGTATTATTTTTAAGAATTCTCAGTGTTGGAATTCTGGGGTCAGCTAACTATCGTTTTAAGTTGACAACTCACGAGATAGTGTCTACAGGCACGCTATTGTACTTAAGCATGTAGAGATTGGGAAACTAAGAATATCGATACCCTTACCGTCTACTCTCCTGTCCTTAGTTTAACACCGACGAAATAGATGTGTTAACTCGCTACAGTCCTTGAAAGCATTTAGTAAAATTATGGATATTTTAGCGACTGAGATTATATTTAAACGCAGCGCTCTTAGTTAATGCAGCCTTACCGCGTTTCGGCCTCCCAATAGGCGAGGGAGAGGGATTACGCCCTCTCATCGCAGGTAACCCAAATTCATACCTGCATTTCCCAGATCCAAAGCCCTAACTTAACATGCAGACACATAGACAGTCACCCTACCTCAAAGATCTGGGACCCTCGCCCCCCAGAGACCTAGCGTTAGGTATGGCCAGGGCCTACCTAACACCTAGTGCCTCTCCAGTCACAACCGGAGCAGGTTGCCACTCACAGCTCGGTCCTTATTTAAGAGAAAGAATCTCTCCGGACATCTCCCAGCATACGGGGTTAACCACTGCCATCACGAGTCCAACATCAATAGATCCGTCATCAGAGAAAACACCAGGTGGGGCCAACCGATCATCCCACGCTCCCACGTATTTTCCATCGCCCTTTTCGGTTATTCATGACCGAATGCTCCCCCGAAGCGAGGAAGGCGAGCAGAGGCAGTCCCGTTCACACAAGGTGGTTGACAATACTTTAAATCCTCATCGGGTATAAGCCTTACACCCATTTCAGGCCTGTTGCTCGCACTCCTGCCTTGGTGGGCCACCTACAGCGTGGGGAGATTTACCTCGTACACAACGACTATTTTACCTGATGTCGTGGTTCACCGGGAAGCATCAGTCCAGGCCATCTCCCCGGCGATGCAATCACTCTGAAAAGCAGCCCTTGCTCTGACGTGGAAGATAGATTTCATTATCTATAAGACATACCCCCGTGTTTACGTCACTGCATCCTGACTATATCTGTCCAATACAAACCGTGGCATTTACAGCCGTCACCAAGTTACTCTTTTACCATGCCTTGAATTTATATCCTAATTGAAACCCAGGCTTTGGGCCCCAACGGCCTGAGTGGCAAGTGGTCCAACACCCCGCCAAGTGGTCGGGCCTAAGTGCAAGCTATTGGCCCAAGCCATCATGCCAGATACCCCTTGCCAGCCGGGAGGAGACTGGCTCTCATAGGGAGACGGGGTGGCGGAGCTCAACTTGCTGGTTGAGTAACAGGGGTAGGACGAGTTACCTTGGGTAGCCATGGGTGGAGAGAGGCTATAAGAGACGCATTGCCACTATTTATTGAGTCTGTGGGTGGCGGACTTACTTGGCACACTATAGCTAGGTACTGCCACACCACCTAGCATCTAAGGGAGCTCACCCCCCACCCCAAGTGTTCAAGCCCCGCAGATAACTCCACGAAGTCGAAAACCGCCCGGGGGGGGGGGGGGGGTATGGGCACAGAGGCGAGGTTGTGTAACCTGTCTTCGCGTTCACTATCTACATGTGACTACATGATCTACAGCAATTATGTGATACGAGCCCCGCAGAATGCTTATTTCGCAGGCACGAGACTATTTTACAACGACACGATGCCCGGTGTCTCAACGATGCGTCTGTGAACTTATATTCTCTGACAAAGGTTGTTCCTCATTACATTATCTATCACGCCTATACGTTCGTCGCAATTAGGCCTGTGACTTTCTGTATACACCACAGCGACATCATTGAAGTCATAATGACGTGTTGCCAAATGCACTATCGCTAACTTCAAATCTTTTTTTATTGCTTCCCGTGCTGATTAACGATAAGAACTCACACATAAGACGAGGTTCGTTCAGTATTTTCAAGTCATCAGACACATTAGAAACACAATTTCGGAGCACACCAACTTAGATAACAATGGATTTTTTCTAAAGCGCTGTATCTCATAATGTACACCTCACGTGCTTATAAAAATACCCATGCGCCCTGTACTGAAACTTGTCACAGACATTCCCCCAAAAAATGGTAGTTGCGTACCTCACAGTACCACAGGGACACGTAATAAGACGAGAACACTGCACGCCAGTTCAAGGCCTTGCTATTAGTGGCTATTTCACACTTGATGTGCTTGACATTGTAGTGGTTTGCTACATGGATCCGAACTCAATACTTAAATTGCTCGACACTGAACAACCTCATGCAGTAATTCGCCATATTTTATGATGATCTCATCTCCTGGTCCGGCTCCTGCCATAGACGATCTACAGACCCATGTTGAACTCCCGCTCTTGCCGGCGATGATCTCCCCGAACCATCCACTTACACCTGTATATATACCAAAAAACCATCCCCTCCACGAGAGCCCCTTTCCCAGAGACCACCTGGCGCAACACCAGCGCTCTCTTTTTCAACATATATTTATAATTTCAATTGTAAAACACGAATCGCACATACCCCGAAAAAACGAGTACCTTTACAGTCAGCGGAGCAGCCCGTCACACACTCGAGTGCCCAATATAGGCATAAACTGGGAGAAAAAAAAAACAGAAACGAATTTGAACATTAATAGGCTGTTCACGGTAAATTGAGCACTTTTTAAGGCCCGCCCAACAAGCATTAACCACTAATATATCATATTGCAGTCTCAGGCATTAAATTTTGATTGCGGTGGATAGCATACACTATGTTTATTGGTCACATTACAATGTTTCTATTAAAAATCAGCAGGAAAATAGAAACTGGATGAAAGGGAAAATTTAGAAGGGCCTTAAAAAGTGTTCGCTTTACCGTGAACAACCTATACATAAAAATTTACAATTTATTTATAGTGACAGACCACACTCCGTCACAAGTTAATAAACATATCTTCAGAAATAACTTTATAGAATAAAGGTTAAATGTGTTTTGGTTCAATATCGATTAGAACGCAGTATAAGATTTTTTTTGTTTGGGCTATCGTCTAACTTAACCATTCGAAACCATGGCATACGAAGGAACCCAGTACATTTTGAAGTGAAACTCACATTACGGCAACATTTTGTGTTTTCACACATCGTTTAAATATAGGAGAATTTACAACCTGTATAATGTAAACTTGCTTAGGTAATGTTATGACGTTTCCTACATGAAATACGCAGCACATTGTAAAAGTTTCTAACAAGAAGATATTTTTTAAATAAAACGTTCCTTAATATTCTCTGTTAGCACCCACTCATTTTTTGAAGTTTGCAATGTACTTTATATTTAATTATTTTTACACGTCGTAGCTAAAAACGTCTGAAAAAAGACCCATTTAATATAACGAGTGTTTAAAGAGTGAGGCTAAGAAAATTATTTCAAAGGTAGGAAGCTCATTTACGTATAATGTTCATAAATATATGTGTATGTTGTCAAAATATTAGAGAAGTAGATTGTATTTTGGTTTAGTATACGTAGTAGTACATTAAATATTTAACTGTTCTTATATTGTCCAAAAAGTATTGCATTCATAAATGTGTACCGCAAAGAATTTACAATGAAATGTATTTTTGTTGAAGATGTGTAGCTATACTGTGAAGAATATTTCTAGTCAATTTCCAAAACTATAATGGAAGTTTTATGAAAAAATTATATATGTTTCGCGATAAAGCTAGCACAATTGAAACCAACCTTTGAAAAAAAACACTATACTTAACTGCGTATATTTCAACATGATCATTGACCGCAGTACTCATGGTTAAGTTGGCAGAGGATTATGAGTAGCAGTTCCACATATTTAATAATAACACATTTATTGTTATAACAAACTCGTATCGTTTCAAGTTATAGGATTCATCGTTTCGTTTGCGTGTTTAAAGTATTTCCTGTTCCCGTACCCATGTGCTCTAGATTCTTTGCATTTATTTGGAAATTTTGTCCAGTGCCCAGGTTAGTTGTCGTAAGTGCTTTGATCGACTTAATCTTTGTAACATCTCGCAACCACAAAGAAAAAAAAATTACATAGTAAATACAACACGTAGGCCCAATGAAGTGTTTATTTTACAATTACTTTTTGCTCTATTTCGACGTCGTTTCTAGTCGCAAAAAGTCCAACATTTCACTCAATATGCTGATCCAGCCAGTGTGTCTACATGTAATTAAAGTTGGTTATAATAATTTAGAATTTAAATAAACTTGGCCCTGTGCATAAAATTATATTGATATATTGAGTATCAATTCTTCGATGGATGTGTGTTATCATTTGTCACTGTCAAGAAAAGTTTACGAGTTGATACGTCGGTACGTATTTCAATATTTTTTTTAAAACAAATCTAGCTGTTAAATCGCTTAATATTGCACGTGGAACATTACTTCTTCACTACATATATTTATGTTTATGTTTTTTGACCGTACAATGTGCCCGGGTCAACATAAACAATGAGCATTCCAAGCTCCCACGAAAGAATCTATGTTACGGTCATGAAAATTTGATTCTGAATTAATTATGTGAATGCATTTTCATGAAATACGTTGTCATTGGTCAGGTATTATTTTGTTATTATTTTGATGAAATAACCTGCACATCACTGTAGTCATTCAAATACCCTAACCCAGAAGTGATTTTCTCGTAAGAAATGTTAAGCCAAACTTCCATGTCTTTAGAACCTGAAAAAAACCCAAGTAATTTGGACAAATTTTTCTTGAAAGCTATCACCATGGTAGTGTGCTGTAAAAATGTGGTACAATTTTATTTAGCCAACGACGTTTTACGACAACTAATTTTGGCATTCTTAAAGTCATCCTGATAAAACTGGACATTTTCTTACGCATAGTGTTTATATGTGTGTACAATTATTGGTTTAGGATTTTAAGTCGCACTTTTTTTATCGGAATAAATTTTGATACTTTGGCAAATATTGTCACGATTGTAATGTATGCAGCGGGAGTACATAATTGTGTAATATTCTACTTAAATTAAATAACATATCCCTTAAAATCATTTAAGTACGCATTTTGCTTCACTTCTGCCCTTTAACGTTATGTAAAAATAATCTTGAATCATTAAAGGACGATTTAATACATGTTGTTTGCCGCAGATGATGGACTAAATACTCAAGATTTTCTCGAACGTTTTAATTTCTATGAAGGGCAAAATTTAGAACGTCGCACATATTTAACGGGAAATGTTATAAAGAGCGTGGTGCTGATAAAATGAGCGGTAATGAGAAAAATTTCAAACTCACCGTGACTCCCAAGACAGCATAAAGGAAAAAAAAAAAGAAAAAGAAAAAAAAAAGTCACAATGTAAGATTGTTTATTTCTTAATAGCAAAAATTACGTCACAAGCGTTCGCAATTAAATTAACATATGCGTAGTATTTCCAGTGTACACTACAATATATAAACGCAATATTGCAATGCTATAGAAATATATACAGCGGACTTCTTAACGTCTCATTAAACATACTCAGTATGACAATGTTTACATTGAGATACGGCAGAAGGATACGTAACGAACTGAAAGTATAAATTAAGCAGGGTTTTCAAAAGTACTCACTTTACCTTGATCAGCTTTTAATTGGGTTTTTTTATTTGCATTTGACTGTTGGTATTCGTGGTTTCTGCCTATACGTATGCACTTATATGGTAAAGTCTTGAATAATGTCTTATATTCCAGATAATTTTATGTTTGGTAGTAAGTCTTGTTTCCAGTCAAAATATATAACGTTAAATTGATTAAGGCGAAACCTTCGCGGGCAGTCGGTACATATTATGCAGAGGGCGGGAGGATAATGCGGCCAGCATGGTTGGTGTGAGCATTTCAGCTTAACGTATCTAGGCGAAATTTACGTCTTCACTTGGTTCTCTCGCTCTCTCTCTCTGGTTCTCGGAACCTTAATCCGGTGGGTCGGCGCTTAGCGCACACGCCGGCGATGACGTCACGGTCTTATCGCCCTCGCCACCTTACAAACCCTACCCCCACCCCTCCTCCAACTGACACTTATTAATTACAGCGCAGACTTTCCCAAGCCACAACACCCAATCCCGTTCATTGTTTTACGGGACTGATCAACGCTCGCCCAACAGCGCCGTTGCTACATATGGATTCTGCCTGCGGTGGAGATATTTGAGCGGCTCTTAACATCGAGGTCTTGAGAGCCGCTGAAGGTGAAGCTAGTTGAGTAGAGAGCAGCGCCGGAACGCAAGGGTGGGGAAACGGGAGATCCCCGAGAAAGCCCGCCGACTAGCGGCATCGTCCGGAACGATTACCACACGCGAAAATCCGAGGGCGGACCCGCCGGGAATTGAACCGAGCTCGCCTCGGTGGGAGCCGAGTCGTCTAACCACTACACCACCGCGGCCCCTGCAAGCTTAAAGGAAAACCTACCACCTCTACTTAGCATGTTATTAACTGTTCTAGTTGGACTATATTTTTAACAAAAGAAAATTTAGAAACTACAGTTATACCCAACTAGCTATCGACCTTACCTACAGTAGTACAGGCATAACGACAGAAATACGTAAAGGCTGTTCACGATAAAGTGAGCACCTTCGAAATCAACTTTAGAAAAATGTTACTAACCCTACCTGCTCATATTTTAACGGGCGCAATGAGTAATATGCGCCCAGCAAAGTTGGTAACGATGGAGGGGAAAGTAATTCCACATATTAACATCGAATAAAAGGTGTTAGGTAACTATTAGTGATAAATTATATTAGTTATCTCTCTTTCTGTTTTTTAATGTATAGAAATATTAAAATGGTCTGATTTGTAAAATATTTACTTTTCTAATAATTTCACAGTTTCACTTCACTGACGCATGAATAAAGTTTGCGAGGCCTATGGCAACGTTGATTTTACGTAAGGCGGAAGAACACACAGCGTGTATACAAGTAGATCTTAAGCAGGGCTTTAAAAAGTGCTCAATGTACCGTGAACAGCCTATACTCGTACTTATGTCACATTATTGACTTTGCCAATTTCTGACGGAACTAAAACTGATGTGTAATTAAGGGTTTTAGTCGCTTTGTGCTGTCTATTCTGCAGTGCATAGTCGACATCTAGTTGGCCATAAGGTCATTTTCGGAATTTATTTCCTTTATTAAATACACAAACGAGCCCAAGAAGCCAATCATTTAATATAGCGACATAAAGTGCTCTTGTTATTGGAAGTGATTTTTCAGAGTGCGATCCCGAGTTTTTGACATGTAACATCGAAGTAATAGTTGCCTTCGCAATTTTCGTTGGTAGTTTTCCAGTGTATTAATTATTCTCTGACCACGCACGGACTATAATAAATAAGATACTCTTTATGTATCTAAAAAGGCATAGGAGACTATTACTAAGACATTAGCATGCCAAAAATGTCGATACGTTAGTTGCGACGAGATGATAAACGTAAGACGTCAGTGCACCATTCCCCTTAAGTGATACACTAAATATGAGGTAGTCTGATTTTTGTTATCTGCACTTCCTCAACATTGGGTCATGATTTGCCTGCAGACCTGTCAAAATTATGTGATCGTTCAACGAAATACAAAGTGATCTGCACGTCGTTTTTCGACGGAAGAAATATTTTCGTTTGCTAGTTTCGAAACTAGTGTTAATGTTAACTATTAGCTAATCTTATTTGAAACCACTTGGTTTTGGCCTATCAAGCGGCAAAAACGTAGTTCACTCTAAAGCTTGGCCATAGTTTGCTGTGCAACTAGCATTCGCTTCCTAATCGATACTGTTTTATGATACAATTATTTTTATTGGGTAACTGGACTTTTGACAGCTGGCACCCAACATCTCGTTCGTCAGCCGTTTTGTTTAGAGGTAAAACGCTTTTGCTACGTTGTCAGGGATTCGGATTAATAATTGTTTATGCAAAGTTATAGATTTGTTTTAGAAACTCAAAATGTTAAATTACATTCAGTTGGACTGAAATTAAATCAACATAAATCACCAAATCCTGAAATTTGTGAACATCTGTTTGAGGTAGATAAATAATTTGTTTGTTAAAAATTTACACGTTAAAGAATCAGTAAATTAAACTATATTCCCAAATACGTAAGGGCGACTCTGACAATGCACCAGAAGGAAACTAAAAAATAATTTGCTTTGAGGTATGAGCGTACCAGCTAAGTATATTACATATGAAAAACATAAATATAAATTCAGCTTTCCTAATTAAAAAACACTATTTATTAAGTATAACTCCACACCCCTATAAATGTTGGAGCTGAATTCGACCGACAAACTTTGTGAGGTTTTCTTAAGCAAAATCAAGTGTGAATTAAATGGAAAACTATCTACACAAGTCATTGAAAATCGAGCTTCAAACTGCACTTTTTGCGAAATATCGCGAACGAAGTGAAACTAAATGACATCCGCGCTGAACATAGTTTTTTTGTTATCGTATCGTGACATTCAACCAAACGGCAAACAATTTGTTAAACACCTCCCGCCGTAACGACAATAACAGGTGCGGCCTCGCAGTTACCGCATACAACTTTTAACTGTCAGGAATGATGAACTCTTGACACTGGTTTATTGAGAAGTTTTGCACAACTAACCAAAGTGCTATTGTGTTTGCAACTGCTCAACACCCAGCGTTTTCGTGTGAGCCGCCATCAAATATTCAACAGCAGTGAAGGCAGAACTACGCCCACGCGTCTATGGTATGCTGCACGGTCTAGGGAGGAGGACATTTTTTATCCTTGCTATAGACAACGTGTACCATGCATTAATAAGCTTACAGTTCTGATGCTATATATTTATTTCTTTATTCTGTGATTACCTGCAGGATGTAATAGTATTGTCTCTGCTTCTGGAACTTGATCGCTGCTGAGGAAAGTTTTGTCAGCGTTTTAAACGATAACGGGCGAAACATTTGTCAGTTGCTACAACAGTGCCAATTTTGTTAATTATTTCATACTGCTAAAAAAAAAGAAGCATAAAATGTTCCCAACTTCCGACCAAAAAAAAAAAGGGGTGTGGCTGTGTTGGGGACACGGCCGTTGGTTTTTCGTGAATAAGTTGACGCGCTCGGATGTCTTGATTTTTTTTTTTTTTTTTTTTTTACGTTCCTGGCACCACTTCAATCGTTGATATGGAGTTTTATGGGTATCACACTGGATTGTTCTTGAGATGCTCTTTGCAACCATATACGATTTCTTTATTTCGATTTGGCTTTTTAACAAGAATAGGCCGACATTCTGTTAAATTTTCTTAATTTTTATATTAAACCCAAACAATTTCACCATAAACACGCCACACATATGTTTTTATACACGCAATCGATTGGTCTTGACGAGAGCTGTCGATTGAAACTCAAACGAGCGTCGTAGCTTCTCCTAATTAGAAGTTATACTACGCGGAAGTTATGAGACGCGGCGAAACAAACTCAAAATTGCACCCCCCGCCCCCTCCACGCGTTGCTTCACAGTTCTCACTTAACGTAACATATTCTCTGATCCTTTGGCAATCGAGTGGTGTAATGTAATTTAGAATGTAGGCGATAGATTCGGAGCTGCAATGCCAAAGTGTGTCACCCGATTTTGCTATCATCGGATTTTCTGGATTACCTCCCACTATGGTCGCAAATTTAAAGACGTATTCACATTTAAAAATAGCTGTATGCAATAAGAGGGTGACAGCCCCTGTTATTTTCGTTATTTTTTAGGTTCTAATTGAAGTATTCTCTTAGGTCGAAGACCCTAATAACACAAAACAATGTTCACAGAACTGTGACTTCAATTTCACTTTGTTTCGATCATTCCTCAAAATTACAGGTTAAAACATCGAATTTTGAAGGGCTCGTGCCCCGCTTAATTTTCAGTTTAGATTGAAAGTGTTTCATATAATGTACATTAGGGACCATCTCACGAAATTTTCCGGTAGAATTCAGCCCGACTAGTTTTGGGAGCTAACGGTTATAACACACGATTATGCTGCTTATTTCTTTCGGGAAAGATGTTCTGAAATTTTTGATCGATATTTATATACTTGTCATCTGCTTAAAATAAGTTTAATAACCGGTAGAGGTAATTAAATCTTCTTATATTAAATTAATTCATTTTTACCGCAATCCCATTTAAGAATACATATCAAAATTTGTATCTCCGCTGAGTATAAATAAAAAATCAGAAAATTTATTTAATTGTTACACATTTACTGCCCCAAATAGTTTCCGAATTCTGACAGCAGAGAATAAATCAGTTATAAATTTGTATGGGTGGCAACATAGATTATAGAAATGTCAGTCAAAATATGCAGACTTGTGAAAATGTACTAAACAGTGCTCTTTGCTAGGGATGTCATGAGCGCTTTATACCAAATGTGTACTCTGTAGCCATAGTGGAAAATACATGTTTCAAGAATGGCTGTGTTCAGCTTCCTTCGGAGAGACAGTGAATAATTTTATTTGATATGTACGTTTTCGTATTAAATTTCATGTATTACGTTATATTGCACATACATATTTAACTAGAACTCAAAAAAATGAAACTTTTAATAGGAAAAGTTTATTTCGAGATGTATAATGTTTTTGTCTGTATCTATATACATGTGTTTAAACACTGTTGGGTTGAATAAGATCTACACATTCCGATAAACATAAATTTCTTAATTTGTACCATCCTAGCTATAGCAGTCATGAGATATGATGATTATTTCTCTATCTTTACCATACAAAATAATGTATACAGCTATTCCAGGTAATTTTAGTCCAGTTATTGCACGTTGTATGAATGACTCGTGTTAATATTTATTACTTCGTTTCTCACTGTGAAAAAAAATTACAATTATTGATAATTCTATTTCATCCTTTAATCAATGAATGTATCTGTATACGTCTATGAAAGGTTAATATAATACGCAAATAATATTACAGCTAGATATGCAATGGTTAAAGGCAAAAAAAGACCTTCCTCAACTGAAGCAAATAAAAAAAGTACTACTGTAGATTCTTACAAATAGATACAGATCTTTCTAGAATCACTTAGTTATCTGTAGGCTGCGATATACATCATCACTATAATTTTTATAAACTTGTAAAATGCTGATAAAATGGTGATGTTGTGTTAGTCACTTACGTATGTGGCGCGTTTCTATTAATATCTTTACTCTGTTCGGTGCCTACAAGACTTAACATGTGGTCGATACCTGTCTAAATATATCGCGCTGTTATAATAAGCCTGGCTTGGTAGCCTTTGTTCTGCACACACAACCGGTCAAGGTTTTGCCATGTTTTACAGTTCACATGTGATAATATTATTAGACATACTGCGGATGATCAGCATAGTTCAAACGTAATAAGTTTGGAGTGTAGGATTATTATAAGGTGTGTTTAAAAGTGCTTATTTTGAAAGGAAACAAAATATTAATGCCATGTTCACATTTTCAGTTAAAACGTCGTGAAAAATATTTTATTAAACAGAGACAAAATAACGTTTAATTGGTATGATTATCGCAATCCTGCACTTCACCCAGTATAGTGTTTAATGATTTTAGGTTCTCATTAACGTTAGTTTCAGCGAAACCCAGTAAAACTGTATGCTCATTGTAATCGTAATAAACATAAACTCGTACATAACATTGTACCATCAAATTAAAATTGATAGAGGTACACAGAAATTTAATTACTCAAGTTGTACACTTTAAAAAATGCTCCTGTGAACTCGCTAAACTTTAATGGAAGTTCTTAACCTGTGCGTTGTATATAAATTATTCAACATATGGGGCTGTAAATATAGTAATATTGAGCGTCGCTACTACAGAAATGTGGGAACGTCCCTATGCGATTGACTATTTTCTGAGCAAATGTGAGAATGATATCATGAATACATGGCGAAAAAACTATCACTGGCACTTTCTCAGTGTATGTGTGTGTATGTATGTGTGTGTATGTGTATATATATATATATATATATATATATATATATATAGACACACACACACACACACTGTGTGTGTGGTAAATTTGCGAATAATTTCTTATAGTGTGTATACATATATATACATATAAGGTTCTGTGTTGTGTGGGGCCACGGTTGCTGAGCGGTTAGCCAGCTCGCCTCCCACCAAGGCGATCGGGGCTCGATCCCCGGCTGGGTCACTCCGGATCTTCGCATGTGGGAATCGTGACGGAGGATGCCATTGGTGGGCGGGTATTCTCGGGTATCATCCGCTTCCTCCGCCCTTGCATTCTGGCGCTGCTCCGTCCTCACATCATGTTAAGAGCCTCCCAAATCTCTTCACTTACTCAATTCGGGGTGGGGCCTACACACATTACTGTAACATAGCGCTGAGATCAAAGCGATAAACAATGTTTTATCAAATTTATGGAACTTATTTTAATATTTTTAAAACTGCAGTGCTCCAAATGTTACGTAACACGCATATTTCACACAAATAGAAAGCCAGTACTACTATACTGATCTCATCGTCTATCCCACAAACTAGTCCACTGCGATACAACATTCTCACTCTCCATTGCAGACAGTATGTGTATTTTCTGCCGCGTATCTTTTCACAGACAAAATGAAATATCGCCTCTTTGCTGTTCAATTGAACGTCAGAAATCGTTATTCCTATTGTTCTTCGCCACTGCAGCAAATCTTGTGAAGAAAGTGTTTCGCTTCTCATTGTCATGTATGTGCTTCTCGTTAACTAGATTGCCGAATTGACTTAATTGGTACACAACAAAATCAAAACTGCAGGCATGTTAAAACTGCTTCACCGAAATCTGTAAAATTGTAAACATGATTTAAATTTCTAATATTCACTGATATAACAGTGGTTTCTAATCGTTCCTAGTGAATTAAACCGGCCTGTCCCTAAAACCTCTGTACTTTCCACTGATTCGCCAGTTAATTCATTAACTGAAGTTGTAGTAGCAACAATTCTACTTGTTGAAGACACTGATTGGTATTTATAGAGTAGTTATTTTTTTCTGTGTCAATTTTATACCCTAACATCTGTCTAAACAAATAACTCAGAATTCAAAATTGTATTCAATTAGTATTGATAACATACATCTGTGATTGATATGTGTATTGAGCACTTGCCCCGCCGCAGTTGATTATTACTTATAACCAAAATGCAGATTTCGTCAGCGAAATCGAATATATCTTGCTGTGTTTGTGGATATGTTGTTTCTTTTAACACGTTTCGAAGATTTTATGAGCTTGACACGAAAACAAAAGATCTTAGTGAAAGAAACTGGCTTTTAAATATAGGGATTATATTGAAGAATAAAAATCGTTTTTTTGTATGAAACCAAAAGTTTTCAGGAAAATATTTTGGAAATAAAACTGATCTGCATCTGCCGTGTTACGCGTAGCCACATCCCGGGCGAAGTGCGGCGCGCCGGGACATATGTTGGCCTAAGCCTCGAAAAACAGCGAGAGGTAAACTAAAGCATCATTACTGTACGCTGAACGGGCAATCAAACCAAATATTTCTATTCACAACAACGAAATGTATTTCAACCTTTGACAAGTGATAATGTGAGTATGTGAGTACGAAACGTTTGCTTTGAAATATTTTACTGAACGTCTTCTCACTTATATTTTACATAAAAAAAATATTCCTTATTATCAGTTGTCACTACGCCAATTTCCTAACTAATTTCAATTAATTTTCATCGTACAATAAATATTAGTTACAGAAAATAATGATTCAAATTTTGTTTTAATCGAATTTCGAGTAATTTGAAGATACAGAAGTGAATATACTTCTGATTCGTGATTTATTTAGAAAACAATCAAACTTCTCGTACATGGGTGTTTTACGAAGGTTAAAAAGGGTTACAAGGTGACTAAGCTTTACAATCAGGGATTAGTGAACTGCCAACATATCACTTGAGATCATCTGACCAGGCGCAGAGAGAACCTTGGCGAATACCAGTCGGACTACAACAGTGAAATGGTTGTTTGTACTGTCGGACTACAACAGTGAAATGGTTGTTTGTACTTTCGTACTACAACAGTGAAATGGTTGTTTGTACTGTCGGACTACACCTGTGAAATGGTTGTTTGTACTGTCGGACTACAACAGTGAAATGGTTGTTTGTACTGTCATTAATTGGCTCGCCAGCTGAGACACCTGGGAGCATTTCGTGTCGAATACGTCGCTTTGTCACAGTTTGGTCGATCGAGACTTCTTCCGTGAAAATCTCTCTCACCAAAAATAGGTATTTTAATCATAAAATAAAATATGTGAGTGATACACGAAGCGAGAGTATGTGATTGTGATTGTATTTGAAGTGTCTTCCATTAAGTGAAAAGTTTTTCCGGTTTAAGAACTGAAATTGTTGTTAATTTACTAAACTTCTGTTTGATATCTCTGTAAGTTGTGAATTCCCAGGCTCGTTTATAGTAATCCTTCATTTGTTACGTAGGCGAGACGTTATATATATTCCAGGCAGTAAATATGTTCTCTCCTTTGGAAAGTGCATTACTAATGAATTTGCCGTGATGCAATAATTTGTGCTTCATTTTATTTTAAAATATAAACCTGGATTATTTCATGAAGACTAATTGAAATGATTATTTTTTTTTGTTAACGACTATTATCCTGGTCTCACAAGTGCATACGCAAAAATAGGAGCACGAAGTTATAAGATGTAAGACCTTTAATAATTCCAAGGAAAATTCTGACACTACACTGTTGAAATGGTGGCAGTTACTACCGTCTTACTTTGTGGCTCTGTTAAGATCAAATAACGTCATATGAATTTGTTACCTACTCATCTTCACTTACTAAATGAATAACGACACAGATCTATATGGACATTGCTCATTAACGTTAGACCGTCAGAGATCACAGGTAACTTCAGTTTAATAATCGAACTTCTCTTAAAGCTTTCTTACTATGTTGTTCTTATGTTTTGAAATGAATATGTCAAGTAAATGAAGAATAATTACTATAACTATTTTATTTCTCATCATTGGACTTGAAAGTGTTAAGACTAGACTTGCAAAGTGATAAATTCACTATGTTCCTCCAGTATTAAGTAATAAATGTGATATATGTGAATTGAAGTGTAAATCGTCCAACCTTTCTTCCCCAAACATTATTTTATAAATTTTACTAACAGAAAAGTTATTATATTTTTAACATAAAAATGCTTACAGGAAAACTACTACATATTATGGCATATCATGTTAACATTAATTACTACATATTATGGCATATCATGTTAACATTAATTACTACATATTATGGCATATCATGTTAACATTAATTACTACATATTGTGGCATAACATGTTAATATAAATTACTACATATTATGGCATATTATGTTAACATTAATTACTACATATTATGGCATATCATGTTAACATTAATTATTACATATTATGGCATATCATGTTAACATTAATTATAACATATTATGGCATATCATGTTAACATTGATTACTACATATTATGCCATATCGTGTTAACATTAATTACTACATATTATGGCATATCATGTTAACATTAAACGTAATTTCAGCAAAAATAAAATACATTTCAGAGGTCTTGCAATCACAAATTCAATATGTTTCCCGTTGGCTATGCTACGGTGGAAGTTACATCGTATTTTCCCTAATACCCTCTATTGTTTTCAAGCAGTCTTCACCACAGCTTCAGGCTGTACCACTAAAACCAGTTTTCAGGGCTGCAAAAAAATGCAGGAGCATTTTTACAGAAATAAAACTTCATCTGGGTAGCCTTTGTGATAATACGATGTAAGCGGATTAAATACGGGTTCTATTACAGCTTTGTTTTAGTAATCTGGATAAAGTAAAAAGACGGGATTTTTCATTTTAATGTGTAGATGAAAATAAAGAAATAAAAATTCTCTCGGTTCCTCACGCCAGAATTTTTAAAAATATTTCTAAAATAATCATGTTCGTATAGAGGGGCAATAAATAGTAACAAGTAATTATTATTTACAAACCAGATCACAAGGTTTTCTTTATACTGAATCAAATTACCCACCCCTTACGGGTTCATTCGACTACATCATAATTATTTTACATTCCTCTTAGATTTTATGCAAGTTTACAGCAGCATTTATACGAAGTCGTTTAATACTTCTATAATAATATTTTATTTTAACTGTAAATGAAATATATAAACGATCATCTTATCTTACTTATATTATATGGAACTCTATTATATAATATGTGTATAGTAATTATGCACAAAATAAACGATTATATTGTCTTTATCTCGGACCAAATGGCACTGTGTAAAAAATTAAATCGATATCTGTTCTGTTTCAGTGAAAATAAAGATGTTATATGGGCATCATCTTTAACTTCTGATTCATCATTTTATGGTTGGTCTAGTTTTGTAAACACTAAAAGCTATATTGTCTAATGTAGATGATACAAAGGGAAAGGGTCGAGTATCTTAACTATTGGAAATCAGAACACCGCGTTCAATAAATGGCTTGATTTCAGTGTGCACTTTCCCCGTTTTCGTTGAAACTATTCTATGCTCTATCATAAATCCCACTAATATGGGGGTGGTTGTGGTGTAGTGGTTAGACTACTTGCCTCCCAACCTGGTGAACCGGGCTTGATTCCCGACGCGGTCGCTTCCAAATTTTCGCACGTGGGAATCGTGCTGGACTATGCCGCTGGTCCATGGTTTTCTCGGATATCTCCCGTTTCCCCCAGCCCCTGCATTCCGACGCTGCTCCACACTCACCCACCGAGGAGGTGGCGCAGTGGTAACTAACTGGATTCGTATTCTTCAGGTGAATGCTAGGATGGGTCCCTAACAAAGGCCAAGGCCGGTTCCTTCCCATTCCTTAACCACACCCTCTTCCCTGTGCAAATTTCACCATCTCTAATGACCTCGCTGTCGACGAGACGTTAAGCCCTACTACCTTCCTACCATACTCACCTGGTTTCACCCCCTTCGGCTCCCGAGACTTCGATGTTACGAGCCGCCCAAATCTCTCCACCCCAGTAACATTGGACACCAATAGTATTGTTCATTACTCCCGATATGTAGCAGTGTTAAATAGATTTTAATTATTGTTCAAAAGAGGAAAATTGTACGTTGTAGCAGCTACAAATATGTATTCATTAGTGACTTAAGGGAAGTATTATTACCTGTCGACGTCCAGATATTCGTCAAGTAATTAGAGCCTCGGTAAAATCTCACGCTGCTCCGAGCTGTACTTGCCCGGCATGCCCGTGCAAGAAGACGCGTCTGTAGTCTAGGCTTGTCGGTCGCAGAGGAGACATTTTTCTGCTCTTAACCGGAGCTCCTCTCTCCCCCGTATCCCTACTAGCAGGCAGTCGTCAGCTCAGATAACTCAATTACGCGGAGTGCGGTCGTTGCCAAGAATGGAGGGGGGACTGCGGCAATGTCATTATTCGGGAACGCTCTCAAGACTAAAGCAAGGCGGTTGAAGGGGTGGCTCCGGGATGGAAACATAGGTAAAGGAGTTGTCGACGCGATGCGGCCTGCTGGGAATAAGTAATTTATAGCTATCTCCGTTTATTATTCGCGAGCTGTGTTTTTGCTTAGCGAGAGTGCATCGCGTATTCCGGTGCGAATTTAAGTGGCAATCCGTAAATTTTCGGGCGTAAAGAAATGTTACTTTTCAAGAAAAACAATTTATTTCATACTATATAGCATTTGAAATTTCGGTCCTTTCTGTAAAGTGGCATTCTAGATATACGCGCGCCTACGCGTGTATGACAGCCACTTACGACAAAATGAAAATATCTGTATAGTTTATAAACCTTCATTTTTCTACCGATTATTAAGTACTGAGACGAACATAAGGTTAAATTTCCTCAAGACAAAGATTATGCGTTTTTCGAGTATCTCTAGACGTCATAGTTAATGTGGTGATAATGCTTATTGATGCGAAATGTGTTGTCGTCCATTGTTAAGCAGCACCTATTTAATTTATTTTGAGAGTATCGTATGATTTTTCTGCAAACATGCCAATAAGAAAATTTATGATCATCGTGTCGACATGAATATTTTACTCTGTTAAAAATTTAATAAATATAATTTATAACTGTTTTTCTCAGCTGTTGCAGTGTTAATTCTATAGAAATATATACAGTTATAGACTATTCACGGTAAAGTGAGCACTTTTGAAAGCCCTCTCATTTGGAACAGTCAGTAAATATATTTTGTTTTAGTATTAGACGTTAACTTCTGAGTGCTGTGGAATATACATACTTTGTTTATTACTTACTTGGCAATATTTATTGATAAAGGTGGTTAAATTAATAAATATGGCTAGAAGGAATATATAACTAGAACCTCAAAAGTGCTCACTTTACCGAGATATATTTAACAAGGTATTTAATGTAATTTAGTGGTGTGGAGCGGAGAGTTTGTGGCAGCCGTTAACATCGAGCTCTTGAAATCCGAGTTATTTAATGTAATTATTTAAATTCCATTTCTATATTTTGTAAAGCATTATCATATGCACACTTGCCACGTGTCTCGTAATTAAAAAATATTTTGAATTACATACACGTAATTATTTTCCTCTGTCCTCCTGAAAACAGGCTCTCTTATTATTCGACAGGAATTAAAACTATTAAATATACGTTAGTATACGAGACCCACGACCATGGTTTAAAGCGAGGGGTGTGTGGAAGACCTAACCCCAGGCCAGAAAAAACTGTTTTACTGCAGCTATTGCCAACTGTCGGCGACAAAAAAACATTTATGGTATATTATCAACGGCAGTATCCAAGCATACTTCCATACATACTCTTGTTTAAACATGACTTTCCCCCGCAATGAAGTGTATAAATTCACAGCGTATTAAATAGTGCGAAATAAATGCATCACTCAAAACATTTGTTCACGAAGTTGGGGAAAATACTTTATGTCCTATTGCTCTTTCTAGGTTCTTACATAAGTAGTTTCCATGTACGTGTTTGCGAATAAGGTGTTTAGCGTCAACTTATTTGATATTTGAAAAAATGCGTACTTTTGAAATAAACCCGTAAAATATCACTGTCCCTCAGCAGCATGTTAGGTTACCGGAAGAAAGATGCCAGTTGTAAGCGGATGCCTGAGAGGCTTTTAGTCCTGAATGTAATTCACAGATAGCAGCGTCAGCCACGCTGCACGTCTAGAAGCAGCCAAGAGGTCAACTTGTAATTTCAATGTCTGTGATATTTATGGTGAATTATTCGAAGATATTGCCTTGTGAGTACTTGTTTTATAATATGGTGCTATTCGTTCGTAATAACTATAGAACTCCGTTAAATTCTAAGCAACAAACTATTGTGTGACTACGTGGTAATGGCACTTTGGTGTACTATGGCACTATGGCTTCTCCCAAAGAAGACAAATGTTTTAAAAACAAATATGAGCAGTTTCTTACCCAATATGTCAGTTAAGATGCTATTACAGTAATGTAATGGACCAATCTTTCCCTATTATTTAGATAATGTCCATTACATACGTGAGGACAAAGAATCGTGCTTCCTAGTCAGAGTCAAATTTACTCGTTGCTTTTGAAAATATGACAAACGTGGAAAAGTCAATATGGGTTTGATCACAGTTGTATCACATTCCGTATAGAACCCTGAAAAGAACAGTTGAAACTGGTTCTGCAGGTAACTTTATATTTCAATAAGTCATTTTACCATTTATGTTCACACACACACACACACAAATGTTAAGTAGTAACATAAAATTACATATTCTAGGTTATATTGCAAAAAAAGATGAAAGAGCCTTAGTGAAGTATGTGCAGCGTCTTGAAGATGCTGGTTTTCCACCAACATCAGAAAATTGTTTGGAGAACAGTTTTTCGTTTCGTCGAGAAAGAATAACTTGAAGCATATGTTTTCACAACCATGTTAAATAAGCTGGTTATGACTGGCTACAGTCATGACTAAACTCTCAATGAAGGAATTAGGTGAAGTGAATTACTATCGCTAAATCTCGTAGCCGCTCTTCTCGTGAAAGTTCATTGCTCGTTATAGTCAATTCGCGGTTTTTATTGCCACCACTTTTTGAATCAAACCTTTGAAAAACCATCCCACGTATGACGTCTTTAGTTATTTTCTAAATATGCCGTGTATAACAAACTTCTTTTACTTCTGCTAACATAAAAGAATCCAATTTTTCGTTAAATTAAGGTTTTACAACATTTTATTCATAAATCATAATACTTAATTAATAATGAGTATAAATAAAACTGTGAGAAAACGTGTGTGTTGATACCGCCTAGTAAGAAATATCTCTCACACAAAATCTTATTACTATTGAGTGCGCACAAATTTGGTGCGTTGTCCTTGGGTGTAATTTTCAAGATTTATTTAAGCTTAGTTTGGCAGGAGGCGGGGTAATATCACGGAAGTAGAACTTTAGCAGGGATTCAGGAAAGTGTGAAGGAACCATGAACAGACTGTACCCAGATCCCTGCTGACAGCGGCTAAGCAATGAGTCGGAGACCTGTACACGCTTCTCATGTAATCCTTCCCGTAAATAAGAAAACCTTATGCCCACTGGCTCCGTTATGTTATGAACGCGCAGTTCCACAATATCAGTCATGCTAGCTTTTCGGGGCTTCGGGAATTGTGAATAATGGTGCTGCCGCCCCAACCAGCGGCTGAAATGTTGGATAAAAATGACGGACTTTACGATGGCTCCCTCCTCATGGCCGTAGGGGTTTCCACGTTCTGGTTGTCTCTTTTACTTTCACTGCGTTTGAAATAAATAAAACATAAGCATTAGGAAACTTAAACATTGTTGTTTCAAAAATGATAAGAATTGTTGCAGCCTTCAATCACTTTCAGTTTTTTCTGGAACATTACGATTGCACTATTATAATTAGAAAATTTTATGAGCTTGCACCTATAATTTTAGGCCAACATGGCAAAATGCTTCGGCTAGGTTATTTTAGGGTTTCAGATGGAAATCCTTGAGCCTAGCTATTATGTTCATATGTGCGCCGTTCATAATACACAAACAGTAGAGAATAACACGTAAGCAAATCAAAACACGTGAAACACGGTTCAAAATATATCATTAGTGTGGTTTTTTTTGGATACTACATAAGAACTCTCACAGTTATTAAACATGGTAAAAACGCGCAAATATGTAGATCCTCACATACAGCTGCGTGCAAGAGAATTTTACGTGGCAAAGAATCACTGTGAGATATAAATTTATTGACTCTCAAATCATTTTATCACAAGTTAAATGTTAATTCCATCTGTAGGGTAGTTATGTTTAGGCGTGTTTAGGTGGCGGTGTCGTGCTAAACACTTTGTGTTACAGTTTTAAATTTTCTCCTTTATGATTTCTTGTCATGCACCTTATGATCTCGAATGCGAAAGGAAGGCATTGTTGTGCACGTAAAGACTAAATTGTTCAATGAACCCACAATCCATTGGGAAGGAGGTTGAGAGATGGTGAAACAAAGTGGCTAACATTCAAATGTCATATAGGCAGTCTTATAAACATGAATTTAATTCAGATTAAGGATGTCAATGCTTAAGTGAAATGATATGTCTCTTGTTGGAGTAATATCACAGTTATAGTACATTCGCGATTTCTTTACATTTTTTGAATCAAACCTTTGTCAAATCTTCCTGTGTAATGTATAATTGTGTTAACACTAAAGTACATTATTTTGGGTTAAATTGAGCTCTTACTTGTATTTTATCTATAAAGTGGAAAATTATTTTATAATGTATACTAAAAATGGGGAGAAAGTTGTTATTTTGGTAATGCTCAGTAATAAATAGATACTAAACAAATTACTAATTATTACAATTAGTACGCACGAATGCGGTGTGTTGTCCCTTTGGTATAATTTTCTATGCTTGGTTAAAGTTTGTTTGCATGAAGCGGAGGAGGAATATACTGGAAGTATAACTTTAGCAGCGCCTCAGAAAAGCTGAAACTTATCGTGAATGTACTATCACTACCATCGGTAGTCTTATAAAGGTATAATACAAATTAAAAACAATACAAAACGCATTAGTTGTACCCTGTATTCTGTAATCAGAAAACAGCGATGTGTGCGTCAAAGTAAAAGCAAGAAATGTATCCAAAGAGCTCATAAAAATCACTGTAGCTAGAGATATGAGTACTTTACATGTCATTCTCACTGCGGTAAGAAAAACTCAATGTTAATTTACTTTTGGGGATGAAATTATATCATCGCTTACCTGTCTGTAATTTTGTCTGTGTCTGCGGGACTTCCCTCAAAACTTTTGAGACCTTGGACCGAGTTAAATCTCACTCAATACACTCGTAATGCGTACTAAGAACAACTGGCATTTGTGTCTTACATACATATTAAACGAGTATTTTCAAAATGACAGCCTAGGTATTTCTTAGGAGCTATGTCATCACTTCAGAATCACATGGCTGTTTTCAACAGAAATTTGCAAACTGCAGATATGAAACCTAATATTGATATTAAATTTCGTTATTAGTGTCTTGCTTTGTTTTCTAATAGAAAATTTAGCATGTTTGCCATATTTGATTATTGAGAAACATAAATTAATTTTATAATTTTATTTCGATGCTGCCGGTTTTTAATACAATTATAACCCAATTTTCTTCTTTTTTTCTCGCAGAATTGTTTGCAAACTTCGTCGTCTTTCACTAAGTTTTACAAGGTGAAATATAATTTTACAGACGTGTTTTTTCAGGTGTTTTAGAATGTTTTCCTATAAGTGAAGTCGTGGGTTCATATCACCAACTGCACTAGTGGGTTGTTTATCATATGGTTCTCTCCACTCCCATTATTGACTTGTATTTAATTAGTTTATTTCACACTTCCCTAAATAGATACACGTCATTATATTAAAATTATTATTTTTTTCCACATGGAAAGCTTTCTGCGCAAGTTAAAACAACTGGAAAGGTCAGAGTTAACAAGTTCCGCAGTTCTGGATTTCTTCAGCACGCTGGTTTGGCTGTATTTGCCAGATCGTTTGGGAATATGAGACCTGGAGAAATAAACTTGGAAGACTTTATTTTGATCACTTGCCTGTTTTGAAAGACTGGAAGGCTATATTTTGTTAGTAAATATATATACACATATTAATTAGGTATCAAATATATTTAACAATCGGTACTCGGCTACTGACATCCAGAATATATTAAGAAATAGTTATTGCTGGTTTGATAACATATTTTTGTTCGCCCCAGAGAAATAATAGGTCTACGTATATATTTATTAATTATGTTGTGTATATGACATAGATCACATGACATGGCAAAGTTAATTATAACCATGGAAATTAAGACTCCTATATACCGAAATTTTAGACTTTTGGTTGCTACATTTTGAAAACTATAATCACTTGACTTAAAATATTTTAATTTTTGTGGTCCTTATATAAATCTCTTTCAGATAATAAAATAAAACGTTTGGGTGAAATGTGTTCTTAAGTCGATTGCGATTCTAGTCTTCCTGAGTTCATTGTTTTCAGAAGGGTACCATGGACACTGGCGTGGGTTTACGAAACTGTACGTCGGAATGCGAATGACGGGGTTCACGCCACACTTGAGCCTTCCCAGGCGCCTCTTTGGTAAGCACTGCTCAAGGCTCACGGCACTCTCTCTCTTCCACGCCCAGAGTTCTTCCGGCTTGGGAGGGGACGGCGAGGGGGTTGTGTCGACCCTTCCTTTGCCCAGTGCACGTTACCCTACCCCCCCCCCCCTTCCCCTCCTTGTCAACCCATCTTGTTGTCGGCGTGCAGACGCTTCAACCGCCCGCTCCCCGTCTTCAGCAACCATCGCCCGCTCCCTTAAGTCATTATCTGGTCCTCAGCGCCGAAGCAGCCACCCCCTCACCCCCTGCTCCAAACTCCTACAACTGTTTTAATCGTGTTAAGCAATTAGCAGCCAAACTGAGTTACGCATTAGCCCCGGAAGCGGCTGCGACGGGCGTCTGGCCCGGAGCGCGCACGCACACACACTCCCGCACGCGTGCTCACGCACTTCCGGTGCTGGTGGGAAGGCTTCCTTTTACGGCAGGTGTTGTCCCGTCAACTTCTCTGTGGAGGGACAAACCATGCGGGCATTCTTCAACGGCTCATTTGCATAGCGGGAAAAATTTCCCTACTAAATGCAACTCAGTTTCAACGTCTGCATGCAAGAGGAATACCCGTGCCATTATTAAATGAAGAATCACAGACACCAAACTTCATATTCATAACATTTAGGGTAGCAGTGAGGCAATACTCCACTGTAACAATATTAATTCCTCAGTTAACAACACGATACAAAAATATATAAAACTACAGACTAACCTGTAATTCAAACCCCAAAATCAAAACCCTTTAAGGGTCCTATGAACTGAAACGTTTTCTGTGAAATCGTTGTTTCCGCATAAACGCGTATCTCGGTAAATAAAACTTCTGTAAATATGAATTTTTGTCAGAAAAGATTTAAAAGAAAAAAAAAAAAACAATTTTCTGTGGCTCTATTTTTTACTTTTGTCATATTAAGTGTATTCTTGGAGAAAAAATTCATGAAAATGGTTAAATATCGCATTTTTAAAACTTGCCTACGCAGTTTCCTTAAGCGGCAAGAGAAAAGTACGAAGATACGGACGTAATATAATCCGTGGGCTTTCGTCGCGGGTAAAACCCCACTGTAACATATCTAATTGGCTTAGTACAGCGTTACGACAGAAACGCTGCACGCCTTGCACGTAGGAGCGATGAGACGCTGGGCGTGTGTGTACCTGTCGCCCGTATCGCTCCTTCGCTTCTTGACCTTGGACGCGCAGCTACATAGTCCCCTTAATAATTATCTTTAAATGTGATTCCATATAAGCCACGAATCTAGTTTCGAAGATCAGGCCAAAATAATCAAAATATGGCTTAACTGAAGAACAAGTAAGCTGTTTCACCAAACTTTTAAATTGAATCGAAATATTGCATATAATTCATGAAATAAAATATCAACAAACTTTATGATAAAGCTCTTGCGAAGCGATGTTTCAGACCAAAGAAGCTTTCTTGTCACAAATTTTAAATGAAAATTTAATATTACTTCTTCCAGACCCAACAATAAATGCACTTCTGGAGGAAAGAGGAAACAATTATGTGACACTCGGTGTCACCTGATATGAACTGTTATACTGTTACTGATTATACTATTAGAATTAAGTTGTGTATAGGTAATAGTAATAATGTGTTTATTGTATGACGTTAAAGTGCATGCAAATTGTATTGTCATGAGGCTAAAGCTATGTGGCACGGAGAGGGACTGTATATTGCGATTTCATGTGCGAAAAAAAAAAAAATTATCGTAAGTGCGCGCTCAAGATCAAGGACATAAATACTTCGAGCGCTGAAGTTGTTTGCAATAGGGGTAAATCGTTGCCACAATAAGATCAACTCATGTGAAGGTGTGTTGCTTGACGGAAAATGTCAACGAAAATACCTACACGTTATATACTCCGGTACAAATAAAGTTAAGTACGACCGGAGTATTGACTCATCAGCTGTGGTTAATATGGAAGGAAAGTAAATAGGCAAACAATGTGGTTGGTTGGAGTCAATCCATACTCGCTTCAAGGTGTCCTGAGACAACTGGGAATGGGGAACATTCTACAATATTTTATGTTTGCAGTGGAATGTCGGACTCGGTGTCAGGTTCGGGAGTTTCTTTGGGTTGTTTGCCGACCTATAGACACCAAATTGGGTGAATTTCAGAGCAAAAAGTGGTTTTTGGAAGTCGGGAACTATCCGAGACTCAGGACTTTTCACACAAGGTATACGTGCTTGTTTGTGTGTTGCAACTAGCGCTGGTGTGCTACTGCGCAGTTGGTTTTACACATGGGGAAGCGTCGTACCAGAAAAGGTTGGGGGGGGGGGGGTGGGAGAGGCGGACAGGCAAGCAACGAGTTGGGTTCGGCACCTCCAGCTCCAGCGAGTTACCACCGGAAGTGTTCTTCAAGACTTACTGCTGGGTACTATAAGGGCGCGGAAGATCACCAGCAATGTTATTATTGCCACTGCAATTCATCTGCGCTACAACCTGCTTGCAAGTTGTATGTACTGCGATACACTGAATTGCTACAGGATTGTTCGTGCTTAGGACTGTGGTGGATAGAGGACTAACCATTTTGCTACTTACAGCAGAGATTGGACTAATTAATGAGTGTCAGATTAGCGAACTGTTACTTGAGAGGGGAACTTAAAGTTGCAAATTAAATTGGTTATTATCAAGTATTTTATTCGCTAAAAGCATGATAGACTCTTTATGTAAACTATTCGTAAGTTTCATTAAATAAATAAAATGGGGTGGGAGGGGGGAACCTTAAAAAGCTGAAGGTATCGCAAAATATATGACAACATTCAACTGTGGTTGGCTGGGAAATTTTATATGTATGAGGCTGATCGCAGGTGCGGTGTGCTCAACAACCATAGGCAGCTAGCAACAAGGATAGCACACCAGATCCAGATTGACGGCTACAAGAGGCATATTGTGTACTGGAGGATGGTCCAAAGCAACAAAGCGACAAGGAGTTTCGTTGACCAAACTGGGGGATAGGAAGCTCCAATATAATAAGATTGGATCCGACCGAGTAGAGCACTGAAGTAAGCATGCCTAGAATTCTGGTGCTAGCCAGATAATTAATAAAATGATGTGGAAAATAATAAATATTTCCAGAACCTTATTTGGAATAAATAAGAGGCCTACCTAAGTGATTATTTCCCGTGCTTAAGCACATTTTTACATATTCCGTTACGCTTAAGTTACATGCTAATTACTTTTCATGGTATCAGAGGGCGTAGGACGAACCAATTGGTGAAACCCGAAACCAATTCTGCGATTGGTGAATGGGGGCAACCGACTCGGTGGTTCTATAAAACCGTGGAATTTTTAATTATGTGGGAAAGCTTTCATCGCACACCACAGAAAGAAACCTCGAAAAAAAGAAAACAGTGGAAAAGAAAATACTAATAGTTATAAAGTTTATTTCCTGAAGATTTTTTTTAACGAAAAGCGAAACATCAACTATGTCTGTCATGGGTAAAACGCATTATTACTTTAACGTTGGATAAGAGATCATCATATTTTAGGGCCAAGAGGGGCATCATACCTGGCTGCTGTCCGTGCTTCATGGCCGTTATTCTGGTTATAAGCTGCTTGTTATAATAAGATGATTCGACTGTGTACTAAGGCCATGTACTAAAATATTCAAACATTATACCTAACATTGCTGACAGAAAATATTTATAGGTAAATATTTTTCGTTTTTTTTTATTTTGTGATATAAGTTACATTTTTAATCCATTTAAAATCTCAGTGAATCTGCTTACTTGTTCATGAATTAAGCAATATTTTGTTGATTTTTGGTTTGATCTTCAAAACTAGATTCATGATTTACACGGAATCACTTTTGCAAAAAAAAAAAAAAAAAGGTCTTTGGTATAGGATTTGAATTAAAAGTTAGTGTCTAGTATTATTTTATTTCGTTGTCACATGTTGTAAATTGCGGAAGAAATATTGTAACATTGCAATAATACCTCACTGTATTTTAAATAAATAAAAAAAAGACTGATACAAATTGTTAAGGGATATTTTTACGCACTTTTTAAGATAATTGTGGATAGTAAAGAATTTTATCATTGTAACTGCTGTATTAAATCCAGCCAAATTTTACGTTAAACGGTTCAAAGTTATGTTAAGAAATCCCAGTTATATGTCATGTTCCAGCTTGGTCCTTACAAGGAAAAACATTTTCGGAGAGAGATTTTATGTAATTATGATATGAAGCGCAATGTAGGCGAATCTTAATCGTCCCTTCCTGCCCCTAGAGTTGTTCCACATCCGTCTTCCCGGGTGGGTGGCGTCTCCCCAGCGGCCATATTGCAAGTAAGGGTAACAAAGAGCACGCATTCTTCGTCCGTGGCGCAGCAGTTGTGAAGTTGCGGCAATGCGGGTCGCTGTCGGGAGCAGAGGGGCCCGCTATCCTCGGAGCTCTGCAGTCCTGGATGAGGACCGCAGTGAACGGGCGAGACGGGGGGGGGGGGGGGGGAGGAGGAATAGGGACTGGCGACCTGGCGCTGACGCGAGAGATAACTGATAAATCACTGGAGGAAAGCGGAGGTCCCGCAGAGCGCCCTCATCCGCAGGACACTCTCTTTCTCCCAACCTTCCTCTCTTTACCCTCACCTTTCGCCGTGTCCCACGTTCAGCTCTGCGGCCGGTTCCGTCTTTGTCTCGGGACGTGGCATCAAACACAGACGTCATCTCCGACCCTCGGGTCGCGTGGCAACCACGCATCGGTCGCATTGCCTCTAATCTCTGCAGACAATAAACCGCTGTTTGTGCCAGGCGAAAGGAGAGAGACCTGCGATATCGAGGAGAGTGAAATAAGAAATACTCCTAAGTCGGGTAGAAATAAACAGGTGGAAGAGATAAGCTTGGCATTCAACACATAAGCCGTCGCGAGGAGTGTAGACTGTCTTTCGCGAAACTCCAAGATTTATACGACCTACGGTATTTTTATGTGCCATTACGAACAACTCTGGATGCTAGGTCCAGCTGCTGAACATTCACAGATCCAAACTCAATCGCCAGCCCGAAGAGGGTATCAATCGACAGATCTGATTTCCTTGCTGCATCTCTGGCGTGGCATGCACAGTTGTTCACAAGGTGAAGTTGCTTGATCATGTTTGGAAGCCCTCCTAAATTAATTATTCTTATTACTGTTTATCATTTTATCAAGTATGTTAAAATTACATTGGTGTGGTTCTCTCAATGCAAAAACCAAATGTCGCAGAAAATGTTAACGAAGGTAATCGAGTTTACTTGGTACAGCCATAGCGAAAAAGGAAATGATACCCATGTTAAGTGAACATATATTCCAACATTGCTCTCTTATTTTACGTTATTTTGCAGTATATCTCTAGAAAATTCAAAAGTAGAGTGTTAAAACAAGTGTAGTTAGGACAAGGGGAGTTAGAATGCATTTTTTAATTTCCGATTTTCATAATTATTTTCTGTTCACTTTAAAATACACAAAAATAATTAACGCAAATAGTTTTTTCCCCCTTTTTTAAATACAGCATATAATAACTTGTGAGATAAAAATAAAAACGCTGTACAAAAATATAGTTAGGCAATGCCAAGCGCCTCCACTTGACCCACACTTGAGCAAGTTAATACAATTGCAACAAATTCCAGTCGAACAAATGTGTAGTCAACAATAAATGAAAAGTTGTATTACTGAGGCATTATAAATAGAAGATTTTTTAATTTGGATAGCGTGCAACGAATTATTTATCGTAGTTAATTCTTTAAATACTTAATGTGGTTAATATTGTCTATCAAAACTTTGATTACTTTAACTGCCTCAACACAGACCCAGAGTACAGAGCTGTTTACATAACATAGATGAATATTACATTTGGTCGGTGATGTACATTACAAGACGCAGTGTCCAATGATCTTCGTTCGGTTTAACTGATTCGCAAACAGTGCTACTCATCTGGCTGAACCGAACATATAAGAACACATCGTTGGATGTGGAAACGAAACAAGTGCTGTCTCAGCGTAAGTACAGTATACACCAACAAATTTCTTACAACACTTTAAGCCATACGTTAATGTGCAACAAAGGGTTCACATTTTAAACTCAATCATCTGCACTGTGTTCATGAAAATACTAGTATCTGATGTGCAGTAAATCCACGTGTATAGAGGACTGTCATTTCCACGTTATATATAAACCCAGTATTTGCAGATGGATTGTCACTAATCGTCCTAATTCTTGTATGATGAATATGGATTAAGGAAAATTAAACATAGGGCATTTTAGTCTTGTTGTGATTCTGTGTTCTCCGTTCAAAAGCCCTAGAATATTTTTTTCTTATATTAATAACTGCTAACACTTGACAAGAAGTGTAATACTAAGCAAATTATATCTTAGTGTATTTTTTGTTTTGTTGTGGTCTTCCAAAATACGAAAAGTTCAAACTTTTATGATACATGTGTTAGGAGAACCACGTTTCCTGCCGTATATGAAACTTAATTGAAGCGTTTAGAAAAGAATTCGCAGCCATTTCGATGCAAGTTATATGTAACATTGTATGAGTAGTATAAAAATGCCGATTTGGGCACAAACGCAAAAAAGTGGCTCAAAAAGTTGTGTTTGGGAGCAGTTGCAAAAAAGTGGATTAAAAAGTTGCGTTTGATCACAACCGCAAAAAAGTGACTCAAAGAGATGCTTTTCGTTAAATCGTAGTCTTTAGAAAAAAAGTTGCTTTAAACTTTGCATTTGAGTGCATGTGCAAAAATATTCGTTAAAAGTTGCGTTGAGCACAACCACAAAAAAAGTGGCTTAAAAAATTTGAAACCGTAAAAATAATGTGTTATATAATAAATGAGCACAAAGAAAAATCGACTGGTGACTAATATGATGACCATGGCAATGAAAAAGGCTAACACAATTGGTAATGTTTGGAAAGAATATAAATTTAAGAAAGACGTTTTTGCCGAAAGAAAGAAGAAGAAATCTCAAGAGAAGTATATCAAGTGTGAAACTTGTAATCACTTCAACAAACCATCTCTTATAAGAAGTCACTTGAGAAGTAAAATTCATAAGTACACACTAAGATTCAGTGTAGAAGAAATCGAAACTGCATTTCAAAGCAGGATCATGACTTATGCTGTAAAGAATGTGAATGCATACAAAGACCCGAATCATTTCCTAAACGATGTAAAAGAAACTGTCACGGGACTAATTAAAAAACATTTACAATCACTCAAAGTAAACATGAAACTCTTCACTGAGTACAAAAGGGGAATTGGTGGGAATATCGAATATGTAGAAAGCTCCTTTAAAACAAAGAACGAAATTATACTGAAATCGACTAATCTGAAAGAATATTATACCAACAGCATATCGAAAATCATAGCTGAGATGGGGGCATTCGAAGCAAAGGGATCTCAGTGGGTACTCAACAGAATATTTAAACTAGAAGTGCGAATATGTACCATTGAAGGGAAATTCTTATGTTGATCTCCCAGAAAAAATCAAAACTAAGCAGGCAGTAATTAATGTTAAGAACGATGATCAAAAATGTTTTTTGTGGTCTGTTCTATCTGCATTGCATCAAGTACAAAGAAACTCTCAAAGAGTGAATAAATACGAAGCTTACGAACATGAGTTTGGTGATGCACATAAGGGTTTGGAATTTCCAATGAAATTGGATAGCATACCGACCTTTGAGAAGAGAAGTGGAATTTCTATTAATGTATATGTATACGAAGAATAAGATGGTGGTAAGAAATATATAATCTGTCCATTAAAAATAACAAAAAATAAGACGGATAAGCACATTAACCTACTCTATATCAAAGACGAAAAGAACGACCACTACTGCTGGGTAAAAAGTCTTTCGAGACTTGTCGTATCACAAGTAACGAAAAATGACCACAAAATATTTATTTGTGATAGATGTTTGCAACATTTCTACTCTGTAAATAAGCTAAAATATAACGAACAAGACTGTCGAGATCACGATGGTGTTAGAGTCGAACTACCATCTAAAGGAAAAAATGACATATTCAGATTTCAAAACCAAAATCATTCTTTGAGAGTTCCGTTTTTTGTAAATATATGCTGATTTTGAATGTTTGTTGACTAAAATTGAAACTTGTCAACCAAACCCCGACGAATCCTACACGAAACCATACCAAAAACACAAGCCTATTAGCATTGTTACTACGTAAAATACGAACATGGATACTATAAACCACCAGTAACTTATGAAAGCTCTGATGCATCTACTGTATTCATTAAAATGCTAATGGAAGAAGCAAAGTATATTGGTGATATATACACAAATGAAAAACCAATGCTTCCACTAACTCAGAAAAAAAACATATTGTTTATGATACAGCTACCCATTGCCATATATGTGAAAAGTTTTTGAATGGTGATTCTGTGAGAAATCATGATCATCTTACCGGGAAATTTAGGGGAGCTGCACATAAAGATAGTAACTTATCGTATAAAAATCCATGTTTTGTCCCAGTGTTTATACGCAATCTATTTGGTTATGACACATTTATTCATAAGAGATCTCGGCATCGATGAAAATAAAATTTACCTAATTCCCAACAACAAAGAAAAATGTATTTCTTTTGCGAAATATGTATGTGAAAGTGTAAATCTTAGTTTTATTGACTCATTTAAATTTATGGCTAGTAGTATCGATAAACTCTCTAGCAACCTTTCCAGAAGCCAATTCCGAGAAGCGTGTAAGCATTTTTCCAATGAACTTCATGACTTTCTTATAAGAAAAGGTGTTTATACATATGACTACATGGATAATGCTGAAAAATTTTGTGAGACATCACTTTCATCCAAAGATGCATTTTACAACAAACTCAATAAATGTGACATTACAGACAAAGATTACGAATTTGCGAGAAAGGTGTGGGAAAAATTCAACATAAAATCTCTAAGAGAGTACGCAGAACTCTATAACAATTCTGGTGTATTGATATTGCCTGATATAATGGAAAATTTTAGAGATGTATGTCCCAAAACATATAAGCTAGACCCAGCAGGGTATTTCACTGCCCCAGGGTTAGCGTGGGATGCTATGCTCAAACATACTAAAATAGAATTAGAATTATTAACAGATTACGACATGATTTTGATGATAGAAAAAGATATTCATGGTGGAATTTCACAATGCTGTAAGCGATATGCTAAAGCAAATAATAAATATATGAATGCTTATGATAGTATAAAGGAAATCTTTTATATGACATATTTGGATGCCAATAACTTATATGGATGGGCTATGAGCTAGTATTTACCCTATGGTGGGTTTAAGTGGAGAAATACAAATATAGATGTAACAAAAATATGAGATAATTCTTGAAAATATATATGAAAAAATATATATATATATGAAGTTGATTTGGAATACCCACATGAACTACACGATCACCACAAAGATCTGCCATTGGCATAAGAGGATAAAATACCAGAAGGTTCAAAAAATCCCAAACTCTTGACTACTCTCTATAATAAAGAAAAATATATATTAAACCATGTAAATCTTAGGCAATATCTATCACTCGGAATGAAGTCGAAAAAGATCCATAGAGTTCTGGAGTTTGATCAATCAGATTGGCTAAAGTCCTATATTGATCTAAATACAAATATGCGAACAAAGACTGCAAATGACTTTGAAAAAGATTTCTACAAGTTAATGAACAATTCTGTTTTTGGAAAAACAATGAGAAATATTAGAAAGAGAGTGGATATACGGTTGTGCACAAGTTCTAAGCAAATGGATAAACTAGTGGCTAAACCAAACAAAAAGATTATTGGCAAAATGAAAGATGAATGTATTGGAAAAATAATGGAAGAATCTATTCGATTGAAATCGAAAATGTATGCAATAAATGTGGAATGTGGCATAAATAAAAGAGCAGAGGATGTGAAAAACACTGTAGTCAGAAATGAGATTAGTTTTGGTGACTATAAGAAGTGTTTGTTTGGTAAAAAGGTGTTGTACAAATGTATTAATCTTATTAAAGGTAAGAAACATGAACTCTATATGATTGAGTTGAAAAAAAAAAGCATTAAGTCACGAAGATGATAAAAGATTTATGCTTAAAAATTGTATAATATACTACCATGGGGACAATACAAAATTGAAAAAGGGTGATACTATTAAATATTATATAACAGTAAAGGTTTTTAATGGATTACCATACATACCGTACTACAGGAACCATTTCCCTCTTCCACAGAGACTTATGTGATAATGCGCATTTCCATTCAACTTTGGCTGCATCAAAGTGACGTATCAACTTACCGCGGCCTTCCCTACAAGCTTTAATAAGAAATTATTTTTATTGCTTTCATTTTACATTGGCCAGTCGTAGCAAATGTTTGTATGTCAAACCGAGTTTATTTTATGTGATAAAATGAAATCAATGTGTGCGATGAGAGTGTTTAATTGGTGCAAAATTTCTTCCTTTGCGATAAATGCAACCTGCAATTTCCGTGAAGTATTTTTCTGTAGAAAAAAACGCCTTTGTCTCACAAATGAACGCCATTGCAAGCAACGTGATATACACAAACAAATTTGCTGAAGTACGTATTACAGATGGCACTGTCTTATGCAGGAAATCCTTTAAAACTGGCGACATAAGTTTGGTCAGTATTTAAACTCTTTCTGCCTAGTTTTGTTCAATTATGTAGGAGATCAACTTTCCGATAATCCCATAGAAATCCCTCTAATCTAGATTGTGGTGTTCATATGATTTACGTTAAATAATTACTTATTCCCATTCGGCAGTGAGAAAATATAGGAGAAGTTTGATATGAGAGGAAGGGGAGTTAGTATATTACACTTTATTAAAGTTTCTTCAATATGAAATATAATATACTTAGTACTTACATAAGTATATGCCACGTAGAATGCGACCCAGCTGCCATAAATAAATATTCAAGGATACACAGGCAATTGAAATAAAATAAAATGAATTTTCATGTTTCCAAAATTAATTTACGCGTTTCAATCAAAAAAATGTAGTAAGACAATGAATTGACTTGTAACATTTGTTTCCCCTAATTACGCCTTTGTATAAATATTGTTACTTAGAGAACTGAGTAAATGTTTTTTTTTCTGTCTTTTGTGACATTCATGTAGAAGTGAAAGACTCTGCTATGAGAAAAAAATTCTATCGTCGAAAACGATGTAGTGTAATGCCTCGTTACTTTGACATGCAATGTTGTCCAAGAGTTCTTCACGCCTGGCAGGTAGGCAGTCTACAAAGCGTATAAATTTGTTTGTTGCCTACCACTCTGGAAAGAAGCATCAGTTCTGGTAACAAATTTTTGTTTCCATTTTCTTTTTTAATTTTAATATAACTATGTTAGCACGTTTTACTCCTATAAGTAAATACACATGCTGAAGCAGGTGCCACTGACTGAAAGACTATTTATAATGTAAAAAGTGTTATAGCCTGGTCGCAAGAATATTTATTACGGCGATGAGGACATCGCTGCTCTTTGCAGACATGATGTTCACCCGAAGTTTTGGGGCTTCAAAGATACAAATATAATGTTAAGAGAACGGGCGACTCTGGTAGTCATAACACAACCGCTTCTCTTCCAATACGATAGTTGCTGAAACTGTTAGTAATACTGTGGCGAACGTGAAGGTTGTCTTGTGGTAGAGACTGCACACTGCTTAAACCACGTGATCGCTCTCATGTTCAGTAACACATCCTTCAGAAGTTGGCACAGCACAATGTGGAGTGGGTTCGAGTCGTTTGAACGAGCAGGAAGTATATAACGCCTCATTATGTCGTTGTGTATCACGCCAGCCCAGGTGATCGCTGTAATATTGTTTGCTGATTTCTGGCACGGTTACATTCTATATTCTGCATCCTTGTGGCTGATGAGGGTTCTTAAAAGCCAACTTTAATGGAAAATATCTTAAATCAATAACAATCCTGTATTTTATAGGTATTACAAAGTAGAACTATTTAAGCATTTTATTATTTACAGGAAATAATAGATAAAAATGTTAGCATAATGTTAAAAAATTAATTTAGTGAAACTAACAAAATGATTTACAAATTTTTCTTGAATGTCATGTATTTCAACGAAATTAATTTACTGAACCACAGTTCAAAATAAGTGCAAGTCATCACATTATATGAGAACCTTTCCTTAAAACTTTGTAATAATTTTAACCAGTATTTCCATTTTAAATTTTGAGGCAAAATTTAAAGGTAAACAGTTGCAGGTAAAACCAGAATCGGATTTCACAGTTAGTGCTAACATTTTACTCATGCGAATTCAAGAAACATTTCAGCTGAAACCAAACTTAGTGTCAAAACAATTTTTAAAAAATTATACGAATCAATATATGTAGTTTAAAAATGTCATATTCCCTACATTAAAATATATTAATGCACTATTTTGTTGATATGATATTTTTATCAAGTTATCGCTGGTATAATATAAATAAATCATTAAATACCCTCATTATCGAGAAAAGTAATTTGCTCTTATACGAGCTTAACTCTAGTTTGTCATTGCACCATTGAGATGGGCCCTTCCAAGATTACCATATAGCTTACATTCTGCAAAGCTGAATTTATTGTAAATTAGATATGTAACAGTGCGGTATTACTAACCGCGACATACGCTAATGGATTCATTTATAATTACCACATAGAAGTATTCTTCTTTCTTTTAACTAAACAGAGCAGGAAAGGCCTAACAACGCTGTTTCAACCATTTCTAGTGTAGATTTCATTAAAATGTATTCTATAAGATTAACATTAGAATGGCGTTGACTTTAGAAAACTGTTCTTTATATTTCCTGGCAGGAAAACGTATTCCCAGAATACAGTACTCGTCAAAAGTTAAATACCATTAGTAAATTTGTTAAAATACTTTCCTACTATAAAATTTTTAGTTTGATCTATGTTGTATAATTTTCTTTCATTACTAATAACAAAAAAAAAATATTAAAGTCATTAAATTACTGTAATCGATGAAATAATTTGCAAGTTATGAATCTGGGAACCATTACGTAAATTTGAAATTATCATAGACATTTTTGTGTAACAGTTATTTAAAAGTTTATGTGTAAAAGTGGCCTTGGACGATGTTTTTATTCCAATCAGCATTTGGTGCGTGATTCATATTTTGCTGTGTATATCATTAATTTGTTACGTGGGGGTCGAAGATGTTTCCGATTACTTATGTGTGGTTCCTAGTTTTTTTCGTAGTATTACATTTAAATAAGTCGTTCCATTCGTAAATAGGTTTTTGTGCATATTTCGCAATAATTTAAAGTCGCATAGACTTTAATGTGCTCCATTCGTCTCGTATCTTGCTTGGGAGGGGGCGGTATACTTACTTTCTACGTATTCCATGTCAGTCGTTCATTAATAGTGTTCTGTTTGCGTTTAATTGATTTGGAATAAACTATTTCTTATTTGTGGCGTGTGAAGTGGTGTTTTGTTTAATTCGTTGCGTAATTCCTAATAATTTCATAGCGTGAGATAAATTCAGTGATAAATATATTTAAGAAAAAAGCAATTCCCAAATTACGCAGTTCCAAACTCCACCGATAATAATTTCTAATATCTAAAATTCAGTATTCGTTCAGACAGCGAATAAGGCGAACGTGTACATGCTCCCTCTCTCCTCTCACCCAGCCTACCAGCTCAGTCTTCTTCCCAACAGCAACCAAGGCAGATGTATATTGGTGCTCCTAACCCTCCCTCCTAACCCCTTGACCAGCCCCGACCTCAGTACACAATACGCCGACGACAGGTCTAAATGACCCTTATGCCACTCTTGCCTCAAAATTACTCTTATGACACACTTGCACCAAACTCTATATATATCAACTGCAGGCACACCTCCCTCCTCTGATCGACTGCCAGACGTCCAAGGGTGAACAACGATGCTGCTTCCCCAAAATGACCCTTATGACACAACCCTTTACACACCAATAAAAGAATTAAAAAATTACCCCCTTTATACCTTTAACCCTTTACTTGTAATAACAATTCAACAATTAACCCCTTCAATCAAATTTAACCCTTCGTATGTAATAACAATTTAACAATTAACCCGTTACCTGTAATTAACTCTTTACCTGCATCTACCTGCAATTAATTAATTAATCCTTTCAACCGAACAGGTGCGATAAACTACTTCCTCGTCCAAAACAGCCACGCACTCATTACTCGCGATGTCCTTATCGCGAGAATGCAAGGGGTTTACGATCATGGTAATGACACATCTGATGTTTTCTTAAGAGTACGTCGGTTGACACGTAGAGTTGAAACGTTCGTATAATCAGGCTGGAGGCAGTCAGTTTGAGTGTTTACTGATATGATCTGTTGATCTGTATGCAAAGAATTTCAATTTCATTTTATGAACCATGTAAAAATTATGTAAACATATATATTTATACTAAAAGATCTACCACTGCTATCGTTCGGCAAGTCATCTGTTAGGCGCTTGCGGGATGCCTACCTGCCAGGCGTGAGTGGCTATTACCTAACGGGAGGAGTTTCATAACATCAGTTTGCCGGCAAAGTTTAGTCTCAGTGTACGACCTGTCACCCATTATCTAAATAATTGATTTGCACCTTTGTGAGAGTTTAAGCAAAAGTGTACTCAACTACTGTACGAGACGATACGTGAGTTTCTCGCCACTGGCATTATTCTTCGTTCTAGTAAATAACCTTCTATTGACCAGTCATTAAATATCACATTTCTATAAGTAAGAACTCAATGTAAATCTCACTATGGTTAACATATGCAGCACACAGTTTCATACAATGAAATCGGAAATTTTTCATGGGTCTCTAACCGATCGTATAGGGGCTATAGTTTTAAATCCTAGCCAAACAATTAAATATTTTGTATAACACTATTATTTTATTATACGGCAAAACAAAAAGGCCACCGGTGCAGCTGCTGTGAACAAATAGTGTTCTTAGCCAGACGTATCGGCGGTAAACACCTAATAAAAACGTTCTTTTGCACGTAGAATATTCATATAATATAACTAGAGTACACATTTTGTTCTCCGCTGTGTAATGAACAAATCAAGCCTAAACATGTGCTTTTTATTTTCTAATAAGGCAAACTATTATACAACAAGTTCGTCTTGAAAAGATTTGCCTGGCTCCTCATTAAACGCCCGCTTAATGTTTGTTTACAAACGGTTAGTGGCTGTGTGATGCAAAACCGTCACTAACGTTTCTTAGCATTTAGCTACTATATAGACCTCGGCACATTCCGTTGGCCAAGTTCGCAAGCTGCGAGCCCGTTCTCTTCATGTTCTTGGCTTCGGGGCTTTAGTCGCATCACAGATGCATATTGTGTCGACGTTTCGGAAGACACTTTTACGTCTATATTCAGGGTAAAGTAATAGCAGCAGTATATTCTTTAGATAAAGTTAAAAAAGGTTAAATTCAGTTTTATAAAAAACTGCAATACAAATTTATTGTTAAAAATTACGTAATTTTATTTCTTTTTAATTTAGTTAGCAGTCCATATTTTAGTCCATTACATTTTTTTTTATTCAACATAACTTTATTTTTGCAATAAAAATTGACGATTAATATATGCATTTTATTCCAATTATATACTTTTCACGCTTATTTATGTAGGTTTATAAGCGACTGAAATTTCTGATGTTTTGCTTTAAATATCACGGTTTTTGATAAACATATGTTAAGTTTAAGGAACTGGCACTTAAATCACATTTCAGCGTAATACAGGCTAATCAATAGGTACTAAGCATTTCATTAAACTTAATTTATGCCACAACTATGTAGAATTAATTATTGGTATAGGCTATTCAAGGTAAAATGAGCACTTTTGAAAGCCCTGCTTAAGATCTACTTGTACGCACGTTGCGTATTATTCCGCCTTATATAAAATTAACATTGTCAAGGGCCTCTTCACTTTAATCATGCGTCGGACAAGGGAAATTGTGATATTATAAGAAAAGTAGATAATATACACATTTTGTCATTTTTACACTTTGTTGCATTAAAAAAAGCAGAAAACAAAATATATAATTGAAGTTTTCATAAATGTTAACACAAAACTTTTTATTCAACGTTATGATGTAGAACTACCTTCCATCCATCGTTACCAGCTTAACTGGGCTCAAGGCTCACAGTGTGCCTGTTAGAATACATGCAGGCAGGAGTTGTGATATTTTTCTCAGGTTGATATCAAAAGTGCTCACTTTATCGTGAACAGCCTTTGCTGCTGCTGCTGTTACTCAACCTTGAATATGGATGACTGCAGTGTGTTCGGTAACGTCAGGAAGATATACCGCAGCGATACGGTTACATCCCAGGAGCCATGCACATACAGATATCTGCTGACCTCGAGGCGGGAACACATTGGTCGAAGCCAACTCTCGTTTGCCAGCCGCAGACGTTTGCTTTGCTGTAGTCAGTTCACGGTTGCTTTGCTTCTAAAGTTCTACTTCCGGACTACTCCACCGCCTCACGCAAACAAAGCTTAAATAAAGTGGGTTTACGATTGACTTAACAGAATAAGTATGCCGTGTGCTTAATATATGAATCAATGTGTCTAAGGGTATTCGTTCATGACTGTCGTGTGCGGGTCTTGACGGGTCGTGTGCGTTCTTGGCGTGACTTGAGATATCGGTATATTTTATATCTTAAGTACAAGTCAAGACTAATCAGATACCAGTGACATTTGTTGTTGGCAGGAAATTGTATTTACATCAAGGATTTAGGTAATGTAGTATGGTAAAATCGTATGCGAATAATTACTTTAATCGAGAGACAGTATCCTCTTGATTTAAAGACGAGTTCATAGTGATGTTTTATTTTTTGGGAGAGGTTATTGAATCCGCGTTAATTAACCTTTTCAGATTTATTTATTTAAATGCGCAATGTTGGCATCGGCTTCCCCTTCTACAAGATATCACGAATCTTTCAATACGTTTACACAAGTAGTAACAAGAAATAATTAAATATATGTAAATAATCTTCACTCTTGTCCATATTTCCAGGTTATGTCGTTTGTTTTCGTCTTCCACGATTCTGATTGGCTAAACATAACAGTTGCTAATTAAATCGTAAACTGCAAATCTTCTTATTCATTTTCCGTGTGCTTATTGAGTAATTGTGTAAAATTCTTAATTCTCTAGTCTTTAATCGTAAACTCACCTTAACGGAATTTAGAAAATTACACCAAAACGACGCCGTACCGCATTCGCGCAGAGTGCTGTGAAATTTTGCATAAGTACTTTTTCTTAATACGCATTACCAACACACTTATATTTTCCCCGTTTTTGTTCGTATTAATTTTTTATGAAATATCATAATTTATATATGATATATAAGTAAACTTTCGATTTTAACTAAAAATAAAGGATTTTTATGTTAACGCAAATTTAAAACGATTGTGATAAACGAAACATATAGGAAACAATCAGACTCATCACACATGAGGTGATTTTGATAAGTTTTGATTTTAATTCTTCCATCTAATGTAAAATTAACATTGTAATGGACCTCATCACTTTATTCATATGTCGGTTAAGTAAAACCTTGAGTTAGTAGAAAAATTAATATTTTAAAAATATTCTCAATTTCACACTTCTGTGAGATAAAATAACATAAAGGAGAAAAAATAATTTATGTTATCACAAATGGCTAACTAACACTTTTATTCGACGTTAAGGTATGGATCTACGGCCAGTTCTTCGTTACCGACTTAACTGGACGCATGTCACTCAGTGTGCCCGTTAAAATATGTGCAGGTAGTAATAGAGACATTTTCTAAGGTTTATTTCAGAAGTATTCACTTTATCGTGAACTGCCTTTAAGGGCACTGTTTTCAATAACCGTTCTCTAACTACAAGTTAAGCGTCGTTAAGGTAAATTATAGTCAAATTAGGAACAAAACGAGATTACTTGTGAGAGAATTTATCACAGGCATAATTTCCGCCTCTAGGTGCGCTGTGTTCCAAAACGTAACTTTTATTTAAATGTTAAGCTACGTGAATAATAAAAGAGAAAGATTTTACGTAGCTAAGAAGATATTTTATTCCTCATTTGTGATTATTTCTATTATTTAATTTTCTAACACAGAAAATAGATAAAATACTGTACATGATGCGACACTAGCACTTACCGGGAGCAAGACTTCTGAACGGTTAGCATGCACGCCTCCCACCAATGCGAAGCGGGTTCATTACCCGACCGGGTCACCGGATTTTCGCAAGTGGGAATCGCGCCGGACGACGCCGTTGGTAGGCGGGTTTTTTTTTTCTCGGGGAACTCCCGTTTCCCCCGTCCTTTCATTCCAGCGCCGCTCCATACCCACCACAATCATCCTCATCAACTCTCAAGACATCACTGTAAAAAGTTGCCCAAATCCCTCCACTCACTCACTAGCGCTTACCTAGTGACGAAAGATTCCTGTTTGCCCAAATGTTAACATTGATTTTCCCGACCTGTCAAGGCTGTTCACGATAAAATGAGCACGTTTGAAATCAACTTCAGAAAAAAATCACTACCCCTACCTGAATATATTTTAATGGGCGCCCTAAGTTACATGCGCCCATTAAAGTTGGTTTCGATGGGTGAAAAGTAATTCCATGACTTAACGTCGAATAAAAAGTGATAGGTAACCATTTCTGATCATTTAGATTATTTCTTTCGCTGCCTGTTTTTTTTACGCATCGAACTGTACAATGAGCAGATTTGTAAAATATTTACATACCTAATAATTTCGCAGTTTCACTTGTCCGACGCATGAATAAAGTGGTGAGGCCCATGACAATGATAATCCTACATAAGACAGAAGAATACACAATGTGCATGCAAGTAGATCTTAAGCAGGGCTTTCAAAAGTGCTATTTTACCGTGAATAGCCTCTAGTAGAAGTAACGTTAGCGTGGTAAAGAGAGCTCAGGGTTGATATTGGGCGCAGTTGATCGCAGCGCTCCTAGGACGGTCCCTGCCCGCGCGGAACACACGCCAGTTTGATTCCGGAACACAGCGGGGGCGATGCGACGTCGCTCGCCGCGTGAATGATTAACGCGGCGGCAGGAGCGGGCCGTGGGGAGCTGTTTGCCCTTGTTGTAGCCGGATACCGTGATCGATAAGGCGACCGGCTAGAGGCGCCCGCGGTCCCGGACCAATCTAGGATACATCGCGCCCCCGTGCCACGGCCAGCTAGCTGCCGGAGGGTGGAGGGGGGGGCGGAAAAACACCCCTTCCCCCTTCCACTACGCACACGCAACGCCGTATCATTCTGCCACTCCCCCCTTCAGTTTTGAACTCCATACAACGTATGGTGCCAATCTCCGAGGCGAAGCAGGCTGGAATGTCTGTGCCAGATACGGGAGGTTCTCAGAGTCCCAAAGTTGTAATATAGGTAGAGCCGCTCATTGGTTGCTGTGGCCAAGTGAGGCCTCTGTACAGAACTGTTAAACCCTCACTCACACTTCTGCTTCCTGCTGATTACTGGCTCACAGTTAAACGGGGCGTATCTGAAGAACTGTCGTTCAATCACAACAGTAGGAGAAACGAACAAGAGCTTGGAGTCCACCTCGTCTAATAATGAATTCGCGTAATACTCGTTGCTCTAAATATAGGCTATTGACGGTCAAGTGAACACATTTATGGCACTCCCAGCAAGCATAGTAACAAAAAAAAATATTTTTATAGTGGCCTCGCGCTTAAATTTTAGATAACTATAACATATCCTTACAGGATGTATTTGAAATGCGTGCAAATATTTGGGGAATGCAAAGGGGTGTCAAATCTAGTGTTTTGATGTTACGAAAATGATTTCGGAAATGCTTCCATATGTTACAAATAAATAAAGAAAAAAACGCAATGAGCATATGCCGTATTTGTTTTCTTTTATTTTATCCGTAAGGTCTTTTTTATATACGTAGCAGTACAAAGATATTTGACAAGTCAAATTACAGTATACAAAGTTTATACACTGGACATAGGAAACACGTACATGTATATGTCAGATACACGTACACGCATCATATATCTTCCTCCAACATTCTGTGTGGCGTCGTCATTTAGCTGAAAAAGAAGACAAAGGAAACTAGAAAAACTGGAACAAGAAATGCGTACAACGACATGTTATACGGTAATCTCTTAATTTCTGTACTTATGATATTCACATACACTATAAAATATTAGTTTAGAAAAAAAATCTTTCAGCTGTTTTTTAAAGAGTTAGTTTTTGGTAAGAGACTGCAGTAATTATTATGCGAAGAACATGTAGCACAATCACTCACAGCGAGTTAACATGGAAAACGCCAGCGCAGTATTTCGACAATTGTTCAAAGTGATGGCGGTTGACCTGGTCGCATACAGCGCACCATGCATCGATGCACTCGGATCAGCACATGTGACACTCGTGATTGTCGTCGTCGACGTGACTTTGCCAGGTGGTTCTTGTAGCAGCGCATTGCTATTCCAGACTTCCCTGCCATTGTGTTCTTGTAGCAGCGCATTGCTATTCCAGACTTCCCTGCCATTGTGTTCTTGTAGCAGCGCATTGCTATTCCAGACTTCCCTGCCATTGTGTTCTTGTAGCAGCGCATTGCTATTCCAGACTTCCCTGCCATTGTGTTCTTGTAGCAGGGCATTGCTTTTCCAGACTTCCCTGTCATTGTGTTATGGACAGACGAGTCAACAGAAACAGTGCGTCTTGCGTTTTATTTTGTTTGTAACATAAGTATGATTTCCGACACCATATTTTTGACATCAAAACATTCGTCTTTGCCACCCCCTTTGCAGCCCCCAAAATAACTGCACTCGTTTATAATTCATCCTCTACCCTCTGCATAGTGTGTTTATTATTCACATGCTAATATTTATATTAACAGTTGGCAAAATAAAAGAAATAAGCAGAAAGGAACTTCTAAGTGCGGTTTTGCAAAGCGCTCGTTTTCCCGTAGGTACAGAGCACGTTCTGTAAAGCATGTCTCGTGGTCGTGGTCTAGCGGACTAAACATATCTTGTACTGTGCAGCTATCCGCTGCTTCTTCCGACGTTTACGCCATATTTCGCCAGTTTTCTTTTTTTTTACTTTATGATCTGAAAGTATTTCTAATAAGGAACAGGTCAATGTAAATAATTATACTCAAATTTGTCTCTTTGACAAACAAAAATTTTTTGGCAAAAACTTGTAAAACATATTTTTAAATATATTTAGGATACCAGTACCCGACTACCCATTGTTAAATATTCATGTACCTTAATTAATATGTTGTGTATATGCAATAGAGTAATCGCCATGTGATTTATTCGGCAAAGTCAATTAGGGGCATAGTAATGTGGGCTCCCAGATCCCAAAATTTTCAACTTATCGGTGCTTAATTTTGAAAACTGTAATAATATGACCACAAATAGGCTATTTGCATTCATGTGGTCCTTATATATAAATCTCTTACAGACAGCGAAATAAATAAAATGTCGTGAAGAATGACATTAAGATGATAAGGCTAATTGTTGCGAACTCGCTTGTACAAGGTTGTACTGACTTTCGCAGCCACAGCCAATCACCGCGCATGCACACCACGTCGACGGACGACGAGCGGGGCTTATCGCTGCACATCGTTGTGATGGCTATCGAACGAAAGTCAAAACCGATGGTGCCAAATGAAGTTGAGAAAATGCTGGCCGTTTGGGACGGCTTACCTTCGCTGCGACGGGGGTGTGTTTGACGAGCTCCACGCCTCACGTCCACTGGGTGGGCCTGCTGGTCTGCAAGTATGGGCGCCGCGGGGCCGCTGCCGCCCAGGAAACTATGACTACCTTCCCCTCCCTCATACGTCACCTTGACCATGTGACGCCAGCCACAAATAAAATATAAATACAGATGTATCGCCCAGATTCGGGGAGACAGCACAGGGCTTTCACTTTGGCAGGAACTGCTGTTCCGTCAACATTTTAAAGGGAATGGGGGCCTTGCAGCCATTTTAGTTAAGTATGCTTTAAAGTAAAGTAATTATATGTAACCTGCATATAGCTAGAAATGGATGTGATCTTGTAAAAATGTAAAATTGAGGGAAGCTTTAAACAGGATTATTTTTGATACGTCTTTATAAACATAATTATTTTTGATACCCTTTTATACTAAATGTAATCAGTGGGAAAACTATATTTTTATATAACGTTTACTGGTTGTAAAATTTTGGGGAAAAATATTTAAACGGTTATGTTTTGATATAAAAACCAAGGCAACGAATAATTTTGAAACGTTTTCACTGGAACCAACCCAAATCCCTTTTTTGAAATCATATGTGGGGGAGGGGGCTCTCAGGGGTTTTCCAACTTAAAAAATCTACATTCAGGAAGCAGCTGAGACAAGGACCTCGTCCTATATGTGTTGGAAAACACCGTCACATCGCTTAACATTTCTTAGGCTGCGCGGTCTAAGCTGGCAGCCAAGAAATTAATTATTTTATGTATTCCTGAAATGCTGTACAACATGAAGACTTTACTTCAAGTGTACTTGCCTCACATTAAAGAAGTATTGATATAGTCTTCTCTCGGTACCTTTAAACATTTTTTAATCAAACCTTCGTATAATCACCCCCATGTATGACGTGTTTGGTTGTTTACTAAATTGGTCATGTGTCACAAGCGTTTTATACTTGTGTTAGCATAAAAGTACTATATATTTCGTTAAATTTTAATTTCAACATAGACTTTATATATAAGTTATAATGTTTCGTTTATAATTGTTTGAATAAAAACTGAGAAAATGTGTGTTTTGGTAATGCCTAGTAATTAGAGCCCCGAATATTTCGCGGATTGAGTTGGCAGCAAGCAAGGCTGGGCATCTCTCTATACGCTCGAGACATTATCGTTTGCTTATTGGTTACTGTGGTCAAGTGAAGCCTCTGGTCGGGACTGTTAAACTCTCACTCACACTACTGTTTCCTGCTCGTTACTGGCTCACAGTTAAACTATGCGTGTTTAAACAACTGCCGTCCAATCACAACAGTATAGGAGAAAAGAACAAGTGTTCGGAGTCCACCTCGCCTCAGAACGAATTCGCAAAATACTCGTGGCTCTTCTAGTAAGAAATAGTTCTTTTTGAAAGTAATGTTACACTGAGTGTACGCGAATGTGGTGCGTCGGCACTTTAGTTTATTTTTCTAGACTCAGTTGAGTTTTCTTTGCACGAGGCGGATGAATATCGTGGAAGTGTAACTTTGGCAGGGCTTCAGAAAATTTGGAAGTAACAGGGAATGTATTATAGCATACTTTTTGGTGTACAGTCAAGGCCCCGCCTCTTCACCACATAGGCGCGGCTCTGCCACGTTATGTTCTCAATTTGGAGGAGGTTAAACGGAAAGGAAATTAAAAGTAAGTTATAATATAGAGTAGAGTAATCAGTTAATGTTGACCAGAGCAGTTTATTTCATATTAATTACCAGTGCAACAACTGATATTACGAGGAAGCTCGCCATTTGGAGAGAAGGGATAAAGGTAAGAAAATTTTATTCAATGATGGATAGGCTGAAGTACACTCTACGAAATGATTTGTAAATTTAACATATCAGTGTATATGTACAGTGACAATGCACATATGGTAAATTATTTTCCCATGCACGCACGGTAACGTCTTACAGTTGCTCAGGAAAGAGTCAAATGTATAGGGAAGTTCCCACCTTTGTGTAGTAGAAATGCTAAATATTCCCATATTTTCTGCCTGAAATGTAGTATTATTTCCATAGACTGTACAGGTTAAAAACTTTCATTGCAGTTTCGGAAGTTTACCAGAAAATGTTTTACAGTGTAAGTTACACGGGAACCCCCAGGTCTCGCACCATGGACAAGCTGCTGCAGCCTCTGTCTGAACTCTTTGCCACGCAGTCTGCTGTCCCGTTGCCGACTATCTCCTCCGGTCCACGCAGCTTCGTTCCACACTTCTCACCCCACCAAGTGTGTTTTTTGTCGTGATAGATTTTGATCGGTCCGCGCCGTGCCGTGTGGGTGGAGTCTTGTTGGGGGATGTTATGCTTACCGGTGAAATCTTTGAGTAAGCTGGACCCACACATTCTGTTATCTTCGGCGCATTTCTTCGACTGTTTACAGGTTGCACTTTTGGCTCTGTGTTTGGATTTCGTACTTCACAAACTGTCTGTGGCCTCGATACTGCCACTTGGCTTAGGCAAAACCTTCGCTAACAGGTGCACGACGGGACTTCCATAACAACGTGCACGTCCAAAGAAGATTCTGTCGGCATGCTGCTCCGCAACAGCAGTGGCTGAACAGCTTCTCTAATACCACAGCCACATAGTCCCGACAACCCTGACACGATACTTACAACACAACAGACAATGAAATACATGATAAATTCTGTGGACCCACCACCAATTTTGGATTAGAAATATTTTCTATTTTCGTCGTGTCGTGCGGCACGACAGAGTATACAACCATGCAAAATTAAATTATGGGACAAACTTACTCTACAATGACAAATAAGCAGCTTAAAAGAGAAAACATATTAAATTACCTTATTTAACTCTTAAAAATAATTATTTTACTATTGTATGCATAAGCGATAACACTTGGTCACCATCATATATTCCAAATTTCCCGTCTGCCCACCGCCTTTGAAACAAGAGTAGTTAATCAGCGCCTTTTGAATGGTTCCGAACAATTCTACTCTTCGTGTCGCGTCAGTAAACTGTTGGGCTATAAATTAGAATAACCTCATTTGAAAATAAAAATGTCGTGAACTCTAAATTTGAATCAGTGAGAATTTCAATGTTTCAATCAGTCAACAGTATATGACTGGTTCTACAGTCACTGTAGTGAATTTAACTGGCGAGTCAGTGAAGAATGCCAGATTTTCTTCACTTCTTGATTCAGTGACATTTTCCCACTGATTTGACGGTCATTTTTTCCACAGTTTTTCAGTGGTTTGTTTTTTGACTGATAGATCAGATACACAGCGCGTAAAAATTCCCGTCGAACAACGTTTATAAATGGCCGTTAAAGAATGTGTATCAAGTGAAATAACAACGAATGAACTTATAAAATCAATGGAAAATAATCTATAAGATGTGTTTCGTCTTTAAATAAAAAACCATTTTACGAGGTAATGTGAACGTTTAGCATTTAATTCCGTTTTTATGTCTTCCATTTAATTTTCATGCAATGTATCAGAGAGTGCACTCATATATACTAGTCGTTTTAACAATCCTAACGTTGCAAATTGAACCGAAAAAGAAAAGTAGGGGCATAAAAGGCATAAAACTTAAATATTCATGATTTCAGCTAAAGTAGAACGCGTATATTCTCCTCTCGTTTATAAACTTTACTTCGTAGCTCAGATAGGGATCTGCCCCCACAGCACGTGGGAATGCCCTGCCCTCATAGCCCAAGGGTAGGGTGGCCGACCTGTTCTTGGAGGGTCGCGGGTTCGCGCCCCGGTGCCTCCGACGCACTGGTAATCTGTCAGCAAGTCGGTCTAACTTCAACTCGTCCACGTCACTTAAAAAAAAAAAAAAAAAAAAAAACTACAGATGACCAAAAAAATGATAGTAAAGTAACGGCTTGAAAGGGGAGTGTAAAGGATGTGCGAGTTCAGTCCTGGCCAACTGCGAAATATTTTTGCTCTTTCAAATTGCGCAGTATTAAAAGTTCGGTAACGAAAATTTCCATCGGCACTTGGTACGCGCTGTTGTCGACAATGTAAAAGATTTCCTCTGTTTCATATGTTAAAAAAAGGATATTTGAAAAGAACATACATCAAATATAAATAAACTTCGTAACTAAGTAATGTTTTTCCCTTTTATTATTCAATAGCTTAAAATTCGAATTAAAAAACCCCGTTTTGGAACACTGCGCACCTAGCGTAGGAAATATTCACTATACCAAACTGTTCCAAATGAAATCACGTTGTTTTGTTAACCTGAGTAGAATAAGCCTTATTGTCGCCGGTCGAATAGCAGCGCTGTCAACGGATCAACATGAGGTGACGTCAGGTTTATCCGTGGAAGTAATAGATGTTGAAGTGGCAACAGCCTATCTTCTCCACGATCATCAAGTGAAGCCGATGCCTTGCCCGACTTCTTTCAACTGCGCATGCGCAGACCAATTGTTTACGTCAGCCGCCGTATTATGAGTGGCAAAAGTTACATTATACATCGGTATTACCAGTGACGTAATTATTGAGTTTTGTTCTTGCGAGATGTTTTCAAATGCGCGTGGCCTATATAAGCCCGTGGATCGAAAATGCTGTACAATATTTTTCCACTCTCCGGAACTAATAAAATGAAAAACACGCACATTTGACTACATTTAAACATGCACATTTTGGCCACTACTAGCCCTGTCCTTGTCTTTCATTTTCGGCTTCACTTTAGCGCCTCGGCTTCCACTCCGTAGACTAATACCTCCATGGGTGTATCACAGTCAGATGCCAGCAGTCCTGCCGCTACCAGTTGTTTCCATTCATGTCCCCGTGATTTCGTCTCTGTGTGGGTTTTTACGAAACTTATATCTTTAAAACGGACAAGTTCGTTGTATCAGTACAAAATTGACCAGCAATTTGGGACTCATAGTGTGAGCAATATTGTAATTACTGTATAAGGCTGTTCATGGTAAAGTTACCACTTTTCAAGGCCCTGTGAACGTGCTTTTACTTCTAATAAATATATGTCAGTGCAGCCTGAGACGTTACCTTTTGAGAAGAGTGGAATGTATACACTGGTTTTAATTGTCATACGGTAGTGTTTATACTTAAAAAAAAAGTGGTGGAAAGATAGAAACTTACTGAAAGTAATATTTTGCAAGGCCTTAAGAATTGCTCACTTTACCGTGAATAGCCTATTCAAAGTCTGCAACCACAAAATCCCTTTTTCCTTTTCTATTATTTGAACGAGTAGGGATATTTTAATCGGAAAATATTTCGGTATTAATTATATTTGTTAATTAGATAAGTGTCGTTTCACGAAACGATATATCGGAAGGAAAAAATCAATATAAGGTACGTCGAAATCCAATATTTTATGTATCAGAAGGACTTGAAAAAAATTTAAAATTTCTTGGAACATAAAATTTTGAGGACACGAGGCATTTGCAGAAAGATAGGATGCCTATTTTCGAGGACACGAAGCTTTTGCAGAAATATAGGATGCCTAGTTTTGAGGACACGAGGCATTTGCAGAAAGATAGTATACCTATTTTTGGTGCATGCTACCAATGTAAACATAGTAATTTTTTTATTTACCTTCGTATTCAAAACAGAGCTTAATAAAAGAGCATTTTAAAAATATTTCTTCCCATGCCCGGAAAAAGATATTGATTTCGATCAAATATAGTTTAAATATATCGGTGAATAATATCAATATATCGTTGATATATCGTCATTTCGATATATCCATATTTTTCAATATCCCTAGAAACGAGTACTAACATTATTACATCCTTGTCGAGACTGTACCAGAATTTGGCATCCGAGCCTAAATTTTCAAATCGTCGAAGAGGTCCATTGCGCTTTAACTGAGAGTAAAACAGTTGTGAAAAATAAGCGTATAAGTATTTTAATAAACCCGTCTACCTGTACATATTTTACGTTTTTTGATGCACAAAAAACAAGGAAACGATACGGATGACTCTAACACGTCATCAAGTTCCTCGTCGTCTCTAAGTGCAAGACCCCAACTGGAGTATATTGTTTCTAATAAGCATTAATTACTTTGGTATTCGTCGACACGACGATTTTATTGATGGAAAATTCGTAGCACAATCCAGTACAAGGCACTATACAAGTTTTGCTTGCATTCAATGACAATGTTTTAAACTATAACTGTCTGAATATGTCATATTTGGTCACGTTGATGACTTATGGCATAGTCTAAAGTGTTTTCATTTCGCGTGGAAAGAGATCATATACTCTGGAAAAGATTGTTTCTAAAACGTGTATTACCAAACCAATACAACCCATTTCGCAAGACAGGTAAATGGGCGTCTTGAACAATCAAAAAACACTTATAATAATGCAGTTGCGTTGTTTACACAGGAGTGACAATACAACAAGGAATTAATGCGAAAAACTAAGCCCAAAATATACTCTTTATCATCGCCATGATTGAGCAGAAATATATTTCCTTCATAAAATTTTTTTGCATTTCATTTACTGATGAAGAAAAAGAACTACCGTTTTTGGCGAACGTTGGAACGTGACGACGTGCATTATGAACTAAACATAAATTCCCAAAAAAAAAAAATAATAAACGTTTCTCACGATAACGATACATGAAGAGCCACAGTTGCCTGCTAGAAATTGTCGATATATATATATATATATATATATATATATATATATATATATATATACGTGTGTGTGTGTGTGTGTGTGTGTGTGTGTGTGTGTGCATGTGTGTGTATGTATGTATGTATCGCTACAGTGTGAAAACTCCAAACAATTGTTAGTTTCCAATGCGCGCCAAACTATTCGATACGTTGAAATACTTTGGAACATGAATTTGAGAGATTACAGTATTTTCGCTAACTTCAAATCGGATTTAAGATTTTAAGGGGTCGTTTATTCTAGCCGACATGACAGAGAAATAATTTACGGGCTACGTTGGTTTCAGGATTTCAGTTTCCACGATACTAAGCTTTTTCGAACCTGGCCCGGAGATGAATACTGCAGACAAACGCAGTTATTTAATTGCAAATTCATGGCTGCGTCATATCCGACCGGCCGGCTGTTAATATTGCACACTGATCGCCATTCCGCGTTTTGTTTTTCAATAGTTATGTCCCCAGTGGTCGCAGGAATTGCTGTTTGATCAGACCAATATTCACAAGGCAAGATATTAAAACGAGCATTGTACGCTCAGGTGTAGTTGAATTTGACACGCTGAATATCAGTCGTGGCATTCTGGCGAATTCGGCCCCAACGCATTCTAGAATGGAGGTGGACGGAATATTTTAATTATTGTTCCCAATGTTCACAATTATCATCGAGAGTGAGCTTCACACAAACGATCAAAAACGAGGAAAAATTATTTTTAATCAATCAGGGAAATATGTGCCGGCTACAAAGATAATCGTTGCTGATTACCAAATTATACTGTACAGTTTTCCAGGTATCTTTTGTTCTATATTGACCAAATCATGTGACTATATAATTAATAATATCGATAAATACTCACGTATGATATGAGAAGTTACCTTCATAATTGACAGAGAGGACTCATATTTCAACAAAAGCGTTTATTAAACTCGTTAGAATTAGCTGTTAGTTACAAATATTATCGTATTTCATAATATTACACAATGGATACTTAAAAAAAAACTCATACATTTGAAAATTAACAACTCAAAATACCAAAAAACACTACAACAAGACGAATTTCGGGAAATACCATTTGTTATAGACAAACGTATACTAATGATTGTGAAAATTGTAACAGAAAAAGAAATTTGTAATTATAACTGAGAAAATCTTTGTAATTTTGCAAATGCTTGTAACACTACAAAGATTTTTCTTGTAAAACTACTCGTTTTTAAAACAATAAGGTCTGTTATTTTTTAGGTCTTAGGAAATGTTTGTACTATACTGAGCCGTATCCACGAGCTTCAGCAAAATGGCGGACACTCAACAACGTAAAACCGTGTAAGGCTGTTTGTGCAAAAACTATTCGTGATGTAAAGTGTAGCTGTATGCCAAAATAAATGTATTGCGAACTTGAACTACGTAAAACATTTAAAACAACTCAGAAGTGTATAGTAAAACGACAATTTAAAAAACAAACGTGACCGTTTTATTCATTATTTGTTAGTGTTTCCATGCTACACAGAACTCCTAAATCGGCTCTTAATATCCCGTTGTTCAGAGGATTCAAAATCTCCTAACTCAACAACTGAAATTTTAAAAAGAAACACATGTACCTATTCTTCTTTGCCGTATAAATAAATTATTTTGTATGTTCTTGTCGCATATTTAGGATACAAATAAGCGTTAGGGACGTAAGTCAAGTTGTTCTTGTGGTTGAAGGTGCGGGCTTGGAATACGAGGGGCGTGAGTTCTGGCCCCTGTGCTGGGTACGCGTATTTTTTTTGTAAGTTATATTTTATATATATATATATATATAGAAAAAAAAAGTAAGTTTATGTGCACTTCTCAATAATGTCAATTTTAATACAAGGCTACAATTTGCAATATTACAAAGAACTGTTTTGCAGATTTTACAAGAAAACAATTTGTAATTTTACAAAGGATTTTCTTGGCAACTGGGTTTCCAAGGATTTGTTCTTGTAAAAGTAAAAACAAATTTTTAGGGCGAATTAAGAATGACCCGAATGAATCTAAACTCGAAGGATGTGTATAACAGTGTACCAGCAATAAGTGATTACGAGTGCAGATAGATGGTGTACACGAAGGGCTAACAGCGCCCTCTATGTGTAACCGGAAAGGTCAGACTGGAATGGGAGCTTGAACGCCACCACTGGCGTGTAGAGTGACGAAATGTAGTGTTTTCGGACGAGTCCCGCTTCAACCTGTCCTACGATGATGGCCGCATACGTGTTAGACGCTGCCGTGGTAACCGTAATCTGGCAGTCTGCATTGTGGAGCGGTAAGGTGGACAAACGCCAATCTTGATGGCGTGGAGCGTTATTGGATACAAAAGCGATCTCGACTCCTACGTATTGAGGGCAATCTGAACATCAACCGCTACATCTGGGAGATTTTAGAGCCCGAGCTACTGCCCCTCATTCAGGCGAATCTACATTCCATATTTCCATAGGACAATACTCGGCTACATGTGGCGAGGATTGTGCAAGCCTTCTTCAATGAACGACAGATACCACTGGTTCCCTGACCTGCACGTTCGCCTGACATGTTGCCCATAGAACATGTCTCGGATATGGTTGGTCGGCGACTTCTTCGTCACGGTCCTCCGGCAACCACTGTTGGTGCTTTGTGGACTCGCACACAAACCACGTGGCGGGAGATTCCCCAGGATTATATCCAGGTCCTCTTTGATTCCGGTTCTGATTACAGCACAATGGTGGCTTCACACTATACTGAATTATCAGAAACAGAGATATACACAGTTCTGTAATCCTAATCAGTTGTGTCCTAATCTGAGCTATAAAGTTCATTTCATTCACACGTAGCCTTCTTGGTGTTTAATTCTTCGCAAACGTTAGTTTACATAAATATCACAGATATTAAATAAATATATCCAGGATTTCACTCAGTATATTCAGATCAGTACCATGATTCGGACTTGTGGATAATTAACATGTTTCTGACATATATATCTTTCCCCTTTCGCGATAATATTTTAATTTTCACTTGCTTGTGACACATTAGAACATTAGTTTACCATCCCAGATAGAGAAGAAAATGCTCCATATTTCAACTACCTCATCTAGTAAACGTGTCCGAAAACTCTTACATGTAATACAGATTATTGGAAATATTTGTTTGTCGTTTTCAGTCATGGATAAACATGTAAAACGCACGCGTCCTCCATGAATTCTCATTTTTGAAAATTTGGAACAAGATTTTTTTTATATCGCGGTTACCTACCATTAGCATTTGATAATTTTTAGCAGTGTGATATGCAAATTCGTTTAAAACATTATCGATTTATGTTGTTTCATTTCTCTCAATTTTTCCTAACGTGTATACAGGTTGGACAAGATAAAATGGCAGTTCCTGAAACTAAAGGCACAATCTCTAAGAGAAAAAATTCTTGAGTAACACTTAAAGGTAAAAATTATTTTTTCAGTTTTAAAAGCTTATGAAAAAAATTTCTTTTTTTCTCAGTGCGAAGCAATCGCTGTTACTATTAAAAATTACATTTTAATCGTTGTTGCTGGTGGCAATAAACGATGAAATAACGGTAACTGCTGTGTTGTGTTAGCTACAGTTGTGGCAAACAAAGATTACTGGCAAAAACATTGATTTGATACAAGGTAAGTAGACTGATATGTAGATTCTTATTTATTTTGTAAACGTCAGACTTTTAAATTGGCTTTCGCTTTTTGTATATATCTTTATTGTAAAGATGTTTCTTTACATCGCTGAACTAGTGAGAGTATTGACTTTATAGTACTGAATGTTTGTGAATCGTTTATAAACAGTTAAGCGGCATATAATTCACATAACCATAAAGGAATCACACGCTATAATGTTTTCGAAAATATTTTGCCTCAAATGATTTTCGCGATTTTACGCCAGTAGTAGGATTTAGGGAAGTTGTGGACAAGGGCGTGAGGCAGGAGACGCCCGGCCGCCAACTTGTTACGTCACCGTCCCTCAAAATCGACCAAAAGACTATAAAAATTTCCCTTCTTCCCTAAAAATTGCTCTTTTTCCTTAAGAATTTCCGTTTATTCCCTCAAAAAGATATAAGCCTCCAAAAATGTTAGAAGACGCCCCTCCCCCCTCCCTTGTGCAAAAACGAGCCCCTGAAATACAATTTTTCCAATTTATTTAATTTGAGGGACTTCCTTTGGACCTAAAGAGCAGTGGCGGCCATATTGGCTTTATAGGCATACCCTATGCCAAATCGATACAAGGTATAGAGGATAGGACTCAGACCTAAGCATCAGCCATCTTGAATTCATATTGTATGCAGATGACCTTTGATCTTGACCGTTGACATTTGACATTGAAAATGAAAAATCCAAAAAATTCAATAAATTTGCATAAAATTCCAAAAAAAAAATCCCTAAATATAAAAAAAATACGAAAAAAAATTATTATAAAATAAAACAATTTCAAGTTATTAAAAGTTATTTAAAAACTATTGTAAAACTAATAAAATATTTTTAACATACATTTCCCAGCACCATCACTAGTCACATTTGTTTCATCCCCAGGAGACGACTGACTCTCTCGCACCCACTCCTCTGACATATGCTCATTCTGGCATCTTGATTACTTTTTCCTTCATTATTAGTTTATACATTACTGGAGACCACCATATTGGTAGGCGACTGCCATCTTGATAGGTGACCACCACATTGGTATATATCACTTGTCTGTCATATTGTATGCCAGTGCCATTAGTAATTGAATTATAACCTGTGACCCATGGCCCCTGACTCTTAACCTTGACCTTGACTTTGAAAACAAGAACTCAAGAAAAAGACATAAAAGTAAACAAGCATGATACATTACAGACTGCCACCACCATATTAGATGCAGACTACCTCGACCTTCACTGCATAACCTTGAATGACCTTGATAACAAAAACTCGAGAAAAAATACATAAAAGTCAGCAAGCATTATACATTACAGACTACGCCATCATATTACAGGCAGACTATCTCGACCTTCAACCCATCACCTTGATTGACCATCAAAACAAAAACTCGAGAAAATACATAAAAGTCAGCAAGCATAATACATTACAGACTACAACCGCCATATTAGATGCAGACTATCTCGACCTTGCCCCATCACCGGAATGATATTGAAAACAAAAACTCGAGATAAATACACAAAAGTCAGCAAGCATAATATATTACAGACTACCACCACCATAATAAATACAGACTACCTTGACCTTCACCCCATAACCTTGAATGACCTTGAAAAAAAAAACTCTGGGAAAAAATATAAAAAAATCGAGGAACATATAACATTAGACCCCATTCCCTTGCTGGCCTGTCAAACAATACCCCAGCTTTGACCACCACAAAAAGCATCGAACACCCCAGTCCCCGTCACACTTCACCCTGCCTGCTAGCCAACACCTCTTCCCACACCGCTCTTACTCATCAGACCTGCCTCAACATTTTCCCTCCTCGATCCAAATCTGTTGCATCCAACCTGCTTAAAATGAAATGTATTACAAAATGTATTACACTCTAATTTTTTGTACACTTCATTTCAACATATACCTCTATTACCATATCATTAATCATGCACGTAAAGTGATAGACCATTGCAGAAAATAATTAAGTAATAACATTAAAATTTGACACATCATTTGATTTTTATTGTTGGGCTACCTTGCAGTATCGGTTTGTAGTGTCAGATCTAAAAACCAAGACCATCGTATTCCTGAAATCAGGGAAAATATACATACTAGGAGAAGGTACATTGACACTAGCGAGAAATAAAACGCTTTAATTTATTCATTGAAAACACATATATATTTTATATGTACATAAGACTACAGACATAAAAACATATCTCTATTGTTTCCATACATTCATGTTCCGTATTTCCAGCAATAAACTCACTTTTCATGTAATGAATACAATCTGCTTATACGCAGCTGAAGAAAATATACGTGAACAAGCGTCCAGCAAGAACCCTTTTCCATATATTCTTATTCTTCACGTCAAAGTTTTTCTTTCAAGGACTCTACAGCCCCTGGAATGCAATCAATATTGTACAATGCTTGATTGGCAGTCTTGAATGCCCATCGACTGATTCCTTCATCAAGAGGTTGAGGCTTATCATAGGTACACTGCAGCAAAATATTATACTTTATGGGACCTTCTTCGACTTCCTTTGCTAATTGATTGATTATCCTTTGCTTAATGTGACCTAGGTATGTACACATGTCTTTCGTACCAGCAAAGTTATTTCCAATTACACAATATTTTAAAATGCCTTTGAAATCTGAATACTTAAGATATAATCCATTCGATGTGCTATCACCAATAGCTAGTACAGGATGTTTCTTTGCTGCAGGAACTCTACCTTTACAGTTGTTGATACGACTCTTCAGCTTATCACCTAGTTGAACAGTCGTTTGTACTTAACACATTGTTCCATATCACAGGAAGGTCACTTCATACAGGTAGTTCTTTCGTGCATCCTCACACCATTGCTATAGGCAAATATCTTATCACAGTAGCATTAATGAAGCCTTGACGAAGTCGTCGATGGCGCTATCAACATAATGTCTGATGTCGCTGAAGGCTGTACTGCTGTTGGTAATCCACACGAAGAAGTCGCTGGTGCTGTCGGCATCATGCCTGAAGAAGGCTTTTTTTTTTTTTTTTTTTTTTTTTTTTTTTTTTTTTTTTTCGAATTGTATGCGAGATTTTTTATATATTTTTTAAATTGCATTTTCAAGGTCAATGGTCAAGGTCAAAGTTCATCTGCATACAATATGGATGCAAGATGGCTGATGCTTAGGTCTGAGTCTTATCCTCTATACCTTGTAACGATTTGGTATAGGGTATGCCTATAAAACCAATATGGCCGCCACTGCTCTGTAGGTCCGAAGGTAGCCCCTCAAATTAAATAAATTGACCAAAATTGGATATCAGGGACTTGTTTTTGCACGATGGGGGCAGCTACCATTTTTGTGGGCTTGTAACTTTTTTTGAAGGAAAAAAGGGAATTTTTTAGGGATAAAGGGTAACTTGTAAAGATAAAGAGTAATTTTTAGGGTATTTTGGTCGATTATGAGGGACAAAAGGGGAATTTTATGGGGAATAAAGGGAACAAATGGCGGATATTTACGTAACAAGATGGTCCACGTCCTTGTCCCCAACTGCCCTAAATCCTAATACTCACGCGTTATCTATTCTTTGCTATTACACACTACCTGTCGACTTTGAAAACTATTTTCTTGATCAACGGCTATGGTAAATACGAAATTACTAATGCCGATTCGGTTTTTCATGATCAAATTCGTGTATTTTTAAAATCAAACCTTCCAATCTGTACAATCCATAGTAGAAACTGATTATAGTGAGAATTTTTTTTTTTTTAGGTCATAACAACTACGTTTACGCTTATAGAAATTGCGTGAAATTTCCATTCGTAATTAAGAAGTTGCATGCGTGAATCCTCGAACACTAACACCCTTTACACGAATACAATTTATTTACAGTTCCGAACCCCTGACTATGAACTTATCGGCAGTGCGTGCGCTCATAGCTATATTAATGCTAATGTAAGGGAAATACAAACAAACAGACTCTTATATATGGCAACATGTACATACAACTGTCAGAGCACTTCTGGACTCATTGGTCCATAGGCTACCTATAAAGTCTTCATCAGAAGTCAGGATGGAGTGGACGAGTACCTATAGGAAGGTTATAACCTTTAACGAGGTGATTTGGAGGTATCGAAATATGGTAATCTGCCACCTCTGCAATGAAATTTTGTTTGGCGTAGTGGAACTGCATCCGCGCGCAAATTATTTACTAGCCACCGCTATCACGTAAACAAGGGCATAATATATATTATATCAATATTACATGTAATTAAAAAAATTCTGAAAAAAAAAGGTTACTGTTTTATTTTTACAAAAGGTTATTATAACGTACAATAAACAAGGATAAAAGTATTTAATTGGTTGCCAAATTAAACATTACACGCTTTATAAAACGTTAGCATATATACTGCTTTCTAAAAGTTTGCCACAATTACTTCGACTAAAACTGCTAGTGTTTTCGTTTATATACAGGTAGCTACAGGACGGGATTCCTTCCAAAATTAATTTATGAAACGTTATCATATATACTGCTTTCTAAAAGTTTGCCGCAATTACTTCGACTAAAACTGCTAGTGTTTTCGTTTATATACAGGTAGCTACAGGAAGGGTAACAGCCCCGGCAATGTTAACCATTAGGCCTACCTGTCTGCATAGCTGTCCCTGTTCTTGGCCTCTACCAATAGTCAGGCGATGTTTGAAATATCTGATGTTGGAAACTGTGCTCCAGCTAGCTCAAGCATAACATTTTAGCTGCTAGAAAATATTAATTATTCCGCAGTTCGATAGCCATTTCCGGTGTCACTCCCTCGAATCACGCCTCATTCAGTCGCGTTCCACCAAAATTCAAAATTAAATATCTCTGGGGATGGTCATACACTAGGAACTCAGCGTATGCCTATTCTCCGAGTCCAACCCGTTGCCCCGTGGCCAGCCGAGTGAAGTCAAGGCAGTCTGCGTCTTATCATTGAACCCTCCTCGACAAGTTAGCCAATCACAAAGCTCCGCTACTAGTCCCTCCTTTCGTACGAAATAAGGCACCGGTCTTGGGGAAATTACTCCATTTAGTTTTTTTTTTTTTTGACTTCATGTTATTTAATGTGCTACAAAATTTAAGCCTTCGCATTTACTTCTTAATGTTACCAGTTATTTTTCAGTAATAGCAGATTTATATATATATATATATATATATATATATATATATATATATATATATATATATATATATATATATAATCAATTACGCTCCTCGAAAAGCGTGGCTTGACTCTCAGCAGATGACGTTTGCCCCATTGGAGTTCCTTAAGTGGCTGAGACATACATACATGTCACAAAAAAAATCGTCTGCCCGTTTCTTGTTGTAACACATTCTTCCTCCACGAGTGAGGTGGCGCAGTAGTTACCCATGCAACAAACCACATATAGCCCATTGATGGTTAACAGTCGGATGCCAAGCCGGCGAACAGTTGGCCAACAGCTGGCATGCACCCACCACCATTGCTGGTCCTGAAGTAACACTAGTAACTAGCCATACTCTGCCCATAACCGGCCCAGGTGTGGTGAACACAAATGGCCCAAGCATAGCCCATATGCTTACTACAGCAATAGCCCATCGATGTACCATTTAACAGTAGTCAGATGGCCTTCTGATGGGAAACCATGGTTTCTCCATATGTCTATCACTATTCCTTAAAAATAATTATTTTTACCATCAATATCAACTTTTCTTCGTTTTTAATTTTCTTTACTTCACTATTAAACACATTATAGGATATGAAAAGCTTATGCTTACCAGTGGAGAGGGGGCGCGAATCTACACTTCTTCACATTGACAGCCCAGCATGCTAATCATTACTCCACCGTGTATTCTTGTGTCTCGAGTAACTAATTTATTATATATATCATATATTTATTATTATAAATTGCATATATTTGGACTTGAATTATTATCAAATACTATTATACTGTCGTTGAGAGACATCTTCCTACATAAATTGCGATATTAACCCTAAAACTTGCCTTTAATGTAGTCTTTCGCAATACGTATGTCACCTGGATGCTATTCGTCTGTTTTGAAATGCAGTCGCAGTTATGAATATTTTGGTGATGTGAAACAAAAGAAGCCCATATATGTCAAATTTCTAAAGGGGGTTATGTATCTTTTTTTAAATTCTCATTTTAACTATAGGCAGTTATGCAAGTAAAACATTACATATGTCGAATTATTTCATTCCAGTCACGAAGACACCTAATACTGCATTTACAGCATTTTGCCGTAGCTATTTCCATCGCAATATACTTACAAATAATCTAACAATTGTATCATATGATCTATAAGTATATAACACACACGTATACATATACATGTGTACAGTTCGAAGAAGAAGCTATCTGTGAAGAGTGGGAGCCGTAAAAATTCCCATAATAAGTCAAATTGCACCAGCAATGGTCCATCGATTTACCACTTCACAGCTATCAAAAGGCCTATAGTTGGCTACCCATACTTTTACCAACAATAAAAATAGGTTGTGTGTGGCAATTGCGGAAATTCAGTTGGTAAGCCGTTTATGGGCTATTAGGCCCGCACCGGGCCTAATAGCCCATTAATAGCCCATAGCACGTGCCGACATAGACCGTGGCGGCGCCGCTGCTACGCGTGCACTGCTACATATAAGCCAAGCCATCAGTTTCATTCGATCAACGTTGTATCAGTGGGCCATAAATGACATGCCAAGTGTATTAGGGCCAGCAGTTATCTATAGCATGGCCAGTTGTGTAGACCCGTGCATTTTCTGGGCCAGCAGTACTCCAGCAATACCATCAGTAAAACTACAGTCGATCGACTGTGTCCTGCTACATGGACAGTGTTAGGACTCGCATTCGATGGGCCCTAGGTTCGAATCCGGGTCAGGCCATCCTGGTTTTGGTATTGAATGGTTTCCCGAGATCACTTCAGATGAATTATGGGATGGTACCTAACCATAAGACATGGCTGATCACTATCCGTTCCTGCACATCTGACAAACTTGCTCCGTCTCTAATTATCTTACTGTTGACTACACGTTAAGCCCTACCTTCCTCCCCACCTCATTTTCATAATACTCCCCTTTGTCCAGTCGTCCAATTGCATCTTACCTCCCCCCCCCCACCATAAAAGGTTAGGCGTTATTTCAGTGTTGTCATAATAAATACACTCTTATTAAACATATACAGCCTTAATACTCCATTGCGTGTCACAAATGGTTAACTTAACCTATTCTAAATTTACACATGTGTGCGTGCTGTAACTTGGCAACCCTTCCAGAAAAGGTCGTGACACACTCTGTTCAAGTTGCAGGTATATCATAGGTTCAACATACTTCATGCGAATTGTCCAACCTGTTTGCAAACATATCTATTGACTCTCTATACCCTGAGTAAAATGAACGATGCGAGAAAAATTAGGTACTACAAAGTCTATGAGAAAAACAAGTAAATGCCGCCAAAATCAACAACAGAAATTTTCTCCACGTACTCTCACATTGTCAAGAGTGTTAGATGATGATCTTGAAAGTTTAGAAAATAGGTGGTCTTATTTTAAAAAATTGAATCAAGTGAAGGAGTTTTCCGTATCATTCGCGGTTACTTTTTATAGCAGTTCATCCGATTACATGTACATATAACTAAAATGTTTGTGGTATTGCATTCGTAAACTGGAGAGACTATTATAGTTCTTACAAAGTCAGTACAGTTCTCACAATAGTTATTGCTGTGCACAAACCTTAATTTAAACATATTTAATAGCCCCAGGCACAGAACCAAAAAAACTAAAATATAAAAGACCACCATTTTTAAAATAAAAACAATATTTAAAAAAATGTTTATTCGTCATCCTTCATTCTTTATTACCACTTTCATTCTAGCTGCAAAGGGATTCGCTTGAAAAGTTATTGAGTTATTATATTTCACCTAACATCTTGCGATTATTGTATATTCTAGGATGGAGGAATAAAGTATTGGGATTCGTTCGGTAGTAACTCAAAAAAGACACAAAACTTAATTTTCCAGAATGTTTGTCTTTCAAAGTGCAGAGTATAAAAAATTACGATTCAGTGAATTTAATGCTTTTAATATTACGGTCAATAAGAAAAGTTATGTTGAAATTGTTCTAATTATTCACTAAGTAGGCACATGTGCATACTGACCCGAAAAATTTGTAGTTCCGGTAGAGTGAAAAAAAGTTTCAAAAACCAATTAGAGTAATAATTTTTAAACAAACACAATATAAATGGCACTATCTTATAAAGCTCAAGGAAAACAGACGCTTAATTAAGATATTTATAGTATAAATATTATATTCGAAGCATTCCAGTTTTGTTTGGAATAGGTCTAACAGCTCGGTTGCAATTGTAGACTAAACCAATTTAATTACAAGGCCGGCATTAAAAAAAAAGTGTCATATCTGTTATATATGTTACAACATTATTTAGCACGATTATTCGTGTACCAAATTTAGTGGCAATTGCTAAGTAGTCCCTGAGACAAATCTTTATTAATTCAGGTGACGCTATTTTCCAAAATCGCTCCTACCAAACGCAAAATTTCTTTTCGAAAATTATGCTTGAGGCTACACATCATCACAATTATGGTTGTGCCCATAAAACAGAAGGTCGTAAATAAAGAAATTATTATTATTATTTGTTTGTTAAAATATCGTGTTATAAACCTTAAAAATAAGTCAACCTAATAGATACGTCTGAAGAAGTTCAGAGCGAATATTATAAAAAAACCAATAAATATAAATTTATCAATGTTGGAACTATGAACTGTATCAGAGTTGTGTACGATTTATGCGATTTTCTCTTTGTTTAAATGAAACTTTGGTAGACAATTAGCAAGAAAAGGAAAAGGTTAGTTTGAAATCGAAACATGAACATAGACTGGTTGGAGGATTCATCTGTACTTGAACATTTCAAGAAATATCATTTATATCTTCACCCACAACTTGAATTTCATGATCTCGAATAGCGAATTTTGAAATATAATTTTCCTTATTTGTATATGTCCAAAACCAGTCAATAAATATTTTGTATGAAACAATATGCGAGACACATATTTTATTGTGTCATATACGTATTGTTATTCAGGTATGTATTTTCATAGAAACATGAACTGCGATTCATTTGTACGTCTTATAATGTGAATACGCAGAAATATATCATTACGCAATAAAATAACAATTTTTTTGACAGAAAGACAATAACAAACTTAAAACATATCAGAATAATTCTGAATTTTAAACGATAATATCATTTATGCAAACATTTTTATTCATAAATATATGTAAAACAGGCTAAATAAAGAATGGAAGTGTTCATTTAATGGAAGTTGGTCTATTAAAGTGTATATAATTGCAAGGGGTATGTTAAGTTATGCCCAGCTATTAGTTTATTTTCTCACTCGCGACTCCTTAATAAATACTGTTTGTTAATTTAGTTTTTTGACATATAGAACAAATTCGGTTATACATATAATACTGGGAATTATTTTTTGCTTTGGTTTTTCTTTTTCTATGGCCTCAGAAAGTGTACATAAGGATTACATATTTTAGAAAGACATTTGATCAGAAAAATATTTTAAACTGAAAGGAAATTAATAACTTTCTACGCATCTAATATATTTGATCTGATTTCAATGTGATTGACATTGTTCTGTATTAATTATTTTTTGTTTAAATGTAAAACCTCATAGGTTTATAAATAATCGATTTGATATAAGGGGAGATATAAAATGAACAAAATAATAAAATTAGTATTGAAAAAGATCTCAAATATATCCAAACGATTGCATGCTTCATAAAACGTAAATTATTTTTACCAACGAGTTCAAGTTGCAATGAAGTGCCTTACATAATGCCATATAAATGACAGTATCTAAAAATCAATACGTATCTTCATAAATTCACCCATAAAACAGTTGTAAAAAGATGACGAATACCTGTAATAAATTATACCTCATTTGATGATTTTAATAAAGAAATAAAATATTATGTACCCTTTTCTAGTTGGTAGTGACAATTTTGTGTTTTAGATTACTTCAGTAACTACTTATTCAAGTGTAATGTAATTGTCGAACACTCTCACAATATGTACACACATCGCCTAGTTATTTGAAATTTTTAACTTTTGTGACCTATATTCCCATTGTCTTTATAAAAAGCTTTAATTTATGAGAATAATAAAAGGGTAGATTAGATAATATTATTAAGAACTGAAAATTACATGATTCAATGATTTGCTTTTACAGTTGTATATAGTGATTTATTCATTGTACAAACAGCTAAATGAAAAATCTAAACTCTCTTGACAGCTCCATAGAAGAGATATTAAACTTAAAGAATGGTCTTTGAAACACCTCATCTAAGTATAACATTCACCAATTCGATTATTCTGAAATTGTATTTGTTACAGATCTCACTTAAAATATACTAATAAAAATCTTTCAGAAATATGTCATATTTTATAATAGTTTTATACTTCTGTTTGTTTTAATGTACCTTGTGTTTTGTTAAATTAAACATTTTCTTATAATTTGCCTATACATTATAATATTTACTTTATATTTAATATGAATAAGACAAGGGAGGAAATATGTGTGTTGATAAAGACATGTAATTAATATTTCTGATGTAGAATTATATTAAAATGACTGTGCAGGAATGTGGTACGCTGCTTTTTGCTGTAATCTTCAAAATTTATTTAAACTTTATTTGCATGAGGCGGAGGAATATCCTGAAAATGGAACATTGTCAGAGCTTCAGAAAAGTTGGACGTAACTGTGAATGCACTGTACCGTTTGAGTTTAGTTTATAGAACAGACTTTATAATTCTCTGCTAATTATTTTGCCTGTCGAATTGTGTATTACTAGCTGGACCCTCTCCCGTTCCGCTGGGCATTGATTTATTTTGAAAAGAAAAATTCTAATACAATTCAAATTTCCATTTAAAAGTAACTGTAAAAAATTAAAAATTCTTGCTAAAGTAATACATGTATGACAAATTGGATTATAAGAATTTAGTAGTTAATTTAAATATTAAAAAAATGTCTCTTGATATTTTTACGTACATCTAATTTTTTCGACTTCATAGCAAGTTAAAGCAGCGCACCATCACTTTGCTCAGGTTTAGGAGTTAATATATTTATTAATATATTTCTATCCACTGAGCCACTGCGGCCCCACTTGAAAGTGCTCTTGCCAATGAGCCACTGCTGTCCCACTTGGAATCGCTCTACCCACTGGTCCACTTGCCGTGCAGCACTATCATAAACGGCAAACATAAAGTTCTTTTGCATGCGTATGCAAGTTTTAAGGATGGACTTCATAGTGGCTAATGCCTATCTCGCATAATAAGTTGTTGCAAATGGCATCAGTATATTCATCGCTAGGGATAGGAAAATTTTGCGAGTTCAATGACCTGTATGCTAGACTCCACAATCTTTTGTATAGTCGAACCTCAGATGTTTGTTCATTGGCTGCAGCCCCAGTGTTACCCCACATTTGACAGTACGGGATTGGCTTCGTGTTACTTTGCAAGTCGGCTATTGGCGTGGAGTCGCCCAGAGCGTGTCTAATAAACTGTGGCCCAATTGCAAGGGTGACTTCAGTGTACACGCGTTTGAAATCTATCTGTCCTGAAATGAAGTGGCGAATTTTTCCTATCCCTATATCGCTTACTGGCTCAAGTTGGGAATTATTTGATCAAATTTATCCAGAACTCTGATGAAACTAACTAATTACACATACGTTTTAATAAACTATTACTAATTATATTGATGGATTGTTATACCTCATGTAAGTCCAAGAATAAAATAGAGCTCTTAATACTATACTTCATAGATATGGGACATTGCAACTCTTTTGGAATGACAAAGTGAAGGCATTCTTGAGAAAATTTGAACTGAGGAGAAACGGTATGGAAAGTGATATTCTAGAAGAGTCTGCACTTTGATATTAATGGTACAAGATGCTGAAGATCCAGTGCTTCCAATGAAGATAAAAATCTGCGCATTTGACCATTTGATCAGGTTGAAAATTTATTTAGAAAACACATTTGAAATAATTTGTTCGAATAAAATTTTATTGCAATCCTATTTGAAAATGTTCGTGTGACATGATTCCCAAATATTAGACCAGTGTGTTACCACTAAGTGTTTAGTGATGCTCACGGGATTTGAATAAGTAAAATATTTAGAGAAGAGTGAAGAGGTTTGGGCGGCTCTTAACAGCGAGGTCTTGAGAGCCGACGTGGGTGATTGAGGTGAGTATGGAGCAGCTCCGGGGGGGGGGGGGGGTGGCGGGGGAGACGGGAGATCCCCGAGAAGAGCCCGCCTGCCAGTGGCACCGTCCGGCAAGATTTCCACATGCGAAAGTCCGGGAGTGGCCCGGCCGGGGATTGAACCTGGTTCGCTTTGGTGGGAGGTGAGCAAGCTAACCGCTCAGCTACCGCGGCCCCTATATTTAAAAGAAGATTTGAGCTTGCTCATAGTAATAATAGCAAACTGTTCGGGTACTTAATCGGAAAGCTGTTAACCTTTTAGCTATTCATAGTAAATTTGTGTAAGATTACACCTACTGTACTTGTTTTTAGTATGCATAAAACCACCAGTGCAAGTTTACAGGCATACTTATTGTATTTCTACAAATGCGGTGTGGTAATAAAATGTCTTCTTTTAGTGTAAAACTACGCAGTAGCAGTGTATTTCTAAACAAACATAGAAATATGTAATATTACACGTACATAATTATTGTAATAATATCACAATAGTCTAGTATTTTTGTCGCAATATGATCACCTTTTTGCCATTCTCAGTACACTTGTGTAAAATTACAGTCACCACCATCAGTGTAAATTTACGAAAAACAATGTACATGTAAATTTACACTTGTTTTACAGCGAAGCCAGGTAACGCGTTCTGCTATCACATGGCATGCGTGGAATATCAACCGAAACCCGACGTTGTCTGCGGGGCAATTAATGTAGCGGTGTGGGGAGCCGCAGCCAGACGATCGTATTTCCGTCTGCGAACAACACGGGCGCGTACGTAACCCGACTAGGAGCGTGGAAGCCCGCCGGTGCATCGCAGGCCATCAGTGGTGCTGAAACCCTGGCAGCGGACAGAATCCGGCCTGGGGTTTGACGCAGTCCGGGCCACGCGTGCTTGCTATGTACCACGTGGAGAGTGATTGGTAAGAGGAGGGGGGGTTGTACGGAGATCTTCAGCGTCACTGGATACATCGCCGATCATGGGGTGGGATCATCGGGTACCTCCCAGCTCCCTATGTGAACAGTTCGATGCAGAGTCAACTTGCTTTGGAGGGGGGGGGGGCATGCCTCTAATTCATGCAATGACGGTAATGGGCCGGTGGGACACAGCCCCTCTTCACCCCCTCCGCAAAAGCCCGCTTGACCCATTCACCAGCCCTCTCGACCTCTCGAACGTCGGGCCCGCCGAACCTTGAGTGAGTGAAAAGATTTGGGCGGCTCTTAGCATCGAGGTCTTGAGAGCCGATGAGGGTGAAGCGAAGTGCGTACGGAACAGCACCGGGATGAAATGGCCGGGTGAACGGGAGTTCCCCGAGAAAGCCCGCCGATCAGCGGGATCGTCCAGCACGATTCTCACGTCCGAAAATATCCGGGAGCGACCCAGCCGGGAATCGAACTCCGTTCGCCTTGGTGGGAGGCGAGTAGTCTAACCACTACAACCGCCCACGGCCCCCGCAACTTGGGGAATCACATTTGTTACATGCACGTTCAGTGAACTCACATCTTCTTGAGTTTCCCGCCCATTAATTTTCCTCGCGTGGAGTTGAGAGTCGATAGGTGTGGTTCAGGGCTGACCATCAAGGACTTGAGCGCCAACGACTATAAGTTGAGCTAGACATGTAGCAGCGGCGGAGTGCAAAAGGTCGTTTCTACTACAGGTTCGTAACTAAACGTGATTCTTATGGAACAGTTTTTCATAGTGTAAATTTCCGCCACTTGTTGCGCAGTGTTCCAAAAGTTAACTTTTAATTAAAATTTCAAACAACGTGAATTATAAAAGAAAAATACATTACTTAGTTACGATGTTATTTTATATTTGATTCATTATTACGGCAATGATCATGTTTTTACCATGCCCACCTCCAGTGGCGCTGTCGGTTAGTACGCCACCGATCTGTGGTGCGGGAGGCTCCGGGTTTCCAATCCCGGGCAATGCATGGGCGTTAATATAAGTTAGTGTGTAATCTGTGCCCTGCTAAGCTTTCAAGCAGAAAACCGGCGGACGTTATAAAGCACTTTACAATATAATGCATTGTTTTTAGCATAACAAATTTCGCTACACCAAACTTTTAACATTGATCTTTCCAATCTGTAGTTGCTAAACGTGGAAGATTTTTACAGCAAGAAAAAACATTTTATGTCTACCCATTGTTCCTTCTTCATGCTCTTCATTTCGTCCGCACGAAGCTGGTGTTGACCTCGTTTACCTCCGGAATACAATATTCTGGATTATAAATCCCGTGTAAGACACGCTTCTGCGTTTCACTTATGTATGTAACTGTACGTAAACTCTCTGTAAGCCGAATCCTAATCCGCCGCCTGGTAAAATGACAGGGCTGCCCTAAGCCAAAATGTATTATAAATACACGATGGAACACACGACTTGCATTACACCATCGCTCTCTATCGGCCGCTGAAGTCTCCGAGAATTCAAACTAAGGCTCGAAGATATCGTAAACATGTATACACGACTGTTAGTCTCAGATACTGGCTTTATGCTGGCGCGACCTACTTTATCTATTAACTACAACATTTCGTTTTAAAATTTATTTGGATAGAAATAGGGAGATATCATGTGCATTGGTAATGGCTACTAAGAAGTACTCATGCAAAATATTATAAAAGTGAGTGCACACGAATGCTGTGCGCTATGTGTTTGGTGCAAATTTTTTTACTTAGGCCGCGTCTCAACTTAGGCCGCGTCTCACTCTGGCTCACTCTAGCGAATTGAGACTTGTAACCCTCTGTAAGCCTTCGGCATTATTCCTCTGACAGAACAAGTAATAAATAGCGAAAAATTAAATATTGCTGGCATTTCACTTTCCTCGAATAAATGTACAGTATTTTATGAAATAATAACTTACTTTAATTTGTTATATTTTTTCATGATTTAAAAACATAATCGTTATGTGTAAATTACAGTATTTAATAATATGCACACAATTTACCGAAATTAAATCTGAACATAGTAACATCATAATTTATGTTTCATATCAAACGGAATATTTCTGTTATTACACACTTCACAATCGCAATGATTAAGTTAAACCGATAAATTATTTCTAACACTGCTTTAGAACAAAAAAAAAAATTATGGATATTTAAGGTAAGACTTGTAAAACAACATGGCTGCAAGAGAGGGTGCGAGAGTGAGCACCGAGTATATATAGTCATTCACTCTCCCTCACGCGCTCTCTCCTCGGAGTTGGGACAGCAGAGAGAACTCTCTGTGACGTCAAAAGTGAGCGAGAGTACTGTCTCGGCGAATTGGGACCGCACTTTGTTGAGCTTTGTTTACACGATGTGTAAACATTAGAGTAAAAGTAAGCAGGTCTTCGAAAAAGTTATAAGTAAACCATGAATGGAATGTATAGTCTATTCGCGATCTCTTCACACTCCTTGAATAACAATGTTTCAAAAATCACCCCATGTACAGTGTGTTTGGTAGTTTCCGAAATACGTCATGATATCGAAAGTGTTTTATACTTCTATTAAAGCTCATTTCTCTGATTTGTATTGAATTGTACACTTTCTTACACTTTATGTAGACATTATTGTTTTTCCTTTCATAATTCGTATGAATTTAGCCTGTTCACGGTAAAATGAGCACTTTTGAAGGCAGTGCATAAGATCTACTTGTTTGCATGTTGTGTATTCTTCCGCATTATGTAAAATTAACATTGCCGTGGACCTCATCACTTGATTCACGCGTCGGTCAAGTGAAACTGTCAAATTATTAGAAAAATAAATATTTTACTAATATGGCAATTTTTACACTTCGATGCATTAAAAAAAACCAGAAAGGGAAATAAATAATTTAAGTTATCACAAGTGGTTACCCAACACTTTTTACCTGGCGTTAACATATGGAACTACTTTCCCTCCATCGTTACCAACTTTTCTGGGCGAATGTCACTCAGCGCGCACGTTAAAATATATACATTGACTTTTTTCCAAGGTTCATTTCAAAAGTGCTCATCTTGTGGTAAACAGCCATTAGAAACGCAGACATAATATGTGTGTTGGTGGCGCCTGGTAAGGAAATGTTCTTATGCGAAACATCACTACACTGAGTGCTCATGGATGCGGTGCGTTGTGCATTTGATGTAATTTTCTACACCTGATTAAGCTTTATTTGCAATAGGCGGAGGAATATCCTGGAAGCGGAACTTGAGCAGGGCTTCGGAAAAGCCGGAATCAACCGTGAATGGACTATACGTTTTCCATGGCATGGCACAGCAGAGTGTACGGTACTCTGATAGGCAGGTAACCACTACAATTTGTGCTATGGCAACTTACACATTGCTACTCCTGTGATTGTATACACGGCGTAAAGAGCATTCCTTCACTGTAGAGACGGACAAATGAATGAGAATTGGGCCTTGGGTGTGGAGACGTTTGGAAAGCAGAAACGATTCATCTAAGATTTTACGCTGTGACTTCCATTAATACCGCCAAACAGTCGAGGGCAGCAAATTCGCCAAATATACGTATGTTTAGAGCGATTCATGAGTTAACGAACACATTTACTGGTATTTTCAACACCGTTTAGAACATTATAAGTATCTCATTTATTGCAAACAAGATGTTTGCACGCAATGAACGATTCTGTGGCTTTATATTAGCTAACGTATTTCAGCAACTGTCTGAGGCACTCTTTTTATCAATTGGAAATAAAAGGATTTCGTTCAGTGTCATTATTAACAAACCCTTTCGAAGGAGATTTATTTAATGGTCGACACACGTTGAGGCAATCAAACACGGGCAGCATATATCTTTCTTTTGCGTTATTTGCAGTAAAGTATAGCGTAAATGCCGACCACGTGAAACGGCAAGTACAGTTTAGAGACAGCGAGTAAATGAAACGTTTTAAATAGAGAAGCGAAAACTTAATTTTTAAATATTATAGGCAATGCGTTTCTTTGACTTCCTCATATTATTATCCCTCTTGATGACAAAGCTGACTTTACAAATTTACATAAGTTAATATGTACGAATAAATAATTATCACTTTTAGACCCTTTTGGCAGTTCACTAAGATCAATGTTGAGGATTGTGTTACCACGACTCTACGATAATGATGATGTGTTGAACGAAATTGGAGTGTTTTATTTTTAGCTTCGCTAATGGTGCGAAATTAAAAAAAAAAATTCTACCGGTCATTCTTTGAATCCGTTACACCGTTCAGCTACCAGTTACAAGACCTTCAAAAATCCCTATATGTATCCGAAATAGTCATTAGTCTTAATTGTCTAACATACGTGCAAGTAATTTTAATGGTTGGATAGCAAATGCAGGTGTCTTAAAAAATTCTAATGATGTATTATTTTCAACTATATTTCATGATAGAGAGGGGTTTCAGAGATACCATGTGGAAGTAAAATATATGCTTTGGTTTGCAACGGCCTTTATAATAAAAGACTATTTAAACTTTAGCTAATTGAATTTAGTTCACATAGCTGATACTTCATCATACAATTATTTTAATACAACCGGTTTTATGCAATAATATGTAGGCATATGGCATATAAAACTGCAAGAAGAGCGTGTTGCTTTGAAAATAATAAACTACACTTTTGAAATGCCAGTGAATCGCAGTACATTTTGAATGAAAACGTGGTAGAAATTTTTTTTTTTAATGTATGAGTTTAAAGTGTGTATTATTATCATTCACTCTAGAGCATTAGCCCCTATCTAGTTGTGTGTTTAGTGCGCATGATAATAACTACCAGACTGCCAGGTTGGATTCAAATCATTTAAATATTTTTATATTTAAATCATTTAAATATTAAATATTTTTTGGAAATAAATACGTAACATGAATTGATACGGCACAAATATTTAAAAATCAATCATTTATGCATTTTAAACCTCTTAATTCAAGCTGTATCTAATATTATTCTTGATATGTTGAATTTGTTTAATCTTGGGGCAGATATTCCATTTTTGCTTAAATATTTATAGTCAACATTTTTTTTTTTTGTATAATAAACTCACACAAGCTAAATGTCATCTATCTCGCTGCACTAGTGGTATGCTAAGTTTGACGGCAATCGATTAAATAGTTTCCAATACATGATGTGACAGTTTGTTATGTAATGCTGAGCTATCTTTCAAAATGGCAGACTTTTGAGGATTTATCTCTTTCAGCTCAATGTTATCGTCGTGGACTATAAACACGCCATATTTGTATGAAATCGGCGAGTGCTTCCAAAGAAAAACGTAGCAATCTACTAATTAAAATACGTCCATTCTTAAAATGAGCAACCATAATAGTTGGAAAGCTATAAACTAAGAAGTCATTAATATGTATGACATGTTTGTTTAATTCGACGTTGTTCACTGCATTGTTTTCTTTTCTTATTCCGCTCATAGACCAACTTACTTAGTCGTAGGAATTAAACTAGCTATTATATGTTCTAATTTCATTAAAATTCAAGACACCAATTCATAATTTCTTTGGTTGACTGCTATATACTGTTGACGTAGGTTAGTACGAGACAAGTATAATCATACTTTGTATACACAACGTATGTTATGATCCGCAGTGAAGGATCGTCAATGGCAATTTAACATTGGAAACTGTCTTGCAATGAATTTCATTCCTGTAAATCAAAAGTGGTGAGTTATATACCAATTTCCAGAAAAGATAACTTACGAATACGAAGCTGTGTTAGTAAATAATTTGTTTTGTCTCTTTCCGAATACTGACAAAAATAGTTTATGAACCTTTTTATCACTAGCACATGTTCAACCTATTACGATGTCATTTACCACAGTATGGAATTCAATCACAGAATACATCAATATACAGAGGTGAAACGGCTGCTTTTACCGCAAAACATAGACGCACACGCCATTAAAATGGCGTCACTGACATAGGAAAATGTTGGAATGCCTTTAGCCAGTTACAAACTCACAAGCCGGCAGCCTAGCCAATAGGGAACCTTTCGCAACATGCAGTAGCCAATCAAACATAATGCCCGTTCCCAGAGCCTCGCGCAGCCAGTAAGAAACGAGCATTTCCACATCAAAGTAACCACCACGCTCTCTCATCATCTCTGTGTGCTCATCTACAATGCGATTCAGTGACATCAAATATGTAAGTTATTAAATATACAGATAACGAATTTTGAGAATCCGTTGCTCAAGTTTTGTTTGAACGTTTTCCGGGCTATAGAATTAGTTGTCCCTTCTGCAGCCCAAGAAAAAGATCGTTAATGGGTATTTATTGTTTGGAATAAATTTTGATATCGATTTTTTTTTTAATGTAACACATAACTTGACAGACATAGCCAGCAATATTGATGGTAAATAACTGAAAATAGTTCTATGATTTAACGTGTAAATGAAACGTGTAATTTTGTAATCCATTGAATATTGTACCATATTTTTTTAGTATTAAGGGGAATAACACTGAGATATAAGAATTAATTATTATACAGATCTTAATGTGTTACGTGATCTGCGTGTGAATACACGTGATCAGGTCCAATGCTGTGTTAAGGTACATATTCAGTTGATAAATTATGCGTTTGAAGAAAATAATAATGGCTTTATTTAATAACGAATTAGATCACAATATTAAGCTACAAGAAAATTATCATCGCCTTATCCATAGTAAGTTTTAATAGTCAGTATTTTTCAAATATTTACAAATTAAAATAAATGTTTGTAAATGAAACTAATTTTAATACAAATTACATAAACTTTAATCAATAAGTTTTTTATATGTACAGATCTGCTTCTAGTTATAAATATGCACATAAACCTCTTTCATGGAAGCCCTTTCCATCTTGCCATCCGAGGAGGGAAATTTTTGGTTATTACGACTAAGCATGGTATAATGTTAATTTGAGAGCCGAACGTCTTTCGCTAAGGGGGTTTAAAAGAAGAGAAGAGCGCGCACCTTAAACGCCCTAAGGGGGGGGGGGGGAGAACCCCGCTAAGGCGATTAAATATGTGATGATAAACTGAATAACGATGGGAGTAATGATTTCGCCTTAGAAGGATTCGCTGCAGCTCATGGCCCATTTGAGGGCGGGCATAAAACTCGTATGGCCCTCGAGAAGGCTTGGAGATTATTTTCCGAGCTGTAAAGAACGAGAAATGTGGAGGCCAGCAGACTCCGACGTAGCATAAAAAATGACGAGCACCGGGCCCTCCCCCAAACGGCTGAACCAAATGACCCCTCCGAACAGAAGATGAAATATCTGCGAGCAATATTTCAGTGCGGCGCGAGGGGCTGGGAGCCCAGGTCCTTCTCTCATTAGTTGCGTGCGAAATAATGACGTCATTATTCTTCAATATGAGGAGAAGCGTTCAATCGCTGTCATAACCTCTCGACCCCTGCGGACGGATACCGCTGTGCGCCCTATCGCACGACGGTGGTTCATCGCCCCGGTACCTGGGCGAGGGTGCGCGCCCTTTCTTACCCAGATAGGCACAGTCCCGCACCACCAACACAAGAAACACCCCACGAGATCTCTACGAACATGAGCGTCTCAGTGAACGGCAATTCATGTCACGCAAGATCGTTCCCACTTAACCCCAATCAGACTCAATGTACACAGCGCACGTATAGATAATTTGTGTTCATGAAGTAAAAGCCGATAATACTGCTGTTATTGGCGTATTTGGCAACGCGCGTCGATGTTTTAGCGTAAGAAGATGAAGTTGGAAATTGGTGATCATATTTGGTTGTATTGCAAGCTTGTTGGTACGACTGGTGATATGCATATTCAAGGTCATGCTGAATTGTATTATAAACCATAACAAATCTTTTCTGCCGTATTAATCGGTTTTGGTTTTTGTAATTTTTCTTTTCCTTATTATAATAATAATGTTAATATTTTATTATTGAAAAGGTAATTATTTATTTTTGATGTTATCGTATACTTTGTATAATGATACACTTACGTTTTAGTACAGATACCTGCTTCATACAGATGCCTGCCAATCGCCTTTGGGTATTTCAAAACGTGTGGAAACTTTTGCGAAACAACTCTTTTTTGTAAAGTTTTCTTTACATTTGGAAAAATGTTGTGATTCGCCTAGTGGTAAAACTCAGTAATTCCGTTTTCGGGCAAAAATGGTTATCACTTCCATCATATTCATTACATAGACCTCTGTGGGCTTGTGCGATAAAACAAGCTTATAAAACCCTGTTTCCTGTGCTAAAATGACACCAAAATCTCAGCGCAGAAGCATTACTGTGTGTATCCATTACCATTTGAAAGCAAAACCATGCGCGCACATCCATTTCACAGTGTTGCAAAACTGGCTACATCCACAGCGTGGATCCACAGCATCATCATGGTAGCGAAACTTGGCATGCCATATTTAAACAGACATATGACTTGACATTTCCGAAAATATATTACAGAGATGTTTCTTGTGCCTATTTAGATATTGACAGGAAACTGCAGTTTTCAATATCGTGGGTTATAGCTATAGTAAATTATTTTTTTCTATACATTTAATAGTGATTGTTAACGGTTACCTTATCTACATTCTGGGATACATACTCCTTCCAGAACTAGTACGGTATGTGTTGGTTTTGTCGTTTATTGTTGCATACATTTCTAGGACTACACAAGAAAAATTTTTCAACATGTAGATGCAAAACTTGTTTATAACTAATATAAAATGCATAACTCAGTAACTGCCATCTGACTTTTGCAACAGCACCGGCAAGACACGCGCAATATTTGTGAAATTTTTATAGAATATTTCTGACCATCAGATACAGCTACAACCAAACCACCAGCATCTTAAACATAAACCATAAAGTAATACACGCTTTTTTTGATTTCTTGAAATGTTATCATGTACATACCGAGTTTCGCAACTGGACGACTCACGTCCAAAAACTGTTCCGTGTTGTTTTCAAAGTGTTTCCATAAAATTTTAAAATTATTTAGAAACCCTTCCCAGGCAGTTCTCAAACTGTTTCCGAAACATTAAAAGCATACTTCGCAAATTCTACAGCTGTACCGTGCTGTGTCCAGGCTGCAGTTCTGTTTGAGATATTGCAGCAGAAGTAGCGTTCGTTACTACAGGTGAGTCCTTTAAAGGATGCCCCGTGGTCTGTATTTCCTCATTAACACGCTCTGTTACACACATGTCTCACGGGGCCTCTTTTAAACGATTCACCCTGTACATTTCGTTGTGAACTATGTGGCACGCCTGCCTAGGAAAAATGGATTTTAAGCTAATTTTCCGAAGGAAAAAAAATGCTTATGAGATTATTTTTCTGTCTGTGTGTGTGTGTGTGTGTGTGTGTGTGTGTGTGTGTGTGTGTGTCTGTACGTGTACCCACCTCCCCCCTTTTTTTTTTCTTTCTTTCCAACAAAATTCATTAACTTTTTGAAAGCGTGAACAGAATTTCGCCAAAATCGGTACACGTTATACATAGTAACGACATCTGACTTATAGTTTTTGACCAAGTTATTATTTAACATTTAAAATTACCGCAATTAAATATTTAGAGTGATATATCATATCTCGGTAACCATTATACCGGTTTCAACAACACTTTGCAATCACGCAGTGCGTCATGAGCATTGCATTTTAAATGAATATTGTACTTTATCTGCCAATTTGGAAGATAGCACAACAAGAAAAATAACGACTTAGATTTATATCTCGATAATCACTCGACCAATTCTCGCCCAATTTGGCAAGTAAGTAATACAGTGGTAGGTAATGTAAACATATGTGATTTCAAATTATAAAACAGTTGTTTTCAAAATGGTGGCCATAAAAATATTTTAGATTTACTTTTTATATCGGCCATACTGTTTGACCAATTTTGACAAAATTTTGTATTCCCAAAGTATTTATTAGAAGCATACATGCCAAAACATAGCCACTTTTGTCCACAATTCTGTAAGATAGAGTCGCAAGTATAAATAAATATGTAAGTCATATATCGGGAAACAGTTGACCGATTCCCACCAAATTTTGCAAAAAAAAAAGTGGAATGTTTTATGAAGCCAGGAACATGTTTCAATACGGTGGCCAAATTTCTATTTCAGCTTAGTATGGTATATCGTCTAAACTATGGAATCAATACCAACTTAATCTTGTATGATCGCAGTATATATTACAATTATCAAATGTATCTGCGCTGAGCCACTTTTTTTTTTTCACCATTTCATAAGATAGCGCCACACAAATACATCAAGTTTTTATGACATATCTCAGGAAACAACTGATCGATTGCCTGTAAATTTTGGAGTCAAGTAGAAATAGTGCAGTTGTAAACTGATATGTTTTAAGTAGCCAGGCTTTTATTTCCAAAATGGCGACCATGTGAATATTATATCTTAAAGTAAATCTACGAAATTACAACACAAATTTCATCTTTAGTATGCTGGAAGTATCTGTTTTAACCATCAAATATGTGTACATAAGGCCTCAATTATCCGTCACTGTATAAGATAGCCCCACATGAAAATTAACGATTTTGTCATATTTGAGAAAACAATTTTGCAATTTTCGCCAAATTTGGCGAAGAAGTTGTATTGTGGTAGACCATATTTAGTTGTATGATTAAAGTGTGTCAGACGCTTATTTTCAGAATCGTAGCTATAATAATATGTTAGCCTAGTGCTGTATCTACAAAACTATGTAACCGATTTTAACATCACTTTGTAAACTGTATGTACGACAATGATAGAATTTCCAAATACATATAATTTTTGTCTTCTAGTTATGAAGATAACGTCAAATGAAAAAAAAATGATATATGCTATATCTCGATGATCAATTAAGCGATTCCCACCAAATATTACATGCACGTAGTGCTACATAATCTAACATGTTTTAAGTGTGTCAGGTCTTTTTAAAATGGCGATGATATAAATAAGTTAGGTTAGCATATTATATATATATATTAAACAATTCAAAAAAACTAACCAAGTTTTATACACAAAGAGTGATAAAAAGAACAACGATTAACCATACAGAGATCGTCTTTTGCTGGCCTTCTTACAAAGCAGTGCCAAATGAGAATATTTTATATTTTGCCATATTTTCGGTTTCATTAAAATTTCCACCAAATATTGCTCATAATTTGTGTTACCGAAGACCATCTAAGCTTACATGATTTAAGTGGGATTGGACGTTGATTTTACACCAAATTATTCACACAGGTAGCGGCACGGTAGTTCATATAAACGTAACGGGTTTTAAGTGGCCCAGACACATAACATTAGACTGATTACATCCGAATTTGATGCTCCAAACCCGATATCCGTACCGCAATTGTTTACGCAAGGATACAGTTTGAGGTTGCCTGCGTTCAAGTGTCTGGTAAGACACGTGTGTATTTGTAATTATGTCACAACTATTGCATATTTTTCCGGTTTCATCTCTAATGATATTGCTATCTAAGCTTTTAGTACCTTCAATAAAAATTATTTGCCCCCACGTAGAGGAAACATTCGTATGCCAGTGATTTCTTATTTTATTTGTTGGGGAATATTATGCTCTACTGAATTGGTGAAGCATGAAAATCCTAAATCAGTTTCACTGTCTTATCGTATGCCCACACAATTATTTTATCATCGCCAACTACGCATAACAATCTGTATCTTACACACAAACACTAACATTAGCACATTTTGCTGTTAGGAGCCCGATCTGATAGATGTCCAGATATCCAAAGGCTGACATGCTAATATTTCTATACATTTTTCATTAATTTGTAAGATTTTATACTTAGTTTATTTCTCAAACAAAACCCGAATTGGTTTCCTAGGCGATTGTTTCTCTTTGATTGGAAAACGGTTTCCAAGCTGTTTGCTAGCGTAAAAAGAATTACATGAGAAACTCATGAAACATTTTGTATAATGTTTAGAAAGTGTTTCTATAATCTCGTTTCGAAATGTAGGCAAGTCTTTAGATGTGTAGTAAGCAAAATTCGCACACTCTTTACGCGATAACGAATACTTTCTTGTTGGTCAAGAGTCTCTTGTAGAGTGTCTATCGTTTTATTCACTGATCACGTGCGTTTAAAAAACAAAGTTTACACTTTCAAATTGTTGGTACAGTAGCTGAACGTTTCTGTAATCAAAATAATTGTGAAGTAATGACACGCAGAACAAAATGGAAAATTATTATAGTAAATAAGTAACCTTTGGTGCGTGTCAATGAAGGACAGAAACGTAATGCTATTATATGTTTTACCACGACTTAACTGATTGAGGCACTGAACGATGGAACTTTTTTTTTATTGAAAGGAAGTTGTTTGGTATGTATTTCGAATTTTGTGATTTTTCCACCTGGACGAGCTGTCTCGGGAAGTGATCGTAGTGCATAAGTTCTTTATTTTTTTTTTCGTACCTAATTTTGCTGTACTGGTAGTCCTTTGTGTGCAAAAAATCTCCATCATAGCCTTTTTGCTGATAACAAACATTTGAATTGTGTCGTGTAAATAACATTTAAAAAAAAATGGTCAGAGTCGCAAAACGCTTCGACGAGTTTTCAAATGCCCAAAATAAGATGGGTATCATATTAAACCAACAGCAAGCTGTTACGAAAAAGAATAAGTATTGAAGTAGGAGGTTTGATAGTAAAGAATTAATACACAATGTGGCTAGAAAACCACGAAGATATCAAAAATGTTCTTCGTGCTGTGAATTACTAATAGGAAAAAGCAAGGATAACAAACGTGACAAACATGAAAGATCAATGTAAGACAGAGGAAATAGTGAACATAATTAGTAATATGGTCAGTCTTGCAGTAAACATAGTTGGTACTTTAAAACAACGCAGGAATTTTGATAACACATTTCCATGTAATTCTGTCGAGTAAATTGCAATTAGCCTCCGCACGTACCTTGAAATGTTATTGTTAATTAATAGCACGAGATATATTTCTTTTACCACAAAGGACAAATTATTTTAAAAATTTACTGTGGTTGGATATTTCAAATGAAACTGGACTAAATACCAGCAATTTAATGACAAACCTTCACACAACAAAAAAAAAATTTATTATTCCAATGACAGTTTCTTGCAATATTTGAAAGATGCTGACAATATCCGGAAAGTTAAATTACAACGAACAGTCACGGGTTATACCAAGTATTAAAATTTTTTGTAGCACCATTATTTTGTTTGGAAGTGAATGACACATGTCCACGCAACGTCGTATCTCAGCTCTAGACATATTTTCATCGTAAATCTGAAGCACTACCTCTGTGTTTGTTACCCTGTTTAAGTCTGACAACCCGAGATATTCGTGGTTATACAATTGCATATAATAATAAACAAAAATTCGTCCCAGGTTACTTGTAGGTTGCGATATCACGAAACGTTGTGTCTGCATCTAAGAGGGCGAGAGTTAAGTATGGGTAACTTCGTGAGATAAGCGGCGATACCATTCACACCGAGGAAAACGTGTGATCGTTTCACTTTTGTTATCAGTTATAGCGCAACTGGTAGCATGGTAGTCGATTACACTGCAAACCCTCACTATAACATGCATAATACGACTGATAATGGGATTCAGCATCCTTCTTAGTCTTGACGTATTTGATACCAGTCTCTCTTAATCCGTTATCTTCTTTGGCATCATGTGAGAGCCAATAAATAACTGGTATTTTAAGGACGCACTTATTTGATATGACAGAAGTTTTCTTATTATAAACTAGGTACCTCTGAAATATCAGCGAAAACAAAAAAAAAAACATCAAAATTATAAAGTGTGCCTTGTTATCAAAACAAAACCACTGCAGTTTCCCAAAAACATAAAATAAATTAAGTTCATTCGTCGTTTCCTACCTCATTTGGGTGAGATTGTAAATATTCCCATTATTTTATGTATGTGACGCAACAAAATTAGGGCTATGGAAAGGTCTCACAGCGCGTGAATAAACGAACTAAAATTGAAGAAAAATTATTGGAACTTGTTGATATGCTTTGATGTGGTTAACTTTCTTGACAATTCTGATAACTATTATATCCAGCAATAGTTTATATAGTTTACAGTTCTTGTTTTAAAAATTGCCACTCTTTCGCGATAAATTCAGGATATTAACCGAAAAATCAGTAAATATGCTAAAATAGATTTCTTAAGATAAACTATTTCATAGTATTGACATTTCTGTCGCGATGAACAATTAATTTTTAGCACATATTTTTTACAGGATTTTTAAAGAACATAATTTTAGTAGTAATAAGAGTGTTTTTATTTATTTTAAGGGTTTTATTATACAGTTGTAGATTAATAATATTATAAATATTTAAATGATTATTTTATAGCATATGTACTGATTATGGGGTGTATTTACGTAACATTTCCAAAAACAATCAGCCATGTTTTATTCGAAAACTATGCATTGTTTCGACTAATTTGTATGCGATAGTTTGGTTAATTCAAATATGTAGCCAATGAAACATACCATATAAAATTATAGTATTTCACAACTAACTTAGTTGTACTCCAAAACACTTTAGTACATGACCAGTCTCGCGGTTGGATGATTTTATCTCGCACGCATCTTAGGTGTCTGCCAGCCAATCACGGGCGACCAATGTCGGGTAACAATTTTCTGATTGGCCCTGTTGAGTCTTCTCACTCAGACACGCATCCAGTAGCCAGAGGAAATTTGTTATCTCACCTAAAGAAATATATTGACCCTTTCAGACACATTTTAATTTACTGTTTCCGGGGTTGCAAACAGAAAGTTTTATGATGTGTGCTGTACTTAAGTCGACACAACACTTGTTTCGTTGTCACAGCCATCGAGCTGTAGGCTACTTGCTCGACTACAGTAGTATGAAACAATGATGATCTAGACTAGTAAGATGGGTTGCGAATAATTTCCCCAAGTGTTAGATCATTGGTAGAGCCGTGAGTATTTGAGGAATTCGTTCGCAGTTGAGGCAGACTCCACACACTTGTTGTTTTCTACTAACACTGTGATTGGACGACAGTTGTCAAGGCACGTCCCGTTTAACTGTTCGCATGCAATAAGAAGGGAGTATTAGTGTGAGTGAGTATTTAACAGTCCTGTACAGATGGTTCACTTGATCACAGTGACCAATAAGCACACGATATTATCTCGAGTGTATAGAGGGCTGTCCAGCCTAGCTTGCTGCTAACTCAATACGCGAAATACTCGGGGCTCTATTCTTTGGTCATTGAGCGGCTTAATATTCGAAGAGTTTTGCGCAATTCATTTTAGTTTTTGTTTACGTAAAAACGATTTTATGATGTTAGACTTTATGATACAGCCTAAATCCCTATGCTTTAGCCATGTAAAGATGATGCAGACAAATACAAACCGGGTACAAAATTGAATTCTATTATTTCATTCGTCTGTAAAATATTACATTTATGAATTGGTTCACTTTTATTGCGAATACAGTTCAAAGACTTAAAATAGTTTAATGATCACTTTTTCAATTCCTGCTTAGTTTCATGAATTGGCCCAGTGAGTCCCCTTTCTAATGCTGAAATTTTACTGTAGAGCCAGTGAAAATAATACATACGCTGACAAAGTCAAAATGTGAATTTTTTTTTAATATAATACTACGCCAGTTATACATATCACGCCTACAAACCAAAACCTATGTTATCTACAAATAACCTATGTAATGTATTTCACTGTATTAATGACTTTGAGGAGTAGAGATATATTTTTTAATACTTTGTCAGTTTCACTACACGAACTCCAATTTGTGTGTGTGTGTGTGTGTGTGTATATATATATATATATATATACACACACACACACACAACGAAGATAATGATAGCAGGAAATACTATTATTTAAGCAAGTTACTTTAAATTCCATGATCTCATCCCCTGAACCATAGGATTTCAGTGACAGGCTTCTGCCTCCTTAGCTTGCTGTGAATACTTTCAGTATCAATCACGAACAGGAACGGTGCCGTATGATTTGAATATGGCAACTCTTTAGCTCTTTAATTAGGCTTCTTCCGAATACTCCTGATATGCATACTTGTGCGTGCCTGTCCCCGAAAGTGACATCATCATGTATATTCTAACGCTGTCCGAATTCCTAGTATAGTACACACATGCTCTATACTTGGCAAGCAAACGAAATTGCTTACTTACTGAGCCCACTTGCGTAATTATGGCAGTCGCCATATTTTTTTTTTAGTTGTGAAAATTAACGTGTACGATTTGTGAAGTTGTTGTGACTTATATTATATAACACCATGCAAAGCATTTTTATGTTACCACATAGTTTTCGATATTTCCGCCAGAATGTGCGACCAGTCCAACATGAAGAGGCCATTGCCTGTCCGATTAATTTCTACAAGTACACATCACTGCTAGTACGCAAATGTACGTACTTATACGTTTATTCTGACAATTCAGAAATAACCTGAGTTAACACTGTACTACTTAAATATATTCTCTAGGAAAGTTACGCTTAACAAAATTTGCTATTTTTTTTAATGGTGTAAGTAAGGATTTTAAAGCCATAACTTTAATAATAAGAACACATGAAAAATGCATGTTTTTAATTAGTGAATACAGTGTTGTACCAACGAGGCATCTTCTCCAACAAAAATATCCAGTGTATCACATAAACAGAAAAAATAATGATTGCTTAGCAAATAAAAGATTAAATATCTTCTCATTACTGTCAAGGTTTCCGCAAAACGCACACAAAACCGATTAAGTAAAGTAAGTGAAATCTTATAAAAATGCTGACGTTTTACACACTACCTTGCAGGTTATATATTGTATTTTAAGACAGGTGAATATATTTAAACATACTCCGCGTGTTAAGGGGCACATATTTACCAATGTGATTTTAATATTTCCACTCAGATAGAAACCACAAATCTTTAAAATAGCCTAACTATACATAATGTGATTGTTAATTAGGATAGCTGATTACTGATTTAAAAAAAGAAGCTTACAAAATTTAACCAAAAAGTTTTACATAGCATTGCTGTATTTATAAATTTTAGCAGGAGGACTAATACAACAAATAAATTCTCTTAACAATTTTTTGCGACATTTCAGCAGCCCGTTCTAATTCCAATGCACATATGAAATAAAAATGCTTAGATGTTTCAAAGTTATGCATATTCTCATTTTAACAGCGGTATATTTACTGATTATAGATTTTTGTACTCGATTTTCTGAATATAGATTTTTGTCGTCTACTATGATATTAAATTATATGTCACTAATAAAGTGTGGTTATTAACTGTAGATAAATGAGGAAGTAGCCAATACGGCACATTTCCCTTCTAATAATTTCTAACATTTCACTTCTCTTTCAAGTTGGCTAAAAGCATGCGACAAGAAGAAAAAGTGCTTCTTTCGATCACAATCCATGCGCCTCTCCTTCCTACAGCCCTATGCGAAGGTCTCTAAATCCAATCACAAAGTAATGTCATTTCTGCTTCCTTCCCTTTTTCAAAACTTGTAAAAAAAAAATCCTTTCCATTCGTCCCTGGACCGTCTTGTCTACATGTGCAATCCCTCCTCTTTCTTTCGTTTGACGTCGTGCTGTATTTTTACAGCGTCCCCCCCACCCCCCACACCTCCGGTTCGTTTCTTGAATGAGTTGAAAGGGAAAGGGCACATAAAGAGGAAGCAGAAATATACATTCCTCACTATACATTTCAATACGTCAAAATTTAATTATTCAATACAGTTGCCGGGCGGAAATGTTGGATTATGTTGCGAAGGGGGGAGGAAGAGGGATCTGAGGTGGCAACTTCCGCTTTGCACTCCTTGCAAGCATCTTCCTCGTGCCCTTCCTTATCCTCCCCCCCCCCCCCCCACTCCGCGCATCCGGGTCTCGCTTTACACCTAACGCACTTTTCACGACACGAATAACGCGTGAAGAAAATCGACGCCGAAATTCGCCAGCCCCTCCTCCACGCCAGACGCCTAAATCCTCTTTCTCCACACCAACTTTTTTATTTTCACGTGTTCGTTTCTAAATTGAATTAGGCAAGCATTTCCCCACACGAACGAGCAAGATCAAAGAAAAAAATCTGTGACTTTTTTTTTTTTTTTTGCATTTTGCTAAAAACCTGCCTGCCCCCTGCGCCCTCTTGATTCTTCCACTGTAGGGATCTCATTGAGTGGCCCCCGGGTCGCACCGTGCTAGTGACGGATGCTGGAATCTCTTCTGCACACAGCCTTCAGTCTATTTAAATACTTTGTGAGTGAATGGGTCCTTTGAGACTTTTACTCCACCTACCCGCCTCCACTCCACTGCCAATGAACTCAGTTGACTAGACATCAACTAATTATGACGGCACAAAATATTTCTCACTGCGGAAAAATAGTCTGTTACTACATGTTTACCGGAAACAAGCTCCAAAATTATTCAATTTTATTTTGAGCTTCCAAAGCATTGCCCATTCCTCGATTATTTCAGACTTTTAAACTCAATATTTTATATGAGTTCAAGTGTACTTTCAAACACTTGTTCAAACCTCGTACATAATGAATAATTGAAAGATTAATTTTCCGATCAGTGGAATTATTTCAAATCTTCAACAGCATTTTTTTTGCTATTAATATCAATCAATAACTGGTATTTCCAGCATATCATCCACCTGATAGTGTCGCACTGCAATGATTTATGTGTAGACTCTGCTCACATGTCAAAATAATATAACAGGCTGGAAACATGGTGTGCGACACGATGTAATCTTTCTAGTTCTCCGAGGTACTTGCGTCGCTTTTGAAATGCATAGAAATGTGCCAACTGAAACATCTGTTTTAATAAGCATATACTATATCAACGAAAATGCACAACAAATGTACTATTATGCAAAACCAATCTACTATTATAAAGTACTGACAACAAAATGACATATATAACAGCCGATTTAGTTACAACATTTTTGAATAACATAATTTTAGCTGTCTTTCTGCAATACCTCTTCAGATATATACGAATTAATTTTACAACACACGCATAAAATATCTGCCAATCATGAAAACAGTATTTTGTCCAAATAAATAATAAAGAAAGTAAAGTAATTTCTCAGAACTTTTAGAATGTATTAACTAGAACTCAAATATTGGTGGTTGTAAAATATTATTATGATTGGTATTAATTAATAAGTAGCCATTTCACTTGCGGGGAAAACTGTGCTGTCTGCAAATGACAATAGGGCTAGCACTCTCATGTCGTGAAACACGCATTTAAACAACAAATGAACAGTCACTACATTACGATAAATTCGCTTTTCTACACGTGAAATGTTGTGGAGTGCAGTGCATATTCAGCTTGCCTTTGACCTTGGTACCACAGATATGTTAAGCGTTAGGTTTAACATTTATAACACTCTACGACAGTCACCTCACTCTTTAAACATCAAAGACCACACAATTACAAAAAACAAAAATTCTAATACCCAACATATAAGTACAAGTATTATGAAAACGTTGCACTTACAAAATAAGGCCAGACTATTGTACAATGACAACTCTGTCGAAAATGGTAGACAAATTAATTTATGCACTCCATCTTTCATATATACGAAAATTTCGCCCTTTTATGTAAGCAGCGCTGAATGGATTTGAGGTTTTTGCTAATTACTAAATGCTTTAAAAATCCCTTTACAAAATAGTACCAAATTTCAGTAAAATTATCTAACTTACACAATAGGCACAAGAATAAGTATTTATATTATTATTTGGGCAGTCCTTGCTCTGAAAAATACAGTTAGGGTAGAAAGATCTGCCTGGTTTATAAATGAGGGAATTCCTGTATTTTATCAGTTTAAAGTGAGTCTTCGCTCTAAACGTGAATTAACTACAAATTTCGACAACTTAATACAGCGTATCATCAAACAGAAAAAATTTTTTTAACAAGGAATGATTGTAAGTAAGTACGTTAGTTCATAAATTAAAATCAGAATATTTATAAGTAGAAATCTTGGCAGTGCGTGTCACCAGTTTTGTAAAATGGGTTGATCACTAGAAAATAATGCATGGCTATGAAACTATTCCTGTTTCTTATTATCATTCTTTTATACGAGACTACCGCAAGCACCAACGACCTAATCGTCACTTGAACGCATACACCGCTATGAAGTAACAAGATGGAGATTTTTGGACATTCGCGATTGCGACGCAGATGTCTGTCCCGGAAAAAACAGGACTGAGCACGAAAAAAAACACTTAAAAAATACAAGCAACCTATGGACGTCCATGGACGTCGTTTGACGGTACTAGCTCCGGGTGTGGATTGTTCTCAGTCTCTAAGTGGAATGGGGAGATTTGGACGGCTCTTATCATCGAGGTCTTGAGAACCGATAAGGGTGGGGTGAGGCGAGTATGGAGCAGCGCCGGAATGAAGGGCGGGGGAAACGGGAGACCTCCGAGAAAACCCACCGACCAGCGGCATCATCTGGCACGATTCCCACGTGAGCGACACCACTGCGACGCCTCGGTCGCTAAGTGATTCTCTGCTTGAGGTGCACGTGTTGTGTTAGCTATGCCCAGGGTTATCTAAGGTGACAAGCCGTTGAGTCCAGTCACTTGGGTTACCGTTCTTAATTCAAGCCTTGGAACATGGTAATTTCCCAACAGCAGTTGTTATGTTAACAGTGCTGTAGGTACAGCCGTGGTATAAATGTTTTCTCATCGTTGACCTGTTTTGTCTTCCGTCTTCATTTTGCCTCTCTTCATTATGTGTCTCATCTTGTTCCTCCTTTATGCTTCTGGCTGGACGGAATGACAAGTGTTTCACTTTGAAAGGCCAACCTGCTCCACTTTACGCCATACACCTAGCTGCGTTGGCTCTTCTTGAATGCTGAAACAAGGTAAAAATATGCATACAAAGTGTTATGCGGCCAATGGTTCATAGAACTCTTAACGCTACGCGCTGGTAAATTATTTTCAGTACCCCAAGTAATCGCAGAAAGCTCGTATTTCGGACATATTTAATAAATATTATAGCTGCAAATTTTCTGGGAAATTTAATTTTTTCAGCAAGAAGTTTCAACATATGTTTTTCTTTTGTTTAATAACTTTTGCTCGATTTTATGCTGGCCTCCTTTTCGGGAGACGTCTAACGCGTGATTCACTACTCACATTATCTAAAAACAGCACGAACATCACAGCATATGTACAGTTCCGACTCCTAACCTCGTGATCCAAAGGTAACACATTGGTGAGTTACTGACTTTCGTGAAACAGAGGAAAAAAATTGTTCAAAATGGTATACTTTCTGTTCAGTAAGTTTGCTAATTCGTCTCCGAATTGACGCTGTTTTATGTTCGGTGTGTATATCCTAAAATCTCCGTAATCGCGAGGGCTATGAAAGTCAGGGAAATTGCAAAAATTAAATATTGATTAAAATAAAAAAAGCTTAATGCAACATCATTTTGAGAACACAGTTGTCTATAATTAGAGAAGTTAATGAAAGAGACACTTTTGCTCGTTTCGTTCGCACTTCGGAGAGAAAAGTTCCACAGATGCCAAAAATAACTGACAATTTAAAAAATACCAACCAGTAGCGTCAGAAAACTGACAGCGTGCAAATCTGATTGACTCTTCATCCGAGAATATGAGCGCTGCGAGCTACACCAATGTAATTCGTTCATTGTTGCCTAAATTCCCAGGTCATTATAAGCAATTCCGTTGCTTGAATTGTAAGTTATTTCACGTTTTTCTTTCATATAGTGGTCTGATATATTTATATTTTTAATTAAATTGAACCAAATATTTTTTGCTGGCAGTATCTATTATACGCACTGTATAGGTAATGAACATTTTTTAGGCTGTTTTGTAAGATAGCGCCGATTAAGGAATTATGTTTTTCATGCCATATCTCGGGTACCAATCAACCGATTTACACCAAAATGTTCACACAGGTAGCGTTATGATAGACTATGTGAACTTACGTGATTCTAGTGGATCTTACACTTACCTTAAAATCGATGGACGTGTAAACATTTCAGGTTAGTGAATCCTATCATTCAAAACATTGCACTGATTACATTGCAGTTCATGCTCCGAATCCTACTTCGGTGATGCAGTCGATTGAAAGCTAGCTTCATTTTACGAGTATTTATAAATTTGAATCGGATATAAGTCACTCGTGTATATTAATTGTCCTACCAAAAATGGCAAACAAGTACTACTGTACTACGTATTGTTAACTGACATATTTTACGTATGTCAAACACTAATTTTCAAAATGACGGATATACAGCTATTTGTTATGTAAATTCGTCAAAACCAAGTAATTAATTCCAATGAAACTTTATATGCTGGCTGTGTGTAATACAGCCAGTAAATGTTTCCACACTAAACATATTTTGGCCGCCATTTTATGAAACAGTGTTACATAAAAAATTAAAATTTATACCAAATTTCGAAAACAAATAGCACTGTGGCAGTCCATGTAAACTTATAAACTTTGAGAGTGTCATACATAGATATTTACAAAATTACAGCCATAAAAACGTTTTATTTAAAAACTTTTCATTTATGAAACTGCAAAAAAAAATATTACTTTTATTTGTATGCTAACAGTATCTGTTATAACCATCAAAATTTTCTATGCAATCCCTCTCTTCTCTGGCAGTTTGTAAGATAGCCCCACTTGAAATATTACACTTTTTAGCAGGTATCTCCAAAAACAATCATCACAGTTCTTCCAAATGTGGCTAAGAAGTTGTACAGTGGTAGTCCATGTTAATTTATGTTTTAAGTGTGTAATTCTCTTATTTTTTCAATGGTGCCTATACAAAAATTTTAGCTGAGTGTGCTATACGAACGAAACAATTTAACAGATTTAAATTAAACTTTGCATTTTGTATGTGTAACAGCCATGGAATGTGCTAATACATAAACTTTTTGTCTTCCATGAAGATTGTCTGTGCGTCTGTATCTCCTATTTTTTTTTCTATTTTTTTATGCTTGGGCCGAATTTCACCAAAATCGGTGCTGAAAGCACTAACTTACAAAGTGACGGTTTTCAAAAAAATTTAGGTTATATGGGTTATTTCAGAAACCATTGAACCGATTTTAACCAACGTTTATATGCTGATAGCATAAGTTACAAGCTTTGAAATCAGAGGTGAGCTTTGCTGTTGCTATTCCATTTTAGGAGATAGCACGACATGAAATCATAAAGCTTTTAGGTTATACATCGAAAACTACAGAACCAATTTTCCCAAAATTTGGCACGTAAGTAATACTACAACAGGCCAGGTACATAAAAGTAAATGAACTCTATTACACACGTATTTCCAAAAAGGCGGACATATGAATATCTTTGGCTTATTTGGTATAACTGTCGCGCCGATTGACTAATTTCAATCAAATTTCGTACGCTGACAGTATCTGTCACAAAAATCACACATGAAAAAAAAACATATATTTTGTCAGCCATTTTGTAAGATAGCTTTACCGAAATGAATAGTGTTTTTTGTGTAATATCTCGGGGAAAAATATTTACAGATTGCTACCAAATATGGTAAACTATTAGTTCTGTGGCAGTTGATATGTACAACTACTTTCGAAGTATGTCAGACACTTATTTTCAAAATGGCGTCCATGTGGATTTCTTTGTGAATAATGCTATAGGCCCTATCATAAAACCCATCAATTGTAATTTAACATCGTATGTTGACAGTAGACATTTAAAACTATGAACTATATCAACCCGGAGCATCTTTTGTCTGCCACTTTGTAAGATAGCGCAATACGAATAAATAAAGGTTTTTATTTCATACCTCAGAAAACAATTTACCGATTCCTATAAAATTTGGCAGACAAGTTGTATGGCATCGATGCTATAAAATAGCACATTTTAAGTTTACCAGAAACTTATTTTCAAAATGGTGAACATAATGTTAATTCAGTTAAAAACGCTATATCTTCAAAACAATGTAATCAATTCCAACTAAATTTTGTATGCTGGCAGTATTTGTTAAAACTATCACGCGCATCTACATGGATCATCTTTTACCCGTCATTTAGAATCTAATGCTATCTGAAATAACAAAGATTTCATGTAATATCTCGGGAAATAATAGACATATTACTGCCATACTAAGAAAATATATAGCACTGCAGCAGGTGGTGTAAACTGGTTAAGTCTTAAGAAGGTGAGAAACTTATTTTCAAAATGGTGGCTTTAAACATATTTTAACTCAGTATATTTTACAAACGGAAAAAGTTAATATTAATTTTGTATGCTGGTACTATCTAATAAAACAATCAAATTAGTCTATACGGGGCCACTTTTCTCTGCCATTTTGCAAGTTAGCCTCAAAATTAAGAATTTATGTCTCATCTCGGGAAAAAATGATTAAATTCTTACCAAATTTGGCAACCATTTATGAAGATCGTCACATGAAAAATGTGGAGATTTGATGCCATATATCAGGGACCAATAAACCGATTTACACCAAATTCTTCACACAAGTAGTGCCATGGTAGGCCATGTAAACTATCATGATTTAAGTTTCTCAGACTCTTATTTTCAAAATAACGGCGCAGTAAATATTTTAGTTTATTGAACCTTTTAATTTGAAATATTATACTGATTAAATCCGAAGTTGAGGCTCAGAATCCTATCTCCATAATGTAGTTGATTGCACACTAGCTTATGGTACGAGAGGTTTTTTTGGGTTCGAGTCCCGGGTAAGGCACATGTGTATTTGAAACCGCCTCTCTACTGTCGCATATGAACCTGGTTTCATTTCTAATGATGTTGCTTCTAGCGAAACGATAATTACTTCCTATCAACTCAGTCTTAAGAACCGATATAATCATTAATTGAACTCATGTTGAGAAAAGAAGGTTCATTTGTTATAGCAGTAACTTCTCGTCTGTTAGTGGAAATGGATTAAATATATGGGAAGTTAGAAATGTAACAATGGTTTTCTTGAACGCATGCGCAGAATTCCGTCGCGTTCGACCAACGCCAGTCTTGACAAACACACATAAATTCTCACTTTCTACTAAGGTATTAAAATACATTTTTTTTCTACGGTAAATAACACTTAAAATTTGTAAATATCACAATTCATTTCAAACGTCAACACGAATCTATGTTACCAATAAATCTCGTTTGCCTACAATGTTTACCCGTGCAGTAGATATTTATGTCATTTTTAATGAGATTGTAAAATTCTTAGTTATAAGAACTTAATTATTTAAAAATAGTCTTCTCAACACAAGTAATTTTGTACCATATTCGGTGTAAATGAATGAACTAGTCCCTTAGGTATAATGCGTAACCATTGTGGTTTGACGCTGCATTAAAAAAAAAAAAACGAGACTGGCTGAATCTGTTGGATAAAGTGGTTTCTACATAGACTTGTAACATCACAACAAGCAATGAAAATGTGTTACTCATACGAATCCCATACACGGGTGTATCCAGCTGTAATGTATAGTACAGTTATTAAATTAGTTTACATAATCACAGATAGGAATTTTGAATGTTGGATTCACAACAACCGCTATTCCTCTGGATACGAAAATGTTTCAGAAACGGAAGTTAGCTTGCATAACGGGCTCCTCTTTATGGAAGCGCAGTTTTACTGTAATTTAAACCTACGATATTTGATCCACTTTCCATGCAGCATCCTCTACAAGAACCGTGTTCCAATTATCCTAAACATCCACACTCGCACATTCGCACTCGGGAATGACACGAGAGGGTTCCGTTCCCTGTAACACAGCGTGAGTGCGCTAGTACGCGTTGACTGCATGCCTTATACGTGCTCGCTAAAAGTATTGTTTGTTTATTTACAGTGTTCAGCTGGTCATGCCATGCACACAATGTTTTTATAGTGAGAAGATGTTCTACTGCAAGTATAGGTGGATAAATGCAGCGGATCTGTACACATGTATACTAAATATTTTTGCAACGAAATGAGCACGTCGGTGATGCAACACTGCCATAAGTCCTGTAATATGCTCTCGCATTGCGATTGGCTGCAGAAAAAAAATCGTGATACGTAATACAATTTTTAATTTCCCTTTATACAGCAGTGTAGCTGACGAAAAATGACCGCTGATAGCTTGGTACGGCAAGCGCGTGTGTAAATGCATTCCACATCGTGATTTAGCATCCGAGTGCTGGTTACTTGGAACACTGCCACAGAGCATTGGTCACCAACCATTTATTGATTTTCTTATTTATTGATTTTGCATTTGTGGAATTCAATAAATGGTGAATTATGTTTGCCAGTCTTCTGCTAAATTTTTTCTCATTTTGTTGAGCCAGATTCTACACAATCTTCCCCTAATATTTTTTCAATTTAAAGGGAGTTGAGGGTTTGGCAACATTCTTGTAGCATGTTATGTCAACTTACAATGATCCTGTAATTTTTTTTTTATCTGTTCTCGAACGTATGTACACCTGCTAAAGATGCTTAAAACTGGTTGTTTAGTTTACAGAGGAGCTTATTTTTTATGCTTAACGTAAAACTGTTGACTGCAGATTGTTAATAATAAATTTTTTTTGTCTTTTATCTAATACACTGAGTTATTTATTAGTACAATTGTTAATAAATATTTGCTCTTTCAGCGACTGTTCGTGTGCAAGCACCTCCCTACCATAGGTTAGATGTTATGTTACGTACATTTGTGAAGAAGTGGGGTGGACTGAGGTTTAATCCGTAGGGGTGGCTCAAACCGAAATTATTAAAAAGTTTCCTATTTACTTATTTGGTAGAAAAAAAAAAAAAAGGTACTAAGGGGAGTCCATCCCTCCTGAAAGTCGGATACGCGCGGCTCTGCAATCGATGGCCAGGGGTAGGCGGGGATCTGCCGTCAACAATAGCAGCTTCGTCTACCCGTGACGAGCGGCGAAATGAAATACCGTGGGAGGAAGGTCCCGCCTTGTCCTGCTAATGGGAGCGCCCTATTGTGTGCGGGCCGCCCCCGAGCCGGGACCTGCCCGATTATTATTTCACCCCCCCTCCTCAGATCAATATTATTTACGACGGTTCCCGGGGGAAGGGAGGGAAGGTCCACAGCCACGAGCGTGGTTTGTTTGGACACCATCATGTGTGCGAGAGAGTGGGCGTGTCAGCTACGAGGCCAGGCGAAATGTTTTGTCCTCGTCTCCCGGCCAGATATTGGAGGCGCGTCCTTAGGCGGCTCTAAGAATTCGTCATCGCGGTGCACGATGTGGGAAACCACGCCGCAAACTTCCTCCTTCGTCCGCTTCCCCGAAATTCGAGCAAATTTTCATCGACATGCCGTGCAAAGCAAAACATGTTTACGATGACTCTGCGTTTTGCGTAACAATTTTCGAGTATCGTGTACATCGCAAGGCGGCTACGACTTGACTAGTTTGTTTCAACTGAAACGTATTACGCTCGTTTCACACAAACGATCGCGTTAACAAACCCTTGTCAAAGTCATGATTCAGCGTGACACTAGATATGTGACTCGGTACCACGTATCTTAGCAAGGACGACATCGTGTTGTCTTTGCTTTCCGCGTTAATTTTCGCGATGCCATCTGCTCATGGTTTAATTCTACCGCCTGTATAACATTCTCCAAAAAATGAGGACGACATAGTAATTGAAGTTAGGCTAGGAATATCGTTTATTTTATTTTGTAAATCTTTAGAGCGTCTTACATTGCCACAGAGGTTTACAAACACTTATGTAATACACAATAGTTTAAGATATGTTAGCAATTTTTGAAACTTCATAAAACACTATTTTATTTTCACGAGCAGACTGGTGTCCATTACATATTAATTATTCTCATGTAAGCAAATTTTCTGTCTAAATCTCTGTGGCATATTTCGTTCTGAAGGTTAGTGTCACCGCATAGTTGTTTTCAAAATTTGTACAAATTATAAACGTCATACTTTCGCAACCTTTACTTTTCCACATCAAAATTAAAACGAATGTAGGCCTAAATCTGTATAGCACGGATTTCAGAGTATTCAATCCGAAAAGCAACAACACTTTTAATCCCAATATTTTTATTCGGTAAACGAAATTTGCGTGCTTACGTGAAGCATCATAATAAGCTTCCCAAAATAACCTCGTTTTACGTGCACGGGAAATTTTAGGGTGAGACGTGTTACTTGTAACGGGAAGTCATCGTAATTCCGTTCTGAGTGCCTTGATGCCAGACGTCTATCCGTGTCGCTAAAGAACTTTCTTTCACCAAATAACTGTATCATTTATCCGCATAGAATTTCTATGTTATGCCATTTCCAAAGTTATGGCCATATTCACATCCACCAACAACTCTAACTATCCTATTTGTATTTTCTGACAGATACCTCATGCTAAGCCAACTATTCTATGGTCGAGCAATTTTTCAAGCCAAACAATAATGTTCCAAGTAAGTATTTAAGTGTGTGCTGGTTTCTTATCAAACTTAAAAATATTGAAGGAATAGTTGTGCCAAATTTTATAAGCAAGTTAATGTTAATAAATCGTTATTCGCTCATGGGCACTGGGATGAATTGTGATGATATTTTCAGGTCGGTGATTTTTTATTAGTAATGGAAACAGGATAGAAGCGAAGTACACTAATTACATATTGACTACTACATGAACGCAAGCTATGCTAGTCTATTCTCACTTACAGCTCTCTAGTAGGTCCACACTAAACTTCACGCTTTAATGTAATTTAAAAATTTGCATTATTTGCCTTCTGTCGCCCAGTTTATTGGCGAAGTGACTGCGTTTCAGTTAAATCATTCTCATGCGTGTAAACTGACTTACACGAAATTGTTTTCATTACGTCATGTTGCGCTAAATATGTATAAGAAGAAAATATAATACTTATGAACTCGCGGTGTGAACGCGAAGTGAATATACATTCAATACGAAAATACCTTTATTTGATAACACTTTTAAAAGGTTTTTTCCTTATTCGGACTCTCTTGTTTTTGATAGATCTCTACTTGTTCTGCCTTCAGTCAGCTCTTTGTTGCTATTTTCAAAACGGGAAAGGCATTGTATATAAAATGACGTATATTTATACTTCAAATTTGACAGTAATTTCAATGAAAGCAAAATTTAGGAGTGATATTCGTAAATGTGTACCAATATTTAAACGAAACATTCCAACTTCTCTTAGTTTATAGACTGAAGTAGAGCGATCCCATAAAGCGAATGACAGGCAATAAACCGTTTTATTGGCAATGCATATGCACCTTCCATAAGGAACCCCCCATTCTTATGAACATTAAAAAAAGCTTAAATGCATTTAAACCCCGGCTTAAGGCATTAAACCTGCGGATTTCATAGATTGTCGCGGCTCTAAGAATTTTAGGACAAACTTGAGAAAATTACTTGCTCCGAAATAAGTATTTCTTATTTATGTGGTTTCAGAGACAAAAGATTGAAAAGTTCATGAACTGACGTGTTATTAAAATTAAAAAAAAAAAAAACCTTCTTAGCCACAATTCTCGAACATCTGAAATAAAATGTATTAAATGAGCACATCAACGAATAAAAGTAAATTATGAAATTTATATGCACTTTTGTGTTTCTGTTTAATCAACTGTACGTACACTGAAAAAAATTTCCATTATTTTTGTTGGAATAATAGCGACATACAAAAAACTCGAGAGCGTCACCTATAAGATGATGCTGAGAATTACTACATTTCAGCATTTCAAAAGGCTACTAGCGAATTGCACATTTGCACAGTACAGTTTTGCTATTGCAATATGTTTGTGCCGAGGCAACAGTTATTGGCATTCCAAATCTTACAGTCTCTTTGGTCCGTCACAAACTTTACTGGAAGAGGTGGAGCACACACAGCAGCATGATGGTATTAGCCTATGTATCGTAGAAATATAAGCCAAAAGGTAATAAAATTTTATAAACTCGCAATATCGTTGAAAAGAGGACACTTCATTTTCTTTACCTCAATAGCGCGCTCTTCATAAACAAAATCACTAGTTTAAAGTGCAGTAATTTCCTCAGAATAAAATAGATTGTATCTCCGAATTCGAATCTTAAAAGCTCTTGCCAACAAAATATTCACTATTTTATATTTGTGAGAAATAACGACCCAACATGAAGCTAAATATGGCATCTAGTTAATCTTTTCTCGTATAAAAATACTTAGATTGCATACTTTCGCATCGTGTCATGTTAATATTACAATGGTATTGTTTTTTGAATGCACAAATTTAACAAACTATAATATTTACATGAAATTCAACAAGGGTGACTGAAAGGTCATGTCATTATTTATTTTAAGGTGTGCTTAGTAAAATTAATTTTACAAATAATCATGGATTGTTACCAATCAAAAATATAGATAATTATCGTTATTTTTAGTAAATATTTAATACTGCAAAAAACTGTGTTTTATTATAATATTTTGGATATTTCTTGAAGTAACACATACAATATATTATTTCAAATTGAATTATATAACTTAGGTAAATGAATAAAATTCTTATTATTTGCAAATCCCTAAACACTAAAATTGTGATTTTTACCTACTATAATACAAAAAATTTGCAGTGTGTTATTTGGCAAGGAAATAGAACTCGACAGTAATGTTTAAAATTTGGACAATATTTCGTACAAATATAAAAAATAATAATTTGTTTTCCGACGTCTTTTAGGCAAATCCAGGTCAGCAGGATACATTTTCCTTTAGTTATTGAAGATGCAGCTCATTTAACGTTAAAAGATGAAATTTTACACGGGACATTTACTATTATAGTGTTTACATGTAGTTTTCCTCGAAAACTGTTGTTGTGTCCTTCACATAGAACTGAAAATCTAGTTCCCGTAACCGTACATTGGTAAGCGGACAGGATGTACGTGTCTTTCAAATAGAATATTCCGAGTAAATTTGTGAAAAACTAAACTACACGACTGCACAACGAAACCAACAGCGCCTAAAATAGTGATTGATGATTTTGTCACTCCAGAGCGGGAAGCGATATTAATCAAGTGTCTCAGGATACGGTGTCACGTCAGTTTAAAAAATTGTGCCGTCCGCGTGTTTACTTGCGTTTTATGTAACATAAATTACAGGACGTTCTATAGTTCGGCAAGAAATCTAAAAAAAAAACAACTCTTCGTCGACAGAAGTCGTACACGATGTCGTCTCTCACTATTTCTCTTTCAACGCGCGTTGTTCAGCATGTTGTACTGGATGCTGGCTCCACACCATGGGCAACTGCAGAATATGTCACCATGTGAGAAACCTTTGTGATACAGCACACCCAGAAAAAGTTTTGCTGGAACTAACAAATTACCGTGTGAAACATTTTAAAACGTTCAGAGATATTAATTCCAAATAGGTACCCACGAGCGCCAAATACATACGTAACATGTTGTAGATACAGTTTTATAGTTGCCCATTTGAATCTTTAAAAAAATATTTTTAATAACACATGTAATTATTTCCTTCACCGAGAATTGTCAATGTATTAATCTTAAGACCGTGGGCGTATGAAGGGCGATACTAAAGAATTGCAACGTTTATTAAATTAGTGGAATAAATTAATCACTTATAAAATAACGACTGCTCTTAACCAAGACATAATAAATCTCATGTCATCCCGAATACCAATCATGCATCATTCCGCATCATCAAATGCACCTTGTCATTCGGAAATGAGCCTACCCCTCGACGTTACAACGTTGTGTGCTGGGTTTAAGTACTCTTCTATGAATGCCTTGCCATTAGTATGACTTAGTCGATTAGCGAGGAAGTTCATATAATAGAGGCGTGCACTTATTTTAACCTCACCGTAGTCAACAAATAAAAATTTCGGTTGCGTTTATCTTGTTCATTTTGGAAAACTTTTAAGCTTACGGGCAAAAAGTCGCTGTTTAGTAATACTGAGAGTTTGATATCTCGAGAGACTTGGGTTTCGATTGTTATGATAAGCGATAGGCCTACATAAGTAAGAATATATAACAAGACGTTACTGCTAACTAACGAGGAAACAAGTTTTAGTGGAGTTCTTGAAAGCATAAATGGCAGATAGGCGTTGACGTCTTATTGACAGCAATCTCATTAGAGATGAAACCAGAAACATATGCAAAAGTACCAAGACAAATAAAATACAGGAGTGACTTACCCGGGATTCGAATTCAGATAAACTCGTAAAATTAAGCTAGCTTGCAATTACCTGCATTACGGATGTAGGATTCGGTGCATGAACTTCGGATGTAATCAGTCTAATGTCTTGAATAAAAGGGTTCACTAACCTAAAATATTTACAAGGCCGTCATTTGGAAAATATGTGTCTGAGCAACTAAAAAACGTAAGTTTACATGGCCTACGATAACGCCATTTGTAAGAAAAATTTGGTGGAAATAGGTTGACTAGTTTCCGAGATTTGGCATAAAAACTTTTTTTTTTACGGGAGTATCTTACAAAGCTGCTTAAAAAGAGGCTCTAGACACCATGTTTGTTATAGATTCTGCCAGCATAAAAAGTTTGAAGAAAAGTGTTAAACTGTTAAATATATATGCCAAACGTAGCAAAATATTTTTATGACCACCATTTAGAAATTCATTGCCTTATTCCATTTAAATCATGTAACTTTACAGGAACATCTGTAGGTGTGCTAAATTTTGTGGTAGTTAGTTGAAGTATACCGGAAATAAGGCTAAATGTTCAATTAACTCCCCTGAGAGTTCTTTGCGAAAAATCCGGCAAAAGAGGATATCTGTAAGCATAAATGATGCTTCTAATTAATACTGTTTGCGTACAAAACTTGGTTGAATGTTGTTAAAGTGTTTCATATATATCAAATAAATATTAATTAAATATTTCAATCCCATTAAAACTCACCTTCCACACATAACATAATAATTTGTATACCCTACTGTATCAATAAGTACGTGATATTTTGTTACGAATCGGTTGATTGTACTTACAGATATGACAAAAATCTCCATTGTTCATGTGACGATCTACGTAAATGGTATATATATATATATATATATATATATATATATATATATATATATATATATATATATATATATATATATATATATATATATATATATGTGTGTGTGTGTGTGTGTGTGTGTGTGTGTGTGTGTATGTGTGTGTGTTAGAATATAAGATTATTGTTTTAGATATAGTATCGAAAGTTTAATTTAAATATGTTGCGTAGTTTCGTAGATACAAGAAAATAAGCTTAAATATTTGTACATGTGCCATTTAGAAAATTAGAGTATTCTCCACTTCATACATATAAATTTATATGGCCTACCACAGTACACCTTCTACGCCAAATTTGAATGAAATAATTTGATTGTTTCGCGAGATTCCGTGTAAAAATTATATTATTAAATTTGGGAAAACTTAAAAATGGCGAAAAAATGAGGCTTTACATAGACAGTTTTGATATATATTACTTATGCTCAACGTCGCGCGTGAGAAGAAAGTTGAGGGTCGCAGAGGGGGCGAAACACGCCAGTGGAACGGGAGAAAGGGGCAGACTTCTTGCGACGCGAAAGGAAGCAAAAGTATATCAGCGGGCGACAAGGCAGGACTACCTCGTTAGAATTTCCGCTCCGCAGTTCGCGCCTGTTGGAGCGACAAATACCTGCGACAGCAGCTTCCCCCATTCGACTGCTTACACCAGGAGCCTCCCCCATTCGACTACCTACGTCAGCGCTCTCTCACGGGCGCGGGGTAACGAATACAAGCATCGCCAGTCACGCTCCAAGTTACGTTCACCGAGTACAGGCGTGATCAAAGTTAAATTGAGCTCTTCCCCAGCTCGGCCAATGTTTCGATTTCTGCTAAATTTATATTCATCCTTCAAAATTCACAATTAATACTACGCGGAAATATATCAGGTATCGACGAATCGATATAAGTATCGTCTGATATCACGAAAATATTTTGACACATAATATGGTGTGATTTCCTTTCCGGATTTGTAGAATTTCGCTTCATCATGAACACAATAATTGCTAACGTCTAGTACTGAATTTGCCCCAAGTTTAGCGGACAATTTAACTGTGGGATGGACATAAATTACAGCTTAAAAGCTAATTATATTCTGTAAGTTAATGGCAGTAAATATGAAAAACAATAAATGGTATCCCTGAATAAGTTTTTTTTTTTTACTAACTTAAAGAAGAAATATTATACCAGAGTAAGTATTTCTGTCGACATATATCAGAGGCCGTAAATATTTTTAAATCTGAGCAATATCATACAGAATAAATACAATAATATGGAAAAATCGCTGTTCACAAAGTTGGCAACAGCCATTATCAAGGATTGTATTTCATAGCTTTTCAGTGGTGACGTCCAAAACCTGTCCATTTCACTTAACGCAATTGCGTCTAATTTATGTCTGATGCTTTCATCCATGTAAACCTTAGCTATTTGCCAAAAAAAAATCACTTTGTATGTGCAGAATATACCAGTGTTTCATGATAGCCCTAGCTTGCTTCGTGGCTCTCGTCATTGTATAACGGTTAAGTACATAGTCCCGTATACGTTGCTGCTGCGCCAGTTCATACCTGGTATATATAAGCATATTTATTTAGGCGTAGATTTTAAAACTGAATTTTTATTGGAATTAAAGGTTTCGGTAGACTAAACTGGGCTTCCGACATTACTAAACAAAGATGTGAGCAGTGATTCTTGTTCCGAAGTTTGGTTACAAAATCGTTTATAAACCTTACAAATATTTTCACCGCAAGGGTAGAAACCGTTTTAATTATAATTATTTTTTTCAAAACAACTAAATAAGAAAATAGTAAAGTTTTATTACATCGCGTTTAAATTATAAAAGGTTTCAATTAACTGATATTAAATGTAATCGAAGTGCAAAATTAAATCCTGAATCGTATCGAGTGAAAAACATTGACAATATGCAACTTTTTTTAATATGGAGAAAAAAAATTAATAAATAGTTTTTACTGTTTTTTCAGCATCACGTGTCACATATCGTAGACCATATGACAGAATCTCATTTATCTTGATGTTTTGGAAACACTTAATAGAAATTCTAATTCCTAATAATCACATTTGACCAAGACTTTAGTGGCCGAGATTCTTAAGATTTGTGCATAGCTACATATTTATTGCGTCTAGAAAATTACAAAAATGATTCCTTCGATTTTTGGCTTTGAAATATTTAAAACAGACGAAGAACTATTTTTTTACACATATTTTATTTTCGTTATTTTTATTTATTTTTGCAAAATATATTATGAAAAATATATTCCCGCGAAATATTATAGTCAATGAAATTTTTTGATTTGTTTGGTTTAATAAGATTTCTATATGCATATTTTCATTATGGCTGTGTATAAAATCATTGAGGGCACGGTGTGAATGTTTTCTGTAAACAGATTTCAAAAAATTTCAAATAAATATTGATGGTACATAACAAAAATTCTTATTCAAACAGAAAATTCGGTAGGCAAGTTGGTAAAACTGCAATCGACAGAAAAATCACACAGAGCATTTCGAAACACGTGGGATCCACTTGGTACACTAAATCAATTGGAAATGTTAATATAAGCATTTGTTCTAGGTGACTTTGTTCTTCAGTTAAGGCCACATACTGCACGTGTACCTACCTGCGTTCAGCAGTTGAGGACGTAGAACACTTGGTGGTTTGGGGAGTTATCCGACAACTTCTTTATCCCAAGTTCAACGAGTACAGGCACTGGGTTACGATTATTCTCTTCCAATAATAAGCTTTTCTACTTGGTTTCAGCTTACGTCTGTTGATATTCCGTATTTTCTGTCCACCGCATTTTTAACCGACGAATCTGATATCACCACAGATGGAATCTTCAAACTCATGAACGCTCATCATCGGGACAAAGAAAATGAACGTGATGTTTGCCAATCACGACACCAACAACAATTCTGGATCAATGTGTGGGTAGAAATACCTGGACCGGCTTTTCTTGTTGGGAGAGAAACAAGTCAGTATTATGTTATTGTGTTGGTACGATTGGACTGTGTCCATTGCCGAAAATGGACACAGTCCACTCATACCAACACAATAACAGGAACTCACCATTGCCGTTAAACTTCAAAGGTAAACTAAGTATAACGCAGATATTCCCTTTGATGCTGTCCGTCACATGCTGTTTATTCATGCGTCATGATGTGCCGCCTTATTTTAGCCGAATAGCAACAAATTATTTGAACAAAACATTTCTTGACAAGTGGATCGGCCCTATTGGCTCGCCTGAACGTTCTGCAGACTTAAATACACTCTATTTTTATTTGAGGCCAGACATAAAAACACTTGCGTATTCAAGACTGATAATCATTATCGAATCTTTTCATCAGCGTATCCAAGAAGACTGCCAACGTATTTGGTAAACACATGACATTTTTAAATTATAAAATAGTTTAAAATATGGTGAGTGCATGCATGTATTTAGGCGGAATGTGGTAACTGTAAGCACCTCTTATAATAATAAGCCGCACAACAATATTGCAGTACTAACAGGAATATAAATCGGAATCAAACTAGAATAGGCAACATGTTTATGGGAATATGAATTTTTTTCGTGTCTCCACTCCACCGGTGAAGTTATGAAATATTCTGTATACGAAAGAGTGCTCGATCTATCAGCGCCATTCAGAAAAATGGAAAGTAATAGCAATTTATTTTTGAGGTATATTTACACTCGAGGGTGATATTAAGTATAGCTTTTTGGTTAAGTGCTGGAACACACTTGCTATTTATTATAAAATTAATTGTGCAATGAGGAGTTGCGGTGGCTGAGTGGTTAGCCTGCTCGCCTCCCATAAATGGCGAACTGGGTTCAATCCCTCAACCGGATTTTCGCATGTGGGTATCGTGCATTCGATGCCGTTGGTCGGCGGATTTTCTTTTCGGCGCTGCTCCAACTTACCTCACTTCACCCTCATCGGCTCTGCAGACCTCGCTGTTATGAGCCGCGCGCATATTTTCACTCACTCAATTATGTACTGAAAATCATAATTACAATATGGTAGCCATGTAAACAGCAAATCGTTAAAATCCTACATCACACTTATTGTTTCGACGATCTCTTCCTCTCATAAATACCAGATAAATATTTGAGGATCAGACACAAATGAGTCTAATTTTCTTGGTTTCTTAATCATAATTGAGAGGAATATAAAACAGAGTCATGACTTTCGTGTAAGGGGACTAAAGGGAATTCGAGAGATTATAGTCGTTGGTTTACATGTTTAGCACATTACGCCCTTTTCGTTGTGATATCAAACAGTAGCCTTATAAAGTATGACAATACAGGAAAACTTCTCAAATATAATAATTAATATACATTTTAAATTAATATCTTATTATGCAGTACAGATATTAAAATTGAAGAAAAACGATATGTTAGGAAGTTCAAAATTATTCTTCATGTGAATAGAATTTCGCGAAGAACATTCAATGAGAATGTAGTATGCAGTTCGCCCGTGTTCACAATTTAACTTTTTTGAAAAAATTCAAAGTTTAAATATCAAGAAATTAATCAATTACTGCAGGTGCTCCAAGTGTCGGAATACACAGAAATTGCAATATGCAACACACAGCTCAAACCAAACTTTACAATTAAAACAGGTTTTGAAATGTTGTACTCAAAAATATTATATACTTCAAATTTCAGATTTACGATTTAAAACCTAATGAATACGATTTTGAAATGTATTTACTATTTTGAAATTTATTTACTATTTTGAAATGTATTTACTATTTTCATCATCTCTTCGCCGACATTACGTCACAAGTCAAACAATATCCACAGTAATGAGAAAAAAAATTGTGACTCTTAGGCCACGCGCGCACGGACTTTTTTTTAGCCGCATGGCCGCCGCAGTAATTCAGGTTGGAATGGAACTCACTGCTTGAAATGGAACTGGGCGCACGTGCGGATAGTTTTCCGCGGCAGTTTTAAAAACGTAACATGTTCTATTCTGCAGGCGGAGCGCTGGCCGCCACGAGGAACGAGACAGCTAGCATTCAATATTTGCGCGTGCGCACGACTGGATAAATAAACTGTTTCAGTGAGGTTTCGTGTGTACAAAAGGGCAGGCGGGAGTAACTATGTCTCTCTTAAGGTACCTAAAACGGCCCCTGAAGCCAAGGGATCGGCCTGTCTGGGGGTGTGAGGAGGTTTAGTGAAGTTCCCCAAATATCCCGGTGGGAGCTATGATGACCTTTGAGTTAGATTAGTTCCCTCTCTGGCGAATGGTATTGGAAGGGAAGAAGTTAGGGGGGGGGGGGGGGTTGGTAGCATCTGAACTCCTGGAAGGTTTACGTCTGTACGAGTAACCGGCCTGTCATGTGTGTAAGCCTGTTTAAAGGAAGAAAGTGTCTTGAACAAATGCCTGGTGGTCTGGTCGTGAACTGATAAAAGGAATGACCAGACTCACTCGTTGGTGTGGTTGGCTGGATTAGCACAGAAGAACCAGCTTATAAGGGGCGTAAGGCGATGCGACGTGCATTGCCCGGTGGGAGTTACAGAGACTAAGGGATTTGACCTCCCTCTGCTGATGTGAAACAGTGGACCAGTTGAGTAGAGAGCACATGGACAATGAAGTGTCGGGGCTACTGTAAAGTTCTAGTACCGGATACCATATGTCACATAGTTACGGAAAGGGTCAGATAAGCCCAAGACCACAGCCTCTACTGACCCATGGGGACCAACACCTCCATGTGGTACCGCTGGATGGTACCTTTGGAGGTCAACAAACGTGGGTAACCCAGGCTTTCCCTATACTATGCCTTAGTCACTCAGGCTATAAGGGGTATCTGCATTCAGGAAAGGCTTATTACGGCACGTATTAATGGCTTGTATTGGAGGTGGGCTGGTCGACTCCTTTACAGTCAGGCCGTTGGGCCCAAAGTCTGGGTTCTAGTGAAGAATCCAAAGACATGGAAACGGACGAGAAGATTGGCGAGTTGGTGCCTGTGTGGGCCGGTCTCTCGGCCGGGACTTGGCGCTCATAGATACCGGTGAACTGAACCTCAGGAAAACCCACAAGTGCCATGGAAAGGAAGGAGAAGTACGGGGTGACCTCTGAGCTCGGGTCAGCGGTTCTCCCAGCCCCAGGTCGCGGAAGGAAAGGACTCGTACTGGCAGTGGTTATATTCGCACCTAGGGGGCCGCATAGTGGGGAAAATTAAACAGATAAAGCAAACAACTTGGGGCAGCCAATTCTGGGAGTTACAGAGAAGCTTATCATAGAGGTCGAAAGATGGCCGATTATATACTGTACAACAAATATTTGCTTAAATACAGTGATCGTAATATGGAGGAGCCGTATAACAATAATAATATAAATTATCATTCATTAGGTGTTTTGAGTCCACCCCTCCCCCCCCCCCCACGTACATCGACAAGTTCCTGGTAGAACAACGCTAGAGACTAAGGAAGTGGAGAAGGAATCGGTCAGCGCGATTTTGGAAAACCGAAATCATGATGGCCGGAGTGGAATTCGAACCCGAATCTTGGCGAATGCGAGGCCAGTGGTTTATTTATTTGCCACTAAACAATATATATTGCAAAGCGATTTGTCTCATATTATTCATTAAAATAATAGTTTTTACCATTCAGCACTGATACAAATTCGTTTATAATGAAAAAACAATGATCAAGCAAAATGTTACGTTCCTTAGCCTATTATGAAATTTCGAAATTATATATTATTTTTCATAAGCTTGTAGTTTATTAAAACTTTGTTTACTCTATATGAAAAATTAGAAACAAAGTAACATAATATTAAATACGAACCGTTTGTTAGTTAAAATTAGATATAATTAATAAACAATAACTACCAGTATTAAAATTGAAGATAACTCATATTAGCTAAATATATTTCTTCAATAAGAAATAATTATCTTTTCGGGCATTTTGCCATAATGCCATCGAAACGCCCGACTGAAACACCTCGCGAACAAAACGGTCGTTTATTTAAAACTTAATACCAATCTATACATAGTTTTGTTGTGTTTAATAAGCCTGATACACTGACTACGTAATAAATTTTTTCTTACTTTTGCTATGATCATTGTTTCTATTTCGTAGATTAGAACCTCTTATATGTTTCTTTACAGTCTTAAAACACTGCAAGATAAAATGACTACACCATACAAAACGTGTGTATGGAAAAACCAGAATACTAACTAGGTTTACATTTGTACAAAATCTAACTTTTTTTTAAGTATAAATAACACTTTAGATACGCGTACATGCATTTATTGTGTAGCTATCTCAGTTCAATTTGCAGTTCATTTTAGTATCGAACAGTTTTACATAATTATTTCCTAAATTAAGTGAACGAAAAATAAATTCTTCAGTTTTACCCTCAATATAACTACTCGAGTTTCTATAATCACTTATCTCCTCAGTTGTCTCCACACAATCTCTTTAGTTTTATCTAGTAAGTAATGTGAGGCGTTATCATACGTGATAGTGCCTCGAACGAGGTTTGGGTCAATCTGAAGTACTGGGTCAATCTGAAGTACCCAACATATTTATACACTAGTCCTCTGTGGAATTACCTTTTCAATAATCTTTGGCTTTTTAATGGACGAATCCACATCCCCACTCCTTTTACTTTTTATCTGACACGAATTAATAGCGCACATACGCAGCCATTTACTGCTTGAAATTCATTTTTTAACTGAGATGGCTAGCGGTTTTTTATAGACTGTTCACTTTTAAGGCCCTCCCACCAAGCATTACCCAGTAATAAATATGTTTTTTGCAGACTCAGACATTAACTTTTGATCATGGTGAACGTATATACTGTATGTGTTAGTCACGTGGCAATCTAGATATTAAGAAGTCGAGGAAAGATAAAAATTCGCTAAAAGGAAAAAAAAATTAGAAAGGGCCTTAAAAAGTACTCTCTTTATAGTGAACAGCCAGCTGTTCGTGCGCTCGCTCATTTTATTTCCAAGGTCATATCGACGCCGTGGCTAGATATCCGCACGGCTATAAACCGCTCCTGCACGCCTTGCCTAAAACATCTTTAAGAAGGCTGTCTTCTGATGAAGAGGTTATCGGGCCTACATTGTTTTCTCTCGTGGCCAACAGAGCGGCCTGGTGTATCTTCGTAGCACCATCCCTCACGCGAAATAGGGGCGAGGCAAGGGAAGGAGCTAGTGGCTGGAAGTCCTGGCAGTATGGAGATGGGATTACAAGCAAGGTATATATTGTCCAGAGGCAGGAAGACTGAATCAGAGGTCCCTACCCCACCTCGCCGACAGTTCCCTTGTAAAGCAGCAGCCGGCAGGATTCTCCGCCGAACCATACGAGTATAGAAGAAGATCTGGAAGCCTTGTAGTGTACACGCCCGCCGGGCAGGATCCGATCCTAACTGAGAAACTTGGGAACTTACCGGTGGGTAGCGTGGTCAACGAAGGAAAGCCCACGATTACCGCGCCTGTTCCCGTTGACTTTATGAGGATCATATTACTTATATTATTATTATACTACTAACGCCATAGTACGGTCAGTTATTATATGAGAGTATAGTAGCATAATGGCAGTATGTATAATGCTCACACGCCAACTTTTTACCTCATAATGTTTGCTTATATCAGTAAACTTAAATACGTCTCCATTAATTTATTACATGACGAAACATATCAATCAACAGAAAAATTAATATGCAATGGCTGATATAAAACCTACAAAATAAAAAAAAACCTAGAATTTCATTGCCAAAACAAGCATTCATACCGCAATGGTTAGACAGCAAATGTCATATTTTCACTTTAACTCTATTTTAGGTTAAAGTGTTAACTTGATTAGAGTAGTGTTGGCTTTCATATTTAACTCGATAAAGGCTGTTCACCGTTAAGATCGTCCATTCCTGGTGCCATCCTTGTGGAAAATTGGTCTGGTGTCTTTGCCGAGTCTGGCCAACTCGATGGAGTCCTGGCTGCTGCCTTTGGGTCCTCACCAGGAGCCATCGCTTCGGGGGTGGAGGATAAGACGGGGCGTCTTATTTTTGGAATTTTCCACCGCCCTGCCTGACCTGCCCCATCTAACACCGAGCCATGTTCCCGTCCAGCGCGACGTGCAGTTCTTCACGGCAAATATTTTTGCTAGAATCCTGCTAAAATACTAGGTGTTTGCTAAGAGTTTCCTACCTTTATCTGCATGCACTTGAAGTTCTACGCCTGCCTCGTGCCAGGTAGGCGGTGAGCGGCGATCAGCTGACGGAACATTGTGGAAGGTCAGGAACAGCTCGGCGTGCAGACCGACCGCGACGCGGGTGCCTCAAGAACTAAGCATGGGGGACTTGGGTTCCGGCGAGTGCCGCATCAGGGCGCTGGCATCGCCGGTAGCGTATGGTGGCACTGTAGTTGAATGTAATGCAGCGCTACGGAAGTGAAAATAACACCGGAGATAAATTTTATATTATAATAAATGTGTTTTCTGACTCACGAATACTTCGTTTGTACCCTGAAATATTGAGGGGATAAACCCAGATGTTGTTTATAAATACCCAGGATAGTGCTAGCTCGTTGAGAAGCAGCGCTCGGACCTCAGCACGAGTTAAGTACTACTTTATTATTGTTAAGACCCATCAGGTCGCCGTAAATAGAAGGGAATTTTGTAACTTCCTTAGCAGCAGAAAGTTATACATTGTCATTTTCTGGAAATGAATGGAATTTTTCTAAACGGTTGGCTGTTTATATTATAAACTGTTGTCAATATCTTCAGACGAGGTATTTTGCAATTCTCTGAGATGGCTTATAGTAAAAGGCTTTTATACTTGTGTGGTTTTCAGGTAAGCTATGTGATATTAAAACTGTTGAATATAAACAGTAGTCAGTATAGAAAATGTGAAAGTTCTAATTATTATAATGTAAATGTTTTAAAGAGTCATTATTCTTTGCATCAGTAAAATAAAAGGGTTCCCGAGATGTCATGACATTTAAAAGTTACTTTAACGTGTTGTGTAAGTCGACGTCAGAATATTCCAGAACTATAAAAAGAAATAAAGTGTCTTACATTATAGTATTTCTCTATGTTAACCAAACTAGAGATTTTAAATTAAAGTTATGTTTTGCAAAGGATATCTAACCAGAATGAATAATATTTATCCAGAATATATGTCGATATTTATGGCTGGTAATATTTAAATGTAATTTTATACGAACAGCCACAAGTAAATACCCAGTATTATTTAATATTCAGAGTGGCTTTGAAATTCCAAAGTGTTATAGGGTTTTGATTCCAGTTGTTATAACATTTATTGTGGGTGTTTTATATTGCATGCTTTTATAGATCACCCAGTTTTTTGTACTTGTGTAAGTTTGGGACAATGTTTTTTAAATATTAAAATTCAGTGTATTGTAAAGCAACTCATGTTTTTCTTACGTAGTTCTTTGATGACAAAATCTAACTCTCTGGTTTTTTTCGTTGTTTGTTTTCTCTGTTTTTGGGCTTGTGGTTTGTCCCTTTGTGTCGTACTGGACAGGGCGTAGCACTATATTTAAGCAACTTCTAGGCTTCTGGAAATCTTAGGCAAATACTTACCCTAATAATTACTAACTGTCTTTATTCATCTCAAATCTAGCACTTCCTTACAAAATGCCTAGTAATAGCAAATGCTATTTTTTTCACTTGACTAAATATTTTTTTATGTGACGTCTAAATACGAACAGTATGGAATTGGCAAATACACACAATTGCTTAGGTAGTTTCATAAATAACGGTAATAAATACATGACAAATATAACATGGCATCATGCCCCACATATCCATTTAGTGTGTAACAATTAAATCGTTCAATACGTATATTCAAATAGCGTACTGGTTGACACATACGCTGTATTTTAGTTATAAATATTAATCCAGGCCTTTATTTCACTAGCGCATTTATACGGTTAAGAGTTTCACCAAACAGAGCACTTATAAATCATATTCTTGACTAAATTGAAATTACCAAAATCTACAGTAGTAAATGAGATTACTAAATTGTCTCTAGGATATTCATTATTTCTTGTGCCTGTCCAGATATACGCTTTTATCACATTCAGTAGTTCCTTTACAAGTACTGTATTCATTTTTTTTTTCAGCAAACACGCCCATGTACTTCATGCTAATAATTAAAATTACTTTTGAATTTTGAAATATTTTCACACCTTTGTTTTAATAAACTTCATTGCTTAATACATCCACAAATCTGAATACAATGCCCCCCTGTATTTCATCATTCCTGTAACGAGAGTATTCAAACCTATCCTTTTATATTATATTATTTTTCGTAATATTAAAAAAATAATTTATTCTGTCTTAAAGCAATTTCTCCCCATCAAGGGGTAATTTTATATTATTAGAGGAAAAACAATTTGCTTTTAGAGCAGTAAAAAAAGCCTTCGCCAAAAAGTTTCTCATTTTTCATGTTAAAGTACTGTTCAAGCTATTATCTGTTGAAAAGACCACTTACGGAATTAGCGTAAACTATATTTTTTCTCTTGAGTTTAGCTAATTAATTCAGTAACGAAACATATTTTAAGTTGAACTAATTAGACGTGCAGGTTTAACTCTTCGCTTCGTTTCCATAAAGTTTTCATGTATAAAAATTTAAAAAAAAATTCATTTAGATTGTTTCGTGTTGTGTGAGGCAGTAACCAGTGTTATCTCAGGAAAATTATGAGTAATTTTTTCAATATCGAGAACTACTTTTAACTACTTTAACACTTGTTTTCTCTTATAGAAAATAAGCGTAGTGCACATATGCAATACTGAAACCCTCACTAAGATACATATTTCAATTTCTCATTGAACGTAGGTGTCCTGGGGAGGTAAATAACCGTATGATAAGTTATTTTCTGCGCGTGATATATCTGTAGAACCAGAGTTACAGGGTACAGATAACACTGGGAAAAAAAAACGGTGCGGTTATTAAAATAACCTTTTATAAACAAAACTAATCTGCATGCAACTGGTAGCCACAGTGTATAAATGCCACGCACTTGCATTTCTTGCGGACTACATTCTCGCTCGTACTGAAGCATTATTTCACGCAATGTTGGACATTGTCCAGTGAGGCGCGAACATTGCATATGGAAATTCCAGTCATCTATACCTCGCTTGAAAGAGCATGAAGGAAGTCGATTAATAACATTCTGACGCGAAGTAATAGTGGATTTTTTTTTTACCACAACCGTTTAGAATATTCATACAGTATTTTCCACGGATGAATTCAAGTTAGTGTACTCAATTTAAACGTCATTTCAGTTTTCTCCGAATACAGTTTTGCAAATTGCGTTTTGTTAGCTGAAAATCTGCGAATTTCCCAGAACATAACCTTTATACAACTAAGATATGTTAATTAGTTTAGTTTACTTTGCATGCATTTTTTCGATGCATTTATTTATTCGTATATCCCTTAAGTTCTGATTAGTAGAAACTCATTTAAAGGAGTAAATAACATATCAATTAAATAAAATCATTAGTATTATACTTTATATTCAGAACAGTTTTATTATTACCAGATATATATATATATATATATATATATATATATATATAATGTATATTGTAAACGATATATTCCTGTCCAAAACGTAGGAAATAATGACCTCGTAAAGTAATTGAATTATTCAAATCTTTTTCTCTCAGTGCCTGTTAGAATAGACAACTCTTTCATCGGGCGAGAAATGACAAAAAAATCATTTGTCTTTTTTGATTTTCGATCTTGACACGCCACTCACAAGAAAGATTGAAAATTACGTGAATATATATATATATATATATATATATATATATATATATATATATATATATATATATATATTTATATATATATATTCCTCTCTATCTCACACACACACACTCTCTCTCTCTCTCTTCCCAGGAGGCAGAAAGCGGTTGAAAATATTGTCAAAACAGAATCAATTAGTTTGTTAGGTAGGGAGAGCTTAATGTCGACTGCGAGGTTGTTAGAGACGGAGCAAGTTGCTGACAGAAACGGAAATGGGAAGGAATTAGCGACGGCCTGTAGTAATGAACAATCTAAGTATTCACCTGGAGTAAATTGCGGAAACTATGAAAAGCGTGCTGAATCAGAAAAGTTCTACCGTGATTCAAACTCAGAACTTTCTGAATGCGAGTCCGAATATTCACCAACGCACCACCTCGCGCAGTGGAAATTATTTTTAATAAGTAAATGAGTTTGAACTAGTAGACATTGTAGGCTACGTTAGACAGTACATAATGTATTTCAACATGAATATTTCTGCTTTAGTTGCCAAATATTTTGGACGTCGGATTTTTATAGGGCTATGATCTGGCGTTTTTTATTCTTATTTCTTTTGTTTAATTCATATAAAAGAATACATTAGAGGATTGTTAGACTGCCCAAGACTTTGAAAACAATTTACGCTGACATTCTTATGTGCTGGATCAAGTTTAACTAGACCCTTACTAGTGCTCTACACAAAAAAAAAAATAATTTTAAATACTCACAGATCTTAATAAGCACACATTCGTTACCGTTAATAATTATTTTATAATTCAATTCAGAAAAAGTCAAATACGAACATCAATAAACTTAATTTATTTTTTTTACAGTGTAGTTCACTTGACTTTCATAACTATGGCATCGCTTGTAATGTTCAAAATAAAATTTATTGAAATGTGTTAAGCTACAAAGCAATTTTTCTTACCAAAGTGGTTGAAAACATTATTTTAGTAAGTGTGCTACCTAAATTTATGGGCAGTCAACGAAGTCGCGTATGTTAACTGCAGTAAATTAGTTTTATTTCACATAATTAAGCCTTCAGATAGAGAAGCGAGTGAGCCAACTTTAAAACGCACTGTTATATTACGTTAAATTTATGGAAGCTACAACACGGGAGGTAAAATTTGCCATCCTTGAACTACACGAACAAACTCAATATCCGTGTGAAGTATGGTTTTGAATATATATATATCAGAAAAAATTTTCCGTCTGACACATCAACGCCCAGCCCCAACCATTGGTCTTAGAAACAAGAAAATTTGGAGGAAACATTAATAATGTAATGTGCGCAGCCACTAAGGAGAGATTTTCCAAAATTCCGCTCCTAAAGTAGTGAAATGGGGGCTCAAATTTTGTATGGAGAAAAACTATTAGATGATCGTTTGAAGCCATTAAAATCCTGTAATCGCACTGGGCTGCAATTCTAGTGTTTGTGCCGCTTATTCAATTGATTCTCTTTTGAATTGAAGGGACTGCAGTTTTCCCTCGAAGCGGGCTTTGAGGGAAAACTGCAGGGGCGCACACTCAAATTCGCAGGAGAAGATTTGAAACAGGACTGTTTCTACAAACGCTTAGCTTTACATGGCGTGATCGTGTGCAAGCTCACCTCTCAGACTGGGTGTTTTGTTGTCACCCTATATCTAAAATGGTAAAGAATACAGTTTACAAATAAGTATGGTAAAATGCCTACCTTACATTGCGACAAGGCCTATTACTAATGACAATTCCAATCTTAACAACCTCAATCCTCATATTTATTGACTTTTTTTTTTAAGGCGTGCTTAAAATTTGGAAAAACAAAAAATCCTAACGAAGACACGAATTCCACGCGGACAAAGTCGTGGGAAAAAGCTAGTATATTATATAACAGCTCACTATTATCAGTTAAATTGCGTACGAGTCAGGGATGATAGTTTCCTTTCTCCAAGAGAAAACAATTCATCCCAGACTTATGATTAATGACATGAAAAATTATAAATTAACGTGCCTTGTGCATAAGCTAGAATGACAGTAATATAATTTTAATAAACTATATTCGATATTACTAAATTTAATGTTTTCTAAAGCTTTGAATATAAATAAATATGCTAGTTCATTAATTTTTACAACTAAGACGCTCCACAGATGCACCGTGGCCACAATATATTAAGTTACTAGCTGATTACATATATTATAAAATCCTTGATTTAAGTGCGGTCACTTATTAGTGGTTTAGTGTAGCAGTTCATAAATAATAGTACGTGCACGAGTCATCGATATAGTGTATTCGGGATTTCTTCACACTTCTATTAAGTTAACATTTGATTAATCACACAATGTATATCGTGTTTGGCTCTCTCCTAATTATGTTATGGATCACAAGCATTTCGTACTTGTGTTAACATTAAATTACCCATTTTTTTTAAATTGAAATTTTATTAATATATCTATAAATTCAGTGAGTTAATATGTGTTCGTAATTTCTAGCAAGAAATATTTCTTATGCAAAATATTACTGCATTAAGTGTGCACAAATGCCGTACGTTGTCCATGTGGTGTAATTTTCTAGTCTCAGATAGGCTTTATTTGTATCAGGCGGAGGAATATCGTCGAAGTAGATTTTAAGCAGGAGTTCAGAAAAGTTGGAATCGGCTTTAACAGTTTTCTGTCATCAGAAAGGAAATAATTCCTTTCATATTTGTGATGGCTATAAGATGATAAATTTGCGTATCTTGTGAATTAGTTATATCGCTTAGTAGTTAAGTAATGAAGCATAATGGTAGTGACATATTAATGTGCTCGTGTGGTTAAATAAACAAAATATAGAGTATCTAAGTGCATTTTGCAAGACGTGTTTTGCAAGCATACGTCCAAAAGACACGGAAAAAGCCTTAATGCTCATTTCATTTCTGAATACTCCATGAATGTGTAGGCAGAATACGATCTATACAATATTAAGCGAGTAGAGGAATAAAACAAATAAAAGAAATGCAAATAATATTTTTGTAAAAATTTTATAAACTGTTTAGGAAATATATAGTGAACCATTTTTGTTGGATGAATACATAATATCTGGCATTGGTATTGTGAAAAACCTGCACAGTAAAACAGGCGAAATATACAGGCAAACGATAAAAGCCAACACTAATTAAAACTGTTTGGTATGTCGTCATTGTTTGCAGAAAGACAAATTATCATTTACAAAGAATTCCATTAAATAAGAATATATTCGCGAAATAATTCGAACAAATTATGTTTAAATCTGTTGACATGCATCTTATACAAATGCAGCATTTATACACATTATTTGATTACTACATTTTTAAATTTTTAGTTATGAACCAAATAAAAATGGCATAGGCGTCAGATTCATTATTATCATAACATTCCGCATAAGATGAACGTATATATTGTGTAAATAACTCAATAATTAGTTTCCCAGCATAAACATAACGAGTTTTACAGAAGACATAGCAATAGTCATATCCAGGTGACACAGTCTAATAGCAATAGTAAATAACACTTACTAATAAAGCTTAGTACAAATATATTTCCCGGTTTACGTATTCAATTATATATATATATATATATATATATATATATATATATATATATATGTATATGTGTGTGTGTGTGTGTGTGTGTGTGTGTGTGTGTGTGTGTGTGTGTGTGTGTGTGTGTGTGTGTGCGCGGTACATTTAGCACTTCTGTGAATATAACTTAGAAATAAAATAACATCATTTTATTTTTTTTATTTGACCATAAACTATGACAGAAATACTCCCTGTAAGGGTGGACGTGAAAAAGGAAAATTAGTTACATATTATATTAATGTCTTATTAGATATATATGTATATATATATATATAATATACTTTTTAATGTCTGAAATTCCGTATTTTTTATTTACTAATTTCCATTTCATTTAAAAACTCATTATTATTTATGTTTCCGTATGTCACTTAACTGTAGTAATTAGATAATTTTTCTCTATGCGTTCAATTAGCAGGTATTTTTTTACAAACGTAGTCACGATACGAAAAATCCAAAATAAGATATTTACTTACGGCAATAATAAAACTTTGTACGTCTTTTCACAATGAAACCAGACATTTTGTAATTTATTTTTTATCTGATTTACTTTCTGATCGAGAATATGGGGATTTACCACTTAGTGAGGTGTTCTGTGAATAGTGCGCTAACATACAATGAAATCAATTGCTACATTTATTAACATACGAAAGTAGCTTGAAGAAAGTTTGGACAAGTGTTTTGTACAACGGCGACACAATTTTGCAATCCTGAAGTAGTCGAAGTGTTACAATTTTAAGAACCTGCATTATCCTAGAATTACTAGAGTCTCTATAATACACATCATGAAATTTCGATCTAATGTTTTATGCTAAAATAGTTGTAGAGTATCTGAATAATTTTATTAGGTTTCATAGAAATTATATTAATCCAGTTCAAGATTGTTTAAAGTTTCCTTGGGGGAATAAATGCGTTAATTTTTAATAGGGTCCATTTGGCATCTGCATATCAATAATATCTGGAGTGTTTGTTACTGAGGCTGGCCAATACTTCCTCAAGACATAACCTATTCTGAGAGAAAACAATCATGTTTAGTTAATGTGATATTGTTCATAGTCTAACGGTTTATTTTCTAGATCTTAGAAAGAAAACTACAGTGTTAATGAAAATGCCCTATAAAAAGATAACCAAATAAAACGAAATGTGAAAATGAATCCAAAACATTTATTTTCTTATTCGATCCATTATTATTTCAGTAAAGTTAAGTACATTACGCCATGATTATATAAGACATTAATATTGCCGAAAATAATTTTCATGTAGAATAAACAATCATTTGTGGCTCAAGTTGAAATACTTAACAAAACCTTTCAGTGTACTGTGCTTAAGTATTCACATAGGTATAATGATGAGTCAGATGAATCATAATAACCTTGTTCATCTGTGTAAAATAACTATCGACTAGGAAAAGTGAATGCAAACATTCTGTATACAGCCCTTGAATTGTTATGTAAATTTTTAAGTAACCTGTGTACTTAATTGTGGTTTATGTCCATAAACCCCATCTCTGTGCCCTGATTCGCGCTTATGTTAAACGATGAGACCACAATCATGTTATACATATTTCATAAAATATTGCTCTTACTCTTCCACTTAACAGCATTTTCTGGAACACACAAATTACAGGTTTCAGTTGTTGCCTGCTGTACGCTCAGGAAACTGTCTCAATTATTGTCTTGTATTTCTCTTCCATTTTCCTTGGAATACACGGTGACAATTACCTATCGATCGCTATCGATTCAGTAGTGTCTGTCACTTCTGTCTAACATCAATGGAAAGTTCTCTACTGTTTGGGACGTGCAAAACAACAAACATTTTAGGAGCTGTGCATCCAACGTAATGAAGTAACTGGCTGGCTCTAAATTGAAACTGCAACTTTTTACTACAGAAGGTGACACGTGACACGTACTTCCTTGATATACCACATAAAGATTTAAAATATATATTTCAAGCAAACATTTTATAATGAACACCTAATGGACCCATAGTTATAAGGTAACATGTTTATAAGTTATTCCTGGTTATAAGTATCAATACGCATGCTATTTTGTTAATCTTATTTAATGAAGAAACAACTGAACGTTGTTTCTAAGATATTGGTTGTTATATATATGACAGATTTAATACGTCTCGCTATTTTTTCAACCAAATTTAAATATTGGAAGTTTCCTGTTTCTTAAAAACTGTCTGCTGTGTTTTAATTATAGGTGGAAAATAATAAGAAAAGTATAAGGTCCTCATACATACTCACATGCAGCTTCTTCTTCAATAAAAAACAATTTCTCCTCTCGGGTGACCAGTTGGCAACAGGTAATTAAAACATTGGGTACCAGATGCGAAGATATACATTTCGCTTTACTGAGTTTTTTTTTTGCTCTGGCTAATTATTTTTATTTCCCGAAAAATTTTCTTGAATACGGATGATGGCAGTACAAACGACGTACCTATGATTCAGTCTGAAATCAAAAGAATTATAAAAACTGCATATGTAGTAACATGCATGCATTAAAAATTCCGTGCACTCTAAGAATGTTTTGTACTTTAATAAGAAAAATCCTTGGAAACCCAGTTGCCAAGAAAATACTTTTCAAAACTACAAAGAGTTTTCCTGTTAAATCTGCAAAACATTTCTTTGTAATTTTAGAAATGAAAATCTTGTATTACAACTGACATTATTGAGAAGTGTAAGTTTAATTACTTTTTTTCCTTCTAAATAACAAATGTAATTAATTAGTAACAGAGAACAACTAAAAAAATATTTAAAATATAATTTACGAAATAAAAATTACCTCTCCAGCACGGGGATTAAAACTCATACCTCTTGTATTACTGACCTACTTACTTACGATATAAACGCTTATTTTTACTGTAAATATAGGCACAAGTACATACAAAATAGTATTTCAGTTATACGGTTAAGAAGAATAGGTGCTTAATTTTTTTTTTTTTTTAAGTTTTCAGTTGTTGAGTTAAGACATTTGGATGCAACTTAACAACGGGTGTTAATAGTCGATTTAAGAGTTATGTTTAGCTATGAAACACTAATAAATAATTAATAATATGGTCACGTTTTATTGTACTTGTTTTATTATGATTATTTGAGTTATTTTAAGTGTTTTACGTAATTCTAACTTGCAATGCATTTCTTTTTGCGCCCATAGTTTTTGCACAAACAGCTTTATACGGTTTAACGTTGTCGAGTGTCCGCCATCTTTCTGAAGCTCGTGGATACGGCTCAGTATAGTACAAACATAAGGTATATTACAAACACGGACCTTGTAGATTTACAAACAAGTAGTTTTACAATTAAAATCTTTATACTGTTACAAACATTTGTAAAATTGCAAAGAATCCCTCAGTAACAATTAAAAAAAAATTTTTAGAGTGTGGTTTATTTTTTCCTTTTGTTCCGTTACGGACGTAGATGGTCATGTATTGAAGCTTAGTTTGACGTTTCATTAGGGCACGACACAAAAAGCGGAGAGTAGCATTGAACGTAGCAACTCGTGTCTTTCCGTTGCTATATACATCTTGTACATGAAGATACGGCCGTGTTAAGTTTCACTACATTACTTATAATAGCGGATTTAAGGAGTAGGCTGTTTTACCAAAGGCTTAGCTTTGGCCCCTTTGCAGAAATCCTTCGTTTTCGTGTCTTGATTTCGGATTCACAGTAATTACTGATATTGTGCGATTATAGAGATTTACATTTTACGAGTTGTGCTACATTTTGATGCTTAATTTTAACCGTGTGTTGTCTGATAGCCGTAAAATATTAGGTATAATCTTTAAATGTTATCCGTAAGTTTCTCCCTTTCAGCAAGCGAGAAATAAAACAGAGTGAAAATTAGATACAAATGTGTTTAACAACAAGTAAATTGTAAATTTTCCAATAATCAAACATTTGTAATGATACTCATGAAACTGATATATGACACGAAAACCAATAATTTATGCATGGTACCGTAAACCTCCGTAGGGTGAAAGTAAGTTTACAATTTCGATCATGTAGTTACGTTAATTCATTTATATATTTTCGAAAGTGCGAAATGCATTATTAAAACCTGCAATCTTTCAGGAAAATATAGAGGATAATGACCGGAAAACTGGATTGGCATATTCACACACATACGCACGCTTAAAAGTTTCGTGTTTCTCCATTTGTTAAAGGTGACACGGGACGAAACGTTAAACGTGTTAAGAGGCCACCAGAGCCTGCTAGGGTGAAACTAGGTGAATACGAAGCAAATAATGAGATGTATGGGCCAGCGAAGCCGGAGTACCTCCGGTCAAAGGTAGCGTCCGCTAAGTTTTCCAACACACGAAATTCGATACAGAACGCAACGGAAATCCAACTCGGAGGCGCCTTGGTGGAAGACCGTGGAGCTAGCGGCCCCTGGACACGCAAGGGGTGGTGGTGGAGTGGATGAGGGAGGCCGATATCGGAAAAAATATACCGTTTTACGGAACGATGTCACGAAATAAAAATATTGATTTTCGGTACATTGGAATTCGATATTATGTACATTAAAGGACTCGACACATGTAAAATTGCTTGGAACACGATCCATTGCAGAAAGATGTGGCGCCTGTTTTTGATGCATGCTGCTAATGTTTACTTAGTAAGTTTTAAATTCGATTTTCGTATTCAAAATAGAGCTTGTTAAAAGAGCGTTTCAAATAATTACCTCTGACACCTCAAAAAAGATATTTATTTCGATAAAATATTATTGGAATATATCGACGACTTATATCGATATATAGTGGATATAATATCATCATTGCGATGTATCGATATTTTTCAACATCCCTAGTGTGGATGGGTAGTAAAAAAATGGCCCCAGCGTGCAGTAGGAGATCCAGGGGCTTCCCCGTAGGACGGTAGGGAAGACTGTGCAAGCGCGTGCGAGCCCTTAAAGAGTTTGTATTAAACTAAAGCTTTCCTCAAATACAAAACTCCCCGACCAGCCCGGCCTAGGAGAAGTTGAAAAAGGTGGGAGGGGGGGGGGGATGTGGTGGAACTCCAGCAGAAGCGAAAAATAACAGAGGCGGGAAAGGAAGAGGAGAAAGGTGTGTTTGCGAAGAAGGGCAGTTCCTAGTAGTTTGTAAGGGGGTTTTGCGAAGAGGCTGGGGGGAGGGTTATGTTCATGAGAAAGGGGGGGGGGGGGAATAGGGGCCGAGAATGTGATCCAGAAACAAAAGATGTTGACGATGGTTTGAAGGTACAGTGTTTGAGCGGGGGTGTGCGGGGGAGCAACCAACCAACGCCTGGACGTCGAACGTGCGATTCTGGACCAGCAGGGATGTATATATATACGCGCCACGCCGTAGGACCGCGAAATCTGGTAGATTACACAAAAATCACGCTCCCGAGATAAACGTTTGTTATTTTTACGAGGCTCTATCTTTTTTTTTTTCCCCCCTTTACACCCTTCTTCGTCGATAGCGTCGTTGTGGGGCTCCGAAGGGAGGGCATTTACGCCTTGAATTTACGGAGAAACCGTTGGACGAGGCTTCGATGGCTGGCGTCAATGGGGAACATTCAGTTATATTTCTGAACTAGCTCATGTTATTTAAAAGTATTGTTATGGGAATCTTGAACAAAACAAGTACATTTAAGTGCGTTATATAGATATTTCGTTTAAGCGGATTTTATACTCCCTCCGTCAAAAGTTGTAAACCTTTCGCAAACAGTAATATGAATTTGTAATCTATCAGTAATGAACAAGTACGCTTGGCTATAACCATTTGTGTTCCACTAAGTTATAGTTTGTTAATTTCATGCGTACGTTAAAACTTATAAAAGCTTTTCATATAAAAAAAGTATGTTATATGCAAAAGCACACTTTATACAACTTTCAAAATTGTATGTATGCTAAATAAAATTTTTATTACAAAAAAAGTACTGATTTGTTAATGTCACAAATATAGATCTGATCAGAATTGAGGGAATTCCTTTCCGGTCCGAAAATTACCTTGTAAATTGTTTTAATATCTTTGAAATATAAAATGAAAATTACTGAACTGATTTCAGTCAAACAAAGTTTATTGACATTTATGGACTATACAAAAGTTATACTATATGTCTAAGAATAAGCAAATTGTCTGTTGTACCAATTCATTGTCTATAAATCCATATTTCGTCACCATACGAGAGAATAAAACAGATTGTGAATAAATACTAACGACAGCAGTCTATTTAATAGCACCTTCATCTACTGGCATTGTCTTCCAGCAAATAATGTCCCGGGAATCCAGTTTAGCCATACATTTACAAGAAAATATTTTGTTGCCTGAAAAATTTCAGTGTAATTCACTATGACAAAATTAAGTGAACATTTAATGCCAACATTTGTGTTCTATATAGCATAGTGATGTTACAATGAAAAAATGTTTGCGCTTTTACAAAAGTTCTTTGGAAACTATTTGCTAAGATCGTTATTGTAACACTTCAGGTAAATGACAACACGGGTAATGTTTTGTTTTAAGAATCATTTAATCTAGAATTTATGGTTGCATAGTAGATACATAATTATATTTGTACGTAATTTCTAATCGTTTGCCTTAAACATACAATATTTAATTCACAGATGTACAAATAAAGTTCTTCAACTTGTCTCCAAAACATTGATAAAAACATATAATTTTTTTTTTGCGTGACAGTAACAAATATATATAAAAGGTGTTAGAATTTTATGTTAATCGTTTTTTATTTATTAATTCGCAAATTTGGCTCGGTATCTGTTTCTAGGTGGAATACGCTACCTTTCTGAAGTCAGGTAGGTAAAATTAATGAACAGTTGAAAATGAGAATCAGAACTTAAATATTTTTCAACAAGTTGCACATAAAAAGGGTGTTATATATAAATCATATGGGCACATTGGTCAACCAATGACAATGAGCCAGAATTTAACGAGGTGCTTATAAACATTCATGTTTGTGAAGAATGCAACACTACGACGGAACGTGGCCTATTACACACAAACGATTGCAGTTCCAGAGCATTGTAACAATATTATTTGCAAAGAAATTTGAATTTTGTAAAGCATCCATGGACAGCAATGAGCCATTACATCAAATCAATCAGACCTTCGATGTGTTACTGGGTAATCGATTGTCAGGCTGCTTCTACCCGTGTCCACAGTTCTTCAGTATTGGTGGCTCGATGGGAATAGCGGGCTAACTGCCCAGTGACCATATCCCAGACATGTTCAGTACGTAGCAGATCGTGTGAACATGCACGCGATATCTACCTTGTTCTAAGACAGCCTGTACATCTATGGCAACATGCGTTTGGAAACTGGAGTTCGCTGACAGTGGGGCACGACTTCAACCTGCCCAACGTCCCTAGTTTAGCAAGTGCTGTTGAGAGTGTGCCAACAATTCTTATTTGTCGAGATGTCCTATGAAAACCAACTGCTCCCTAAAACATCAATTCCATCGTTCGGGCGATATGACGCTCGACGGCGCATTCTGGAGGACGTCTCTCGCCGTGATATCGTTGAATGTGTTCGTGGCCATCATTGCGATACAAGTTGAAGAGGGACTCGTCCGCAGACACTACATGAAGCGGCTCTGAACACCAGTGGGTGTGTTTGTTAGTCCATTGTGGTTCAGGCTCAAGGGAATGGTCCGCAAATAAATACATGCACGCTGTCCTCTGCGATGCAGACTTCGCCGAACAGTGGAAGCAGACAATGCCAGGCCCGTTTCAGTGTCACGACGTTCTGCTGACAATCACGAAGGGGAGGTACGGTCCGTTACTGCCGAATGGATGAGGTGTCTCTCATCCAGCGGTGTCATCCCATTTCGTAGCTCAGTTGTGGGTTTACGACTCGCCCTGTGGTCACAAGTCCACTACTTCCACACTCATATCACTCAAGTGACAATATACCAAGCGGTACAAATATGCTCCTCCCCGCAAGTAATCACTCAGCCCCGTTCAAACCATACACCAAATATGAGATAGACCGTTTATTCGTCATATGTGCATGTACCCAACATTGACCTAACCCAAAGGAACACAACTATTAAAGAGACATATACAACAGTGATGGATGTGTATGTTTATATCTTAATTCTTAAAGGCAAATAGCGTTATATGAATAAAATACTTTCACCAGTTTTAATTTGATCCATTTGCGTTACAAATTGGTTATAGAGAGTATTAAATCATCTCGAAACATTTGTTCACAATCAGTTTTCTAATCTAACATCCAAACCATGCCGTTTTAGTTAGAGGTGTTGGCAGAAATCTGGGACACGGAAATTGGTTGTGCGTAGCCAGCGATATCGGTCTACCTCACCTTTACCCCATGTTTCAAACAACCTAATGTCCCTAAAAGGTGCTCTTTCACGTCGACAATGCATCCAGGTGAATTCTAATAATTTGCAAATCAAACCCTGCTTTAAATTTTCCGTGGGTTTCGTTTAATTTGCCTGTTTCTTTCATTGTATTGGATTTTTCGAGTGTATTAACTCCACATAGGCACTGTCCCGATAAGGTGGGCAGAGAAACTAATGTGGAATAACCCAACCCAAATGCATTAGGCGGAACTTGAACCCACTACTTCCCAAAACCCACATCGACCGGGCTGCCACTTGTATGACTATTGAAACGTTCATTCTAAATTTCTGTTCTAACTGTTAAGTGCAAATACTGCGTAACATGATCAGTTTTTTCAAGAGAAATAAAATATTTGCTGTTTTTTTACAACTAGGAGATTACAAAAAATGGGAACTGTTTGATAGTTCAGCGTTACTGAAAATTAATTTAACGTCCACTTTAGAATCGCTATTTTTTCTGCCATATTTCTAGATTATTTGTTTATAATAAAACTTTATTGTACAGAATTTAACCGGGTATTTTTTTCTATCTTTTATTTCTTCTTTGAAAGAATATATCTGAAAAAAATGTTTTAATAGCATGCCGCAGAAGAAAAAATTAAGATACTGTTCTATTAACTGTTATCCCTAAAATGAGAGAATCAAACACATTATACAAAAAAAATATTCTGTACAATATTTCATTGTCATGGTGGATAAGCGAAAACAGTTTATATCGTATACAAATTTACCATTTAGACAAAAGGGAGAAGTTTTGGTTGGTGCCCCGTGTTTCCTCGGGGTGCTCGTATTTCCTCCACTCGTGCATTCCGCCATTGCTCTATTTCCACCCAATTTCAACCACATGTCCATAAAGGCGTGGGTTTTAAGAGCATTCGAAGCAACTTTATTTCTTTGTATATTTAAGTGTATAACCCTTTGTCGTATACACATTTTAGTGAACACGAATGAACTTTTAATCAGTTCGGTTATCATCTCCACGATCGCGAACATGCTGCACAATGAGAATATTTATGGCCGTTACAATATATAGCAAGGAGTCTGTGCCAAGGTATTTGAGAGGTTTTCCTATGTGTTATCTGACTTTTTAAAGTTCCTGCGTCTCTCGTTCATTAAGGTTTCCGTGAATAATTACCCAGGACGCAACGCATTGTTTACAGATTGTAAGAAGCACGCGAGATTTAAATACAGCCCACACTACAATACTACACGACTGAAACACTTGAGCGCACAAACTGATTGTGAGTAAACGTGTTAAGTATCACAGAAAAATAGTCAGAACAACAATTGTTAAATATCTCACACATAATTTTTTTTCCGTTTATTACAAACAGAGTAAGACACAGAAGTTTTGCGCAATTCGAATTTTACATTTCAGGATACATATTTTCTCTACATTCAGAGAATATGCTTACACAAACCTTATGTGGGACAACTGCCAAGTAGACGAAGTACTCGTTTTACATAATGTTGAACAGCCACACTAAAAGAATCTGAGGAAAAAACGTATATATATATATATATATATATATATATATATATATATATATATATATATATATATATATATATGACAAATGCCTATTAGGCTAAGTTAGTGCTCTGAAAATGCATGTTTTGCTAAAAGCCTGGCCCGCCAAATGCATCATGTGGGAGACTTTCAAGTCAAGCTCTATACCAACATTGAATCACCAAGGAGCTATGCATGTGTATCAGAAAAGTATGCTGTACATCACAGTTCTAAGAGTTTTCACGAGATACAGATTTTTTTTTCTGGCAGCGGTCATGCGAATAAATACTTTATATCATAATACAGTATAAAATATGGTTTAACAATAAACAATCCGAATGCTTGTGTCATGGATCCACCGAGATAGAAAGCAATATTAACGTAACATATTATATATATATATGTATACACAACTAAAAACAATTTTTATCTTAAAAAAATAAAATCAAAAGTAGTATTTGTATTTTCTTTAACAAACAAAACAATAAATAAATATGTCATTAATCGAACCGTTGTGATCCTCATCAAAGAAACGTAAACGTAAAAAAAAGTGCATAGACACACACATGTATAACAACACACACACACACACCCACACACACACACACACACACACACACACATATATATATATATATATATATATATATATATATATATATATATATATATATATATACACATGTGTGTGTCTATACATGAAAATATAATTTTTTGTTTCTTTGATGAGTATATATATATGTGTGTGTGTGGGTGTGTCTATACATGTAAATAAAATTTTTTAATATGTATGTATATCTTTATATATATAATTCTTGTGTGCGTGTGTATGTCACTGAACTCCTCCTAAACGGCAGGACCGATTTTGATGAAATTTTTTGTGTGTGTTCAAGTGGATTCGAGAATGATTTAGATTCACAATTCGGTAGAGAGAGAGGGGGAGAGAGATGGGGAGAGAGGGGGAGAGAGAGGGGGAGAGATTTAAAACATATGTACAGGACAACGTCTGTCGGGTCCGCTAGTATATATATATAAAATTACAGATATCAACAATTGATTAGTTTCTTTGACATAGAGTAGCCTGCTTGTCTTTCAGATCGAAAATGGAAAAATGTGAATTGTCCTGTGTAATTTTCGATTTGTTTCTAGGTATTAGTGAAAGGAGAGTCGCGTTGCCTATCAACAACAATTTTCCTGCCTCTTGTTGAGACGCCGGTGAAGTTATTTATATATAAAAAGCTGGTTTAAGAAATTTCCACAGGTAATAATATTCTGGAATAACCACGATTCTCGAGGTTTCCCCATAAATCAATTCCCTGGCACCAATTTAAAGCCTAATAAAGTTAGCCGTGGTGTAGCGTCATAAGACGCCCAGACACTCCTAGCGTTCCCTTTTTAAGAATACTGAACTGTTATATAATAATTTTTTTTGGGTAAACCGTAAGTGAAGGATTTGCAACATAGACGCGCAACATCCAACGAGCAAAAATCGCGTTTTCCTCGACCTTTTTCGCCACTCACCGTTATGGAAGCTGGGCGATGAGATGCACGCCTCTGGCGAACCGGCGTTTCCTCTGGGCACGCTTGTCGGCGAGGGACGGCTGGCGCAGCCCAGGGACAAGGCGGCAACCAACGCAAGCGATGGCTTTCTTCGCTCCCTACATCGCTGCACACAACGCCAGCTTACAGGCAGCGGCATTAACGGCGAAGATATACATGTCTCTCTTCCTCTCCCTTTCTTCTCTCTCTCACTCTTTCTTGCTCTGGTGCCAGGGAACAGCGATAGTGAAGATATCCCATACCTAGGGGCACCCGTTTCTTCCACGAAAAGATTTCAGGACGAGTTGTGTTCCAAAATACTTTATTTCAGAACCACTTTGGTAATTGGATCATTTGTTACACGTCTTATCTGACTGCCAGCGATTCACGGAAGGTCATTGTCGGAGAAACTTAATTCTGACTGGCTCACTCATTTAACAAGATCTCATCACATAAAGATAAGAGGCCAACAGCAAAATGAAGGCTGCAAAAGTGGACGTAGGATTTTGAAGTCTAGTCTCCACGTAAATCTTTTAATCTTTTAGAGAAAAATAAATGGCCCTATCCATACCTTTTGTCCACGAGAGATATGATTAGAAATACTATAGATTGTAAAAAAGGAGAAGGATAAATAGTCGCAGGTCAGTGATAATATGTGTTATCTTTCGTACACTTGACCAAATGATGTAGGCGTTGTAGCCGTTTTAACAACTCTAACTGCTTTACTATTCTTGCTTACAAGGATTGTATGTTTAAATTTATTAATATTATCTTATCTATTTTACGTCTGTTTATTTTAAAACTTGGCATGATGTTTGTTGCCTTTATTTGTCTTTGATTAAAAAATACATTGACGTACTAAATAAAGTATTATTATTCGTAAAGTGTACAGATATTTTAAAGTAATTTCTCTTTTAAAAATTCATCTGTTCGCAATAACAGCCTACCCAAAATTGTAGTGGTTTCAATACCCACACTAATGTTCCCTCTGTTCCATTCCTTCTCAAGACAGTACATCGTTGGAAAGGAGTTGGTTCGTAACACTGTTAAACCGGGCTGGTTGTCCGGTTGTGAATGTACGAGGGAGATTGTTTTTACCTCTTTTTCTTGGCGTATGTTTCAATATACACTCGGAAATGGCATCGATAGCTTCCAAGTGGTGTTCCGTCTTTCGACTAAAATCGTTATCATAAAAATGGAAAATGAAAATAAATATTTACATCCTTGGAAACCGAAACACTTAATTTTTTTGCAGAGATCCAGTGTGGCAATAATACATTCTATAAATCCTGGGTTCGCTTATTTTAGATCAATTACATGAAGTTTGAATACATAGGGAGTGAGACAGATGAATATATGTGAACAATTAAATCATTCTTGTGCTACGCAGACTGTACCACTGAAAACACAATACGTCGTATGTATATTTCCAGGGTTTTAGAAGCGTTAGACTAGAAAATCTAAGCATCGAGATAATAACGAAAAATTTGCTGGATATAATTTCGTTATAACAGTTAAATTTTCGATTTTATACACTTGGATCCATGTTTGACTAATTAAATAAATTTCTTGCACTATCAGGTGTTCCATTTTCAAAACAATGCATTACCCCACTGATAAATAAAAAAAAAATCCTTTTCAAGAGAAACTCGTATGTGGAATAGTTGCAAAAATAAGTCGTGGAGTGAATATATTTGGGTGGCTCTTAACATCGAGGTCTTGAGACCTGAAGAGGGTGAGTGATGTGAGTGTGCAGCAGTGCCAGAATGCAAGAGTGGGGGAAACGGGAGGTCCCCGAGAAAACCCTCCGACCAGCAGCATCATCCGGCAGCAATAATCCGGGAGTGGCCCCGCCGGGAATCGAACCCCGCTCGCCGTGGTGCGAGGTGAGTAATCTGTCCACCACATCACCGCAGCCCCTTAAAATGAGGCATATTGTATACGATATCATGGAGGCAAACGTCTCACGAAGGGACTACCTAAAGCTGGCATTTAAATTTTTTTTATGGATTATTAGACCGAAATTTCAGTTGCATAATTTAAAAATTTAGCTTTAGATGATATATTGTAGTACAGACATATCCAGGTGTATCAATTTTCATTTTGAAAAACCTATATTTTATATTTTCTCCTAATAAATTGATAGTACGTTAACACTTATATTTTCTCCAGACCGTAAAATATATTTTTCTCTTCTCGATGCATATTCTGTGGACACAGTACGACCTGAATTAACATGGTCTAAAGATAATTACTTTATTTCTGACGACTTTAATTCAAACGCTTTCATGATATTGGTTCTAAGCATGCAGAAAATGCACATAAAAGTTTCATTTTGTTGTGAGTTCATCCAGATAATGCTCACAATTCATTTACATTTTACCACTCTCATTTGCGTTATGCTAATTTTGAAAAGGTGCACCACAATTCATTACGTTGTCGTCGAAGGATAGCTGGCTGCAACAAATTGCGTAACCTGCCCATATAATTTTCACATTACTAATTTTTCTCTCTGACTTAGCACATATAAGCTATTGGTTGAATTATAGTGTATGTATGTGTGTATGCGCATGTGTGTGACAATATCAAATTTACAAAAATGAAAACCTGAGAAAGAGCTAGGGTTGAAGTAAAGGGCTCTGAAAGGAAGGAAACAAGAAGGAAATGCAAACGATATGAAATTCCCTTATGTTTGCATGTTCATGTATGGCCCTGTTAGTAAAATTGGTTTGCTTTTCTCTGGACTTGACAGGCCGCTAAAAAGGACGGGAGGAGGAAATATAATGGTCTTCAGTCCGTTGTATGTAGGAAATGCTTGCTACATTATTGTATTCTTTTTCCTTGCAGGATAACTCGAGTCACTGACTGTTGGAGAGCAGCTGGTAAAGAGACCTTTCCAGGTAAAATTTATATCTACCTATAATATACATTTTTCATTATTTTAGTAAAATGTTTTGTGGAAAAACTGATTAGTTTAAATGACACATATATAATGGTAGTGTTTTTTATTAATTTCATTTTCTGTTGCGTTAAATTTCTTAAGTTGAACCATACGTGTCCACTCAGGAGAAAAAATTGTACGTGTTATTTTACTCTGAATGTGTTATATTTATCTCAGCAAATGGGTAGAAAATTAATAAAAATAAATGACACTGAAGGTAACAACTATACTCTAAATTCGAATGTGAAAAACCACTGATTCGCAGTGAAAATGGCTCCACTCAGAATCAGAAATTTTTCACATCACTAATTCAGTAAGCGCAATTTTCCACTGAAATAACCAGTGTTTTTTTTCAGTGATTATAAGTGGAGCCATTTTCAGTGCGAATCAGTGGTTTTCCACTAATTCGAATTTAGAGTGTACGGTAATATTATTTCAAAACAAACGGTTTTGCAAGAATGGGCAAGAGATGAGTGACGAATATTATGGAGGTAGTATCGTTGTGTTTTTCGTGTGGTTTGCTGTATAATACGTGAGACATGTTGCAAAAAATCGAGAAATCATTGCACCCATTCTGGCATTGATACATACATTTAAACGTTTTGTATACGTACGTAAGTAAAACTAACCAGCAAGATATTAATTTCGATATTCTTTCTACTACTCCTGATAGTACATTTATATTTTACACGTGGAAACGTTTCTCATTTCGTGTAGATTACGCTGAAGTACTGTACACAATACAAATAACTATTCTGGAAACAACCAAAATCCTGGCTGTGGGGAGTCACATGTCTCCACTGTACACATTTTAATTACAAAATAAACATAATGTGTAGCTTCTGGAAAAGAAAACTAAATTAAAGTAAGTGAGTTGTGAGATTTCTCACAGTGTGTGGTTTAATAATTATGTTCAAAAGGACGACTGGTTTCTTTGAGACACTCCGCTACTTGTGTCACCAATGATCGACGTAAGACTGCCAGTGTGTATTGAGGCATGGAAGCGCATACAGCTCCAATGCGTGCGGTCTTTCATAGTGTGTAAGATCAGTTGAGCGCGCTGGATGACGCTGAACAGGACTACCTCTCCCGACTCATCTATTTGGAAATAGACACTCGAGTTCATTTCCTGCAATTACGGCATTATGAGCCGGGCACCCATCGTGCTGATACCACATCACTTGATGTGTATTCAGAGTGACATCTTCCAACAATGCAGGCAAGTTTCATCCCAGATAACGCTTGTTAGTGAATGAGCGAAGAGATTTGGACGGTTCTTAACATCGAGGTCTTGAGAGCCGATGAGGGTTATTGATATGAGTATGGAGCAGCACCGGAATGAAATAGCGAGGGAAACGGGATATCCCCTAGAAAACCCGCCGACCAACGGCATCGTCCAGGCACGATTCCCACATGCGAAAATCCGGAGTGACCCGGCCGGGGATTGAACCCAGATCGCCTTGGTGGGAGGTGAGCATGCTAACCCATTCTGTGGCCCTTCAACGAAATAGGGACCGATTATTTGCTGCTCGACAGTAACAAAACCGTATATTAAATTCATTTTTTGTAGATTGACGTTTCCATGTTTTGTAAACGTTGCTTCATCGGTGAACAGTACACTCCTAATCAACTCTTGACCTTGTTGTAGGACTCACTGGCAATACTCCATTCACTCTTGAAAGTCATTGCCGTGTAGCTCTTGATGCAATGAAACAAGGTCGGAGTGGAAGTTTCCCCTGTTCAGAATAAGCAGCACACTGTTCTGGTGCGTCCTAGTGAGGACTGACGCCAGGCAATGTGAATATTCTGTTTACAGTACAGATGACTCCACCTCTGCAATATGAGCCTTTTAAGACTGGGCGGTGTGCTGAATATCCAATACGGGTTTATCCTTAATTATCTGTATATAAAACTCAGTAACTCACAAGAGTAAAACCCTTTACAATATTTACGTTATATTAAACGGGAGAGTAAATCAGTTTACCACTATTCATTTATGTACAAGCCACTTGTGTTTATTACCAAACTAAAGTCTCTCCGACGTTAATTTTTGTAACCAGTTCACCTTAACCCTTGTTGCTGGAGGATGCGTCTCCTCGACGTATCCGCAGCGGCGGTCCCCGGTACACGCCTCTTGTGACCCTTCTTGACAGGTCGGCCACTGGCGAGCGTCTTGATGGCGTCTCGCTGGCGTCTGGCCCCGCGACGAACCTCGCGCTGATCTATAGCGGCGCGTTGTTTGATGTATCACCATACTGATTACTGGCTACCGTTTGTCACAATCGCTGGTGTCCTGATCCCCCGCTGAATGTGTTGCTAAGTTCACGTGAGCGTTAGTTAATGGCTCGCTCACACCACAACAACACATATTATGCTAATTCCCATCTGTCGTTCGATTTCGCGACAACTGGCACGAGGATTTATTGCAATAGCTGCAATCACTCTAACTTCTGCTGCTGCGTTTCTGGCGCTCTTACTTCGAAAATGCTTCCGTGGAGAAAGGCTGCCAGACTCGCCAAGTTTCACGACAAGAATAGTGAAGTTTGGAAGGGACGGATGACGTCGACTAGGAAAACGTTCGACATAAAGCTTTTGTGCTGATGTAGAATTTTGACAACAATCGACATAAATCAAAATCGTGTCGACCATTTCTTCGTTAATGAAACTCTTTGGACGTGTCTGAGAATAACGAAGAATGTTTGCTTTTTTTCATGTACATATTGTATTATAGTGCAACTTCACCAGTGCAATTTGAACTACCATATTCTACCCCCAGGAACACCTTGTGTGTTCCCTCAACAGGTTTGCGAGAAGTTGGCACGTCTGAAACATTTATACTACAACACTCAACGTGCTCCATCACTCCGAAGTCCCGTACGGAACAAAAGCAGTATAGATTGAACTTATTTGTCCGTCAATATGGAAGTAAACATGTGGATGCATTGAAAACGTCAGGAAATGTTTGCGACAGAATGTATTTCCTAATACGTGTGTCGTTTCTCTGAGGACAGGCAAATAGAGAGGACAGTTATTTGTAGGTATACTCGATAATGCATCATTGCAATGAAAACACACCAATGGATTCCCATTGGTTTTTATGAACTCGCACTTCATATATGGTAAATTACGTACATAAAAATCAAGTTATTACATCTTATGGTGTCCCCTGTGATGTAATATGATATTTATGTGTCCGTTTTTGTATGGTAATTTTGGTTACGAGGTCATTGGAGGTGAAAAAGTTAAGTGGTCCAACCGACTATATTGTTTCACCTAGAAAATTGAGACCATTTAATTGTGCACCTCAATAATTATTTCTTCTGCGTTCGTAAATCGCAAAAAGGTCGCCAAGTTTACACCATCTAAGTACGTTTCACGGAACAATTAGAATTTGGAAACGCTGTATGTTTATATTTACATTCGGATATTATCACGTTCTTGGTTAAATTTTGCTTAAATTTTTTATTTCCTCATCAAGTAGAGGCTGTACTGACATCCAATGAGAGAAAAAAAAATGTATAAAAATTACACCTAAGCCGACATAATAGCAATTTGTAAATTAGCAAATAAATTGTGTTAATATTTATCGACTCAACATATCCCTTAATTAAAACGTTTGTTCATCAGTTTAAGCAAGAGAATGGTTTTTACTGCGTTACGAATTTTGTAGAGCCATCAATATTTTTTGTTCAGGAAATTAAATATTTATATTTAATTTACGGGAAGATATTCGGTTTACAAAAAAAAAAAAACGTTTCTACTTGTGTAGCTAATGGTTCAGTCGAAATGTTGATCAACATTTTTTTTTACACTCTCTTGAAGGAAGCACTCTGCCTTTTCCTCAAGTGTTGTTTGCAGATTCTATTTCTCTTAGTTTTAATATATTTCTCTAGTGTTTACTGAAAGTTTGTTTTAAGGGGAGCGCGTACCTTATACCAGATACATGTATTTCAAATGGGAAAACAGCTTTTATTCAGGTACAGTTATTTCAAACACTACTGGTTGTATGAACTCGAAATTTTGGCACATTATTTTGCCTACGTCATTGTACCTTTCCTAACAAAATAATTTAAGTAGCTCTATTGCTTCACAATTAAAAAGTTCATAAATTTAAGAAAATATTTGTTTTCAAAATTGACAAAAATATAATTTTTTGTAATGGTAAAATGAAACTGATTTAAATGAAAGTGATAAACTGACTCATATAGTACTAAGAAATATTTGTACTCAGTTTCAAGTCTGTAGCTCAACTAGTTTTTAAGAAAAGTGTACCTTCGCATAAAAAACAGTGCTTTTGAAAACTCGGGTATTAAAGTTTATGGCAGACCTTTCTCATTTCAAAATCCTCCTGGACAGTAACTTTCGCTGTCTTCAATCATCCTTTTTCCTAGTCTCCTTCTCACTCTAGTCTTTTTATTTTCTTCTTAAACTTCTTTGTCAGCCTTTTTTTCTCCTCTCTGCATCTATTACCTTGAGACCATCCATCATAATAAATTTCCGTGGTATGATCTACAATCTCTCAAGATCATTGGGTTTGGCAACAGAGCTTTCATTGAAACAAAGTATTTGACATACTGTGCTGTTGGAACTCTCGTTAGGATTTTGAGTTTTCCCGGGGAGACACCGCTTCAATAGGTCTTTTGAACAAGTCATTGAAAATTGGTTTTATAGCAACTGCAACTGCTTCTGGCAGTGAATTCTGGTGTGTATATTCCTTTCTCCTGGTATTTTGCTTTAGCCTGGTTGAATTTGTACCAATAATTGTCACCAGATGGACAAAGGAAATGCTAAGTGTTTGCATATGTTGATATCTTATGAAATTAAGTTGCCCAAATAGCTTTCCTCCTTCTAAATTAATCAGATTTTTCCTTATGGACTGGCCATAAAAACGCCGCAATTGGTCTATTTCAGCGTCAGTGAGTCTTCCTTTTCCTCCAAGTCCTTTACCATCACTAAGTTTTTGTCATTTCATGTCCCTTTTCAACCGTCTAAGTCGACTGCCAGCACGTTTTTTGCACATGTCTAACACATTCAAGCTTGGTAATGTCAACATTATTGCCATAAGACTTGTTTTGTAGAACAGCAGCAAAACTTTTGGAATCTCCATCTCCTAAATACTGGACATAAGGCAGGCCATGTTTATGTTCAGATCGAGCACACAGAGCAGTGGCTCCAGCAACGTTCATATCACCACTTGAGCCCTCATAATTTGCTGCACATACCTTTTTGTGTTCTTCCATTTTCTCTGGATGTAGTACATTTATTTTATGAACACAGGCTGTACAAAATTTGGATAAGCATTCAAAATCTACTACTTTGCAAGTGTCTAATGAGGTTACAGTCACCACTCCACTCATAGATGTGTGTCCCCGCTTTTGCCATGTACCGTCAAAAGCAGCAGCCACGTCTGATCTTCCTTCGTCTCATAGATGCTTCACAAACTTCAGTGACAGTTGCAAGAATCTTTGTGATGCATTTTTCAAATTTTGTGTTTGGTGGTGACAAATTCATTACTTCGGAAAAAAATCTTCCCAGATGCCTTACCCCAGCCAATGCAACAAGGTGCATATGCATGTCTTATATGTATTTCATACATATTACTAATGCCCTTTGAACTCATTTCTTGACCATTTTCGTCACAAAAACTACACTTTATGACAGTTCGATGAGCCAAACCACACTTGAGCTGTTCATCAATTGTCAGCAGAAGGCTGTTTTCACTGCCACAAAATTTTCACTTTGCTATTGAATGCACTAACCTAGAAATATGTTCTAAATCAACGATTACATTCATGCCAGTCTCTTATAGAAAGTCTTTTGGAATTTTAGTACGTTTCAGTTTTTTAGAACTTGAAGACGTGTTGAAGCTTACTTTCAAAAAGTCTGATTTGTTGATGGGGAACACCTACTATTAGATTTATGTTCATTAGTATGTTGGTTGCCTTTGAAATTCCATTTTCGATAGAATTTCTTTATCCTTGCCATATTTGTTACCAGGTACAATATTCACAATATATAGTCCTACTAACCAGTTAGCACAATATATTATTCATAAAATAAAATATAACTCACGACTGTTACATAAACATAAACAAACACAACAATGAATGAATTCGTTCTTTACAGAAACAAAAAAAAAAACATACTTTGTAGTGCTATCAACTTAGAAAAAGTATTGGTTAGTACATTGCCAACCTAGAAATATTACCAAACTAGGAATAATACTAACTTAGTAAAAGAGATTATTGAAATAGGCAGGTGGAACATAAACCATCAGTATTGGCAAATGTTTTGATGAACCGGAAAAAAAAAAGTTGGTGAGGGGGAGAATTCAGTCGGCAATATGGTAGCCGCACATTTCAAGTAATGTCACATTGTTTGAGAGATTAGTTTTCTTTGTCCGCCATACACCAGCTGATCACATAAAGATTAGGTACCTGAGGTGCGCAGCTGCCATAGTGCAAACTGAAAATACTTCCGTTCTCATCCCACTCCCATCCCCTCTCCTAAATGACTACAACCCTAAATGGCCACAAACCTCTTAGTTTACATCCCAACTGTCTATTGACTTATCTCTGCTTGGGACTAACGAATAATTCTGGTTTACAGACAAAAAATAATACTGTAAGGTTGCAATCCTTCACTATCTAAAAAAAAAAAAAAAAAAAACATGTAATCATTCAATTCAATTCAATTTTTTGTCAATAAGTAGGTTGCAAAATGTTAAGTGTTATAGATCATTTTAAACACCATAAAAGGTACTTTTTATAAATTAAGATAAAAACATATACTTTTTGGAACAAAAAGTTACTTGCTCCCCTTAATATACTGCAATATTAAATTCGAAACAAAGGGAAGCAGTCCTCTCAAAGTTCCAGTTCGAGAAACTTTAAGGAGATACCTAAAGATAAATTTTAATATTATTATTGCATATTATGATTGTGGTAGCCTGAATAATTGCACACAAAAAATAATATTTATAAGTTACAAAACTATCGTAAAATACGCGTAATAATGGGAGGAAAATAATGGCATTATCTTTGCGTTATTGTATAAAATTATTGATTCATTTGGGAAAATGTAAAATACATTTTCCACGTTTAGACAAGAAATCAATCGGATGAAATCGTGAGTGTTTCTAAACGCAAATTCCTGGCCATTTCCCCTGTATTTTTATTTCATTTTGTATAAAATTTCCAAACTGATAATTTCAATTTCACCTAGCGGTATAAAACATAGTTAATTGAACGGATAAATAACCGGAAGTTTAATATTAGCAATATAATCAGACATTTGCCTAGAAAGAAAAAAGAATATCCCTTGTAGAAAATGAGTGTCATGCACGACATATCATGTTCAAAACTAGAAACTAGACTGAATGGTATTTTGTTCGTTACTATGTTAGGATAACCAGGTATATATATTTTTAATGATAAAATCTTACTGTTTAATTCTGTAACTTCAACAGTAATAGAGCACAAAATTATTCAAACTACTAATTACCCAATAGACAGTTTAAAGTTGCCCTGGATACATTATCGTTAATGTGAGTATTTTAATATTTTGAAAACTCTAAATTTCTTTTTAAAAAAATTTTAAAATGCGAAATTTTGCTCTGTTTTTTTGTGAGTTCAATTTAGGAGATTGAAAACCTGAGATAATTACAAACGGAGAAAATAATTATCTCTTCTAAAATGCTCCCATTAGTTAAATATGAAATCTGTATTTGCAGCTTAATTAAATCACTTCAAATAGAAAAAAAAATCACTTTTTGCCCTTATTCGGAAACAATAACATGATTATCGATGAATATAAACTTCTAGCTTCCCTATAAAAGGAATTAAGTTAATAGCTTAAAACATGTCCACTATTCTAGTGCTTTATTTTAACCGTTTTAGCCTACTTTCTGAACGAGAGAAATGCTTATGAAATCCTTTCGTGTATGTGTATATGTATGTGTGTAGGTGTGTGTATGTGACCCCCTCCCCATGAGACGACTGGGTGTATACTTTAAGCACCTTACGAGCGAAAATTGTCCGCGTCGTGGTAGAAATAATTACGTGCAGCCTGAAAAAAGGGGACATCATGGAGTTCCTTTACCTCAGATTGAGGTCGGAGGTTTCGTCTGCTGGCTTGTGAACCTCTCCATCCTAGCTGAAACACAGAGCAGCACACTCCGACAAACGGGCTTCCCGTGACCGCAGCCCGGCAGCCGGCTGTCTTCGTGCATATCGACGTTCATACTGCCGGGAGCTACGAGTGTCGCCCTTGGCGTTGCCAGCAGGATGATCACGTGATTCATCACGTCACTGCGCCTTGATCCGCCCCACCCCCCTCCCCCAACCCCTCACCAAGCGTCGGCGGAGTTGCAAGACGCACACTATCCAAGACAAGAAAAATAATAAAAGACTCTCTCTGATACCTGCGCATACGTAAATTTTAATAAAGAGTTTAGATTGAATGTTATGCCATAAATAATGTTATAATGAAAATCTCACCTTGCAATATTTCTTCCCCGCTAGAGAGGGGGTGTAAATTTCTGTTGTATGAAATGGCCAGGCTGGGGCTGTATCGACGTATTCAACTCCTGTCTGCGTCATCATGCATTCAATATAAGTATTCTATTAAGGTACCCTTCTGGTCAAAGATAATTAAACCATTTTGCGCTCTATATTTTGTGTTATTGTTTCATTATGGAAAATTGTATACGCATGATTGGATTTTTTTGAATTTTTCTTGTAAAGTGTAAAGTGTTTAATGCGCCATATTTATACTTGTTAGAAGCAATGTGGCGTGTATATTATGTAATCTCCATAAGGTTGGTTTGTGCTAGTGTGAGCAACTTTTGATCACGCTGGGGGACAACTTTTATGTACCTATCTATACCGCAATTTTTGGTATCTTGTTTCACTGGGCGTGTCTAAGTATTCCTCTACGCCTTAAACTTATTCTGTTTTAAATGGGCGAGGAGATGGAGCTGTTAAGAGAGAAGATTTAAATCAATATTTTCGTATGTATTGATTTGCCAAATTTTTATTTGTTGGTGGTTATTGGAGTCGAGACGGTCGGGGTGTTGGTATTTACACACACGAGGTGCTGGTAACGATACACTGGGGTCTCGCCCTTAAAACGTTACAACGTTAGAATCTAATTCCGCGAAACTCGGTACTTATGCAAAACTTAGTAAGCACATTCGACTTACATTGTTGTCTACCACGTCGTGCCTTGAATTTCTAAACTGTCGGCATTAAAATAGTTAAGCTGATATGTCGTATCTCTGGAACCACTCCACCGATTTCGAACATATTTTTTAATTTGACGGTGCATCATGTAAGCAGTGAATTAAGAGATGAATATTGTTGTTGGTCAGCTATTTCGGAAGCCAGATCCACATGAGAAAAAAAGCCTTGGTTTTATATCTCGGAAACTATTCAAACAAATCACGCCAAGTTAGCAAGCAAGTAAAACCACAGTATATTGTGCTAAGTTATGCAACTTAAGTTTACAAGGCATTTATTTTCAAAAATGGTGGTCGTACAAATCTTTTGGGTTTATTTCGTACATATACCGTATCATTCGACCATTTTTGACCAAATTTGTATGCTGAAAGTATCTACGTATTATAAGCATAATATATTCCAACACTTGTCAACTTTAGTCCATCATTTTTTTATATTGCCACATGAATAAGTCAATTTTTTATGTCTCATCTCGGAAAACAATAAACCAATTCCTACCATATTTAGCAAACAAGTAGAAGATGCAGCAGCTGATGTAAACTGGTATGTTTTAAGTAGATAACACAATTATTTTCATATTGGCTTCCTTTTAGATATTTTAGAACATTATGCTTTATCGTTGAACTATGCCATCAATTCCAACTTCACTTTGTATGCTGGAAATATATCAAATGTGTCTAAACGGAGCCTCTTTTTCCTCAATTTTGTAAGATAGCACCACACGAATAAATTATGTTTAAATTACATATCTCGGGAAACAATTGACCGATTCCTACAAAATATATTATCTAAGTATTACTGCGGCAGGTGATGTAAACTTGTATATTTTAAGAAAATCAGACACCCCTTTTCTTAATGACGGCAAAGTAGCCATTTTACCTTAGATTTCTCTCTCAAAACAATGTAAATAATTCAAACTTAAATTTGTATGCTGACAGTTTATAAGTATTTGATCCATGAAATGTGTCTATGCGGAGCATATTTTCTCCTCAATTTTGTAAGATTGCACCACATAAAGACATTTTTTTTAAATCTCATATCTCAGGATACAACTAACAGAGTCTTTCAGATTTGGAGAACCACTAGTCCTGCGACACGTAAGCTAACTGGTATATTTTAAGAATGTCAGGCACTTATTTTCAAAGTGGCGGTCATATAGACACGTTAGCTACATCGTCTTAACCATATGATAAATTCCAAAGTTACCTTATATACTGACAGTAAATATTACAAATATCAAATGTGGCCACACAAGATCCGTTTCGTCCGGCATTTTTTAAAACAGCATAAAATAAAAAATTTGAAATTGTACGTCCTTTTCCCAGAAAAACTAACAGACTTCTGCTAAATATGACAAACAATAAGCACTGCGATGGTCCATCTAAACTTATTTATTTAGTGTGTCGTACACTTATTTACAAAATGCCTGTCGTACAAAATTTTTGCCTAATTTCTCCGCCAATTTGTAAGATGGACCCACATGAAAAACGAAACTTTTGTGTTATATATTGGGGAAACAATCAACATATTCCTAAGTATTTGGCAAAAAGGGGCCTCTGTATTTTGCCAAATTAAATTATTTATATATTTTAAGTGTATTTGACACATATATTCAGAATGGTGGCTATGTAAACTTTTTAGGTTAGTATGTGAATCAATGCAACGATGTAACATATTATAAATTAACATTGTATAATCGCACTACTTATGACTATCATCGAATGTGCTAACACATAAACATTTTGTCCACAATTTATAAAGACTGTCACATGGAAAAATGGAGATTTATATTCATACATCGAGCGCCTATCAACCGATTCCCACTTTATTTCATCGCAAGTAGCGCTACAGTATGAAATGTAAACTTACATGTTTTAGGTGTAGTACACACTTTTTTTATAAATTGTGTTAACATAATAACTTAGGTAAGTATGTTGTATCTATTTAAAGATCCAACATCATTTTTAAAAAATGTGTAAACTTACAATATTCATCATGCGCATAAATTATTCGCACAGACATGCTCTCTTGCCAGCCTTTCTGTAAAAAAAAACTGCTAGATGAGAAAATCGAACATATTCCATATTTCCGGAAACATTTAAATAACTTGCACAAAGTGTTGCACGCCATTAATTCTACAGAACGCTATATAAGCCTCTATAATTTAAGTGAGGTTAGGCACCGATTTTTAAAACAGTGGCCGAGTTAATATTTCCAAATTTTTTGTATGCTTACAATATCCTATTTTATAATAGGACGATCTCTGTCTGTCTGCCCGTCTTTAATACTTCTAAGTCCCTTGAAACCCAACAGAAGTTCTTCAAATTTTTGCAGAGCGAATCCTCAGGGAGTAATAAAGGTCAAGTTCGAATTTCAGCAAGATCAGATTACGCAATCATTACCTTTTACCCTAAAAACTCGTTTTTAATTATTTTTTTCCTACATGGAAATTTGTATTAATGCATGGAGATTATTGCATAGAGATATGAAGCTAATGGAATATCACTTTGATTACTTTTAATGTCTCGCTTCAACGTTGATAGAACTATATCAAGTGGGGCCACAGTGGCCAAGTGGATATATATATATATATATAATGCGGCCTTAGTGGATCAGTAGATAGAGAGTTTCCAAGTGGGGCCGCAAAAGCTATGTGGATAGAGAGATTCCAAGTGGGCCCTTAGTGGCTCAGTGGATAGAACTATGTTAAGTGGGGCCACAGTGGTCCAGTGGATAGAGAAATATCAAATGTGGCCGCAGTCGTTTCAATGTTGAGTTAATTTCACATAATGTCATTATTACCTACATATAGCTATGCAATGATTTTTTTTCCAATATTAGTATGATAACCAAAATTCGAAACATGGTAACTAATCTAGGCCCGTGATAATACTAAACAAAAGGGTTACTATCCGGGCCCTTAGTTATTAGAAGAATCGTACCCAGAACATATTTTTATGTAATTTATTATATCACCAAATAAGAAAACAAAATATTTGTGTCATGTCTCTGGAACCAATCAGCCGATTTCCGCCAAATTATTAGCACAAGTAGCTCTGTGGTAGGTCATGTAAACCTATGCGATTTAAATTACTCAGATACATACTTTCACAATGACAGCGCTGTAAATATGCCAGGTTACGTATCAGTCGAAACTTTAAGCTGAATACATCCGTAGTTGATGTTCCGAATCTTACCTCCGTAATACTGTTGTTTGAACTGTAGTTTATACAAAGTGGTTTTCTTGGTCCAAGTCCTAGTTGAAACACGTGCTTATTTGTATTTACTCACTACTCTTGCATATGTTTCTGGTTTTGCCTCTTACGATACTGGTCTCAACGAAACGTCACGGCTTACATAACGTTTAATATCTTAAGAAATTTATTTAATAATTGCTCTGATGTAGAGGTAATTAGGCTCATTAGTTATATTAGTAACTTTCAGAAACTTGTCTTGTTAAAACTTGTTTCTATTCTGAAGCGGTAACTGTTAAACATACTTTAGTGTAGGTCACTCCTTCATTTTAATGTAAGCCGAGAGTTCACACTTACATGGCTTTCTTAACAATTTTCAATTACTATTAAATTTCTTCGTTCATTTTCCTTATATTGCAATCACTTATAGCTTGTTTTAAGGTATATGTAGTGCCTTGGAAAATGAAAATATGGATCAAGAACGATGTAACCAACTTCAACATGCAGGAATATATTCTTAATTAGTGAGTCAATCACTGGAAGAATATTAAAATACTGGCAAAATTAGTTGATAAATATGATTTGTTTATACTTATAACTTTTCTGTACTTAGTATCTGCGTTATTTTTTCAAATAATACTTTCGATGTTAGTTGCATAGGTAATGTTTTTGACACCACAAATAATACTTTCGATGTTAGTTGCATAGGTAATGTTTCTGACAGCACAAATAATACTTTCGATGTTAGGTGCATAGGTAATGTTTTTGACACCACAAATAAGTTCAAGCAAACTTAAAATAAAACGTTCCTGCGGTACTTATAAGTTAATAATGTTTCATCAAATAAGTAATATAGACTACATATTTGTTATGAATAAATTTATGCACAGGACTTATTTTTTTCATATTACGTTATTTTGCACACACAATATTTCGCTAGAAGTATTACAAAAACATGTTAGTAAATCGTTCCCTAAAACATTTGTGGAACATATAATATTTGGCTATTCGGGATATAAATTACTTTATGAGGAACTGTGATGTATGGGGGAAAGGGAAAATATGCGAATGAAGGTCAATTAGCTATAAAGTGAGTAAAAATAATATGAAATATTTAATTTATATGTCTGTGTATTAGGTCTAAAACTACAGTCGTACGGAAATCAGATGTTCGTGTGCAAAATTGTAATAAAACACTATCTATGTTAAGTGATTAAAGATATCTTATATACATACACCCAAAAATTTCGTGTCTATTTTGCAAGGCAGTTTACGTTACGCTGTAGTTATTTTAATAAATTATGTTTGCATTTAATTGAGTATATTTGAGAACCATCCTTAGTGAATTATTTCAGCCTTCCCTGTAGCCTTTCACTAGATTTCAAAGTAACCTCAGCCATGTGCTTGTTGACAAAATACATTGCATCTATCAATATAGATATAAATGAAATCCAGTAGACGTTTAAAAACAATACATTTACGGGATGAGCGTGTTTTACAATGTTTATATACGTACTCACTTACCCGTGGACCATTTATACCAGGAATATTTCAGTTCCGCTTGAGATTTTCTTCTAGTTTAACTTGATATTCAGAAAGAAAAATTGCCCGTTTTCCTGCCGCTTGATATTTTGCGTGGAGCTCTTCGTCCCTCGAGAGCCATCGCTCAACATAAGCGCGTTACCGACCATGTGTCGATCATAGTTCTGGCCAGCTCGTTTAGCGATCTTGAGGGCAATATGAAATGCAGATATCAGGGATATAAGTTACACGCGTTGGCTGCCAGCTGCGAATACGAAAGCAGTACGTCATTTGTTCGAGGAAAATATCCCCCACACACAAAGTCATAAACTGCTGGTATTCGAAATGTTATATCCCGGCCTCAGAAGAAAAACTATTCGAGAATACGGAGCTTTGACATTGGGTGGTATTTAAGAGGCTTTACGATACATTTTGTTCTGAAACACTGGTATTCGTCATAATTGTTGTCAAACGGAGAACCATTTCACGCGAGACAAAACAGAATATGGAAACCTACTTGCAGTGTTATGTACGCACGTCAGGGGATTGCAAAATAAGTGGAAATACATACTCTAGCGGATACAGTAAATATTAATTTCTAAAAAGTAATAATTCTTAATGTAACAAGCACGCTGTTTTTACCTAAATAGAAACTGAAGGTAAAATTATTTATAACAGAATTGCTTTCTCATTATGAAAACAAATACTAGTATTCTGAATATTAAGACAAATGAAACACAATAATTTTGCCTTATAAAAATTATTTATAGCACTAAAGAGCAGTAAAATAAAGTGAAATAATAAACCATTTCTATTTTTAACATAACGCTCTCAGTCAAGCATACACTGTAAAAAAATTTCTGGTAAACTTCCTAATCCGGAATGGAATATTTTAACCTATACACTGTATTGTAACAATACCACACAACCAGCTGCAGATATGGGAATGTTTAGCAGCGCTACTATACAAAGTTGGGAACTTCCCTATGCGTTTAACTGTTTCCTGAGCAAATGTAGGAACGCTACAGTGAATGTACGGGGGGAAACATTAACATTCCTGCTTTATCACTAAGCGTATACACTGGTAAGATACATTTCCGAATAATTTCTTAGAGTGTATGTTTAAAGTGGTAACACTTATGTAAACACTAGGCAAGAGAGAGTTTCACAGATAGCAGTGTCCCTCCGGATGTAGCCAATCACGCCTCAGTTATACACTGTTACATTTCCTCCATATTTGGACTGCATCGTGGTTTCTGTTTTTCGCTGTTCTCCAGAGAAATATTCTGATTTTATAAAGTCGCGGAACAAAGCTGACCAACATACTGGACAATGTCTTCATATGTAACTGTCTGCTCACACGTGTGAAGCAAGCGTGGGACAAACATTATACTGAAGCCACATTGGCAGAAGAGTTCCCAATAAATCTTACTCCAGGAGAAGGAGTAAAATATTGTGAAGAGAAGATGCGCATCGCGGTCAGTTTATTGGTCCTTGGAAAAATATTGTGTTACATAAAACTGTTGTCAGCGATACCTCACAACATGTTGACACATCACAATTATAGATGATGAACCTCACCAAACGATTGGGGGTTTTTCTACGGTTGCATGTTCTTCCAATACACATTTCCACGATCTGCAAACAAAAAAATGTAGTGTATTATGATCATGCAACCACTCAAGTATCGGCTGAAGCGTTAAATGTCAGAATTCAATGGTGTTTTCAAAATCATACCCGTAAAGCGCTTGGTGCAGTGCCACGGCATATGGATGAAACGTAGCCTATGCCTGTGCAAAGATCTCCAAACTATTTGTGTAGCTTATTCCAGAAACTTGTGCAGCATGTCTTGTACTCACTAATAATATTTAAGCTACAAAAACAACTGCGACTCAGTATCCTTCGTTAGTTGCTACCTTTGTTCGTTGACATTTGTTAGGACTCCAATTTCCTGTATCTGTGATACGTTTGCTGATGTTTTTCAAGGACATCATCAAACAGTGTAATAGTCGGAGTGTTATATCACCACTCTTATTGCATTTTTGTAATATTCGCTGTAAATGAACATGTCTATTTTTCTTTATGCATATTCACTGGAAAAAATAAGGGGGGAAATTGGTTGTAAAATAAAAAATAATGTTCTAAATGTCAAATAGCAGAGGGGTATCTAGGAACATACGCTTGAGATATTTATCTGCTTGATGCTGGCAAAAGTAAAACAGGCCAGATTGGGAGACAGCGAAGTAGCCCGTGCTATTTTGTTTTGTTTTAGGTTTTTGGTAAACGCCTTCGTTAAATACACCGGCATCGCAAACTACTCGTGCCGTGTTTAAGACCACAACACTGTATACATGCACATCACAAACGGTGTCTTCGCTGCCAACCTTACCGTAGAGTATACGATAATCGTGAAGGAACTGCGAGACCGAAATCAGCATTACCCCATTGGTTTTTAAAAGGTTAAGCTCCTTTGTAATTAGACTCTACCTTTCGACACTGTCGTTCATTTTATTTCGACTGATTTTCTGTTACAATATACAGTAGTTTAAGTAAGCAATCTTCGTTCCTTTTCCAGCGCTTTAATTTAAGTTCCGAAATATTTCAGAGAACTTTACATTACGCACTTCATCTCCTTTGCGAGGATTGCGTGTAAACTCAGGGCTGAGTGGACACTTTTTCGTTACTCCCCTGTTAACCAGATTTTTTCCCCCTCGCATAGTCGAATAATCGGAATACCGTTCGTCTGTTACAGCAACCGTGGCCAGAACAATAGTTTTATTGTGACGTATTGTTCAAGCGCTCGCGTCAATTCCCTAATTAGAGATAACCGTATTTTATTTCCTCACCCCGTCGCCATTATTCAGGAAGCGGAAACGCCTACCTCCGACTCCATCCCCTCCCCTCCCCCCATCTAGCGGTTCCTCCCAATAATTGCTTATATTCCGATCGCCATTTTCAGCATCACCACGCGGTTCCGAAAATTGGGGCTGAAAATATTATGTTTGATTGTTTGCACGTTACCCTCCCCCAATTTTATTTCCCCCCCCCCCCAAATCGTCCCCTTTCTCGGGCTGGCTTTGACAATAATTGGGGTAATATCCCAGGGCTGGTGCCGCTATTATGACTGGCCGGAGGGTGGTGGGGAGGATGTGGGGGGGGTTAAGCCGATTACTTCCGCGCGAACGCGATCGCGATTAACTCGCTCACAACACTGCGGCGGCTAATTTTTCAACATCACTCCAGCGGAATATCGGGTCCGGGCAGAATATAACCCTCGTGATGTGGTGTGGTGTTGAAGGAGGGGTGGAGGGGTGTAGCGACCGACCAACCTACCATCCCCCCTCCCTTCTTCCGTGACGGTCGCGTGCTTCAGCAAACAAGTGCGAAGCGCATGGACAACACGTTGCGAGCTCCGACATATTTGTCCAACCATTACGCTGGAGTTTTTTTTTGGGGGGGGGGGGGGGGTTCCATCTACATCGACCTCGACGAGGTTTGGACGTGTCGTCATTCCTGTATAGGGTCTCCACGGTAAAGTGAACACTTTTGAGTCCTAAGGTACTTTTCTCCTTTCAGTAATTTTTTTTATACTTTAACCACCTTTCTAAATAAATATTGCCATGTAAGTAATAAACACAGTGTGTATATTCCACCATACTCCGAAGTTAACCTCTAAGGCTAAAATGAACACTACTTATTGACTACAAGAGTTTAGCCCGCGACCGTGTTTTCAGTATGGTCACGTGTCTAGAATAGTTACTATGTTACAAATTCTAGTTATCATACACAGGCTGAAAAAAAAATGATGTGAAATAAACTCGACATTGGATATAGTTCTGCTCACTAAGCCTCTGCGGCCCCATTTGAAATCGTTCTATCCACTAAGCCACTAAGGCCCCACTTGGAATCTCTCTAGGCACTTGGCCACTGCGGTCACATTTAATATATCTCTATCCATTGGGCCACTGCGGCCCCACTTGATATAGTTCTATCCGCTAAGCCAGCGCAGCCACACTTGGGATCGCTCTAGCCACTGGGCCATTAAGGTCCCACTTGATGTGAATCTAACTCAACATTGAAGCGAGACGTATAGAGTAAAAAAATGATATTCCATAACTTTCATATCTCTATGCAATAATCTCTATGCATTAATAAAAACTTGCATAGGAAAAGCAATTAAAAAATTAATTTTTAGGGTCAAAAGCCATGATTGCGTAATCTGATGTTGCTGAAATTCGAACTTGACCTGTACTAGACCCTGAGGATTCGCTCTGCAAAATTTGAAGAACTTTGTGGCGATTAAAGGGACTTAGAATTATTAAAGGCGAACAGACAGAGATCGTCTACTTATATAGTAGGATTTTTCGAAATGAGAGGGCTTTCAAAAGTGTTCGCTTTACCGTGAATAGCCTATATACAAAACTTGAGTTACACGTGTTCTGGTCAGTTGTGCAAATAAGTTCTGCTCGAGTCTCTTTCGATAAACGGAGTATTATTTACGACTGCCCTTAAGGGCGTGGGCGACGAAAAAGATTTCTTATACTCCATTCGCGGTTACTTCTGCATTCTCTAAAGTCCTGCTTAAGGTCTCTTTCCAGGATGTTACTCCGCCACAAACAAAGCTTAGAAAATTACATGAGACAAAAAAAAAGTTATGCATTCGTGCGCAATCAGTGCGAGAATATTTATCACAAAATTATTTCTCACTCAGTATTACCTACACACGTATTTTCTATCTATCTTTTCACATTATTTATGAACTAAACATTTTAATTTGCAACTAAAATTACCGTAGGAGTAAAGTTTTACTAAAAATAAGATAATTTTATGGTATCACAAATATAAAACGCCTATGATACAGAACATATTTAGGTTACAACCATACGCATCAAAAGTCTGATTTAAAAAGTGTGAAGAAACTGCGGATAGACTATATTTCATATGTGAACCATTTTTTCGTTCAACGTGTAGACATTATCTGCAGCTAACTTTTCATAAGATATTTCTTTTTTAACATTGCATGGTTTCTGCAAAACCACATTCCAAAGTCAAAATTTTATTGTTTTCTTAATAAACAAATAAAATCATTCAAACATCTTTGCAGGAAAATTAAAAAGTGCAACTGCAAGATCTTGTCTTTGTTCGTTTTATGCTAAGTTTAGTAAGATATGTTTTCCATAAATTCAGGGACAGCCACAAACAAATAATATAAAATATTTTACTTGCTTTCAGCAATTTTGAGCGTACTCTCCGAATGAAAGAAAGGTTTACGAGATTACTTTCCTGTCTTTGTGTCTGTATGTGCATGTGTGTGTATGCGTTAGTGTGCTTTTGTGTACGTCTGTTCATGTCAGTGAACCCCTTTTCGATTTTTTAACGCATCAACCGAATTTCACCAAACTCGGTGCATATACAGTACTTATTGAGCACGCCTGGCTATTATTGTTTTCAACCACACCGGGCATGCATTTTTAAAATGGCGGCTGATTTAATATTTAGGGTGGTATGTCATATCTCGGAAACCATTCAACCGATTTACACAAAATTTTGTATGCTGGCAGAGTACGGTGAAATTATTAAATTGAAAAAAAAAAAAAAACATATACTGTCGGTAGTCCGCCATTTCGGAAGATATCACCAAATAAATAAATATCTTACAGTAAATATCGAAAACGATTAAACCAATCCTCGCCCAATTGGGCATACAATTAACATTATGACATGCCAGCTAAAATATGGCAATTGGACTTGATTACGTATTTATTTTAAAAATGATGGCCATACAAATATTTTAATTTCATTTCATTTATATACCATACTACATCAATTTTAACCAAAGTTTTTATGCTGAAAGTATTTATCACAAACATCTCATATGTCAACACAGTCACTTTGGTCAGCTCTTTTCTAAGATAGCACTACATGAATAAATAAAGTTTTTATTTCATATCTCGTTAAAAAAATTAACCGATTTCTAACAATTTCGACAAACACGAAGTACTGCAGCAGATGGTATAAATTTGTGCGTTTTAAGTACGTCAGATAATTATTTTCAAAATGGCAGATATTAAGCCATTTTAGCTTAGATTGCTCTATTGTCGAAACCTGTAATCAATTCCAAATTGACTTTATATGCTGGCAGTATATATTACAACATTTAAATGGGTCTACACGAAGTATCTATGGTCCGCCATTTTGTAAGATATCGCTATATTAATAAAAGGATTTCTGTCATATATCGATAAACAATTGACCGATTCCTACCACATTTGGTAAGCAAGTAGTACTGTGGCAGACGATGTAGGCTAATGTGTCATGGTTTAAGAATGTAAGACACTCTTTTAAAAAATGTGGCTACATAGGCATCTTGGCTTAGAATTATTGTAGTCCACTGTAAATAGCGGAAAAACATGCCTGACCTTGAACAACTTACAACAGAAGTTATTCCAATTGCATTTAGCTTAGAAAAAAGTACTTTTTTTAATATATCCAAAATCCGACAAAATCAGGACATGGGAAATGTTTCAACAACGGCAATATTCAACGTGGCTACCAACCACATGGAATATACCACGTAAAATATAAAGATATTTTTCTTTACTGTTAAATAGAGAACACTTGGTGCTTGAAGTGTAAAAATGTAACAAAAAATATTAATATAAAAATTCAAATATTAAAAATGGACGGTTAGTTAAGAAAAGTAAATGTTCATTATGTAATTCTAATAAATCAATATTTAAAAAAAATCTCAATATAAGAGAAAGGAATAATCAAATAATTAGAACAACCTACACTAAAAAAATTTCCAAGAAGAAAAGTAATTTCGTATAGTACTGATGATTTATGGCAAATCGATGTTGTTGAACTGGATACTAGAAATTTAAAAGGTATATGACATATAAATAATGGATATATATATTAATATAATGACAATTATTAATGCTTTCTTAAAATATGCATTGCTATCCTAAGTGAAGATAAAATAGCCAAGAATATTGCAATTCCTTAAGAATCTATATTAGTTAAAAGGAAATTACACAGCACTCAAAGTGATAATGGGCTCGAATTTTATAATAAAATATCTAAAGAACTTATGCAAAAATATGCAATCAATCAGTATTCTAAATCCAGTGAACTTAAAGCCAGTGTTGTAGAAATATGTAATCTTACAATGAAGAACAAAATGGGAAGAAAATTGCTTTAAATAGTAATTACAAATGGATACATATATTTGACGATTTAGTTAAAGAATACAACAATACAAAGCATAGAACCATTGGTATGACCCAATTGAAGTCAATAAGAATTAATGAAAAAAATTAATGCAAACAAATTTTATAGACATGGTTACTAAACCAAGATACAAAGTTGGGGAAATTGTCTGCATAAGCAAGAGTAGATGAATATTTGAAAAGGGCTACACAGCTAATTGGACAACAGAATTATTTACCATTTTTGAGGTTTTAAATAATGATGTGTGATCTTACAAACTGAAAGATGACAAAGGAGGAGAAATAAAGGGGTAGTTTTTAGGAATAAGAAATTATGAAACAGACTATCCAAATGAATATTTCGTTTAAAAGTTTTAAAAACTAAAGGTTTTAACCCAACCATTTATGTTAAATGGTTGGGTTTTGATAACTTGCATAGCTCTTGTATTAATAAACAGATATTTTGTGAATTTAAATATTTTGTGAAATAAAATTTTTTTATGTAATAATTAATTTCAAATGAAACACAAAAACACTTTTTAATGCTCATTTAACATAGATAAAACATATTCAACATTCGTTGAATGCACATTTCACCTATGGTAAGCTTTATTTTCTTTAAAAATTACAAAAGATTTACATATATTCTATGGTGCCAGGGAACTTTTTTAAAGAGTTTAGAGATATTTCTACATGTCAGTGACCAATTTTTTCTGGCCTTATTTAGCACCAACAAAACTCATTTGGAGAAACCCCTTACCTCTGCACCAGCCTATATATATATATATATATATATATATATATATATATATATATATATATATATATATATATATATATATATTAGTGGAGCGGTGATGGGATTTTATTTTTATTCTATTTGTTTTGGTTTTATAGTACTCCCAATCCATATAGTGGGGTGCCTCCAATTATATGAATCACTGCACTCCATATGTCTGATATACTACAGTATAACATAGAGAGTATTTTTGGGTTGAAAATTAAGTAGTACCATTTATATGCATCAAAACTCATGTATTGAATATATGAGCAAGTGCAATGTTTTTTGGATCAAATTTTGAATGATTTGGTGATAATTTAATAGTGGAAATATGGGTGCCTGATATTCACATTATTAAATTATCTGCTCAGACAGGGAGTCGAAACCACAACCTTCGCACTTGAAATAAAACACCTTGTCACTGAGCCACTGCAACGAGATGAACGAGATGACGATTAAAAGTCTTAATCTGGCGAGCTGGAAGCTTGTTATCAAGAGTCGCCCAGAGTGTTTCACTGCACTGCGAGAAGATAGCGACACAGTTCTGATAACATACTTCCTGTTGTGGAGGGAGCTCGATGTCATCGCCAACCAGAAAAACTTATGTCGAGGCAGAGCGCATTGTAAGATTGTTTTTTTTTCCTGTAGCCAGTAAATAGGGCGAAGGTCACGACATTTATAAAGAATTCTCATATACTATTCACAAGAGAGTGTAAGAATATAAAAATTATTTGATTTCTGTACATTCCTTCTTTTATTTTTCTACTCAAATATATTGTGATGAAACCAAAATCTTTGTCCCAGCACTTTACAGGAAGCTCTTTGAATTTATCAAAAGTCATATCTCCACCAACAAAATCACTATGAATATGACTTAAATTTGTATTAGTTTGTCGAAATATGCATAAAAAGTTCACATTATCCCTTACTAATTGTTTAGGTACTTTGGAATAAGTCTGTCCCAAATAAAATACATCAACATTTTTATGTCTTCCCATAGTAAAATACTAGCGAATTACATCTGCTCTATGCAGTTATTTCATCATTGCTATTTAAAAAATATGCCATTTTTACATTGAACATGTTGGACATTACATCAAAGTCATTTTGTAACTATATATATTTGGGTTGATTAAAAATTCCTGTGCACACATATGATTTATTCATTTTTAACCAACCTGTCATAAATGAAATTGATCAATGCTTTCATCTTGTCACAATTAGTGGGTCCAACAATAATGGCTCACATATTGTAAGGTAAATTAGTCATTCTTTTTTTATTAGCATCTCCTTTGGAAATAAAATCACCAACATCCTAGTCAACCTTTTATATTTATAACATAATCTTTTAAATAAATTGATAACAAAGTGTTTAAGTTGACAAATAATATATCCATTCTAAGGAAAAAACTTCACTGTAATATAATTCTCCAAGAGAAATCTATTGAATTGGTTTGTCTTCATACAAAATTCTTGACTCCAAAGATAAATACTATAATGACAATTAAAAAATTGATTACTGTGGTTAAGGAAAACATATTTATAACCATTCCTAGAGGTCAATATGATATTGAAACTTTAAAGACATCTATAAATATGATTGACCCATTTTCAACAATAACATTGCACTGACATCAGACAGTGTGAAAAATGGAGTTGTAGTTAAATCTAAGTTTGATATTTAACTTGACGATCGATTATCTTATATGCTTAGTTTCGAGAGAAATATGCTTATTGAAAAAGACATAGTTGTTGTAGGTACTAAGCCACATAATTTTAATTAATTTATATCAATAAATGTTCATTGTTATTTAGTGTATGGATGTTTATAAAATACAAAGAATCTAATAATATAGAAAATGATATAATTGCCAGTTTACCACCAAAAACTATGCTTGGCTTCAGAGATTATGTTAGTTATGAACCACCATATCCAATTTTATAGAATAAATAATAAGCTGTTTAATCACATTGTTTAAGATATTAGGCATGACAATGGTAAACTGATTAATTTTGATTGTTCTGATATTGACATTGTTTTGGAAATTAAAGAAGTTTAAAATATAATACAGAAATATAAAAATATAAAAGTTAATTAAATATTTTACATTTTGATACTCATATGGTGATGTATCTATTTTATTTTCTAATATAATCCTTTTACTATCATAAGGACTTAATGAGATCTTATTAAATTTTACTGTATATCTTTCATTCTTTTCGCTCATTAAATTCATTGTTCTATATTCTATTTTCTCTTTAAATAAACAATTTGTATAATTTTCAAATGCAATTCTCTTGTTAACAACAAACTTCTTTACTCTTTTTGATCTTTTATTTTCTTTATTATCAACTCTATATGATTACATGTTTGATCTTAAAGCAACAAATTCTTTCATTATATTATCATTACATTCATATTTCATCTTACTTAAAACTTTCTTATTTATTTGTGGCATGTTATAGATATTGTAATTTGAATAATCCCTTCTATGAAATTTTTCTATCATCAACTTCATATATTTGTAAAAATCTTCTGTTTTTATGTTATAAATGTACGAATCAGTGTCTTGATAGCCCATTACTATTTTATCACCATATTTTGGTTTCATTACTTTATAAAGAAAATCATATATTAATTATTTTTATAGATCTAAAAATGGCATACACATATAAATACACTTATTAAATTTTACATTCTTCTTGTTCAAATGTTTAGCCGAAAAATTTCATCAAATATAGTACTTTCCCTGAAATTTTCTTTTCTTACTAATTTTTCACAAACTTTTCCATTTGATATCGGTATTATATCTACTCATTTCCTAATATTTTCCATAGTTTTGCCAAACACAGAATTATTCATTAGATTATAATAATCTTTTTCAAACTCGTTTTTAGCATTAGTTATCATTGTTGTATTTAAATCTATATATTTTTTCAGCCAGTTAGACTGATTAAACTTTAATATTCTACGTATTTTAGTAAGTTTTAATCCATTATTTAGACACTGTTTTAAATTACGATAGTGAATTACATACTTTTGTCTATTTAGTATTGATTTGTTCCTGGAACTACCTTATTTTCTGGACAAAATGGAAGAAATTTATGTAGATCTTGTGGATACTCTAAATCTACATCTAAAATGTAACCATGATCAGAATCATCATTAAGATTTAATATATAATTTTTACAAAAATATAATTTAAATTCTGAATAATCGACACATTCGAAAGTACCATATGGTAAATATTAAGACATTGCCCAACCATGTAAAATATCATCTTATAAAACCCTTTCTTAATATAGTCATCTGTAAAAACTGGATATTTTTAATGAATATAAATTTATTTTATTCTCTTGGGTTTGGTTTGGTGGTTGAAATTTTCTTTAGAATTGATTCAAAATTGACATATATTGTGAAAGGAACTTTCATTGTATTTTTATCATTATAAATTTTACTTGCTGTCCTTTAGAAGGTAAATTGATTCTTACTGATTCATTTTTGAACAATCTCCTGTGCGTTTATTTAATTTCTCTTGTGATGTAAATAATTGAAGACACATTTCACATATATAAGTTTTATGTTGATGATTCTTTTTTTGTACTGAAAGCAGATTCGATATATCATTTATCCAAGTCATGTGAGTTTTTATCATCTTTGAAATAAAGTAAATTTATTAGCTTATCCTCTTTATTTTTGGTAAGTTTAAGTGGATATACTGTGTATTTATCGCCAATAGAGTATACATTTATAGATGTATCCATTTTATTTTATATTTTTGGTATATCATCAATATTAATAGGATATTCATAATATTTAGACCCACATTTTTATATTTAGATATTGTTTGTGGGTATTTTTCTACTGGAAACTAGGGGGATTTATTGAACAAAGAAAACATTTTTGATCATTATTTTTCACATTAATACATGCTTTTTATTCTAAATCACTTCTGGTAGTTAAATGTATGATGCTCCATTTAATTTAATTGTACTTATTTAGAGTTAATTGTTTCCAATTACTCTATCTAAAATCCATCCTGAACCTTTTTTTTGATATTCAGATAATTGTGTAAGTATTTCCTGGTTTACTATTTTGTATATCTTTATAATTTCTACTTTGTTTTATTTTCTATGATTATATGACTGAAATGTAAATAATTCTACTTGATTATTTTCCTGCTTGCGACAATTGGTATATAATTTAGTGCTAGTTTTCAGCCAACAAAATGTTCTAAGATTATTGCATATTGTCTCAAATAATTTTTTTTTACTGAAGTCAATAAATGATTATTTCTTTTGCTTATGAATACGTTAGTAGAATAGGGTAATATTTCTTTCAATTCTTTTCTATCTTGCTTTTAATTATTGGTATTGGCATATAATGAAAGGTAAATTTGTGAAATAATTATTTGTTTTCCATTCTGTTACACACATACTTTTATTTATAGGTTATACAAAGAGATTATTAGAGAATGGGAATGTTTTTTTTAAATTCATTGCTATCTTTTGAATATAGTTGTTCGATATGGACATATGAAAATGTTAAATTTGCAAAGTTTATTTTTGTTGGCTCCTTTATAATAAATCATATAGTACTGGTAATTAAATCAGCTTTCCTTATGTTATACCAATTTTTATTTTTAAATCTCTACCTATAATTCTTACTTCTCTCACTCTCTTCTCGCCCAAATAAACTGCATTATTGTTTGCTGACAATTTTGGTTGTTTATTTATACAGAAAAGATTTATGAAGCTTTGAATTTTTTTATGTATGCAATGAAGAGATATAAAATAGTAAATATAATGGAAAATGAAATCTATAAAATGTTTAAATTATTTATAGTAAGAGAAATCTTTTTAACTGAGTAACTGGCATTTGGTTGTGTTTAAAGGTGTCGCTTCTCTTTATGCTAAGTAAATTTCTTGTTAAGACAATAATTCTTATTATATAAAATAATACAATTATTACATATTGTTCTAAGTCTGTCCTTATTTCTTGTATGAATTAATAATAATTTTATATAGGTATTCTCATTACATACTCTACAAGTTGAATTTCATTTAGAATATCTACTAACACATTGTATGATTTAGTATTTTTATGATCTTTGAGAGATGCAACACAAACATTTTTTTCCATTTTCAGACAATACTTTCTCCCTTTTTAACACAAATTTATATTTGGTGTTTTCAATTGCTTTTTTTTTACAGTTGTTATCAAGTATTCCCTTATTTGTTTTATGGCAGCAAACATTTTCTATGTTTAATACATCGCCACACTTTTTTAATTGCTTAGGTATGATATTATTTTCCATTTCTTTGTTCAGCGGTGATAAATGTTTGTGTTTATTCAAAAGGAAAAATCTTAATAATAAAAAAATTCATTTCAATTTTAAATATAATTTTACTTTAATATTAATTTCATTTTTAATATTACTTTAAATTATAATTATAAATTTACAATTAAAATGTTATTATTTTATTCTTTTCATTTTTATTTTTATTCAAATTTAATTGTTTTTATTTTATTACTATCTTAATTTTCTTTTAATATTTATAAATTTTATTATTATTAAATTTTTCTTCCTTCCAAATAAACACAAACAAAAATCGCTGCTCAACAAGTTGAACAATTTATTTGAATTGACTAAACTACATGACCTAGAAAAAAAATAAAAAGTATGTTGCTACCAAATTTCAATATTATGAATCTAAATATCTGGAAAAAATTAGCTTACCAGATCGTTATGTAAATATGCTTGAATAAAAATGTTTTAAAATTAATAAATGAGAAACAAGTTTTAACATATAAAGGTTAAAAGTAATAAAAAATTGAAAAATTAAATTTTCTTTTATTTTTTATCTATTAATTATCTGTTTTAATATTTAATCGGATGTTTAGCTTAAATTTACTTGATTTTAGATTAAATTTATTCAAATTTAGTTTAATTTCCGTTTTTTAATTCGAATCTATAAAATAGTTTATTTCACATTTACTTTGTTTTTAGCTTAACTTTACTTGAATTTAGCTTTAATTTACTGGTCTTAATTTGAATCTATAAAAAGGTTATTTCACATTTACTTTGTTTTTAGCTTAGATTTACTTGATTTTAGCTTTAATTTCCTTGTTTTAGAGAACGAAAAATCCTGAAGGCCTATTTTCGAAAAATGGTCAATTTGCTTGATTTTGGGGTAAAACTGCTTGATTTTCAATGAAAATGCTTGTTTTTATGGTATAAAAATCTCTGCATTGCCATATTTTGAAATATTAATAATTTGCTTTATTTTGGGCTTAAATTTCTTGATTTGCGATTGAATTTAAGGTCAAATGAGGCTTCCAGGAAGTAGAAATAGTAGCTTGAAAATAATAGAAATTAGTTGGTATTTAGAATAAATTTGCTTCTTTTTACCTTAAATTTTCTTTATTTTGGCTTAATTTTCCTGTTTTTGAGAGTTGAACTTTGATGTCAAATGAGGTTTCTAGAAACTTGAAAAGTTGTTTGTAAACATTAAAATTAGGCTTTAAATTTCTTGATTGTAGCTTAAATGGCTTCATTTTGGGGTTAAATTGCTGGATTTTTTTGGGATTATGTCGCTTGCTTTTGATCTTAAATTGCTTGATTTTGGTGTAAAATTGCTTGATTTTGGTGTAAAATTGCTTGATTTTCGATTAAAAAGTGCTCTGTGCTAGAACCGGCTTTATACATCTACTTCTTTAAAATAGAAATTTCGCTTCGCTTATGTTTATGGAGTTATTAAAATATCGCCCACAACCGCTTCGCTCAGATTTTTTATTTATGTAGTATGGAGTTATTAAAATACATTCCTCTATTGCTTCGCCCAGGTCTTATGGAGTTATTGAAATACATACCTATATAATTGGTTTGAAATATTATTACTTTATTATCCGAAATAGTTTTTTCTCCGCGTTAGTGTTGGTTAATTAATAATATGTTATTTTACTATGTTTTCACAAAAACTGATATATCATTTTCTATTATGCGTATTTAATCAATTAATAATTTTAAAAAATTGTTGTGGTTTCAACAATGCAATTTGACAATAATCCTTTTCAAAGAAATAATATATAAATCATAAAGATAATTATATGAAATTATTAATTTCAATTAATAAACATTTGAGATATCGAGACTAAGTAAAGACCAGATTTTAAATAGAAATAAACTCTATGATCTCCAGAAGTGTAATCAAAATCGATTCAGTCGTTTCGGAGCCTATTCTGGACAAACATCCAGACAGACAGACACAAATTTTAAAACACTTATCTACGGTTCAACATCGTTTGAATATCATATTGCGCTTAGACATTAATATCAATTTTGTTATAACAGAAAGACACTTCTATTTTATTTATTAGTATAGATTGGATAACCGTTAAAAGAGAGATCAGTATTAGGTGTTCAATTGCTGAAAGCTATCTCGCTGATTTTCACTAACAACAATCTCATGGAAGCGAAAATGCGTGTTTACGACTAACGGGGTTCAGGTGTCCACAAATTAAAACAAAAGATCCAAAATTAGAGTCCATTGAAATAAATCTTTGCGAAATTGACACAAGCATACATTAGGCAAGCATGCCGGCTGAAGTCATCTTGCCAGAGTGCATAATAATGTAGGTTTAAAAATAAAATATCTTTAGTCTATTAGCGGTTTCTTCGCACATTTTGAATGGAGCCTTTGAAAAATCACCCCATGTAGTATGTCGTGTTTGGTTATTTCCTAAACATGCCATGTATCACGGCCGTTTCATACTTTTCTTGACATAAAAGTGATTTTTTTTTGGTTAACTTAAATATGTAATTTTTTTTTATCTATATATTGTAATTTTTAGTTTCTATTTAACAAGGTTTAAAAACAGAGAGAAAATAGATATGTTGGGGAATTCTTTGAAATAAATTGTTTTTACAGAAAATAATATTACACTGAACGCCCACGAATTAGGTGAATTGACCTTTTGGTGTAATTTTCTAGATTTATTAAGCTTTGTTTCCATGAGGGCAGGGCTTCAGAAAAGTCAGAAGTATTCGTGAAATGATTAAAGCGTGTAAACGGATTTACAATAAACACCAAAGTCTAATGAGAGAACCTGAAACGAACGGCGTGTCTTTGTCGCGGTTAATCACGCCAATTAGAAAACTTTCTCGATCGTAATGGAGTGTTACCTCAAGGGGGCGTGCAAAAAATCGATTGTAGTTTTTCAGGAGAGTAAACATGTGTCCGGTTGCCATAGAAACACGTTTCACTTCTGCCGTATACCAGCATCCGTGCCCGAACGCTGGCTTCTACTACTTTAACTCACTCGTCAGCCATTTTTTCTTCTTCACAGCCGGTCTTCTGCGGGATGTTTTGGCCTCTCGCATCAATTGGTTGATAAAAAGAATTGAATGGTGCATTGTCCCTCCCTCCTCCCCCCCAACCCCGAACATTTCACTAGCCGACGAAGCTTCTTCACAAGTTTTTTTTTTTTTTCCTTTGTCATCGCGCTTACATTTTTCCCCCCTCACTGACGAGTTTTTAACTCATGGAGCTAGGACAATTCGTCATCACAGGAATGAAATAAATATTCAAACGCAGAGTTACGTTCCTTTAGCGGACACGCGGATTCCATGTGGGCGTGACAAAGGGTTTAAATAATATACCGAGGGGGCGAAGGGGAAGGGCCCAATTATTGCTGCGCTCTAAAAATTATTTTTTGTAATTTTGACTGACAAATTTTTTGCAATTTTACAAAGGCTTGTAACAGTACAAAGGTTTTTCATGTCAAACTACTCGTTTGTAAAACTACAAGGTCCGTGTTTGTAATAAACCTTAGGAAATATTTGTACTATACTGAGCCGTATCCACGAGCTTCAGCAAAATGGTGGACACTCAACAACGCAAAACCGTAAAAAACTGTTTGTGCAATGATTATGGGTGCAAAAAGAAATGTATTGCAAGTTTGAATTGCATAAAACACTTAAAACAACTCAAATAATCATAATTAAAAGGCAAGTTCAATAAAACGTGACCATATAATTAATTATTTACTAGTGATTCCTAGCTAAACATAACTCTTAAATCGAATCTTAATACCCCGTTGTTAAGAAGCGTACAAATCTCTTAACTCAATAACTGTAATCTAAAAAAAAAAAAAAAAAAAAATTGCACCTATTCTTCTTAACCGTATAACTTAAATATTATTTTGTATGCACTTCAACAGATATTCACAGCAAATTAAGCACTAATTGTAAGACATGTTGGTCTTGCGGATAAAGGTGTGTGCTTGTAATGCAAGGGGTGTGAGTTCTTATCCCCGTGCCGGCGAGGTAAGATGTATTTTTGTAAATTATATTTTGGAAAAAATTACTTTTGTTGTTCCCTGTTACTAATTCATTACATTTGTATTTTAGAAGGCAAAAAGTAATTTATTTACACTTCTCAATAATGTAAGTAGTAATACAAGGCTACCGTTTGTAATACTACAAAGAAATGTTTTGCAGATTTTACAAGAAAACTCTTTGTAGTTTTACAAAGGATTTTCTTGAAAACTGGGTTTCGAAGGATTTTATTTGCAAAAGTAAAAAAAAAAAAAAGAAATTAGAGTGCGGGCTACAAAGGAAGGCTGGCGGACAAAATATCAATATGGAAAACTCGGGATATGCGGCACGAGTGTAGTGTATAGGTGTGATAATGCTTGATAGAAGTCGTGATGAGAAAGGGATACATTTTATTGCTTCGTGTTTTGCCTACCGTTGGACAATTTCGACCTTTATTTGCTGGATTAGTAGGTATCGCGCCTATTGTACAAGCAAACATACTTCATAAGCAACCAGATTTTTATTGTTGAATTTTTCTTTTAGTTGAAATTCAAATTAATTACTTAATGAATATTGTTCATTTACGCTTCCTTTTCAAATACATTTTATTCGCTCTCTTCATGAAAAATATTACACTTAATTGTATCTTCATTATCCTTTACGAAACATCTCGCGTGTGTTATAGTGTACCCAATCGACGTATCACCCTGAGAAACTTATTCTCTTACATGTTGCCATTAAAAACAGTTAATGCATCGTCAGATCAGGACCTCGTACTCTAACTCAGCAATTGCTTAGTAGGCTCTATGGCACAAAGCGTTATTTAGATTCTGAATAAACGATAGTCAAATCTACAGCAATGGGTAAGTTCCCAAGGCCGTGAACGCAGTGCAAACTGAGACACGTGTTGTTAAATGTCATCAAACGCAGTGCGTTAAACGAGTATATTAAAAATATAACTGCATCAAAAATGTGGCCTTTGACGCCGTAGTATGCAGTAAAATTATATCCCTGCGCGAATTCAATACCAACGAATAGGTTTTAAAATATAATTACTAACATTTCATTCTGTTAAATCAGAATGTTTATACGAAAATACATGATTAAAAAATGAAACAAAGTGGTGCAATGTAGTTTTGAAATTTTTTTCAGAATTAGTTTCATAATTTAATCCCTACAGACTCCTGATTTTCGTTTGCAGATCTTACGTTTACTATTTATATGGCTGCTGAGGTTTTACCTTGGAAAACACCGATAAAACTTATTACAAACAAGAAAAATTCATCTGTGACATAATCTCATATGATGCAAAGCGACGCAGATGAGATCTGACGAGCCTGGGGAGACGATGCGGGGTTCTGATCCATTGGCGAAGAATGCGATCCGCGAAATGTCGAGTCTCGTTTCCTTCCGGAGGGAAAACACGTCGCATGTACACACCTCAAAAAAAAAAAGTTGTATCGTCGCGATTTCTGAGCTGCTGCACAGAGAGAAAAGTTTGTCCCAGTCAACAAAATATTTGTTTATGTAGAGCCAAAAATATAAAACAAAATATTCGCGTCAACTAATAAAACCTCTGTGCTGGGCTAAAATAAATTGGACTGCCAAGAAAAAATTTTTTGTTGAATCAACTATATATATTTTTTCTGCCACTCATTTGATCGACTTTGCCCGAAAATAACAACTCTCAGAGTTTTTTTGTGACACTAATTAGTATTGTAACAGTGTTTGTTCATGTATTTATTGTTTCTTAATAATATGATAATTATGTTAACAAACAAGTTCAACAGGATACTACATAGTAAATCTGTAAAACATGAAATATTGATATTGCGCACGTTGAACATTATTCGAAATGTGTATTCAAAGACATTCGTATTTCGTCAGGAGTCACTTCAGTTAAGGCTGTTCGAGGCTGAGGTTCGACCGCAGCTGGTCTAGATCCGAATCTCGGTCAGGCCTGCATTATTTTTACATTAACCGAAACGGTTTATCGAACATCCGTCATGTGCAACGAAACTGCAGGTACTGCGAAACTTTTTTTTTTTTTTTTTTGAGTTTTGTATAAACACTGGACCCTGGATCCCGGCGAACCCGAGCAACTGTTTCTTTTTATTTATCTCCGTGCCCTCGAGTAAGCTGTTGCATGTCTCCATGGCGACCAGTCAGCTTCCGGAGACGTGTGCCCGCTGTCAGGGGTTTGTTGGCGGACAACTCCCCCCCCCCCCCTCCCAACAACTCAAACCCTCCGCCCACTTCTTCTCCCTCCCACGGTTATGGGCGGATGGAGGGGGAGTTAGGAAAAGGGGGTCGCTGCAGACTCTATATAATAACTTTCAGAAAGAGAAATAAATCCTGAAGGTAACAAAAGAAACAACTGGAACTGGGATGTGACCTATGCGTACGGAGAACGGATGGAAAAATTTGTATACAATTGAATATTATCATTTGTATAAATATTCATTTTTAAAAAAATTCTCCCCGTGGAGCTGCATAGCTAAACATGCCTGGTTGATATTTTCTCTAAACCTCGTTCAACTTGCATACATTACACTAAATGTGGGTTTCGTTAGAAACACATTACCCCACACAATTTTTTAATAACAGCTGATCAAATCAGGATTGCTGTATTTAAATTAAGTCGCGGGCCGCCTGTGAAGAAATACCGACGAGGGAATATTTCACGTCTCTAACTGGCCATCGAAATCATTCGCGAAATTGTCAGACTTACAGTAATTATTTGTCTGCGGTTACGGAGTAACTAAGAAATAGAAAGTAAAAACCAATAAGTGTTTTTTTTTTATTAAAGCTCTCTATATCAGCAAACCACATACATGTCTCTCGTGAACGATCTATCCCTTTTCTCGATTAATGTGTTGGTCCACAATCAGGGAAATTGAAATGAACGCATTTAGAAATTACTACAATCTAAATATGAAATAAGGGCTTACTTTTATTTTCCACTGCCAAAGAAAATAGATTCATTGATTCATTTTTGGCAATAGTTCACAAATCCCCGTGTTTGCATTTCTTCGTTAGTATTAAATTTACTTTTTTTGAGTGATCTAATAAAGTGACATTTAAGTTTTATATGTTTGCGTAAACATTAGAGAACTTTCTATTATTTTAAACACAATACTTTAGTTCCAATATATCGAATTTTAATTTTTCTAACACTAATATAAAATAGGGAAATAATATTCTTTTTCTACTCTCTTATGATAAAATATATTTATATGAATACCTGAAGTCACCAGTACGAAATATCACAACAGGATTATAAAAAAGACTTTTAACCTTATTTTAACTCACTTATGACCCAAGATGGCTCGCACACTTCTGCATCCTAATAACAAGTCGCGTACAGATGAAGATGTAATTAGTTCTTCTGTGAGGGTTTCTACAAGATTATGATAATAATATATTTCCTAATTATCATGAATAATTTTGTACGCTTGTTTTCACTGTGGGATTCGTGGTAATAATACCGGGTTTAATGATTTTAGTCGGTTTACTTAACGAAAGTAAATAATGACCTAGAAATATGCTTCGTTCGTATTTAATTTATAGTTCGAGTTATTTTAATTTTAAAGATATTTTAATCTAGTTTGAAGTATATAATTTTCTGAAAATGTTAAACAAGAACTATATAAGTAAGCATAAATGTGATTTTCAATTACAACAGTAACACTCAACTGACATTAAGGTGGTACTGGAAATCAAATTTGTGTTGCGTAAAATTTTAACATTCTAATATTGTTTATCAATTGGTATTTTATTTGGATTGGAATTTTTTAACGACCGTAGGTAATCTGTATTTTGAGAATGTAACCTTTCTGCGCCTGATTACCGTATGGCGTAATTTATACTGTTTAACGACGTGATCTTGAGCAGCTCTGGAACTAATAATTATAAAACCAAAATTCCGAGCTAAAGATGACAACAAAAGTAAAAACGTTTGGTTGTGTGAATTTAAAAATCTCAGTTTGTTACTTTCAGCCATTAGATTTAGTTTTTTTTAGGTTTTGTTAACTTTGCAGGATGTGAGTTAAGTGATCCAGGGTTTCGCAAGAGTAAATCATATAGATAACTGCAAAAAAAATATAAATAATTTTTAAGTTAAGTTTTTCTTATATTCCTTAAACTTGACTGTATGCGTTTCTTTCTAATCGGCAAGGAACCCAGATATATTTCCCCGTCTTTCGTTTCTGAGCTTTTAAGAAATATGCACATAAATGGTCATTCATGAAGAAAATTTTTTTATTAACATTTGAAAAAATATTGTAATATCCAGTTTCATTCAGCAAATTTTCTCTCTACTATAATCGTCATTTTATAAATATTCTTTGCGTCGAAAATTAGTGATGAGAATTTTTCTGGTACTATGTTTTGGTGCTGATTTTTAATCGTAGGTATAATTCATTAACTGAAAAATAAAAGTGTATATTTCACTATGCAATAACGAAACTGTGATTTTTAAACGTTTCCCTTATAAATAACCACAGCTAACACAAATGTTCCAGTGAAAATTTCTTGTTATTACTTACTACGTTGATAAATGTATGACGGCTAACAATGCCACTTACATATCATATAAATATATTCGAACAAAGTTCGTAAAATTATATACTACTACATGAGCTACTGCCTATGTGTGTTGCTAACACAAAAGTTAAATACAAGCAGCTTGTTTAATATCAATATTTAAATCATTTATTAATCATCAACGTAGATATTGTGGGCACGAAGACAGTAATTAAAGATTGTTGAAAGAGTCAACGCACGCAATTATTGAAAAGATAAGTATAGGCTTACGACAAAAACTGACCAGTTTTCATTAAAAAATTATGCATTTCTGTTCTGCAGTAATCACGCAAATCTTTGCAATGTAGTTATTTTATAACCCACGCGTTATAATTTAAATACTGAAGAGTTTCACGATACTTATACAAATGTTTACCTCGATAAATTCTTACGTCAATAGTGGCACTTTTTTAAGCTCTGGATTAAATTCTGATTTCCCTATAAATCACTCTCGAAATTTTAATTTTAAAAACACACATACATCTCTTTTTAGATAAAACAATACCTGCTCAAAATTATTTTCTATCACTCAGTTTTATGAACGAAACCTCAATCCTGCCTTGAACTTTCTATCGTCTTGAAATAATCTTTAAATTTAAGTTAGTGTATAAAGAATGATAATTTAAATATCACGTGCCGAATAACGCTATATATATATATATATATATATAGACGTGAAGTTGCATATATATATATATATATATATATATATATATATATATATATATATATATATGCAACTTCACGTCTAAATACAATTTAAAATGATTATATATTTTTTAGTGAAAACATTAGTTTTGGGGTATTTATAACTCGTTGAATTTTTAAAACTCACTAAAATATGCCTACAAAAAACCTTTGACTAATTTTCGTGACAGTTGTATGAAAAAGTGAAAACGGGGGCAAGCAATGTTTGAGTTGTCTAAGTGGCTAGTTTAATTAAATTAGTCTCCGCGCTTCAGCATAAGCAAACAAAGGTGAGGAGTTCCGAGAAGGGTACATATGGAGCGGTAATATTTCAGGACTTCGAGCTTCATTCTTGGGCTCCTTGGCACACGATTCTCTTTGTGAATACATTAGCAGTTAGCTTTTTACCCACACCGCCCCAAGTCGTCTTCTGACCGCGTACCGGGAACTTGTTAGGGATTAGCGAGCCCTCGTGCGGCAGCCGTAAAGTACAGCACCAACGTCGCCCCAAGGTCTGCCAATTAATTAGTTGGAGAATAGCTAATTTTTCCTTCGTAGCCACGTCTGTAGGGAAAAATCTCACGTAATGATAACAGTATCATTATTTTAAGTCTGTCGTATCTTGCACACACATAATGTGTATTGTAGTAATGCAATTTAAAGGCTGTTCACGATAAAGTAAGCACTTTTGAAATAAACATTAGAAAAATGTCACTGTTCCTGCCTGCATATATTTAATGGTCCACTGAGTGAAATGCGCCCAGTAAAGTTGGTAACGACGAATGGAAGGTAGTTTCATATCTTAAAATTGAAGAAAAAGTGTTAGGTAACCATTTGTGATATTTTTAATTAGATCTTTCGCTTTCGGAATTTTTTAATGCATCAAAGTGTAAAAATAAGCAAATTCGTAAAGTATTTAATTTTGCAATAATTACAAAGTTTCACTCGAACGACGCATAAATAAAGTGATGAGGTCCATGACAATGTTAGTTTTACATCAGGCGGGAGAAGACCTAACGTGCATGCAAGTAGTTACTGAGCAGGGCTTTCGAAAGTGCTCAATTTACCGTGAACAGTCTATACATGGCAAGAAAGAAAACACACCTTTTCGAAAACACGGGGAGTTTTCGAAACATATCTAAGAATTTTAAAATGACTATTGTTTAATAAGGTAACAGAGACATAACAAGTAAGAATAATTATTTTTGTACAGTTATGGTAAATATGAATTAATGTGAGAGGACTTTAGTGGGAATTTTAAGACGCAGTTTTCTTAAAGATGCCTACTTTCTCGTGGCTTGCGTATAATATATGTGGGAATAAAAACTCGCGAATTCCCAAGTCGGAAACAGGTTATTGTGGAAATTTGAAGACGGAAATGTAAATGTAACCTTTACGTTAAATAACTAATCCGTTCGGCTATTATATTTACCTTAAAGTAACGTCATCCGCTATATACAAACTTTGGCTGTGTACAAAGTCAATTACTTACTACTCTGCGGTTACAGTATAGAGAGAAAATATATTTGTTATGAACGAATTATGAGTAAGGTTATTATTATTTTTTTTATTGTTCCCAACACCGTACGTAGCACGTTTAACAAATTTTTTCTTAATGTAAGCATTTATTTGATTGTTTAATATAATTAAGGAAGCCTCAAATTTAATAGCCTTACTACTACATAAATTCGTGCATTGACACAGACTGTACTTTAAACACGTTAAAATAATAAGTAACTCGCGCAACTGGATCCGTTTTGATATTTACTAAACGTGGAGTACGTAAATAAACGCACTGACATAGAGCATCCAAAATTTACTCGCAGGACCATTATCTTTATCTACTGTACAATGCTCATCGCCTGATCTTCTTGAAGAACCGAATTAAATTTAAATTTATTTTATATCACAATGCGTTTGTTTAAAAATCAGTGCACATACTCACATCGATAACTGAATAAAAAATACTATTTGTCACTTCTTCCTCCACTGTCATAAATCATCTTTATGGAATATTAATGTAGGTTTCATCGCATAAAGCTATAAGATTCCTTGGAAGTTAGGTGTAATCTGTTTGGAAGGAGACTTGTGTTTCGATTTTATTTAAGTTAGTATTGAAAAATACATGTCATGTTCTCCTAATTTCCCCTCTTTAAATTACTACGCATGTGCTGCGCCATATTTTAACATTACGTCATGGCATTGAATGTGAGGTGAAAATGGGAGAAAAACAGGGTTATGGTACAACGTCGAAAATCAGAGAAGATGCAAGATAAGGACGTGAGCCTCGTTTTTGACTAAAGAGCGACGGGGCTACTTCAAACATTATTAGCAAATATACTAGAGACTAGTGCATTTGTTATTAGCGGGACTACCACAAAATTCCATGTCTTGAATTTGCATGTATCCCTATTCGATAACTTATTTCTCTATTGACCTAGTAGTTCTTTCAGATACAGAATTAATATTCCCTGCCAAATAGCCTATTACTATTAGTGTCGTTTCCTAACGTTATGTGAACATTTTCCTTACCACGTCACTTTTACGAAGCTGCGGTGCATTTGAGTTTTAATAGCCAACATTACATACAGCTCGTGGTTTCTGTGCCTGCATAACACTTTCCGAGGAACACTGAGAGCACAGTATTTTTGCCAATAGGAATTGAACAGCGTTGCTCTGTGTAGTGTTGTCAGCATTTCTGATCAGCTCAACTTCTGTTTGTGTGATACGAGTTCAAGGAAACTGAGATTTGGTTTCCACATTACCTGTATATCTGATCCATCGATGATATTTGAACTAAGATCGATGGGTCTCGGAAAAGATGGTAGAATGGTACAACCGACCGTTAGAAAGAGTTACAGGTTGGTAGCCATTATCGCCACGTGGTGGCGCCAGGGGCAAAGGGAAATGATTAAAAGGATACATTGTTTTGGGCAAAGACGAACTGAAACAATCCTCTCTTTCCTGTGGAAAGAAGGCTGTAAAAGCTGAGACAACTGCTTGAATTTCACTGATTGAGATACAGAGTGCAAATGAGAATGGATATTTTGCTGTGAACAGAATTCAGAAGCGTCGATCGTCGCCCCCTACAGAAAGAACACTTCGTACGGGGGAAATTTTCGCGAGAGCACGCTCGCAAGAAATAAAAACTGAGAGCGCCATTTAATCCGACCAATTAAAAAGAAATGTTTGTGAAATGAAGAGGAGCTAGCAGACGGCCAAAGGGATCGACAGAGGAGAAGAAGAGAAAAGATACGATGGCGGTGCCACCGGATAAAGAGGGCCCAGGACTTTAGAGGAGGGAGTGTCCCAGCCTGTAACAACTATCAGCAATAAAAATGATAGCTTTGGAATAAAACCCCCTCTGTAATTTGCTATGCTTTTTATTTCCCCCAGTGTCCATTGCGAAAGCCAGTTGAGATAATAAAACATTCACGGCTGTTGGCAAGGGCAAGAGTCTCTGCAGGTACACGCGAACTCTATAAAAACGTTGCGTTTCTACAGTTCCGATGTCCGTTGTATATTTCTGCTCAGGCCACGCAGCTGAACGTAGTGTTGCCAACATAAAAATTACACAGAAAATTTGGGTTACGGGTACCGTAGGAAATTCCTGAATTTTCAGAATTTTCTGGAGAAAATACGATATATTATGTAAGATTTTTTCTTGAAAAAAAGTTTCAGTTTTCAAATATAATAACTGAATATCAAGAGAAATAATAACACACTTTTAATATAAGTCACAGCGTAATCTACACGCTTGCGCTCTACGTGAATGTATATCTGAAGTATATGTAACTAATTTTCTATTTTTGATTAGAGCAAAAGTTAACTTTTCCTGTGAGCCATAAAAACAATAGAAGTTATTCTTTTCCATGATCATTAGACGTGACGTTTTTAAAGCAAGCATTTCGAAATATTCTTATGGCTTGATTAACAAGTACATTTATAAAATAAGGAAAATAGCCCTCATGAGGAAATCAACGAATAATACTATTCATGAAGTCCTTTAAAATATAGCTTGAAGAAAAACTTAAAATTCAGATTAACAACAACCACGCGATTGAGGTATCCGGAGCTAACTAAAGAACTTTCCGAGGGGTAAACGTGTTATCCAAGGCCGCGCTGACGTTAGGTTGGGGGGGGGGGGGGATTTAAGGTTGCTGTGCTGGGGTAGCGACAGAATTAATAATGACAAATATGCTTCTCTATGCGAAGGAAACAGCATCCAAGTAATGAGTGTTACTCTTTCCACGTGAAAATTTCCATTGCAACTGTAGTAATTGGTCACTGGATGCTGCTGACAGAGCTACAAGTAAGTGAAAATATAGCCTGTTACTTATCAAATCAAATACTTGAGAGTGAATATCATTTCGATTTACATCGAAACGTTTTGTTCTTCTGAACCGGCATTTATCCCAAGAATGGAGGATTGTAGAGTCCCAAATTGTCTGCTTCTTTGCTATTAAAAAAGGCTTGATCAACGATGATTATGAAAATAACAATTCAAATACGGCGATATATGTATAATATACAATTATAATTTGTTGTCTGACAAAGGGATTTGCATGGCCAATACTTTGTTTATTGGTTGGCTATGACATGGACGCAGCAGTTCTGCGTAATTAATGGTTCTGACTGAAGCATGTATATTGCTAAAGGTGTATTGGTATTTAGGATTGTGTGGCATACAGACTATCTAAATATACAGAACAGGTACTCTTTGAGTCACTGGCTAACACATCGCACCCAGTGCGTGCATTCTCAAAGAGAATAAAATATTGTTTAAGACATGTTAAGATGCTATGTACTGATTCTACATCTGGTAGCAATTCAGGACGCAGCCATTTCCAAGACGTTTAGGATTGATTCGTTGGTAGCTCTTTCTCTAACTTCAAGAGCAGGAATACTTAAAAAGTAATACTGATGAAAGCGCTACAACCTAATCAATCTAACAACGCCTGCCGTTGTGTAACAAATGTTGGCAAGGTATAGCGACGTCTGCCGCTGCCATATTAAGGTCCCGCTTGCTCGATAAAGAATTTCACATATTTGACTAATAATCGCACAATCATGATAAATGATTCTAATTAATGATCTAAGAGTAGCGGTCAAGACAGGAATCTTCTGAACCATCTTATCTGATACAGCGTAGGCAAAACGTGGTTTCTATAGACACGTAAGTATTTGGGATACAATCTCGAAAAATTAGTGAGTAAACCAAAGAAAGAAGTGTGAGATCATCCACAAGGAGGTTAATTTTTCCAAGTGATGAATTTTTCGGGTAATACTAGAACAGATAATTATTTGTGATCTTCATCTTGTGGTCCAATGCAATGCCGTAGTTGCGGGGGGGAAAAAACGAGCCAGTATCGGAAGTACTCTTTGTGCAACACACCAAGTCATTTAAGAGGCAGCTGAAAAAATGGTGAAATTATAAGAACACATCGGAAATCAAAATACACAAGCCAGTACAATGCACTCGCTTGCCAGTTATAAGGAAAATGAGGTCATTAACTTTGTTCGCATTCTTAGGGTTCGCAATACCCGCTACATTAAAGAGGTATGTACATGTTCTAAGATAGTGCCATTCTGCAGGGACTCATGTATTGTCGAACATTGTACAAACTTCGGCCGTACAGAAGTCGATTTGAATTGATGTCGACACTTTTTTTTTCGATAAATATGGTGTGGTTTCACAGGACAATATCTGGTGTTCTGATAAAGTAATGTCATACAGAAACAGTCTAATGTTGTTGCAACCAAAAATTACCAGTGATGCGTCTGTTCAAACTTCTATGTTATACTAAATTGTATATAGTTGTGACAAAGTTAATAATGTTAACAATTAACATAGTCTGATATTGCTTAAACGCAAATATACAGTTGAAATGTGTCATTAAAACCTCAAGTAATGTTGCGGCAACCCAATGTTGTATTACGCTAAAAATAACAGGCAGAACGAAATATTTTGTGTGACTGCGGCATTAAAGAAACGTACATCCAATACTAGTTTGCACTGGCTTGGCGTTGTGAAATGGCGGATAGTAGCGAACAGCGATAAACTCGTAAATTGAAACCACTGTATTTAAATTTTAAAGCATAGTGTGACAACCAAATATAGCTTAGACCAACTCTAAAGCCTTTCTAAGCAGTTTGAGTGAGTCAGTTGTGCAGATATCTATAGAGCGTAAAGTAATTATACGCGACGAATGAGAACTGCAGTTTGTCGTTATGTTGCACTATTACAACAATATGATGCCTAGTCAGGCATGTTAAGGGCGCCGCCTACCTGGTGATTGAAATGCTCTGCAGAGTATTTTAAATCCACGCTTTTTTTTACGAGACCATTAAACGTGTCCCCGTGATATCGGATTTACGAAAATAAAACTCACTGCAGACTAGGTACGTATAATACTCTCAATACATCATGTATATTATAGGTGCTAATACCGAGCCTTCCAATATAGCTAAAAACGGCTTTTTTATACGGATGTATGGCGTAATATACAAGTTGGAAACATGCGAAACTATTATAGGGGCCTGCATTGAACCTTGATATAGGCTGCTCACGGTAAAATGAGCACTTTCGAAAGCCATGCTCAAGATCTACACGTATGCACATTGTGTAGTATTCCGCCTTACGCAAAATTAACGTTGTGGTGGGCCTCATCATTTTATTCATGCGTTGGTCAAGTCAAACTGCGAAATTATTAGTAACGCAAATATTGATCAAATCTGCTCATTTTATACTTCGATGCATTAGAGAAAAAAAAGCGCAAAGCTAAAGAAATAATTTACGTTATCGCAAATAGTTACCTTACATTTTTTATTCGACGTTAAGATACGGAACTACTTTCCCTTCGTCGTTGCCAACTTTACTGGGCGCATGTCACTCAGTGCGCCCATTAATATAATTTTTTCCAAGGTTGATTTCAATAGTGCTCACTTTATCGTGAAGAGTCTTTATAGACTTTTCACCGATAAAATTATACGGTCACCGGTTAGATTTCCATAGGCATACGCAGCACAACGGAAACACTGCACGCCTGTTCAGCGCTTGGCGTGTAGAAGCGTTTGGGCATCAGGCGTGCGTGTCAGTGTCGTCCTTATAGCTCCGCGCTTCCCTGCCCCTGCTTTCGGATTCAGTTTATTTTGATACAAGGCAATGCCTTTCTGGGGTCTTTTACAGTTAGGTCTGCATTACTGTCTAAAGTGCAAAGGACCAGATTTGTTATCTCATCTACAACTAAGTCCGGTAACATTACTAGCGCTTACAGCTACTTCTTTAGTTTAAAAGTTACAAATATGCTGACTATATACATAATAATATATGTACATATTTTACCCTTGTCTCTAACGCTTACTGTACAAAAATAATTATAATTTTTCATTTATTGAATAAATTATTTTATCGAATTTACATTGCGTATGGTTTTTACAAACAACGTATTTCCAGGACTAGCAAAAACGCAAAATAGTTTGTCACCATTATCACATTTCTTTTCCAAATACATCAACAACATAATTCAAGCAATCAATGAGAGTAGTGACATTAAAACTGTACTGTATTCATGTGTACAAAATGCAAGAAAAATATGATATTAATTATTATATTGGTTACCAAAATAGGGTGATAAATTAGAAGTAATTAATTTGAATTTACTCTGTGCAAAAATAAGTAATTAACTATAATAAACAAATAGTTAACGGAGCTATATTACTACAATATATTCTCAGTTAAAACAAGAAAAAAATTGAAATATAAGTTGCATAGTTGTTTTCGCCATAACTCTAAAAAAAATTATACTGAACGTTTACTTGGCGTGTTTAATAACTGCAGTCATAGGTGAATGTTAATAATGTTGAACAAGGCATATATTTTTGCATCTACAATTTGTATATACTATTTTTGACATTTCAGGCCAGTTTCAGACACAGTGTGACTGGGGATGATGTAGTGTTGAAATGGAAAAATGAAGAAGTTGTATCATGAAGCCCCTACCAGTAATCCGAACGAAAAAGAACTGACATATTGGGGTAACCGAATACTATGTGGTGAAACCGCGAGCCTTCGCTGAAAATGGTCAAAATTTGGTGATGGAGAGTTTCGAAAGAGAATCGTACCATCCTTCGAGAGATGAATGCCCTTGGATTCAATGGAAGAGCTGTGTTATTTCTGCATTGACTTTTGTTAGTCGTTTACTTCTATGCTCCACACAAGACTATAAAATTATACAGAATGTTTCGCAATTAGACCGACAAACTTCCGGAGGTGGTTCTTCGTGAAAAAGTAAAAGAAAATCATATGTGACACAATTTGTATCTAAACCGAATATTTAGGGAGGTATGAGCCCTTAAAAAATCAGTTTTTGAAGTGTGTTTGTGCAAAATATCGGTAACGAAGTAAAATACAATGACAACTCTCGGAACATCACCTCCCGAAGTTTGTCAGTATAATTGAGAATCGTTCTGTAGAAATCAGGAATAACAACCTGTGTGTAATAACGAAATATTTTTAACGGGTTGAATGCCAGGGGAGTAACAAAGCATTGTACTGCTCTCAATGTGAAGTCCGGAGCTGTGATCGTTTTAAGGTGAAATTTTGGTGGCATGGTCGTGGTCCAAAGCATTTCGAGGCTTATGAAGCAACTTGGGATAAATCACTGGTACCCGTACAGTGGCAACAGTTTCTTATCTAACCTTTTTGTATGCAGCACAACAGCAGATTTGTCCATACAGAAACGTTTGTAGCCTTTTTCTGTGATGGTTTAGATATTCTCGAATGGAAGACCCAAAGTCCTGACCTCGATTACACTGCATAACTTTGGTATTAATTTAAGCTCCAATTTAAAGTCAGAATAAAGTCTTCTCTTCTTTACACTGAATAACTTTTGAATAACGTTTTAATTACAATAGTGTTTAGAAGTTAAACACAATATAAATTTGATTTTACAGTTGTTGGTTCCATAGTCTAACAATTCTGTTTATATTGATCATCTAAAAATTCATACGCAAACATTCGGAAATATATTAACTGATTCAGAGGTTAATGTAAGAATCATTTTCACTAAACCATTGATATGACAATTTTTACTTAATGAGTTATAAATTAATGTGATTTATTTTGGTGTAGAGTTCTTTTTTGGAGCAATATAACAACGGCAAGTATAGGAGAGGTGACAATTAAATTATAGGACGCTCATTAATACTTAAGGAATTCTGAAATCAACCTGTCAAAAATATGACAGCCCCTAACTGCATTTTATATTTAAAGTAGCACACTATGTCGCATACGTCCGGTAAATTAGGTAACAATGGAGGGAAAGTAGTTCCATGTTTTAAATTTGAAGTTAATGTGTAAGGTAAACGTTAGCAATTAAAATGCCACAATTTTATAAAAATAAAAAAGTGCATTTAAAATTAAAAAATTAAAATCTGGAAAGTTTACAAATCTAGACGCGTTCGTTCTCTAACGAAAAACGTTTAGTTGAAAATACTACCACAAAAAACCGCTGAGCGATATTTTCCCGAATTTAGTACTTAATTCCCTATACGCCGATGCATGGTGAAACCTGGCCGTAAGCCAAGTTGATGGAGACTAACCGTGAACGGACTATGGCGTGTTTTTTTCCCCCCCGAAGGCGACAGTGCAGGCGGGAGCAGGGCGTGAAGACTATATCACCGACTGGCTTAGCGCAGTTGAGCTTCCCCAGTCGTTGCTACTACTAATCCCAGCCAGAGCGAGCCCGTGCAGGAATTACTTGGAGGACGTCCCTCGTTTGCTGCATTTTACAGCCTCTTCTGCCCCTGTCACTGTATGACCCGCTCTCATTAGGACGATTGATCGTTAAATTGGCGTGTTGTCGCGAGCTTTACAGCCAGCGGGCTATTTGCGCTCCGGAGTAGCGCTGCCTTTTAAATGGAGGATTATCGAGTATTCATCGCCCGGCTTTCTTTGTATAGCACAACGACGCTCCTACTCACCGAAGCTCCTACTCATAGACTATAGAATATTATTTGCTTCCTAATAATGCACGACCTATTACTCAGAAAGTTGTAAGCACCTCATATTTAGAATTTACAGTTTTAAAAAGAATTACGCACAATAGAAAACAAAGCATCATAGAAGAAAGTCAATAAAACAAGAATAGCATATTTCAGGAAAAAGCGTCAGCCAACTCGAATTAAGATATGAAAGAACTGCGAAGTCAATAAAAAAATGCAAAAGTAAGAATGCATTAGTAAAATATTTTAACGTTAACATTTTCTATACATAAATATTAACTGCACTTCTAACAAATACCCGAATAAATATAATAAAAAAAAACTTCAACAATGGAAGAAAATTAAAACAGTTTCCAAAAATTATTTTTGAGCATTTCAGTCCATCAGGCAAATGCAGAATATTGAATGTAATAGTACACAGTTTTCTAGGTTCATCTACGTGACATAAAAGTTCCTTTAACTTTTCATGAGATCCTCCATGGTACGATGCCCGTGATTTTGTAGGCTGTGAGCGTCGTTATTGTTGGACTTCTGTAGTGGTCAAGTTTTCTTTCTGGCACAGAACCGAAAATGCCCAGGAACTTTTCAGTTAAGCGTTGTGAAGAACCTTGCATTTGCGTGTATATGCGTCTATTACCATAAAGTTGGATTGTTTCATACATTGTAATGATTTTTATGAATTGTTTGTCCGAAACAACGTGTTCTGTGTCCGTGATTGTCACCAGAGTTGGCTTACATGCTGTAGGGTTTAAGAATTAAATCAGGGTAACGTAGTGACAGCTGATATTGCCACCAGTAATGAAGAGTTTGTTTTTTTTTGTCGGTGCGTGGGCGGGGGGGGGGGGGGAGTGCTACAACGTACCTGCAGTATCCGGGACCGAGTCTCTATGGGTACCCGAGTCGCTCAAGCCTCAGAATAATAAATAAGAGGACTTCTTTAGTCGGTTAAATATATTTTTTTACCCTTACGACACATCAGTTAAATAATTAGAAATGAAGACTGCAAATGGCATAAGTACATAAAAAAAAGCAATTCAAACTAGTTGCCAGCAGAAGGCACTGTTTCCTAGTGCAAAGATGTTATTGACGTCATCCTATAAGGTAAGGCAATTAAATGGTTGCTGGAGAAGCCACTGGATGTCACAACAGAGTCCTGCCAACTTATATTAACATGTAAGGACACACGCATGATGAGGATCTGGCCTTTCACTTGCTTGCTGATGGTGATTGTGGTTCTGATTGCGATTGTGGTGCTGAAAGCGGGGGTGGTGGTGGGGGGTGGGTGGTTATTGCGAAAGATTGATGGAATGATAAACAAGTCTCTCATTAATTTTTTAATATATGTTCGGATTTTTTTAATTTCAAGGTTAAAATTTACCAGGGACAAGATCAAAGGTTACCAAGTTATGGCCAAATGTCAAGGTCACCTGGTTCCAACATGGCGGTTGGGTGACATCATAAGATTGTGGTTGTTATCAGTCGATTATGTTAAGTTGACTGATGGTAAGGGTTATTGTGATATGGGCTGTTCTTGAAAGTATGGTTGCTTGGGTAGAAGTGATGTTGTCTGACATTCTATTTCGCGTTATTGGATTTTAAATATAATTCTGTTTGATCCGACTCGTCATTTGTAAGTGTAAGGCGAATTTTACTCGAAGTGCTGATTGGCCACAGTCTGTTTGAAGTGCGTTTCTGCTGTTTGGACATGTCAAATTTTCTTAAGTAGCTGAAATAATGCTAGACATGTAGGACATATGTGTGTTTAGGATAAGTATAACTTTTATCTTGACTATGGTAGGTAAAGATAGGTTACGTTTTTTAGGCTTTAGCAGTTAAGAATGTTATTTTGACATATAGTAAGAATGTTTGTGTTGCAGAGTTGGTCAGGACTATAAAACTTGCTTGGTACAATTGGGTTAACATGGATGATATGCTGGGTGATATGTTTTTCCTGTATATATGTTTTGCAATTGTTGGTTAATGTCAAATGGTGTGGACGGTATGTGTGTCAGCGAGTCCTGTAATGCTAAGACATGATTGAGTTATAGTACGAGGTATGGGTTATGGGTGGTCAGTGTATTTAGACTAGTGTCACTCGGCATGGTGGATTGTATAAGAAGAAACTGATTGTGTCACTGGTATGGGACTGCATGTTTGCTTTTTATGGTATATGTGAATGAATGGTTGACGTATGCTAGAGATATAGTGGGTGGTATGGTAGGTAGGTATAAGCAATTTTGGTTGGTTGAACAAATATAATGGGTGTTAGGTTATGGGCTGGCCTCAAATGTATAGTTACTCGAGTTATAATGGATATTGTGCTTGGTGTGGTGTGGTTGGTTTGAATTTTTCTTTGGTTAGAGGAGATTGGAATGTTGGGTGATCTGTTATGACTTGGGACATATTGGATGGTTGGTTTGTATAGTGACTAGTATAGATTAAGCTGGTGTCGACCCATAGAGCAAAAATTATGAGTAGTAAGTACATTTTTGGTAAGGTCGCTGTGGACTGGATTGTTGAGGTATGCTCGAGTTATAGTAAGAGGTATTAATGATGAGTATATTTCATCTGGTGTTGGTTGGTAAAGCAGATGGCAGGGATGTTTGTGTTTCGGCTGGTCTGAATATAGTTTCTGTAAACTTGAGTTATGGTGGGTGGTATGGTACCTGCTTGCGAGTATATAAGGAGCTGGGTTCCAGTTAGGAAGGTTAGTTTGACATTGGTAGTCTTGAAATACACATCATCTCAGCTCATGTAAGCAACTAGAATATAGTATGTAACCAAAGGTTGCTAGTTCATCAACGTTTAAGGTTGGTACATTGCTATCGACTTCTTCGAATGGGACACCTTTAGCAGTGGTGCCATCGATAACTTCGCCAAGGCTTTTTTACTGTTATTGTAGCAAGATATGTTCCTAAAGCCACGGTGATAGGATGTATGAATGAACTCATAGTGTGCATGGACTTCTATGTGCTATGCAGCAATGCATCAAGTGCAAGTGTCTGTTTAAACGTGGTGATAAGCTGAAGAGACATACCAAAGAACTGCAAGGGTCAAGTTTCAGCAGCTAAGAAACTAACTGTACTACATGTTGGCGAAACCACATTGAACGGATTCTACCTGAAACAATCTGCATTCAAGGGTACTTTAAAGGATTATGTAATCGGAATAAACTTTGTAGGTACAAAAGACATATATACATACCTGGACCACATTAAGCAAAGGATAATCAATGAACTAACATAATAAGTTGAAGAAGGTTCCATAAATTCAATGTTTCGCTGGAGTGTACCTAAGAAAAGCCTCAGCCTTTCGATGAAGCCATCAGTCGCCGAGCATTCAAGACTGCGAGTCAAGCACTGTACAATGTTGGTAGTATCCCAGGGGCTGTAGAGGACTTGAAAGAAAAACTTTGTCGTTTGGATGCTTGCTAGCCTAGAATGCCTTGAGCTGCATATAAGCAGATTATATTCACTACAGAAAAAGTGAGCATGCTGCTGTAAAGACACTAAATGAATGGCGTGGAAAATATAATGATTCTGTTTTTATATCTGTAGTCTAAATTATGTAAACATATATGATATAAACAAAAAAAGTGTTTAATTTCTCGCTGGCATTGTATCCGGCCTGCTGCCGCTGATATAGAGGTTATGATGGGCTTGGTCTATTCACATATACATACATTTAATAAAATCCGAGTAGTATAGCTTTACCTACAAAACAGTCCAGGCAGTGAATAATTTGCAGATTCTGATACTGTGTAGTATTTGGTTTTTTAGAGAGGAGACCTGAAATGTAGTATGTTAATGATAGACTTTTTCGTAGTTCCACAATAATATAAGTACGATTTCAGTACAAATTAAATGACGTAAAATAAAATAACTTTTAAAAATAAAATAATATACAGAGATTTTTTATTTTGACATACCGAACACCTATAAAAGTAATATGGTTACCAGAAACCGACGATTCCTAGGGCTAAAAATTATGTTAGCGAACTGAATTTTATGAGCCTGGCCCTAAGGAATTGCAAATTATAATCACATAATGCATGTACATATTCACATGCATACGAGCCTGACAATTAAGAATAAGGTTTACTAAATAATTATTTTAAAAATACATAAATCATTCAATGTGGGTACATGCACTTTAAGCAATTTAATATTCACACTCTGACTGAAAAAATAACGAGATTTTATAATACAATACATCGTTTGTCTTTAAATAAATTAAACAAATAACTTTTTTATATAATGCACTGATTGAAAAAAATATGAAACAAAAAATTTTATACATTAATTGAACTATACCAGGGTAAGCAGCTTCTTCGCTTGGGCGCCTACTATTAAACATTTTAAGCATTGCTGTTCATGGTTGATGTGTAGCCGAGTGGTTAGCAAATCAGACCCCCTCTCCGCGTGGTCGTGTGTTCGAATCCTGTGTATACATGAGATTTTTTTTCTTTTTTAAATGTTAGCAGCTGTCATGCTAAAGTATTAAATTTACACAATTTAAATTTTTAATCCGATTTTACACTAAAATTACGTTTTATATTTATTTTACTGTAGTTTTTAAAATATTTCGATATTATTCAAATGATAAATGATATAAATTTAAATAGAATATTTCTACTAACTTATAAATGCATCGATTCCTATATGTCTGATTGTTTTGACAAGGTTGCACAGCAGCGCGAGCAATCGCGGTCAGTGGCCACCCTTCCAGCGGTGTCCTACGGATGTCGCCAGGACTCTTCACCTGTCACAGCAGCACCTGTTGTCTGCCTCGTGTGCTTGCCGGTGCGTGCGTGCATGCGTGGTTACAACACTAGATGACTAAATTTTCGTACAACCTTAAAAACTAATTGAATAAATTATATATTTAAAAAATTTTAATTCGTTAAGAAAAATAAATCATTAAAGTTAGAATGTTTCTTGCAAAGTCCTGCCCAGATTGTATTTTACAATAATTTTATATACCTTCTCGTGTATGGAATATTATACATTTAAATTCATAAATAAATATACACAACGCGATTCGCTCACTCTAGCAGGCGATGAAGGAATTATATAGACGGCGGGCAAAGAAGGCGAGAAAGGAAAGAGAAAGGAGAGAAAGGAAAGAGAAAAAACGAGAGACAGCTCAAAAACAAAAAAAAAAAACAATATTGTGGTCGAACGAACGTAAGAGACAAGAGAGAAGGGAAAGAAAGAAAGCGAATGTGAGTAACTGGAAAAGAAGGGAGAAAAAGAGAAATATAAATAAAGAGAGGAAAAGAGAAAGAGAAAGGAAAGATAGAAAGAGATGGAATGAGAGAGAGACAACATGTGATGATAGAGCGTGAAGTGTAAAACGAAAATGACAGTATGGAACAACAATCGTATGCGCCTTGATCTGGTGGTATATAACATTTTATATTAATGCCTTTAATTTAAATATATTTATTTTTGTAAAATAATTTTAAATTTATTTTATTTTATTGGCTTCTCAGATACCTCTTTGTTTGGTCTAGAAGGAATAGCAAACCCCACAAATCACCTCAATTGTCTCGTTTTTGGCAGAAATGGGGTTCAAATGTATTTCGATGCTTTTTAAGGAAAAAAGGTAAAATTTTAAAGAAAAAAGAAATTTTAAACCTTTTTTGTTTAGGTTAAAAAAAAACTATTTTTGGGTTAGAAAGAGCGATTTTCTAAGAAAACTTGGGAAATCTAATATGGCAGCAGATCCACCGATCCTCACCCCTATCCCGTCATGTTCCCGAATCGGTATGCGCCTACTACTATTGAACTTTACTGAGCGACATTAGAACATGGGTTTAAAAGCACAAATTTGAATAGTATTGTATAGCAAAGTAATGATAAGACTACAGGAAATTTCATTCAAACGGCAACAACCCCAAACATCTCTCAAGTTTTTAATTACCCTATGTCCTTGAAATCACCTCAAGAAATTTGATTTTCGCCATTCGTTGTTCATAGTGTATTGCAAATTTAGCAAAAATGGGTTTTAACACTATTTGCCAGTGAACTGGTCTTAAATTTTCAAATGGCAGGTGCGTGTTAAAACCTTAATCCTTCGCAAACTCCTCTTCAATTTCCTCCTTGATCAAACTTTTATCAATAAAAAAGGGTTACAGTAACGTAAATTATGAATAATTTGACAAACGGTTAAATGTAAGTCACTGAAATATAATGTTTTTTAAAAATTGGTTCAAGGAAAATATTCCTGTACATAAAAAGTACCCTAAAGTTAAACTATATTCTGAAATAAAGATACTCTTGTTTATTATCACTTTTACTATGCCCAATTTGTAAATCTACGAGCAATGATTATATTCCCTATATTATTTTTTTTATATTTTCGTTGTCTCCCTAAATAACTATAAGTGGATTTATCGTCATAGTTATGTGCCAAAATTTAGTGATCAATAATGAACTTTTATGTAGAAAATACAATACCAATAAATTTATATCGGAGTAAGAGGCGCTTTGCAATGATTTACGTTTTCTGTAAAAAGATGACTCCTGAAACACTCTCATTCCGATTTTGTAACTGGTCCAAAAAATTGCTTACAATGTATTTTTAATTTAAACCCGTAACACACGAAGTTTGTGATTTCAGATACTCTAGAAATGAGTGATGCAAGCCCGTTATCGCATGCATGAAACAATTAAATCCGTATAAAATACATATAATACTTACACACTCAATTTTGTTTCGTAGTTTCCGTTTTCATGTTCAATTTTGTTATTTAAGGTATCTTGAAATAATTAATTAAGGCTTCCATAAGAGGCTAAAAAGCGTAGTATTTTTATTTACTTATCAAGTCCCATATAAAAATATCAAAACACTGTTCTTATATTCCTTCGGAAAATCATACAGGCCCTACAGTTAATTTCTGCGAGCTACGGTTTGAAGCAGTACATCTGCCAATATAAGAATCCAAGCGTAGAAATTTTAATTTTTCCAATAAAGCTCGTACTCATTCGTGCCCAGAATTCACGCTGTCTCTCCGGACGGCAGAGTAAACAAGAAAAGAAAAACGCTGGCTCTAATTAAAGTCGGCTGCTTTGTCTGGAGAACTGAGAAACAGTCCTACCTTTCGTAATTCTCACCCCTCATCCTTGTAGGTATTGTTCCTTGAAGTCCCACTGGGGAAAATTTTTTTACTTACTATTCAGAAAAGTTCACTGTTTTTTGTGTATCGACAGATTCTCTCTCCGTAATCATTCTTCAAACATGGCCCAAATATGATTCCAAATCTTCTTTAGATAAAGGATTGGAAAATTTACTAAATTTGTACAACAGAAAATTAGTTAATAGCAAGCTTGGAAAATTATTGCGAAAATAATTCTTCCGTTACTATTGATTAAATATTTTAAAATAAAAATCTTTGGTTTAAATTATTTGAAAATTTCGGGAAATATTTAAAATCGAAATTTTTTAGAAATTATATTAAATTATCATTTTAAATTTACGGTATCTTGTGGCATTGCAATATTTGGTATATTAGGAACTGATGTCCAAGAACTTTGGAATAATATACTCTAAAAGCAGCGAAATAATTTAAGGCCAACTATAGCCAGAGATCGTTTAAAGATAACGAGAAAGGCTGGAAACGGCAGACATTCGTGATTTTAACGAGGCTAGTTGCTATCGGGTTCTTTGAAACAACACTAACGGAGCCTGGCTATCCACAAGGGGTTACCCTGTGTGTGGTATAAAATCTAGTATTACGTAAGACGATTTCTTAAATGGAAAAAAAAAAAACTCTGCCGGTTTCTGCATCGGAGAAACTTTCTTCGTTTTGTCATATTCGTTAACTTCCATCAATAACTGTTGTGGTCGAAGTAAGCTATGCTAAGCGTCAGCTGAGTAGCCCTGCATGTTCTGAAGGCTATTACAACATTTTATTAAGGGTAATATGTGTATATCCCGGGCTACTAAAGACGGCTATAGGTAATAGGGTACGCCAGGTTTGTGTAGGTTCAGGAACGGAGTGACGTAATCTTTTAACCTATATTAACTGCTACGACAATACACATCTTTCCTAGCCAGCAGTAAGTAAGCATTGTGTATGCAGAGTCCACGTGGCATGATCAAATATTCCTTGGGAGATTCCATGCAAGCTTGTATGGATAAATACATGAAGGTTTGGCCAACTGCTGTCAGTTTTCTTGCACTGTTTCATTATTGGTTGTTTGCAAATTTCGTTGAAAAATTTTCTACAAGGTTAAAATTTTATAGAATCGAACAGTCAGTGATGGAGTATAGTAACGATGATAGTTGTAAATTTATTCATTTATTTTTGAGTAACAATGATAATGGCTTAGAAAATGATATACTGTAAATAAAACACCGTGAAAATTATTTTCCAATGCATTAACAGCATGTTATGGTAAATATTCATGTGTATTTAACATGACCATTTGTAGCTATCACAGCAAAACAGTAAGACCCTGTGCATTAACGGATACTGGAGGAGTCGTGAGTGAAGTCAACAGTTGCGGAAGTGAAATCATAACAAATGTCCTTGCCTTTACTTGAGCGGCAGCAAGTATCGTGTGACATGATATACCATAGAAACCTCCACACATGCTTGTATGCAGGCACGTGCAGCAGCTCTCGTAGAAGCTTACACTCTAGCTTGTGCGAAATATTGTAACGTGGCACGCAGACTTGACACATGGAAGTTACTCTCACAGCACGTTGTATGCATACGTTTAATCGTCCACTCTTTAAATACGTAGTCATTAGATTCTTTTCTGGTCATTTTGTATGCTTCTGTCATAAGTAAAATTAACTCTATCAACACCACCATTTATCTATTCACCTATAAATTCAAAATTCGAAATTGGTGAAACGAAAATATTACTCTAATATGCTGATTCTTAACCATAAAAAACTAACATAAAGTAAATGACTTACTGGGACAAAAAATGTAAACGTAATAGTTTTAAATACAAAACTAATTTCTCTAATATTTTACCTGTGTTACTGTGAGCACAATAGTCACTCTGTCTTCTAAAATGTAAATAGTTAGTGTACGGGCATTTTCAAAAGTTAATTTCAATAGTATGATATTGACCATAAGGTCTACTTTACAATAGGTAACAAGCAAGTTTTGATGTGGTCGAATTTACCATAAACACTTTTCGACAAAAATTGGGAAACAACTACACTTAATACATAATTTGTTGTTGTGAGTTATTTTTCAATTGAAAACGGTATTTTATGAGAATGTTATCATGTGACTGCTAAAGTTATGACCAGCCCCCGTTCGCAACAAGGTGACGATTTATCATAATTTTCAGAACGAATACATAGATCATTTTGTGGAAACGCGAGGTGATAATCTACGGCGGTTTGAAACAAGCGCCATACTTTAACAAATTGATTCAAATCATCCAGTTTGATTCCAACTATCAAGTTTGGTACAAATGGAAAAGGAGAAATGCTACAAATGAGCTCGTACTTTATACCGTTACCAAAGAAAAACACACTAAACAATCAATGACTAGCCTATTTATAATTTCGTTAAGTAGGTACTGCGATTAAATTTGAAAGTACTATCGTTACAGAAAATTTGCTTTAACAGTTACAACATTAATACTGTGTAGCACTCGTGTATTATGTTTTACCACAAATCAGGGCATTTCGAAAACTTTATTTTACTTGGTAGTTCCCAAAAATGCGTTCTGCTTAAGGAGTTTAGAACAACGTTAATAAAATACATGCCATTTATTATTTTCCCAAACTCATCTTAGAGTTTTAATCCCAGCGATTCGACTTGCAGCATGAGACAAAATTTATGACGTTACATTACGGGCGTCCCTGAAAGACACACGATACATTTACTTCCTTACTGAAATGTTTGCCATATAGAATAAAGTGTTTATTAAATTAGACATTAAAAAATTCTCACCATTAAAATAAGTGCATCGCAATTAAAAACTATTTTAGTTTTGTGAATAATGGAACTTAATTGCCCCGTGCACGACATCTTTGAACTAAACAAATCAATTATCTGCTGCGTAGTTCTCACAATGGCCACGCGCTCTAGTACTACCTAAATACAGGTCCCAATAAATAATGCACATGTCACTATATGCTGCTGGTAATATTATATGTAGAGACTGTGATTTCGACAGCTCACATATTCATTTTAAATAATATATCATTGCTTTCCTAACGACAGATAGCTTAATACAACTGCAGCACGGAAATACAGTTCGTTGTCTTTGAGCAGAACACATATTAATTCATTTCTCTACGGTTGGGTAGTAAAGTTAATTGCGGTAGGTTTGTTATTAGATTTTAATATGCAGCTTTTTTGTGCATATACACTGGAAGTCAAATGATACGTCGAAACGATGTCCACAAATAAAAGAATTAGAACTTTACCGAATGTGTACCAAATACCACTTCATTTTGTTTTTAAGTAACGTGGAATTACTTTTGTTCTGTATTTTGCCAGCGTTTCGTGAGAAGTCGTTTACATGAGCTACAAGATATATATATTTTAAAATTCTTGTAGCGTTGATTGTGATATCCGTTGATAGAGTGAAACAACGCGCGTGAGGTACGCTGGAATACACTGACGCAAGCAAGGCAATGACTGAGCGGGCATAACAATCGTGACGTCATGATGGGACTATACGAGAGCAGCGCATTTTTGTGATCGTTCAAAACCTGATATTTTTATTTGGGCATAATTTTTTAAAGTAAATTTTTCGGTCATAATACAATAAAGGTGAAATATTGGGATAAAGCAATTTTTGAAAATGGATTTAGTAAAACACATTTTTATGTAGCCTTGTTGCGAATTAAAGCCATCCTCTTTTCTTCTTTGTTTTATATTTTCAATGTTTTGTTGAAAAAATTATGACCAATCTTATAGAGAAAATTCTTTTTTAATAATTTTGTCATCGAGAATTTTTTTTAGAAAATGTAGGTCAATTTCAAATACATTAGTATTCTTTGTTAATAGCAATTTCTTCATTCTGACAAGTTTTTTTTTATTTTACTTACTTGATTTAAAAAGAAATTACAAACGACAATGAGGCTACAATTGATAACTTTGATAACCACCCAGTGACTAGGTCATATGTTTCTAAATAACTTCTGGCTAAAAATTGTCCACGAGGTACACGCATGAAGAAATGTTGGCAGTATTATCAACGACTAATCTATACAAATAAATAAAATAGAAGTATCTGTGTACGATTTTATAATTTTCAATTTTTAATTATTTTTTCATATAGTATAATTGATTACCAAGCCATACCTAATGTTAATTTTTTTCATGGGCTGTTCTTCTTTCCTTCCCAAGAGCCGTAATGGCCCAGTGGCTAGAGCTATTCCAAGTAGGGCAGTAGTGGCTTAATGGATAGAACTTTATCAAGTGGGGCCATAGTGGCTCAGTTGATATATATATATATATATATATATATATATATATATATATATATATATATATATATATACATATATATATATATATATATATATATATATATATATATATATATATATATATACATATATATATATATATATATATATATATATATATATATATATATATATATATATATATATATATAATGGCCGCAGTGGCCCAGTGGCTAGAGCGACCCCAAAGTGGAGTATTAGAGGCTCAATGGATAGAGCGATTTGAAGTGGGGCCGCAGTGGCTTAGTGCATAGAACTATATCAAGTGGGGCCTCAGTGGCCCAGTGGCTAGGCATATAGGTATCTACTTCATTAAAACCATAAAACATGGGCGAATCGATGGAAGGGTGTAATTTAATAACTCCATTAAACCTGAAAGAAGCAATATTACTTTTTTAAACATAAAATCTTAGTGAAACTATGGTGGAATTTATTTTAATAACTTCATAAAACCTAAGCGAAGCGAAATTTTTAATTCAGAAAGAAGAAAACAAGTCCTAAATGTCATGCGAACGAAGTCGCACAGGTCAGCTAGTATTACTATAAAATTGAACATTTCAACCAGCTACTGTTCACATACTAAATTTCCAAAGTGCGTTACCTGGGTTAGAAAAGTTTCCGGGAGGACCGAAAAGTTTCTTAAATGACCAGGGAAGGGATGAGGATGACTCCATGACGTTTCTCACACGTAAATTTTCTTCAAAATAACGCTCGCTTGCCTTTGCTACGAGCACGCGGGTCCAGCCGCGCTAAATTACCGAGACATTGTGCTCTAAATGATTCAGCGCCGCAGGCTCCTCCGGTATTCACAGCTCGCTGTGTATTCCCCCCTCCCCACACACACATCTAGACACTCCCTCCCTCCGCCATTGGTGCTGTATGTACACTTCACGTCCTAATTCATCCCCGTCGCTCAGCCTGCATCCATTTGTCTCGTCCCTCGTGGACCCAACCCCATTCCCTCACACCCTTACGCCACCTTCCCCCCCCCCCCGCCCCATCCGTCGCGTGTACCAACCCTTGTCGCCGACACTGTTACGTGAAAATCCTTCGCAGCCAGGGACCATCACCTCCCCCCACCCCCCACCCCTTCCGCACCCGGGAACCCACGCAAACTCCACATCCCCTCAACTCACGCCCCCTTAAACCTCCCCTCGCACAATAGCCAGCCGCGGCGAGGGGCTAAACCCCTCCATCATGGTGCCAATTTATATGCTAATCGTCAGCTACTGGATCTCGCTCTTGCCCCCCCCCCCCCCAACGACCACCACCACTACCCCTTTTCATACACACGCGCGCGCGCACACATACACACGCACACGTCTGAGCGCGAACTGATGACCTGTGTTTTTAAACAACAAACGCAAGGGGGTGAACTGGGCGAAATAAAAAATTTCAACACCCTCTCACCCCTGCACCTCGTGAAAGATGTCGGGTACTTTCTTTGTCGTTCCAAATACGTCCCTGGAGTTAGTGAGGTAGCCGAAAAGGGTCGCATTTCTTAGGAAACAAATATTAATATTTCCGTCATGTACCTATTGCGCTGTTACCATCCATAGGAAGTTCAGATTTCGATATTACTTCTTGGATATTGTGAATAAAATTGAGAGAATTTGCAGTCAAACAAAAATACCAAACCAAGGATATATTTTGTAGGCTCGTTAGTTAGGATTTTCTGCGCCTTGTATTTAATTAACTCTATAACATTTTATGCGTTACAAAACTGAACGTTTAAAAAAAAATAGTCCTTATTTTAGTGTATGAAAGTGGGTGAACTAATAACCGTTTTATATTTTGTTAAGATTCTTTATTCGGGTTTGCTTTTGACGAGGTCCAGTGATGACTAGTCGACAATTACCGTCTGAAGCTCCGAATTACATTGTTATTTTTCTGCCGCGTGCTTGTAAACTGTTGGGATAAATTTGATTAAAAAAAATCGGGACTTGCCATTTTTTAAACCTTGCAAGAGCTCGTTTTCAGTGCTGTGGTATCATTACTTTCATTACACGCGAATGCCATTGCCTGCACTTTGCCGTCGCCAATGAAACGGATGGAGTGTGAGGAATTCATTTGCAAATTACATGGCCAATAACCCGGACACTGCATAGAGTCGTAAAAAGGAATTAGATGTCACAGTGTTTACAGTTGTACGAGAAAAATTCTTCACTAGCAATGACACATTAGCATACTTTAATAAATTAGTTACCGGCGTTTTTTTAAGATAAGTGCAACTTGCACATAAAACGACGATTCAGCTCTCTGGTTTTCATCTGACAAATTCATTTTTTAACGCTTTTAAATTGAATATAATATACCGCTTTCTAAATATGTCGTATTTGATTTTATAAAACCTAAAATAACAAATGAAAACCACTCACACAGATCTCGAACTCGTAATATCCGACGCTCCACCGTTTGACCAGATCTGCTCTGCAAACTCGCTTTGTCACAAATAATGAAATTTTGATACCGCGGTCTACGTACAAATCAAGTACAAAAGATTATTGCTAAAAAAAAAGAACCCTGGCTTAATTTTACCTATTAAAAAGTAAGTAGAAACTTATATACAGCATAAAATGCCAGAATGTGAACGTACAAGTCGATGGATATTTTCCCGTTGTGGATAACAAGGTTAGCAATAAGTCCACTTGCTGTTGACATTTGCAACTGACGCGTATCTGCTCCCCAATAGAGTGTGTGCCGTGAGCTATCTTCATCTTACACTGCGTTTATTCAATCTTTCCCTCTCCTCCTCATTCTTGTCAAGACTTCACCTTGTGAATCTGATATGTCTCAACGTTCGCTGATACTAGATAAAATGACGACATTTACTGCGAGAAAATGTGTTGGTCTTCATACGTCGAGGTTCTCGGTTGGCCGTTTTTGCTATATCGTCAATGAGTGTGCAAAATCCCGTCCCAGGTATCCTTCATTCGATGTTTCTACTTCCCGAAGTCGCTCCAGGTAAATACCCAAATGGTTACTAAATCCATCCAGTCCTTATGTTCATGATAAAGGGAATGTTGCACATTAAATAGATTTTAAGGCCGGAGAATTTGCAACAATATGTAATTGTCTAGTGTTTCGAACGTCTTCCTTATTATAAATATTAACTGCAAAATTTCTTACGCTTGTATTTTTCGAAAGTTAACTGTGGTATTGGCTGTTCACAGTAAAATGAGCACTTTTGAAAGCCCTGCTTAATATCTATTTCTATGCCCGTTGTGTATTTTTCCGCCTTATGTAAAATTAACATTTCCATGGGCTTCATCACTTTATTCATGCGTCGGTCAGGTGAAACTGATATTATTGGAAAATAAAATATCTTACGAATCTGGTAATTTTTTTATCTTCGATGCATTAAAAAAATCAGGAAACGAAGGAAATAATTTATGTTATCACAAATGGGTTACCTAACACTTTTTTTTTCCCAACATTAACAAATGGAACTACTTCCCACAGATCGGTGACATCTTTACTGGGTGCATGTCACTCAGTGCGCCCGTTAAAATATATGTCATTATTAGCAGTGACTTTTTTCTTAGGTTGATTTCAAAAGTGCTCACTTTATCGTGAACAGCCTTTTCACCGTACACGCAGCATGCATCGTGCGGTTTACTGGCTGCGAGAAACACGCTTCATACAAGTGCAGCGGAAACCAGAACAGTCCGTGTTACACGACCAGAACACTTGAGCTCGGAGATGAATTCAAGACCGAACGTGTTAACACATGCTACTGCCAGCAGTTTTCCTCATTCTTGCTTGTTTGCACAACTTGTCACATCGCTAAAGAATTCGCCCTGGACAAGGCGTTAAGCTTTACAGATATCTACACAACAGTTTAGCAAGTAAGCGACGCCCTACCCACCACAATTAACATAACGGTATAAATACGGAAACGATTATTTTCCAAATAAAACATTATGCGGGGAGGATAGGGACAGCTGTTTGTACCCTACTTTAAAGAACACTTAGCTGATTTTCATGTCATTCGTATCAGAATTATATTCTTATGGCACCGTCTTCTTTCGCTATCTGTGCGCAACCATTTCACATTAATCCTGAATTCATCTTTGACCATTTCGCCCGTCGAATACAGACATTTGTAGGCGCTTGGAGTTCATGATAAATGAGAATCAGTGCCAGCAGTATTTTCTGAAGGTCAGAATTACTGCATTTCCAGAAGCAGTTTGAAATGAGCGAAATACAGAAGTGACTGTATCGTTATGAAATAGCCGATTTTATCCCGCAGGCATCATAGCTTCTTCAGTGTTTTTATTATATATATATTATTTATTTATATATTTTTTTAAAGGTTGACACTTCGCCAAGCGTAATGCACAGCGGAGACACTACGCATGCTTGAATCCGAATTACCAGAAAACTTGACAAAAATATGTGTGAGCATATTTTATTGTCCCCCGAGTGTGACTAGTTCAATTTGCACGGAGCGTCTAACAACATTGCTAGATACTAGAACCTATAGTTCATGAGCAAATAACTCCTCTCATACTTTGCATTTAATATTGTTGCTCACCCTTGGTATACCCGGACCGAAGGAGGGTAAAATATTTGTGGAATCATTTGTAAATTGTTTGTTTTTAAGATTTACTGGCATAACAGCCCTGCGTTGCCCGAGTATAAGAGGACAATGAGAGGTACAAGACCAGGTTTTAGAAAAATTTGGGAATTTCGAGTCCTTGAGGGGGGGGGGGAGGAGAGAGACCTCATTTTACCTGACACGGTACTTCATGTTGGGAACTGAAGGATATACCTGCCAAATGTGGTGCAGATCCGTCAGACAGTGTAGAGAATGAACATACACAAACGTTGGCAATATATTAAGCTGTTCCTGAACAAACGCATAATTTATATAAAGAGTATTTGCTTCTGCTGCCATGATGACACTTCTGTCTTAGATCTCTCGCTGTGGATCAAACACCGAATCCCGTTACCTCTGTAATGCTCAATATGCGCAAGTGTGTTGTTCCGATTCCTCACTGCTGGCGCATCAGTGCACTCACTTCCTTCGTCGTTCGTCATTCTACCTTCGACCAATCTCGCGAGTTGTCTTTAACAGGTCCCTTAGTTAGTATGGATCGGTATGTAGTAGACTTCGCATTTTGAGATGTATCCTACGACTCGTAATAAATAAATCTTCTGAAAGCGAATTCATGCAAAAATTATTTAAAATTCGGGTTTCGCGAAAAAAAAATTCGTCCCAGGACAGAGCAAAATGTCGTCCAATCGTAATTGCAAGAGACATTTTTTTAAATTCAGTTAGTTGGTAAGAAAATATTTTTTCTTTATGTTGATAATATAGACGAATTTAGAGCTGTTGTGTATATGAAAAATATGTTTTAATGGGGTACCAGAAAACTGCTTGTACAAAACTTTTCCCGTGCAGCCTACTGATATAATGTACTTGTTATGAGCATATGCGTCTCTTATAACACAAACTTTGCATTAAATTGCAATTTTGCGCACGATTATTTCACCTAAATGTATTATGATGGAAATAATCTTCGTATTACGATGGGATACGACTTTATTGAACTTCTCTACACAGAATTGTATTTCAAGAAAATATTGTTTTTTGTGTTAAATAGAATGCTGGAATTGTGTTTTAAATTTTAGTTCGTATTTTATGTACATTAAAGTGTAACTAACCAAAATAATAAACCTGAATTTGGCGTTGAAGGAAACAATATAATAAATTAACGTCATTTATTAGGTTATTTGTGTAGTGACATTGAAAAATAACATAGCCTATAAAAGTATGACAATGGAAGAAAATAGCTTTAAAAGAAAGTTTTTTTTATAGTACAAGTCTCAAAGTAAAAATAATTTATTACTTTAGACAACTATTCAAAATAATTGTTCATGTTATCGGAATGTCTGAATAATGATTCTCAGCAGAGTGTCGCGTGAGGAAAAATTGTAATTCAAAATAGCCAGAAGTATATCATTTACAGCATCTGAAGCAAGAGTCGGATTTAAAGTAAATTAGTAAATGCCATTCCTGTGGTTCCAATACGCACTTGAGTAGAAACACTATCGGTATATGGAAATAATTCATGGAATTTGTATTAAAAAAAAAAAGTTTTAAATTGGGATTTTTAAATTTATGCTTAATGTAATGTTTCTTATTAATTGGTATTTCTATAAGTTATCATCTAAATCATGTAATTAATCTTTAACATATCCTAAAAAAACCAGAAAAGTATTTGGATCCTGAACAGTATTAAATGAATGCAGAATTTTATGAAAATTTTCATTTGTTCTGAATGTGACTTAAGAACATGATCCACACAACTACTCTCACTATCACCACAAGGCTCTCTCTCAATAACAGTCAGTAGGTTATTATACACTTTGGTCTCTTCTTCACCGGTTATAAAATCTTTTGAATAATCCTAAACTCTTTCACCTTCAAACAGTTCAAGCATTCCTCGCCGCCAATAAAATCACTCTGCTTCTTAAGGGGCGTATTTGAAGAGAAATGCGCGCTCTATATTCACGTAATATGAAAGTTAAATGTTTCAAGTCTTCAGATGATGCCCACGAGCTTATATATGCATCATCTTTCATAAATATAGAAGACACAGAAATTACGAATATAATTTTTTTTAGAACAAAACACTGATCTTTAAAAATTAATTTTTACACAACTTAGTGTCAAATACCCAGTGAAAGAAGATATATAAGATATATTTTTACTACATACATCATCGCTTGTCACATGACATCGTCGAAATTGCTTTCACTTTTGTATAAAAAGAAGAAGAGGTGTAAATTGTATATATTCTTTTTGCCAAATGTGCTTGCTATATAAAGAGAGAACTTACATATAAGTAGTTTATGAAATGTTAATGTAGTTATTCAAATGTTTTAGCGTGTCGACAAAAGTGTAATTTGCATAGGTATAGAAACCTATATTGGTCTAAAAACCTTATGAAATTAATTATAGCTGCCATTAAATTTACTTTACATCTCACGTTTTAGCGCGGTTCTGTATTGCATCAAATTGAACACCTCAAAGAGTTCATTATCAGAAAATTATAAATACAAAGTAATAGCTATCCATCAGTTAAACGATAAAAACATACAGAGGAAGAGAAGGTGTAAAGAGAGGGCGGCAAACATATGGTCACGTCCATGGGTGAGTGAACACACAGCGGTTAAGAGTTAATTAGTTCATGCCACATAATTAACCTTGATAATTTAAACTGCTGCATCGTTTCTCTTTAAGTCGCTTTCAATTGCGTGGCATAGTGACAAAGTGGGATGGAGTGTAGGTGTTTGGAAACGTATCCAGATATCTCTGCGCGGAAAAATTTACGAACGCTAGATGAAACTGATTAGGTTTGTCAAAAGATTCTTCATATTTTACTGTCGATGAGATCGCTGCTAAATACTATATAATTTTATTATAATGATACGTGCTGCAGCTGGCGCCGACTCAACTGCCCCGCGTCGTAATCGGAGACCCACATGGCCCTACCCTCTTACTGGAACGATGCACTCGCGGCCACCTGATCCTCCTTCTGTTAATCCCGTGAATTCAGATAGTGGCGAGACTTGCTGGCGTTACAGACCTCCTCTCGCCTGCTAGAGTTTCCGATACGTTTAGCGACGACGCAAGAATGTTATGGTGAGACTGACTGGCGCCTCAGCCCTCCGCGACGCATCACGCGAGTTGGAAAATAATCTAGGTGGCGGCCAAAGACCTATATATACTGCCGCGGCCCAGCGGCCGGCAGTCTTTCATGGAGGTCACCTGGCCGAGTGTACGAGAACAAAGTGAAGAGTGAACGACGACTGAAGACTGCGGGACGACGGTGAGTGAGGTAATCGTGGCCTGAATGGACGAAAGGGTGTGAAACCGACGAGTGAAGCCTACTGTGCGTGAGGGCGCTTGGAGGACTCTAGAATATTGCGACTGGCGGGACATGGACTGAACTGAGGTGGGACTGAACTGACATATAATACTGATTTTATTATAAAGATTCGAACTGTCAAATATGAACGGATAAACAATAAAATAATTTAATAGGGTGATACACTGTATATTTGTACTGATCGTTAATAATTAAATTTCATTTATTTCTTTGTCTTAATTATAAATTTTATAAATTTGCATCAATTGTGAACAGTAAGTGATTTCAATTTAGTGTGAAAATTTGAGTTCAGGGAATTTTGCTGTTGTTTTTGTAAAAAAAATTAATAAAATAAAGAAATTATAATTAATTATTTTATTTGATTAAGACTTCCATCCGTTAACGAACTTTTTATAGCCCACTTGATTTCTAGAGAGAGGAATTGTAACACTGGTGTCAGAAGTGGGATGGAGGCATTTTATTAAAATAAAATAACTATATAGTACTTGTGAATATCGCGATATTTGAGCAGTAGGCCGTGAAATTACTAAGAGATTTGTGAATGCTAACTAGGAAAATGTCGGCAGACATGGAAGCACTTCGTGCCTTAATCGGACTGAGTAGCCAAATAAGTAGTGTCAGAGAATCAGTAAATAGTCCAATTAGTAGTGTAAATAGTCAAACCAGTAGTGTTAATGAAAATGTAAATAGTCAAATCAGTGGTGTTAATGAAAATGTAAATAGTCAAATTAGTAGTGGCAGTGAATCTGTAAATAGCCAAATTATTTGTATTGGTGAACTAGTAGACATGAAAATAGATAGTGTAAGCGAAGTAGCAGACAAGAAAATAGACAGTGTAGATAGGATAATAGACAGCGTGAATGACAATGTGAACAGAATGATAGATGGTGTAAGCGAGTTGGTGAACAATAAAATAGACTGTGTGGACAATAAGATCGACAGTGTGTGTGAGAGAATGGACAGTGTTGAGGAACAAAAGAAACATGAAGTGAGCGCCCTCAAGAAGGAATGGCAGAATTTCTTGCAGCAGCAGGAGAGATGGCATGCAGAGACGGAAGAGGAGCCAAAATTGGTCACCACCGAGATGACGAGTACGGAAGCGAGAAAAAGGTAGAGGTCGCCGCCAGTGGAGCAGTCGCAGAGGAGGCGCAGCCATTCTGAAGTGTGGGAACGCCCCAGCCAGGGGTGGGTAAAGGCGTCGCAATTAAGCCCACCCCCTACGATAAACAGACACCTTGGCGCGAGTACCGGCACCAATTCGAGATCGTGGCCACTCTGAATGGCTGGACAGAAGAGCAGTGGGCGTACTACCTGTCGACTGTACTGAGGGGCCCAGCATTGAGCATACTGCAGTCTCTGCCGGAACGAAATCGTCTAGAATACTCCACACTGATGTCGGCTTTGGAGCTTCGATTCGGCGACCGGTACATGCGGCACGCCCATCATGCCCAATTGCGAAGCCGCATCCAGGGACCCGGCGAACCACTGCAGGAGCTGTGGCAGGACATCGTAAGGCTGTCTCACCTGTATCTGGAAGGATGTTCGGAAGATGCACGAGATCTCATCGTGGTTGGCTTCTTCTTCGACACTATCATTGACACCGATGTGCGGCAATCTGTGTGGTTAGCTGCGCCTCACACCATGCAGGATGCCTTGGCCCGAGCACTGGAAGTGGAGTTAGCACGGCAGTCATCAGTGCCATGACGTCCAGTGCGGGCAGTGATGCTTAATGAAGGGGAGGAAGACAGGGTCAAGGGGATCGTGAAGGACTTTAAGACCACCATGAAGGACATCGCCTCCAGGGTGCGCACTACAGAGACTTTGGGTAGGGGACTGCATCCCCTACCCAAATGGCCGGAATTTTGGAAGTGTGGACAGTCGGGGCACCTGAGAGCCAACTGTCCTCAGCAGCAAAAGCAGCAACAGCAGCAGCAGACACAGCAGCAGCAACAGCCAGGGAGCAGGCGCCAAGGGGCAGGTGAGAGAGCACTGTCTTCATGATACTTGTAAACACCGGTCTTGAGGGGCAAAAGTCGGTGATTGCTGGAGGGAAGGCCCCAATGCTTTTGCAGGTGCGTTCAATGAAACAAGACTTTAATGCCATATTGGTGGAGGGGAGCCTAGATGATGTTTTTTGTCAGATGGTCGTTGACACAGGAACGACTATAACAATGGTAAGACCCGACATTCTCGGGCCTTCCCTCCAGCGATCATCCGATAAGAACATGGATCACTGCTATTTAACAACAGTAATGGGCGAAACCACACCAGTTAAAGGTAGAGAAGGGTACTCTTACAGTTCGGTAACCTTATGATAGAGCATGATATATAAATTGCAGAAATAGAGAACGAATGCATTTTGGGTCTTGATGTTTTACGTAAGCTGGGATGCTGTATTGATACTCGACTGGAGGTGTTACGTGTAGTTAATACCAAGTTGGTAGTATCAACAATACGAGATTTATCTTCGCCAATGAGCTGCCCAGTAGTGTGTAATCAGTCAACTGTGCACCCTGCTTCTAGCGAAGTTGTTATTCCAGGCAGATGCCAGGAAAAATTTGTCAGGCGATTGGGCTTAATCGAACCAGCCCAGGAAGGTTGCATTTTGCCCGATTGTTTCATTGTAGTCAGGACATTGATTTCATCAAAATTGGACAACTTGCCTGTTAGGATGATTAATTTGCCTGACCGTGCTATCCGCCTTGAAGAGGGGGCCACAATAGGGTTTTGCAAGCAGGTCTCACAGGTACTTCCAAATGTTCCAGAAGTTTCATTGTCACAACCTACTGACTGTCCTCTTCCAGATGCTCTGGGGAACTGCTGACAAGAACGAAAGAAAACCTCAACTGGCGACAGAAAAAGGCAGTTTCAAAATTGTTACGGAGAAATAGAGGTGCATTCTCCTGCGAGCCCAACGACCTTGGCAGAACTAATGTTGCATGCCACCACATCGACACAGGGGATGCCAGACCCATAAAGCAGCCACCAAGACGACTACCGCTAGCTTCATATGAGGTCGTTGACGATATTATGAAAGAGACGAGGGATTTAGATGTGATAGAGCCATCAGTCACTCCATGGTCTTCTCCCATTGTGCTTGTTAAAAAGAAAGATGGCTCTATCAGATTTTGTGTTGATCACGCCAACCTAATAATGTGTCCAAGAAAGATTCTTACCCACTCCCTAGGATAGAAGACACTCTGAATAGCCTAGCAGGTTCACAGTGGTTTTCTACTTAGGACATGAAGAGTGGGTATTGGCAGTGGGAGGTAGCTCAGGAAGACAAGGTAAAGCCTGCATTTTGTGTATCTGGCAATTCAAGGTTATGCCCTTTGGGCTATGGAATGCCCCTGCCACCTTCGAACGACTAGTGGAGAAAGTTCTGCCCTTAGATATTTGTCAGGTGTACCTAGACGGCATTGTGGTCACAGGAAGCACTTTTGAAGAACACCTGGCATGCTTCGATTCTGTGTTTCAGAAAGTGAGTGTTTCCAACCTGAAATTGGTTCCCAAGAAATGCCACCTTTTCCAAAAGAAAATAAATTTCTTGGGCCATGTTGTATCAGCCCATGGGATAAAACTGAAATTCGAAGTTTTCTGATCTTATGTGCTTACTACCATCGATTTGTGCCTGGGTTCGCCACTAACACCAATCCCTCTGCATGAATTGACTGAGACAAGAAGAAAATTTTTTTGGACCCCAGAGTGCGAAATTGCTTTCAATAGACTAAAGGAAATTCTGATATCTTCCACAGTACTGGGCTTACCGAGTAGAGAGGGTGAATATATTCTGGATACTGATGCTAGTGATGTTGGAATCGAGGCTGCATTATCTCAGATACAGGATGGAAAAGAACGGCCACTGAAATACTTCAGTAAGGTGCCACAAAAGCCCGAGAGGAACTACTGTGAGACATGCAGGGAGCTTTTGGCAGTGGTGAATGCAATTGCACATTTTAATCCATATCTTTACGTCAGACACTTCATCCTTAAAACTGATCATTCTTCATTGTGCTGGCTACTAAATTTCAAGAACCCCGAAGGTCAAATAGCCCGGTGGATACAGCACCTGCAAGATTATGACTTTGCAATATACAACAGGCCTGGATGCCATCACAGCAATGCAGATGCACTCTCCAGGATACCTTGTGAACCATTATGTCGTCATTGTGAACGCCAGGAGGAGAAGGTTGATGTATCGTGGAAAGCAAGGACGGCAAGAATTCAAGGCCCTGTATCTGGTGATGGGTCAACTACACGAGATGAAAAGGACATAAGAAATGATCAGCTAAGTGACCCCACCTTGCATCCAATATTGGAGTGGAAGAAAACTGGGTACCGACCGAGATGGGAGGAGATATCTAGCCTAGGAGTGATAGTCACGGCATACTGGGCACAATGAAGTTTCCTTGGTATAAAGAATGGTGTGCTTTACATGAATTGGGAAAGTAACGCTGGTAGACAGAATCACTTACAATTGGTGCTACCAGAGTGCCAAATACCAAAATTGCTAAGAGAATTGCACAACATAGCAGCAGGTGCAGTGTAAATAAGACACTTGACAGAGTCCGAATGAAATTCTATTGGCTACATTGTCGGCAAGATGTAGACAAGTGGTGCCGTCTGTGTGATGTAAGGAAGGGTCCGGGGGTTAAGGGACGCAGCCCCCTCCAGAAGTACAATGTTGGGGCTCCATTCGAGAGGATGGCAGTTGACATTCTCGGACCCCTACCAATCACTAAGAGGGGAAATAGATACCCTCTGATAGCACAAGACTATTTTACAAAGTGGCCTAGGCCATACCGGTGCCAAATCAAGAGGCAGGCATAGTAGCTGATGTCCTTGTCGAGCATGTTTTCTCCAGATTTGGAGTGTCACTGGAGCTTTATTCGGACCAAGGACGAAATTTTAAAGCAACTCTTTTCCAAGAAGTAACAAGGATTTTAGGAATGAAGAAAACCCCAACCACAGCATTACACCCTCAGTCGGATGGAATGGTTGAGAGGCCAAATCGTACCCTGGAACAGTATCTGGCTATCTTCGTAGAAGACAATCAGAGGGATTGGGACTTTAAGGTACCCTCATTTCTCCTCGCATAATGCTCGGTGGTCCACGGGTCCACAAGGATAACACCTTCAAGGATGCTGTTTGGGAGAAAGCTCCGCCTACCTGGTGACTTGCTGTTCGGACGTGCAGAGGGGGAAGAAGCAGGCACTCCAGAATATGCTATTAAGTTATGTCAGAAGTTAACCGACAATCATGAGTTTGCCCAGAGGTGCCTTACCATTAACAGTGATAGAATGAAAACACGATATGACCGAAGAAAACCTGAGGACACTTTTCAAGAAGGACAGCTGATGTGGCTGTACAGCCCTCAAAGGAAGAAGGGATATTGCCCGAAGCTACAGAAATCTTGGGAAGGCCCGTACAGGATATTGAAGTAGATAAATGATGTGGTGTACAAGATTTGCCGACAGGGCTCTCGGGCAAAGCCTAAGGTTGTCCACATCGACCGACTGGCGCTGTACGAAGGGGTCCTGATTCTGTAGAGTCTGTTCGGGACGAACAGAGTTAAGGAGGGGGCAGTGTTACACACACTGGGCGGAAAATTTACGAACGCTGGATGAAACTGATTAGGTTTTTCAAAAGATCCATCATATTGTATTGTCGATGAGTTCGCTGCTAAATTCTATATAATTTTATTATAATATATACCCATATCATTGTAAATAGTTATGGCTGTTTGCTTGTATTTGCAAATAATATTGCACACTTGGTAAAATTAAAATGAATCTATTGGCTACTAGGACGTCGTTTTTTTGAGTATCAGCGTACCAATTAGTAGTATATTTGCCTAATATGTTTTCATTTAAAGTGAGGTCTTTACTTCATTCAGTTCGATGTATACTTCATGTTTAGCTATTCTAATTCTATAAAACACAGTAATGTGCAGGTAATCTTCGAGTCTTCATTTCAGATTCAATCATGTATTTGGTAACACGTTGATACGTCCTGTACAATATGATTACAATTTTTTTTAACATCATTAATTGTATATCGAAAATCCTGATTTTCTTCGACTGTGAGGCAGTTTCTATACATAGTATAAAAAAGTCACTCGGCCGCGTGTGTCTGTGTATTCGGCTAAGTATTCTAAACTGTTCGATGGATTTTGATAGAGTTGTCAACGTCATTTAGAGAGTTTCTTGAGGAATGTTTTGGTGTATAATATGTTAATATTTAATGTACGTATAGTAGAGAAATGTCGACGTTTTCTAATCAAGTCGGAAAAAGCCGCTTTTCGCGCACTTACATAGCTTACGCTGACTAAACCATAAGAGATACACCAAATTAATATACTACAGGACTATATATATAAAAAAAGTCTACAAAAATATATCTGACAGCATATGTTTATTTTTTAAGGATGACCCACAGTAACAATTTTTTTCTTTCGAAATAGGGGTTCACTTCCGAAGACTTTTTTTTTTTTTTAGCAAAACAGCATTAATCCTTATCAAATTAAATATGTTAAGTTACCTTTAGGAAATATCACATATTAATTAATTACGCACATTAAAATAATAAAAGCAGTCCAGCGAGCACCTTCAGTGATTCGTAGCGAACGCACACACATCGGAGCTCTCCAAATATCAATACATAATTTTATCAAACGGATTATGGTGTTTCAATCATGCCACAAAGAAATCAGAGTTCGAGCAATATAGATTGTAGTACAAAAGACGCAAAAAGAATGCGCCTGGTATATAATAATGAAAACGAAGAAGAAAGGGAAATCCGGCTATCAAATAACAGAGAATATATTTATTTGCAAAGAGATAGAGTCATGACCACGATAGACATACAGAACAGAGAGCTAGAGAATCGTCTGTTGAAAGGAACAATCGATTACTCGCTAATCGGAATAGGCAAATTACCCGCAGACATGTAACGCAAGTTGAATCTACAGGTAATTCTAATTTGTGGTCAGATAAAGTTTGTTCTGCCATTAATTGCTACTCTTCCATAGATTATAAAAATTACCCTGCGGTTTCAATAGGAATGTCTGTTGTCTGTCAACATTGCTCTTGCTCTGAAAAGGAAGGATGAATCAAAATGTCTGTGTTTCTTACAAGGAAAAGTCAAATCAGAGGAAGTTCATCCCCCGCCTGAACCATTAAACTCTCTTCTTACGGGTGGTCATCTTGAGTCTAAAGAATTTTTGCGCAATATACGTCCATACAACAACGTGTTTCAAATGAATTATTTTAGGAGTACGCAGGTCTTCTAGAGAGGCTTTATGCCCATGTTCAAAATCCAGGGGAAAATCTGTCATTTAGCAGGTAGCTTGCTACCCTATCGGCCCGATGATTATAAATTTCTGCGAATCAACTTTACCTCTAATCGTGAAACACAAGCATCAACGCGATGCAACGTGTTACCACAAACAGTAGATAGTGCCTTGGTAAACTCTTTAAGAGATGTGTTACATTCGCGCACAACTACATAGAATCGTCCTCCAAAAGACCCATCGCTTTGCATGTTGCTTGGCAGATGTTATAAGTCATGTCTTGTAGAGTTATAAGGTTCGCAAAAGAAGTAGGGTTTTTCACCACGTGAAGTAACATCCTCAAGAAAAAACATTCGTTGTTGTTAGGATGAACCACATAGACTCTGCCAAGAGAACCTATTATTTTAACGCCGGGGTAACATTCAACTGGAGTACCTTGTTTTCGCTGTTTAAACGTTTTGGTAGTTTGATTCCTCGTGTAATAACTTGGAATTTTTCCATTTTCTAAATGAACGGCAAGGTAGGTGATCGTAGGTGCCCGTTCATGCGGACTAAATGATAAAATCCTCCATACTGCTTCTGAGCTGCTGATGTAGCGCCCAGATTGATTTTTTCTCAACTTCGTTTGGTGATTGTGTGCTGAACGTAGCTTGATCGCTCCCTTTATTAATGTATTTATTCACACATTGGATTGATTTTATCGAACTGCACAGATCATAGTTGATGCCAGCGTCGAAAATGTTTAGAAGTAAAGGATTGTAAGGAACAACCCACCGATTATCAATTTCATGGTTTCGTACAGTGGCATTTTGCCCACTTTCGTCAAGATGTCATTCAACATTATTTAGCGCATCCGCCATCTCCAGTGGATGTTTGGCTCTGAAATGACTTTGGGAACTTTTTAGTACACCTATCCTGGCACATACATGGAGAATTAGGATTTAAGGCTCCGTATGGGCCGTGGACCAAATGGTTACTGTCGGCCATCCTTAAAAGGTAAACATATTCTGTTGCGAGCTTTTTTTTTTAGACATATTTGAGGAATACAATCATGTAGTACATTAATTTGGTGCATCTGTTATGGTTTAGTCAGCGTAAACCATGTAAGCCCCCGGAAAGCGGCTTTTCCCGACTTGATTAGGCAACATCGTCATCTCTCTACTATTCTTAGATCAAATATTAATCTATTATGAACCCAAACCTACCTTAATAACTTCTCCAAATGACGGTGAAAACCGCAGCAGAATCCATAGAGTAGTTTAAAAGCTTTAGCCGAATAAACAGACACACGTGGCCGGGCGACTTTGTTTTATACTATATATAGAAGTGCTACCGGCGAAACAATGACAAGTAATTTTCTTCGTTGTTGATTTCCCTTGCGTTAAAGTTCTCACCTTTAGTATCTTTAATATATATATACATATATATTCCTTATAGTATTTCTTTGAAGTGAATGTACTTCAAGGAAATTAACGGATTTACTGTTCTTCGAATTAAATTTCCTACAATTTACTGATTTTCTCTTCAAGATCCTTGTAACAAATAAAGTCCGTCCAATACCAAACGAAGAGTGACAATGAATTTCGTTGGCTAGCGAAATTGTGTTAAGTCTGGCCACGGAATTGCATGCACTGCGATAACAATCGTATTTAAACGTTCTTTTTCTGGTTCTTTATTAATTATCGTTCAGTGTGAGGATGGATGTTTGTTTCCTGCATTTCTCTTCGAATTTGTGTTACCTCGATATCTGAGGGAAACGTATTGATACTGATGTCAAGAGCTGCCACTTATTTAGTTCATGAAACAGCCGCAGATCGTTGTTATCAAAATAGTACTGGTTTCACATGTCAAGAATAGAGGTAACTGCAGTATTTATTACAAAAGTGTCCCTTTAAATTATTTGATAATATGTTCAAACTGGTTGTGCTTGAAAGTTATATAAATGCAACTTCATAAACGAAATTCGACATTATGACTGTGAACTCGTGGTCATTAGTGGCCAAGCCAGTGTAAAGAACTGCCCTTCCATGGCGGTGCACGTTAAAATTGTATTTAAGGCTTATGAAGATACGTATGGCCAGCTGGCAGCTTGAGCAATCGTGCCTTATTAAAATTGTCGCGGCTCAAATTAGCAGTAGATAAACAGACGTGACAGTTCCATCAGATAATAAATTTTTTTACGTTTTTATTTCCCGTACTCTATTAATAAACCTTAAAAAAAAAACGTTTTATATGCGTAATGGTATTTTGCAATCTGGTTTCCTATATGGGAGAATTTTCTTTTCTTATTGTCATAGGTACGTAGTTCATGCCCACGAAATATAGATAAACATACGTCATAAACAAATAAACATATATATATATATAATGGTTTTTAGTTATGTTGGAAAGACACACTTAAAAAAAAAGGCTTTCAATATTGGAAGAAATGTAATTTTACGCCATTGATAAACAGTCCAAACAGAAAGGCATTTCGCGATTGCCGCTCGTGCCGTCGTGGAAAAATTATAAAATAGCATTCTATTTATGTATAGAAAAAATTCCGGGGATTGCTTATTCTGTAAAATAGCATGTTTATCTCATCGTTATGATAGTTAGAATAAGCAAAATTACACTTATTTGTACAAGTACTTGAGCACCGTTAGACTCGTAGATAACTGGAAGCTAAGCAAATATAACTTTTAAGCGACGCATAGCCGGCATTATGAAACAGATTTATAAACAGCTAACATGAACATATATTTGAACTGATGGACAATTCTACGGAATGGTTAAATTGCGTGCCATATTATTGCGCTAAACCGCAACCGCAACGTAAAAATAAGTACGCGTGTTACAATGCCAAAACGCCACCTATTCTTACAGTTATACTTTTTGTCTAGTTATTAGTATTCTGAGATTTCCAGTGAGAGTGGAGTGTGTTTTGTACGGAGTGTGTCCGCCATACTAGTTGTTCACGCCCGTGAATATATCAGGAATTCAGTCGAGGATGGGGTGTGACTCCATTTACATATTGATAGGCAAGTTGACATGATAAACACATATCGCGCGAAGAACAGTAATGACCAATATCGATTATTGTGTAGCGAGAAATTTTCATCGCGGTCATATACATTTGCCCGTTATCAAAGTGATTGTGCGAGGCTGTCAATCAGTTAAGCGTGCCCCTTCTCAACCACGTAATCTTCAGTAGTTTTTATTCTAACCGACAATCTATAAAAGAAAATTGTAACTTACGACTGAGAATTCATGCTCGCTTCGGTGAATGAGTAAATCGTTTATATCTTACATTTTAGATTTACTCTGACTCAAGTGAAGGAAGAAATTAGTTAACATTTTATTTTTATTAACGCGTAAGTATGTATATCTTGCTATATTTCTTCGTAACATGTATTATTTTGATGTTTGAATCTGAACAAAAAACTTGGTATAAGCTGTTCACAGTAAAGTGAGAACTTCTGAAACCCTAGTTACTTTTTTCTTCGAGCCATTCCCCATTCTTGAACCACCTTTCGAAATAAATTTTGTCATGTAAGTAATAAACACAGTGTATATATTCCACCACACTCGGAAGTTTACGTCTAAGGTTAAAATTGAATGTATTTATTGACTATTATTCCAAATGTAATTTATTTTACGAATGACGAACTGAATTTGTTTGCCAGACTTCCAAATAAAGAAAAACTTACATCTCCTAATATATTACCTGATAGTTGTCGCTAAATCTTAAGGTACAAAAGTTGGGAGATAATTAGTTATGGGTAATGCATGCGTGGGGAACATAATACGACATATGACATAACGGGGATAGTAGAGAAAGAAACAATATAAAACTCCGAATTGGAAGTAATTTTCGGCAAAAAGTCAGAAGCTAATTGAGGTGAAACAACAGATTTATTTATAGTGTTAGACTGATTTAATATCTGTCACCTTGTAGGGCAGGCGATACTCGATAAACAACTACCCATCAAATTTTCCTAGATGGCATGCATCAAATATTTAAACAATACTCACAAATTTGTCTCACCACACGTAGTTTTAGTCAAACATCTTGCATATAACTAATTATAATTCCTAGTTTTCAAGGCGCGTATTTTCCTTAGTAATGACGTCGTACTGTGTTTTCTGCAACATTTTGCTTAAAGTATCATTTCTTAATGTATTGTAGATACATGGAGTTCAGGATAACTGTGATGTTTGAAACAAATATGGCAAACCTAAATGGTGCACTCTGTCGTAATATTTATATCAATTTTTTTTTGCTACGAAATAGTTCATAACAACAAATTTAACAATTTTTAAAGTACGCCAAGTAATACATTACAAAATGGCCTGTGTACTCACACAACTGGAAAAGAACTTTCTACGCTGTGAAAAACGTATGAATAAATATACCAGCCTTTTTTATTTCCCACATTGTTATTATTACTTTGAAGACATTAAAGCAATTATCAATAATTTTTTTCGGTGAAGTAAACCTTATTTAATAATTTAGCGATATTATATTTGTATATTTGCTTGAGACCAACTTTCCTTCGATTTATTTCATATTTACTGTAAAATGGAAAATTTAAGGAGCAATCTATACGTCTTTAATAACCTGAATCATTTTTTTTCTTCTGAAATACAAATCGTGAAAAGATTTTAACATTTTAAATTTCGACTTTTATAAAACCGTTCAAGATTTTTGGTTGTTATTTATATGATTAGAGATGTATGAACAATATATATTTTTACGATGGTCTCAAAACGAATTGAACATTTTCTGTGGGGGCAACGAAGGAGTAAACCGCTATAGGCTGTTCACGGTAACCTGAGCTCTTATAAGACCCTTGTTACTTTTCTCCTTTCAGTAATTTTTTTTATCATTTCCCCACCTTCTTAAATAAATACTTCAGTGTAAGCAATCAACACAGTGACGTATATTGCACCACACTCGGAAGTTAATTTCATAAGCTAGATTAAATAATATGTTTATTGACGATTGTTCCAAATGAGAGAGATTTCGAAAGTGCTCACTTTACCGTAAATAGCCTATAGGTACACACACACACACTCACAAAGTTACAAACGAAACAATGTTGCTGTTCCTCAGCACATCATTTTTTTTAGGCCATATTCCACCATAAGAGGCGACAAAATATCATATTTTAAGAAGGAAAAACCGTTAGTAAATTTTGCAATGCATGAGTTGTAAATGAATTGAATATGAAGGACAAAAATGAGGCGAGATAACGAAGACCTATTTCCAAGCTATAAAATTATTGTAATATTCAATGCTAACAACATATAGATCTGTATATCGTAAGCCTAGTGGGGTGTGGGTGGGGACTAAGGATTGTGATGTCACAGTACAAGCCCGCGACGGCCATATTGTGACGTCAGTACCGTCAAAATATCCCGTCTAACCACAAAGCCACTTCGATTTAAATTTGATATGCGCCTTATTTTCCTCAAAACGTCCAGTTTTTACTTTCAAAATCGCTATAAGCAGTCGTATAGTCCGATGACGCTGCTTGTTTCGTCATCCGTAGCCTCAACACTTACAAAGTCTCTAAAGAACCAGTAAGATGATGCTTGTGAGCTGTGACGTCACAGCGCGTGGCGGCCATATTCTAGTAACGTTAACAGCGTCAAAAAACTCCCCTTTTACCTCAAAATGACTTCAGAATTGGTTTACTTAAACACAAAATCGCTTCTAATCTCCACACAATATCAAAAATAAATAAATAAGTAGAAAATAAAATAGAACATTTATAAAAAAATTATTAATTTTACTTTTTCTTTTATTTTACACGTCTTGTTGGTCTTTCGAGTTGGTCATTGATTCCGCATTTATCTTACGTTTGTCTAAATTCATACAAATTTGGTTAGTTTACTTAAATTGTACTTTAGATCTTTCGACTTACTCCATGAAATTTGCTAAAGTCCGTTTTACTTTAAGAAAATTTCAATAATATTGATTAGTTTGATATTCTTGTGCTCAATCGTGAGACATGAAATCCCATTTAGCGATGTTCGAAGCAATCGAACTTACTCATGTCGCATTTTCTTCAAATTTTTTTAATTCCTATAATTGCGCTCGGGTTCGATTTCATTCGTCTTCTTACCGCTCTACACTCGACTGCTTTGGTAAAATTATATGCATTTATGAAACAATGCGGAAAATGTTAATATAACCAACGACAGTATTCTGCTGTTAATTTTTTTTTTTTTTTTTTTTTTTTTTTTAATGAAACATGGGACCGTGTTCAAGAGACAATTAAATATATAATACTGATACGCGACTGTCTATTGTAGTACATTCATTGTTAGTTCACACTTTCCTGATGCCCTGCTGAAGTTCTACGTACATGATATTCCTCTGCCTAGTGAAAACAAGGCTTTACTAGGTCTGGAAAATTACACCAGAGGGACAACGCACCGTATTCATGAGCACTCAGAGTAATCATATTTTATGTAGGAACTATTTCTTACTAGACGTTATCAACATACCTATTTTCTCACTGTTTTCACTCATATTAATTGTAATTGTTGATTAATTATAATGACTTGTAAATAAAACATAAATAAAATTTCAATTCATCCACAAATATGGCACTTTTATGAACTCAAGTGCAGAAAGTTTGCGATACATGGCATAATTTGGAAATTACCAAACACATCGTATTTGGGGTGATTTTTCAATGGTTTGATTCAAAAAGTGGGAATAAACAGTGAATAGACTATAGTCGCCTCATGATTCCCCTCGTTTGATCCCACCTTAACTGGTAAATAGAAAAGCATGTGTTTTCTAGTTAATCAGCGTGGTGTAAAAACTGTAGTGGAGTGGAAAGAATCAGGCGGCTCTTAACATCGAGGTCTTCAGAACCGATGTGGGTGATTGGGGTGTGTACTGAGCAGCCGCGGAATGGGGGGGTGTGGGAAGCGGGAGATTCCGAGAAGACCCGCCGATGAACGGCGTCGTCCGGCAAGATTCCCACGTGCGAAAATCCGTAGGTGACCAGGCCGGGGATTGAGCCCCGATCACCTTGGTGGGAGGCGAGCAGGCTAACCGCTCAGCCAAAGTGCCCCTGTAAAAGCTGTACTCTTCTTCAGTGTAATTGAAAATGCCACTATTAAAGAGTGTAAATTCAAAGGTGCTGATTATTAAACTTTTTGGTCTAAGTTGTTTGACAAAACGCAAATATGAAGAAGACGAATTAACCATTTTTAAGCATTACGAACAGTAGCTGAGTTAGAAGCTATACTCGTATTTTTATTAATTTTGAGTACAAGCAAAATGTTTTAAGGTGCAGTTCGTTAATTGTACAAAACTGTTTTATTAGTAATCGGGGAGATTGTTTTAAGGTGTGTGACTCAAAATACGTAAGTTCAAAATTTAGTTAGTTTTTTTTTTTTTGCGTATTTATTGAATCTATTAAACTTGCAGTTTTGTTTTTGTTTCCAAGTATCCATTCAAATTTTTCAATAAAATTTGGAATTTACTAAGAGGTAAACATTTTTATTACTGAAAGTATTATTTTCAATCAAATAGTCATCTCTGTGTTGTATTACAGTATGTAATTCTATTCCTGTGTGCAGAGAAAAAACTGATATAGACATATCACATGAACACCAACATAGTAGTTTTCATACAATGCAGGGATAATATAAACGAGGCCACGGGTGATGGAATTATTCACAGCCGGATGCGGCATTCACATAAATCATGAAAAGAGTAACGGTGTATAAAATATAAGCCCAAAATAATGCTGTTATTGTTTGTTTTATTGCGTCAAAAGATACAAAAACATTCAACTAAGGAAATGCATATGTATGTTTTCATTAATTAAAACAATTCTAAACTTTTGCCTCTTTCTAAATAAAAATTCTTCTCATGAGCTCTTGTGTAAACTTCATGCATACGATAAAAAAGATTTTTCTTGTGTGCGTGTGTGTGTATATATATGTGTGTGTTTATTTATTTAAATCTTCACATGCAACGCTGCATGTTTCTAGTAACTTTGTATGACGAACAACATTGGTCTTTCGAGATTGGAGCTGGTTTGCCATCTACGTGTCAAATATGGACAACGCAATGTTTATCTGTGTCATCGGCAAACAAAATGCACTTTTCTATGAGCGAAAGCCGTGATTTAATCTTAAAGTCGTTGCGTTTAAGTTCCTAGTATTTCACTCCACTCCACTTCAATTTTTTTTTTTTTTGTTCGCAAGCATTTAAAACTCGTACATTTTCCACATAATTCTAGAACATCTTCAAATAGTTGTTTTTCCTAGCCATTATTTTACTTAAAGTCATTTTGTTTATGGTCTTCTCACCTGAAATCATTTTACCTCGAGTTGTTACCCCTCCCATAGCTTGCCAGACCATCGATTAGCTTAATCAATTTTTCCCTACAGAACATTTTACCTTAAGTCGTTTTGCTTACATGTAAAGCGAAACTACGAAAGACAAAATTATGTTAACTCTATTTTTAATAAAGTAACCGTTTATTAAAAGTTTTCATATAGTTGCACTTAAGTGTGTTTGTTAACTGTTTTTTTATAAAGATGCTGGGGAATATAAGAATACGTATAGAATGTGCCTACACAATTCTCGACGATTGATTTGTGTTTAATAGTACAGAACAGTTAGGTAAAAACTTAAAACAAACTACGCACTTCGATGAAATCAATTTAATCATTCGTGAGGACTGTGCGAACGCTACTTATGAAATTTTTTTGCAACCTGGGTATCAATTGAAATGAGTTTAGGAATGAGATTTTTAATAACAAAAATTTGGGCAGAAAACGATTCTAAATTTAACGTTTGTTTGACTAGGAGATTTGGCAGTATTTAAGGTTACGCGCATCTCAATGTGCTTCAGTATGCAGTAATTCCAGCTTGCAGAATTTTTTGGAGATGACCATAAACTCACCACTTGATACATACGTAACATACCAAAGTGGGACCCCATAATTTAGCAAAATAGCTTATGTGTGTGTTTATTATTATTATTTGCTTGTGTTATCAACTACTATATATATATATATATATATATATATATATATATATATATATATATATATATATATACATATATATATATAAACAATCTACAGTCATACCCACTATAGACATTTAAGTATACAAATTTTTTTCTATCATGCACAGGAAGCTAAATATTTCTTCACCATTCTCTTGCTAGCGCCTGAACATGGTAAACATCGTGACAGAGTTTGAAAGGAGTACGAATTGCTTATATCCAGTAACTTAAATATCAGTACAATATCGTAGAATGCCAGTGTTGCTATACGCTCTCCATGGTAAAGTCAGCACTTTTGGAGCCCTATTTACATTTTTTTTCATATTTTAATCCTTTAATCACCTTTTAAATGAATATTGCAATGTGAGTAATAAACATAGTGTGTCATTTCTCCTCTGTAGGAGTTAATGTCTAAGGCTAAAATAAATTAATTTATTGACTTGTTCCAAATGTGAGGGCTTTCGAAAGTGCTCACTTTACTGTGAATAACCTACAGGAATGAAATACTAGATGATCTGTGGTTTCCTACATTCTCCTAATACTTGATGGGCCTTTTCAGGAATACGTACTTGGAAAATATTGGCTGTTTCTAAAAATAAATAAATAAATAATTTTAAAGAAGAGCAATAGTTCCTTTTTATTTCCTGAAACGGCATTTAAAATGTAAAAGTAATTGTTCAAATTGACTTCATAATTGTAAATCATCTTGAAGCACATATCCCGGCTGTGTGTTTAAATGCCGGGTGTATGCAGCATAAGTCTGTACACTCTTCATTAAAGCAACATTAGAAGAAATAAAAGTTTACAATTAAAACTGAAACATGATTTATACGGTTTTTGTGGATATTTTTAATTGGTGCTTATTTATATCCGTTTCAGATAATAATATTTCTCAAGCAATTTCCTATTTCAACGTCGATATTAATTCGTTTCCATTTAATGAGCTTACTCTACAGTACAGGATTCATGACGTTAGGAGCCGCGGTGATGTAGTAGTTAGACTACTTGCTTCCCACATAGGCGAGCCAGGTTTGATTCCCGGCGGGGTCTCTCCAGGATTTTCGTATGTCGGAATCGTCCTTGACAATATTGCTGGTCGGTGGGTTTTCTCGGGGATCTCCCGTGTATCCCACCCTTGCATTCAGGCGCTGCTTCATACTCACCTCGCTTCACCCTCGTTGCCTTTGAAAACCTCGATGTTAAAGTGTTTCACAAATCTCTTTACTCCACTGAATCGTGTTTTAATGTATTTTTTCTTCGGTTGTGTTTTCTTTAATTCAAAGTGTATTGAGTTCTGTATATATTTTATGTCTTCTAGACAGACGTTATGGACATATGTTTCCTACAACCCTTCGTACAATCTGTGGTTATATTTTAAACTCTAGAGACGCAATTTTTTAGTTATATGAAATACATTTTTGAGGTAATATGAAAAAAATATATAGTTTTGAGAAACATGATGTATTTGTGGGGAAACAGGTATAAGGTAACGTCAAAATCTCTTTTTTTAAGAAAAGAAACTATTTGCTACATATTACTCATCATTCCCTTACTGTAGAATTTAGAACCTCTCGTGCAAGTACCGTTTCTTTATATCTCAAAGCACCATTTCCTTTTAAGTCGGTCTTCAAAACCGCTCTTCCGGAATACAAATATGAAAGAAAAAAAACTAAATACGGAATCTCTATTAATTACCAGGATTAGGACACGCATAATCGCTACGTGGCGGTATTATTCTTGTTTGTTGACATTTTTCTGTGTTGGAATATAAACAATGTAAGTTGAATTTATAAATATCTCAATTAAACACGTATGACATACAAAAATAATAAAACACATAACGTTTGCTTGAAATGTCAAATACCTGTGTGCAATCAAGCTACGCTATATTTGTTCCACCCAGAAGAAAGTCAAACATATCCAGATCTGTCTGTATTCTGTACTGTCTTTCCTGTATCTTCAACGGAGATTTAAAAGAACTATGCAATGGGGATGTTGTATATGTCACCAAAGAAAAAGTTTACTTTTAATTTAAAAATTGTTTCCACGGCATACTACTAGATGCCAAAAAGTGCAGCGCACTTGAAATATTGGTTTCTTTACTCGTCGTACGATTGTGGAAGCTTAATCCAATCAAGGTAAATTTTTATAGCGTAATGTGGTATATTTGTAAAGTAATACTCTTTACTGATGCATGTTTACGCAGTGTTTTTTAAAAGGTAAAATTAAATGATAAGTATTAATTAAGGTAGGTCGCCTTTCTACTTCTTACCACAGTGTGTTGAACTCTTCCAGATGAAGTTTTTCACGGAAGTAATACTGTTTGGAACTTTTTCATGTTACGTACTTACTAAAGATATTTAATAAAAGCATGTACAGGGAAGACAAGCTATAAAAGTATACTCTCACGGTAAAAAAGAATCATAAAAGCGCTTTGCCGATCAAAAGTAGAAGGTTCATCCACTTCACTAGCTGAGATTAGAGGCGATCAGACACATCACGTGTGCGCTTTTATCGCCCTTAGCACTCGCCAGTTTTTGCCCCTCAAACGACGCAAATGCTTCTAGTGAGGTGGCCATTAAATTCCAGATATCTGATAACAGTTTAAAATGTTATAGGCTAGATCCACAAGCCCGCACCATGAACATAAGGCGCTTGAAACTGATTCATCTAAAGTGCGAGGTTTAACACTCGGAAACCAGAGTATTTTGGCTAGAATTATTTTACCAGACAAGTTCAAATCTTGTTTCGTGTTTGTAAGTACACGCACCCAAATGCGTTATTGTGAAAAGCAACTGCGTCACTGTAACATTTAAAAACAAAATAAATACAAATTTATTTCGCATAAGTTTCGGGTTCACAAGCAACGTAATTCATTCAGAGCTGTATTTTACTTTGTTAGGAGGTAGAATTAAATGTATGTTTTCTCTCGGGAAGAGAATCTATTTCTTTTGAAATTCTGCGGTGTCCCGGAGTGAAAGTTCAAGTAAATCATAGCCGCACACAGCTGTTACACCTTGGTGACCTACCGAGTATCCTAACACCACAAATTTCAGGGTGTTAGTGATCTTTTTATTAAAAACATTCCTAATTTTGTAGTAGATACGTGGTAGTGCAGATCATGAAGTTAATCTTTAGTATGAGGAGACATTTCTCATAGGTTTTTCCACTACTGCGCTGGCCAGTACGATCTACCCTGCGTAGTTCTGTGGATGATAAGAATAAAATTAATTAACTTGTTAGTGCTGAGCACCTCTCAATCAACTTCTGTGCCAGTACTTTCCGAACCTAACTGGACTACGGGTTGTTACGTGCCAGCTTTTAGATCAGTGTAACAATAGTGCACTGTAATGTAGGCTTAACGTTTCCGATGTTCCACGTTCCGCAAAGATATTGAAATAGATTGAAATACTTCAGATTTTGAAAAAGAAAAAAAAATTGCAAATGGCGGACAGTGATAAACAGTGCTGCGAATAATTTTTTTATTTAGGTCTGTATTTTATTCCTATGAATTTGGATATTTTCGCATACCAAAATGACAATGTTAAAATAAATATTTTTAATATACCCCTACAGACTGTATTCGTCAGACGTTTTAAAAAAGGCTATTAATAATTTTTGTAATAAAAAAATACGCGCTATGTACGGGAAGAGCTCGTTTGCGCCGATGCTAGCTGTTTCAGAAAGGGGCGTGGTAAACCGGGGGGGGGGGGAGGAGTTGAAGGGGAAAGGGGTGGAGAAGGGTTTAAACAGAGCTGTTTTGAAGTTGGCCTGCACAACGCCCACGCCTTTGTGTCCTGCAGGGGGAGAGGGCTTGCTGCAGGCAAGGTTGAACGACGCACTACTTTGTGAAGTTTTACTTTGAAAAGTCATTTGTAAACAATACGTTACTGCTTTGCACAGTGGCGAGGGGTGGCCAGACTGCTGCAACCCCCCCCCCCCCCGAGCAATTCGCTCTCTTGTCCTTCCAACCCCTGTGGCTCATTTCAATGTTGATGACATTCGCAGTTCTCCCTCTATCGGACTCTTTCTCTTCTCAGTTCGCCAAGGGTAGCCATTCCTCGGAGGCAAGGGCCCTACGTCCGTTCAATGACTCAACATGCACGCAACTTAGATTCTTGCTTTAATCAATTTCACCAACAATTGCATATTGTGGTGTTTCATATTATTGAAATATCTCGCTCTCAAGTTAAGAAGAACGCTGAACGCAGTAGTGTTTAGCCTTCAAATTTGTTCACTTATCATAGACACCTCTTACGACGCAAAGAACCGCCCTTACAATCAACCGAATTGTGAGTTTTTTTTCGTGTTATACGTCCAGCCGAATAAAGTGAAATGTCCATTGGAAAATTATACGTTTCGTGATCATTCACATTATTAATAGCTATTGACATAAATTTGGTGGAAAAATTATGAAATATCAGTCTCTGGAAGGGCTTTGTTAATGCGAAATATCAGTCTCTAGAAGGGCTTTGTTAATGCGAAATATCAGTCTCTGGAAGGGCTTTGTTAATGCGAAATATCAGTCTCTGGAAGGGCTTTGTTAATGCGAAATATCAGTCTCTGGAAGGGCTTTGTTAATGCGAAATATCAGTCTCTGGAAGGGCTTTGTTAATGCGAAATATTCGAAATCCTATCAAACGCAAGAAACATTTGAAGTAAGCGAAGTAAAATTCTTACACTAAAAATTTGCAGTTTAATTACTTTTTTTTTCGCCATTTAAAAACATTATTCAGTTTTCCGATACTAGCACATAGATTATAACGAATACAGTGACAAGTAAAATAACATTTAATTAAATACTGATTAATATAATGTTATTGCTAAAAATTAAAACATCTAAAACTTGGTTCACAATTAATTCTTATTGCAGTGCAGTAATATATTAAAATACCAAGAATACAAAATTGAGATAAAATATTTGATTGATTTTGGCCTATAGCCTATGTGATTTTTTATTTTGTTAGGAAGTTGATATTTATAGCAACACTTACTTGAAGGGGAGAGTTTATCGACGAAATGGCGCGGTGTTGTTTAAACAGCAATATAAAATAAAAATTCGGTGATACAAAAATGTAAATCTGCAACGTAATTGTGAGTAGGATTGTTATGACAAACAGATCCGGCTATAGTGTGTGTTGGGAGAGCTAGAATAGCTACTAGATATGGCCACTTATGCTGGTCCCTGCGAGCTACCCGAAAGTTCCAGTTTAGGTTTGGCGTGGTTCTGCTGGTTTCATTGAGTGGCGAATTACAGATTTTGGCTCCCAGTGTTTGCATTTACGCTGTAAATTTAACTTTCTGCTCCAGTCCATTATGATCATCAGGCCAATTACTGCAAGTTGAAATCCCACCCTAGCTGACGGAAAGGCTAGGTTACGTGATGAGTGTGGTGGCAGAGAGGATTCACAATTTCACATTTCTTTCGCTTAATTTAGTTATTTAAGTTGGAAACGAGAGAACATATTCAGAGACACTGGGGAGCTGCGCAAAATTTATTGCCAAAATATTCTCAAGAACAATTTAACTCCTTGCTGCTTTTATGATTAATCATGCATTTTGACATGACTTGAAGGAATCACGTCAGTTCGGTATTAATGTATCGTCATTCTCACTGGGGTACAGTGAAATGGAAAAATAGCAGTTCACACAAAAACACGTAGAGTTCAGGAAGTTAGGAAATAAAATTTTATTTCGTAACACAATATATTAAATATTAAGAAACTGTACTTTTTCTCCAACTTATCTTTATCTCTGGTGCTAATGTAAATAGAAAGTTCATTCATAACATCTATGTGGTTCTTTTTTGACCACATGGCTTTTCAAGGGTGTGAAATTAACAAGAATATGATAATTTATACATATTTATACATGTATATAAACACACACATATACATACACACACACGTGTGTGTGTGTATATATATATATATATATATATAAAACTTACAATATTCCACATGAAAATTATTTATGATCCACAACTAATAAGTTTTCCTGTGCTGTATTTTAGTAGTAGGCATATGGCAAGACGGGGACAAACGGCTTCGGCTGGAGTATTGAGGCACCAGGAGCCATGTTGGATTGCGGACTGCCTGCTCTGTCATTCCTATCACGGGTCCGCCATGTTGGATTCCGCAGTGTTGTTAGCCAGTACTCCGCCATATCTGTAGACAGTACGTCGCAGTCTTGGACCGCCATATTTGTAGTCAGTATGTCTTTTTTTTCCTCCTCTTGCACTCCGAGGCTTTCCTCCGAGTGCCGCCACTTTTTTCTCTTTTGCATTCTTTCTTTTTCTTTCTCTTTCTTCATTTCCTTCTCCCTTCTTCTTTCCTTCTCTCATTCTCTCTTTCTCTCCCATTCGTTCATAATTTTATTTACATCGGCTGTTACTGAAGACCGCTACAGTCAAAACAGAGTCACTGAATTCATCATTACTCCACACAATCATGATTACTGTCTATCGCGATGTTCACGGATCAGCATGCCATTTGCTTAGTTTTATAACAAGCCAACAGGTTTAAAATGTAGCTGTTTCAGCACTTGTAAGAAAGTTAAAGTGTTAAAGTTAGTAACATATAGGTATTCCCATGCAACATACAGTCCTCTCGGAATATACGTGGCCCTTAGTCTACCAGCCAGGTAATTACAGTAAACCATTTAACTATTCATATTTCGTTATACCACAAACTACATTACATGTAAAAATAAGTTCTTGTAAGAAGGTTCTTAAGTATTTAGAACGTACACTGTAAAAACGCTTCCTTTGCTGAAACACATTTATTTTTGTCGCAAAACAGTTTGTTTAAATATGAACCACTGTAAAGCAACCTTGCCATAAACATAAATTTTGCTTGATCTATATAATAATAACTATGACAACATTGAGTTGTCGTTACAATAGCTCAACAGACGTTTTTGTGGTAATGTCTGTTACACTGTAAATATAATCTGTGCTCTGAAAAAAAAAACCTAAGTTGTAAATAAGAGAGAAGTAACAAATATTTTCAAAACTATACACATATTAAAAAAACTTTGGTATCTGCGATATCTGTACAAACACACCTTGTGTTATAAACTTAACGACCTACAATATGCGACCACTTTGTCTTACTGCATTCGCATTACTTTTGATAGGTTAGCTTATGTCAGGCCACAATACGGTGCCACCTCTTTGGAAAAATGTGATTTTCAGAAATATTGCACCTCAGAATTACATTAAACTTCTGTAGGAGGACAATAAATATGCTCAGTTGCAGTTTCGTGTTTGAGTGAATGTGGTGAGGATATATGACGGCTCTTAACATCGAGTTCTTGAGAGCCGGTGATGGTGATTGAAGGAGCGGGGGAAACGGGAGAGCCCCGAGAAAACCCGCCGACGAACGGCACCGTCCAGCACGGTTCCCACATGCGAAAGTCCGGAGTGACCCTGGCCGAGGATTGAACCCGGATCGCCTTGGTGGGAGGCGAGCAGGCTGACTGCTCAGCCACCGTAGCCCCAGTTTCGTAAGTAACTGCAGAATATATTTATCGGTTTATGAATGTTTGCGTTGGGGCAATAGTTACGTGCTGAGAACTACAATGCAAGACACGAAACCTTCAAACCGTTACCTTTGGGGCGAATAAATATTTTATTTAATGTGAACAAAAGCAGCTAAGCAATGTTTATTTCTCTGCTATGAATGAATGTTACATTGCCATAAACAAAATCCTTTAAATAAAACATATATTAACAACATTTTAGTAACCTTATATTCGAATTAAAGCTACATCGTGTTTATATAAACAAAGCAGCCTCAAATAGTTTCCTTGGCCGTACAGCTAACTATGTGTGCATTCTTTTATATTCTGATATTATATGTGTTAGTAAGGTAGTGGACTATATGTTTAGGAATTTTCATATCTTTCTTTAACAGTTTCCTAAAGTTTTGGTACTATCTCGCTTGATAGGATAATGGCAGACACTGCATTTTGATAACAACGACCACGGTATGGCCTTATGGTTTTATCATGAAAGTAACCATTAAATGGAAATGTAGTCAGTAGCAATTATTAATGTGATGCTGCTATAATTTTATCCCACGTCATCTGAGACCGCCCTCCACTTCTGTCGACAATATTTCCGGGTCTGCTAGAAATGAAAAACGCCCAGTTGTTAGGTTATAATGTGCGTTTATTGTGTATATTTCTCGAGCTTTAGAACACACATACGCATACTGATCTCGAAAACGGTTAACCGCACTGAGCCGCGACAATACAACCTGTGTTGTTGATTTTCACATTCTGATAAGGTTATCTCTACGAAACACAAACTACAGCATAGTGTTCCGAAATAAGTAGTCAATAAAAGATGGTGATCCCCATTGGGTACTGAAAAAGTGATAATAGCACCACAACAGTTATGAAAGTTGAATATCTCCTTTTCTTTAGCACTCTTGAAATTTTCTTAGCGTAATCCCAATTTTTTCTGATATTTGTAAATAAATGTAATTTTTAAATTTTATTTTCAGAGGTCCATAACTGCGAAGGTTTTAACTTTATCAAAACAAAAACGAAAAAATATGTTCCAATTATTTTCTCGTAAGATATATGCTCCCTAAATTTAAAACACTTCATCCCGACTCGTCCTGTATAATTTGTATTACAAAATACATACTCTATAAGGAATCAAGGAATCATGGATTTATTTGTGTCTATATTGGTTTTATGAACATACATATAATCTCAAATATTAACCGCACAGCAAAGGCCTCTGTTATATTCTTTTATACTTAGGGATTAAAACATTTTTTTCTATTCGGGTTTTTGGACTTCTTTACTGGTGCGTATTTTTTTCTTTAGAATAATTAGGCCTTTAAAATAGAAGTATGATAGCAAATATTAGAGCAGTCATGCCAATAAAATAAAATTCTTTAAATTATAAAATATGGTACCCTTAATTAACTCTAAATTATTCTAACTACAACAGTCAAATTGCGGTATTAAACGACAAATTACCTTTCCTAGTTGGCATGAGTATAAAATTATTTCAGTTTGGTGTATGCTTCTATTTACTTCCTTAGATGAACAAATATTCTTGAATCTAAATACCAGTTCAATTATAAAGTGAAACATTTGTTACAGCTTTTGTCATATTATTCTACGAAGAAAACCTGCTCTGATACCTCAGTCAATATCAGCGAGTATTATGAATTCCAAACAGGTTTCTGGAATGAGCACGCTTTCTATTTATTTCATAGTTGTGTGAAAAGTACTCAGCAGAAAGTTAACATTAAGATGTGGCAGTAGTATTTATTACAGACATAAAGGGGGTAAAGCGTAGCACAGTATATTTTGCAGTGAAACTGTGTCAGGAGAATGCAATATTTTCTCATGTTCCCGATGGTTGAGAAGAGGTATAAAAAAAAAAGGAAAAAAAAAGGCGATGAACGCTAGGAAGCCGAGATATTGGCCGACCTTTGTGTATGAGATTCCCTGCCGTGACAGGTGTTTCAAAGCTGTTGCAGGTCAACGATGCTGTTCAGCCGACCATGTCATCCACTTTGGAGGAGAGTGGATCGTGAAACGTCAGATTTCTAACTTCCCGGCAAAGAGAATTTGAGAAATATTCTCTTTTTGCTGGCTTCACTCCCTTCCCGACCCCACACCAACCCGGAGGATGTCCAGGAAGTTAATTTCATCCGTCTCTCTGTCCAAATACCTCGTGAACACCCAGATAGAAAAAGTGAGGAGAACGCCTGCTGTGACGTAGATGAAGATACTTCTATTGACCGCCACTGTAGTCAAGCTCAAATCATTGAAATAGTAGTCGTTTATTTATTTATTGCAATTTTGTGGGAATATCTTCACGTGTAAGGAGTTACATATTGAGAACGATAAAAAAAAAAAAAACATTACTTTCTGCGCAGCTTAAAGGTAGCATTCGTTTGCCAAGTTGTTGTCATGAATAAAAGGAATATTCTTCGTAGCGTATCGCACACTCTTTCAGGTACTTTATTTTATGGTACCACACGCGATGTATGCACTGCTACTACATAAATATCATACATGATTATTTCCAACGTTTCTGAATACTTGCTAATGTTCTAATTTCAGGATATTCCTCCACCTCGTGCCAAGAAAGCCAAACAAAGTTTTAAAAATTACATAAAAGGGACAACGCATCAAATTAGTGCGTGCTCAGTTTAATACTATTTTGCATAGGAACTACTTCTTACTAGGTATTACGAAAACACATGTTTTCTCTCTTTTCTGGTTCAAAACAATTAGTAATGCAATATTATATTTGATAAACAATTGCAAGTAAAAGTTAAATTTAACAGAATATATGATACTTTTATTTTAACATATCCATGAAAGGATTGTGATACATGACATATTTTTAGGAAACCAAAAAACCTGTCACACGTGGGGTGAATTTTCAAAAGTTTGATTCAAAAAGTGTGAGAATATCACGATCATACTATCCTACGAGTATTAGTATAGTAATATATATCTGTGGCTAGCAATCTAATCTTAGTGAAACATAACAAGTACATTATTGTAGCATAATAACATAGAAATATTAAGTTTCTTACTAGGTGAGAATGTATTTTAAAACATTGTTATTATTTCTTTATTTATTTAAAAGTAACTTTCAATTCTTCATATATAAAATTTAATAAAATTTGTTATTTAAGATTACTGGGATAGCGTGATAGTTCACTACTATTTATGGTATTTATTTTGTGATTTCTGTTTTGCCCAATGTCAAGTTAAGGCAAACAATTTTAAACTTGTAATTCTGCCGGTATAAGTTGTCGTTAGGTCCTATTTATACCATGTCAATTTGTGTATCATGGTGGAAATGTATTTGTACCTGTAATGAATAGTAAAAAGTATCCTACTCTATTGCGTTTGGAACAATTTTTCATAACTATTTCGAAAAGAAAATTAAGGCACTTATCCATATCACTGTGAACATAATATCTATATTTTCAAGAAAACTACTATCACAAAGTTACGCGTACATTCACCAAGGTTCACAATTTCATGCCACTTTAGTGCATCAAGCGCATTTCGAAACTTAATGTACTCGAGTTCCTCAACCAAACAGAAGCTAGTATTTTAACAGGCTATGTTACATACTTTACATTTAAAATTATGGATATGAATTTATTAACACTGTAACAGAACAATTAATGAAAATTTTCAATTTTCAAAGTCAAATCGGCATATTTAAAAAAAAATATTTGTTACATGTTCAAAATCAGGCGATCTACATGATTAAAGGAAATAAGATTAATTTACCCTACTCAAAACTATAACATACTAATTTGAAATGGTTTCTTGACAGTTACACTGATGAATAAGTACATGTACAAAAGACTACACGATCGAAGAACTGTGAAGAAATTTCAAATTACTTAGAAAGTATACACATATTAACTTCTTGACAATTCGCAAACTTGGACAAATCAACTTCTTCACATCTTGAGAACACTGACAAAATTGCTTCCCCAGGGACGGCGGGCAGCCGGATGGACAAACCACCAAACGCCAGTGTTATGTTACTTGTCGAGCGTTCATAGGCTCCAGGATCATAAATAATTATAAAGATCATAAAGGATTTTAAAGGACGAGAAATAAATAACGCGAAATTGAAGGGAACCAGATACAAGGGAATAAATTTGAGTCATAAACAGTATATATTATCTTACAAGTTCAAATACTTAAACTCTCAAGTTCTTTGCACGTAAGGCTTAATTTAGCATACATGTGCATTTTTATAAGATCGGCCAGAAGAAGGTGCTACTAAACTGACAGTATAAGGCACTAGGAAATTGAGAATCCTGATGGGACCTTCAAATCTGGAAATCAGCTTGCCCATCAAGTCCTTACCCAAATCTGCAAGGTATAATTTTTACATAGCAAAAGGTCTCCTGATCTGAACTTAACACAAGATCTGACCTGGTTCATTTTATCAACAACCTGCTACTTCGCCACACCGAGCCGCCTGTGCACCTCTTCAAGCAGGCGGTCCTGGTCAGCGTCACCAAGCTGAGAGGGAAATGGAAGGATATCCCACATGTTTAAAAGGGGCTGACTCAAAGGGGTGACTCAAGAAGGGGAGAGATGGTGAAACACCCGCAGAACAATGCAGGGTACTATTGAAACCCGCGTTTATGAAATCCATATATTGATCCCATAAAGTGTGATCATGATTAAAACTGATGCTGAAACATTCCTTGAGATTTTTATCACCCAACAGAAACACATGTCCTTTAACACATTGGAGGTGAAATATATAGCGTTATCAGCTAGGATTTCAACTGGTGCACTGAACACTTTCCAGACCTGTTCGGTAAGGACTTTTAACCATTGCAGACAATTTCATACATTTCAGCAGCAGCAATATTAAAAACCTGGTAAAGAAATCCAATAATATAAGAATACAAACATTGCCCTTCTAGGAACGAATTAAGGGACCAAATAATCGAAATGGATACTGCCCCAAAGTGCCTGAGGAATTTACACAACAGCTTGCTCTACATTCGCATTGCTCACCTGCTTGCACTTCTGGCAAGAATCGCAAGAGTGAATATACTCCGAAACTTCACTTTTGAGAGTGGACCTGGCGAATTTATGAAAGGTCTCGCTAACACCAAGGTGTTCGGCAAACACAGAAATGTAGAAATAGTCCAGCACCATGGGTCGCAAAAATGCTGGCACAACAATCTTACAGGCATGCCCACTGCTGCCAGTAGAATACAGGATACCCTTATCTCATACATTGTGAAGCACTACACCCTTATTTAAGTCACCAAACACTTGAGAGCAAAAGTCATTATCAATCTGCGCCTGTCGCAACTTTACGAAAAACTCGGGAAATTCCTTATTGATATTAATTGAGTCCACAGGAGCCACCGCTTCACCTACTTCAAAATCGTCTGCATCGTACATTCGGGACAATGCATTGTCAACATGGTTTTCAGCGCCGTGGAAATGGTGTTATTTAAAGCGAGATCGCGATAGGCATAAAAATCAATGGGCCAGTTTCCCGAACTGTTGAGGATGATTCTAAACCTAACTCAGGGCCTAATTTTCCATGTACAAATCGCACTCCTTGTGCTCAATATATGCTCCAACCCGAAAATGCAGGCTATGTTCTCTTTTTCATAAATACCGAGAATCCACTCAGCCTCAGCCAAGCTGTGGCTGGAGAAGGCCACAGGTCCGAATCCTAGTTCTATACGCTGCCTCAGAACTGTGCCCAAAGCCAGTGAGGAAGCATCTACCTGCACAACGAATCGTCTGGAAAAATCCGGCAGATGGAGAGCCATTTCTCCGACCGGAAAATGCAGGCAAAGTTCCCTTTCACATAAATACTGAGCTTCGGTTGAGCCTCAGCCAAGCTGAGGGTGGCAAAGGCCACAGGTGCCAATCCTAGTTCTGTCCGCTGGCTCAGAACTGCAACCAAAGCCGGTGATGAAGCATCTACCTGCTCAACGAATTGTCTGGAAAATCTGGCAGATGGAGAGCTGGTGGATATGATAACCTCTATTTCAACCTGGAAAAGGCGTTCTTGCTTTGCGCCCCAGCAAAATTCAACTCCCTTATTCTTCAAAACATTTAATGATGCTGCAAGTTCGGAATAATGATCTATGAATCGGGAGTAATAGGCCATCATACCTAGGAATGTTTGCACATCCTTTAAGGTCTGAGGATATGGAAAATCAAGAATTGGGGTGTCATGGCCAGGGTCAATAGGATGACCCTCACAGAGTATGTACCCAAGAGAGTTAACTTCGTTGGAACCTAGAATTACCTTCTCTGGATCAACGGTCAGGCCCTCCTCCTACATCAGGAGGAAAACTTTACATAAATGCGACTAATGCGACTCCTGGTCATCACTTTAGAATAGTATGTCGTATATGTAGTTAAATACAAATTTGTATTTAAAGTCGGACAAAGCATGGTAAAGTACACGACATAAATCCTGGTTACCAAAATTCGAGCTCATCTGTATACGAGAGAAGTCGTATTGGCTCCAGGGTGTACTAAATGCTGTGTATTTTCTGCATGTCGTTGTCTAACAGGCACTGGTGAAAGCTATCGTTTAGGTCAAGTAACGAAAACACTCTGGCCTTTCCCAAGTGCTGAAGGGCGCTATCTATAGTCGGTAAAGGAAAGGGGTATTTATGGATTTTTTATTTACTAGGCAGTGGTTCACCACTAATATATATTTATCACTGTCCTCCTTCCTTACCACGAATCCTGGAGAACAGTAGTTTGAGGTGGAAGGGACAATCACACTAGTTGCCAAGAGCTTATCAATAATCTCATGGAAAGCTTGTAGCTTTGGTGGAGAACACCTGAAGTGATGGTCCCGAATGGTTTTGTCATCTGTTAATTTAAATTTATACAGAATAATATCGCACTTTCCTGTGCGGGATAGGAAAACATAATTGAATTCTTCCTTTAGTTGAGATAGGCTGACATTAAAATCCGTACTATAAAATCACCCTCAATGAGAGGCATAAAGACCTCCGGAACCACATCAAATCTAAAACCTATCAGGATGTTCGGTTCGAAACTGAAAGACAATTATAAAGAATCAAAATGTAGCGAAATCGTAGTTTAGCTCAAAAACTCAAGGCCAGAAATTAGGTCCTACAAAATATGCGAAAACATTTAAAAAAGGAAAAGTCCAGAAATACCTACCGATTTTGAAATGTAGGTTTACCACTGCGCCAGATTTCACGATATCGCCATTGGCATACAAAGACGGTTTTCAGAAACCTAAGTAATATTCCCTTGAGAACTAATTTTTAAATCAACAAGCCATTTGAGGAAGCCCTCACTCATAATGCAATGAGTGGCCCTGGTGTTTATCAGGGCAGGGAAATTATATTCTCCAGATGAAACAATCACTGTACATATCCATGCAGAGTGCAGGAATTTTCTATTAACTTGACTGAGATGCCCATGCACCTTGCCAGTCTCTCATTGTTTCCCCACTTTTGCATGAACTGCGAATATGGCCAAGCTCGCCATAGTGGAAACACTTTCTGTCTGCCAAGCTACGCCTACCCCACTCACAGTCCTTAGTCCCGTGCCCCACAACGGCCCATTTGGCACAACGCACCAGCAGGCTGCGTTTGCCGAGGTTCTGTATCTGGAGCGCACGGTCAAGCGAGTAGGTACCTACGTCGCCACGGACTAGCTTGGGTGGAGGAAACTGCCCATTGTATTGATCGGAAGCTACCAAATGACACTTTGCACCTATACAGCTAATTGTCACAGCTCACGCAATTTATTTGGCAGGGAAAGTAAAAATGTAACTATAATGCATGTTTAGTGCTAAGTTGTCAACAATAACGCTCGCAAGTTCACTTTTTTTCTTAACGTTAAACAAAACCATCATTAAACGTGCACACGCATTCAATAAACTCGAAATTGGGCTCTCCAGGTTTTTGAAATCTATACACGAAATACATTTTTCACTGGCGTTTCAAACGCGGGGGAAAGAGAGCGTGCACCACTCGGTGTTTGAACCCTAAAAATGTACCCCTCTCTAGAATCACTAACTCCTCACGGAGCAATTGCAGAATAAAACCTTCACATTTAACAAAAAGGGCCTTCAAAAGGCTATCCTCAGAATATATACCCACACAAGCTAACTTACTAACCGGAATAAGGTATTTGTGAGTTAAAGGAAGGTTTAAGGGAAATGAGTGGACATATCTGCTTTAGGGACAAAAAGAAACATGAAGTTTAGGCGGATTGCTGGTCACACGTACCACTGGATCGGCCGTCTCAGAGGACTGTGCCATGGCTCCCTCTTGCTCGCACAAGCGATGCAAGGTGGTGCGGTGTAGTTGGACAATGGTAAAACTGTCCTCGATGGGTACCTTCAGATTTTGTAGAAGCGAAATCAACTCGTCTTTCTTCAATGTGTACATGAACCCGACTTTACTCATGACACGCAACAAACGAAAGGCCATATTTGAGTAAGCAGTCAGAAGAGTTGCGCAGATATTATTTGTGACAAACTGCCACAAATAAATGTGTACACAAATCTGGTTTAAGATATATATTGTGCTGACAGCTCCATACAAAAACACCGAACTTTATAAAACATCCACAATAAGCATTAAAAGTTAGTACCTGTTGGCATTCATATATAGTAGTGCTCAAAGCTCATGCAAAACAATTAATATTCAAATTATTTAATACAAATATTAGACGATTACATTTAGAGCCTACTTCTCCTCGAGTCTCCAACTCACAGACATTAAAGGGTTCATACAAACACAATAACATTTACGATGCCTTCACATAATAGAATTAACGAGGTTGCTAAAATGCACAAGGAGTAATACAGAAATTATATCTTGACTAGACTTGAAAATTACATAATTACATACTCATATGGTAATAACATATACTCTATAAGCAACAATTATCACGAGGAAGGGCGGCCAGGCGCAGCCCATTAGAGCCTTCCTGTTAAAGAAAAACACAAATATTAAAAACCTTATGAAAATTACTTTAAAAATGTTACAAAAGGTGGCAGTTCCACAGAATCCGGACAAAGCACCTGAATTAAAAAATGTTACGGACAACACTATATTAAAAAGCTATCCCCCGAGTGAGTCGTAGACGAATGCATCATGAAAATTGCAGCTAGGCTTGAAGAGCCAAATGGGGCTGCAGAAGAGAGACAACAGACACGGGTTAAGATATTGCAAAAAACGCACTACAGCCTGGTTTATTTGGTCTAAACATGAATTTTGAATGGTGTTCTAAACAGAATTTAGAATAACCCTACCTCATGCCCCGCGCAACATCACAAACTACGCCCTACAAATTTCCATAAAAAAAAAAACAACAGCCCAATTATACAGGCGCGCCCACAACTTACAGTTTGCAGATATATCAAGACTGGTCGCTCAGTTGTAGAACACATTGAAATGATTAAATTCTTCACGTGCCTGCAGACGGTGAACCTGACAAATTAAACAGAAGACTACTCAGCTGATCAGCGAGAATGACCCAATGCATGAGCGTCGCTTCGACGTGCAGATTGTAGGAGTATCGTGTAGAATAGCCGGCAGAATAGCCGATGGAATAGAAAGAGAGGACGACTTACACGTCCTTATATTAACCACTCCTTAAGGAGAAAAAACTGTGATGCGCTTAGGAGGGGAATTGAGGAAGAGGATTCGGAGTAGGAAAGAGGAGGGGTGTCGAGGCGCCATCGAGAAGTCACTAGAATCGTTGTCAATTACCAATCGTTTAAGAGCGGCGTGGTACCACCATCATCGCAATTAATTAAAATAAACTACAGGGAAGGAATGAGTAAATAAACATGTGATGTGCGACTGACATTTATTTCCATGGTGGTAAGGATTTGGAACAATGTCTCTGCGATAGAGCTTATGGCTCCGCCTGCTCCGGGCGAAGGTGCTCTCAGGAGATACTGCAGCTGAACAGTGTCGTGAGGTGGATCAGGAGATACTGCAGCTGAACAGTGTCGTGAGGTGGATCAGGAGATACTGCAGCTGAACAGTGTCGTGAGGTGGATCAGGAGATAATGCAGCTGAACAGTGTCGTGAGGTGGATCAGGAGATACTGCTGCTGAACAGTGTCGTGAGGTGGATCAGGAGATACTGCAGCTGAACAGTGTCGTGAGGTGGATCAGGAGATACTGCAACTGAACAGTGTCGTGAGGTGGATCCCTGTGTCCGGGTGTTGTGTGTGTGTATTGGCTGGTCGCCGCCACTGCCGAGCTGGCTCACCAGATGTTCGGTGGCATCTCACATTCCTGAAACAATTAACTCACTTCTTAACCGACAAGTACAAAAATGTCTCATTCCTGATACAATTGACTTACTTCTTAACCGACAAGTACGAAAATGTCTCATTCCTGATACAATTGACTCAATTCTTGTTCAACAAGTACGAAAATGTTCACGATAAAGTGAGCACTTTTGAAAAGAACCTTTCAAAAAGTCACTGTGCATATATTTTAACGGGCGCACTCTTTGAAATTCACCCAGTTCAGTTGATAGCGATGGAGGGAAAGGAGTGGCATATCTTAACGTCGGATGAAAAGTGTTAGATAATTTGTGTTAACTTAAATTATTTATTTCCCTCTCGGTTTTTCAATGTATCGAAGTGTAATAATTAGCATATTTGTAAAATATTTACTGTCCTAACAGTTTCACAGTTTTACTTGACCGACGCATCAATAAAGTGACGAGTCCCATGGCAATGTTAGTTTTACATAAGGCGGAAGAATACACAACGTGCATAAAAGTAGATCGTAAGCAGCGCTTTTAAAAGTACTCATTTTACCGTGAACAAACTTTAGCATATATTTGTTCATTAAAAAATAAATTGCGAAAACAGGCGAGGAAATAACGGGAGACGTCTCACAAACGAGATTTGTATTCATGCAGAATTTCATTGAAGCAGTGCATGTACGGCAATAAAAGAGAGCCCGAAATGAGAAGGCTATGAAATATAGGAAGCAAGTAAATTTTTTAAATTATTCGGGTAGATAGGCGGGTAGGGCTTCAGCTCTCGTAGACAGCGAGGCCCTTAGAGATGGAGCAAGTTATTCAGACAAGCAAGAACGGGGAAGGAGTAGGAAGTTGGTAAGAAAACATCCAGCATTCGCCTGAGGTGATTTCAAAATCATAAATGCCAGGGTACCAATCTTTTCAGATCTGTCATATTGGATACACTTCAGACAACTCGATTCACGTCTGACCTCCAACTTAATTACAATGGGAAATCATTGTTTTAAATAACCGTTATATACGCCATTCACGGTTACGTCTAATTTCCCCGAAGACCTGATAATGATTGAGTGAAGATATTTGGGCGGCTCTTAACAGCGAGGTCTTCAGAGCCGATGGGGGGCGATTTCGGTGAGTATGGAGCAGCGCCGGAATGAAGGGGGGAAGGGGAGATCCCCGTGAAAACCCGCCGACAAACGGCATCGTCCGTCACGATTCCCACATGTGGAAATCCAGTGATCCGTCCGGGGATTGAACCCGGATCGCCTTGGTGCGAGGCGAGCGGGCTAACCGCTCGGCCACCGCAGCCCCGAAGCACTGCTAATGTTCTACCATCAGGATTTTTCTCCGCCTCATATAAACAAAGTGAAGGAAATTTCCCCAAAGACCCAACGTACTGCATTCGTGCACACTCAGTGAAATTATATTTTGCTTAAGAAATATTTATTACTAGGAATTAATTACACATGTATTTTGTGTCTTTATTTAAATTAGTTATAAATCACTATATTTAATTTATGGATAAGACATAAGAAAAAGTAAAGGTTAAACAAAATAAAGTACTTTTGTGTTAACGCCAAGAATGAAAAGTTTAAACATAACAAATTTGGGAAACAACCAAACGCATCATACATGGGGGGCTTTTCCAAAAGGTTGATTTAAAAAGTGTTAAGAAACTGCTAATGGACTATAAATACTATGAGTAATGTACATAAGAGAGCACTATACAGCAGCCAAACATTTTATTACAACAGTAAAATAATACTAGTTGCAACGGTAATCATAATTCAGTGTGAGTTTAATTTCTAATATAATTGTCTATAAAACCAACGACACCGACATACACTGGCGAAGCGCTAATTCCACCAACACAATCATTAACGAATGACACTTGTCGACGTCTATACTTAACTATCTGTAGCCATTGTGTACGAGCATGAGACTGAATATAATAATTGTAATCGCGGAAATTGTACATTACTGGCACTGAATTGATTAATATACAGTTTATTTTCTAAGACGTCTGAGATACGAGATATGTAACGTGCCGTCACATGTCGGTGTGTGATAATACTTAAAGCCCCATGATACGGGACATCCCGTACAATACGGGACAGTTGGCAACACTAAATGCCTGGCCAGGGCGCCACTCCGCTCAGTTTGGAATAGCCATGTTTTACTTTGGAGCATGGAATGTTGTGTTTAATAAAATTTATTGTTAAGCTCTTTCAAAGATTCACTTACTACTTCGAGAAAACTTGTAAACAATTTATAACCGTGTGCGCAGAGTAATTATAGTTACGTCTGAGTGTCAGATTTTCTTAAATTTAAATTAGAAATGAAAAAAAATCTTCGTCTTTTCAAATATTACTGTGGTTAGTTAAATCGCAGTATATGATTATTTAAGTAATTTATCATATAGGTACTTTCCATGTATACATTGTACTCGGAAATTTCCCTTACAAACTCCTAGGAATTGTAAAGGGGACTGAGTAGACTATCTTTTGAATAGGAACCCATGTCCGAAAACGTACCGTTTCCGTGCTACAACCAAATCAAATCAGGCGTATCACTCGTCCACTTCCGCTGAGGGAGAGAGCAATGTCTCTGATGTGCCTGTGTTGGTATGCAACCGGTTAGGCAGTATATTACTTCAGACAATCACCTGATGGCACGCGACGTCTACCCTGCCTCGAGCCCCATTTCACGCGCAATTGTTCGCGTACTCGCTGACGGGCTCTGTTCAACGTGATGCAGTGCAGCCTTTTTCCAATTCGGGAGTGCGGCGTCTCTTTGGAGCACCACAGTCGTTTCTGTCGGCGGTGAAGGTACCTTGTTCTCGGAGCCGTTGCTTAAATGTATCAAAAAGGGTATGCGATGACGTCGCACGTTGTGGATAACGCTCTTGACACAGCCGACGAGCTGTTCTTCCATTACCTTCAGCTGTGCCCTACACGAAGATCATGTCTGTGTATTCCGCAAACGTGTAGCTACTCAACCATGTTAATCGGAGACACAAAGGCTCGTGAGTAAGGCTCGAGGCAGGGTAGACGTCGCGTGCCATCAGGTTATCGTCTGAAGTCATGTACCGCCATCCCGGTTGCATACCAACACAGGCACATCCGAGACATTGCTCTCTCCCTCAGCGGAAGTGGACGAGTGATACGCCTGAATTGATATGGTTGTAGCACGGAAACGGTACGTTTTCGGACATGGGTTCCTATTCAAAAGATAGTCTACTCAGTCCCCTCTGGAAGTCCTAGGAGTTTGTAAGGAGAATTTCCGAACACGCTGTATAGACTGTACGGGTAGGCCTGAGGATTATTTGTACGCATATGTTCCCAATCGACTTCCCCAATATATCAATGATACTTCAGAGATGTCTTAACTACGGTATTTCCGTTGTCAAAAATACATTCTAAGTTTAAGAGGGAAACAGTATAACTCGTCGTTTAACCATATTGTGGAGCTTTAATGTTGTAATTAATCAGAAATATTAATAATTTTAATTGTATTGCAAAAATCTTTTGAGCAAAATTTACCACTGTCGACGACCCGCTTCGTGGCTATAGTGTCCTACTGCGATATCCTTGTTCTGTATAATTATACCACTTTTGTGATTAGCTGTCATGAAATTCCTAACCATCTTGAAGATTATATAAATGTCAATCATTCAGCTTAAATCAAAGTGAAACGAAATTTGGGTATTCCGAAGATAAACACAAATTTCCAGAACTTTTATAGCAAGGTGAATTTGGTATATAAATCTTCATAGTATTTGTAATTCTTTTTCCCTAGGAATATTATGGTTCCCGCATTGCGTTAAAATGGCTCAGTTATTATTTACGGCATTTTTCTAAATGAGAATTTTTTTCTTCTCACAAGTCAGTTTTGTGTTTTTGAATGCTGGAAAATAATAAAATATGAATTCTTCGTTTTGATTATATAAAAATGTAAGAAATCGAATTTATTTTTTTAATATTTGATAAAAAGACATTTTAAGAACTGTTTCCCTGTTGGAGAAAATTGTCATTAAAATTATATCTTTGTGCTCTGAAAAGTCTTTAACAACAGGTCTCGTAACTTACGCAGTTTATTTCCTTGAGTAGTAGGGAAAAGGGCATTGACGGCAAACGTCACCTGTCACATGATTCAGGGAGTCCGCCATGTTGTGACGTTATTCGAACGCCATCTTGGAAGTCATTGACCTTTTACACATGAACCATGACCTTTAACCTTGACCTTTAACCCTAAAACGCAAAAAAATCACAAAACTTCCAAAGAAAAGGTTAAAAAAAATTCAGAAAATAAAAAAAAATTGTTTAAAATTTACTAAAAATTATTGAAAGCTTAAATGTCTAGTACTGAATTAGAAGTTGCATAAATTAGAGGCACTAGAAAGAATAATTATACCTAAATTACTTGGTCCACTAAAAACTATAGAATTCTGGAAATTCAGTAGTAGTGATGAAATATATCGCAACGTAGAAAATATAACAGAAACAATACGGAAGAGGCGATTATTATTATTGGACATTTATGTGGAATGCATCACAACAGATTAACCAAATTGATCTTCAAATATCTTTGGAGCAAGAAATTACCAAAAACCTGGATTCAGGAAGTTTAGAAAGATTTGGAAATAAACAATATAAGTGAAGAAGAAGCAACCAAGAGAAAAAGTTCTAAGCAAAAAGTCTTAAGGTTGGAAGTTTCAAAGGCAGGAAGAAAAATAAAACGGGCTCGAAATGTCCCAGGAGAGGGAAAAAAATACATAGTGAGAAGATGGAGTACTGGAGGGAGAAGAAACAACAGCAAAGGACAAAGCATTGAAGTTGGCTCGTGGTCCCTAGAAAACCCTAATGGAAGAAGAAGAAACTTTCTTTAAAAAGTCCCCAAGAAATTTCCAATTTTCCCGGTGCAGGCAAGGTGGATCAGCGACCAAGGTAACATTGGCTCAAGGCAAGCGGATCAGTCAGAACCTTTCACCATTAACCTTGATCTTGACCCTTGACAGCCAAAATATTTAAAAAATCCTAAAAAATTCTAAAAAATGCCAAGAAATTCCGAAAAAAATTTTTATTTTTTAATTTTAAAAAGTTATTTTTTATTGAAAAAGAAATTTAAAACTTAAATTTCTGAGGTCACCTCTCACCCATACAGATTCTGCAATCTTGGTAACTGCAACCGATTGCAATCTTTGTAGGCGTCTGCTATCTTGGTAGATATCACCTATCCACCATATTAGATGCAGACAAACTCGACCTTGACGCCATGACCTTGAATGACCTTGAAAACTAAAACTAAAAAATAAATACACAAAATACAGCAAGCATAATACATTAATAACTTCTACCACAATTTTAGATGCAGACTATCTCGACCTTGTTTCCGTGACCTTGAAAACAAAAACTCTGGAAAAATACATTAAAGTAAGAAAAAAATTCATTACTAACTACTACCACCATATTAAATGCTGACTACTTCGACCTTGACCATGGAACCTTGAATCACCTTGAAAAATCTAAAGAAAAAGTAAATGAAAGTCAGCAGACATGCAACATTACACACTACTACCACCATATTAGATGTAGACTTCCTCGACCTTAACCCCATGACTGACCTTGAAAACAAAAACCCGAAAAAAATACATAAGTCTTCAAGCATATTACATTACAGACTACGATCAACAAATTAGATGGATATGACCATCTTGACCCCGAGACCTTAAATTAAATTTAAAACAATAACTCTAGAATAAGTTTGTAAAAGAAAACATGCTGGGGGCCAAGCGATATGTATGCAAGTCCTATGACGTTATAGAACTTGTATACTCGTATATTATAACCACCTGAGAGGCTTAGTGTGATAGCAGCTGTCGTGAAAGGTGGATGGTCTTGGCTATCTTCTGCCTCTTCGCATCAAAATCTTATTCTGCATATGCGATTTATTTGGGTACCCCAAAGCTAATAGTACCTACAACAATGGCGTCTACGTCTTCGGGAGTAGTACCAGCAGTGCCATCGACCTCTCCGAGCGGCATTCCTATATTAGCAATGCCATCGACCTCTTCGGATAGGCTGCCTACAGTAGGTGCTACTGCCATATGCTATGGGCATGGTACCAATGCCAACATCGACTTCGTCGGGTGGGCCACCTACAGCAGATACATCGGCATCGCCAGCTGGACCATCAACCTATGTTCCAACAGCATCTGTACGATCAACCACAGTGGCGGCTGCTGGGGGAGGGCTTAGGCCCTCACAATAACATCTCAGAATGCAGACCTCTACTTGTCTACTTCCCAGCAAATAATGCAGCTTACGAATACGGGTGGCCCTGGGGGCCGGGGTGGAGCCAGACGGGTGAATTGGGTAACCAACCTGTTATGGGTGTAAGGCTCTGCCTGGCGGGACAACTCGCGAACCATGCGGAGCGATTGTTCCTGCTCGTTCATCCCTCCGGTACAGACCTGTCTCTTGGGTGCATGAGTGGGTGCGTCCGCGAGTGTATTCTTGAGCGGGTCAAGCCCTATCCCCTGGAAATGGGGTAAGATGCGATTTCATAGCCTCTCTTGCTCAAGTCCATCTCCACCTCAACGATGGTAAGGGCTGGAAACACAGTGGACAACGCTGTGGCTGACGAGAGAGAGAGAGAGAGAGAGAGAGAGAGAGAGAGAGAGAGATCGAAGCGCTGGGCGCGTGACGGTTCCACCAGTGCACTGGTGATCGGTTACGGCGAGAGTACATGCTGCTCCCAGAGGTGGCTTGTATTTCTCGCCTGCGGTGATGACCCGCGAGCCGGCTGCATGTCCCAAACCGAGGCTCGTAGCGGATCTCGAGGTGGCGGAGCACTAACGAAGGGATTGTCTGGCGTCCTGCAGGTGTTGGGCCTCTCTTGGGTGAACAACTCGGTATACAGCACACAGCAATGTGCAGAATAAATCGTGGGTACCCAGGGGATCAGCGGTATTAGCCCCGGCCTCGGCCGTGCTGATCAAGGGTTGGACTCTGGGTGGCAGTGGTTGAATACCCTAATGCTTGGGGGAGACGTCTTGCAGGAAAGCCCTGACTGGAACCGAGCTGGTAGCAAGCTATCCCAGTCTTGGGAAAAGTCAGGCTACTTTCCTACGAAGGGGCGCAGGTCTGGTCCGCCAAGAAGAGGACACATTTACTCAGTGAGTGAGTAGAGGTTCGATAGGCCTCGGCCCCATCAAGGTAGTGCGTGTCGGCAAACCCGGCAAACACTGTTGATAAGTGAGGTGGTTGCACTTCCACCCACCGCGATTGGAAGGAGCGTAACTCCTTCTATAGGTCGCATTCAACTGCAATCAATTCAATAGCGTAATGGCTGTTTTAACAGTGACGTGCTAACAAAAATCTGGCAAGAGGCCGGCCTGGCAAGTCGTCCTCTTATTATTAGCTCTGGAAGTCGTACCCCCTGTAATACCCAAATGGGCTCAGGCACAGGGGGCACCGATTCATCAAAGCATTTGACATGCAACACACATACGAATACGGAGGTTATTTGGCACCCAATGTTTTTGAGATGGACGAGTCTCTTGTCACGAGGGAAATGTTTTTGGAAATTTTGAGATGTGAGGCTACAGATTCTTCGCACCGAAGTGGGTGGAGCAAGTAGAAACAGATGACGGTAACAATAGGCTAGGGGTGCTACGGGAAGGAGGTAAAGACTTCAGGGGATCGTCCCTTTTCAGCCAATCATATGCTGTAAATCAGAGAGAGCTGGGCGTGCCCCTGCTCTCACACAAAGATGGTATCCTGGAACTTTACAGGGCTACCAAAACTGGAACATCGAATTCCAGTGTAAACAGATGTGTTCTACAGTTATATACTACATGTTTTGTAGGCGCATTTTCGCACTCCGCTGTTAAAAACATTTATTAACAATGCTAGTATTTATTTCGAATTGTTTTTAACTATAGATATCGTTAAAAGTCACGGGAGCTTCAAGCATAGTGTATAATATTCTTAACAAGTTAGTTGTTAATGATGAGACATGAGTATCGGTCGGAAGCAGGGTTGAAGAGTTGTTCATGTAGTGCTACGTAAACTTGTAAATCATGGATAATTGGTTGAGTATCATTTAAAACCTTATTACGACAAATGTTTTTAATTATAGCAATAAACTAGAGATTAAGAATTTTAGACCAGCAAGGCCACAGTTAAATATAACAAAACAACAAAGCCACGATGGTAAACGCAGTGGTTCGTATATGCGAAAATTCAACGTAAATTCATACAATTTCGCGGACTGGCTATGAGGGTGTGAAGATATAAATGCTTTGTTTTGTTTCTTTTTTTTTTTGCTAGTGAAACCTAATGACTGCGTGGACTGTCAATTGGGTAAAAGATTTGAAACATTTCGGAGACAAAGTTGAAAGACATAAATCATGTTCAAAGCATATAAATAATGACTTAATATTATCAGTGATTGGTGAGGTGAATATTCTTTACTAGTAAGATAGCACGTACAGGTTGAAGAATGGATTTTGTTTACATATACAATAATTGAGACATGCAACTTTCATCCTATAATTTAAATTTTTGATACATGCATCTTGTATGTACTGTATGTAAATTATTATTGGATTTTTAAAATATTTCTTTTATTATATTTAAGTTATCATCTTCATTAATATAATAGAATTAGTATTTTTATCTGATTTCTCGTCATCTCGTCTAATGTACCACGCCACATGGGTACTGGTTGGAAGGCATATAACCTACACAAACTTAAAACAAACAAATGCCTGTGCTAGTGATTATATCTGTACCAGTGGCCACAGTGTGTTGACAATTACAAATCGAGCGATGATACGTTTTTTTTTTTCAAACAACCGCACTTAAATTTTGTATTTAGCTTCATAAACTACACTTACATAAGCCTGTCGTAAGCAAAAATATTCATCACTGTGCCTATTTAAAAAAAAAAGCAAGTTGTCATGTTCTGAGTTAGGATAACCACAGCCCTCCCAGTTTCAAAAGTCACCAGCCGCCACTGGCCAACCACCTCTGCTGAACCATTCGGACATTATTAGTGTTGTTTCTGCGAAAATGCCTTCACGGGCAGCAGCTATGCTCGGCTACATGAGCGCTTTAATTGTGCTATAAACCCCTACTGCATGCCATATGTGTGTCAGGTGCGGTAAGCAGATCGTTTAGATATATTAAAGAAAATTGTATTTTTTTCGGGTGTTAGCGCCTGTAATAAATTAATTGAATAAATATGCCTGTGGAAAAAATAGATTTATTTTATTTTTTCCTATTTTACCAGAATATAATTGCTATTTAAAATGTACACAAATAAAATTAATTTTATTAGAAAGTTTTGTATAAAGTACCATTGTACTATATTTACAGTTATATGATTCAATTTATCAACTTTAAATTTTAGAAAATAAATATATATTTACTAAATTATGCATGACGTCGAAGTCCAGCATTATGCTTGTAGGTATAATGCTGAATATAAATATATTTTATAAAATAAGGTGGAAATTTACAAGTATTTTATTGCCTATAAGTATAAGGGCCTACAGCTCGTTTGGCCTACAGCTCACTTGGCCTCCAGCATGTTTACTTTTACGAATTTATTTTCGAGTTTTTGTTATCAATGTCATTGAAGATCACTGGGTCATATGCATCTAATTTGGTGGCCATAGTCTATAACGTAATATGCTTGATTTCATGTATTTTTCTCAGATTTATTTGTTTTCAAAGTCATTCATGGAGTTAAGGTCGAGGTAGTCTGCACCTAATATGGTGGTAGTAATTAATAAAATATTATGCTTGCTGTCTTTTATGTATTATTTGTCTTGTTTATGTTTTCAAGGGCACTCAAAGTCATGCGTTAGAAGTCGAGGTAGTCTGCTTCTAATACAGTGTTTGTGTTTAGTAATGTGTTATGATTGTTAAATTTTATTTAATTTTTTCGAAATTTTGCTTATCAAGGTCATTCAAGGTCATATGCTCTAGGTCGAGGTGGTCTGCATTTAATATGATGGTAGTAGTAATCTATTATGCTTGCTGTATTTTATGTATTTTTCTCGATTTCTTTTTGTTTTCAAGGTTAATCAAGGTTACGGAGTCAAGGTCGAGGTAATCTGCATAAAATATGGTGGTAGTATTTAGTAATATATTAAATTTGCTCACATTGATGTATTATTTCACAAGTTTTTGTTTTCAAGATCATTCAATGTCATGGTGTCAAGGTCGAGGTAAGTTACATCTAATATGGCGGATGAGTGACGTTGACCAAGATGGTGGTCACCTACAAAGGTGGCCGTCGGTTGCACCTACAAATATTGCATTATTGTAATTGGTGAGGGTTCACATCCCGATAATTCAGTTTTTTAAAATAATTTTCTAATAATTTACTAGCAATTTTCAATCATATTTTTTGGGAATATTATAGAACTGTTAAGGAAATTTTTTGATTTTTTTTTTTTTTGAATTTTTTGGATTTTTGGAGTGAAATGTCAAGGTCGATGGTTAATGGTCCTGTCTGGTCCGCTTGCCCTGACCTAAGATCACCTGTGTCGCTGATCCACCTCACCTGCCCCGTGAAAAATAGAAATTTTCCGGAGGTCAGTTTTAATAATATTTTGTTAATTTAAATAAAACATTTTTCGGATTTTTTAAAGAATTTTTTTTTTTTAATTTTTTGGACTTTTTAACAATTTTTGGTATGTTATGAGGATTTTTTTTGGAATTTTTTCTATTCTTTTTTGGTGTGGAGTTAAAGATCAAGGTCGAAGGTTATGCGTCAAGGGTAAAATGTCAATGCCTTCAAGATGGCGGTCGGATGACGTCGCAACATGGCGGACCCCCTGAATCCTAATACTTTGCCGGGTGACGTTAGACGTCAGTACCGTATTCTTACCACTTTCTAGGTCAGTTATTGGTGTTTCTTTCTTCGAGTGACGTTAACTTTTTCAAGATGTTCCATTTTTACGGCTATTTCTTACGGCGTGTTTTTTGGTAGCCGTAACAATAATAATAATAACAATAATAACAATAATAAATGCGTATGGGGGGTGCACCGAGGGCCAGGCAACACCCTCCGAATGATGGGCTTTTCAGCTGGGACCCGTAGGTTCCCGTCATCGGGTCCCTAGAATGGAGCAGCGCTGGAATACAAGGGTGGGGGAAACGGGAGCACCCGAGAAAACCCGCCGGCAAACGGCATCGTCCAGCACGATTCCAACATGCGAGAAAATAGGGAAATAATTGACACTATCAACTGCATTTTATGATAATTTTGCTCTCTCTCTCTCTCTCTCTCTCTCTCTCTCTCGCCTGCAGGATAATGTAAACAGCCTAATCGTTCTCCTAACATGCTACAAATGTAAACTGTTAACAACTTATCCCTGCAATAAAACAAACAATCAAGTATAGCTTGTGAGAACTAAGCTTACACTAAAAATTTGTAAATAAACAAATGTATGGATAGAGTAAGATATTTTCTTAGCAGCTTGCTCTTGCGCTGTAAATTTTTACAGTAGTTTTTTGAGTGCAAGTGAGATTTTTTTCAAAAATATGTGTTTCACCAATTGTTATTTCCGACGTAAATGTGAATAAACGGTGCCAATTATTCAGGACCATCTCAGATGGCTTTGTATTGATGACATTTTAAAAGGACGGCAGGTAGATAACAAGTTCATTATAGAGCCGGAGAAAGCAAATAAAACCCAATATTGCAGGAGAAGCCTGTTCACGATAAAGTGAACACTTTAGAAATGATCATTAGAAAAAATCACTGCCCCTGCATGCATACATTTTAATGGGGAGCAATGAGTGTCATTTGCCCCTTAAAGTTAATAACGATGGATGGAAAGTAGTTCCATATCTTAAAATCGAATTTGTGATAACTTAAATTATTTCTTTTGATTTCTGTTTTTTTTAATGCATCACAGTGTAAAAATGAGCAGATTTGTAAAGTATTTACCTTCCTAATAATTTCACAGTTTCATTTGACCGACACATGAATAAAGTGATGAGGCATAGAGCAAAGTTAATTTCACATAAGGCGGAGGAACACACATCGTATGTACAAGCAGATCTAAAGCAGGGCTTTCCATAGTTTTCATTTTACCGTGAACAGCCTATATCTAGCCATAGCTAGTAGTAACGAACCATCCCAGAATTCGCCTGGAGTGATTTCGGGAACCCAATGAAAAACCAAGTCAGGATGGCCGAATTGGGATTCGAACCTAGGTCTTCTGAATACGAGTCCACTGCACCAGCTCGCTCGGTACCATTTTAAAGAAGGAGGCTAGCTGTAGCACACGACATAGGGTACTGTCTGAAAGATTGCTCTCAACTGAAAGCTATCAGAAACCATTGAACATTTTTGTCCGCCCAAGAACTTACCGCCATGTTTTCGAACCCATTGATTCCGATCTGCGCATTAAAGGTCGCGTGGGCGAGAAGTCTCGGCATCGCGCATGATGCCGCAATCACATAGCCCCGACGAGCGCAGCACGACACGAGAGAAAACGCAACCACGACCATTTTCAATGTGCCTGCTCCAATTTGCAGCCCGGCAGTTTACTGACGCTAGTTGCAAAGGTGGTGGGCAGACGGGAAATTTGGAATACATGATGGTGACAAAGATTTATAGCTAATGTATACAATAGTTTTCATAATTTGTTTTATTTTAAGCTACGTATTTACCATTGTAGGAAAAGCTTATCATACAATTTCATTTTACAAGGCTGTACACACGAAGAATAGAAATAATTTCTAATCCAAAACTGCTGGTCGTTCTAAAGAATTGTGGGGCTTCCGTCAGATCTATCTTGAATTAAATTGTTCATTTAATGTTAAGTGTTGTGTCGTGCTTGCGGTGTCTTGCTGGTCGGTGCTATGTGATTGCGCATAAGAGGATTTGTTATATTTAGTTGGTTATGCAGCCGCATGGAGCAGCAGCCATTTAGATAGCAGAATTTTTTCAAGGATCATATTTGTTTGAAATGAAGGTACATAATTCTCCTGCAGAAACGAAGAAATATCACACGATATTAATTTAAGGAAATGAACTGCTGAAAGGTGCTATGAGAAAATTATAAACGTCATTCGCATTTTTGTGATTGTAAACATAACATTGAAAGGAAAGTAAAATTGCCATCTGTTTCAAATCGTGGGTTTTTTTTTCAATGCTTCATCAAACTTATATCTGCATTATTTAGGCGTGTAAAAACATCCAAAACGTAAACATTGTTTACCAACACTGCCAAATGACGTCAAACGTGTCGCAAAACTGCACTTCAAAATAATAATATATAAATTTTTCAATTGCAAATCAATTTTGCATAATGTTTTTGGTCGTGTGAGTATTCTACTGCTATGTTCTTTTTTCTGTGCTTATGTGTTTTGATTGTGAAATAACTCTTAAAGACTCTAGTCAGGGAAGCTAATTTGTTAATTTTCGCAAGAATAATTCTTCACCTTGTAGACATTAATTACGAGAATTACTTCCTTGCATAAAAAAAATTGCACCGTATATGTTTTACACAATGGCCTGCCGAAATCACAATTTTAGTGAGGCAATAAAAAACACTGAGAAAATTCTTTCGCTTTATTTTTTAAATCTTTTCTAAATAAAGAAATGTTTGAATATTTTCAATTTGCAGTAGTAAGAAATTCTTATAAAAATAATTTTTCTATATCCTACATGTACTGAAATTGTAATTTCGATAGGATCTAAAATTCGTATATTCAAAGAAAGAATACTTTAGGTATATCTTCAAGCTGAGCGTTGTTCCATAGAAGTATAAAATAAGACATTTCTTAATGACCAGCAGTGTTAATGATATAGACTAAAGATGAGGTAGAGCGCTTATTTGTCTTCTGCTCATGTACTGAATATTGACCTCTTCCCCCCCCCCCCCCTCAAAAGCTATATACGTTGGCCCAACGGTTCGCATTTGGTTGGAAAGGTTGGCACTATGTTAGAAAACATACTCAAATACAACGTTGACCCAAAGTAATATGCCAACCAAATATTTTTACTCGAAAATTTCAATGAGATACCTTAGAAAAACATACATCAAACACTCACTATTTCAAAAAAAAAAATGTCAGAACATGTGGCAAGAGCAATTTTTAAAACTTTAAAATTATTGGCTAAATGTTGGTAACAAGTTGGTAGACATACTGTTGGTAACGTGTAAGTATTTTTATGTTGGGCCAACGTTGTAAAACCACCATTTTAAGGCAAAGTTAGGTAATATATTCTCAATTAAAACAATACCCCTTTCCTCTTTTTTTTTTTTTGTGAAATATAAACGTTTTCCACGATACTGACAATTTTTCTTTGAAATATATGTAGTAAGTTTTATGTTGGGGCAATGTTCGAATCCAACAGTTGGTGGTAGATACTTTTCTTCGTTGGACCAACATTGTGTAACTAACATATTTCCAACAATCCTAAATTGTATTTTGGAATGAAAAAATAAACTGTATATTTTAATGTTTGCTTAATATTTACGTATTTTAATACATAAATGTTTTGGTTTAAATTCAATTTGATGGTCGAGATTGGCTGAATGTTGGCAACAAGTTTGTAGACATGCTGTTGGAAAGGTGTATGTATTTTTATGTTGGGCCAATGCTGTAAAACAAGAATTTTATGGCAAATTAGGAAATAGATATTCTTAATCAAAACAATGTCCCTTTCCTGAATTTTATGAAATACTAATGTCTTTCATGATACTGACCATTTTTCTTTGAATTATGTGCAGTCGGTTTTATGTTGGGACAATGTTCGAATCCAAACAGTTTGTGACGGGTACATTTTTTAGTTGGGCCAACATTGTGTAACTGACATATTTGATAATTAATAACCACCATCTCCGCTTTAGAATCATGTGTTCTGGGTACTACCGCTGTTACGATTAGAAAGGAAACATTTGCGAGATTTTTGCTGTAACTATTTCGGAGTACATATATAAGTTTGTTGAGTAAATAGTTTTTCTTTATTGTTTCAGAGAGTAGCAGTTTAAATATGTATTACAAAGACTGTTCAGTAATAATAATGTTCGTTTAATTTATTCTTTAATATGATAATATATACTTTAAATATGTTATTAGTTGTATATATCATTATATTCGAGCAACTGGCAGGTTTTAAATTCAGTTTCATAGTAAAATGGAATACCTTAATATGTGCCTATTTCTGTATTAGTGGTAACTAGTTACAGTAGTCTAGTGGATTAAATGTCGAGCTGCTAATCCAAAGGTCGATTGTTCGTATCTGATACGAAACATTGGAATTTTGATGTCATAATGTGGAGTGGTATCTGATAGGTGTTGATAGAGTCCAATACATTTATAAAATTTTGTTGTTATTGGGTAACATTTATTTAAAAACCTGGTTACCAACGTTGGCAGAAAGTTGTTTATTAATTGGCATTATGACTATAATAACGTCTTCGCAAAACATTGCTAACTGAGGATAAATGACTGTGTGAGTGCCTTTCTGAAAGAGGAAAGAATATTATTTAGCAAATAATCAAAATACTACTAATAACCAACGTTAGTTAGTGGTTGGGTTTCTTCTCATATTAGATTGGTGATCTGTAATATACACACAATAAACCAACGTAAAGCTAAGAAAAAAGAGCATTTTTGTTTTTTGATTGATATGGCATATGTTTGAAAAAAAACCGAATTTATGAAAGCGTGCAGAAAAACATAAATATTCATTGGCCAAATCATGTAGGTTCAGCAACATATTTCAATTGGCAGCAAACGCAAAAATACACGTTGGGCCAACGTTGCCCCGAGTGACATTTTGACGTTTTCCAACGTTTGCCCAACGTCAGTACCAGACATTGGGCCAATGTTGGCCCAACAAAAAGTCCTACTGGGGCCACAGTAACACAACTGTCAAAGTTACATGGTCAACAGTGATAAATGTGTTTGTTTATATATTAGTTTTTAAATTACAAGCACTGTTACATCAATAAAGTATTATTACAATTTTAAATGTAATCAAAAAGCATTAAAAATTGATTAGAGGAAGTATTAAAACGTCTCAAAAGCACTTGTTTACTACACAGTATTCTAACCTCAAACCTAAGCCACGACATGTTTGCTAGACGTGTGGGCAGGTGTGCAGTTCAATGTTGGGACACGGTGATTGTTTGTGCGCAGCCAGCGAGATCGGTCTACCTCATCTTTAGTCTATGGCATGACAGTGAAAGAAGCACGGTTACTCACAGCGGTGACCGGTTCACTGTGAATGGACGTTCACACACTCGTCTCGAGATCCGTGTTCGGCCGAGGAACAGCAGCACTCTGTCTGACTGGGACGGCGCCACGTCGCTCCTCCTTGGCTGGAGGCAGGACCGCGCCGAGCACTATCCACAGGCAGGACCAGATGATGGCGGCCAGGACGATGACACCTAGTAGTGCCAGTACGCCCGCCATTTCCTTCCTATTACGGCACTGCAACACGTCGTGTCCACGTCGGTGAGCACCACGTCTCATGACGCTCCCTCCCCCACCTGGGGGCCGCGGCCGCCTAGTGGCTAGAGCGTTCGCCTGCCACCGGGGCGAAGTGGGAGGCAGTCGTCCCTCCACGGATTTTCACTCGTGGTAATCGTGCAGGACGATTGGTTTCCTCCGGGATCCCCCGTTTCCTCCGCGCTTTCATTCCGGCGCTGCTGCTTCACACCTCGCTCCACCCGCATCGGATCTCAAGACCTCCATGTTAAGAGATGCCCAAATCTCTTCACATCACTCTCTCAACACGTAACGGCCTGCCATGCCGGAATCACATATCCCGACCAGCACGACCCCGCAAGCACGACACGACACGTAAAACTAAACAGCCAATGAAATACAAAATAGATCTGACGTAAGCCAAAAAAATTCGGTCGTACGAACAGCAGTTTTGGATTAGAAATTATTTATATTCTTCGTCGTGTCTTGTAGTACGACGCACAGTGTGTACAACTTTACAAAATGAAATTGTCTTATAAGCATTCCCTAAAATGGGAAATACGTAGCTTAAAAAAAAAACCAACTATGAAAATTATTGTATTTAACTCTTATGAACAATAGTTTTACATTTCTATGCATTAGCTTGTCACCATCATGTATTTCAAATTTCCTGGTTGCCCACCGCCTTTGAAATTAGCGTAGTTAATCAGCGCCTTCTAAATGGATCCAAAAAATTCTACTCGTATCGCGTCAGTAAACACTATAGGGCTGTAAATTCCAGCAGGCGCATTTAAAATGGTTGTGGTTGTGGTTTTGGTCGTGTAGTGCTGCGCTCGTCGGAGCTATTTGACTCCGGCATTACGTGGCAGACCTTGCTACAGGCCGGCGAATATCTCGGGGTGCTCCATTTCCATCTACACTTGCATTCTGTTGTCACTCTGCACCAAGATCGTACTACACGCTTGACGGTCATCTACGGGTCCCAATCCACAAGCCTATATCTATGCCTACCTTCTGCTTCGCATTTATTTACATTTTATAGGCTGAGATATCTCCGACATCTTGTATTTATCTATTTCTCTTTCTAACAAATTGTAAAAATTAATAATGCATGGCTTACACAATCGCGATACAGAATTTTTGAAATCAGAATGAACTGACTTCAGTCAGCATTTTTTCGTGAGAAATTCATAAAGAACAATGAGTTGATCGTGGTTATTATTACAGATCTGTCAAAAACAACAGGAAAATAATTTTTTTGGGACTTAATAATAAGTGTTCAAATGTATCCTTTGCCGTAACAGGCATCGTTTATGTATATATTAAGTGTCCATCCCGGACATATTTGAGCAGGCTCATTTGGGGCAACGTTGTACTACTTGGAACAAATTTTTGCTGTGTTCCCGACTTAATTTCAAACAAAAGGTTTACAAGGTTCTGCAGGCTAATTTCTCTTCATTAGAATGATTGTTACCTATATAAGTCTATATCATGGATGTCAGAGGGGGGAGGGATTCTTTCAAGTCACAATGCGATGCCGGTACACTAGGTGCACAAAAAACAGTGCCCCTTGTCGCGTTTGCGTTTGGTTGGTGTAATTTCTCTGCCGACATACCCACTGTGCAGAATTGTTCAGTGTCTTGCGCGCAGAAGTAATGACTTATAAGGCTATGCAAGCCACCATGAAATGGGTTATACAATATTTACGGTAAAGCGAGCACTTTTTAAAGCCTCCCATTTGGAATAATAATCCTTAAAATATTTTATTGTAGCCTTAAACTTTAACTTTCGAGTCCTGTGAAATGTATACACTGTGTTGAATACTTATATGACAATATTTATTTTAGAAAGTGGTAGAAGAAAAAAGTGGCTGATAGGGAAAAAGTGACTCGGGCCTCAAAAGTGCTCACTTTACTGTGAACAGCCTATGACTGATTCACACTCAACTAAACACGTTTCCACATCTGCTGGCATTTTTTCAGTATTTAAACCGGCACCCTGACTACTATTACCGGTGGAGTCCTACGAGTGTGGGAACGTGACAGGCAGTGTTTTACGGTGGGTTTTCTATGGGTTATCCCATTCCAGCTCACCCTTGTATTCCGTTGCCGCCCCATCCCCGGGTCGTTACTGCAGATCACGACGAGCACCTACGGCTCCCAGGCCTAACAACGTATTGAGGCACACTGTCGTGGACCTAGCGACAGGAAGCTGTAGTTTCAGAGAATGGTCTGAATGACTCACCCACCACCCAGGACCCTCATCTTCTGGCTGATCCGAGACCAGGGCGTTGGCTGCCGTCGTGCTTGCGTCACCGTGGTACCTGAAACGTGATTCTCTCGGTTAGGTTGTTTCCAAGTACCACCCGATGAAACACATTACACTCTTTTCTCGAAAAAAAAAATGGAAACAATGCACGAACACAACTAAACAGTGCACAATCCACCATCGATCAGGCTGACTATTTGATTAAACTCCCTGCGTATCACTTAACAGTAAATGACACTGTACATATAATGGTAAAATTACCCGACACGTGTAAGGTAATATTCGCAAACTTGCGGGGGAAACATAGTTTTCCTTACGTGTAAGGTAAAATTACTGCAATGCGGAGTAAAATTCACTTGCATTGTAGTGAAAAATCCCATACATGGATGGAAAAATTACCATACGACGTGTGGATCTCCTAGTCGATTTGTAACTATTTGATAATTGCATATTATGTATTTTCTACCTTAAAATGAATTTTTACTTTCTAGTCATACGAGCTATCCAACATGGCTCTTTAGATGTAAGATATAATAACCGCACTCTGCAGTAAAATTTACGTTCATAGCGGTGGGAAATCCCACAAATGGATGGGAAAATTATCTTACGATGCGTGCATCTCTTCAGCATTGTCTCAACAGCTAAGTGGGAGGACGGGCAGAAGAAACAATCCTCTAACACACTAATATTCACTTCTAATATCATGTTATCGTCGTGGTGTAATGGATAACACATCGGCTTATCGTGATAGAAGGTCCATGGTTGGCGCCCGCCCTCCGGCAAGTGACGAAGATATTAGAGTTAAGGTTTCGGTTACTCTTCGTCAGAGGATATAGGTACTAACAGCCCGTGTATTTATATATATATAATTTAGTTGTACGATATAGTTAATATTACCTTACTTGTATGGGTTCTCCCCCACTTTTTTCAAGGTACTTTTCCCGTACGATTAGGGAATAGTGCCTTACTTGTAATGTAAATTTACTCCACATTTGACAGATAATTTTACCTTACATGTAGAGGAAATTACTTTCCCTTGCATGTAAGGGAATTTTACCTCAATTTTTTTACAGTGTATAAATAAGTATAAGGATTGAGCTGAGAATTCGATTTGCTGGATGTTTTATTTGAACGGTGGCTTTATTTTATATAATAAACAGTCAAAAAAAGAATAATCCTAGCTAAGCAACAGTTTTGAAATGTGGTTGTAGACAATAAAGAGGCTATTTTATTTAAATGAGCTCACAAAGCTAGATAAAAAGAGCTGAAGGAAACAGGAGAAGAAAGAATACTTATCAGAGTAGTAATCAGGGTAGTAGAAAAAAGAAAATAATTTAATTTGGGAAATGTACTGCGTAGAAATTGATTACGGTGAGAACTCGTGAAAAGAAAGGCAGAAGGAAATAAAGGAATGGCCGAAACAATGGTTGGTATGCTTGATGATGGAAAAGATAAGAAGAATAGACAAAATAAAGATGCATGAGAAAAGCTGAAACTTGTAGTTATATATATATATATATATATATATATATATATATATATATATATATATATATATATATATTTATTTATTTATTTATTTATATTTATATTTATTTATTTATTTAATTATGATTAAGTTGGAATAGGCTAAGTTCCAAGCCTACGTTTTATAGTAAACAATATTCCAGTGGCTGCAAATTTCGATGTAATATCCATCCGTTTGGATTTCATTCAAGAACACTCCTTCCCCCCACCCTCCCACAACAGAAAAAAAACATCGATTCTTTGGACAGCTGGCCGACCACTTACTGAAAACTTATTGTCGTATACAGCATAATATCACCATTCAGCAAAAAAAGAAGACTTATTGCAAAATTACCAATCAAAAACGTTTTTCTGCTGAATACCTTGGATATGGAAACCTACAAGCATTTAAATAGCCCCAAATTACGCGTCAATATCGAAAACACAACTTGTAAGTCAATAAAAATTGTAACCAACCTGTTGGCCGGTGGTAACGCACAGCAGAGTCCCAGCATGGGGACAAGCCACCAGAGAATGCCTTTCATTCTCGTACTTATCTTCGAAAAACTCTTTATCAAATGCAAGTGAAAGCTTCGTCGATCTCTTCTATCCGCAAACAATTTCCGTAGTAACAAAAGTGACTCGAGCCCTCTTTATTGCGCCTTATCACTGTTGAGTAGATGTCATTGTTGAGTAGAAACAAAAAACCGACGATTTTGTTACCGTTAATCGTGACAGAAAGAACGTTGTTGATAAGTTACTTTTTATGGCATCTCTTTGTTGCTCTGGTTGCAAAACCCTGAAAAAGTGAAACAATTATCTTGTTTTCTCGGGGCTAAGGAATGTTTGTGAAATATAAAATATTTTTCAGCGATTTTGCAGTTTCAGTGGCAATTGTATAATGTATCTTGTAGGTGCAGAAATTTTATTTTTCAAGTATGTATTTGTGGGTGACATGACAGTACCCGATAACCATATTTTATTTAAGTAAAATAAACATAATTGTACTATCTTTAATCATTTCAATTGAAAAATCTTTCTATTTTTGGAAATTTTAAGATGCTTATGTAGACTACTTTCCGAATAAAAATAAGCTCTAGCGTAAAAACGAATTAAGTGACTTAGTCGCGTAGTGTTGTAGTATACAAGCCTTCTGGACTGGCATTCTAAAAACTACATGATTTTATAAGTTAGGTTTGTTTAGCACGATATTTTTTTTTCACGCCAAGTGTCATACTGGCGGTGTTAGCCACATCGCATTGGATGGTAAGAATGCATTTCTGCCTTTACAGCCAGTAGTGGCTGCAGAACATTATGCTCTCAATAGATTTATATTTTAATCTGGAGAAACAGAAAATGTGTAATTTTTGTTTACGTACGAGATAATATATAAAAAAAAAAAAAATAAAAAAAAATGGTAGACTGGAATGAGTCAAGACGTGCATTGTAGATAGTATATGTCCACATGTAAAAATAATCCTGTTTAACTTCCCGAACTCTAATGGAAGTTTTAACCTATACATTGTATGGTAATACTACCATATATCAAGCTGAAAATATACGAATGTTTAGTACCGCTACAATACGTGATTAGTAAGTTCCCTATGAATGTGACTGTTTCCTGAGCAAACGTAGGAACGCTACCATGAATGCACGAGAAAAAACTTTACAATCCACTCTGTCTCACTACTCGAAAACACTGGTATGGTATATTTGCGAACGATTTATTAGAGTGTAAGTTTGAAACCGATTGCTCTAGGCGAGCGACAGACGTATGGGCACGTTCCGCCCGACAAATAGGAGAAACGGGAGAAGTGTGTCAGGAGTAGTGAAGGAGTGAAGTACGAGGGTGCGGAGTGGAGCACCCTGATAAAGCCCCCGCACCATGACAGCGTCCGCCACGATTCCACAAGCGAATCTCCGTCAGAAAAATCTCCTCTTTCCAGGTTCTGTGATCGAACCAGGGACACAGTGAATTAGTCATGATACTGCTATGAGTCTATATGTATTCTTTATTTGCATTATGATTGTATAGTTAATAAAAGTGAACCAAATGATATACTAAAGTCGCGTTTGAGCAAATCGAATGCCATAAAATCAGCTATCGAAAGCCACACAATCAGCGATCGTAATTATTCTACCCTTCACCCTTTTACTGTAATGTAGTTAACTTATTGTGTTAACATTTGGTGAACACTGTAATGCTGTAAGTTTGGCACTTTTAATTGATTCAACACTCTTTTGCACAAATTTATTACTAATGTTTAAAATTAAAATATGTACAAATTAGGTTTAGGACTGAATTACCGGACACAATATTAGTTTGAATTTTTTTTATAAATGATGTTTCTTTAAAATATAGTTATGTGTCTGACGTCACATTGAATTGTCAAGATTCATTTGCAAAACAAGCTGACTTTTTTTTTTCTTTTACAAGAATGTATCTTAGAAGTATTATACAAAAGCTAAAATTTTAATAATGGTAGAATCGACATACAACTTCAGAGTCACATCAGGCAGTGGAAGTCTAATTTTGTGAGTGAGTGAGTGAAGAGATTTGAGTGACTCTTAAGGCCCAGCCTCAGCCACCATGTTGAGTTTTCCATTTATATGTCATTACTTCCTTTCCAGTGAAATAACCAAATATTTGTTACTATAGCATTGGCAATCCCCTTCAAATTTAGTCGTCAAACTTCATCCACACGTGATATGGTGATTATAAAATAGTATTAATCTGTTCATAATTCTCGACAAAATACGGCATGACCACTTAAAGAATTTTCAGAATTTATATTTGTACTTTAGCGTAACGTATATTGTCATGATTGTATAGTAGTAGTTACGTAATAAGTGTCGGTATACAACTGAAATATGCTAGAACCAATAATTCAGCATGGTGTGTGAGGCCTTTATGAGAGTGATTGAAGTGAATATGGAGCGGCACAGGAATGGAGGGGCGGGGTGAAACGGGAGACCACCGAGAAAACCCACCGAACTAACTGCATCGTCCGGCACGATTCCCACTTGCAAAAACCCGGTGACCCGGCCGGGGATTGAACCCAGTTCGCCTTGGTGGGAGGCGAGCGTGCTAATCGCTCAGCCACCGTAGCCCCAAATTTTGTGAAGGGGCCGCGGTGGCTTAGAGGTCAGACAACTCGTATTCCACTAAGGCAAATTGTCCCCGATTCCCGGTGTGGTCACTCGGAATTTTGGCATTTTGTAAATGCGACAGATGTTAATGTTGGTGGGTTTTCTCTGGGTACTTCCGTTTCCACCTTGCATCCCACTACTGCTCACTTCACGTTCGCTGGCTCTTAAAATGTTGGTGTTGCTGACCACAACCTCTTAACCTCTCTGATAATTTATTTTAACGCAAACGAGAGTAAGAGTGTGCGTTATATAGGTTAGCGTATAATCATGCACGAAAAGTAGTAACATGGTGAATAGCCCCCTGCCGAAACCTCTCTATAAAGCGGTCCGTCCTATAACCATTTAAACACCTCGGTTGTAATTGTCGCCCTTAATTTTCCAGTTTCTTTCTTGCCCTATTCATTCTATGAGCCAGAAAATAAATGAACTGGATAATATTTCCATGGCAACTCGTCGAGTATTTCAAGTTTAAATGTTGTAATAATTACTTTAATGATTGCACTAAATGACTGAACATATACGTAACCTATTTTTAAAAAAATGTCTGACCGTAAAAGTATTGTTTTGAGGTTGAAACGGGTTGATTCCCTTCATGCACAGCAAATCCGGAGAATTAGTTTTTGGTCTTCATATTATCAAACATGTAACATTGCAAAGGATATATATTATAAATATCTTAAATTAAACGGTGGTACATTTATGTTGCAAATGATTTCGCAGTGTCCCTTCGATGGATAGTTTGACACTTATCATTAGTCTCGGGATAATAACTTCAGTTAGCGGCAGCATATACGCTGAATAATATTAGCAAGAAATAATAGTCTACTCGAAGTAACTTTACATTTTTCGAATAAAAACTTAGAAAAATCACCCCATGTATAATGCGTGTTAACATCAAAGTATGTTATTTTTAGACGAATCTAATATTTACTTTTATTTTATCTGTAAATAATCATTTTCGTTTATGATTAATTTGACTGAAACCAGAGAGTAAATTGCGATTTTGGCAGTGCCTAGTATGAAATAGGTCTCATCCAAAATATTAGAATACTGAGTGAGTACAAATGCCGCGCGTTGTCCATTTGACGTAATTGTTTAAATCTACTTAAATTTGTTTTCATGAGGCGGAGCAATAGCCTGGAAGTTGAACTTATTCAGGCGTTCAGAATAGCTGTAAATAAACACGAATGGACTATACCAATATAAGTAATGGTGCACATTGGTCTAAGTGAGTTTATTTGATGAAGAATTCACTACTCTAAAATACTAAATAAAAAGAACATATGTTTTAAAGTAAAGTTTTGTATTACTATTATTCTGAAAATATTAGTCTGACACACCTAAAACACGTCAATTTACATAGCCTACCACAGTAATTTTTTTTTTGCCAAAACTTGGTAGGAATCGGATGATAGTTATACTGGATAAAAGTGGAGCCATCTTACAAAATAGTAAGAAAATTGTTCTTTGTGTATACACATTTTTGGTTTTAATAAAGGCTTTTGCAAGCGTTCAAAGTTTGGTTAAACCTGGTTACATAGTTTCGTGGGAATAGTACAGTAAAAAAATATTTTCCTATGGTGGCTATTTTAAAAGTCACTGTCTGACCCACTTAAAACGTATGAGTTTACATGGAGCAATGTAGTATTTCTTGTTTGCCATAGCTAATTGTAATTGGTAGATTTGTTTCCCTAGATATAACAAAACAATTTCTTCATATAATACACTTTTATAAAGTTTTATGAAGTTGATTGCTTCAGAAATTTGTGAAACGGTATATATATATATATATATATATATATATATATATATATATATATATATATATATATATAAAAACCGAATTAACCTTAAATATCTATATGATCTCTATATTGAAAACAAACCGTTTATCCGTAGTCTATAGAGCATTATTTTTCATTGTTACTGACGAACAGGCTGGTCACAATCAATTTTTATTTACTTGGAAGTTATGCCTTGGAAATGGGCGTGGATTTTGGGGCTATTTTAATTCTTATACCTTTCCATATCCAAGGCGTTCGGTAGAAAAACTTTTTAATATAAACATTTGGAACAACTGTGTTTGCTGAGTGAAGATATTATGTCTGTATACACCAATAGGTCTTCAATCTGTGGTTAAAAACATTTTTTTTCGGAGATCTATTGTTTAGTTTCCAGGGTGCGATGTGAAAGCTTAACTTTTCCAGGTAGTGGTATATTCTAAAATGGCGGGCCAATGACAATACCCCCTACCTAAGTTGAACGTTTACTTCCAGGATCCGGTCACTTTTCATGTCGTGCGTTACCGTCTCACTTCGATGATTCTGATTAGGTTATAAGTCGGGTCACATGAGCACTTCCTTATGAAGGAACCGTAGCGTTTTTCGCCTTTGGGATGATGGTTTTCTCGGGGTGCTCCTGTGCCACATTCAACACTCCATATTATAGTCTTATTCCGTGTCACATTTAAGAATTAATATGCGCCAGTGAATCTCGCCAGGAAATCCCATCACTTGATATTGCTCCCGGTCGAGAGGGTACGTATTTACGCACAAATCGTAACTAGGCCTACTGTTTTTTTCACCGGGCCGCAGCATAAGGGATCCGTTCGGAGAGTCCTAAGTTCCACCATTATTTGTGTTGTCAAACAGTCAACAGAGAGAACTGTTAATGTGTATTTTATTCAAAATAACAATGTGAATTTTGGCACATTTGTTATGGATACACCTGCATTAATATAAGTTTCTAATCGACTCCGCTGTCATTGTTTTTATTAAAGTGCTGTCCTGTGTAGTTAAGCGTTACGATATCACTATATAAATTTTAATTTCTTTCGTTTAAAACACAACTGTGTTGATCAACGCCATTTTCATTTTAAATTATTTGCAGCCAAACAAGGAGAGTGCTATACTGTAGTCTATTCGCAGTATCTTCACAATTTTTGAACAAAACTTTTGAGAAATGTTCCAATGTGTAGCATGTAATATGTAGCACAAGCGTTTTTGTTTTACTTCTGTTAAAATTAAATAATCTTATAGTCTATTGAATTAAAATTTTTCTGATATTTTATTTATAAGTGTTATAATTAAAACAAATGTCAACATAGAAAACAGAGGTGGTTCAGCAATGCGTCATAAGGTATAATTCTCGTGAAAAAATATTACTACAGTGTGCGCGAATGCGATGCGCTGTCCCTGCGATGTAATTTTTTTCTTTTACATGAAGCGAATGAGTATCCTGAAAGCAGAACTTCAGTTAGAAGTAACCGTGGATGGACTATAATGATTGTCATTTTAATTTTTTTGCTGTTTACCCCCAAATTCGGAGTGCAAATGGGGAGTGCATACCACCTGAGAGTCAAACCCACACTTGATCCTGTGTTTATTTGTGCTTGGACAGCCCCGCCGGACCCCACACAGCTTTCCCAGGCCTTCCAGTCGGCGGTTCGTAGGCGTCCAACTAACAACATCCGCCGCCATGGGATTCGTTGGAGAAGGGTGGTTGATACGGCAGTGTATAATTGGCGGAGTTTGTCATCATCGAGGCGGTGTGTCGCTGAGCTGCGGGTTTTAGGGCGGAGGGCGAAGGTGGAGTCAGGTGGTAAATATTGCCGCAGCCAGGTGACCACCAGAGGGGGCAGTGCTAGCCGACGGCGACTAAAGGGGGCAGGCGAGTGCGGTTCACCGGGGGGCCACCGAACCCCCTTCTGCGCCACCGACCACATCATTACGGCCAGCGGATGGTGTGCGAGGAGAGTAAAGGGGGTTGTATACGGCGTGTTGGACTTCCCCAGTCCCCTTATTACGACCCCCTGAAACACCCTTTCACGCTCACGCATGAAAGGCCTCGCCGCTGGTCGCCCCTTGCGAGTCGAGAACGCAACCCGCCATGCGTGTTATACTGCATATAGTCTGTTTCAAGAACGAGTGCTCTTGTGTACGATCATGTCAATTCCAAACTATTATCTGTCGAGAAACTGGTAAATTTGACCTTAAGCTCCGGGGCCGCGGTGGTTTAGTGGTTAGACTACTTGCCTCCCACATAGGCGATCAGGGTTCGATTCCCGGCGGGCACGCTCCCGGATTTTTGCTTATGTGAATCGTACCGGACGATGCCGCTGCTCGGCGGGATTCATAGGGTATCTCCCGTTTCCCTCTCATTTGTATTCCGGTGCTGCTCCCTACATAACTCACTTCACCCTCATCGGCTCTTAAGACCTTCATGTTAAGGTTGAACATGAAACGGTGTCGTCACCTACATACTACTTTGCTGACTGTACGTCGTTGCCTGTGGCCCGCACTCTAGCACATTCTCGGCTCTCCCTCCTTAGGTCATGTCCGAATTCAAGTATATACTCGCATACTTGCATCCTTGCATCCTTGCATACTTCACTTACACTTGGAACAAAACTTTACGAATTCGGACAGGTGGTTTTGTTGGCTTCAATAACAGTTATCAGCCAGCTAACCACTTTTAATGTACAATTAATCCGACTAAGAATTTGATAATTGCCGAACGTTTTAAGGGTTAAACCAAGTATCAAATAGTATTTCAATTTGATTTACATAAAGTTTATTGTCTTGCTTTATTGTATGCAAGTGAAATTTGGATTGGTTTTTGTAGATTAGGAACATAGACCTAATACGACTTTATTGCTTAGAACTTTTTTAAGGTGAACCATGCGATAATAATTTTCTCAGTTCAATGTTATATGTCTACGAAGTAGTAATGTTGCCCTATTACACTTTATATAAAATTATCTTGTCAGATAGCAATTGTAACCTACAAAATGCTTCTCAAAATGGCGGCATATAATCAGCAAGTACGCGAGAAATATACAGCTTCGTTTACTTTTTGCTTGCATACTTCACTTGCAAATTCGGGCAGCACTTACGACGTCACTTCCAAGGACAGATACGCACAAGTATGAACTTCACGCGAATTCGGACACAGCCCTAGTATTCCCTTCTCTACCCTCCCTCCTTCCCCTCTCCCGACCCGAGGCAAGAGTACTTGTGTAAAGCCATTCTCTTTTGTGACTTACATAAAAACATACTTATTAATAAATAGCCCATCTGGAATTTTGGCCTGAATTTTTGTTCTTATGTTGCACAATAAGCCTGATAGTTTTGCTCTTATTTCTTTCTTTGCGTAAAGTGCTGTAACTTTAAACTTTATTATTCGGTTTTAAAATTTATTTTTTTATTATAAATTATTTATTTTTATATTGTGTCAACATTATACATTGGGTATTGCAGAAAAGGCAAAAGACTGACTCCTAAAGACTGACTCCTACAGACTGACCCCTGATTGCGAAAGATAGATGGAAAAATTTCAAAAGATTGATGTAAAGATTGCGAAAGATTAATGGACAGATTGTGATTGAGAAAGAAGTTTGTGAATGATTTATAGAAAGCATGCAAAAGATTGGTTTAAATATTTAAAAATAGATGGAATGATGGGGCGGTGGCTCAGAAGAGCATGAATTATTATCGCCCTAGCTGCCCTCGTAAATTACAAGTCTCTAGGGACCTGGCAGTATTGACATTTAAATTAACACCAATTAAGCCTGTACAAGCGTTGGTAGATGCTGATCCATACCATCACTATAACATGCTCGTGCATCTGGTCGCTATTAGTATGATAGGCTTGGTTTATTCATATGTGCATTACAAAAAAAATGAGTAGCATACATATCCTTAAAAAAAACCAGTCGAGTCAGTGAATAATTAAACATTAAGATAGAGGCTCGAAATGAAGTTGAGAGACTTTTCATGTTTCCGTAATACCATGTGTATAATTTCAACACGATATGAAAAATAAATAATTTTAACTAAAAGTTAAATTTTAAAATGGAATAATAAATACAGATTTACGATTTGACAAACCGTATGCCTATACAACCAATATGGCTACCAGAAACCATTTGACAGCTTCCGAGCACCCTTCAGTCGAGCCGAAGACTGCTGATCTCGCCCGAGTCGAGTCGAAGGTAGCCGAGGTCGTCCTAGTCGGTGCTCAGTAGTCGGCCCTCAGCTGCAACTGTCCAGCCACCCAACAATAGTGGCTGCTATTTAAAATACATTGCGCCAGATTCGGCCATATCATATTACTAGCAAGAAATGTGATCAAACAGGTTTGAAATTACTTTATATTGTTAGTGACAATAATAAAAATAAAACGTGTTACGTTTTTGTGACTTGAAAAACTCGTCATCTTACGTTTTCAATTTTGACAGTAACCCATTAATAATGTTGTTCTTTACGACATGGTTCATGCAGTCAAGAATATAAGGAATAATTGAATGGATTTGAAAGACGACGAGAAAACATTCGTAATTCCATTTTGGAATGACTTGAAAAGTTATAAAAATCCCCTCCTAGATAATAATATTGCATATTTTAATAAGGTCTCTCAGGCTAAGTTCTTAGACACTAGAAATGTGTACAAGTCTGAATCTGATATGCTTGTGAAGTTAGTTCCTAAACTAAGCTATAAAACCATGTATCCAAATAATTTGGAAAGGCAGAAAGTTAATCTCGCTGTAAATATTTTTAATAACACAACTGTTTCTCCATTAGAAAAACATAGCCATTTCGAGACTTCTCTGTTTGTTCAAATTATTTTTATTTGGCGCTTTATTTTTAACATTAAACGTTCCTTAAACGTATGTACTGAAGATGAACTTTCTTCTGGAACCTTTTGAAAATTGGTTGCATGCAAGCTTATTATTTTTGAAAAAATTTATTGAATGGCTTGAACAATGGAAGAAGCTAAACAATCAAAATCTCCTGAAATCATTTTAACCGCCAACCTCTATAATGCTGTACATCGCAGTCTGGAACACCGTTATCATAGGCATATGTGTGACGAAGGGGTTTGCCACAGGTTAGGTCCGCGCGGCCGGGCTTCCAGAGGCTCTCTCGCTGCCAGTACCTCGACGTCGATCAACACTACCTACCCCTCTCTACCCTTCAAAAACCTCCTCGAACCCCCATAGCACTCCGCTGTCCTGCTTACTCCCGCAAGTTGCTTCTGATATGTCAATTAGCGCTTCCCGTACCGGATCAGCGCTGGCGGCGCAGCTTGCCAACCCTCGATGGCAGCGGTCTTCCGTGGCAGCGAGGGGGACGAAACACGTAGCTGCGAGTAGCGAGGGGGATGAAGATGTTCGCCTCGGGGCCCGGAGACGACCTGACAATTCGCTAATGAGGACGAGTAAGGGAAGCTACTTCGGTGGGTGGTGGGTTGGTTCGTGGGGGGAAGTTACCTTCGGATTATTACAGAAAAAAATTAAGGCTGCTGGCATCGCATCTCCCTATTCCCTATTCCCCTGGCAACATCCGCCAGCCGACTGTGGGAGTCGCCGGGTCACCTGTTCCCACCCTTTGCCCTTCCGGGTACACCAATCACCGAGCTACTGGAGAGCAAAGCCGAGGTACTCGGGTCAATTTGACCGACACTTCCAGACCAGATTATCAGTTCATTGGATCAAATAGCGAAATGCAACGTCTGAATATTGCCAGATGCCCTTAGTTTACGAGATCTTTCATTTAAATGAACACTCTGAAATTAATTATTGAACGAATCCCTGAATCTAGCAACATTAATGTTAACGTAATCTTCTAGGAAATTTGGCAATATAATAAAGATAAACGTATTTGTAATTAAATTAGTTTACTTATTTTTGTAAATTAAAAAATTCAATCTGATCGACGCATGAGCATTGGCAGTGAAGTACAAATCCATATTGATTTTTACGTATTTAGTATGGATATACACTTCGTTAAAAATTTTTGCAAGTTTTCCAGTAATGGTATAATCACATATGGAAGATGTCATTTACACACTGTTGCTTCAATATTATGTTATACAACAGAACACAATACTAAAAAAAGAATTTTTGAACCCTTTACATTAATTAATGTATGAAAATTTTATACAGTGACTCTAGGAGGTTTTTTTTTTTCTTTTTTTCTTTTTTTTTTCTATGTTAAGTTTAAAAAGAAAATAATTTTCAAAACGGTGCTGTTTAATAATTACCATGGAAACATGTTTCTTATCATGATACTGTGACATGGAAGAAATAAACACTACTTAAATGATACAGCATCTTTTTTAGGCAAACGGATTGTAAAATCAAATAATTCTGATTACAAAATAACCACATGGTGAAAATTCACACATCATTATTTTTTCAGGCTTTTGTTGTTATCCACTTCCATTGTCTAGTAGTCCTTGAGGTACGTACTCTCCGCCATCGAAATATTAAATTGTTCTCCTAATATTTGCAGAATGTGATGTTTCTTTTTGTGTAGGAATTTGATTTAACGTCATTTTAACAAGAGCACTCTGTAATCACAATTCCAACACAAATAACTATGAGCTTTCCGACTTAAGCAGGACTTGTAATTAGTCAAAGAGTTCTAGGAAAATTACATTGCATATCAAGTGACGTTTTTTCCTCAACAGCAAATCGTTATAACGTTTGTGATACCAATGGGTGCATTCAATTCAGTGCAGCATAGAACAACTTTATACTTGCTTATCGCAATACATCTTAAAAAGTACCGGATTTATCAAATTTATGAGTTGGCAAAGAAAATTATTTATCCCGTTCACACATTTTTCTTTGATACATAACTGTGTTAATATAGCTCATTTTACACCACATAACGCCAGGGTATGAACTCCTTTTCGTAGAAGATCTATCCCATTGTACCATTAAATATTATGATTTTGCTAATTGTCATATGCGTTTTAGATTATCTACATATTAAATACAGAAGGCCTATGAAACCTATTGGTCTCTTAAAAAATTTTATATGGATTTTTGGTCATTAAATATTATTATTGTATAACATTAAAATCAATGCTTTGACAATTTCTGTAACGGTTTCCGTAACGAATTTCTAGCATAAATCCAGACTTCAAGACTTGCATGAACACTCGGAGTGTAACTCAATATCGTCTCATTTACAATTGTACCCCACAAACTTCTCCATTTTCCATCGGTGTGGACTAACCGTGCCACTTTGTTTAGCTGTTTTAAAGACATATTTCAATCTCATAATTGTGAATGCCATCGTTCGCTTTGTTCTCAATGTTCAATTTCGCGCCACTCGGTTATTGAAACAAAGGAGCAGGTGAACTGAGGCCTCCTGATAATTCGATGTGACGTCCGAATAAACCGTTGAAAACGCTTCGTTGATAAATCTGTACGGGTCTGACCTTCTGGACTGTCGGCAAAGATTATTTTTTTACCAATAAAGGGACGAAAGCGACATTTTGTTAGCACGGTGTAACACCTCACCTTCCCTAAGTCATATTATGATCACTTGACTACTCACTCTCTCTGTTTACTAATGTCAGGACTGACGAAGGGAGAGACGTACCTAATAGGGCGATGTAGCTCTACCAATTTATTAATAACACCAAATAATTTATAAGCACAATAGTATTTATTAAACATTAAACATATAAGGATTTGAATACAATAACTCACAAGACAAGTTAACATTTGGTGATTACTCGTAGATGGCACAGTGCCGATTACGCTAAATTCGCCTAACCTTGCCAGTAAATATCAATAAATGCTTAAGAGAGCAAAGGGGTCTCAAAGTAGTGTGTTACACCTAACTGCCAGTTCGATAGTTATGCTCACCATGAAACCTCAGTAGTTCGATAGTTATGCTCACCATGAAACCTCAGTAGTTCGATAGTTATGCTCACCATGAAACGTCAGTAGTTCGATAGTTATGCTCACCATGAAACCTCAGTAGTTCGATAGTTATGCTCACCATGAAACCTCAGTAGTTCGATAGTTATGCTCACCATGAAACCTCAGTAGTTCGATAGTTATGCTCACCATGAAACCTCAGTAGTTCGATAGTTATGCTCACCATGAAACGTCAGTAGATCGACTTGGAGCTCCTCCAGACCTCGATGTCGTTATGTCCTCCTTCTTGATACCAACTCCGGCAACTAACGTTGTGGTACCTCGATCGTCGTCTTGACACTGTGTGTGTGTGTATGTGGGGGGGGGGGGGGGGGCGGCGGTCTCATTGGCCGTTTTATACGCTTCGCCCAGTACGTCAGTGGCGTTCAAATACAAAACAGTCTCGACCTTTAGTCCGTCGTACTTCAAGTAATATTCTCTCCTCTGGCGTCGTAACTTAAGTAGTAATATGTGGGCGGCCCTCATCTGGCCGCTAAAACGGCGACATTTATTTTTGAATATCGTTCATATTTTGCAAGAATTTTTAGGAATATTACATAGATAAAAACATACTTATTAATAAATAGCCCATCTGGAATTTTGGCCTGAATTTTTGTTCTTATGTTTCTGGCCTCCATATCTTTAATGTTTGCAAACATTAGAATCACTTATTCCTTAAACAGCTACAAGTGTGATCTTATTCGGTAAGAATAGATCCATCTACAACTTCTATTTTGGTATTTTACTAGGGTAGGTAATGTAGACTTCAGGATGGCTATGTCTATGATTAAATTGTGTTTTTTTTTTTAATATTACATACTTCCCTGTTTCTTTAACCCTTTACTTTCACTCGAATTTAAACAGCAGGAGGTAAAGCAGTAGCGTAAGCAATAGATACATAGGGTGGTCCACCTAACGTTGACACCCCGAAATTTTATGGAACGGTTGCAGATCACGAATTCTGGTTTCCACTAAATTAAATTACGTACGGGAGTAATAGGCCATGGAGAGTTCTGGCGCAGGATTCCGGGATGTAACTCGCTGGCTCTGCCCCCCATTTTATATCCCGCCAATTTGGAATTTTTCTCTGAAAACCGCTTGTTCAAGCCAAAAAAAAAAAAAAATCCTTCCGAAATCATTTACTTTACTTAACAATCACTTCAGAAATTAATTATTTTACCCAAAATTTACTTTTTTCCTTTTAAAAAGTTCCGGTTTTTCCCGTTGCAAAAAAACAAACCCCCTGAACATTATTAAAAAATTATTAAAACATTCCGGCCCGCCGACCGCCATCGTGGATTCCAGGACGTCATTTTGGACTTTATTCTGTATCATTTTGTGTTTTTTCATGCTCTATTATTCAACCTAGTCGTCCACCAACTTTGTTGGATTTGTAAAAATGATCATTTAGTCACATTAGTTCCACCTCGTGCCAAGACTCACGACGATTTTTAAACTTGTAATGAACTTAGCGAAATTCCTAAAATAAATAAATAAACGTTATTTAATTTAAATATTTATTTCTCAATGAAAATTTATATTAGTACAATTTTCAAAAATTATTTTTATTTAATTATGTCATTGTATATTTAGAAGAATAGTAATTTAAACAACATTTTTTAATTAAATTTATTTCAGTGGCTTTAAAATTATAATTATACTATCGCAGTTTAGATAAGCACTAAATAAAACACAATTTTATTCACAGGTACTTTTTTATTCAAGGAATTTATTACAGTCGCACATGCTCTCAAAATAATTACAGTATTCTTCAGTATACATACATCTCTATATATGCAACATTGTTGTAGGTTACAGTTTTTTATCCATCTCGTGCTGTCACACTCGTGTCGTCCTTGTGCGAAAATATCGTGACACCAACATACTGTGCAGGGCAGGTTATGTAGGTAATTATACTTTTGAGGACATGGACCAAAGTCGCAAGTGACCTGCTTGCAGCAAACCTGGTACCGAGGTACTGATGAGAAATGCGCTTCACCTTTACAGGTCTTTGTCTAAGTAAATTGTTGCTACGACTAAACTGCGTGCCCACTGTGTGTACGGGGCCGCGAGCTTTGACACCTATGTATGTAAATCACAATCATTTTGTTTCCTTCAACATGCATGTGCACGTATATAAATCCTCGTCATATGATCTGGGGAAAATGGTAACATTTTTACAAGCTCTGTAAGAAGTAGGAATTTCTGTAAGCCTAATACAAGGTTAAAAATTATGCTAAGTCTCAACACGAGGTGGCTAAATGTCAGTTGACTGCTTCAAATGTGACCATGAGTTCAAGCCAAACGAAGAACTTTTCTGGAAGAAACTGTAGAAGATATGACTGCATGGTAATGTGATCAAGGAACTAGCATCTAAAACCCGTCTACCTGCATGGTGTGTGATGCTCAATGGCTTCATACGATTGGTCAGCTGCAATCACTTGGCAAGTCGGTGATTGGCTGGTTGGGGTCCGTACTTGTATTAATGGTTTAATACGATTGGTTCCAAGTCAATATGACGTCAAAGGGCTTCCATACACGTATATTATAAGAAGTAGGGAGGTCAGCTGAGAAGCTCAGTTTGACAATTGCTGCCCTACAAGATACATCGTCTCAGCTAGCTTCTGCCTCTTCGCATCAAAGTCTTATCCTGTATTTGCGATGTCTTCGGGTACTCCAGAGGTAATGGTTCCTACGGTAGTGCCATCGAGTTCTTCGGGAGGAGTACCAGCAGTACCATCGACCTCTTTGAGCAGCATTCCTGTAGTAGCATCGCCATCGACCTCTTCGTCTGAGGTACCTAGAACACCATTCCTGGCGTTATCTGCTTCTTTAGCTCCAGCAACTGCATCTCCAACAGTTCCGCCCGAGTCTTTGCCTAAAACCACTACTTCGCTATCAATGTCACTTTATAAGACATTTATGTTCGACCGCAACGTTAGACTTCATTAAAGATTTCATTGTGTAAAAACTCCCTGTCTTGTGTCATATGTAGGTAGATCAGCCACGCTGAAAGTTTATTTAGACATTGTGCATTTGTCATTAGTACCTCGGTACCTGGTTTGTTGCAAGCAGGTCTCTTGTGACTTCGGTACATGCCCTTAAATGTGTAGTTGCCTACATAGTCTGTCTTGCACAGTATGCTGGTGTAATAAATGTCACGATATTTTCGCACAAGGACAACACGAGTGTGATTAATGAGATGCCTAAAATACTATTACCTACAACAAAGGTGCAATATTGAGATTTATAGAGAAGAATATTGCAATTTTTTGAAGACATGAGAGACCTTAATAAAGTAGTTGAATAAAATATTTGTGTGAACATTAAGTGTGTTTTATTTCATGTGTACCTGATTTCGAGGAATAAAATTAGTTGTAGTAGTAGTAACAAAAGATGCTTCCCTGAATTTAATCATTTATTCACTTTATACAATTTTTGTCTACAGTTTTTTGTTTCCAAGGCCATTCGAGGTTACGCAGTCAATGTCAATGTCACCAGCATTCAATATGGTGGTATAAGTCAATAATGTAATATGTTTGCTGTCTTTTATGAATTTTTCTGGAGTTTTTGTTTACGAGGTTATTCAAGGTTATGTGGTAAATGTCAAGGTTACCTGCATCCAGTATGACGGTAGTAGTAAGTTATGTAATATGGTTGCTGACTTTAATGAATTTTCTGTACTTTTTTGAATTTTTTTTTAAATAGGGACTTTTAAGGGAAAAGAGAAAATTCAAGGGAAAATGCAAGGTTTGAAGGAAAAATAGTTATATTGCTATGGAAAAAGGAGTATTTTTAAGGAAAATGGTTACCTGGGGACTGGAATTGTTAATTTCTTTTTTTTTTATTTTTTAAATAATCTTTTAAATAATTGTGTTTCATTTATTAATAATACATTTTTTGGGAATATTTTTTTGGATTTTTGGGGTCAAAGGTTACCAGGTTCAAGGCCAAGGGTCTACGCCAAATGTCCTGAGTCCTCAGCCCTGCTCTTCTGGCTCGGAGCCAAAAATTCGCCTCTCGTGAGTCACGGAACCTCCTCTCCTGCTCTGGGAAAATGGGACATTTTTAAGGAAAAAAGGGCAATTTTTAGGGAAAGAGAGAAACTTATAAGGAATTTTAGTTGACTTTGAGGGGAAAAATGGATATTTTAAGGGGAATAATGGGTAGTTCCAACATGGCGTAAACAGCTCCGAGCCGGGCTGCCGTTTTCCTAGCTTCGGCTTTTCCCTTTTACTGACTGCAATTCACTGAACTAGCTTTCTAGAATTATTTTCGATATTCTCTGTCGTATATGTAGTATTTCGCATGTACTTTACTAACTTAAATTTTCATTATCTAAGTATGTATTGCTTTATAATTTTCAATGATATAACGTGTACTACAATCAATAGTTCTTGATAATATTTAATAGGGCAGGATAAACAATCGATTAATGTGTCAACACGGTTCCGTGCTATTCTCAAACTAACTAACCCTCAACGCCCAAATAATCTACGTGGGCAATAGGTAGGGACTCTGAGCTCTGGAAAACCATTTCAGAATGTTTCTATGTTCTTACTTTCATGACGACTGAAAAACTCCCTAGTTCTTTGTGTCCTGTAGAATGGTCTGTAATTTGAAATGTTAATTATATTGGAAATATTGGGTATATAACTAGATAGCATTCAAGAAATAATGAGAGAAAGAAACAAATATTAGTAAACATCATTTAGAACATTTTAAATTAAAATAACTCATTTAAACAAGTTTACAGAAACCTAATTTTGACACTCTCAATTTGTATAATTCAAAGACGTGACCTATTTATCTCCTACAAAATTCTGACTTCATTCTTTTTAACTCACATCTGAACACGTTCTCATGTTCTTGAAGGTCACATTGACTATATATGTATTGTGTATTTTCCAGACGCTCTTCATAGAATTAGGAGAAGTCTTTTATTTTCTTTATTATAAAGCCGTATTCAAGCAGACTCCCACACTGACAACAAAATCGAAAGAAATTCTGTTCAAAACTGGCACATGCTATTGTAGAAGAGCTAATAAGCTTTCTCTGCTTGTTCGCTTCCGGTGTATCATGACTACCTACGTACATGGTTCGTATTCGCTTTCAAGAATACATTTATTACAAAACTGGAATGTTATTTTTACTTTTAGGGATTCTCGAGTGCAAAGAATGTGAAATGCGGAAGATATGAATAGAAACAAAATAAGTATATTCGTTTTGTAATTTTCATTTTTAAAGTAATTCTTCAAATTATTTAGGGGATGTGTTCTCACAGATATAATTAAGTAGGTAGATTTCATAATCGTTGTATTAATTAAATGAAAGTAACAACTCGTTACATTTAATATTAGTGAAAACGGAGGATCTTGAACTTATACTGAGATGTGAAATTGTTAACATAATTATAATGCTCGTATATTAATAAGCAACAGTCCATTGCTAAATATAAAAGCAATTCATATGGAAACCTTAACTATGGTCCCGAAAGTAGATGTCTGTAGACGTATTACGGTGGTCGGCACACCCCATCTCCTGACGTCTTCATGGTGCAGAGTCTTGGTGACGTCCGCCACGTTTTCCTGCCATCATATCGGACGCATGTTGACCAACAAAAGGCCACGCCTTCCAACCGTTGCAGGATATTCCTTTGGTTGTGGTTTAGGAGCTCATGGCTGGTATTTAATAATAAAGCTGGTATTTATCCTATTGTGTAAAATAGGAAAGGTACTATTTCTAAACTCTTTTAAAATATCCAACCATACAGCGCGTCAAAATTATGTGATGACTGCCGTAGCAGCTGATGAAACCGCTGACATGGCAGATACTGTATGCTCTTGTAAGTCATGTTTTATAGTATAATAAAATAATTTAAGGTGAATTTTCACAAGTGGTAAGTTGTCTAGTTGGGTTCAGTAGTAAACTTTAAGAGTTCTGCATTCTCAAGGAAATATCATTTCACTTTCGAGGATATAAACATTCGAGTAAAAGTTAGTTTCTCCCTCTCATCTACTTATTTGTTTCCCGTAATGTTGCTCCTACCTTTTATACGGCGTTCATTATTCTACTCGATGTGCAGTGTTTTCGTAATAAAGAAGTTAAAAAAATTTCAATGATGACAGTGGGGAAAAGCGAATCATATTTTAATTATGATTGTAGTCAGGGTTATAATCAGTAAAATTAAAAAAAAAATTATGATTAATTATTAAGGTTGTCTGGAAAGCAGTTAGGTACTTTCACTGTTAATAAAAAAATTTAAAAATTGAAGGTTTTATAATATTATTAGTTGAAGTATTTAATTGAAACTTATTATTTTTAATGGTCGCTAGGAAATTTTTGTGTGTGGAATATTGTGTGTGTAATCGCGCAAGGTGCAAAAGCCGTCATGAACGCGCTTTGTTCAGATCTCAGCTGAAAAACTCACCTCAATAAAAGTATAGAAGTGCATCATGCAACCTACGGCAAGTCGTGAGTGACTTAGACTGAGCGACTTTTACACGTGATACCGTATCTGACTTGTTCTAGGTAGGCCGTAGCTTCTATATATCTTCTGCAACGAGGCTAGGATTTCCTCGAGATTATTTCCCATCACGTACAAATGACTGCCTGTGTCGTGTCATAATATGAATTTCAATATTTCCTACCCCATTTAATTGAAATTTTGACAAGCCAATGCGCGCAAAACTTATTTTGTACTGTAGCCCATAAACATTAATACGTTCAACATTTTAAAAACAATGTTACCGTAAAAATTTGAATGTGTTTTAGAAAGTCAATCTGGGTCAAAATACTAAATATTTTGCCATATATTATGGCAAACAATGCGTTTAGGAGCATCCTTAGCCAAACGATATTAGCCGGGAGATAGTTAGCACTAATATTGTGGCATTAAAAAAAATGAGTTTTTATGATATATGATATTTATGTTATATGTCTCAGCAAAGAAAGACTTAAGCTACCATAATTGAAAGAAATACTTGTTTCATTATCAATGGATGAATTGATGCGTCCAGTTCAGTTATGACTAATATTTTTTATATTTGTTGAGCCTGCGTTACATATAAAAGTTTGGGGGAAATCGTTTAATAACTCTGGTTTCAAAAAGTAAATAAATAAATTAACCAGTCTTATTTTATGTATCTTTCTGAGGTATAGAAAAAATCATACACAGAAATTGATTTTTTTCTCAACGAAATATATTTCGGTATAATCAAGGGATATAAATTAGGTTAAACCACTACAATATAACAACTAAACTTTTGTAAACGATATTTTCATAATGTTACTCTTTACACCTTATTGACATTATATTACGTTCATGTCAAATTGTTTTAATACACATAGGTACTTAAATAAAAATAATCGCTTGTAGTGTGATTACAGTTTAAATAAATAAAGAAATTTCGTTACGTATTTAGGAACAGGAAATTTTCACTGAGTAAAATAATTTCTCGTCTTTTTTTCTAATGCTTTATTAGGTACCATAAATAGACATATTATTCGAGAATTTTCATTATATTAGTAAACGATTTTATTTATGTTATTAAATATAAATTTCATTTTACTCTACTATTAAATACAAAACTTGAAAATAAATTACAATATTAGTTATTTAACTGGAAATAACTGATAATATCCAGGCAATATATATGAATTCGAACGGATTGCAGATAAAAGTATTGCATTACGTGTGTGTAGTACGTATTTATTTATGGCAATAATTACAACAACTGTTCGAAATGCCGTCCCCCAACTTCATTACACAAAGGCAACGGCGGATAAGGATGGCCTTGACACGTGCATGGCACGTACAGAATCAAATGCTGCTATACACTGTGCACGGTAAAGTGAGTACTTTTTAAGGCCCTCCGAACAGGCATGAACCACTAATAAATTTATCTTATTGCAACCTCGGCCATTAAAATTTGAAGGTGGTTAAAAGTATACACTATGTTTATTGGCCAAATTGCAATGTTTATATTAAAAAGTAGCAGGAAGATGGAAATTGTATGAAAGGAAAAATTTAGAAGGGCCATAAAAATTGCTCATTTTACTGTGAACAGCCTTATCACATGTGTGATGAGATCTTACTGACTAGCCACACGCCCCATAAAAATAAATCCAGGGTAGTCAGGTCTGGAGATTGGGCCGGCCAATGGATAGGCCCACCTCTGCCAATCCAGTAGCCTAGAAATGTGACGTCAAAATGGCGGCGTACGGCAGCAGTGAAATGTGGTGGTGCCCCATCAGCACCATAAAAGCAGCTTCGCCTCTCTTCAACAAAGAAACAATAGCCATTGGTTTGTCTCTTAACTCTTCTTCTAAGGTCTGTTCTTCCTTTTGTTGAATGGCTAATATCCACACCGTGACCTACAGCCCATGAGCTAACAGACGGCTCCTACCGTACACTGCGGAGTACGTCCTCACTTTGTCCGTGGTGCAATAGCGTTCGGCCTCATCACTATCGTCGAGCCTTCATCCAGCAATTTCTGATGGAGCCGTACAAATGTCGCACGGGAGGGTTGACGTCACGCTGGGTAGCGGAGCCAGTACAGCTCCTCTGCTCGCCTTTAATTTGTGTTAGCTCCTCCATATAAGAGGTGCATGTCGGCTATCTCCTCTCGCGTAGAACGTTCCATGCCAGCTGGAGGCACATACTGACTTATCCAGGGCCACCTCCACTCAAGCACTGATTACATCCTCACCTGTTTCCTCCACCACGTGCGTGGCGTACCTGATGAGTTTGTTGCCTACCAGCGCAGGGCTACACGGCACCTTCCAAGTTATGAGTGGCGTTTTCTCGAAAACGGTTCACCGCAGCGAGTTCGGACAAGAGGGCCTTTTGTCTTCATTGTGCTATGATAGGTCATAATGTGGATCAACGTTTTATTAACCGCCTAGTGTTCGACAATTCCCTGCGAAATGATGGTGACCAACAAAATTTACACATATTAACGATCTCCTATTCGCGAAACACCATTCAGATTTTGGTCGCTCCAGCTCACGTACGTCCTGCAATACATATATATTATATATATATATACATACACACTCCAGGAGGTGATTTCTTGTGGAAAATAGGGTGGGTTATGCACTGACAACACTATCATGTGGTGAATATCTAGGGAGGTACGCGGTGTAGAAAATCGAATTTGGATATGCATAAATGTATACATATATATCCCTAAATTTTCACCCCATGATAGTGTTGTCAGTACATACCCCATCCTATTTTACACAAGAAATCACCTCCTGAAGTTTGACACATGAATTCTGGTCCACGTTGTATATGAGAATAATGTTTACATTTCGGTTAAATTTTGACCCATGGAGTTCAGTCCTGTTCTTCACACAGTTTACCGGAAAATATGAAAACCTCGAACGTTTTCTAACAGAAGTACATAAACAGCAACCACATTCAATGGCAGTGCAACACTGTAGTTAAGATGCTAGGATACTTGAAAATTAGTGTTTATTCCGGTTTTGAAAATCTTAGTAGTTCATGTGGATGACATATGTGGCAGATAGGATTTTTTTTTTTTTTTTTTACATTTGCAACTAGTAATGTAATCATAAAACTGTTGAAAGCTTATTAAAAAGAGTTTTTTTTTGCAATAGATTTGTTATTTACAATTTAAAAAAAAAAAAGTATATTATTTAAGAGAGACCCTTAAAATTGTATTTTCATCCCCTAAGTATATTAAGAACCTTATTGACTTTGGGGAAGGGATAGTACGGACCATAATAATATCGTAGTAGACAAGGAACTGTAGGTGTAGTCTTGAAGGGCATTCGCTCAATAAGTCTTCCTGACAACACCGAAAGGGTAGCAACTGCACAAGTGTTGCCGCTCAGCTGAGCAGCGCTCCCAAACGTTAATTCGTTGAAAAGGCTGTCAGGCGCAGTCTGGAATTATTTCTCCTCCTGCTGACGAGGGCGAAAGAGGAGGCGGGGTGGCGTAGCAGCGGATCTGCAGGTTCGCGGGGGTGGATAGCTCTTCTGTATTGTCGCCGGTTCCGCGTTTCAATGGCCTGTGGGGGGGGGGGGGGGGTGAGAGGGGGAGAAGGGGAATCCGGGGATAGATGGCGGAAACCCACGGCCATTGTCGACCGTGGTTAGTCGACTCGTTATTTTGAATGGAAACAGGCTGGATTCGTTGGGACGCCTGCGGTATTTCGACACACCTCGTCGTTTCGTGTGCCTTCAACCGATCCCCCCCCCCCCTCGCCTTTCTGTAGCAACCATCGTAACATCACGCCCGCCACCCTTCAACTGTACGGATGAATAAAAACATCACCCACACGTTCTCCCATTCTCCCATTCTCTCTCTCTCTCTCTCTCTCTCTCTCTCTCTCTCTCTCTCCTCTCTCTCTCTCTCTCTCTCTCTCTCTCTCTCTCTCTCTATATATATATATATATATATATCTCTTGAAACAATGGCAGTCACTGTTTACCCTCGCGTCCGGCAGAAAGGAATATCATCTCGATCGGACGTGTTCGGCTGGTTTCGGCCGTTGCGCAGTTATTCTACTCCGATTCCCTTCCTGTTGTTCTACTCTGTTGCGGCGTTGCGTCTTTGTGGGTGCTAATACGCGATTGCGATATCCGAATAATTGAGTCAGTCACCGCTCCACGTGTTCTCCTAGCACTGTGCATTCGCTGGAGGAAAGTGAATGATAAGTTAATTTGTGGCTATAATGGTGTCTTCCAGTGTTGGAGAATAATTAATTAATTATTGCATTACCATTAACGATTGTATAGCATGTAATTATTACAGTAATTGTTACATTTCAAAATCTTGTAATTTTTACGCCCTATATGCATAAATTATTTTAATAGTAACCGTTACTCTTCGGTAACAGTTACATTTAATTTGCGTGTTGAGACAATCCTATTACTTAATAACCGTATTTGTCCAAAATCCTCATATATGTATAAGTTAAGGTGTGTTTCGAAGCCAAGCTCTTGTATTCGAGTATTGATATATACGCCACAACACGTACATATTGTTCTGTGAATTGTTCCGGTTGAGGTGAGTTGAGTGCGCCATTTGGAAACTTTAAGCAGGGAAAACCTTTTATTTCTTTGAAACGAAGTCACACTGGAGATGATACTTTGGACATGCAATAATTTGGCAAAATCAGAAAAAAATTGGTTTTTTATAATGTTAAAAATAGTAATGTTTGCCAGTCTTAAGTGCTATCTATTTATAACCTAACAAAATTATTAAGTTGTGTAATATAACTTTAATTATACTTCTTAAATCCAGAATGATGTTTTTCTATGTTTTGGTCAACGACTTAAATAATTGGAGACTAATTGTATAATTTGTAAGTTGTTCTAATATTTTTGTCTTCACTACGTTCACTGTTTTAGATTAGGCGTTACCACTTCCTGTCTCTTAAATTTCATTTAATTTACCTTCAACACACTGGTGAATCTTATAAATAACGAAATATTTTATGATGCTTTTTTACATTTCTACAATGTTCCAAACAGTATTCTGCTTAATGTTCTAAAACAAGAGGAAATTAGTTAATTATATAGATCATATTTATTCAATACACGGACTTAAAGTTTTTATATAATGCTAAAGTGAACTAGGCAATAAGTTACCGATATAATGTTTGAACCTTTATACATCTCTTTGCATATAAATAGGTACATATTTGTATTTACAAAATTTGAGATATTCAAAGATTTTAGTAAGTCTTAGACATTACGTTTTGTACTGAATAACATTCAAACAGGGAATGTCTCCCAAAGTTGGTGGTAATTGATAAATTAGTTCCTGAAATATCATACGTATACAACAGTCGTTTAGGTAGTGCTACCTTTCAAAATGGCATTAGTGCTCCTATCATTTAAGTAATTAAGTGCACAAAATAGGTACTTCAACATGCCAATTAAAATTTAAATCCGCAGAAATAAGGCATCTAACACTACATGAGTAAGGTCGCTATTTTCAAAATCAACTGTTCTTTAATATTTTTAATATCTCTTAATTGATTTACATCAATCGCAAATGTGTTATTGGTAGGTTGGGGCCAAATGAATAACACAATTTAATCATCATTTTTCAGATAAATTTATATTCAAATGTTCTCTTATTGTGCATTTCTAAACCAACTTTTTTTGGATTTGTTTTCGGTAGTTCCCTTGTTTATTTGTAGGACTGTCGTGTTTCGCTAACATTTCAATAGCATTGGCTGGAAAAGATAAATGTAGTTCTCGTAACAGACACTATGAGCATACTATGTTTGGTCAGGTGCAATGTTCAGATAAATACGACACACCATCGTTCATTCATAGTTTCTACAACTTTTAGGAAGCCCTGCTTAGGTTCTTATATCTTGCTACTCTTCCGTCGCATGCAAACACAGTTTAACCAAGTATAAAAAAGTACACCAAAGGGGCAACTCACCGCATTCTTGCGCACCGACTTAAATAATATTTATGCATGGAAACTGCTTTATCAATACACACTCGCCTGTTTTCTTTCTGATTCGTTGGCATTAATCATTAATGAAATATTAGGTAGAGTCAAAATATTTGTAAACTAGCAGCCCACCATCACTTCGCTCAGGTTTTATAGAATTATTGAAATACATACCTCTATATGCGACTATGCGTGACTACCCGCGACTACTTTCGACTACCTACGACTGCTTGTGAATGTTTTTACACATTTTCTTCTAACATTGTTTCAATTTATCTTTAATGGTTTGTGTATAGCATGTTTAGAAAGCAGCGAAGTAGTTCATTTTTCTCTAACTTTGTTTACAAATATTGCAATTTCTTACGGATTAAAAAAAAATTAAACAGAGCCTATATCCATCTGGAAGAATGTAATTTTCTTATATTGAAAAAACTATAAGAAGCCATGTAATTTCCGAGATTACCTGAGATATATGAACAAATAAACAGACTCAAATTACATCTTCATAATATTAGTATAGATTTAGATTTAAAACATGTGAAGATGCATCAATTAAAAAAAATTAATGTCAAGAATGGACGCAGGGCTTCCCCTGAGACGCATCCCATTCTCCAACCTACTTAGCTGCTAACATGCATGCCGAAGGGCACATAGAATGGGATGCGTCACATGGCAAGCCCTACACGCCTTAGGTCGGGTTTAGAATTATTTATTATAATGGGCGCATGCATCGCGGCTAAGCAGGGTTGTAGCGTCATGGCCGCAATTGTAGCCATGTGCACACCCCGAAAGAAGAAGGGTCTAAATGGAAGAGCATAGCAAACCAGGTAAAGCCCATAGGGCCGTGGAAAATCTATGCGGCAGTCGCGGAGGATAAAAATTATTCCTTTAACTGGAATAGGGCGGGATAAAGTAGGGTACTTGTTAGTTCGGGAAGAACTTCTATTGGAATGATGAGGGGTGAAATGAAATGATATCGCAGCTGGTGTGTTGCGGGGGACATAGCAGCCCCCGCGCCGATGCCATTTATCGTGTGGGCGTAAGAGCCCTTGAAGTTCAACTACTGTCAATACTGCCGCGCAGGTGAACCAGCACTGTAGTGTTGACAGCAGCAGTTGAATGCAGGCAATCCCTGATTCTTGACGCGTGCGTCGGAAAACCGGACAGCTAAGCCATAGCACCGACTCCGTATTCCCTCTTCCGCGCCGACAACAATATATCAACACTCCATGGGTGAAAGAGAGGATCATCAATCGGTGGAGTCACCCCCTCCCCTTCCTCCAAAATATAGTCCGTCGGTCTAAGAAACGGGAGATGTCCGGGACCTACCAGCAGCGGTGGCGAAGCTGCTGGTGGCTCAGGAGTGAAGGCTGACATCGAGTGGTGCTTCCAAGGTCCGACGCATTCCAATCCATCCAACATGCATCCGCAGTCGGCAGCCCGCAGAATCCAGCAGTGAGGATCGCTATACATCGCATTTTTTCAGCACCTCGAAATTCCCCTCTCCGCCTTGATCGTTGGGCCACCTCCATCTCGTACTGAGCTGCCCAGGTCCCCTACTTCCACGACGACGGCGCTCTCGCATCCGCCAGTAGGTTCGCGGGCTGGTATTGGAATATTCCCAGCCACCCCAGAGCCTGGGATCCCCTATCCGCCACCTGGGGATGCGATAAATTGCAGATAGTCGCCGCACACAAGCTGCAATGGTCCCGTCGCACTCGCAGATGCACCTCACTTTCGCTGGTCCTCAAGTCGCGGGAAGTTCCCAGCGAGCGAGCAGCCACGAACGCGATGTTCATCCCACCACAGCTTAGCTCGTAAGTAGAAGGCGTATGGCGAAACAGGGACAGAGAGGCTTCAGACAGAGGAGCCAGTTTTTCCAAAAATGTGTGGGAAAAAAAGGGCTTCTTGCTCAATGGGGCTGATTGCAGGCCCCATTTGTATAAAAAACTAATCAATTTTACTGTATTTGGGTGGCTTCCTTAATGCGTCTAGCCCACGCAATGAGGTACGCACGCACCAGCAGGCACGCGAGGCGGACGCACCTGTTGTGACATACGTGTGCAGCAGGCGACAACTTGTCGCAACTTAGCTGTGAAAGGTGGCCCGAGGGGGGGAGGGGGTTGTTGCCAATGACCGCGATCGCCTGCTCCGCTATGCAGCCTTGTCAAATCAATTAGACATCTAGGAATCCATGCATTTATAAATAAGTAGAATTATTTTTTATTTAAACTTATTATTTGAAAATGCCGAAATCTTATATATATATATATATATATATATATCAAAAACCAATTTTTAAATGTCAAATTAGTTTATAAAATTAAAATCATGAAATTTTCACTTTTTGCCATGACAGCTAGTAATATTTGAAACAAGAGAGCATTCTCAGGCAGGTATGGCATTCGAACCCACAACCTCATGTTTAGTAGTACAGTACGCTATCCACAGGACCACAGTAGCCACATTGAGATAAGTGCAATGTCGTATTAAAATACATATGTTACTTTCAAAATCATGCATGCCTATGCTCACATTAATTGTTTCTATAATATTTTTAAATAATTATGCAGCCGACTCCATTTATTCGCAAGCCGGGTTGTAAGCATGCGAATATGTACAGGCATTTAGGTAGGCAAATATAATTTGCAATTTCTTAAGGTCAGGCTCACGAAATTCAGCTTCCAAGAATCATTTCTGGCTCCAGGAAAGTATTCGCGAATGAACCCTTTATAAACATACTGAATATCTTAAAATTATATTTTCTTTCATAGTGATGTTTTTAATTAAAACTTTTTTATACACACTGGTTACCCTACGATATAGGATAAAAATAATAAATAAAATATTAAAGTATTTTTAACTTTCTAAATTTATTAAAATACATTACTACAAAAACATTCGTAAAATTAACCCAGCTATTTATATACCTGTGGACGTGCCCCACCCTCATCCCCTCCAACATACCTTTGTTACTGGTAATATTTCATAGGCTAGTAGTATGTCAAATAAAGATAACCTGTAAATTTTATTCTATTCTAAAATTCATTTAATAATTTTGTTTTAATTTGTATTTAAATTAAATGTAGAGTTCAGTGGAACTAAGCAAGAGTTATCTCAATATCATTTCAGATATCCTCTCTTCAAGACTAAATATTACATAATGAAGTAATCTGCAAATTATTCAATTTTATCGAAGGTTTGGTTGGCATAACAATCCTACTCGGCTTTTTATAACGGTATGTTAATGTGGCTAAACTAAGTGCCATAATATTCTATAAATATCAGGAGAAGTATGCAGGATAGAACACCAGCTTGAAATTAAATAGTTATTTTATTTATATCATACATATATTTACGTACTTCAGACTACACACCCAAAAACAGAATCCTTAAATTTACCATGCCATTCACGTAGTGTCTTTATAGCAGCATACTCACTTTTCACAAAATTAATATGATATGCTTATACGCAGCTTAAAATAGTCTATACTACCAAACGTGCAACGAGAACCCTTGGCCATATATTCGTCTTCTCCACGACAAAGTTTCACGATTGCCACTGTCAAACTAAGATTTCTAACTAGAAATCCCGACTTTCTAACAAGAAATACCATACCAGCTACTGCAACTCATGCATGCCATCTGTTATACCAATCAACACCAGACAAAATATACTCATCGTCCATACCTGTTACTATAACTCAAGCATACCTCAACCATTCAGTCCACACCTACCTTACCAAAAACTTAACTTACTGCTCTTACTTTCTTCTCTACTGGTTGACACCAGCTATATATATATATATATATATATATATATATATATATATATATATATATATACTAGTCACTATACCACCATACGAACCAACCATCCATTATAGCCCAAGTCATACCAGACCACCCAACACCCCATCCCATATAACCAAAGAATAATTCACTCATTCTAATCAACCGCACCACCCAATACACCAAGCACAATATCCATCATAATTCAAGTGTATCAAGCGCAACTATACAGCTGAGGCCAGCCCATAAACTAACATACATTCTACTTGTTCTACCAACCAACACCACTTATACCTATAACCATACCTCTTACTATAACTCAACCACGCATTGACATTAGAGAACTCACCGACACACATACTGTCCACACCATTCGACATACATCAACAATCGCAAGACTGATGTACTGTAAAAACATATCACCCACCATACCATCCATGTTAACCCAAGTGTACCAAGCAAATTTTATAGTCCTGACCAACCCTGCAACACAACCGTTCTTACTATATGTCAAACTAACATAACTTAACCTACTAAAGCCAAATAATCCCACCTACCTTTACCTACCATAGTCCAGATAAAAATTATACTCATCCTAAGCACACATATGTCCTACAAGTCTAGCATTATTTCAGCTACTTAAGAAAATTTGACATGTCCAAACATCAGAAACGCACTTCAAACAGACTGTGGCAGTACCTCGAGTAAAATTCATTTTACACTTACAAATGAACAGTCGAATCAAACAGATATATATTTCAAATCCAATACAGCCAAATAGAAAGTCAGACACCATCACGTCTACCCAAACAACCATACATTCAAGGACAGCCCATATCACAATAATCCTTACGATCTGTCAAGGTAACATATACTACTGATACCAACCAACAATGTTGCCACGTCCCACAACCATCGTATTGGACCCAGGTGACCTTGGCCTTAATTTGGTAACCTTTGACCCTGATATCTCAAAAATAAAAAATACATATTTTGAAATTAATTAGAGACTTGTTTATCATTCCATTAATCTGTCGCTATCACCACGACCACCGCCGATATAGATATAACATTGTCCACTGAGAATGAATGCATGGCAAAGACAAGTATTACGCTGTTCAGTCGCCCACAACGCGAAACAAACATATTGGGTAACGTAAGTTACATTGCTCCGCCTATGCAGCAGTTAGACAGAGCAGCCATAGCGCAACATTTAATTAATAACGAACCCCTAAGCGTGGCAGTGTCCATGTTGAAACGATTAGAGTTAGATATGGAATATCTACAAACAGAAATGACTACAAGTCAAGCTAATTTGCAATCGAAAGTAGTTGCAAGCCATGGAAAATTGCAGTTGGAAATTACAACGAGGGTGAATTCGGAGCTTATTAGTAGGCAGGCAGAATTAGCAAATACCTTTAGCAACGAATTAAAATCAGTTCGTGCCGAAATGTAGGCTCAGTGCAACTAAGCTGAAACTGAAGTTTTGCAAGAGGTGGCACCACGTATATGCTTTGTAATCACTAAACTTAACACCACTACTGCAAAGTGTCAGATGCGTAGCGCTAGAACGTAAGCGAAATTGGCAGAATTGCGTAACACTGTAGAACCGCACAAGAATCTTTAAATTCAAGCTTAGTTATTGACAGTGAAGTAATGTCTGAAATGGACTATCGTATTCGCAGTTTGGAAGAGTCGCTTAAGTCGCTTCTACACCTCCGCAGCCTGTGGTGCAGTTCGTGTCTATTGTTATGGCAATCGAGATTGTTAGTGCATGAGTTGCCTACAGTGTGTGAGTGCGTGAGAGTGAGAACCCAATAACCTTTTTGAAAAGACTAGAGAAGTATTGTAAAGTGTGTAAAATTTATTCTGACCAAATACTTCAATATGTTTACCTTGCTATAAAATAAAGTGCTAACCACTAGTGGGAGATTGAGCGCGAACAAATACACTCTTATAAACAGTTTGCGTAAAGCCTTTGAGGAAAAGTATTGGAGTAAGAAAGTATAAGGCTTACTTCGGCCTGAAATACACAACGAATTTTTCCACCCAAGACGTAGTTATTCTTTGCAGTCTCATTTTACATCAGTGTACTAATGCACTCGATAAATGACACAACCTATGTGGGATGAGAAGTTCGTAGCTATGGTTCTTCTCCAAATCCCCCACCATATAAATTAAACTGGGCGAGTATATTTATCACATCAGTGCCGCAATTTCAAGATGAACACCTACGTTAGGCTCTTCTAGACCCTGTGCCTCCAGAGAACACACATACAGATCAACTAAGTTCTTCGGGTTTACACAGATCATCATACCAATACAGAGTGTCTACTTAGCACACTGTTTAGTCGCCTAGCCACTCACCTGAAAAAGGAGATCGTTATAGTAACAATTACATTAAACCATTGCACAGAATTAATCGACAGGACTTAACGTTTTGGCGTACAAGGCGAATACGACAGCATAATGACGAAAATTACCGATCTGATAATAGAAAAAGAAGCAGATCTGATGGCAGCGATAATGAAACGTCGCCACGACGTAAGCAAACTAGTAACGAACACACACCAGCTCGACGTCTTAATTCAGGACGTGATCGAAGCACTATCCACGTCAATGACACATGTGAACACAACCAACATCTTTACAAGCGTGGTAACACTCCGACAAAATACACATGGAATGGAGATGCGATTTTGAATCCTTTTGAGCCACCATTTTCACTGATCGACAGTAATTCAAAATCGCCGCAGCCTCAATATGACTCCTCGCCATGTAGAGTCAAGAAAAGCAAGTCACACCATGGTTGATCGGTATTGACGGTGCTGTAATGTTGACGAGAGATACTTTAAAAAGGGTGCAAATATCATCGGAGCCAGTTATATACCGTAAGATACTTACAACTTTGTTATGTGAGAATGGGAAAGAATTGTATATAATGCAATCGGTCGAATGCTTACACGACAAAGTTATTCACTTTTCCACTGGCCCGACTCCATTCGAGACCTTGTATGGGGTGTCGTCACTGTTACCAATTCCCCACACTATTGAAAAACCGTAATACGACAATAAATCATTGGAGAGGCCGACCACGAAAAAGTTTTGCAATAAATTCGACAATTGGTGAAACAACTCTTAGGTATATCGTGCTGCTGATACACGTAGAAGAGCAAACGAGTCAAAGATGGAACACAATTTGCTGTTTGGGGAGGTGGTCTTACTATATGCGCATAATGTCAGTAATCAGTCTGAGGTCGTAACAGAGAAATTGCTGGCATTATATAGAGACCCGTATCGATTGTCAAGCATTATTACAGCAACTGCATCGAGTTGTCCCTATTAGATCGTGATGAAATCATTGGTAAGTTCAATGTGATTCACTTACGAAGATATTGTAAATTCACCAGTCCTGAGCTACCATACAATACTGAATAAATGAATGTGACCCCGACTCGACGTGGAAGCAACAGCGGGGCTCGTAGAATGGCGTTTATTTTACAATGTATTTTGCATGAACTTCGAGGTGAATGCACTCTGTGTAGCCTTGACACATTTATTGCCCTCTATGTGTAGCAGTTTTAACCAGCACTGACTGTGGCTTGGAATTGTTGTCCGCTCTTGTGTGATGTGTCATGTTGCCTGCATCAGTTGTTTGATGAGAATTAAGCATGCCTTATATGAGGCTTCCTAATGGTAACATTTTTTTTGCCTGGCCCACCGTTATGTTAGCTTCGCAACATGTTGGGTGCTGCGCATTAAGTATGATCTCAGACGAGGTTTCATGAATATTAAATTGTCTGTTTGATCGGCAATCGATATATATCCCTCTGGATGAAGCATGGGTAAACTGCCTCAGCACATATATGATTCACAGAAGAAATTATACCCGACGTGCCGAATCTGCCTGTGTATCATGTCGAATAAAACTGCAAAGAATTACCATGGGAATAAATACATTTCTGCCCTATCCCTCTGGTGTGGGTTTTGTCCAAGAGAATTTTGTGTGAATGCAATAAGTGAGAGTTAATTGTAATTTAATGAACTGTCTTAAGTAATACGTTTAGTGCGCCTCTTTTTTGCAACTGTTACATTTAACAAGATAATTAGTGAAAACGTAATACGGACCTAACCATTGGCCGTGAGAGACACAAGGGAAGAAGTCCAATCTCCTAGGAAGATGCTGCTTCTGAAGATCTTCTACGTCTGGATTGTCACCCTAAAGGAAAGGCACTCTGGAGAATGGACTGTATTGTATACGTAATCTTTAATTTTTCCAGCTGTTGCTATGTATGTGTGTTCGGCTATTGAAAGTAAAAAGCTCAGTTGAAATTTCGAGTTAATGAAGTTATTATTTATTCCTGTTGGCTTTCTCATTTATCATAAAGAGCAGTAGGTTTGGCAAAAAGTATTTATAATTTTCATCTAATCGTTTTTAAAATATTTTTGTTTTAAGAACTCGCGACATTACTGAGATAGATATGGACATATTTTAATTTGAAGAATGATCCTGTATATATTTATAAGAGAATATATTTTGAACGGCCAATCAAATTTCTATTCGAATTTATAGAATTACGATTAAAAAATAATGAAATTTAAGTGAACCTTTTACTCTTCTACATAGCAGGGTGGCGATAATTTTTTTGTTACATATTCGTCTCATTATATTAGAAAGAAGCTTTTTCAAAACAAGTACATCATCTAATCAAATAATTTACGTGGTGTATCCTAGCACGACTAGCATGCCAAATTTGTCGTTTTTGAATTCAGTGCTGACTCTGAATATTGCCAAAATATTAATTTTATTTGTAATCTATTTTATGCTTCCCAATCATGACTTTTAGCCACATATTTTAAATTAATAAACTCTGCATTGTACAATTGCAACAGTACAATCATCAAGTTCTTCTAAGTTAGGCAGAAAGGTTTAAAACACGTAGACATGAACATATGCCGACATAATTGAAGAAAGCTGATATAAATGGTTTTCGGTATTTCGCAGTTTTTCTCGATGTCACGTAATGAAAATCTTGCCAACAGCCTAAATAATTTTAACATTTGAAAAAATCATTCGCAAATTAATAGGAAAATTATATTGATGTTTACAATTATTTATTTCATTCTTCGCTATATTTGTAAATAAATTCGTACGTTTATGAAGCCATATCCTCGCGTTCATATGAATGAGTATAGGTGCGACATATGTGTGTAAAAGACCCAAAATATTTAAAGCTTTCTCCCCGAATTTACTTAATTTCCGTATCCCGATGTAACAAAAAGTCAAAATAAGAAATTTTTGCGGAGCTCAATGACGTCATTTCACCACGGTGATTTTGCAAACATTCAGGATAATACGCCATATCATTAGGATTATATAACCCTTTGAACGAGCTTTTTTTTTCTTTGTTTGATGTGCGCAACAAAAATTCTATGTAATGGTAAGTAATTTAACAGGAATTTTCTCATTAACGAAATTCTATCAAAACGCCCAGAAAACGAATTAATTTTCAATAAAAAATGAACAAACATTTTAGTGTGCGTGTAAAAGGCAAATATATGGAAAAACGACATTCGCACACGACTAAAATTTTATTTTCTGGAATTTTTTGAACTGTTAAATTTGCAGCGTGAGTAAGCAGTACCCTCAGCAAGGCGACGCCACTTTGGAAAGTGCCTAGTTAGAGATAGAGGAGGCCGTCTAGTCGTGATCACGTCCCTAGGGCCCCGCAGCTAAATTGTTAGACAGACCAGCCATCTATACTGAGATCTGTGTTTTGATTCCTTAAAAATATACTAAATATTGTTAATGATAAAGTGAGCACTTTTGAAATCAACCGTATAAATAAGTCCGGCATATATTTTAACGGGCGCACTGAGCGGTATGCGCCCAGTAAAGTTGGTAACGATGGAGGGAAAGTAGTTCCATATCTTTACGTCGAATAAACACTGTAAGGTAACCATTTGTGACAACTTATATTAATCATTCATTTTTCTGTTTTTTTTTTTACGCATCGTAAGAATGAGCAGATTTGTAAAATATTTCTTTTTCTTATAATTTCGCAGTTTCGCTCGACCGACGCATGAATAAAGTGATATGAGGCCGATGGCAATGTTGGTTTTACATAAGGCGGAAGAATACGCAATGTTCATACAAGTAGATCTTAAGCAGGGCTTTCAAAAGTGCTCATTTGACCATGAACAGTTACTTATACTTATTCTGACTTGGTTTTTTAGGCAACTTGGCTAGGTTTGTTGGGAAAGAAAATTTTATCAAACGCGTTTGTCTGCGTTTGTCGAATGGTTTCGACATTTCAGAATGACGATGTGTTATCAAACGACAAGGAGATGCGCAGAAAATTAAAATCGGTCTACTTCGTCTGTAGTTGATGTGAGCGCTAGGTGTGAGACGCAGTTCCAGCAGCTGACTTCCTTGGGTTTCAGTATACTCTCTCGTTTCATCCGCCACATGCCTTCGACAGGCGATATCACATCTATAGTTTCGTTTATTTATTTTATAAGGGCTACCTCTTGAGAATTTAATATTTGCAACTTCCATTCCAGAATAAATTGTTAGAATATCTGACAGAACGTACGACGTGAATTTTCCCCTTTTCGCATCATTTAATGAGGTCGTAGATGTGTTATTCCAAGAACTGTTCACAAAGTACAAACATTTCTCACAATTCGTAAGTTTTCGTCTTATGTATGACATTATAAACAACAAATTAAATAATTATAATATATTAAGTTTTTCTGCGCGATCATTAAATGATATTATATATAATATTTATATATAATAATATACATAAATATATATTACCTCAACGAAAATATTAGTGTTTTTATATTACAGTGGTGTTCAATTAAAAATATATATTGGTGCCTTTGAAAAATTATAAAGTATGCAGTGTTTTATTCATTGTTTTATCTACTATTCCTTCATAAGATATTTAATTTTAATTATTGACATTATTGTAAGTTTCAAGAGTAATGAAGTGGGTTACAAATGTATGTAGCAATGTTTTTTTTTTTTAATTATGCGGAAAATATTGTGGCAGAGTTCCTTAATACACTTTTCAACTAATAGTACGCAACAGTTCATAAGTTGAGGCTTAAATACTTTATTTGAAAACAAGCTCTAAATCAAAACCTATACGTTTATATTTAGTTTGCAGTTGGCCATTAAATACTTAACAATTTACGGAACACTGATGCAATTACCAAAACGTATTTTACTACATTTTGCATCATTAAGCAACCAATGAACAGTTTATATCTGCAGACTAGCAGATATCACTCTGAATTCTAGCATACAGGTAACTAAAATCACAAATCTCCAGGTGAATACTTATAAACTGTCGTTATAAGGGGCACTATATGAGTGTGGAGGAACATATACTACCATATAGCTAAAATGAAGTCGCTTCATATACTGGGAGCATTTGGCAACAAATACAAACCAGAATACGAAAAAAAAAAAAAAACATTGTTTGTCTACACTGTGCAAGCATGATGGAAAGAATACGGGCAATACAAAGTTTCAGAAATGAATCAACTTATATTTTTTCTTACTACAAAACTACTTTTCTACATGCATCTGTAAATTCAGATTCGGAACAATAAAAACCGCTTTCTATTTGGTTCTTGATTAATATTTATGTAGAGTCTGTATATGGCATTTATAGCCCGCTGCAATAAACCAACATTTAAATGTATATTTCTCGTGGCTGGAAAGCAATATTTGCTGTATCCATTCCAAACATGGGTGCTGTTGATAAAAACAGTAAATTTTAATTATCGCACGTTTTTCTCTCCCGTACACATGTGTCTTTTTTTTTGTTGTTGCAGGTTTTTTTCCCCGATGCAGCCGGCGCAGAAATAACAGGACACATGGTGCGCGGGCGGCAGTGAAACACGGACGCTGCGACAATGGCGGTGATTGGGTTATCGCGCGCCGGGACGCCACCGGGCGATAGCAGCAGCGTCGAGGGACAAGTAGCCGCGCGCGGTACAAGTGCGGCGGCGCTGTGATTAGCGCGCGGCGGGCGGGCAACGTCGCGTCTCCGAGAGGCACCCCCTCGCGCGGACTTCGGGCCGGCAGCCGAGTGCGACCGGAGACGGCCGAGCGCGCGGTCGCCATGGAGACGACACTGGGACGCCGCGGGACGGCGGCGGGCGGGCGGAGCGCCGTGGCGCTCGCCAGTCACGCTTCAGCGGCGAGCGGAGGTGGTAGTTGCCTGTTGTCCGGCCAGCAGCAGCAGCACCAGCAGCAGAGGTTGAGGAGGCAGCGCAGCTACGAATGGCGCGAGCGGCAGTACAGCACGTCGGAGGATGAGAACAGCGGTGGCGGCCTCCTGGTGGGCGCGGCGCGTACTAGCAACAGCAGTCTGAGCGCGCTCGGATCGGCGACAAAGCAACAGCGTATCAGCCCCACTCCTGCCGTGTACGCTGCCGGCATTGCCTCCCTCCTCGCCGGATACTCCAGTAAGTCCCGCACAACAGGTTGCCCACGTGGGAGGCGGCAACCAGCTACACAAGCCTGCATGACTTGTTGCATGTGTCTGCCCCTGCCAGACAAACTGCATGCATATTCTTTCTCTTCCACTGTATATGACTAGATGTAATATCCCTGCTCGCTTATGTGTCCTTACACCTGTCATGAAAAAATTACTATGAATTGTAATAATTATTCAAACGAGAGTAAATAAATATTCAATTCTTTCTTAAATACAAAAAAATCAAAATTACTTTTTCTAACCCTTTACTAAAATTATTGCAGAAATGTCAATCAGTATTTATGATCAAAACGAGGTTATGAGAAGTGATACTTTTTAAACCATGCTTCCAAAACGATCACATGTGCATAGTGTTTTTAGATGGAAAACCTTATGTTACATTTTATAGCACTATTTACATGTGCGTTCGTTGCATTAATCATATTACAGTTATTAAGTAACTAGGTTTGTACAGATATCCTCGTGAATATATTTACTTTGGTTGCATAAATGTTATACATATTAATGTTATAAATTTGCATCAATATTTACTATTTCATTCATTCTGTAACTAATTAGCATTTCATTAAAGCTAATAGCTGTTCGATATATTTAAAAGTTCCCAATGCCAATTTATTAATTTTTTTAAATTCACACATACCATTAATAACATATTAAATAATATATGACATAGAGTGTAGATATTATTTTTTATAGTCTCTTGATACGAGATATTTTATTCTTAAGTGTAATACATTCACCAACATTAAACATTACATAAATAAATTGTTGTATTCCTATTACTACACAACAAACTTCGCGCACTTACGGATTTTTCATATAAGGAGTCCACATAAGCCAGTGAAAATCATGATGTTAAGTTATTAATGAAAAACATTTAGTTATTATACGCATGTAAGCGAACAGGAATGTAACTAGGCCCTACATTATACGTTTTCCACTTGTCTTCTTAATTTTATAAGACATATAAACTCTCTTATACTCGTGCACACATGAAATTTGTCCCATTAGTACAAGCGACATAAGTATTCGTGTTCACCACATGTTTCGCCAAACACTTTTAGAATACATTTTGGACTGTTATAACTAAACTAACCATTAATCGTTTTCTTACCGTAAAGTAGAGTTGATCTCATGAATGTCAATTAGTTCAAAATATTATTAAATTCAATTTCTTATGAAGATCAGGGGTTTTGAGTAAAAGACTAACTTGCAGTGTTTTCCTAAATAAGTTACCAAAACTGAAATTTTATAATTCCAAGCAAAACTGTGAGTTTATGTATTTCGGATACATTGTACATTAATTTCTATGTGAAACCAACACATGCCTCTTCTACTATCAGCGCCATCTAACTAAATAGGCCTATGCAACAAACCGTTAAGTGATTCGTGAAGATTCAAAGGAATTACTGTTTACTTTTCAAACACGGTTCGAGTCAAGTTATCGCAGATCACCAACTCAGTTCTTCGTATAAACAGGCTGTTTTGCATACCGAGAAACAAGCCACGATTCTTGCATTATGTTTCTTAACTGTACAACACGAGTGGAACGCTGCCTTATCGTGAAACATAACCGCGCTTGAAATATCATTACCCGTTATATTCAGCATGCCAAACCTCACAGCTTGTACTTGTCACCGTTTTTCAACAATAGCAGCTGTTGTCAGTTATACGACTAAGGTTTATTTTACTCAGGTTGGGCATTGCATGCGTTTAGTGTGGCAACTAAAAATTTTCGCCACTAGGTAAGCGCTAGTTTCGTATGTGTACCGGATTTTCTCTACTTTCTACGTTAAAAAACCAAATAATTGCAATAATCATAAATCAAATATAAAATAAGTACGTTACTAAGTAAAATCTCACTGGGTTATTATACACGTGGGTTAAAATATTAATTAAAAGTGAACTCTTTGGAACACTACTTACCTAGGGGGCAAAAACTTACCTTACGCCAAACTCTCCCATAAGAAAAACTCGTTTTGTTCCTAATTCAAGTATAATTAACAATACGCCATGTCTAATGACAGATGATTGCACCGTATATTGCTAAGAGGAGAAAATGAGATAATTATTTTGAACTCTCTCTAAATCTGTGGGGGTTGTTAATACTTCATTTATTTCCTTTTATTTTTGGAACGTAGTTTAGCATAACTCTGTAATTAAAATTAATTGAACAAATAATTTCTCAGGAGGGATATAATTTGATTACCATAAATGTTTCATCGATTGTCTCTTTAGGAAATATCTCCTAGCTCTAAATTCTTACATGCATAATTTTGCACCTTGTTAATTAAACGTTTATATAGCGCAACATGTCTCAAGAATTTTTTTCACAAAATACCTTAAATGCTTGCATTTCACTCAATAATAAAATATTAAGGTTTACAACATAATACAAGAAAATATAACGTTCTACCAAAACTTATTTTATAAATTTTTATTTTCCTGTAAATATAGACTGTTATTTTTAATCTGGGGGTGTTTTCATGAAGGTAAAATAATCTTCTTTCTTCTTGGAATTTCAACTACTATAATCAACTATAAATTTTAATTATGTATATTAACTATCCATCGTGTTTTTGCACTTCAAATAAATACACCTATGGTAGTAGAAAAATGCAGTTACTCATTGTTTTGGTTTAAATTAGTGTACGTAGTTCTCATGAAAATTATCCATAGGTAGGAATGCTTCGAGATCATAACCTTGACCAATGTTACCATTATTTATAGATAATCTCTTTATATAAAAATGTATCATACTTCACTTGCGTCAGAAATCTCCCGATAATGTTAATTGGATGGAATATTTGCAGTCATCGTTGGTCGCATGCGTATCCGCTGTAAGAATGTAGTCTTCAGTAAGGTAGTTGTGGGTTAGTATTAAGTAGGCAGAGTTTTATTTTGACAGTTTCAAATGTAAATTATTTTATTTTAAACGGACATATCTAATTACCCATACATAAATAAAGCAACGAAAGTAATGACAGTTCATAGTATTATATGGTTTAAGAATTTCTTCTATCACTGGGGTACAGGGCATGGTGTGTGCTATTGATGAATCTCTCATGATGTAGATTGATTCTAGCTGCTGCTGGAATATAAACAGCTACAAATAATAACAAATATTTGCGGAGCTTAAGGTCAACTGCAAAATGTATACATGAAAGACAGAAAAAAACCTTGCCGTAAATATACCTATTTATTTCCAATCAAATGCTGGCAGTCGTTCCTCATGCTTTGTTGACAACGAAACACGAGTAGTAACTTCGTGTCTCAACACATGTTTGAAGGGAGATTTTAATTCGTAATAAAATATATATTGAAAGCGTGTAAGAATATTAATTGTAATTTAACCATAGTTTTCGTACTAGTTATTTCAGCAATTACATTTTTTTTTTTTCACAAGCGGTCTTCTGTAATGTACATAATGGGAAGAAGAAAAGTGAACGAGATTACCGAAAGTTCTATGTTAAACATGAACCATTCTTCTTCAAGATGTTGCGGGCTGGTACACAAGTGTGGATTTTGCGTTCGAATTCTTGCTAACGTAGGGCATTGTGGGGCAAAACTTTGCACACGCCTAAGAGTTCTTTTGTGTTGTAGTTTTAATCATTGTCGTTAGATAGCGCTGGCATGTCCATGCGCCTACTTCGGGAAGTGATTTCCACGCATGGCTTGGTTGACATTGAGCTGCGGATATTATAATGAAGGTAGTTGCAGTATTTTGCTCTAAGCAGCGTGTGATAGTATTTGTTACTTTTAAAAAACTTTGTACACTTCCCGGGGTCTTCAAAGTAACTCTATAAGCGTTAAAGTAAATTTGTACATATATATTTATATTGAGGTTTGTCATTTTGCGTGATCGATTAAAATGTGGCCAATTGATGAAACATTTTGATACTTCTCGGGGGCGAGATTCCTGGGAAAAGTGTCGAACATTTTCCTATGTGAATTAATCCCCCAAACGGATATGATGTGTTGATTAAAGTCTTAAGGCGGAATATCAGACGCCATATTTGCTCGTAATTTGCGTGCAGAGCTATCTACCTGAAGCGAGGGCAGACACGCAAAATTGCACGCACGCAGTTCACGAGTTTCCCGCTAGGTAACACTATCGTCGTCTAAATGGGACAGAAACTGCAAAACGTGACGAAAAGAAAGGTGTAGCACGAAGCTAGCTACACGCAGTGTTGCCAACCGTAACATAATTAGACTACATGTAGCACATTTTTTGGGTTGCTGTGGCATGTAGTATACAAAGGCAGTTATGCTACGCAAAAGTAGCATAATTTCTGTACGCATTGCAACCACATTATCACTTCCACAATAAAAGACACACTTTTACAAAGGCATGCAAAGAAGTCTGAATACTCTACAGGCTTCATTATAAGCAAAGCTATGATAGCTTACATGATAAAGGCATCGTTGTACCCAGTATCAGTACTTTTTTTTAAATCAAGACCTATTTCCGCTGAAAATAGTGATACAGAGGCTGGAGATCTTCCCAGTAAATGTATATTTTAAAATATGATTGTATATATGTACGTGTATTTATTACAAATCACGAAAGAAACGTAAATGAAAACTAAGATATAATTAAAATTATTTCATTTCAGTACCACACTTAATCCAGGTTAATTAATTTTAAATAAATGTTTTTATATCATTGTATCATAAAAACAATATATCTTCTAACATGCCTACATTTAAGTAATTTTCATAAATGTAGCATTTTTTCCAAAGTAGCATAATTTTTATAAAGTGGTAGCACAATTATTTACAGTAAGGTTGGCAAAACTGGCCATACGCTGTTGCCAGTCCTCTTACACACATACACACACACACACACACTCCCGACCGGCCGGCGGTGGTTCCTCGGTTTGTGCCATAGAGGGTGGAAGAAATTTGTCACGCTGGCCATTTATGTCTCAAAACTTTCAAACTCCTTGCAAACCAGTACGAAATACAGACATGACTCTTTTCACAGTTAGAAATATGTTTTATTCTAATTAAGTAATATTTTTTATTTTCATACACCTGTTGTTCCTTCATACGATATAACATATAAGGAGGCGGTTAATAACTAATATAAAATCGTATCAATAGCTTTTTTAACGTACCTGTTCAATGCAGGTCTTAAACTACAACAACGCATTGTAGTGATTTTCTCACAGTTATATCACAACTTGAGATGTCTGGTTCGAATATAGCTTCTCTGTATACATTATCGTACGTAGTTATAAAGTTTTCTACAATGTAGAAATGTTTGATATGCATTGTAGGATACATCTTGTATACAAATAAGTTATACTTCTTTTTTTTACATTTTTTAAAGAAATTGTTTTATTTTACTATAATAGGACAAGAATAAGTTTGGTTTATTTTGACAATATATATAAACTAACTTGATTGGTTTGCAGGTAACTTCTAAACCCACATTTTCTTCTATTGTCTCACTACGTGCCCTTCAGTAAAATGTGTAGGATGTCCCCTGTAAAATGAGCACTTTAGAAGGTCCTTCTTAATATATACTTTTAGACACGTTGTGTATTCTTCCGCCTTATGTAAAATTAACATTGACACGGGCCTCATCACTTATTAATGCGTCGGTCAAATGAAATTGTGAAATTCTTAAGAAAGTAAAACTTTACAGCTCTCCTCAATTTTGCACTTCAAGGCATTAAAAAACATAAATCGACTTTACTGTATGGAATCACCTTCTATCCAACGTTACCAACTTTACTGAGTGAATGTCACTCATTGCACCCATTAAAATATATGCATGCAAGCGCAGTAATTTTTTTTCTTATGTTCATTTCTAAAGTGCTCACTTTATCGTGAACAGCCTTTAAAAATCAACACTTTATTTTACATACCACTGAAGAGTACACTTGTATGACGTAGCCTATGTGACACGGATACACTAAATTGTCATACATAAGTTTTTGTGTGTATAAAACGAAATTAAACCGGTCTGAGTTACCGCCAGTTTTAACAGTACACTTTTATTTGGTAACTAAGATCTCGCATAATTTACCGTCTCTCAGTCGATATTTCTGAATACTCGCCAGGCAGTGTTTTTGTGAGCGTATATGTATTTCGGGGCAGTGATTTCTTTGCAAACGTTAATATTGAGCAATGCTCAGTTAACCGCAAACTAGCTACAGTTAAGCGTTTCTTCTAGGTTATCACAAAGGTTTTCAGCGTATCAAAACAAAACAACGTAGGATTAACTGCGCCTTATTAATTATCATCGAAGGTAAAATAAATTTAAAAGCGCGAGGAGAGTCAACTGGGGCACATGCATAACTGTATGTATTCAAGTCGAAGTGACAGCTAAATTTAAATACTATCGCGTGCAAGACATTTATTCACTTGTCAAGTTATCGTACAGTATTATTTATAAAGTTGGTAAATTGAATAGATTTGCTCGTATTCGAATACGAATCTCTTATGCAGCTGGTCTCTGATGTCCGTCTATGGCTAACAGAAATGCAGTAATTGTAAGCTGACGTTTCTTGTTTCCTAACTGGGATTTAGTTAACAGATTATATTTGCTTACTTGTTCATAGATTTATCAATAGGAAGTTTCAACCACAATTCACATTTATGGAAAAATATCGGAAAGTTCAATTTATTTTTAGGGGGTGGGGACGATGAACAGAGCGGGAGATGTATACGTTTAATGAAACAACAAATTTCGTTCAGTGAGAAATGTTTGAAATAATGAGTGTATTTGGGATTCATAAATGGGCTGTACCAGAACATCATGCTCACTGTGCAACTCATACTGATAGCGAAGTTAGCCTAGCTTTGTCCCTACAACACCACCACCTATACCATTGCCATATCCTGTGCACGGGCATGTATGCGTGTGTGAATATATGCGTATCTATGTGTGTGGATGTATTCATATGTATAAATGTATGCATTTATAGGGGTTAAGCCTATTCTACCATTAAAAATTGCGTGAAGTTTAGCAACGGAATATAGTACATTTAAAGACTGCTGTTTCCACATGATACAAGCAAGGATGAGGTATGTTAGTTCATCCTACATGTCCGCGATCCTTCATTATAGCACTTGAAAACTTGTGATATTTAACCTGCATGTGTAACTATTTTTACCTTACTTTCTGAAGTAAAGAAACGTTTATGAGATCACTTTCCTGTCTGTGTATGCTGTGTGTGAGTGTCCCCCCCCCCTTTTTTATAATTTTTGAACGCGTTGACCTAATTTAACTATACTAGGTTTACATAAAGTAAATAGTTTGTAAGGGCACCTGACTTTATAGTTTTAGACAACGCCAGTCACTTATTTTCAAAATGACGGCCGTTTTATCAATTAGGGTAATGTGTCATATCTCGGGAACCATTCGACCGATTTAAACCAAATTTCGTATGCTGTCTGAGAATCATGTAAACACTAAATTAAATTTTGAATTCTTGAATCCGATCTTCGAAATACAGTTGATTGCACACTAACTTAGAGTACTGGGTTTTCTGGGTTCGAGACCCGGCGAGGCAAGTGTGTATATGTAATTGTCTCACTACTGTTGCAATTGTTATTGGTTTCATCTCTAATGATACGTCTTTCAACGAGATGACAAGTCCTACCTACCAGCTCGTACTATGAGATACTATTATGTATTCCATCAATGCTGAGGAAAGTAGGTACATTAATTACATGAGTAACATCATATTTGTGATGACTATGAACCCGGAGATAATTTAGTTACACTCCTTAAAATACAACAAAGTAATATAGGCCTAATGATTCTCGCAAAGTGATATCGCAACTTCAGATGTCTAGTTCGAATAAAGCATCTATATTTACTTCAATGCACGTATAATTGAAATTAATATAAATAAAGATATCTTAATTGTCCAGAGTGCGTCAAAATATTTGGTCCATATGCAGTATGTCAAAGATTATATACATGTTATAAAAACGCGAACGTTTTGTTGGATGTCTCACGCATACTTTCAATGCCTAATGCATAGGGTCACCTGAGTTTAGTGAAAAGAATTACGCGCAACCTACAGTTCAATAACATTTCTTACAGTACCAAGCCAATAGCATTTAGTTTATTCTAGGAGTAAACATCTCAGGGTGATTCATCAGCTCTGCGACAAACTGCAAGAGGACGTTGCTTGCAGAATAACAGTTGGAAAATGTCGTGACAATGAGTGCCAGGAAACCACACCTAATGCCAGGAAACCCTTGTGAAGATAGGGTTGCAAATATAAACTTTGTTTAATAATACTGAAATCATGTGACACTACGGGATGCAATTCTGTAGGCATGCCAACTAATTCAGGCACTGTGGCATGCACGTACCCATGCTGACCTACCGCTTACCCTACGTAGTAAAATGGGGGTTGCCATCCCTTCAAATAGTGAAAAAAGGGTCGTCGTACATCGTTACGTAAACTGTGATCGGGCCTCATGAACCACCATCGCAAGACGTAAATAAAAGTCATTTTGGCAAGAAAACCTGCGACGAATGGTTTGCAAAAAAAAACAGACTTCCCAGAATTAAAGTGCCACGTAATGCTTATTAATTTGGCTAAATGGTGATAAAGACCCACACATACTGCTGTAAAATAATCACAATTGTTTCGTGTGGAAGGTTGGCATAAAATGTGTTCTACTAGGATTGTTTCAGTGTAATTAAATGGTTATTCGTCCAATGATTGCGTCATGTACATATTTGTTGATGCTGTTAAAGTAGTAATGTAAGTGTCTTCATAACGTCAGTTTCTTCAATGTTGGTGTATTTGTGTTATATTTATTATGTCATTGTTATGTGCTTACTTTATGTGATGTGTACATTTATTGTTCTGTTCACATTGCATTACATTGTTCCGATGACCGCCGACGAGTCGTGTAGGAGGGAAACACCAGCAACAATGGAATAACAAATGGCAGTAACACGTTATAAATTGTGACATAACATTTCGTCTGCATGTAACCTTACAGAAGGTGTTCAAAGTGTCCTACCTGAGTCACATTACGCTCAGTACACCGCCGTAGCAGTGACTGTCAAAATCTAGCAAATAAATTAGGCCTCTGGCGCAGTCGGTCACAAGCTGCGAATATTCGCTCCACAAGTTCTTGTCGTGTGGCCAAGGAGGGGGGGAGGGAGTACACGACTCTCTTCACATGCCCCCAAACAAAGAAATCCATGGGAGTTAGGTCGGGGGATCGTGGTGGCCATGTAACAGTTCCCCACCGCCCTATCCAACGCCCCCTGTAGGTGTTGTTCAGATGTTCTCGTACATCACGGCTGAAGTGCGCTCGGGTGCCACCATGCTGAAACCACAGGTAGGTATCTGCGTGTCGCGATATAACCAGTGGAAGCATGTTCTGCAGTAAGTCCAGATAAGCTGCCCCATTCAAACGGGGTGGCATAATGACAGGACCCAGTACATTACCACCAACAATTCCAGCCCAGATGTTGGCGGAAAATTTCACCTGGTGGCCATGGATGAACTTGCAATAAGGGGTTTCTCCGGCCCAGGTGTGGCTATCCATACTGTTGAAGTAGCCATCTCTTGTGAAGCATGCCCCGTCACTGAACAAGATGATTGCATTAAAGGCAAGATTAGCGATACTCCGTTGCAGTAACCACTGGACGTATTGAGCACGAGGTGCGAAGTCGTCCAGCCCCAGTACCTGCACTCTCTGAAGGTGAGGTGGTGTGAATGGAGGGAAAAATCCCGCATTACGCGATATATGGTGCCCATAGTACTGGCAATGGCACGTGCGCTTGTAGATGGCTCGTTGGCGACTCTCTGAAGCACCTCTTCATCGAACGCAGGTGTTCGTACGGCACGAGTGTGCCGGGGATGAAGGCAACCCCGTGTCACGAAGGCGCTCATGCAGTCGCGCGCACATGGTGTGGTGTGGATGACGGCTGTGTGGAAACTGCTGGTCGTTTATGTCGGGAGCCTGTCGTCCATTCCCTCTAGCCTCGCCGTAACACATTAACATGTCGGACAGGTGGGGTTACAATAACCTGTATTCCCTCTCTCTGGTTACGCCGCTGGTATTGGTGTTCAGGTGTATGCAGATTAAAATATATCATAGCATATTTTCTGTTTGTCATAATTTGAGAGCAATTCTGCTTTGCAGGATTTGTGGTATATCGTACAAATACTGAATTCCGTTAGACATAAAATATAAGAATAAACATTATGTGTGTAATCTCTGCCAGAATCTTATCACTTCAGATCTTCTTTAGAAAAGCCGATTTACTGTTTCAAAAAGCGGGAATATCGCTTCACAATACACCACTACTGTGTTTCTGAAATGGTAGCATCAGTGCCCTTATATTACGAAGAATTTGAATACTAGGTAACAAACACAAATATTACTAAGTAGCAAATAAATATTATTTGCTCTACGTATAAGTGCTTCCGCTATACGTCCCGCTTATGTCTAGTCATTTTCTTTCGTAAACAAGTTACAAAAACCAAATATAAGGTGTCATTTAGTAGAGCACGAACGTAATCTGAAACCAATATTAGCTTACAGTTTTTCAACTAATTTGGTTTTGAGCTGTGCTTTGTTTAGTGACCAAGTGCTGCTTATTTTTTTATTTCCATAGCCACATGCGAATACGTAAATTACCTTATGTGAGTCGTCTGAGATGCATATTGCAAATTAAAATTAATTATTTCGCCTCAAACCTATGAGGATACATCAGCATAACTGGCCGAGGAAAAAACAGACATTTTTGTAATGGAATAAAAAAATAATTTTCGCAGAAAGATATAAAAAGATTACTTTTAATGATGATAATTTTGTAGAAATATTTTGTGTGTCTAACAAAAAAGTTTAGTCGTATCTGTATGTGAATTGCAATGTGTTTGTTTGCTACACTCTTCTGAACCCTGATGAGTTGTAGAAACATAGACAGAACATATTTGACACGTGATGGCTCCAAAGTTATCAACGTAGTGCATTCTGGAAAATTACAATGAGAAAGCTAGGTGCATAAACTCACAATTGCACATAATAAATGTACGGTGTGACTTCCTTCGTATTTTTACTCATTGTTTAGAGCAATCAAAGGGAATGTATTATTGTTTGCATTAAACTGAATATATACTCGTGTCACACTCATAAGAAATACGAATTTCATTTGACTAGAACATTGGTTAATTCTAGTATACCTAACTCAATGCATCATCATGCGAAATGTATGAAAACACCTTCTTATCAAGACATGCAATTTCAAAAATGTACAAGGACAATAGGTAAAAAAAATAATTTACTTAAATACTGATTTAATGACATCCTTCCTCAGCTTGTATCAACTTAAATAAAATAAAGAAATAAAGTAGTTAATACAGGTCGCTGCTGCCAGATTCCTAATAATACTAATCTGCCTACTTCTTAAGATAGACAAAATAACCATATTTATTGTCATGTACGCCCAATTAACAACAAATGTAAGGGTAGAGTAGTATATCCACGGCATGCTGTTTAACTAGAGCTTAGAGACATCTTTTCGGCCTCTGGGCAGAAAACATATTATCGAAGTGCGTTATTCAAATTGGTAGGGATGCGAGATTATAATTGTTCATGGCAAAATGGTACAGCTGGATCAGATTTTAGCTATACGTAAATTAATATAATAAAAAAAAAACTAACTTGAATAATGTAGTGTTTGACAGATTGAAAGCTGACACACACAGTGAATATTAAAATTATTTATGTGACTGTTACAACTTCCTACAAGTAAAATGTTTGTGTGTTGCAGAGTTTATATCTCATATTAACTTATAACATTATTTTTTTTCGTTAAAGTATAAACAGCAGTGTTGTTTATATACAACTTTTTATAAAGAAACTATAGAACACAATTTTCTTAAATATTTGAAAATTTCATTGTTTATGATTTTTTTAATTAATTTTACATTTAATAAGTTGACCTTACCTGTAATATTGTAAACATATATTCACGTAACTATAACTTGCCACATATATACCACTCCTCCTTAAACAACTGTGTAAACAAACCTTAACCTGTTGTTTGTATTTATACAGTAAAGTTGGAACTATGTACATCAATTCGACAAGCATGAAATAATTATTTACCCTAGTCAAAAAGTATAAACATCAGTCCACAAAAATCACCCGTCTGTGTATTAAGCCCTCTTAATAATTAGAAACCAGTTACATCAAAACATATTCATTTGAAGGAAAACGTCTATAGAAAGTTGACAGACAGGAAAACACTTGATGCAGAAACCTTAGAGGGAGCTAAACTAAGAAGGTTTAATGGAGAATTTTATCCGGACAATTCAGTCAGATATAACAATACAGAAGTTCACATTCGGAACAACGTAAAGTGGCAAGAAAAGGTTGGTGGTTCCACATTTATTAATTTTATGAAATAATTCAACCATAGACTATCTAATAATTTCACTGAAAATGTAGATAAATATCTTAAAAGGACTAATGCTTCTGTTTTACTAAGAGTTATATAACATCTCCCTAAAGATAGGCATACTCAAGAATAACAAGAACTTCCAAAGAATTACGATTTTACACAGGAGATCCTTATACATAAAATATTTCTTCTCTGCAAACGACCAGCAATAAAGAAAGCAACAAAACTACCATCAATTACAGCTGCGGATGTGGTGCAGTGTAGTAATAACCCCTTCGAATGTGGACTGGACAAGAAACCAAGCATTCGGATGGTTGTGGAAAGAGCCTTGCAGAGGCTATTAAAAAAAAAACTGATGTTTTCAAATGCGACTGCGTCAAGCAGTAGTCTCACACGGGGAATGTGAGGTCTCCTGCCCCTAGAGTGGGACACATTTCCTACTTTACATGATTCTGCATTTTATCCCGCTAAAATTCCAAAAGGAAAGTATTAGCAGAATTGTTCAATTTACGTGAATTGTAAAATTTCTTAGTTTTAACTTTTCTTAACGTGCGATTCAGTACTCAATTTTGTAGTAGCTGCGAGTAGACAATAAACGTTCCCAAGTGCAGAACATTGTTTCATATTACGCATTAGCAAGGTTGTTTGTAAGCGGCCGAAAGCCCGGTTAATTTTCAAGCAAATATCATAGTAGGTAATAAGAAAATAGGCCTACTTAAACAATCAAATCTAAAGCAATTATAATATTCACTTCAACAAATACACTATTTTGTAATGCGTTACATTATCACCTTAATAATATTTTTGTTAGTACTAACAAACCGTTACATCAATATGTATGAGTTTGATGATCACTGGTTTTTACACTAATAGCCTAAATTTCTGGAGTACTCGTCACAAATGACACGGTATCTAGCATAACCCAGAAAAAAATTCATATTCTTAGATTTATTTGTTCTTAATTACATGAAATGGGTTACTGAATGTTTTTCATTATCAATGTGAGACATCGTCGTGTTAAACATAACCGCTGGCTGTTCGATCATATCTACTTTGACGTATCAACTGGTATTATTTACATGGCAACAGATATATGGAACCAGCTCTCTCCTTAGAATCCGTACCTGCCATGCATGAACTTAAACCATGATATTGATTTTCCCTAATGTTCTGAAGTGAAGTCCTACACACTTGCAAATGTTCAAGACTAGCTAGAAGCTACGTCCTACGAAGGACAAGAATCCCTGATCTTTTGGCCTGTGTATTCTTACGAAATCTTTTCATAGATCGACGCTATTTTAAATACGCTTTCGACTCTGTGCGGCGTTCATTAGTGGGTGGGTGTGAGTTAATATATTTCTAAGTGTCTAAACTTTATTTCGTATATAACAGAATACATAACACATTGTTCTCATTCGTTAAACTCTATATTTATGAACATAATTTATATGAACTTTTTTTTTCCTAATTATCCGAGAAATACTATCGAAAGAATGAAAACACGCCCATGAGAAAGTAGCACAGAGAAAATTCTACACTTCTGTAGCCAGAGACATATAGTGTTCTGATAATCCTTAATGTATGCGTTCTCAGCATTTCTTGCGAAACTATCACAGCGGACTAATCAAAACAAACCGTTTATGTCAACATCACACGATTAAAGGCCTTTTGACAAGGGAGTACGCAACCATGGTATTTTCTTTGTTTGCAGTTCTCTGGCCAGCTTGGAATCATCATATGAAATGTATGGTCGTCAATATCAAGGTATTATTTAATTCATTAAAAGTGGTCAGCTATCGCGTCTTTTTCTGTGTAGCGACTTTAGCCATCGCATTTAGTAACTGCGTTCAATGTAAAATTATGTAAACGTTTGAAATTTTTTTTGTCTACGTACCCCGACCGCCATCATTGGTTTATTGCCTGCTGCCTTAATAATTAACCTCAACATAACTCTCATCTTGCTTTCAAGATGTTTTGTTACTATAGACTGTTCACGGTAAAATGAGCACTTTTGAAAGCCCTGCTTAGTATCTACTTGTATGCACGTTGTGTATTCTTCCGCCTTATGTAATATTAACATCTTCACGGGCCTCGTCACTTTATTCATGCGTCGGTCAAGTTAAACTCTGAAATTATTAGAAAAGTAAAGATTCTACACATCTGCTCATCGTTACACTTCGATGCATTAAATAAACAGAAAGCGAAAGAAATCATTTAAATGATCAGAAATCGTTACGTGACAGTTTTTATTCGACGTTAAGATACGGAACTAATTCCCATTCATCGTTACCAACTTTACTGGGCGCATGTCACTCAGCGGGGCCGTTAAAATATATGCAGGTAGGGACAGTTGCATTTTTCTAAGGTTGATTTCAAAATTTCTCACTTTATCGTGAACAGCTTTTAACTCAAGAGTATTACAGTTCACGTCCATGAAACATATAAAGACTATTTGTAGTATCTTCACATTTATTTAATCAAACCTCAAAAAAAAATCTCGTGTATAATATTTTTGTTTGTCAACATAAATGTAAGTTATTTTTGATTAAATTAATGTTTAACTTATATTTTATCTATGGTTTATAACATTCGATTTTTGTTATGAATAAAAACAAAGAGAGAATTAGTGTGTTTATAGCGATTAGTAAGAAATATATCCCGTGTACACATTACTTATCTGCGTTCACACAAATACGGTGCGTTGTTTCTTTGGTGTAATATTTTGGACTTTAGTAAGCTTAGTTTGTATGAGGCGGAGGAACGGCCTGAAATGGTACTTCAGCAGGAATTCAGGTAAGTTAGAAGTAACCACGAATGGACTATAGTCACAAGCTCAGGAAGAAAGTAGAGATACTTGACGTGTACTACTGAATAAGTCTCAAAACTTCCGTAACTTTAGTCGTGAGGTATTCAATAGTTCACTTTTACGAAGAGTACACTGTAGTCGTGGCTCAATAAATGAAGGAAAATGTGAGTATTTGAATAGCTATGTCAAGATATGAGTTTTCCTAGGAATTATTAAGTAAAGTGTCGCTGAGTATGCGATTCATGCTTAATGTTAGCAGGAGACATACTGGTATGTATAGTATTTATTTTATTTAGTGATGAGGGCAGTCAATGCAAACGATAGTTCCTCGACCCTTTAAACACTATCTCCTAGCTTCGCTCGAGAGTCACTGGATAAAAAAAGTCTTCAGCATTCAGTTTATCACTCAAAATCGTGACAGGCCACCGGTTACGCATGTTTCACAGTACAGCAAGATGAACGTTGTATCACATAATGGTGATAAAGTGAAAGGCAGAACTGGGGTTGCTGCCAGGTTGACTCGTTTCGAGCCGGTCTTTATTGCAAGTAAATTTATACAGATCAGAGCGTAAGGAAGAACTGCAAACTCTCTGAAATACACGTACACAAACCGTCACATTGACAGTTCGAAATGTGTTCAACTCAAAAGTTGTTTTAGATTTTTTAATATACATTGTAAATTAAAATTTTAACCAAAGCTATAAGATGTTTGTCTGATAGCCATGTAGAAGGTTCAATAGAAACAAACTATTAAATTATGTTTCCTGGTTTAAGATTGACTGCAAACTGTTGGCATAAAAGTCGTAAAATATTCCCTGTCTGCAGATACACTTATTTTCAAGCAAGTACTCACAGGCATTTCTGATGTTATGTTGGTAGCGAATTACAAGTAGTAACTTCGTGTCTTAATATCTGGTTAACGTAATATTTAAATGGGCTATCAAGTATCACGTACATGTGTCTAAGAATGTTATCTGTCACTTGACTTGTGTACTCATAGTATTCGTTTGGAAAGTTAAATCTAAATAATGCTGTAAATCATCCTGCCTCGCCTCATATCGCAAAAACGAAAAAGAGATTTTAACCGTGGAGAATTTTCACAAATATAAAAAATTTCGCGGACTTCAGATTTCAATGTGTTTTTTTAGTCTTTCACGCGCATTTTACAATATTTTTCGTGCTATCAAAGTTAAGTGTAATGTGACGCCAATAATAAATATTTCTTTTGATTATACTTAATTAAAGTGAACTAAACTGAGACATGCACGCAGGTGTAAGGCCCGTCTGTCTTATTGCGCTTCGAATAGGTGAATTAACACGGCGCGGCGTGGAAATGTCCGCTCCGAAATGAACCTAATTCGTCCGCAAAATGTGCGCGCAGGAGGAAAATTTGAATTGGTCAGGCTGACCGCAGGAACCAATTTAAAATACTGCAATACGCACGCGTGCGTGAAAAATTATGGGCTCTTTCTTTGTTATTGATGAGTTTAATACACGTCCGCCATCTCCACGTGCGGTAAAGAAGCTATTACTACGGGACGTGCTCGGTGCTGCGAGCAGTTCACCTGAGGTATCGCTGCGAGAAACCCAAGTTACGTAGCATACGGCGTGTTAAGAAAGAAGAAGGCGTGTGTGCGTGCGTGTACAGAAAACAGGGAAAGAAATTCTGGAAGTGAGGCACCTTTCAACAAGAGCCAGCTTCCTTTCTTGGCCGTCAATACAGTCTGAATACGGTGTGTATGGTATGAATACAATTGCGAGGTCATTTTCATATCTTTGGCAAGGATTTCGACAACAAAAACTGATGAAACAGCAATATTCTTATTCCAGTCGAAAAAACGCCTCAAACCACGTAGTTGAGTTCTTGCATGTTCGTTTCCTTGAATGTGTTTATCTAGTACGGAGGATCTTTTGAGATACATCCTTGTGCCACAAATAGCAAAATGAATTTGTCACTATTATGCTTTCAGGTAGTTTCATTTTTTGTCTGTACTGAATTTTCTAAAAAATGTTATGCTTTCCCTCAGATAAGATGTTTGTGAACATTCCGTCACGTCAACAATTTTAATTGTGTGATGGCATATGTTCACATTTATTATTTGTATATATTGTTGCGTAGGAGGCTCCATAGTTCTGTTTTTTTTTTTTTTTTTTATATATTTCATCATCTAGTTTTACTGGACGTTTACAGTTTTGCATCTTGATATCGACTCAAACTCATCACGAGTACGTTGAGCCTTAGCGTGTTGTTTTGAATGTCGGACTAGTGATGTTAGAAGAATTACAACCCACTATGGAAGAAGTGCTATACACTGTGTTAGAGGGAAAGGCAAATTATGACAAGCCTTCCCGTCAGGGCTTACCAATCACTGTGACAATACAGAGGTATCACTAACTGTTACGCCTATAGTTTTAAACATGATAGAAAATAGACGCGGCAGCGTTTGCTAGGCCATGGATCTCACTCTCCCTTCTGCGCAACATTCATCATTCCAATACGTCATCAATATGGACATTGCAGCTTCAGTCTTTCACCTGTAGATTTATCTATCGTACATAATTTTATTTGAGTAATTTTGTAATATCTTGGGGGGAGGGTATAGTAAGTTTTTTTCTAAGGCCACTGTATTAAAAATGACAGGCTAATTGTTAAATAATATGGATATTTTTGGGAAAAAATTTGTGTTAAAACCAACTTAATGTATGCAGTTTCCGTAACCAAACAAAAATATATTCAAATTACTGGAAATGTACCTGAAATTATTTGAAAATTAAAATTTAGGTAAGATACCGTAAAACGTCATTATTTCCCATAGAAATCTATACTTCGTGTTATAAAATCCATGAAATTGCACATTAAGAACTCCGAAGATTGATATATTTTATTGCGTATACATATATTAAATTTGTTCAAATGAGTATATTTCAAAACCTCCATCTTACTGCCAATCATCGCTGTAGCTGCTAACTGGATACCATGTGTGACTATTTTAATAAAGGAAAGACACTTTGTCGGTTTTCATTACAGTCTACAGATTCTAGAAAAGTTGCCCAAGTTCTAAACATACAAAACCAAAAGCTTTTCGATGTTCTGCAGACTATATGTACAATTCAATCTATTAGATACGTCAAAGAAAAATCTTTGAATCCAACCATATTTCATGCATGTGAGTAGTTCCAGAATATTCACACAATATATATTCCTGTTTGTAGTTTGAGGTTAACAGGGAAAAGTTAAAAATTTAACATTATCTCTTAAATAAAATGAGGCTACTCGTATAACTAGTTGCAATACTTTTGTTTGCACGTGTATCATCAAGTGATATTTATGAGGTTCTCAAAAGCTAAGGGAACATGATATTGAGTTTGAAAAAATTCGTTTCTCTGTAAGTATCTGTTTCATGAAATATGGAGGAGAATGTTAAAGTTTTTTTCCTAATGTGGTAAATAAAAACTATTTTTAGCTAAAAGATGCTTCAACACGACGGACATTTAAAACTATTACTTTAAGAGTTTAGTGCGTACTGAATATACTTTAGTCCAACGAATTGTTTTAAGGTATGATCAGTGGTTCCAAAGACTTGGCATCTAACGTTTAAAGAATGAAACCATTATTTTTAAATAAATTATAGTTCCATTGCAATTTTGTTTGTAATTCCATATTTCTATATGCTTGCCAAATATGGCGGACCTATTTTACAGAGGTGTGTTATTTAGGCATTATATTTAGAACTACGTTCATGACATTTTTCGACATAGTCACCAAAATACTGTAGTTGAGAGTTGAGAGATTTGGGCTGCTCTTAACAGTGAGGTCTTGAGAGCAGAACCAAAATAGTTCCTTATAAATATATTTAGTCCGCAAAATAAGTAATCAATAACTGCCAACTTGCGTTTAATATCGTTTCACAGTTCTAGGCATAAAGCACCTGAACACACGATAATAATACCACCATTTTGAATACCTAAATACATTTCCATTTGAATTTCTTTCCTTCAGGCGGACTATCAGGTTACTATTTGTATAACATATTTTTTAATTGATCGTTTGGGTAGTTCCTATTATGTGGAAAGTATGATTCTTCTCCAGTTCATGCATTTTTTTCAAAACGGCGGGGAGACGAACTGCAAATAAATGAATTTAATGTTTTACAACTTTACATTTAAGTGTATAGAGCTTACCGTGTCACTACTTGTGTGCCAAAATTTTTGGAAATCCGTATACTAGCCCTCAAAATATGCTGAGAAACGCTTTATTTACTAGCTTGTAGTGCCTTTTAAATTAGCGGTTAGGGGACTGTGAATAAACTTGCCTAGTTTCTTGCATCCATTCTACAACCATAGCAAGGTAGATTTTCATAATAACGTTTTTATGTATATGGTACAGCTGCTTAAAATATTAATAGAGCCACCATTTAAAAAATGGCATCATGATTTTCTTTACAATATATTAGCAAATCGTGTCATATCTTAGCAATAATTGTTTGCGAAATCAGCCGGGAAAAATTGTATAGTTCCTGAAATACGTCAAACTGTAATCATTTTTCAGGTAACTGTATCTTAAAAATTTACTGGAATTGCGGCTGTATGCCAATGTATTTTATGTACCTATTAGGTACAGTCAGAATACCAAGTTTATTTAACATTAATTTTGAAGTTATGTATCTAAAGTAAACTAGTAAAAATATTTATAATGCCGCCAATTTGAAACAAGTTCGTGACATTTACAAATCATCTCTCTTTCTTAGGTATTCCATAGCATTTTTGAACTCGAAATGTGGCAAGAGTCGGTGAATTTCCTTTGTGTGATACAAGATTGAAATTTTACAATACCTCTATCTTAAAAAATAGAATAAGATATAGTTTTTAAACTAGATTATTCCATTCTCGCAATCGATCGGTAAACTGATATTTGTTTAAATAGAAAAAAAATATGTTGTTAGTGATGTGATCCCTACTAAATTGACGTTACTTGGCTGCATTTTTAAAATAAGGTAATGAACTACTTAAAACGCATTATATTGTATTGACTACTGTAGACGTACTTCAGCCAAATTTGGCGCGAATTTATGTGAACCGGTGTGGATATGAGCCCCTGAATGTATTGTTGGTAGTGTATATATGAATGGTACTTGAAATATTATACACCACTAGATATTTTATTCCCGCAATTTCGGAAGTAAGGAACGGCCATGGACAAAACTATAAATATCTCGTCTCCTTTCCAAGTACTATGGGTGTATTTAGTTTGATAAATTTCGGTTCACTGGTTTAAAGATTCTTAGTGAGGCAGACACAAAGATTCAGGAATGTGATCTATCATTAGCATGTCTGTTCCGAAAGAAAGCTGAAATATCCCTGTTAAACATATTTATTAAAGTGCGCACTACTTGTAAAATCACATAAAAAATACCAGAAAATTAGGAAAAGCAATATTAAACATCGGCTTAACTTTCTAACGTGCAGTTTTTTAATAAGTGGCAGAATACACGAGTTAAATTTTTTATAGGCACTGTATATGTATTTAGGATTTCTGTAAGAATTCCGTGGTCACATGATGAACTTAATAGGGCTTGCTAGTCTGTAACAGTTAATTGCGCTGGCGTGATGTAACGCACTGGAGAGTGCACAGAATTTGCACCCATTCACTCAGGTATTAGGAGATGTGTTTTTTATCCTACTGCAGGAAAACGAGGCTGTATATTTTACGTTGCACTGGCATGCATTTGTACTTAGTAGGCACAAACGGCAATTTCAGTTAAGGATAGAATAAAAACATTGAGTATTACTGTTGGTAACAAGAGTGTGTTAATTATGTTCTCAAAATTTGGCTACCTGTTCCCACACACGTGGTTTTAAGCTGTCCACGCTACAATGAGCACTTTTGAAAGCCCAGCTGAAGTTCTACTTACATGCACACTGTGCCATCTTCCGCCCTATGTAAAATTAACATTACCACGGGCCTCATCACTTTATGCATGCGTCGGTCAAGTGAAACTGTGAAAATAATACAAACTTAAATATTTTGTAAATCTGCTCTTTTCTACACTTAAAATTTTAAGAAAGTGAAAGAAATAATTTATATTATTACAAAAGGGTACGTGACACTTTTTATTCAACGTTAAGATATGGAACTATTTTCCATTCTTCGTTACAAACTTACTGGACGCATGCCACTCAGTTCGCCTGTTAAAGTATATGCAGGCAGGGGCAATGACTTTTATCTAAGGTCGATTTCAGAAGTACTCACTTTATCGTGAACAGTCTTTACCACACAGTAAATTATTTCCTTTATATGTACTGACGAGGCAGCGGTGACTGAGCGGTTAGCCTACCTACCTCCCACATTGGCGAACCGGGTTCAATCCCCGGCCGTGTAAATCCCAGATTTTCGCATATGGGAATCGTGCCGGACGATGCCACTCGCCGGTAGGTTTTCTCGGTGATGTCCCGTTCCCTCATCGGCTCTCAAGACCTCGGTATTAACCACCCATATCTCTTAACTCACTCATTCACATGTACTAAGGTGTTCCTGAGCAGCCGCGAGATATTTGTCATAATTGTAGAATGTTCGTGTTATTGCAGAAAACGTTTATACCGCTGATAACGAAATGTCGGTAATCTTAGCTGGCAAATTTCAGCGAGATGTGAAGAAATTGAAATCATAAAGTAAATTAATAACATAGGGAGGATATCCGTAACTAATGCTAATAAGAAGAGAGAACGCTGTGACAGGATGTCAGGATTAACTTTAGTGAAACCTTAGAAAATTATTCAAATTTGTTAAGGCGTAACAATATTTTTAAAAATTTTGTGTTTACATTTTCTACTACTTACAGAATATTTTTCGAAGGAAGAAAAATTAGTTTCTCGGCTGCAGTAGCCGTTACTAGCTCGTGTGGGCCAAACAATACGTGGTTAAGGATGTAGGATACCAACAAATTCATAATATTATATTTGTACCAAACGTTGTTTAACTTGTACGCATTGTATGTGATGCCATGTTCCTGGAATAAAACAGTTTTACACTTTATTTTTTATATATAATTTGATGTCAAATACAAAATTGTTGTGTTTTGATACAGACATGTTGTACAAATGTACGGCTTGTAATTTAATGATTACATACGTAATCTTTTAACAATAAGTTGTGTAAATAAAATAGTTGTTGAATGTAAATTACTTTTTGGATAATTTAAAACATTTTTTTTAATTCATGGACGGTTATTTGGTGTTTTTCTTATATCAAGCGATAGCCCATAGCCTTTATTTACATTGCAACTTTTTTTTCATTTGCACAATTCATTAGTATTTGTCATGACTGCAGCGAAACTGAAAAATTTTGGATTTCACTCCATATTATTTAAATGATATGAAGTGTAAAACATTTTCATTCGAGGAAAATATCACCACATGCAACGCGTACAAGTTGAACAATGTTTGGTGTTGGCGAGGATATCCGTATCGCGGATCGCATCCCCACGACTCGGTGGACCAACAGGTGCCCGAAGTACGACTCGGGACTGGTTCATCGGCGCCGCCGACAGGGGAGTATCGTTTACCGGGAAGCGCCATCCGACACTTGCAGAGCTCGCGAACCCCCCTCGGGTAGACGCACGCTCGAGACCGCAAAGCCAGTAGAGGGGTGGATGCCAGGGTCTGCAGACGCTTAAGAGTTGGTTGGGCAGAGGAGGGGAGAATGCGTCTGAGGGGGTGCTCATTACTCCCCACACTCCACACCAACCCCCTCAATGTCAAACTCGTCTGGAGGGGGTAGGGGGGGTTGCGGGAGTTTAAAGGGGAAGGGTGGGTTTCTCGTCACCGCACGATATGGAGAAGTTCGGCGAGGGCTAGAGCGAAGTCGGCCGGTAAACAAGGGGACTGTTTGTCCGGCCTTGCAAAGTTGTGCGCGCGGTTGGCGGGGCAAAGAGCGCATCCATCACACACAACCCCTCAACCTCTCCACCCCTCTCCTCGACGAACTGACATCCGCCTTCCTGTCATCGACTTTCACCACTCCTCCTTCTCCTCCTCCCCCCTGGAACTCTGGCAACCACGCGACGCCCGCGGGACTACCACCGCGTACGAACGTGCATCGCTCCACGCAGTTTCGCCATCTCTTCGACCGCATTTCTAATGCAGCGTAGCGTCTTGTCTTCGCTCATAGCCTGCACGCTGAGCCCAAATCGGTGATATAAGCTGTTCACGGTAAACAGAGCACTTCTTAAAGCACTGCTTAAGATCTACCTGTATGCACGTTGTGTATTCTTCCGCCTTATGTAAAATTAACACTGCCGTGGGCCTCATCACTTTATTCATGCGTCGGTCAAGCGAAAATGTGAAATTATTATAAAAGTAAATATTTAACGAATCTGCTCATTTATGCACTTCGATGTATTAAAAAAAATCATTAAGCGAAAAAAATATTCTAAGTTATCACACTTGGTTACCTAACACTTTATATTCGACGTTAATACACGGGACTACTTCCCATCCATCGTTACCAACTTTACTGGGCGTATGTCACTCAGGGAGCCCATTATAATATATTCTGATAGGGGCAGTGACTTTCCTCTAAGGTTGATTTCAAAAGTGCTCACATTATCGTGAACAGCCTTTACCATTCAGTGAAATAATATTCACTGAAAATTACTTGATCAGCTGCTACCGGCTTGCAAATCAAGCAACTGAACCGGGAACAAAATGTTACTTATGGCAGTGAAATTTGTTGACATTCAATGGGAATCTCAAATAAATTACTGTAGTACAGCCATTAAATTAATTAGTTATCTGGCACTGTTTATTAGTCGCTTAATTTTCACCGGTTTGGCTAATTGTCACTGTTTCAGATTTATAGTGTGTATATACTGCGATTGCATATGTGCTGGCGTAAAGGCTGTTCACGACAGAATGAGCACTTTTGAAATCAACCTTAAAAAAAAATCACTGCTACTACCTGCATATATTTTAACGGGTGCACCGAGTGGCATGCGTCCAGTAAAGCTGGTAACGATGGAGAAAAAGTAGTTCAAAATCTTAATGTCGAATAACATGTGTTATGTAACCATTTGTGATCACTTAAATAATTTCTTTAGGTTATGTTTTTGAGTGCATCTAAGTGTAAGAATTACTAGATTTGTAACATATTTACTTTTCTAATAATTCCACATTTTAACCTGACCGATGCATGAACAAAGTGATGAGGCCCTTGGCAATGTTAATTTTACATAAGGCGGAAGAATACACAACGTGCATACAAGTAGATCTTAAGTAGGGCTTTCAAAAGTGCTCATTTTACCGTGAATATCCTATACATATAGTCGATTTATAGTTGCGTCACAATTTTCAATCAAACCTTGGAAAACTCACCTGGCGTACGATGTGATTTGTTGTTTCCTAAATATGTTATGTATTACAGGAGTGTTATTCTTCTGTTGACAAAAAAGTATATAATGTTTGTTTATATTCAAATTTTTACATAAATTTGATAGATCAATTGTATTATTTCAATTACAATTAGTATGAAAAAAAAAAAGAGAAAATATTTGTTGGTACTGCCTAGTAACAAATAGTTATTATGCAAAATATTATTATACTGAGTAAAAACGAATGCAGTGCGTTGTGCATTTGGTGTAACATTCTACACTTGGCCAAGCTTCGTTTGCATGTGGCGAAAGAATATCCTGGAAGTATAACTTAAGCAGTGCTTCATAAATGTAGGAATTAACCATGAACAGTCTATATACAGCAAGTTTTTGCATCTCAACGGCAGACTCTGGCAGGTTAATACTTATGGAAATAGAAGACCAGAAACTATGTACAACTTTTCCCGTAAATCATTTTCAAGGGAGCGATAGGGCCCCAAAATATAGCTTTGAAATAATTTCGGTTGAATAAATCGCAAAGAAATAAAATTAATTAAAAAGTCAGTGAATGGTTATTTGCATAACGGAGATCTTATACCTATAGGCTGTTCACGGTAAAGTGAGCTTTTTCGAGGCCTTAGTTACTTTTTCCTTTCAGCCATTGGTAATCCTATAACAACCGTAATAAATAACTGCTGTCATGTAAGTAATAAACACAGCGTGCACGTTCCACCACACTCGGAAGTTAACATCTAAGGTTAGAACAAAATATATTCATTGACTATTATTCCAAATGAGAGGGCTCTCAAAAGTGCCCACAATTTAGTGTGGTCAGCCTATATGAGAACATGATTGGTTATATAACCCACCTTCACTAACTAAATGAGGGTTTACATCCTTTGTATGTATGATAGTTAGTATCAATAAACTGTAAACGATTATGTGAAGACAATTTATGGATCAGCACGTCCAAACTAACCGAAGAAGTTGCTTTGTCTGAGCACTATTAAGTTAAACGTTTTCGATAACTCGAGCGTAAATTTCAAATGAAAAGTTAACTGTCGAGTGCACGTAGTATTGCCTACGTGCCAGGCATTGTATTCTTTGCCGCTGAAACGTTTGTGTGCGTTTTAAAAGGCATCTGTGGGTCCTGGGCATTTGCAACAAGAGGGCACTTTCCCAAGTAGGACGAACTCCTTCATAATAATGCATCAAAATTCTATAAAACGTGAAGGTAAAACAATTGTCTGCAACTAGATGGTGGCCACCCCTATTAATTTTAAGAAGGCGGAAGGCCGTAACAACGGTTTTTGCGTTGGCCGAAGATCTCAGGGACACCAAACATTATTCGGAGAATTGTGAGTAGTTCAATTCCCCGGCATTCTCGATATTTGGCTAAGATACTTCTTACATATAAACTCTATTTCATGTACCAATATCAAAAGGGACAGCTGTTTTTCACGAAAATAGTTATGGTCATGCTTAACTTCAATATTCTACGTCTACAGCCACAACTTCCTTTGGATATTGGCCAGGTGTCTACGTGGGAATATATAATCTTATTTGACTGGGCCAATCGTAATAAAGTACTCTGATACTGAACGCCCGAGATTCGCGGACAGACACTTAAGGTACGTGACATTTCAAATCATCCAACTACGAAAGTTCATATGATCTAAAGTGTTTTCGAGTAAAACTGGTCCTGAAATCTTTTCGGGAAAAACGCCTGTCTCTAGATATCAGCCATAGGGTTTAGGCTAAGTTGTAAGTTTCACCCTTCTCCTTCTGCTACCTTCCCGCTACATCGACGGCGCACAGTGTTGTAAATATGACTTATTGTCATATTCACACAAAAAGGGGCTAGGCCAGTAGCTGAAATTATAAGTATAATTGTAGAGCTTTTGTTGTAACCGGGAGGGGGGATTATTTTAGTCTGTGAAACATGTATAAGTACAAGACACTTACAATCGACATGATATTGAATGATAATTCGTTCGGGGGAGCTCTGTTAACTGATATTAAATTAAGTTACAACTATGTTACCGCGTCATTTTAATTAAATGTATATTATGGACAGTCCCCACCTTATTCTTGACGCCGCAGGCGGTTTCTACTTGATCGGATGACGGCGGTCGATCCCACACGTGTTGTGATCTCCCCTGGCTACTTTTTGGACAATAGAGCTGGAAAGCGGGATCCTTTCGTAACAACGTGAATCAACTCTGCTCTAGTGAAGGGGAAATGGCGCTGATTATTTTTATTAATAATAAGACAGTTTTGAGGACTATGATAGAGTGCCGCTTCACAGGCGTAGTATGGTAGTTTTCTGTCCTTGACGGAAATGCTCACGTGGATACATCTTCTACTATTTCACTGATAGACCGCAAGGAGACCAATTGTTCGCCTTCTGCGCATGTAGGCAACCTTGTCCTACTCCACGCCAATTAGCTGCTAAAGTCACGTGGTCGCCAGTGTTGAGCGCGTTTGTTTATAATGAAATTTTTAAAAGGCGAGATCTTTTATATGAATAAGAAATCCTACCAATTTAAATCTAATAAATTACATTATAAATTGGTTAGAGTAAGTTTGCAAACACCTCAAAGCACCTGTGGAATTACGGAAATGTTACTTTCTCAAGTCGTTTTCAATAATCGTATTGGTAGAAAAACAGTTCAATGTTGGGAAATGGAGACATATATAGCGCAGATAGTGTGATCACCGTGCGGGTTTTTTTACTCAACTGGAATACTGACACGTGGAAATATTTCACTAGATTCTATTTTGGATGACAGCCTACTATTACTGGACCAGCAAGACAGCGCAAATATAATACAGGTATCAAACAGCTGGTATACTTTTTCAAGTAGATATAATAACTCGCTTTGAGATCATCTTGAATGTCAGATTTGTTCCCGACGTGAAAGTGTTAAGTTGTTTCTCCAATGCCCTAATTTAAAGAGGGGTGGTATATACGGAGAACTCCAAGCAAACGCCAATCCGCCATCATTCAAAGAGTATGGTACAGAGAGCTCATTTGACACGACGAAAAAATTTCTCAATCGTTGAATCTCAGGTTGCAAAATGAGATTTTAACGTTGGAATCGCTTTTTATTCTGGGCAAAATTATGCTTTTACTTTCTACGACAATGATACAGCCACGGCAATAGGCAAATCTTACCACATGCAGATCAGTCTTGAACACAAGTGACATCTCGCATTGGCAACAACCAATTAATGTCTGCCAGTATAATATTTAAAATGGTCTCTAATGCATGTGTGCAAATAACTGACCGGATTTTCTTTTTCTTGTCTCGTCGTTGAAAATTGTCTATTTTAACTTCAATTCCATGCGTGACGCATGAAATATTTTCTAGTTTGGTCAAATTTGGTAACACCTCGCAATATAATTTCTACCAATTAAATATGAGACAATACTTATTTTTAGTTTTGTGGTCTTTGATTGGTACTGCGCCCTGAGCATGAGAAACTCCATCAGTTCTGTTTTAAGTTTTTAACACTTGAATTCTCTTTGAACGTATGAAATTCGCAATCTTCTTAACAACGAAACTTGCCAGATATCCGCTGGAGAAATAGCCAGTTGTCTCTGAAATGTTTTGTATTTCGTCGATACCTCGTTGAATCTTGCATCGTCACAATTTTTCACTTCAAACATACCGGTATTATCATATCGCATGGAATATTGCTTCCCGGCATGTATTAACCATTTGAAGCTTAGTTGAATTCGTCATTTTCTAACTAACAACAAGTGAATATATGTAGGACGATAATAACGAAGTAGTCAAACAATAATGACGTTACAGAATGCAAAGCGATGCCGTACGCTCCGTTGAGCTGGAAATTTTACCAGGAGTATGCGGTGATGATCGATTCCACTTAAATATTTATACCCTTAATTTATTTAGGTATCTACAGTGGCTCCTAATACTGAGGTGAACATTTTCTTTCGCACAGGGCATATTGTTCACTATCATAACATGACGTAGTTGAATGGTTTTCCGTCATCTGCGCATGTGATCATCGTTGTTGAGCGTATTGCTAACATAACTGTCGGATTAACGTTGACAGACACTAACAAAGACGTTTGTTAACGTTTAATTTACCAACATATTCGCGTTTTAAAAAAATAATATTTCGAGGAATTTGAATATATTACAGCTGCACTAAAGCTTAACCATACGAAATGTACATATCACTATAATTCATTCAGCTATACAAATTAATTATTAATTTATTATTCATGAATATTTATATATTTTAGAATAAATATATTATATGTTAAGTCTATTTACTAATGTATTAATATAATAATTTATAATATGAAATATTAATAGGATAATATTTTATAACAAACTTTATATTCAAATTTATGAAAAGAGATTTGTAAAATTTGCTCCGAAACACATTTTTATGAGTGTGATTACGCCTGGCAAAAAGACAGATTAAATGTAAGAATACGGTGACCAGCTTCTGTGCAACTGGCATGATTACTCTACGGATCCTTCACACCAGTTATAGACTGTTCACGGTAAAGAGAGCACTTTTGAGGTCCTGGTTGCTTTTCACTCTCATTCATTTCTTATTCTTTTACCACGTTTTAAAATAACTATTGCCGTGTAAGTAATGAACACGGTGTGTATATTTCACTGCACTAGAAAGTTTAAGTTTACTGCTAAAATAAAATTAATTTATTGACTATTATTCTAAGTGTAAGAGTTTCCAAAAGTGCTCACTTTATCTTGAATAGCCAATACCTTGATGGAAGCAAAGCTTTAATAAAAATGTCTCACAGATTACACAAACTATAACACATCAAAAGGACATAAAACTGCCGCTCTGAATACTGTAAAATACATTTAAAACAAATAGTCTGTTAATTGATCGCAAATTTTGGCGGTAATATGATTTAGAAACTACGTTTTATATTAAATGTGTAAGTAGTTACTACCCTGAAAATTCGTAAGATCGTTATATGCTTAATTTAAATCAATTTAATTGCCAGGGCATGCACATAAATATAAACAAGGATAGTTGTTACATTTACCCAGCCTATTCGTTATATAAAATAAGAAAAATACGTTGTAGTAACTCTTGCAAGTAATGTGGTTTTATAATACAAATATATTTGTATTATTTGGAAACTAATTAGGCGAACTAGCACAATAGGCCATAAAACCAAATGTGGGTAATGAGTGAATTAAATCTACACATTTGGTCGGCCGTGAGCAAAAAATTGTGTTCTTGAGCTAACAAATCACTCTCTTGAATATAGCTGTTCTTTACTGTGCTTGAATTACGAGTTTGTATGTAGTAGTGTTCTCTTTTTTTTTTTACCTTGCTGTAAAAAGAAGTCATTTTTACCAGGCATGTATAGCCACTGCAGCTCATAACTGTTTTGTTTCCAGATAATAATTACTTTCCAACAGTGGGCTTGCCACACTGCGAGCAAGACTAAGTGTACGAGAAAACAGCGAATAGTTTGCGCTTTGAGCGAGCAACGAGTAATATCGTGTTACAACGTGTGCCTTCAGAGTAATTAAGTTTCTGCTAATTAATGCTCCCGGGTTTTGTGGCTTTCGGAAAGCTGGATATTGGCTTACGTAATAAACTAAACAGAAAATTGCAGCTAAAAAGTCACGTGCTTTAGTAGTGATGAGAACATTGGCTTCGAAATCTGAATAATTCTCTAAGTTTTCTCTCTGACTAAAATCAGTTCTGACATCCGGTCACAGCGTACTACTTTATTAGAAATAGTAACGGATCTACTCGCCATATGATTACTTTACTTTATGTTTTGGATTTTTTGAGTTCTCGCTGAAATATACTGGCGAATGTTACCGACATTCTAATTCGAAGAAACTCCACCCGTCGACAGAAGTCCTAGTTCACCAAACGCACTGTCAAATACGTTTTGGTGAAGAAAGATGGCCGGAAAAATTTGTACTCATATGGACATTGTAATAGTTGCTTTGTCCGTGGCATTAAAACCATTTTTAAAAATAGATTGTCTGCCCATTTTATAACCATCTATCACAAATGAAATCAACATTGTTATGCGATTAATAAAATTCAACTTCAAGTAACCTGATACAGTAAAGTTATGCCAGTTCTTAAACTAAAAAATCAAACAATAATTGACCTGTTTCGGTGGCTATAATTTTAAATGCTGCAGTTCCAAGTTGAGGCAATGCATTCCCTAAAGCGCTTCCAAATTTACTGCGATAACGCCAGGCAAGGTTTCGTTAAAAATTAAAGCAGATTTAAAAATAATATTAAAGTGACGAATTGGCTGTTTTACAGCTGTTTACTATTTTATTGCTGGGAATACTTTGCTACATGTGCATCGTTTTGATCGACTTGTCATCTCCCGGGAACTAATATTTTGAAACTAAGAATAAATCAGAAAGAGGACTTTTGAACCACACTTCACCAAGAAACACGTTTTGCGATAGTTTAAGAAGTTTGGTTATTATGTGTGGAAGTCACGGTCATTTGGACAATTACTGCACGAAGACAAACACTTAAGGCCAAGTGAGTGAAATAAACATCAATACAACGCGTGAATATTGTTTCTTTTGGTTGTGCTAGTGTTTTAGAAAAAACTTAATAAAAATAACTATATTGACTGTGGTGAAAGACAAACTTTAAGCACGAATTGCTTATCTGTTTTCCAGATAAACGAAAACATATGCTAGAATAGGTAAAGCTTTCGGAGAAGCTAACACTGGGGAAATAAGCATATATATATAATACGCAGTTTTCAGTACCATACCTCATTACATGAGTAAAATATTATACACATATATATATATACATACACACCCACACACACTGCATTTGGCATCAAAATTAAAAGAGTTTCTTTTTACCAAATTACTAAATCACGTTTTGCAGTGCAGATTTTATTTCAATAATTTATTTTAATTTTAAGTTAGTTAAAAAATATTTTTCACATTATCACGTTAAACATGATTTTCTATGTGTTTTAGTTTGTACGTTAGTGATAGATAGAAGGTAATTAGGGTTTATTTTGCTTGAGTTGGAAAGGTAATTTATTTCAAATAATCTTGGGAACACAGAACTAGGCCATTATTTTATTATAAACATACAACATTAAGACAAACTCACAGCCACATAATAGAGTGTACTTAATTTGATCTTCAAAAGAAATGTAAAATTGCATGTACTTAACGCCGAGTATAAAAGAATATTCGAAACATTAAAGTAATACTTAGCGCCGTTCATACTCATCACAATAATTCAAATTTGCTCAGTTATTTGCATTTTACAGTGAATTGATATATGCACCTGTTCGAGTTCGTAAATTTTACTTGCGGTGAATCAGATGGGCTTTCTATTTCCTTCACAGGTGGAATACCACTGTTTTCTTCCTGAAAGCCAAAAGCGGTACATACATTTCTTTCTTTGCGATAACTATAGCTTACAGCAACAGTTATATGCATGCACTAAGGAATATTCGCTGCTTTCTTGTCACACTAAAAAGTAAACATTTTTAGAAATTTTGTTACTAACAATTTTTTTTGCAACTATACAGATGCCTTTTAACTGTGTTCTTTGCGCTTTTCGAAGTTAACAATAATCGCAACGTCTGGCATAAAAAAATATTTTTAATTACAACTATTGCATTGACTACTTTCGTTGCTTTCCAAAATATTATTCATAAATTTATATACATCCTTCCATATTACTGTATTACTCTCGCAGACACTCTAGGCATAAATGATAAAAATCACTTTTGTGCAGTCATTTATATGAAATAAAATAGAATGTAGAATATAGCTTATGTAAACATATTTTGCATTCAAATTAGAATAATAGTTACGACGCGCTTTCAGTAGCAATAAATTACAATATTTTTAATGCATTGGTCGATCCGAAATATGTACAAATATTAAGGCCTTGAATTGTTCATTCAGTTGATTCTTTTTTAATTGAACGAGGAACGGTAAAAAGGAAATCAAAGCATGCATAATGTATCAGGATTTCATAAAAAAACGCCCTGTTAAAAATTGTAATCATTAAATTGAAACAAAGCCAAATTTTAATGCTTGGGATTAGTTTGGCGTTAGTGCATGTTGCATTTAAATGGCCGACTAATAGGTTGCCACGGCGATGCTCTTGAGTTCTGTATTTTAGTCTCGACATGTTATCTACCACTATCGAGCACTGCATGCAATGCGAGGGTTTTGCAAATACACCTTTTCCACCGGACTTCGACTAACTCTGAGCTTTCTCGTACTTCTACGGTAAGGATAACACTCCCAAATAACTACTTATATTATATAAATTAACAGTTTGTACGTAGCGGTAAAATATGTACCCTTGAAAGCATCCGAAATAGAAACTAGTTGGCATTACAGAAATTCCTATGTAATTAGCGAACGAAAGAAACATACATTTACATACTTTGTGATTCAGACAATTAATTATTCTATGGCGAATTTTCTTTTATTGACAAAATATAGACTTCTAGCGTTATCTATCATTTAACCTTATTGTTCAAGAATTTATACATGTGAACTTAAACGAAAGATTATTAACTTTAATGACTTAATGAGGTAAGGACGAAAGCCTTGCAATGAAATAAATAACGAATGTGTAATTAACAAAAGAATCTCTGAAGAATAAAGCGTAATGATTATGATAAATAAACTTAATGATTAGCTTTCCTTTTCAGGCAGTATTGGGTATTCTTGATGAAACTGTGAAAATATAAAGTGCTGTCATCAATAAGAGAAGTGTTTAAACCCCTTTTACTACTTCCTATATTAATAGTTCTGCTTGAAACAGCAGACCCCATTTTATTCATATTGACAAAACCCTCTATTAGAAGTAAGTACGAGTCATTCTTATGAGCTTATACGCACAATAGTTACTGAGTGACAAATATTTTTCCTTGAAAATTGTAATTGACGTAACTAATATGGCTTCGGTGGTAGCAAGTTTGCATTTGAATCGTGAAATGAATCATAATAATCATCCCGAAGAATATTTATGACAGCATGAATCGTCGATTTGGTCTGTTCTTCCGTTTATTCAGATAAATTTGCAATCCTCAGGTTTTATAGATACAGTTTTATGAAATTCAGATGTTTGTCTCTATACGTCAGCTTAAATTTTTATATACTTTAGTGTAGGGTTTTAATGTTGTGTGTCTGCTGTATTTACCGCTATTCCGTAACGTAAATACGTAAATAACAAATCTTATTACACAATGCCAAATTTTGTGTAATTTGTCATTGCGTGGCACTGAAAGCAAGATTTTGTTTTAAGCACCAAATAGATAGACTTAAGGAATATTGTTAATACTGAACAATCCTTTGTTCTCACAACTTATCTTCTCTTGCTTCGAACATAAGCGTTCTTAAACTTTAACAAAAAAAAAGAGAAAATAAACCATAATTTTTATCTGGATGTTTATTTGGTTGTTTTGGCATCTTGTACATGTATTTAATACACACAGACTTTATACATGCACGTTCATCTAATTGGTCTGGTTAATGTAAGCATTACACTCATGAACAGTTAAATTAGGGATACCAGTTTATACGCTGTTCACAGTAAAATGAGTACTTTTTTAATGCCCTCCCGGAAGGCACTAACCCCTAATAAATATGTTTTATTGCAGTTTCAGACGTTAACTTATGAGAGTGTTGAAATGTAAACACTGTGTTTATTAGTCATATGGTAATGTTTACATTAAAAAGTGATGGAAAGGTAGGAATTAATGGAAAGGAAAAATTCAGCAGGGCCTTAAAAAGTTCTCACTTTACAGCATATAGCCTACAGTCTCGTGTAGCACCTCTTGTCGCACTGATGACGGCGGTGATGAGGCGTGACGTGGACTCCACAAGGCCCCAAAAGAGGTCAAGAGCCATATTGGTCTATAGCCGCTACACAGTGTCTCACAATACACGGAGATCGGCCATAGAAGGATCAACGGCAAACACATCCCACTCGACATCATACAAAGTGTGTTTGATAGGATGGAGGTCGGGTGACCTCGGGGGCCAGGCGAGCAGCATCAAATCAGCGGAGTGTTCATCAAATCACTCGGCTACAATACAGAAGCGGTGGACCAGAGGTGATCTTTATGTAGTTGCAGGTCTGCTGCAGGGTGCTGTAGGCGCAGACAATGGTGAACATGATTTGCCAGCAGGTCGCTGTATTGTTCGCTGGTGACATACTATGGAACATGAATAAGGAGACTCATCTCACCCCACCTAAACAGTCCCCATACGAAGATACTACCATCGCCGGCCTGAATTGTACTCAGCTGACACGAGAGATCCATCGCCTCGAGTTTTTGGCGAGGCACTCATACCCTACCATCGCCGTGTACAGACTATTCATGATAAAGTAAGTGCTTTTGAATTCAACTTTTGAAAAAGTAACTCCCCCTACCTCAAATATTCTTACAGGCACGCTGAGTGACATGTGCTCATTATAGTTGACAACAGAGCAGGGGAAGTAGTTCCAGGGCTTAACTTTGATTTAAAAGGGATAGGTAATCACTTGTGAATACTGAAATGTTTTCCTTTGCCTTCGGTTTTATTAATGCATGTAGGTGTAAAAATGAACACACAAGTAAAATATTTACTCTTATATTACATAAAGAGATTTATTTGAGCGAAGAATGAATAAAGTGATGAGAACATACCAATGTAAATTTTACTTCTCGCGGAAGAATACTCATTGTGCATACAAGTTTATCTTAAGCAGGGCTTTCAAAAGTGCTCAATTTACCGTGAACAGCCTATACTGAGGTGCACCTTTACTCGTACGTTCGGGCGACCATTTCCCAAGGGTCAAGGGCCCAATGACGGCGCTTCCGCGCGCAGGTTAATCGTCGAGACTTGTTACGTGCGGTGAGAGGAGTACCCTGGTGGGGTGGCAGTGGCGTCTTCTGTACCCCACAGTGAGGAGATGGTTCTTAATGGTATATGATATTCACGGTAAAATGAGCACTTTGAAAGCCCTGTTTAAGGTCTACCTGTATGCACGTAGTGTGTTCTTCTGCTTTATGTAAAATTAACTTTGTCAAAGGCCCCATCACTTTATTCATGCGCCGGTCAAAAGAAACTGTGAACTTATTAGAAAATAAAATATTTTGTATATTTGCTCATTTTTACACTTTGACGAATAAAAAGAGAGAGTAAAATAATTTATTTAAGTTATTACAAATGGCTATTTAGCACTTTTTAATTGACGTTAAGATATATGGAACTACTTTCCCTCCATCGCTATCAACTTTACCGAGCGCATGTCACTCAGAGAGCCCGCTAAAATATATGCCGCGCAGTAGCAGTGACATTTTCCTAAGGTTCATTTCAAAAGTGCTCACTTCATCGTGAACAGCCTTTACGGCTGCCTACAGGTCGTTGTGGACCAACATTGAAATGGCGAGTGATCAACTGCGCTATAGCCTGTTTTTCCACTGTGGCCAAACAAGCTAGCCTAAGGCGACAGCTGTCATCGATTCGTTGCGCGCCAAGGCAGTTGTCCTCGGCAATGATGGGGTTTACCTGAAACCATGAACTCGCAGTACACTATGGACACTGTAGCGAGTGAATATCCGAGTGCCTGCACGACAACGCAAGTGGAGTCCTCCATACCTCTCACCGCAACGGTCTAGCCACCAACAAATGAACTGAGGTCTTGTATCATCCAAACTCTGTGCTGTGCTGTTACTCAGACGGCTAGTTAAATGTATGGTGACTCCCCAGACAAACGTGGCTAAGCGCTTCTCTGTTTGACGTAATGACCACAGTACCACTTTCCCAACTCGGCAGTTGTCACGAGTGTAACTTCTCATGAGTGTATACATTCCATGGCAATTTCAGTGAATATTGCATTTGGAGTGAACCAAACTTTAGTTAACTCAAACAATCTGTTATGTTTAGTATTCAATTATTTGTGGTTGCAACATAATAAAGTTGGTCCAGTACCGGTATATATTTGGTTGGCTGTAAGGTAGTCGGGTTATTTGATTGCCTTTCGTTTTAATTTACATAATTTCTTTTGAAACAGTGATTCTTGATGTTTAATATCAAAGACACGCATTGAAACAGTCTAAAAATAGTTAAGCTGTAAAACTTGTAAATGTTAGCATTATATATATTATGAATTTGGTAGTTTATCGGAGAGAAAAAATTACAAGTCGGTTTTGTGATCACGGTGGTCGAAGTCGGAAAGTCGTACCTCCAAGGTGCAAGGTTTTTGAGGATTCGAATCTCTATCCTCTATTCAATTTTAAAACTATCAAAACTCTCAATATACGTACATGGACCAAAAAATCTCACAAATTTTAGTCAAGTAAATATCAACAAAAAAAATAGCTTTCAGCATTGAAATAATTAATTGCCCATATTACAACACTGAAATTGGTATGCCCCAAGCGAATATAAATATTTTTTTTCATTAAAAAATAATTTATATCTGTGCCGGATGCCTACAGTTAAGGTTCAGTAGTAAGTAGGCTTCTTGATAAACTGAGCCAATCAGCCAAATGGCCTGTGTTTCACTTGTTTTAGCGTTTTTCAAACGTAGTACAAGAAAGGCGGGGGAGAAGATGCATCTCTCTAGCCATTCCCTTTTCTAAAATCTGCCAGTAGGAGCGGATCAGAGACTAATTGTCGACGTAATTATCTGTAGTTATCTACAAGGCAGAAAAGGAACCTGCGATGTCAAGTTGTTGAAATGAAATAATGCACACACAACAATGCCGTAATTACAGGTGACTCTCATTTCTGATTGACTCTAACATCATGCCGCTCGCTACTGAAAAATGAGATGACTTTCGGGCCAATACACCCTCCACGGGAGAAGTTATACACTGTAACGAACGCGTGGACGATAAATACAGTTATTGGCGGCATGAGTTCCTCAACAAGCGAGGGAAAATTCTGTTAGGCCGAGTCGGAACGACAAGTCACGTGACATTAAAAATAAGCTCACTTATGCTCTGTTGCACCATTGTGGTTCTAAAATCTATCCGAGATCGGATCTAAGATCGAGACAGAAAACTGTTGCGCCATTCGAGTTCAGAGCTGGGCTGGAGATCGAGATGAAGTTCATTTCGAACCGCCGAAGTTGGTGGTTCTAAATCTCGATCCGAGATCAGCAGCCATCGTCGACAAATGTAGTTTAAAATACGCTAACAGATAGAACTGCTTAGGATTGTTTTCATGAGAAATTAAAATAACATTTTACGCACTTCAATATTATTCAGTAAAATTCATACAACAATAATTCACTTAAAACAGATAAACATCGCACTTCTAGTTCTATCTATAGTGAAAAATACACATATTTCCATGACGTCATATAGTATGAACCAATAGCAAAATTTGTTTCGTCTATAATTTTGATCTCTCACTTTGCAACCAAGATCGACGAATCGGAGATCCAGAATCATGAAATTTCGTTGGTGCAACACTTTTACATTGGAACCAAGATCAAACTGTATCCTGGTTCGGAACTATGATCATTCGATATCGGATCGGGGATGATGTTGGTGCAAACCCGGCACTAACCGTCGGAAAGAGAAACTGCGGGCTGCTGCGGGAGTGCAATTTCCCGACCAGCTAAGGCAATGTTGTGACCCGCAGACGCATTTCAACGTCAACTCTCCCAATATTTGTGTGTCATTTACGTGCATCCTGTGAGTGTTTCACTCTTGAAGTCACCGAAGATGTACGCTCGCTCACGTGATTCACAAGGCTCGTAACAACCATATTTTAATTACCACCCCATGACATGGCCATGATCTGTTCACGCTTACTTACAACTTTTTTACAAGTTAAACATTCTAGCTATTCCTCGACCTCGTGAAAACAAACCTTAATCAAGTCTAAAAAAAATTCACCAAATTGACAGCGCACCGCACTCAGTTTAATAATATTTTGCACGAGAACTATTTCTTAGAAGGAATTGCCAACACGGCAATTTTTTTCTGTTTTTGTTAATACTGATTACAAATGAAATATTATAACTTATAAATAGATTATAAGTAAATCTTCGATTTCAAGAAAAATGAGATACTTTCGTGTTAACAGAAGTATAAAACGCTTGAGATACGCTGCATATTTAGGAAACAACCAAACACGTCATACATGGTAAAATGTTTCAAAGATTTGTCTCAAAACGTTTAAAGATGCTGCGAACAGCCACTTGCAAGCACTGTTCTAGTGGTTCTAAGCCCAATTAAAGGTGGGTTTCACCACGTGTCACAGAGTAGATAAGTACACAGCTGAAACGGCGTGGCGTTTCCTTCGATGTTGGTGACCAATTCATTAATTGGCTGCTAGAAGCATTGTCAATACACCTTTTGTATGGCAGACTTCTGTATGCCGCGGAAGATTTACCTATTGGATGGGCAATCGATTGGCCTAATTGCCACCAATGTCTAAAAGTGATTTGTTTCAACTTTCAACCATGTCAAAAATTCACGTAGGGCATCCACTGTTAACGTCAATTGTGCTAATCTCCAAAATATTAATTTATTAATGTCTGTACGAAATATCATTCAGCCTCTGGAAATTACTTACAAGAATTATTTACTCTCAGAAAATGTTTTTAAAAAACACCGTTTTTGCATCATAACATTTTTAAGTCACAATTTTAATGTTTTAGGACGTACAAGTATAAAATAAATGAAAATATATACAGACAATTTACAAGGGTGACTAAAAGGTCGTCTAAATTCATTTTTAGGTAATCTCAGTAAAAGTTTAACAATTCTATTATAGGCTGTTAAAACTCAGAAATATGAAGAAAAATAATCCCTATATTGAGACAATTTAAAAATTGAGAAAACTATTTTTAGCCTGACTTTATTGCACTTTTGAAGTAGCGCACGGTATCTGATATCAGTGTGATGACCTCATTTCGGTTAACAAGTTCATATATATTGTTTGTAGGTCCTAAAATAATTAACATTGTAATTTTGATATTCAATCACGCTAATAGACTCTGTCTAAAACATTTTATGGGAGGATATTGTAATCAATGTGTACGAGTTGTACATCATTTCTTACGAACATAAAATTATGAATGTTCTGGTGATCAGTACTCTCGAATTATAGGGCGTTACGAGCAAGGCAAATTATCGAAAATTTATTTTAATTGTTTTGAATGACAAAGAAATCGTCTTTGCGGTTTTTTTGCAGTTTTGTTGACCCTTCTTCACCCGGATCGACCCCCACAACTAACTGCTTACAGCCTCTCATATCCGTGGAACTAACTCTCCTGTATACTACAGAAGGCAAAGTTAAACCACAGCACTATCCCCCGCCTGTCCTGTCTAGGGAGCGACACTGCTCCTGTCACTTCACACCAGCCTCCGATCTGTTGACTCATCTGTTATGTCTCATTTCCTTCTTCGGAATTCTCTGTCTATTACTTACATATATGTTGAAAACACAATGTTACGGTGTGGGCAAGCCCTTGCAGTGGTGATTGCCTGAACACACCAGCGCACGTCTAGATAGAGCGAGATCACAGACGCGAAGCACCGCTGTGACGAGCAGTTTGCAAACAAACGCAATAATTTGTAAACGGCCTGAATGTTTAAGGCTGGGGGAGGTCGAGTCTTTAACACTTCAAGCAGACAACGTGGCTACATGGACCAGCAGATGGGGTTTCGTCCGCCGTAGTCGAGACGGCAATCAGCCTTCGGCAACGCTAATGTAATGCCGTTCCAGCAGAGGACAGATGAACTCTTAGCTAGATGCGTGGCAATAGCTTGTTCGATAATAATATAGAAAAATGCAGGATTAGAGTAACATAACGTAACACGCTCCCCCGGCGCAATTTAAGGTATTTAAGTATAAATATAACGTGTTTTATAATGCATAATGTAACAAGGTAGTCTCTTAAAGCTTTTAAGCAAAATTACGCAGTGAATTAATATATTGTTCTACCTCAGAGTTACGCATTCCCCACATACTTTGGACGGCCCCCATATGGCACGTTACAACATGACCTTGGCCTATTATTGATTTGCATTTCAAATGAGCACTTTTGGAATATAACACAAAGAAATATATCCGCTACCAAATTCTGAAATACAGGAACTCGTTAAATAGCAGTACCCACAATACGAGTGATGCACAATGTATGTTACTCGTGAAAGAATAAGTGAAGAGATTTGGTGGGCTCTTAACATCGAGGTCTTGAGATCCGATGAGGGTGAAGCGAGATGAGTATGGAGCAGCGCCGGAATGTAAGAGCGGGGGAAACTGTGGTTTCCGAGAAAACCCGCGTACCAGCTGCATCGTCCGGCACGATTCCCACGTGCGAAAACTCGGGGGCGACCCGCTCGTAATCGAATCCGGTTCGCCTAGGTAGTAGGCGAGTATTCTAACCATTACACCACCGCGGCCCCACTAATGAAAGAAAAATGCACATATATAATTACTAAAAAATTTTCGTTGTAAACCACTGGTAGTATAAAACGAATTACTGATATAGCTGGTGTGTACTGGACATGACGCATAGCAGGGATATCTAGCGGCAAGGTAAGCAGTAGGTAGGATGTTACCGACGCGGTAAGTCGACAAAGCCAGCTCATTTTCAGGCCGCCTTGTGTTCCAGCGGCGCTCCGGTCCCGGAGCGCGGAGGGGAATTAGGGGTAGGAGGGGTTGGTTTCTCGGGCGGTGACGTCAGCCAATGTCTGGCCAGTCAGGCGCAGCTGTGCGGTCAGGTTTCGGTGAAATGCGCGCGGTCGCCGCCGCCTCCTCGTCAATTAACCTCTGCCGCTGACGGGTTAAGGAGGTCCTTCTCTCTCGCACAGTTCCGCGTCCGATCACCGGAGGGCAGCACCGTCCGCCTGCGCCAGACACAAAAAATAGCATGTACCGTGCGCTCGCCAAGTAACGCGCAAAGGGAAGCGAGAGGTTAATTAATCTGTCAACTTTAAATCATCGCGCAGAAAACAGCAGTAACATGTTTTTTTTTTTTCATTTCGACGTTAAATTTTATTTTACTTTGCCACTGAAAAGAAAACAAATGAAACCATCTGATGTATTACTATAGGCTCTTCACGGTAAACTGAGCACTTTCGAAAGCCCTGGTTAAGATTTACTTATATGCTCATTGTGTATTCTTGCAACATATGTGCAATTAGCGTTAACATGGGCCTTATCGCTTTATTCGTGCGTCGCTCAAGAGAGTCTCTAAAGTTTTCAGAAATGTTAAATTTTTCACCAATGTTTTATACTAACATTTATAGTATTAATAAAAAAGCATACATATTTAGGTATTTACAAATGGTTATAGCTGTTCATGGTAAAATGAACGCTTTTGAAAGCCCTGCCTTAGATCTGTTTGTATACGTGTTGTGTATTCCTCCACCTTATGCAAAATTAACATTGTTATGGGCGTCATCGCTTTATTCATCCGTAGTTCGAATTAAATCGTGAAATTATTAAGAAAGTAAAAATCCACTCTACAAATCTGCTCATTTTTATACTTCGATGCATTAAAAAAAAAACAGAAAGCGAAACAAATAATTTTAAGTTATCACAAATGGTTACCTTACCCATTTTATTCGACCTTAAGAAACGGAACGACTTTCCATCCATCATTACCAACTTTACTGAGCGAATGTTACTCAGCGCGTCCATTAAAATATATGCATGCATGGGCAGTGACTTCTTTTTATGGTTAATTTCTAAAGTGCTCACTTTATCGTGAACAGCCTTTATTTAATATGTAATTATTTTTAAGTTGTATTTTAAGGTGTGAAGACCACCATAGTCAACGTGATTTTTGCTCTTTGGGATCATTAGCATAAGTAGTCAAAACCCTTGGAGCTACGGATGTGTATGTTGATTTAAGATGTAGGTTTCAATTATCAAACCGTCCGGCGGTTAACCTTCCAGCTTCTGGTAGTAGATTAAAAACCAGAAATATTTTTTTTTATACATTTGAATATTATAAATTGCTTTTTTATTAATACCAGTAACAATCGGTTTTGTAGCACTTACTGCGTGATGCTGTTACAAAAATATTACAATTTATAGTAATTTTTTTATTTCCGCACTGCATGTACATTGAACACAGCAGTGAGTGAACAGATTTGGGCGGCTTTTAACAGCGAGGTGTTGAGAGCCGATGAGGGTGGTTGAAGTGAATATGGAGCAGCGCCGGAATGAAGGGGCGGGGGAAACGGGATATCACCGAGCAAACTCGCCGACCAACGGCATCGCTCAGCCACCGTGGCTGCTTCCATGCACAAAGGAAGAAAGCATTGCATCGCTACACCTGGAAAGCAACCAAGATGCATCACACATATCATCGGCATTATGGTGTATGTCTTTATATCATTTTAAATATTATCTGTAATATTCGCAATAAACATTTTTTTGCGCCATATTTAAAAGTGCGTACACCCCTTGCGAAGAATCGTCAGCCATATGCCATGTGTATGTTTTCGACTTATTTTTCCTTGAGGTATATACAGATTGAACTTGTAGGTAGCATTCAGAATCATAATATGTTTGTGTATATGTGTGTGTGTGTTTATGAACTGTAAACATCGCCAGGAAACCGAGTAAAAGCATTTATGTCTTAGCGAAAGAAATATCATGGGGAAATTAAAAACAGCGGACCAGAAAGTCTTATAAATTAATTTGAATTTATCTGCACGCAAAAAGCGCAGTGATTTTAAGGGCGTTTTTGCTGCAAAATACGATTCACGATCAATTACTTTATGAGAGCCTGCAAAGAACATTTTAACGTATTGGAACTCCAGGGCATTTTCGATTTTATTTGGTTTGTACATATCTATCCTTCATACGGAAAATAAAAATGAAAAATAATTGATGCTAAATGTTTTGAAAGTAACGGTTTAAACGTAGACCGCTTAATTCAATATTAAATATAAACTAAATGCATTTTTGTCTGAATGGCTCTCAAATATTTTTTGGTATGATATAATTTGCAGTAATAACCTGTACGTAGAAATTTACGGCGTTATAAATATCTTGAGAGGCATGCATCACGCTTATAAGAATAAACTGGTAAATTTGGTCCAAATGTTCATCTCGTATGGTCCTCTCTTAATTTCTCTATCTTCTTCTTTAGTAGAACGTACTTTAAAATGTTTTCTATGATCATGTGAATTTTCCATCATCTGTTTATCGCCTTTTCAATATTTTATGTCGTCGAGCATTCGAGATAACCTTCTCACCTTTTTTATGTCCTCTTGCTTTTCCTTATCTGGTGTAGATAATTTCTGCACAATATTATCGAACTATTAAGTTTCATTCGATTTCTGATTGTTTCCTTTCCTGATTTTGTCAATACATATTCATTTCCCATTATAGCATATCATTTGACCGTTTCAAGATTTGTTAAAATCACATACGCTTTTTAAAGGTACGTGGCACATAAGATACTCTATTTATTTCGCAGCAAATATTTGCGAGTCAGTACGGAAAGACACTATCGCTTCTAAATCCATTCTCAAATTGTATTCAATAATTAATTATTGGTGCAACAAGTCGAATATCCTTGGTGGTGGACTTGATTCTCTAAAGTACTCGATTGAGTCGAGAAGTAACCGCAGCAGACTCAAGTCTGCAGGCAACGATTAGGGGAACTTCTACAGAGGTTGTTATCATTGTTATAATTTGTGGAATATTAAATAAATATTCTTAATGCCTAAGTTTAGTTAGTATAAAGTAATTGTATATGATTGTACTTATTTTTGGCTACACACAGCTTGTATATTTTTTCAACATTGAGAGACATTATACTGATTCTAATGTCACTGGAAAATGGAAAAGCAAGTAGTTTCGTGGTGTTTAAACCAAGGGGCGTGTAGCATTGTTGTTGATTGACGGTACACGGAAGTAAAACATATAAATCATTACACAAATAGCAGAATAATGCTGTGACTTAAAAAAATTCGGGTTTGTTTGTTAAGTACTCGTGTACTTGGATTCAACTTAGAGCTCGATTATTTTATTTATGTACTCGAGTATACTAGATTCTTTAATAACGCAATTCGTTGCATCACTGTATCTAATTCACCTGTATTCCACGTGGTAAACAAGTAAAGACACCCCATTCATGGTACAGATATTCATAGATCTATGTTATAAATGATGTTTTGTCAAAAAACAAATTTTAATTAATAAATACTGAATGCATTTTAAGTCTCTAGAAATGCTAACTCCACAATGATTTCTCTCCTTAAGGAGGAAAGTGAGGCGGTGCTAGTGTGACGGGCGGCCGCCAGACTGCGGCAGCGGCGCCGTCCGTGTTTCTACAAGCGGCCCCCACTTGTTGCTCGTGGCCGCCGACAGATGGGAGTACTGTGCCCTCCCGCAGCTAGCATGGGAGGGGCGAGCGGGTCGCCGGAAGTACGCCGGGTTGCCGAAGGGGGCAGGCGAGGCGAGACAGGAAGCTTTTCGGGGCGGCAGGGAAGGGGCCTTACATAAACAGATTGCGCTGTTGAAAACAGGAGACGGGCAGAGAGCCTGTTAAGGAAACCCGCTCACATGTCCGGCGAATCCTTGCTCAAATACAAATTGAAGTGGATTTACAAGCCATTTTCTTCTCACAGTTTTGTCGTAAAACACCGATGGGCTCATTATATTACACATACAAAAATGTATCCTCTTCAGTAAAGACTAAAATCATATCCAGCAGTGCTTAACTTTGACAGAAAAAAAAAATTCCAAGTCGAAAAGTTTTAAATTAAATACTAGTAACATGTATTATAAGAACGATTTATGATTAAATTCTTATATTTATATAGTGAAATTTACAATAATCCGTCCCTTTCTCGGGGAAACATTTATACGCACGTTACACGGTATCATCCAATGTTCAAATCTTAAAAGTTTATTTATTGTTTGCTAAACTTTTTGAAAATTTATTTAATGTCTACGATACTCGGGCTGACATTCCAGATGAGTAACCACCGGGTTAAGTCACTATATATAATCGAGCTTAAGAGTTTTTTTAAAGAGAAATTAGTTTTAAATTATTTTGCACTACTGCGGCTTCACTCGATATGTAGCGTTGTTGGAACTGAAGTACAGCCATTGAAATTGAGTATAGTTAAAGAAGCGGTGGTGATTTGTATTTACCATAAATTCTTATAGACATGTTGCCACAGAAAGTACTAAGCATGTGAAAATATCTATAGACTGTAACAAAAGTAATGACAACAGCAACTACATGGACTTGTTTTAAAGCCTTGAAACAAAGGCATTTTTAAAAATTGGTTAATTCTGTCCATTGTCTTTACAGAAGACTAACTCCATGTATGCTGCTACTTGTGATTTATTGAGTTAGTAGAGTGGTTATTCCAGCTGCTATTTCCAGTTAATCTTTCTTTTGCGCGACCAGCAAAACAAGCTTCTAGCCGGGGTTTGGCGTAAACTAAACGATTATGGTAACATACCCTAAAAAAATTATGTTACTTCAAGCTATAATAATGTTGTATACGTCCAGGAAATTTTAAAAGTCTCACGCTTGAAACAAAAGATTAAATCTCTTCGTTTAAACAAAATACAGGCCTCGTCTCCATCATCGAAATGTTAAGACTATAAGCTGTCATTGTACCACCGGCTTATTATAAAAAATATAAAAAATTGTAAATTTCTTTTCAATGACATTTGTATAAATTTACTTACCGATGTTGTCAATTGTAGTTACTTATTTTCTCTATTCTATCATTTTTCTCTACAAAGATTTCTGAAATTGTTAAGTTTGATGTTATAAATCATATTATTCCAACAACATACTTAAATATTAACATATCCGCTAAAGTACTCACGTACGCTGTTTTGAATAAAATATTGCGGAATTAAAATATTTAATTTTCTATTGTAAAATTACACTAACAAACCTTACTTTTATTCCCAACCAATTACTAACAATTGGCAAAATCTATGTATTAAAGAATCATCTCTCTAACCATAACGACCAGATGGTGACCTCCTTAAATACACGTCGCAACTCTTTATGTTGCCTTATGTAACAAAATATCAGTATTACATTACATGTGTATGTACTTAATTTATTGTCTTCCTGTCATATATAAATATTTCAAGAAGATTTATGTAATTTATTGTTATTTGAAACTGTTAAACTTACCAGACTTTTAAGATTTGTAAACAAATTCGACAATTAGCCCAGGAAATAATTTTGAAAATTGCACTTTTAAAAGTTTTTAAGTAAGCATAAAGAGGAAAACATAAGGAAATGTTGTTTATCTTATATTATGTGTAAAAAATTTACCAGGAGGAGATAATAGTTTTATCCGCCTTACAACTACCAATAACATAGTTTTATACACAATTTAAGCCACAAACAGGGATTCTGCTTTCTCCTTTCCTGAATCGAAGATCAAGGAGCAAAGAGGTTCTTCCCAATAGCGTGTATGTACGTTGTAAGCGGGAAGTACGGTAAAAACATTACAAGATGTAAAGTTCTTACTTGGACTGTCTATTGTGACGTTATACTAATAAACACAATTTTATACTCTAAGCAATTCTCTGAGTATAATCTTCTTAACGTTACTGTACTCTGGTCTGGGAGATAAACTCTAGATGGTTCAATAACACAAGATAATTACAAAAACTACACATTATCTTAATACTCCTCATACAATAAAGATCTCAAATACATTAACAATCATTACTGAATGAATGCTAGAAATATCTAAACAAATAATATGAATAAAACTCGACTCTTTCAAGCTACAAATTACGTTAGCAAATTAGGCTCTTAATAGGGGACCTCTAGGGTTCGCTGCACGTAATGAGGTTTTGGATCTATCCTGCACCCAGAACTGAATATCTCCTTACCACTGGTAATTAGCGACACACGACCGGAGCTTCTCCGCCTCGTGCTGTTGTGTTGTCGTGGTGTGATTGGCTATCTCCAAGACGTCAGTATCTCGGCTCGCCCTGCAGTGTTGTCCTCGAGTAGCTCGCGCCAACCTCCGGCGTCGATGTGCCCTCGAAGTGGTACCAGCAGAGTGGGTCAGAGAGTGGAGCGTCGTCAGGCCCCAGCGGCCTTATATAGTGTTACGTGTCGCAGCTGGCGCCGACTCCGCTGCCCCGCGCCGTAATCGGAGACCCGCCTCACCCTCCCCTCTTCCTGGAACGATTCGCTGGTGGCTGTATGCTCATCTTCTGAGAATCCCGCGAATGCTGACAGCGGCGAGACTTGCTGGCGTCACAGACCTCCTCTCGCCTGCTAGAGTTTCCGAAACGTTTAGCGACGACGCAAGAATGTTCTGGTGAGACTGGCTGGCGCCTCAGCCCTCCCCGATGCATCACGTGAGTCGGGGAATATGCTAGGTAGCAGCTGAAGACACTATATATACTGCTGCAACCCAGCGGCCGGCAGTCTTTGGCGGAGGCCGTCTGGCGAGTGTGCGCGAGCGAAGCGAAGTGTGGACGGCGACTGGAGACTGCAGGACGACAGCGAGTGAGGTGATCGTGGCTTGAAAGCACGAGAGGGTGCGGAACCGACAAGTGAAGCCTACTGAGCGTGAGGGCTCTTGAAGGACTCTAGAACATTGCAACTGGCGGGACATGGACTGAACTGAGGTGGGACTGAAAGGAAGTGTAATACTGATTTTATTGTAAACATTCGAACTGTCAAATATGGACGCATAAATTATAAAATAATTGAATAGGTTGATTCGCCGTCTATTGGGACTGATCTTTAATTATTTAATTTCATTGATTTCTTTGTCGTAATTATAAATTTTATTAATTGGTGTCACTTGTGAACAGTAAGTGATTTCATTTTATTGTGAGACTTTGAGTTCGAAGAATTTTGCTGTAGTTATTGTAAATAAAATAAGGAAATTATACTTAATTTTTTTTATTTGATTAATACCTCCATCCCTTAACGAACTTGGTACAGCCCACTTAATTTATAGAGAAATAATGCCTTCTGCCACCCTTGCTACTCCCAAGCTCCCCTCACCGTCATTGCGCCAGGCAGCGCTCCGTCATCTCATGGTGCGGGTTCGACTCCCGTGCCCTCAACAAAGAGCACATAGTAGCATACAAGTTGCCATGTGCTTTGAAGACCAGAGTCACGCTTAGTTCGTACTAAGTATGGCAATTAAAATGAAGCGACTGCACCTCTGCGACTATGCAGATACACTAATGACCACGTGTTATTGCACCCTTTCGCGTGTATTGGTGAGTTCCAATAATCTTCAGAGGAATGCTAGAAAATTTAGAATGTATAGTCATAACATTAACAGTGTGCAGTGTTAAAAAATATGCCTTGTTACAAAATGGAAGACGAATTCTGGATGTGACTGTTCGTTCGCTTATGATGTAGCACTTTTGGCCACTTATGTAGCGAAAAAAGAGCAAAATTACGGCGAAATATTTTATTCATAATTTTATTATAAATTTAATGGTATATGAGTAAATATAGGAATGAATGTATTTAAACTCCCTCAGTCCTGCGAAAGAAGCAGCTAATTTTAGATTGTCATAAATTTCTATGCAATTTTTGAGACACTCAACCACGATACTTCAGAAGTATGGGATTGACGTTGCAGGATGCAATATGTAAATATCGTGTTCAGTCTTACTTGAGTAGGGAAACCTCATCAACTTTCCACGTATGAAAAGTGACTCTCAGCTTGTAACTGACAACATGAATGATTTGCTCATTGTAAAAGTATATGATTCCCTATGCATATGTACTTGTTACTGTAACTTCAGCGGTGTAAAATGTAAAACTCCGATGTATTCTCAGCATATAAGGGTGATTTAAATTCTCTTACTACGTCAAATTATCTTCGAACCGCCATAACTCGTTGTTTTGTTAGAACGAATTGAAGGTTTGTCAAACTGTTTTCCGTGTGTGGTAGAATGTTAGTGTTTACATGTTAATAGGCCTTTCTACTTCCATGCTCTTATATTTTTCATATTATTGTACATGTTGCTATTCCTTTTGGTTCACATATATTAAAAGTTTTATTTCTTGGCTGTTTAATGAGTATGTTAACATTGTCTCCGCCCAATTATTAAACATATTGAATTAGAAGTTTTCCTTGAACAACACCCGCATTACACGTCCATAAAAATTAACGAGAAGTTGGCCAAGGTCGATAGAAAATTTACATGCCGAAGACAGTGAAAGTTTTGAAGTGTTAAATAATGGCTGCGTTCAGTGACATGTAGGTTATGAATATTATCTCCTGCGTACGACGTAATAATTTAGGTAAACACACCCAGCTGAATGATGAGAACTATTGCGTGTGACCTATTCGATCGAAAGCGTGGCACATCAAAACTGATAACCAAAACTCGCAAAATTAAAAAAAAAAATACTTCCCCAAAAATCATTACAGATGAACATTCCTTTCATCAAAAATCACAGCATCCAGAAAGAACATATTTAATATGCATGTCAAATAAAACACGATCGAGCTACTGAAAGAAATTCTATTTACAATTATTACCAATAAATTATTATTTATGAAAATATACATTGAACATTTCATTTGAAAGAACTTATACCGTTCATACTGTCTTATTAGCTAGTTTTTGTAGGTGCTCTAACCTCCATGGTATCGTACTCGCAACGAGTGAGGTCCACTGGTGACGAAACCAGACTCACTTTCAGGAATACTCTCTTTTGATTTCCGGTTCGTCCATCCTGACCCTTCCCGTTATCTCTCCTAGCGAATGCCGGCCTGGTTTATATGGCATTTATTTTGCGCTCCAGATATAAACAGTTCCCTGTCCCCACTTTTCTAAGCAACTTGCTCCGTTTCTGACGACCCTGCTATCAACGCGACGTAAAGCTCTGTGCACATACCTACTGTAATAAACTCGCAACAAATAAGTTGAACAAATAATATAGAAATAATACCGGAATAATGGAGTAGGATACACAGCTCCCTAGTAATGGCGTTAATCTATAACAAATACATTTGGGATAGGTGTTCGAAATATTGAAAAAAAAAAGAGGGGAGTTTGATGCGATTAGAAGAGGAACACGCGCTGGATTCGTACACACGTCCAAGTATTCAATTATTTTGCTTCTTTAGAAAAAAGTTAATTCGTAAATTCAAGGGGAAAAATCTTCTTCACTGTACACAGAAGTTCTCTTCGGTTTTTGACATCGTGTCCTTGACTTATCCAACCTGAATCTTGTTACTCTGTTTCTAAACATCTGTGGCTCCCGGGCACGCACCCGAGTCATGGACCCGATATAACCATCCAGTGAGGAACGATGTTCAGAGCTCAAATGATTTTTAATGTATACGGTAGAAATTCTTTTAACAAAAATAAAGTGACCCTACCATTATCAAAGGCATATTCATTTTCGATGATGCGGTCGAAGTGGTGGACGAAGACCTTGTTTTATTTTATTTTGCACCGCACTAACCCAATGGAAATTTTTAATTCCGAGCGTGCAAACCCGCTGTAGAAAACTGCCAATAAAATAACAATTTTGCCCATTGTTCTGACTTGTAGGTTGTAGCCTTGGAACGTAAAGAGAATTGTCAGTTTTCAATAAGGCCTCAAAAGTGGTTCAATTTCCTCGGCTGAAACTTCCGCGAATACGTGGATGTACCTATTGGTATTGTATATTGGCTTGTACCTCTTCCCTGGTCGAAACTCTTTAGGTTGAATTTGCACCATTTAGTTAGTTGGTATTGATAATTATACTAATTTTTTCCATACTGATATATTATGGCATACGTTTATACAGTGTTTAATTGTTCCATTGTGAAACAGTGCACTTTCATTTAAACTAAGTTGTATATCGGTAAACTTTTTACTTCATGGGAAATATATACATACACACTTTTGTGTTACAGTTGCATAGTTACAGTAATCCGGTGTTTCTTTATTTGTAACTTTATGTCCTGTTATAAAAATGACAATTTGTAATATAATCGTATAGTTTGTATCATTACAGCTCTAAGTCATTAACGAGTTTCTTCATTTAAAATAGAGGCTTGATTTAAAAGAAATAAAACAACTCAGTTATATTTGGTAACTAATTTACAATACTGCGTAACAGGTAAATGAACAACTCAGTTATATTTGGTAACTAATTTACAATACTGCGTAACTGGTAAATGAACAGATGATAATTTGAGGAAACCATCGCTAACTGTGCATAAAAGTTTTGCAAAATTTTAAACTCTTAAATCACGCATTCTACTTAAGTGTATACGTAAAGTATGTGATTGGTTACTATATAATATGCGTGTACGCATATGTTTATATTGTCCCATGTGCACACTTTTTTTCATGGCGAAGAAAGTTTTCCATTTTTTTTTTTCCTTTATGTACACCGTTTATGGGCAGTGGGTTCGTAGTCCGCTTGTTGCGAACCTTGGGGCAGCCTTGCAATCTGGGTGCCAAGAGAGCGTTTGCAGACCGCTAGCGTAATTTTCAATGCAATGTGGTTTTTTTTACACAATGGGAGCTTTTGGCGGCCGGCACGTATGACTTCGGACGGCCTCCGTCGCTAATTGTGGCTGAAATCGACAGACCCTATTGCCTTCGCGCCCAGGAAAAACTGGCAAACATTTGTGTGATAGAATTCTAGAATGGAAAGGACTGAACAACCATTTGTGTGAAAGAGACATGCACTCACGACTACAGTTACGTTATTCATTGGGCCTCTTTTCCAATTCACTTATATGGCTATCCATTTTGCTGTAAGTTATTTAAATGTTCTCTCAATCTAGATTGTATAAAGTTTATTTTACTCTTACAATAAATATTTTTGATTCTAAGCCTAACTTTAATTCTTTCTTTAAGCTTGCCTTTATAACATGTCCTCTTTTTCGCTACCAATTCACATCCAATCAAGAGAGCATTTTTTTTCTAAACTACCTTATTCATAGTGTTATATTATGTTACGGCCCGAAGGTAGGGCAGGATCTTATTGCGTCTCAAGGCCCTTACACATACTAGGAAAGGAAATCATACAAGAATACATGCATCGTGGCAAAGAGGGATTGGACAGCCATGGCCTGCACTTTGCGGCCATGACTCCCTTCCCTAAGTGTACTTAGATCTAGTCTGCCTCCCGTAGAATCGAGTATAGTGGTGGCCCCTGATGTAGGGATATAGTACAAGCAGAGGAAAAAACTGCGATTGTTGTACGTAAACAGAAAAGTAAGTGATCAGAGATCACCTTACATATATATATATATATATATATATATATATATATATATATATATATATATATATATATATATATATATATATATATATATATATACATACACACCCTCTCTCTCTCACACACACACACACACAGATACATACAACTTTTAAGATCGCTAAACCTTTTATTGGTATGAATATAGATTTATTTACTTAAAGAAAAGCTTAAAGAATGTGTATTTGCTATAAATAATAGAGTATTACCATTAACAAAAACATATAAAGATACATAAAAATAACAGGAAACCTATATTTGTCTGTAACCCTCTCTTTGAATTAAACCTAAAGCCTATATTATAATACTGAAAACCAAACACCCTCAAAAAATGATTTTTCATATACATAAAGCGTTGTATGGATTTTTATAGGGCATTACTTACATGCTACTCGTTTATTAACAGCACGATTATGAAAAACAGTCTCAATGGCAATAAATTCTATGATTTGCTGATGATTGTGAAGAACATGTTAGTAACTTACTTCAACATCGAACGTGTGCAATGGTAGGAAATTTTATAGTGTCATACATGTGGCCAGTAGATATATTTAGAGTTCTCCAAATGATCACAGTTAATTAAAACTAATTTAAATTAATTAGTGTTTAGATTCTCTAATAAATCCATAAAAATAAACAATAAATTACAAACTGTATTGTTCAAATGCTGCCAAGTCAAATCTGGCCATGCGTACGTTTGATTAATTACATTCTAACACCGACTAGAAAGTTTCTTAAATCATAAACGAATATTAATTCTGTAAATAATAGTGTGTGGGTAAAAAATATAACTTAATTTTAAATAATATTTGCTTATATACTGACTTCACCATTAAGCAATATTCTGGAGTATCGAATAGTTGTGCTGGTGTATTGAAGTCCGCCAAATTGTGTCTTTCAGAGTCCTTTATGTAACTGTATGATTAAGAACCGGAAAAAATATATACCAGAAATACCTTATTATCCGTCAGCCAATACATGCTAAATAACTAACTATACTTTCAGTTAGTTGAAAAGTTCAATTAAATGAATATGGCAGTTATCCTTAATACCTTTTCTTTATTAACAAACGGAATGGAATTTTCCGTTTATGTCACAGCAGATTAAACTACGTATTTTCTCGTTGTTTAAAACTAAACATTTTTTTAAGGCGAGCTAAAAAGGTACTGGGGGTAAATTGTAACATTGCAATTTTTTAGGATTTACGTTTAACCTTAGTCATATATATTTTTATTATATACAATTACAGAGTAATTGCTTATGTGGTCTCTCTATTTAATATAATTTCCATATTACGTTTTATTATGTGAGTTAACAGTATAATCGTTGGTTATCTTAACAGTTTATTAAAATAGAGATCATATGAAAGTATTTTTCATTTATTTCCTAGAAGTTGTTCAGCATTAATAGTTCATTAATCAAAAGTACTAAATAAAATTATCCTGGTTGTCTCTGGTCTCGCTATTGCCGATTGGCGCAGAGATGTGTCATGGTCAGATGACAGCCAATCGGAGGACAGGAGACAACATAAGTATGGCAGAAGTAACATAGAACTAATTTCTTTTGAAAGAATTTTTCCCATCACGGCCAAAGATGGACGTGGTGTGTACATCAAAAGAACTTTTAATGATATAATAAGAATAATACATGTGGATATTAATGAAATAATTGCGGCTAGGTGTTTTAAAAAGATTAATTGTTATTAAATGAAAAGAATGAAGATTAATTTTATTATATTTAAGAAGTTTGATTAATAATTTTTGAACGTGCTGAAGAAGAAAACCAGTTTAGTAAAAATAATTTAAAGTTAAGAATTGCGACATTGTGATTTTGAATTAAATGTTATATACGGTATCGAACTTCTGTGGCCGCCTTTGGGATCGCTCTATCCACTGAGCCTCTATGTCCTCTTTTGGGAACGCTCTATCCGCTGAGCCTCTGTGGCCCCCTTTTTATCGCTCTATCCACTGAACCTCTGTGACCCAGCTTTTATGATTCCTTGAGAAAGGATTATACTAATCGGCCCTGCAGTGTTGATAGAGCATGTTTAGAAAGCAGCAAAATGGCATAATTTTTTCACAGATTTTGAAATTTCTCATCTCCCATAAGCGCTACGGCAATTTTTATCGAACAAAAACCTTCCCCGATAGATGCAGACCATAACAGTAAAAACCGCATCCCAATCCGTTCGGCGGTTCTCGAGATTAGCGCAGTCATACAGATAGACGCGTGCCAGCGACTTCATTTTATACTACGTATGGATGTAACAAGATGCCTTTTCCGAGTTCCCCCACCCCCCTTGCAATACACGGTACGAGTCTTGGAGTCTGGAGTCTTGCTGTGCTATTTGTTTCTGCCACCGTCGCCGATTTGTAATCATTGCCGAAGCTCGGGGTGGGGGTGGCATGGTCCCTTATGAGGGACCTTGTCCACCCAGACGGTTTTCATTTGTTGTGAGGAGGTCAGGAGAGACCAAACCCCCCCCCCCCCCCCATCGCAATCACGCTCATCAAAAAAAAAATTGAGCTAAGCTCATTCAGTTTTTATAGCTTACTGAGTTGCCCCAGTAACCTTTGGACCCAACACTGTTTAATTTTACCTCCCTTTAACCTGCCTGTACGGTAAAAGGGTGGTAGTGAAGTTGAATAATTGATTCTGCACGGAATGTATAAATTCAGGACTTTTGGGCAGTCGGGAATCCTCGAGAAAGGACTAACGACAGTCTGGTAAGAAAAACGGAGTTTAAAGCCAAAAGAATTTAAATAAAACGATTAAAAGTGGCATTCCTATGATTGGAGTGGCATAGGTTCTGTTGTCTGCCATCTGCCCAAGCTCGTTAATGGCACTTTGCGGTTGAGGGATGGATAACCGGTACAAGTTTCCGCATTCCCTCCTTCACATACTATTGTTCACCTCGAGCGCCACTGTGCGTCTACGATCCTGGCTGACACTCTGACACCATTCTTCGACGCTGCTGCTATCTAGGAGAAGATAGCTGAACTACTTGCAGCTAAATCCAGACATCGGTGTCTCACTCCCAACTAGTACTCCACCATAAGCTTTGAAATAATTTTTGTGGCATACTTTCAAATAGAAGTACTCCGTCTAAATATAAGGACCATGACTATGATTTTGCTTCTGTATATGCAGTTTTTGTTTCACGGTGATACAAATGTATTGTTTTTACTATTTACTATTGCGTTACTTTGTGTGATATCTGCAGAGAAGGTTGTTCAGTTATACAGAACCACGCGGTGTGTCGCGCTGTTTTCAGCCTTCTGTTATCTGCTCTCTCCTGTTCCGCTGTTTCCTCCGAAGCGCCGCTGCACTGTCGTTTGTCGCCCTTCCCTCTCCCTCCGCCAACCCATCATGTGTTTGCATGTTTGTCTCCGGGGTAATGTAACCCCCGATGCCACCATCCCCCAGTCCATCTAGTGCTTGTTATTTTATCCGCGGGATAACGACCAATTTGTGCTCGCCCCCGGACGCGAGGGGGGCTAGACGGAGAGCTTCCAACCGCGCACCACCCAGCTTGCCTGCTCGCAGTCGTGTATGGTGCTTGGAGAGCTCGTGTGGACATGCGACTCTCCGGCCGACTCGCCCTGGACAAACACGCTCATAATTATGCCGGAGCGGGGAGCGCGCAAAGGGGTTCGATAATTGATTTTAAGGCAGATTAAACAATTTACGCGTTACTGTAAATTTATGTTTTTTACCAGTAAGGAGGACACTGCCCACTGTAATGGAAATTAGGCTAATTTAACCCTAGTCTTAATTACACGCCGAGGATCAGCGTGCATTATGAGTTGTCCTCAAATACTAGCTTCGTCGTAATTATTGTGTCACATTGCAAGGCTGTAAAGTATATATTTATATGATTATTTTCTAATCTACTTTTAAAATAATTTTAAAAACTTACGACTATTAGCGATTGTGCATTCAAATTTGTTTTGCTGTTGTATGTTTGTATAAAGCACAAAACATAAAAGAGATATTGTTGTGCTATTGTTTAATTTTAATATATATATTTTTTTTGTGTAAGAGGAATATGATACACTGGCTGTGCTCAAAAGAACCAGCTCTACAATTCGATACAAATTTTCAGTGTTAAATATAATCGTGTATGAGCCGCAGGACATTTTTGAAAAATATTTACCTTCACCAACATGCTTATGATAACATTGATTTACCAGTGTCAATGCAATTTTACAACTATAGTGTTCGTGTAATTTTGTACGTATTGTCAAGACAACAATAACGTAACAATTGATAAAGATTTTTCGTATGTGTGTTAATAGCACATTTTTATTGAGAACGATTCCCCGCCTTTCCGGAAGTAGAACCGGCAACCTTGGCTTTGCAAGTAAGGAGTCGTAATGTTTAAAATATTTATATTTTTTAGGATTGTAAGTCTGTAGAGCAGTGCAGTAAAGGAAACATATATGAATTATATGGAACTCAAACAGAGAGCCTCTTGGGACGGGCGCCAATCGGTACGTATTCAACAACGTTACGAAGTCTACAGCAGTTCATCAAGATCTCACGCGAGTCGTTGATATTAGTAGTGAACAATATGTTCACGGTAAACTGAGCACTTGTGAGACCATTGTCACTTTTTTATTTCAGGCATTTATTACCCTTTAACTAACTTTTTGATAAAATATTGCCATGCAAGTAATTAAAAAGTGTGTATATTCAACAGCACTCGGAAGTTTACGTTTAAGGATAAAGTAAAATATTTTTTGACTATTTCTCCAAATAAAAGGGCTTTCAAAAGTGCTCACTTTACCGTAAATAATCTATCACAGTTTACATTTCGGAAAATTAACTAACTATAGATGTATACGTACCTACAAATGCGTAACAGTGTATTTTAACAAAAGTTATTCCAAAAATTTCAATTTGGATTTACCTTGCCTATGTAAGAAAAATTATGCAAATTTTCTAATTTAAATCTCCCTCTCTCTCTCTCATATATATATATATATATATATATATATATATATATATATATATATATATATATATATATATATATATATGTGTGTGTGTGTGTGTGTGTGTGTGTGTGTTTCCAGTGTTGTTTCCCTTTCAATAGTATTAAACACCTCACATCAAACTCAATGAACTTCAAAATCGTATTCTAGTAATACTACAATTATCTACTTTAACTAAACCTAATATTTAGTTTTAATAATTGCTTTAGTGTCTAAAGATTCTTCGCCGTTAACCGATTCAAAATAAAGTGACTCTCTCATATTGGCATTTAAAAAAATTATAGACAAACCCTCGTTAAGCACAGCAGTTATAACAATATTTTCTTATTTGCAAAAGCTGAAATCATAAGTTAAATCATTTTAATTGGTTAAATAATCCTTAAAACACTTACATAAAAAAGACAAATGGGTCATAGTATTCTCGTAAAAAGTGACGATTTATAACAAACCAGACGAAAATGTGACCTTTGCGCTATATGTGAACATTATTTCAATTTCATTTTTTTTTCGTGACCCTTTCACTAATAAATACTCCTTAAAAGAAGGAATTTGGTGCTTAGCCCCTCACGGTTCGTGAATTGAACAAGGAGATTATGCGATATTATTATTTTTTTTAATTCAAGCTGTTGTGGTTCTGTATATAGTATAAGGTGTTTTTAAACTTCATGTCGAAATGAAAACTACGGAATTGTACAAATCCCAGTAGCAAAATGTTCGGAAAATTCATCTAGTATTTTTTAATTGTAATTGGAGTTATCAAAACATCACTGGGAGTCCACAATTTCACATATCTGTGTGCAAGTTGCATATATCGAAGGCGAGTGAAACTGGCGCGTCTTTTGGCGACCACCTCTATATAGGCCACATTGAAAATGCGTGCAGACCCTACACCGCCAATCTTGTTGTTTGTGTGTTGTTTGACAATCACTTATACTGGCCTTTACTACTCAATTGCTAATCTCCCATTGTTCACGTAGTGTGACATACGTGCACTAACAAGCAACCACTAGTGGCGCCCACGTACCTCGAGTATTGTGGACCAAATTAACAAACATCTAACAAATTAAATCAAAATGTAAAACAACCAGTTAAAATGTAACACTTACAGCCATTCGATTTTTTTAGGTATTACTGTGACATCCGAATGTCATTGCTTAACGTTACATCTCAAGAACTGTCACTAATTTAAATCAAACTTGGTATGCCATAAGAGTGTGTGAAGAATTTGTGGAAACTATCCTTGCTATGCAAATTAGAGTGGATACTATGTGGAAAGAATGCTAATAATTGCCAAGGTGTAGACGAGAGATATGTGTGTATAGAAGAATGCGTGTTTGACCTTTCTACCTTTATAACTTACTGTCCAACGGCGTACTGGTCGTCTCAGGAACTCTGCAAGGGAATTTACATGCACTGGCATTCGCAATACATAATACTTTCCAACTTATTAAGAAGCACTTAATTTATAATATTACATCTGTAAAAGAAAATTTGTTTGGGGTAGTTCAGCATCACCAATAAAAAAACCAAAATGTTATTAATTGTCTTTAATTCAAAGCAGAGAAATACAGAGATAATAAAAATACATCTGTTTAACTATGTGTGAAAATCTAATCAATTAAATAAAATTTCTGTTCTGTAATTAGTTTAAATTTATTAATATATTACCGCCATTCAAAAACAAGGATTACTTAAATTGAAAAAAATTAAATTAAATTAAGTGTATCTTAATTATACTGATCAAATTAAAAGTGTCTGCATTCTTAGTGCCTCTAAACCAAGATTTACTTAGTGAGCTCCGTTAATTCATGACATTACACATACAAAACACTACCCCACATATCTGACTTAAGTTTGTGATCTCTTCAAAACTGAGCAAAGTATTAATATTCTCCAACAAAGTTAAGTTCGGATAAAAAATAGCAAACTAGTTATTCATTCCCAATTCAACATTAAATCACTGTAAAGTTCAAAAATCTTTGCTCCGGTAACTAGCTCAAGTCAGGTAGTGTAGGACTACTGGGCTGAATTAACAAGTGACTTCTGTACTGCTAATTAATTTTCCAAAAATCATGTTAACTGTCGCCATCATTTCGGGAGCAATGATAAATTTGTAAAAAAAACGCTACCAAAACAAGTCTATAGGTCCAATAATTAGGTGGCGTTGCCTTAATCTGTATTAACGATGACGCATGGCGTCGTGGCGTCGGTGTAGGCTCTCCTCGTCGACAGCGTCCACTAATAAAATACAACTAACTTAGCTAGGCTTTGGCCTCTTCTTCACTTGCCAAGCTAGCCCTCAAAATATACTCACTTCAGGTTCCAAAACGCTGTCCTAAATTGTGATGGTGCCGGGGATTTGACCCAAGAAAACCCGGCTCTCAAAAACCACGTATCTGGATCGCCAGATCCGCACCCAGAAGTTCTTGACTTCCGGTAACTTTTCGATAAAGTTTTATCAATGGAGCTCAGCTACTTCCTGTTCATTAAGTTTCAAAAATAGCTTAACACAGAGACAATTAAAACTGTAAATAAAAGAAAATGAACAGTGTTAAAAATAATAATAATACATACTGAGGTTTGCAATCTCCGAAAAATCATTAAGTCACGCATTTAATTTAAGCAGCCTAAATTCTCGGAATGATGTTCTTGCTTACCATAGGGTAACATAAATTAACATACAAAGTTTTAAAAGAATGGTAGGTCCTGACTCATAATGCACATTTAAAAATCATACATATCAAATATGTAAAGTAGCAGAACTATTCCAATTAAAATAAATAAATGCTTAAACATAGGCAAAATATGTAGGTGTCATATGGTACAAAACAATACACGTGTTAATTTGTATACTAGTTGAGGGACATATAAATGAGAGTAGATGGATCTGTTACAAGTGTAATGAGTAAATAAAAAATAAATATTCTTATTTTATAATTGCTGACTAAGCACAGAAACAAGGGCAATATTTTTTTATTTTAAAAACTTTGAAATAAAGTATAAATGCAATTGGTCATCTTACAGTAGTTAATGAGATAATTATATTGACTACTTAAAAGATTTCACCAATCTTCATTTTAGAGGTTACGAACCCAGAATATTGGCGATTTTGTGGTAAGTTATGTTATGAACATTTTCCGCTGGTACCCCAAATATTTAAATTTTTATAGTATCATATATATATATATATATCACTTATACATCATGCACTTTTAGCCCTTCCAAACACGAATTAATTTATATTTCATGTGTTGCAAAAAGAAAATATTTTAATGTGTGTGGTGCTGAATTCGACAAAGAATTTTCTTGTTTATCACAAGCAACGTGTAGATGTAGGCTTTGCGGTCTGCTGTAGTAATATGAACCACTCGTCCTGGAACAATATAATGGTTAAAAAATTTCATTGGGCATTTAGCCTCGCAGTGTACAGTAAAAGTCAATAATATACTTAACGTGCGGTACGTACTCATTATGTAGAATTGGTAATGAATGGGGTAGCATGTCATAAATGCACTACCGGGCAATAAAAATTGCACACACACACACACAAGGATGGATCGGGTGATACTGAAACTTTACAGACGTGCTGGTGAAGATGAATAATACACATGAAATCAAAAACACAGCACCAGGACAGTTACATATGGCTCTGTGGTACGCCATCGAGTCATATTCAATAGTATCTTGTACCCCGTCGCACTGCAATACACGCTGCTAAAGGCTGTTCACGATGAAGTGAGCACTTTAGAAATGAACCTTAGAGAAAAGTCACTGCTTCTACCTGCATAAATATTTAACGGGTGCACTGAGTGACATTCGCCCAGTAAAATTGGTAGCAACGGATGGAAAGTATTTACATATCCTAACGTCAAATAAAAAGTGTTAAGTAACCATTTCTGATAACTTAAAATTATTTCTTTCGCTTTCTGTTTTTTTAATGAATATAAGTGTAAATATTACCAGATTTGTAAAGTACTTTCTTTCTGAATAATTTCTGAGCTTTATTTGACCGACGCATGAATAGAGTGAGGAGGCCCATAGCAATGTTAATTTTACATAAAGCGGGGGAATACACAACGTGAATACATAAGCAGGACTTTCAAAAGTGCACATTTTACCGTGAATAGCCTATACACGATTTGGCATGAAGTCCAGCAGATGTTGCTCTGAGGCAGACAGGCCCACAATTGTTAAAGCTGTGTTCTAAATACCGGATACTGTAGCACGACGGCAGATGATATTTCTGCTGATCCCGCACATGCTCGAAATAGTGTGGCCCAAAAGGAAATCTCCTGCACAGAAAATTTAACCTTACTAGGATTGACTGTAAGACCTGTCTGTTGTAAACGGGACAAAACTTCTTTAAAGTGGACCAAATGTTGCTCAGAAGACTCGGAGTATATCACCAGGTCATCCAAATAATTGTACACATACCTGAATTTAAAATAATGAAAGACTTTGTCTAAAAGTCTTGTGAGGACTTGGGCACCTGTGGCCAAACCGAAAGGTACACGTGTTAATTTGTAGAGATTCCATTGAACACAGAAACTAGTAATTGGGTTAGACTGTTTGTACAATGGAATTTGGTAGTAGGCCAAATTAAGATCAATGGTGGTGAAACATTTTGCTATTCCAAACCAATTAAAGGCCGAACGAAGGCCCAGGAGTGGGACAGACTCTATTTCAATTTTGTTATTAATTTTGCGGTAATCTATTACCATGCGGTGTTTGTCATTGGGCTTAGGAACAATAAAGGAAAGCCTAGCATATTGGGAAGTGGAGGGTTATAGAACACCCTTGTCTAATAAATCCCGGAACTGATTTCTCTAAATTTATATTTTTGGGGGGGCTAGCTTATAAGGGTCACTGCTGAGATACTCCTGGTCTACCAATTTTATTTCATACTCCAATAAGCCAGTTAGACCTAACTGCGAAGTAAGAACTTTAGTAAATTGTTTTCAAAGTTTTTGAATAGCGACTTGCTGATGAGGCTCTAAATGTGAAAAGGGATGCACAGCTACATCAGATTCAATTCTAATTTCAGAAGAAAGGGGCTTCTTAAGGTTACAATTAATGAAAACAATTTTTTTTCAATAGGGACAAATTTGAAAAATATCTGCTGCGCCTGAATGTCTAAAACCAGTCCTGAAAATGCCATGAAATTGGCCAATTTTCAATATAATGGTGGCATAACACAAAATAGGCAATGTTACATGGCTCAACAGTCTTTACCAATTTTAATGCTTTCAATTCCTCAAAGAGTTCACCTGAAATTATAGTACGAGCAGATCCCGAGTCTGCTAGGACATGTACCAACAGAGGTCCAACATTTAGCTCAACACGAGAGGTGGCAACTTTCTGTACACCTACAACATTTGGAAAATTAACCTGAAAAGTACTGTCGTGTCTTTTAGTTTCACTTATGCCGCAAGAGCCAAAAAGCCGTTGGAAATGGTGACCAAATTTGATAGCTTGAATAATGTTAGCATTAAACTGAGAGTTGGCAAGGTTACCTCTTTGGCGGGTAGGAACGCTCACTTTTCGACCCCGCGAGGATGTTTTTTTTTGCAGCTAGCACAGGACATCTCGCAATAAGGTGACCAGTTTCTTTACAATAAAAACATGCACGTGCATCGCGACCCAAAACATTAGCTGGACCTTTACTGCTATGCGACATACCACGAACTTGCTTGGTATCAACAACATTTACATCAGGATTACGAGTTTTGCCCTTCTTGACTGGAATAGGGCCTAACTTACCAGTATACCTACTCTTGGTGGAGAATCTCTCACACTTTTGGTATGCGTAACGAATGTTTTGTGAATGGATGAAGAGTCGGTCCAGTTCACTGAATGCATTTGGTTTGCCCAAAAATACTGGGCGAGAACGCTCTTGCGGTTATAAGCCTTCCAAAATAGAGTTCACAATATCACCCTCATATAGGGGCAGACGCAAAATGGTAGCAACCTCTTTTATACTACTCACATAGGATGACAATGATTCATTAAATTCCTGCAGTCTGTTGAACATCCTGAACTGTAGTTGGTTGAATAATGTGGATGCGATGAAATAGTGCAAGATGTCAGCATAATACTGGTCGAAAGTGAAATGCTGTGAGATGGCATGTCTGGTCCTCTCACTTAGATGTCCCAGGGTGAAAGGGCATATGATTTCTATCAATTGGGTTTCTGGTACAGTTTTACTTTCAGTGACTTCACAATGTGTTTTAGAAACTCTAAAAATTTTGGAACCTGAAGTCCATCGGTAGCTGGAAAGTCACGTAACAAACACTCAAGTGGGTGGGTAATTTTGTCAAAAGGTGGGGACACCAAAGGTTGGGCGGGTGGTACAACTGCTGTGGACATGAGTGATGAGGTGGCAAATGTGGAATGGGTAAGTGTGAGTGAGACAGTGGTGGAGATGTGAGCGGGAAATGAGGGGTAAGGTAACTGTGAAGTGATGAGAGATGTGGACGGGAGACTAACCATGCTAGTGTGAGCTGGTGTGGGGAATGAAATGGTTGTGATGGGGGTACTAAGACTTAAGTTGACCAGCTGTTCACCAACAGTGGCAACTTCAACATTCTGGAGGACCTTCTGGGACTCAATAGCTTTCATATTACAAAGGGCCTCAAATAAAGTTTGCGCCTGCGTAATGACATTCCTTCGAGATTGGGCTTGCATTTTAGAAAGTTGTTCAGGGTACGAAGTTAGCAAATTGTTTACCCCTATTTTTCAAATGGGTACTCCTATTTTTGAGACGCACATGCTTATTTATACTGGGGTCATCCTCTATATTTTCAAACATTTTCTGAAGGGAAATTATCTTAGCCACACAGGTGCGGTATTCACTTTCAACATCAATGGCCGCCAGAAACTCCATATCCACTGGGGCCTCAGAATGGAGTGCCGCTCTTAAAGCACTTCTACAAGCCATAACAGTATACTCAGAGGGTAACGCCCCTCGGATGCTACACTCATAAGTGACCTCGTTACGCAAAAAAATCCTGGGATAAGTGTAGACTTGTAAATGGACTAAATTATTTCTACTAAAGAACAACACTAATATATCATAAATCACTGGCCAAAACACTTAAAAAAGAACACAACTAATATATTATCTCGAAGGGCACATATTACATACCCTATACACCGCGCATGTGTCGATGTTTGTCGGCCACAAATGCAAAACCCAAGGCACACACTAGAAGGGAAAATACAATGCAGAAAGCATGCAAAATTATGCACGCACGCGCACACACACACACACACACAACCGCCAGCATCTGCTACCAAAAGTCTTGTGACGGTATTTATGGGGCAAGGCATTTAACAGGGGTTAACCTACCAAGAGCATTCTCCCCTTAACAACACAACAATAAAGCAAACGCCCGAGGGCCAGGTTGCGGTGCGTTTGTGCATAATTGGATGTTAGAAAGGATAGTAAAAGGCGTAACCCAAAATTCAGCTTTTTACAACTTATATCATTAAACAAAACAATATTCACTTGGTAAATACCTGTAGAAACTTAGGGTTTATGCAACTGAGGTGCTTGACATAGCTACGATATTTATGAAAAAAAAAAATTCATCTCAGATGACATCATTATTTTAATTTTAAAAGATCTTATCGCTTCCAACAAAAGGATATAAAAAATTCATCTAGAAATTTATATCAATTAAAATGAGTATTTTTGTTTCACGTATTTTTTTGTTGCTTTATAATTGTATGGTTTCTTTTTAACACTTTCACATTATTTCGGGATCCCGTATGAAATTAAAGTTACTTAAATGATTTATCGTAAGTGGTCATTTCGGCCGAGAAAATTAACACACACTACATTGACTTTCTTTTCTTAGGAATTCAATTCAATATAAATTCAGATTTAGGCTGGTACTGTCACTGAGGCGTTGGTCAAAGAACCATGACTAAATGAACAAAATTTTTAAATGTTTCAAGATAATATGAATATTCGAAGGTCAGTGCAATAAGAAATAAGACTGTTAGTATCACTGCATGCGGGATCTACATAAAATGAAAATACATTTTGGCCTGGTGATGCATGAAAAGCAGATCAGGAACCCATATCCGATCGAGAAGTTAAATCAATGGAGAAAGGGCGGCGAGTAAAATCCTCCGAGAACGACCACGCCTCAACTCCGATGCCAAATTCAGGCCATCATCTTAGGGCCACGATGGAGAACCACTAAATCACCGTTTAAGGGCAAAATTAATGCTTCCCCACGCAAACACAAAGTAAAACATGTGACACGGGAAATCAGTTACACAATATACATACCTTTCGTGGTAAAATTGATGTTCTCACATCAGGATTGTTCGATTACAACTTTAAGAAGAAACAAGATGTCACAATTCAGTCGATGAAGAAGAAGAAAATTGACGTACCGGAAGTCGTCACAGAGTAAGATCGATTCGAGAGGACAAGTATCAATACAAATCGAGTTTCATTTCTCGACTTTTACAACTTGCTTCACAAATATTACATTTAAATCATTTAAATTAAAATAAAATTATAGAGGTAACAGAATTAGTTATTAATGTTCAAATATATCACATTATATAAAATTATAATTTTACTAAGTGTAAGTACTCGTTTTTCTGATACATTTCAAATCTTTCACATACTGTTTGGCCTAGTTTGAAAATGTATTCTATAAATAAACGGAAATTTTAACCTCTGATAAGTATTACATTAGCAAACAAAATATTACTAAAGTCTTCAAAACACAAAGAATATTGGAGATATTTTATACACCATTCACATATTTATCCGATGACATAGTTGACATAAATATTATGAAGTTGTTTTACATAAAATTAAAAAATAGGTTTTCAAAATAATTAAATGCTCTTCTGAACAAAACTGAACTATGCACATGAGGCAGACTAAAACAAGGTACACTTATAAAAATAAAATTGGTAGCGAATTAAGTAAGCACTGTAACTAGTACTTAACAATTACTTTATACTTAACCAATACTGTGACAGAAAATGAGATAAGAAAGCTGAATTCCGTGGCTTTACCGATACCAAAACCGGAATCCTAGTAAAAGACTCACACAGAAACAAGAATTTAACAAATTAGAGGGCATGGGCCACCAATGCAGCACAGGCTTACCCGCTATACAGTTGGCGCACACTCTATACTGGGCACTCTCATATAAGAAAAATATTACGTCATCCCGTGGCGGGGAACACAACAGCAAATCCATGAGGTTAGTTCACAAAACCCCTCATCAGCTGCGTTCCGCAACCCGCCACACATATGCGCACAGCTGGTAGCCGTGCAACACGATTCATACTGAAATTCATACAGAACATTGTCACTATTTTTACCGTGACGGCCTATAAACAGTCACAATATATTTTAAAATGAAATTCCATATGTGTGGAAAAATTACAACAAATTATACTAAACGTGGCATGCTGGCGTGACTTTTAAGTTGTCAAAACCTATCTGTTAAAAACCTTCTCTGACCTTCTCATAAGTTTGTATCACATGGAATAGAGTTTTGCATGATATACTTCCTTTCATGGGGGAGGTAGTTAAGGTGTAAATATTTAACTTCATATCAAAACTGAACTCCAGCCATGCGCGGCAGTAAATGCTGGAACCCTAATCGCCAATCAGCGTGCGGCAACATATTTCGCTGCATACAGTATCCATTAAGGCGAAAGGCTCGTACCCAGAACTACACGCAGGCAATCACAAGAGGAGTACTGCCAATCAAAGAAAGCCCCACGCCATTTCTTTTCTGTGTACTCAGTCATCTGCTTAGAGACAGAACGTTAACTCTTAATGAGCATATTCCCTACTTAATGTACTCCAGTGCGTGTGGTTGCATTCCTACTTGTATATATGCTGTTCGTGGTTAAGTAAGTAATGTTAATAGCCCTGATTACGATTCTACTTCTGCCCTGTTTCATCTCCTTCCGCAATACATTATTTTCACTTTGCCGTGGAACATCTCACTTTACTCGTGAGTCGATCATTAATAACAGTAACGATTTATTTATATATATATATATATAATTTCAATTCTGACACTCATTTGTCCATAAAAATGCACACATTGAATTTAATAAAATAAAAGTTTTCAAATTTAAACATCGCGTTTCTTAAACGACGTAAAGATATGGAACTATATTCTTCTGCCCTGCATGCCAACTGGTGTTTGCGTTTAAATGTTAAAATAAATAAAGTTCGTTTTAGGCTGTTCACGGTAAAATGAACACTTTTGAAAGCACTGCTTAAGATCTACTTATATGCACGTTGTGTAGTATTTTGCCTTATGTAAAATTAACGTTGTCATGGGGCTCGACACTTTATTCATGAGTTGATCAAGTGAGATTTTAAAATTATTGTGAAAGAAAATATTTTACAAATCTGCTAATTTTTCCATTCCAATGCATTTAAAAAAACAGAAAGCGAAATAAATAATTTAATTCGTCACGAATGTTAACCTAACACATTTTGTTAGACTTTCAGATATTGAACTACTTTCCCTTCATCGTTACCAACTTTACTGGGCGCATTTCACTCAGTGGACCATTAAAATACATGCAGGTAGGAGCAGTGACTTTTTTTCTAAGGTTGATTTCAAAAGTGATCTCTTTGTCGTAAATAGCCTTTAGTAGTAGGTATTCTTTCCGTACGTTGATTTCAAAAGTTTCCAATTAACCTTGAACGAGTTACAGCAGTAGAAACGCGTAACTCCACAAGAAGTGCTCAAAATATATTTTTGTGTCCGGATGAACGTCTTCACATGCCGCATTGTTACTTGTTTGACATGCAACTCAACTATCGTAGAGTTGCATGTCAAGAGTGGAACTGTATTAGCAGCACAGGTAGTTGAGTTATTCCTGCTGCCAGTTATTGGCACAAACAGACCTAGAACTCGCTAAGAATGAATCATAGATATATGCTATTTAGTATTTATTTTAACTTTTACCGTTTCCGCCCTAGCTGTTTCTCAAATAAATGAAAACATTCTGTAATGTTTATTTCATTCATATTTGTTTCCATAAAGTTTGCTTTATAAGTCGTGTTATTAGCCAAGTTATGAAACATTTATGGTAGTCATGATAGCAGACACGTATGTTCAAACTGGGTTTTGTGGAATTTTAATTTCATTTATTGCTTCACCCAAATCACTGTAAAAAAAAATCAATAAATTATCCTGCACATACAGTAACTACCAACATGAAAATTTCAAATACAAGGACTAGAATTCTTATTTGTGAACGTAATTGTAAGAAAAATTTGAGCCACTAGTACCAAAATCCGAAAAAAAAAATGTAACCCACTAAAGCACAACTAATTTAAAGTTTTTTTTTTTTTCGCAAAATTTTGATTTTTATGTTTGTTTCAAATTGCCATTTTTGTAAACCCATTTATAAGGTTTGAAATAAAATACTTATGTAAAAATATTTTGCGAATATGCAGTGTTTGAGTAGTTGTCATTAATTTTACGTAGCAATTACAAAAATATGTCCATCGGTGTATAATAAGAAAAATATATTTTATTCGCGGAAATGTTAACCGAACTGTTTCCCAAACTGGTCTTGGAAGTACTTTCTTGATCACAATTATTACGTTTATGTTGTTAGTTAAGGTAGTAATTTTCAAAAAATTTTCAGTGCAGTTTCGCGTTTTTGAAACTTGTATTATATTTTTACTATTTCTCTTTTTGCAAATTGTAGATTTTTTTTTATCATTTGGCTTGTCTGCGAATAGTGATTTATACCATCAACTTTTCTGCATTTTGGGACCTTCAACTGCGTAACCATTACGTGTTTTCCGAACACGTTTGCCACTGTTTTCGTAAGAAAGGAAATCAGGTTTAATATCCTGCCAGAACGTCTTTGGAAAAGAGAAGTTGTATTCTGTGCGGAAAGACTTATCTTTTAAAGGAGAATAAAAAAGTTTGCAATACCTTGTGTAAAATATTGCTGGTCTTGGGTTACTTGAAATGACTTGTAGAAGCCCTCAAGACTAGCTGCTTGGAGAAGGGAGAGTTAAGTGGCGAGCCTCAAGGCGAGCGACTTTCATGCTAGTGAAATTATTCGTGCAGGCGCTTCTTCAAGCCAGGCCGCCCGATAGTGTTTCACCCGGAAGTCATCTTCAATTATCTCCGAGTCCTTGTTTCGCCGCGAGGTGAATTTCCCCAGAATCCTCCCTCGTGTCTGAGCGACCCCTCGCTGCGCCCCAGAACCTCACCTGCACAATCTGTGTTCTCGTCTTGCAGTTCTGCGAGCGACTACCTTCAACCCCCTATTCTTCTTGTGATCTCACCCCCTCACAGTTGCTTCGTGCGACCCTCGTAGAAATGCGGCACGCGCCACCCCCACTGTATTCCTCCCTTTCTTACTCCCTCCCACATCACCAAGGAACACCCAGGGATCGTGCGGGATATCACATTTCCCACTACAAATCACGCCCGCCTAACATCGGGAAACCATACACCGGAAAAAAAAAAAAAACTCTGTAATTTGCAGGAGTGCGCCTTCGCTCACCCGACGTTTTTTGGTTGTGTGTGAGAGGTATAGTTGGCCAGAGAAGTTTTAGATGGCTTCTTTTTAATCTCGGAAACCTCGCAAGCTCAACAACCGGTTATCTCCGAAATCCCGGCCGAAGCTCCAACAACACTATACCGCCTTTTGGATGTGATGAAGTATTCTCCGTGGAGTGAACGAGGGGTAGAATGATCATCCTAGCTAAGGAAACACAGACTCCGTGTCCCAACATTGATCTGCTTTTGTAAGACAAAGTAAACAAAAATGATAAGTACCTCAACGCACGACTGTGTAACGGAGAGAACTGACATGCAGTGTTTCCATCGGTAAGATGCCTGAAGCTTTCAATGGTGGTCTTATCATTTGACTGTGAAATCAAACCTACACATGGAGTCTGTTCACAGTTAAGGTCTATTATCAATTTGGTGTTCACTGTTGTTAACGAGTCCTCATCAATCGTAAGATTTGCCGAAGAGCATTTGGCAACACAGCAGTATGGGGTTTTTGATGCCGCTTATGTCTCCGTATTCCTAGCTTAGTAACCAAAGTGACTGATTTTGAAAGAAGCGGTTGCTTAGCAAACTTGAAATATGTCGTAGTGAGCTAACACCGCCATCCTATACCAACGTTAAGCTGAGGACATTGGAGTGCAAAGCAAGGTGATCGCTCTACTTAGTGACTCACTCCTGAATAGTTCAAGTACAGTAACAAGGCTGTTGTCCTTATACTGTACGTTAAGGTCACAAATAAGTTATTAATAGACCATTAATGCTGGTATTACAGAACCCATAGTTGGGCATTACATATGTGCCACCCTTAATCGCGGAATGTATTTCTGAACGTGTTTTCTCTACATCCTGAGATGGCATTGGGTGTGTCGCGGTTTGTTATACGATGCCCCGCGCGAGGCTATAAACAAATGAAAGCGATACTGAAGTGATTATTTACAATATCTTTTACGAAAATTAATACATGCAAGGTTTAATCATTATGTTATCTGTAGCGCTTGCAGTTATTGCAGACTTGAAATAACTGTGCGTAGAGTAATAAAAACAATAATTATTTACATTGTCTGATGTGATATAGGCATATATATTTCGTTCTTTACTACGTGACAACATATGGAACATATTATGGTATGTTTCTTGTTTGTAATGTGGAAATTATAGACTAAATGTTAAATGGCGCGCATGCATTTGAACAGCAGAATTGCAACTTTATATTTTTATGTTCATACTAATAAATGAATCTACAATACTTAGCGGTCCTCAAAATCTCAGCTGTATTGTATTTTTTCGAAACAGGAATTAGATAGCTAAAAGGGATGAAATGGCATATCGAACAAGTTCATAACCCCAATGCGAAAACACTGAACAAGAATGCAGTCTTCAATTTGTGCTGTATGTAGCATAGGAACTAAATAAGTAACCATATTTAAGGTCCTGTTAGTAAAAAATTTGTGACCCGCCCTTGTAGTTCAAGAAGATTTGTGTACTGATATACCGTATGTGCAGTATTAAATGTTTCCAGAAATACACATTTCGAACAATTTGTACTGCATACGTCAGTTCAATTGTACTATTATTTTATAAGTTTTACTGTCTGGAATTTAGCATTTCTGCAACTTGTTGAGCCGTGGCAAACGTTCAAATCGCAGATACGCCAAAGCAAATTGATTATTGGTGTTTCAAACCTGCAGGGAAGCGTTTCAAAGTTGTGCTGTACACATATGTGCGTGACCTTTGATACGTTACTACAGTCGAAACAGCCGTTAACGGTTAAAATACGTAGACGTTGTTGCTGCAGTTTTCACCGTCACGTATGAAACCAAAGCTACTCCATGAGTCAAGGCCATTTCGCACGCACGCACTCACATCACTAAGCAATCGGTACGACGCTCGCTGAAAGCCTCCACGAACACGTCGAAAAATTAGAAACAACATTGTAATTCATGCAAATAGTTCAAAATACAACATCTACAGTATTCTTGTAAGTAATTTCAAGTTTCGCACGGAAGAAAAGTATTCCTAACAGCCAGTGTCAACAAACAAGCCCTGCCATCAGTCGTTTCAATGTAACCTCCAAGTTTGAACTCGTACCCCCTCTGAGGATGTAGAAGACGGGCTCTCAAATGTAATTATTTTTGAACACACATTATAATATTTCCTTTTTCAATTGAAGGTCTTCAAATAAAGAAGAGAGAAACGCAAAATGCCCTTCGAACGTGAATAGTGGGTTTTGTTGAATACATTCTGAGAGATTTAATTATTACCAAACAAAAAAGCCCTATTCTCATTATATCGTACTGTCGACAATCCATCGCTAAGTATTGTAATACTTAGCACAGGTATTAAAGTAAATAAACCCTGTTCACAATAAAGTGAGTACTTTTGAAATCAACCTCAGAAAAAAGTCACTGGCCCTCCCCGCATATATTTTAACGGGCGCACTGAGTGACATGCGACCAGTAAAGTTGGTAACGAAGGATGGAAAGTTGTTCCTTTGTCTTAAAGGTGAATAAAGCGTGTTAGGTAACCATTTGTGATAACTTAAATTATTTCTCGCCCCTTCTGTTTTTTTACGCGTAGACGCGTAAAAGTCAGCGATATTAAAAATATTTACATTACTAACAATTTTACAGTTTAATTTGACTGACGGATTAATAAAGCGTTGAGGCCCGTAGCAATGTTAATTTTACATACGGCGGAAGAAGACGCAACGTGCATACAAGTAGATCTTATGCATGGCTTTTAAAAGTATTAATTTAACCGTGAGCAACCTACAGACGTTATTCAACATAATATGTGAAAATATGAAAATTATAGTCAATTTTAAAACCTTAAAAATAATTGCACTGATCGGGGTTAGCACCCGGAACGCGTACGCGATGATCGAGAAGGCTGCCAGTTGCATCAAAACGGCGTGCAATAGACAATGCTGAATAAATTACATATACCGTATACCCGTTCATCTATTACGTCTTGTGTAGGCCTATTGTTTGTAAAGGCTGTTCACGGAAAAATGAACACTTTTGAAAGCCCTGCTTGATATCTTATTGTATACACGCTGTGTGTTCTTCCGCCTTATGCAGAGTTAACACTGAAATGTGCCTCATTACTTTATTCATACGTCGGTCAAGTGGAACTGTGAAAATATTAGAAAAGTAAATATTGTACAAATCTGCTTATTTTTACACTTCGATACATTAAAAAATATATAACGCGCGAGGAATAATTTAAGTTGTCACAAATGGTTACATAACACGTTTTGTACGACGTTAATATATGGAACTACTTTCTCCTCCATCGTTACCAACTTTACTAAACACATGTCACTCATTGCGCCCGTTAAAATATATGCAGGTAGGGGCAGTTACATTTTTCTAAGGTTGATTTCAAAAGTGCTCACTGTATCGTGAACAGCCTTTAATGACGGAAGGCTCTAAACCATGTCGTACGTATTACACTTTATGCGTGCTGCCCTTAGTTTTTTTTTTTTTTTTTTTGCAAAACATCTGAATTGCGCTGGTTTCCTAATTTTTAGATAAATAATTACATCGCGACGTATACCGGTGTATTATCGTCGTATTGCTCGTCATGCTACCGGCACGGGCAAAATGACAACCGTTCTGCGCATGCGTATATTTCGTTTGCGCCATGAATAAATCACCCAAATTGGAACCCTAATATTAAGGGCCCTTTTGTGCATCCGATTTGTGTCATACGACAGCATACGGCAGAAACCAGACCGGCTAGATTATGCCGTATACGACGCCAATTTTGACGGTCCGGCCAAGAAGAATGTCGTTCCGGCACAGGGGCGATTATTAACAACTTGTAGCAGTGATGACAAAATGCTCGTCGGGTATCTTGGTTCTTGTTGGACACAGATAGCGAACATAGGAATCCCTTAAATTCCTCCACTTTGTATGAAGACCTTTTTGCCCGAAAACAGAACAATATGAAAGATATGTACTTTTGTGTGGTATAATAATGTTCACCCCTATTATTAAACAAAGTGGTGGAGGATAATTATGTTATTATCGGCAACATATACTATTCTATTCAATGCCTCCACTTAAAGTATGCAACAAATCACACAAAAATACATTAGTTTTGAGTCCATTTGAGATGGTTGTGAGAGCCGTTGAGGGGTGGAATGAGACGGATATGGAGTAGTGCCGGAATGCAAGGACAGGGGAAAAGTGAGATCCCGAGTAACCCGCCGAACTACGGCATCGTCCAGGCATATTTTGCACTAGCGGAATTCCTGGAGTCACCCTGCACTGAAGCTGGAACGTGGTTCGCCTCGTTGGGAGACGAGCGCTCCAGCCATTCCAGCAGCGCAGAACGAGTACAATATTGAAATTAACCACAACTGTTTCACTTGAAATAATGTAAGTTGAGTAGGGAACAAGTACCAAACACCCCATAGCCACTGTAATTGAAACATGTATTTTCACCATTACTGGATATATTTATCGAGTAGTTAACGATTGGTGGTTACTTCTTTCAGATACTTGGCATCAGCGTCTACTTATAAGGATCTACATTATGTGTTCAGAATTGGGAAAGCGACAGCGAGCGTGATTGTTCCACAGACGTGTAAAGTGCCGTGGACTGCTCCATGCAGTGTTGTGTTTCCAGAATCTACACAGTATTACTGGTACATAACCGCCGAGAATTTCAAGAACAATGCATACTTTCCACATTGTTTAGGTGCAATTGATGGAAAGCATGTGAGCGTTATAAAACCAGAGCATTTTGGCTTACTTTCTTACAATTACAAGCAGTACTTCTCAGTAATGTTATTGGCCGTAGCTGATGCTGACTACAGGTTTATGTACACTGATGTAGGGGCAAAAGAAAAGGCTGCAGATTCTACCATTTTACAATATTCGACCTTCGGCAAAGCGTTACAAGTTATGTCATTAAACATTCCAAAACCGGAGACAGTTACAGACGCGTAATGGCCTTTGCCGTACGTATTTGTAACTGACGAATCTTTCGGAATATCAGTGAACGTGATGCGTCCATATCCGGGAAGCCACTTGACAAACTCACAAAGAATCTTAAACTATCGTCTAAGTATGGCTCGACCTTTTGTTGAGTGTGCTTATGGGATGCTCACGATCAAGTGGGGGATTTTACATCACCAAATGAATTTAAAATGCACGAGTTGTGTGGCTGTCATTAAAGCTGTATGTGTTTTGTACAAGCATATTCGTGAGAGGGATAGTGTACGCTTTAAAGGTACATTAGAAGTTGTCGGGTTGTATGGCAGTGTTGAAGAAACCCGCCCCACCACTTGCGACGAGGGAGCATATGTTTACAGAGATAGGTTTACAACATACTTTAGCAGCAATGAAGGTGCGGTTCCCTGGCAATACAGCAAGTTTTAATGGAGCCGTTGGCTTACACGGAATAAAGTGTTTGTTATTACTATTAATGGTATCATTACATCCCGTACACATATGATAAAGAATGTGCTGAGTATACACAACATATAATTCGAACTTAAATAATGTTTATAAACTATGCGATTAATGTTTGATAAGAGGAAAACAATAAACATCATACAGAATGCAAGTTGAGAAATACTTTTAAATGCATGTGAACATACAAGTAAATAGGCTGCGACTTGGTATGTACATATAACAGCTTTCTCCTTGGCAGATAGATCTTGGAAGTCTGGGTAAAATGATCTACACACTTCGGTACACTGCGTTTTATTTAGCTGCCTGTTTTTTTATATTCGCATCCCATTCTTCTTGACTTTGTACATAAGTTGTTCGGTTTTGAACTCTTCCATGTTAAACACTGCGACAAAAAGCACTACTGCGCTACGGAACGTGATGATATACTCCACGCGAATGGACTGCTGACGCATAGGGATAGGTAGCCTGCATTTTTGGTTTCGGACTGGCCGCTACTCGTCCGGCTGTATAAAGGCGCCCATTTACCGCCATGTATTTAGCCGGGTCGTACGATGTTTCTTGTCGGTCCGTATTCAAATACAATACGATACGTTTTTCACAACGGTCTGGCAGACCGTACGTACGACAGTGCATAGAAGCTCTCATTTATTTCTAGGTACTTATGATTCGTCCGACCTTTTGCCGTATGCTGTCGTACGACACGAATCGGATGCATAAAAGGGTCCTAAGGCTTCGGCCGTGGCCTAACTAAGGCCTTATAATTTTCTGGAATACTGATAAGGCCTGGACATGGGTGAAGCTGGACCAAAACCCTTATAAAAACGTTCCGGAAAACCAGCCTTAGTGATATAAACGTCCGTGTATTCCTGTTTGCCGAACGGGCAATGGCTCATAAACATGTTGAATACTGTATACATTTCGACATACAAGGCAAACTACAAACTGGCTGCCTGTATTTACTCCTACGGTGATAATACTGTTTTATTGTGTATTCTCACTTGACGTATTGTCCTTGTAACCTCCTAACAAAAACAGGTGAACAATAAATCATTACTTTGTATAAATTTTCTTTCATGGAAAGAGTAATTTTCAAATTATTGCTGAGTAATCTATAATCGCGCATAATCCTCAAAGTGTGAAAATAACATTTACTATAAAATTTCGTATACCCAATATTTCAGTTATTTTACTGAGTCTAATAAGCATTTAGTTTATCAAACAACATGTGTCTTTCAGTTATTATTATTACTATTATTATTATCGATGAAGAAACCATTGGCCACATATATAAATATGCACTAATCGCTAGTATCAATCTGTTTGTGATACAGGCAAAAGTGCAGAACACCGTTACCAGTAGCACAGAGGATCGATCATGAACATTTCCCACTACCTCTGGTGTGTTCTATGCGGAAAGGTTGCTTCACACATCTTAAAAGAAAAATACATCAGCTATTGCAATAGCTGATGTATTTTTCACAGAATCTTAGAAATGTTCCACATTTATTTTGTAGGGTGCAAGCTTTACATATTTTTTCGAGTGTCGTAGTTGTTATATTTTGCCGTAATTTTCGTACCTAAATTTAACAGAAAAAAAATTATATTTTCATAACTTTGCACTCTCCAAAACTAGTTAACGTTTACTTGTTTACATTTCATTTTAACTAGACAAGAATGAATTTTTGACACTCGTCAACAAACTTGTGATGTGCATCTAACCCTATTCGTGAGCAAACTCCGCTCAAAATGATTAAGCATTGCTTTAATAAGTGTTTGTTTTAATACCACTCCGTGCGCCATTTGAAGACTCGTGGGGGCATCCATCTTTACAACAGGGTGAATAAACTGGCATAAACACTTCCAGGAACGTTTCATAACTCTGCAGTCAGGACTACGAAGTTAATTAGTGTTGGGAGTTACTAAATTTTCTCAGGCGTGCACTAACTCACATGAAGTTGAACATCATCGCTCAGAAGAAGTGATTTAAGTTAACTTTCACAGCAAACTAGTGTTTATAATGACAAATTCTTGGGTCAGCGCGAGTAAACAATTAGGCTAGCGGATGTGTACAAATACTTGTAATAACAAACGTGACATTCTTGCGCAACAATCAGCGAAAGTACGTGACTATCCGTGTAGCTTATCTTAGCTTTGCTTCATAGTAAGAAGATATTCATATAAACAATAACTTTGCTCTTTTCACTACAATTTTTTTTTTTGTGACGAAGTAAGTTTCATGAAATTATTTCAAAATGCGATTCATTATCAAACCCACAAATCGTAACTTGTACAACACCAGTCAATTCAAAATTAAGACCATAATTGAAAATACAAATTTTTAGCAATTAAATATTAGGAAATGAATTTTGAGTGGATAACGTTGCGTTATTGTCCCTTACTAAAAAAAAAACTTTAATTTTAACTAATATTAAAATAATAATTTAAATATTAAGCAGTGCTGATAGGCCTATTTTGAATGTTCGAGTTGAGTAACTTCCGAAATTTTTGTGGATGACAATGAGAAACGAATGCAAAAAAAACTATTATATAGTCACGTACAAATTAAATATTTCTACAGTTCGAGTCACGCATGATACTACACTACCAAAATACGCTCGGCTTATCTCATTTTCGTAAATTTTACAAGCAGTCGCTTTTTCCTCAACATCATCACATCTCTCCTAATTAACAACCAGTTAAGAAGTGCACAGATTTTTGTGCCAGTAATAAGTATAATGTTAATTTCGGCAAATTTTTCATTAAGTCGAAAAGAAAAAAAAAAACAATTTGTTCAATATGTCAAAATTAGATTATTTTTATTTCTCTTTCTTCGCAGTTTACATATATGCTGTGTGATTTTATGTTTATATATATTTACTCTTTATTTAAGCGACTGGGTAGATAAGTGGACATTTCCTATTTAAATATTTGGTGTTTATTTTCGTAAATGCAGGGGTGCAAAATTACTTTTTTTCTATCTCAGGTAAGCTATGGATTCATAGCACTGTATAGGATTTCCAAGTTCTGACGACTGATCACTTTTATTTTTTGCGCTTGTATTAGCGCATTAATGTTGTGCGAAAATAACTGCCAATATACAATAAAGTCATTGATAACAAATTTGAAAATTTAAGAGTGAGTGTAGAGCGAAGAGATTTGGGTGTCTCTTAAGCGCGAGGTCTTGAGAGCAGAGATTTTGAAAGGTAGCAGCCAAAAAACCGCAGATATTTTTTGTCTCATCATGATAACTTAGAAGGAAAAATGTATTTAACGCCTTTATACTCGTGATAACCACAAAAAATATTCACTATGATAATTTTCATTACTTGAATGAAAGGTATCAAGTACTTTTAGCAGTATCAACTCGTTGAAAAAATATAACATGTTTTTAAGTACCTAAGTATTTTTATATGAACACATTATGACAAAATATTTCATTTTGCGATTTTCGGCATATTATTATATTTTGTAATTTATTCTTCTACTTAGGAATATAAATATCTTGCTTTGTGGGAATAATGTGAACTCACATTATTTGATACTCAGTTATAGGCTCTAATAGCTGAACCCACCACTGCATAACTAAAACATGAAAAGTATTTGCGTAAAGGAAAGTAGCCTAATCAAGCACATTACAAATTTTTAATTTAGGTTTCATGTGATGCTCAGATTATACATTTGTAGAACACATGTTTCGTTTAAAATTTTATTTTTATTTTCGTACGACTGTTTGGTATTGTGTCCATCATGGTTACTTTTTATTACAAAACGTTTATTTTTAAAACTTCCTGAGGACAAACATTTATACGATTACTGGTATGGAAAATTCGCGCAGGGTTTAATGCAAGCGATATAGGCGACAAAAATATTTGTAAAAAATCCCTAGTAAGTACGTGATCCCTTTTGAGCAGAGAAGCCAATTAAAAGGAGTTTTTGTGTTTTCCACAAACGCAACCAATCTCTGTACTAGTGCGTGACAGACACGAGCTGCCCCGGTAGGTATGTCGACAAGCCTTGATGAGGAGACGGCATGATGTCTGGGCCGGCAGTCGAGGACACGCTATCGTGCACATAAGAAACATTTACTCATATTTCTACACAATTGCTAAAAATATGTCGCATGTAAAAGTGTTTTTTTAGTAATGTTTACAAAAAGACGAACTTGGGAATAGACTTAGAAATTTATTGCGCTTAATAAAAGGATTATCCAGTCGAATTAATTTGCATTTACATACGCGCAAGTAAAAATTAATATCATCTCTAAAAATCAGCTAAAAAATCGATTCGGCACGGATACATAAACAGATAAACATACTTAATAAATATATATTGAGTATCTACCCACGAAGTCCTTTAGACTGCCGGACTGTACAATGGCATCGAAGGCCTATAGTTTTATCTTCAGGCAGAAAAATTTAATCTGATTATTAATAAAATGAACCATACTAAACATCCACTGAACGAAATCACTCAACTATCTGTCTGCAAAACCTTCATAATGGCCGCGCAAGTTCTGAGTCAGAATCGCTGCACCATCTGATTACACTTCACTTTCCGAGTCAATTCCATTGTCATCGTCACTCAAGTTAATTGTTATACTGTCTATCACATCTGGAATAATTCCATCCTTTCGCCAGTATTCGTCTTCGACGTTTTGAACATGGCGACAATATCCTGCCCAGTCTTCTTTTGTAACTGATGAGATTAAAGTTTCAGTAATTTCCTTCATTTTCGCAAGTGACAAGTTGCCCGTAACGTATCTGTCCTTAACTAGCCTCTTGATTTTACTCCATGCTAGATCGATTGCATTTAAATCACACATATAACGCGGAAGTCTGAGAAATATGTGTTTCAAAACGAAAGAGTTTCTGATCTATTCTAAATGATATTTAATTCAGCTTATTTATCTCTATGATCTTATACTGATCAACTTTGCGCATACTCTCATTGCACTCTGCCCCATTATTATTAAGCCACAATAATACGTTGTTTGTACGGTTAATTTTGAGGGTGGTTTATTGAGCTCCACAGTGCGGTAAGGTGCATTATCCATTAAAACAACGGAATAAGCTGGGTGGTTAGGTAGTAATTTCTCGTCAATCCATTTTTCGAAGTTGGTATGGTTCATCTGGACATGGTAGTCTCCGGTGACATCGCCAGCGCTATACAAAAGTAGTGCATTAGGAAGGAATCCACTCCGACTACGTGCGTGCAACAGTATTCGTCTTCTGCCAGCATCTGAATTTGCTTACACACGAAATTCTTCGTTGTGCTGCCGACACATAGAGAACGTCAAATTACTATCAACCCAACTTTCATCAAGGTAAACTATCTCTCTGCCAACTTCACTATAGTGTCTTATCTTACTTAATTAGTCATTACGACATGTCACGATATCGGCCCTTTCAACGAGTATTTTCCTCTTTGACCTACACTTTCTCCACTTATATCACACAGGCCTACTTCTTATTAATCTGTGAATAAGCGGAAAAAACGAAATCTACTCAACAATATTCTATTCATCAAATCATAATCGCGTATGTAAAGAGTCGATACAATGATTCTAGCTCGGAACCCGGCATGTATTTTATTAACAATTTCCCGTTTTTAGTGGTGAAGTGTTCTTGCTCCCCATAGAAAATCTATCTCATTTTTGATGATTGGCGACAGTTTTGGATAAGTTGAAACATTGTTCTCGCACGCATAGAAAAAGTGGATGGTGTTTAAAATAACACAATAATCAAAATCATCCACTTGGAAACAAGTGTGTCTTTTTACAGCGGAGTAGTTTTTTCCAGGTGTAGACAGTCTGTTGGGGTCAGTCTCAATTCTAATTTTATTTTATTTTCGGATCTATTTTATGGTGGTTACACCTACAGCCGTGTAAAAAGCCTTAAAAGTGTACAGCCGTGTAAAAAGCCGCGCAACGAGTTGCTTGATCTACCGGTTGTGATAGAGCCCGTTGTTTTGCTTCGTCATCGCACTTCTCTAATACATTAAATATGATTTCGCGTCCCTCACTGCAAATTACTTTCCTCTTTCCACTTGAAGCCATTGACGGAATTATAAATTACCCCACAAAATACGTTAAATTTTCTAAACAGAAAAGTATGCATAATTATGCAAGCGCGATTTCCCAACGTTCATATGGGTCACTAACAGATCTCACGTTTCAACAAAACATCCCAAACGTTAGAACACGCGACCTATGTATGCGCGCTCGACCTTACTTCTGTCTGGCGACAGGTAAGAGAGTGCTACTTATAGCGGGTTTCCCAGGAATTTTCCAGCCTCGCCCCAGCCCCACCTACCACACCGCCAGTGCCGCTCATTTCTGTCACGCACAGTAGAACATTTTGTGATGAATAAGGAATAATTAATATTTCTAGCTATTAAAACTGAGTTTCAGTTTCCATTAACACTATGCACACTTACGACACAAAGCGTTCATGCCATTCCTTAAAAAAATGTATATGGCCTGGAGAAAAATACTAATTTAAATGAGTGGAAAATTCACGATATTTCAGCCAAAAGGAATATGACATGCTCTCGCCATAGACTACAGCAATCATTGGCATTTCCTGGTCATGGTTACAACACTTCATGGATAAAATTATAAAAATCTGCATAGCTCTCGTACAGCAGTAAAATTAGTCAATTTTATTTGTGTATGACAAAAGAATATTGATATATACTCCACGCAAGTAGCAGGGGCGGGTCGGTTTCACTTCACCTGGGATTAATTGATGGATTATCGATTTCATTGAAAGAGTTAATCCTTAATCCTATTTTAATCCAATAAATAATCGAAAGGGTTGAATTTAATTGAAACGGTTGAATTTAAATTTTAGAGTTAATCAAAAAGAGCTAACACAAAAAGGGTTTATTTTTAATAGGATTAATTTTTTTTCTTGCTTTTCTTTATTTCTTTCTTTTTGGAGGGGGGTAGCAGGAGCTCTGTACGACGTGGACGCTGTGGTTTCTGGTCCCTACTGACCAGAGTGGTGGGTTGCAATGGCGTATATGAGTGTTGACTTGAGTGCAAGAGTGGGCTAAGTGTAAATTTTAATGTTTTTAGGGGGCTATTGTTCTTAGGCGAAGGTGGGAGATAAGCATATTTGAAATGTGTAATATACGTGTCAGTAATGACAAACAATCTGTTTTCTGAAGGCAATTATACATTAGAGAATTCCAGGGTGTTCAATGTATGAATAAATTGTACATATCGAACAGCAAATTTCAAACGTTTATGTGAATAATAAGTGCAATTACATCAGTTTCGAGCTCAGAAATGTAATTTACATGATAGAGAATATTAACTACACCAATAACATCTCATGTCGACAAGTGTAAACTGACTAAGCGAAATCCAGCTAGCCAGTATGAAATTACATAAGGCAGAGTCTTTAAACGAAATAAGTAGCGAGTTCTATGTATGAATGAATAACATGAGAGATAAGTATAATGAACAACTACATTTTACTGTCTTTAAATGAAATCCAGCTAGTCAGTATAAATATATAACTCATTAACACGTACAAATTACACAATTCAACCTGGTGAATGATATCTTATGGCAAAAAACTCGGAATACGATTTGAACCATACACAATAGTGTATGTCTATTCAGAGAAGTGCAATATTTAATCATCTACAAGAAAGTATTTAACATTAGAAAATCTTACCCGAAATTATTTGTTTCATAATAAATAACTTACATCTAAGTGTAGAGCTTAATCCCACATCACTTTATATAATCGAAAAAATGCACAAACATCCTCGAAGAAAAAATTATTTTTAAAATAACGGACATAATACAAATATTCGTAAAGTGAGGTAAATAAAGCACACTTAAAAAAACTGTAATTTTTTAACCATTAGGAATTATTGTAGACCGAGCTCAGAAATGGAAAATCTTATCGCAATATTGACTTCACACATGAAAATTTATATTTTCCTGATAACATAATTTTATGTTAAAACATAAATCACGGCTAGCACTAGAGATGAAGGTAGGTGTGATGGTCCGTAGTTGAGGTAATTCCTGATCATAGCCTTGTCCTCTGCCAAGTTCTAGAGGTGTGGTGAATATGAGAGGGAATGTTGTACATGTCTGTCTAGTCCAAGCTTTTATCATCAACTTAAGATGGCGGTGACAGGGTAGCTGAGGTCACTTCGCTCCAAGGTTCGCTACACCCCCTCCCTCCCCTCATCAGATTGCGACCCCAGGCTGTCTGTGATTGTCAATTTTTTGGCACTAAGGCAAGATGGCATCAACTACCTAGTTGTATTCCGATCGGGAAGTCCCGGCCTGCCATCCCCTCCCATCCGAACGTTCCACCCCTACCCTGTACCCCACACCAGAGTGACATGTCCTGGGGTCATTCACCTGTCTGCCTTAGAGTGCCAATTTTTCAGCACAGAGGCAATATGGCGTCAAGTGCCTATTTACATTGGGAGCCCTGCCTGCTTGTAGCTACACCCTCCCACCACCACCCCTCAGAACTGGCCCGAGACCAGGATGCCAACCACCTCTACACCTCCCTCCCCATCAAGTTGTGTCTGCGAAGTCCTGGGGTTCATTCCCCTATCTGTCCATGATAGTCATTTTATGTTACAGAGTCAAGAAGGCAACAACTGCCTGCCTGCGCTCAGATTGGGAGAGCCCTGCCAACTACCCCCTCCCACCCGTACCTTCCAACCCTGCCCCCAAAGGTGACTTGCCTTGAAATTATAGTTTTCTGAAGTACTCTGTTATCGATTCAGCCTTGTATTAGCAAAAACCTGTTTTATGCACCACAGCATCAGCCCTGAGAAGGTTTTTCATATTTTTTCATGAGCTGGCACTCCTGCAGTATCTGTTTTATAACAATTCACCTAGTATTCAGGATGCATTTTTCTAGTGTTGGTTTCCCTGCGTCGACCTGTAGCACTCTGAATGCATACCCCGAGAAATTTCATCTGACTCGCTGACATTTCAACATTATGCAACAGGTTGACTATATGAGCAGCAAAATGAATGGAAATTTTACAAGTCCCTGATATCAAGTTCCCAATATAAGACCCGAGATAATCCCCAGATTTAACTATAATACAGGAAACTTGTAAATTTAAAAAAAACATTCAGAAATACAAAACACATTTTTTTACAAGTAATCAAACAAGACATATTTTATTAACTCATAACGAAATGTTTTTACTATCAATTTGACGTATATTTATTCATATAGGAGAGAAAAAATTATTGGGGGAGATTTGTCCATCTCTTTTAACAGCTAGATCTCGATAGCTGATGATGGGAAACGAGGCAAGAAGCACCGGGCTGAACAGGGTCGCACGTCAGTGAGACTAGGGGTAACGAGAGAGATCTACGATAAAATCTTTGTATCAATGGTAATGTCTAACATGACATCCACACATTGTGAAAAAAATTAGTTTTTATGGTGTGACCTGCTCAGGCAGGTGAGCGTGCTAATCGCTCAACCAACACGTTCCATCTCTTGTAATGTCTAACAAAAAAAAATTTCAACAGCAAACTGTATTCCATGTTACATAAAATGTATATATTTGAATTTATTTAATATTATAACATTTTCTGATGTAAGTTTAATGAAACATTATGAATACATTCAAAAATCATGTTTTTTCGGAGTTGTAATATAGCAATTTCAACGTTATTCTTACGTTTTTTATTAAAAAGTCCAAATTCTTGTAAATTCACAATAAATATATGCATTCTTTTACTAATCTTGAGTCCAATTTTTTATAAATTTTTTTATTTAAAATTAGTTTAAATTAATTTTGTGTTTCTCTTGTTCTTCTCCAGACATCACTTTGTAGTATCTTGAAGAGGTGTAATTTGTGTGCGTGTATGTAAAATGAAATATTAAAAATTGTTCCCTGGACTGTGTTGGGGCAGACGTGAAAATTTTAGCTGGAGAAACTTTCTTGTAGGCAGTGACAGAAATAGGTCTTTGCTACCTGCATCTGTAAAAGTATTCGAGGCTCGCTTTCAATATGTTCCCCTGGAATGTCACAAAAGTTGGCCTTTAAGATGCTGTGTCTCCTACACCAACTTTCAATTTAACCAGCTAGAGTAGACAAAGACTTTTTAACCTGTTGCCTCGTTCCTTTGCAAAACTCATTCATTCAGCTATGTTTGATTTTCTCCATATTTTTTTTGTAATTTCGCCCTCAGCACATCAAAGTTAGGTTTTATCCTAATTTTAATTTAACTGATTGAAAGTTTTTTTTAAGTTAAGAAATTTGCATTTTCTTTGTGAAATCAAGCAAAAAGTTTATAAGTTTGAGTTAAAAATTCAAGTCATCACTCATTGCATAAGATATTATCGAAAAAAAGTTAGTGACATGGGGAATTAAAAAAACAAATACTATCATTTTTCAACTTGAAAGAATATGTTTTATTGAAAAATTCATAGTCACTTTCAAGACAGAATAAATTTTACATCTTAGAATCAAACGTGGTACATTACAAACATTGTTTACCACTAATTTCTGAAAAAGGTCTCTTACCTAAATTGTTAGCATATAATACATTACAAATTATAAAAATTAATAAATAAATAAATGCAGCAATGTATTATTTTCTAATACCCTAACATTAACATGTACAAGCCAAAAAGGCTTTTTGAACCCAAAAAAAAAAACTCCCCTGTTCACCAATACCCTGTCAAATGTGGTAGAGTGAAAAAACTTACATCATTATATGATAAAATAATAAAGTTTATTAAGAAACTTTCCAACATGAATAAATTTCCTTTAAAAATCGTTAGAACTGAATGAAATGTATAAATAATAACTCTAGAAAACTGCTTGTAGAAAAAACCTTTCACTGGTTTATACATTTCTGTTGAAAATATACTTTTGGGATTTGTATTCCTTTCGAATACTATCTGGGCTCACGTGAAAATCTCCAGTCCGATGGAATTAAATACGACTGCACAGTGAAATCCCCATAGAGTATAAATTGTTGATACGACAGAATCTAGATAATGTTTTAAGCAATTGCGGTTACCTTTTTTTTTGGTTTAATTTAAAATGCATGTAGAGTGGAATGTATGTTTCCGTACCATGTATATATAATAAGTTACTCGTATTTCTGTGAATTTATCGTAATAATTTGGAGGCATTTTAAGCTTCAGATAATTAAGCGTTACTCTCATGGACGGACTATTATTGTTACGGTATTCCGTGGATGGTTATAAGCTTGTAAGAAACGGGAAGCAATATCGTGACCGTATCACGTGAAACCCAAATAAAATAATAATTCGCATTGGCAACAGTCAATGAGAAAACGATTTTGTTACAAGTAAGTTGGCTATAGTTCTGAGAATTTTACCCGGACGCCCGATGAATTCTCCAGTCACGTTCTCATAAAGCGTCACATTCACGTGTTAAAAGGCTAAGTTTGAGCCCAAACACAGTTCATATTCTGTTACGTAGAAGAAAAAACTCTAATGTTCTGCCAATAGTATTAATGATGCTACAACAGTAATATATATTTTTTTATCTGTGAACCGTCTGTAGCTAATATTGCTGTTCATGTAATATACTGTTAAGCTATTAAAGTTAACTTAACATTAAGTACTTTTGTAACATTTCATTTTTACTACTCTGTCAACATTAAGATAGTGTTCATGTTGCGGCAAAACAAATGTTGTGTTGAATTTATTTGATCATTTCCGTTAAAATTTTTCTTGTATTATCCTTTCTTCAAAAACATCCAGATGTGAAATAAATCAAGAACAATTATTTCGTCCCAAAAATATATATTACCAAAAAAGATGGAGCCTGACGTCTTACCAACTACTCTATCTTAATATTATTAATTGTGCTTCATATTGTAGGTATTCCGTACAACATAATGTCCAACTGCATTTTTCTTTCATTACATGAAAATACTTCATGCTCAATAAATATATGCATATTTGGCACACGTAAACTGCTTTGCAAGGCTCGAGAGCTGGTCTAGGCTACAGTTAGTTCTCATATTTTGCTTTAAAACTCAAACAAAGTGGTTTCGTTTTACAAGGTTATTGCTGTTTACTACCATCCGCAATTTGACAACACCAAATCTGTGTTAACTGGTTTTGACGGACATTTATTTTAGTCACATTAACAGAAAATTGTTTGTTATTCCTATTGTGTTTACGTAATACAACTTTTGGATATGGCAACATCTCTTGGAGGCTTTATAAACATTAACACTTCAATAGTATGGTTGCAGTATAGTAATAGGTATGTGAATTTTTAAATGGTTAACATGGCTAACTTTGTCAAAATATTATTTTTCTTACAACATATACGTTTACAGAAATGTTTCAGTAGTATTCTTTTTTGTTGCAGCAACACCATTCTCTTTTCTGTGCAATGAGCATTAAGTAATTAATAGCATGGTTCGAAGGCTTCTTATTTCAGGAGGTATACCTTGCGCAAACGTGTAAAGAGATGCTAAAATAAGATTTAAATTTTGTAATTTTCCTTTATTGCGCACTGAAATATAATTAACAGGGAGTAATTTACCTAACTGTTATATCAGTTTTCAAAGTAGCTACATCCTAAGCTTCAAAATTCTCTCTTATTTTGATATATTTTATTCTTCGCTGGAACAATCCGAATATTGAGGGTAGAAGATATTTACCTGTTAAATAAGTAACGAGCCCTGCTGGATGAATTGAAATATAATTACCACTTCAATGTCAGGCAAAACAGCAATATATATTATGCTGATATTTCTAGTTTTATTCGCGGTTCGACGAAAATTTTGGAAAACTCTTCTTGATTTATTTTTTCTGTCCGTTTTTCTAAAACTAGATCACATTTATGAATCACCGTTGTATTGATTCAAAATACTGTTCTACAAATGCCAAAGAACTGATAGATGGCACTGAGAGAAAGATTAAGTTTCAGATAGCAAATAAATGTACAGTATTTCAAAGTTTTTAGTTTATACTGAACACTTTTTTTCTAAACTGGCTACTTTGTTTTCCTCCACGCACAACTGCGTTTGATTTCTTGAACGAACTTAATAATTTGAATACTTTATTGAGCCAAAACATGTTTGGGTGTTTAAAATCAAACATGTATTAAATATACACAGTCATTTTCGGATACAGTTCTACTAATCGCGTTGGTTACCTTAACTATTATAAATATCATTGCAGAGTCAAATAATTATTCTTTCATCATGTATACGTATTTCGCAGCATGAAACAATCCGATATGTCTATTATTAGAGAAATAGTTTCGGCGAAACAATAACATAGTCTTAGTACAACAATTTACTTGGTTGCCGTAAAGTAAACGGGTAATTTGATTGATTACCTTCACTCGAATTTACTTCTCGATTATTTTTTGGAGATTTCTGTAGCTGTTGTGATAACAACAACCTTTGTTAGATCATTTACTGGCACTAACTGGCACAAATAACATCAATGGAACAGTTTCAACAAAAAAAGTAGAGCTGTGAAAGTTTTAAATATGTGCCACCCTTAATAAAATTCATTAGAATTCATACCTGTAAAGCTCAAATAATTTCTCAGTCACCAAAAATTATGTAGGCTCAGCTCTCTAAGTTCTAGCATTGGAGTAAAAGTGATCTGCTATCGAGCCCCTTTTCGCTTTCGATTTGTTTATAATAATCATAAATGTAATGCGCGTATAGCCACACAAATCACTAACTGCACAAATCACTAACTGCACTAATCACTAACTGCACTAATCAAAAATTAAATTTTAAGGGCAATGAAATACGGCCAAAAACATTGGTTTCAGCAAAAAAGTAATTAATTTACTCTAAACTGAGACCACAAATTTTGTTGCTCTAAACAAATAGTGTTTTACTGAACAGCACTATTTCCTTAGTGTGAAATATATATATATATATATATATATATATATATATATATATATATATATATATATATATATATATATATATATATATATATATATATATATATATATGTATATATAAAGCTGTAAAAAAATCCCCGGTTGAATTTGTCTTGATTCAGTGATGGCATTACTTAAATAACTGCAATTTCATTGCAAATGTTCATTTAAAAAAAAGTTTTAAGTAATTGCTACACATTACGTCTACTTTAGCAATACCGACATTTCGCCAATATTACGTATTATTGTTATTCTAATGCTGCAGATGAAGTTTTTTTTTTTTAAGTGTACATTATACATTTAGTCGATTCGGGGTTGCTTCGAACTTTTCCGAGGCCCTGCTAAAGATCTCTTTTCAGACTATTCTTCCGCGTTATGCAAACGAAGCTTAACAGAGTATTATACCAGAGGGAATACGCACTGTATTCGTGCGCAATCAGTAAGATGATATTTTTCGTTAAAACTATTTCTTCCTAGGTGTTACCAACACACGTATTGTATATCGGATTTTGCTCGTATTAATTATAAATGAAATATAATATAAAGTATAGATATCCCAAAAGTAAAAATTAAACATAACCAAAAATAAGAAATCATCATATTAACGCATGACATATTTTGTAAACTGTAAAGCTTTCGCTCTCTGTAAGAATTATGTGTTGTGGTGTGTGATCATACATTTACTGATTATGTTAGTTAAGGCGCCCCTTACCCAGTGTGAAATATTTATACTGGTATACTTGCACATTGCGGGGTACGAATATAAAAGTCAAATATACTGCTATGCTGGGAAATATCACCAGAATACGCGAGGGTCAATACCGTAGTTCACTTGCCATCCTGTAGCGAACCTGTAATTGAGGGATCTCTGTAATTTCTGCACAGCACTCGCACTCATGCGATACGAAATATTTAATTGGCAAATGAAAGACTTTGATTAAATTAAGCTGTTTATTGAAAGTGAAATTGTCACTACACCTCACTAAAATAACGGAAAACCAAATTAGGCAATAATTTTAATTAAAATATCAGCAACTATTTGAAACTTTTAGGTTATGTCTGGTTAATCAGATGTAATTATAATCTGCAATGTAGGTTCAAAAAAAAACTAAAAAGCTACCATCATTCGAACAGTATATGATTTAGAGGAATTAATAAAAGAAAACTAAGAAAAAGAAATAAAACTCAAGTTTTTTAAATGCTGCTGGCCGCAGTTCTAAATAAAAGGGATGTGCAATTAAACTGCCCCACTTTTAGTGCCTTCCTGTTAAGTGCCTATTATTTATCATGTGTGCAACGAGATCCACTAGAAGAGGTATTTCAAAGTTCAGATTACTTTCCCACGCCTTAAAACCTTTGCTAATTTCTTTTTTTTATGTAATTGTTCTCCTGTAAATTAATTACACCAAATAGTAATTTAGTCTGGAATAAGGGTAATCAAAGTTAATTATGCTCCTATCACTAGCTCAGTAGGGTCGAGCTGACCACTGGGCTACTTAGCGAATTAGCCATTTAAAATGCAACTAAGTCGTTACTGTAGTGACATCCTTGATACGAATACTCTGGATAATCGTAATACTATAGTAAAAGGTAACCGGCTTAAGCTCGTTAGCCGTAATACATACGGCGTCACCTCACATATTACTCGCTGTACTGGCCTCCACGATGACTTCCTGATGTCGTGATGCGTCTGCTGCGACAGCCACCACTAATAAATTAAGCTAGGCCTGCTTAACTTTAGCTCTCTTCTAAACTCGACTATGTCAGCTCTAGAGTAAACTCACTCCTGGGTGACTAACTAAACTGACTAGCTTAGGTCGATGGCGGGGATTTTGATCGTCGAAATCCTTGCGATAAAACCGCCGTACAGAGCCCTTAAGGTCCCTCCCTAGAAGCGTCCTACTTCCGGCTTTTTTCTTGACTCATCTCAAAATGGAACTCAGCTATTTTCGGTCGAAATGATATAACTAAAGCCAAAATATTAAATACTCTTTAAACTTGCAAAATAAAGCAAATAAGTAGTTTTGAAATTAAAAATAATTAACTCTGAGGCATAAAAACTCATAAATAACAGTGGTCAACTTAATCAGGTTAACTCACAAGTTACTCGGAATAACATAAACTCATACCATAGAGTGGCATTAATAAAATAAAGAGAATGGTGGTTGCTAAATTGGGTTATGTGCGAAAAATGCCGAAATAAATATAAAGCACAGAAGGGGTGAAATTATTTAAGAATTCACAAAACTTATGCAAAATATTATGTTATAGTGTCCAAAAAGAGGTGTGTCCTTATTTAGATACTAGTCTCTGCAAAAAATACACATGAGTGTGACACAATAAATCATAATATTACTAAACCCGTCATACGGGGGGGGGGGGGGGGCTGCAGAAAGGTTTGATTTTAAAAAGGCAAAGCTATTGGGAATGCTATGTCGGTGCTTGTGCCATGGTTGCATGGCTTCGGAGTCAACATCGGAAACTCGCCCTTATCGCCATGGCGACGGAACGCAACGTTGCGGAGTCTTGATTGATGGGTGGAAGAACTGAGACGAGGAGATAAGGCCACGGCGGGATATATATTTGAGAGCTGGAATTAGCCGCTCCGAGTGCGCGATGAGAAGCCTTCCAGACCCGTTCCATCTTCCAGCCGCTGAAAGGAACGAAGCGGCTCGCCTGTCGGCCCGGTTTAACGTTTCATTTGAGAGGGGATTCCATCCCAGCCGCCGGCTCCAGACGATCTGGAATCTCTCAGACCCGCAGAGGAGAAAACATCAGTGTTAGGGCGAGATGGTTTCCTATATTCTTGTACAACGCTCATGTCATGTACAAACAAATAAGGTTTATGATTTCCCTCCGCCATACATGTACCTACATCGTGGCTACAGACGACAGACTGACTCACATAATGTGAGACAACAATTTACTTGTGATAGGCTGGAATATTAGATAAAAATCGGCAATGGTAAAATAAGTTCGTAATTGATTAGTCAGCTTGAATAAAGGTCTTTTTAGGAAAATCAAATTCTGGGATAAGGGAGTGTAATTTTTTTGGATATTTGCATTGTTTGCATCAAAAAATATCCATCATGATGTTTTTAATTAAATGTCCCAATTCCTGTTTAGAAAAACTACTCACACCAAAGAAATAACTTCTATATACAATAAACGAATATAAGGCTACAACATCTATTCAAATATAGTACAAATGTTGGCCCATAAAAAAATACATACCTTGGTGAAAAATCGAGCACGTGATACAAGAGTTTGTGTACAATATCTATAGACAACAGGGAACACGATAATCTGTTTCATGGAATAAAAGGCGTTTCTTTATGTTTACTAATCAATTGCTGATTTAATCTTAACATTTTGTCATTTTGAAATTATTCAATGGACGGAATAATTTTTACTGGACATAGGCAAAGTAAAACTTTTCACTTGAACGTGTTTCGTAATTTGGTATCTCCCTGACGATTCGTTTGTTACCTTATTTGTGAAATTCGTATTACCATATAATTGGAAAATTTTGTAACATGACGCATGAGAGGCGTATGTGAGTTCGTGAGTGATGGAGGTCTTAACGAAAATAAAACAACTAAATTTGATTATTAATTTATTCACACAGCTATTATTTAAAGCATTAAATTATCTATCTGCACATTGATATTTTATTTCTCAGTGAGCGTAATATTTAATATATATATTTCAACTTTAATTATGATCCTTCGCAATGGCTCTGATTGGTTATAGTGAATTAACTCATACTCATCATTAACATAAGTTCAGTCTGTTTGTTGCCACCCATTTGTAATATTTTTCACTCACGCATCCAGTACAATAGTTAGAGATGGTGGAATTTCGCGAAAAATTTTTGAGTCAATATATCTTCTATAATACCCTAACTAGTTTACTCTTTCATGATTATATGAACAATGTTTTGACTCAGCTAAGTTGTTTGCTGACCAATCACGAACATTCTGCATTATAGTATCAGAATTCACATTGGCCTAGTTAAAAGAGGTAGTATCTTCATACATGCATGACAGCCAATAAGGAAAGGAAACTGTCGGACATGTGTACAGTTTGTTGAATCCTAACAAACAGTCAAATTTTCCCGCGATAAACCACCGTCTGTAACAATAGTGTTGCCTGCCAGTCGCATTCTTCACTGCTCTGAAGCTCGCTGTTACAGATTTCCCTCCTACTGGTCACTTCCGGGGCACACTCTTTGCACTTCTAGCTCGTTGTATATCGCTTAACGTCAATCGCCGAGACTTACGAATTTCATAAACTTCTCAACTCATGAACTCCCCGCTTGGAGGCCCAGTCGCCCTTGTATAACAGTCGCCCTGGCCATCTGGAAAGTTCAATTCACCCCGAGTCAGGCTGAGAGAATCGAGGTCAGTTAACCAGAAAGTTATTAATATAAACGTAGAAATTCTATCCGCCTAAGGTCAGGAGCGCGTGGGTAAGGGAAAAGATTTGGGTGTCTCCTAACAGCCAGGTCTTGAGAGCTGATGAAGGTAAAGCGAGGTGAGTATGGAGCAGCGCCGGATGGAAGGGCGGGGAAAATGGGTGTTCCTCGAGAAAATCCGCCGTCCAGCGGCATCGTCCACCACGATTCCCAATTGCGAGCCGCCAAAGTGTTATAGCAGCGGAATGCCTTCATAACTAAATCCCCTGGTAGGATGCTCACTCGCCTGTCACTCAAACATTCCTTTACGTCTCACCGCCCAATATAATTCCACTACTCCATCCTCCGCACACCCTTTGCTCGCAAGGGCGTTGCGACGCCACGACACGTAACAATGTGACAATTAAGAAAATAATTACTTGTTATGATTCTGCAAACAATTAAAGCACGTAACGAATTATAAACTGTTAAGTTATAATTGGCCGTAATAACTAAAGGAATATGTCTAGTGAATGCCCATCCCACAGACTTTTCCAAAACAAAAGTATGGATTTTTTTTTGTGCAAGATGCCAAATCCATGCATTAGTTTGCCATGTGTGACAATTTATGGCCTTTTGAAAAGGAACTGTACTTGGCGTCAAACCCTTCCCTGATATATGCGTCGCAATATTTAGATGGTTTTTTTTAAATAAGCAACATACACTATCTTTTCACGAGGTAGAAAACTCGGTAACAGTTAGACGAGAGATAACCTTGTTTATTGTAGATAAAAGGAAAAATTATGAAAATAGAGCTACGGAGAATACCAACAAAATATTACATGTGTTACTTGTGACCTTATGCATTATATGGAGTTAAAACTTGGCCTCTAAAAAAATGTATATACGAAAATAATATATATCATAATGATATATGTATATATAAACAGATTACCGATATAATTTGTGGGCCTGTTATCCTCTACATGGATGCACATAGTTTTCATGAAGTACGTAGATTGTAAGTGGTCCACGACGCCTTGTTTAACGATGATATCATTAGAGGTTTGGACCAGAAACATATGCGATACTAATGTAACACAACTACAAACGTGTGTTATCCGGGTATCGATTTCAGAACCCCTCGTACCGGAAGCCGCCATACAACCAACTATATTACGGAGGTAGGATCTTCAGTTGTAATAAATCCAATATTTTGGTAGACATGATTTGCTGACCTGAAATATCTATGACGCAGTCATTTCGAAAACAAAATATGTTGGTCACTTAAATCATGTATAATTGTATGATCTACTGTACCACAACCTGTGTGTAAACTTTGGTGGAAATCAGTACATTGGATCCCGATATATGGCATAAAAGTCCAATTATCTCATGTGGTCCTATCTCCATATACGACGGGAAAAAAGTTATGTACTATCACAGTTGATGTTTGCAATAGATACTGCCAGAATATAAAGTTGTGTTATCTGGGACATATGGCATACTAACATGAAATATTTATGTGCGTGTTATGTTGAAAATATGTGGTAACCACCTCAGGTCATACATATTTAGATGGTTCTCAAATGTATAACTTGTCGCCTGAATTTGGTGGGAATCGATTGATTGCTTCCCGAGATATTAAATAAAATAATTATTTTTTAATACATGTGTATAGCTACGTTTGGTGGTTGTAACAGATACTGCCAGAATATAGTCCATTCGCGGTTTCTTCGGAAAAAATTTAAAAAGAAAATAATTTGAAAAATTACTTTAAATTAAAATTAAAATTTGACATGGCAACTTGTTTTTTTAATAACTTGTATATCTCAAATATATAACCGTGTGATTAACTTTAAAGTACTATATTTTTTATTAAATTTAACTTTCACGTAGTGTATTTTATAACTGGCAATATTTGTTTCGTATTCAATACGAATGAACAAGAAGTTACTCATATAATTAAAGAGCCTACTTTCCTCAACATGGGATCAATACTTTTTTTTTTTTTTTTAAGTTGAGTTGGTAGGAAGGTCTTGACTTCACTCTGAAAGCAATAACTTTAGAACTGAAATTACAATTACAAATACAAACATGCCTTACCCGAAAATGGAATGCAGTAAACCTCGAACTCTAAACTAGCGTGCAATCAACTGCATTACGGTGGTCGGATTCAGAGCATCAACTTCGGATTTAATCAGTCTAATGATTCAAATGATAGTGTTGACTAAACTGAAATATTTACAGGGTCTTTATTTTGAAAATAAGTGACTGAGCCACATCAAACATGTAAGTTTACATGGCCTACCATTGTGGTATTTCTATGACGAATTTGATGGAAATTGGTTGTTTGGTCCCTGAGATATGACATAAAAAACTTTATATGCTTATTTGATGCTATCGTACAAAATTTTCAGAAAAAAGAGTCTCTAAATATGATGCTGCTAATGTATGCTGTCTACGTACAAATATTGGTTGAATTTGGTCATATATATATGTATATATGTGTGTGTGTGTGTGTTTTGTGTGTGTGTCAAACTTACCTAAATGAGGCACTGCTTAGACAAATTTTATGGTTGTAGTATGTACTGCCAGCATACAAAAATAAGTTGAAAATAGTTAGGTTAATAAAATACACTGAGCTAAAAAATGTATGTTGCCACCATAAGTGCCTGATATATATATTAAACATACTAGTTTACATCACTTGCTGCAGTACTATTTGTTTTCCAAATTTGAAAGGAATCCGTCAATTGTTTCCCGAGATATGAAAAAAAAAACAGTGTATATATTAAAATAGCCATCTTACAAAATGGCCGACAAAAGATGCTCTATTTATATACAGCTAATGGTTCTAGTATCTACTGCTAGCATACAAAATTTAGTTGAAATGCATTACATGGTTTTGATGATAAGTCACTCTAAGCTAAAAATTGTAATATGGCCGCCATTTTGAAAATAATGGCATGACATGTTTAAAACATATAGTTTGATACCACCTGCCTCAGTACTTGTTGTTTACCAAATTTGATGAGAATTGGTTTAGTGTTTCCCGAGATATGACAAAAAAAATTATTTACTCGCATGGCACTATCTTACAAAATGGCTTTCAAACATACTCGATGTATATACAGTTGATAGTTGTAATATTTGCTGCCAGAATACAAAGTTCATTTGAAATTGATTACATATATTCGACGATATATAATTCTAAGCTCAGATGACTATGTAGCAGCCATTTTGAAAACAAGTGACTAACATGCTTAAAACATCTTAATAATATTGTAATGCAAAGGGTTTATAAGTTTGTTTGTTACTCAATCACGTCGTAACGACTCGACAAATTTGGATGGAATTTGGTACAGGGGTAGATTATATTCTGGACAAGCACAAAGGGTATTTTTCATCCCGGGAAAAACGAACAGTTATTAGGTAATATGTGAAATATGCCACCAAACATTTGATTAGGCGCTGTTTTTATATTCCTTAAGGAAATGTTCGTTTTTCTGGGATGAAAATTACCCTAAGAGCTAATCCAGAAGTCCATTGCCAAGTAATAATGTGTTACAGTAATAAAGAAGAACAATAAATATACTAACATTATTTATTGGTATGGAACTATCATCCAAAATGGAAGACAAAAGTTGTTATTTTTTGGTGTATATGATGCTTGTAGTAGAAATTTTTGTGTACATAATTTGGTCCAACTTTATTAAATATTATGGCAGGTATATTAAATAGCCTTAAGTAACTGTATGGCCGCCATTTTGAAAATACGTTTTTAATAGAATTCCGGAACTAACGTTTACATGATCTACCATAGTTTTACTAACATGCTAAATTGGGTGAGACTAGTTTGAACAGTTTTTGAGACAATGTAAAATCTTTATTTATTAAATGGTTGCCATCATACAAAATGACGGACTAGCAACAATATTTATCTTAAATTTGAATGCTTACAAAATGGTCTGCTAGCATACGAAATTTGTTTTAAATCGGTTGTATGGTTTCTCAGATATAACATGAAACCTCAAATTTAAAATGGCTGCTGTTTTGGAAGTAAGTTCCCGAAGTGGTCGAAAACTATGAAAGTCAGTTGTTCATACTAACATGCACAGACAGACACACACACGCATACAAGAAAGTGATCTTATTAGTCTTTCTCTTCTTCGCATAGTAGACTAAGCGCAGTGAGAGCATTCATGTGTTAGCAATGGCTATTAAGATATCATTCACAGTAAAAGCATTGTTCTAAAGTATTTTTTAGCATACTTTTCAAAGAAAAGGAAGGCTTACGAGATCACCTTCCTGTCTGTGTGAGTTGGTGTGCAGGTGTGTGTCCGGGTTTTTAGGTGTGCCGGCGTGTGTCTGAATGTGTGTGTCCGCCCCTACAAATTTTGAATGCGTTAACCGAATTTCACCAAACTCGGTACGCGTATTGGAATAAGTAATTACACCTGACTTCTATAGTTTTCCGACCATGGGGGGCATTTACGTTCAAAATACTGGCCATTTAAATATTTAGGGTGAAATGTCATCGCGATAACCAATCAACCGATTTAAACCAAATTTTGTAAGCTGACAGCGCGAGATAAGGGCATTGAATTTAGAAGTGAATATTGTTATTAGTCCGCCATTTTGGATGATAGTGCCACATAAATAAATATAGGTTTTCCGTTATATCTCGGTAACTTTCAACGAATTTTTGCTAAATATGGCGCGTAAGTAAAATTATGGTAGGTCAGGTAAATATAAGTAATTGAACTTTATATGGCACTTGTTTTCAAAATTGTTGCCATACTAATATTTTAGGTTTATTCGGTATAACTACCATACCACTTCACCTAATTCAACCAAAATTTTTAACTGACAGTATCTACTGCACGCATCTTATAAGTAAGAAACCACCGGTTTTGACCTCCATTTTATAAGATAGTCCCACATCAATAAATAAAGTATTTTTGTAATATATCGGGAAACAATAGACAGATTCCTACCAAATACGGAAAACAATTAGTACTGCGGTAGTTGATTCGTATAAATATGTTTCAAGTATATGAGACACTTATTTTTAAAATGGCGACTTTGTTGCTATTTTAGTATAGTTGCTATATCTTCGAAACCATTTGATTATTTCAAACTTAATTTTGTATACTGGTAGTATATGTATCAAACATCGAATGGATTTACACGGAGGCTCCCTTTCCCGCCATTTTGGAAGATAGCATCACATGAAAAAATGAAGCTTTTACATTACATCTCGAAAAACTACTCAGCCAATTTCCTCCACATTTGGCACGTAAGTAGTAAAATGTTAATGCAGGTAAATATTAGTAAATAAACTTAATTACGCACAAATTTTAAAAATGGTGACCCATAAAAATATTTTAGGTTTATTTGGTACAACTACCATGCCATTTGACCAAATTGAACTAAATTTTGTACGCTGGCAGTATCTACTACAAGCATCTTGTGTATCTATTAGACGCATAGTATAAAGAACATTTTTAGGCAGTTTAGTCCGACCTCCGTGATGCAATTGATTACACACTAGATTAATTTTAAGAGTTTTTTCTGAATTCAAATCCCAGGTAAGTCACTTCTGTATTTTAATTGTCTTGGGACAGTTTCAAATGTTTCTGGTTTCATCTCTAATGATATTGCTGTCAATGAGATGTCAACGTCTAACTTTTACGAACTTCGTTAAAATTCATTTACACTTATGCAGAGCAAAGTAAGCTCATAGTTATCAGTAACTTCTTTACAGTTCAAGTTTGTCTATTGAAGTGTTTAAATTTTAGGTAGTACTGATGGAAACATATTATTTGATTGTTACAGTTAATCTATCAGCGTAACTTGAGGTTCTTAGGTCCCAGTGACATGGTGTTTATTTTTTTTTAGTCCAAAGAAGAATCTTGAATAGGTGGAGCGGAGCTTGTCTCTCTCTCTCTCTCTCTCTCTCTCTCTCTCTCTCTCTCTCTCTCTCTCTCTCTCTCTCGGGAAGTTTTGTCTCCATTACGCTGGACCAGTATGTGTATGATTGCAATATTGTACGTGCGAAATGTGTACGTTTTAACCGTGAACTGTTTTCATGACTAAATTAATTAGTTGAATGTCACGTCTGTTTATTTACCACAACTTTCTAACTTTGCCCTAAGTGACTGAAACACAATTGTGTAATGTGCATACGTATCTGTAATTTGAATGTTCGCCAAAATCTTAACAAATTACTAAGTCATGTAAGAAAATTTTAAATAAATATTTTAATAAACCTAGTAAAATCTAAGTGCCTATGCATACAAATAAGACCAAAATAAAAGTTACGCTATGCCAATTTGTGTACATGTTCACAACTTTATTGAGTTTCTCGCTGTTACGTACAAAAAAAGCGACACTAATTGGGTATTTTAATTTACTCTCTTTTTCGTTGGACTAGTTGCTCCTTCGGTTTAGTTTTTATTGTAACTGAGACCGTCCTTTGAACAAAATAACCCAACACATATATTTAAAAAAGCTTATACAGTTCTTTCAGACACAAATGTAATACGGTTAAACACATTCGCAGTCAAATATTAACGTGCATTATGTGTAATGTGCTATATCGTGGACAATTAAAAAAAATGTTAACATTGTAAAATCATAACTATAAGAACTATCGTCAATAGATATATTGCTAAAAACAGCCATAAAGTTGACCTAAATATGGTTATATAGTTAAATTTCGAACATTCCTACGAAAAATGGTTTTTGAAATATGATAGAATTATTTGCTTAGCTATAAACATTAAAGAAAGCATTTGACAGTTAAAACATGGAAGTCACATGGCAATGTTTATGTTTACATTTAGCAGAAGGAGACGTAATCGGTTATCAATAATATAATTTGAGCACGCTTTCAGATATGTTTGAAATAACCGTGAGTGGTCTATAAAAAGTTAAGATGAAATTTGTTATAAAGTGAACTTGTTGAAGGGGGGGGGGGGTAGAGTGGATAGGTTTAGACGGCCCTTAACAGCGAGGTCATGAGAGCCTATGTGGGTGATGTGAGGTGAGTATGGAGCAGCACCGGAATGCAATGGTGGAGGAAACGGGAAGTCCCTGAGAAAACCCGCCGAGCAGCGGCATTCTTCTGCACGATTCCCAAGTGTGAAGATCTGGGAACGACCCTGCGGGGAATCGAACCCGGTTCGCATTGCTGGGAGGCGAGTAGTCTAACTACTACACCATAGTCCCCCTCCCCCAAATTGTTATATGGTTTCGTATTTTTAGTGTACTAAGAATAAATGTTTTTATGCCCCCCATTTTGGAATGTAATGTCTGACCCACACTTAAAACTTAGACAGTTAGTTTACATTACCTACTGTGGTACTACTTGGTTGCCAAATTAGATAGGAATCAATTGATTAATTCCATTAAGTATTACATAAAACACGTAATTATTTAATGCGGCGCTATCTTAAACAGTGACAGACAAAAGAGTTTCTGTGTAGAAAAATGTGGTTGTTGTAGCACATTCTGACACCATAGAAAATTTAAATTTTTTACATTGTTCCCATATATAGCATACTAGGCTTACATGTTTATGCGCTAACCAGTTTTAAAGTAAATATTTAACCTACTTAAAATATAAAAGATTTACAGGACCTGCCGTAGTACTACATGTTTGACAAATTTGGTAGTAAATGTTTGTTTGTTTCGCGAGATGTTGAGGGAAAACTTTATTTATTCATTTGGCAAGAGTCCTTATATTGGCATATTTGGTACGTGTAATAGGTACATTTAGCATAGAAAGTTTGATTTAAATTGGACAAAAGATCTACTAAATATGAGTAGTAAATAAACCTAAAGTAATTATTTGACCACTTTTTTTTTTAAATTAAGTCCTTTATCCATATGTTAAATGACGTAAAAGTTTTAACTTACATCCCAAATTTGTTGGTAATATTTTGACTAGTTTCCAAGATATAACTTAAAAGCTTAATTTTTAATGGTGCGCCGTCTTTCAAAATGATGGACCAATAATCTATCCACCTCAAAATTCAATGCTTATGAGATGCACTGTCAAGAAACACAAATTTAGCTTTAATCGCTTAAAAAGTTTCTGAGATATGACATAACGCCCAAAATTTGGTAACGTGGTATTTTTTTACAGATAATATATCAGTTTTTGTGTTTATTATAATACAAGAACTACGTAGCACCAAATAAAATAATTTATTTAAAATTTTAAGGATTTACATTTTTAGTTAGTGACGTTGTTGTATGTGTAGGAGGGCCTTAACTGGGGCAGCATTAATTTCCCACTGTATTGTTTGATAGCCAGCCAATATTGAACTTTGGAAAGAGACTGCATCAGATGTAGTTCGGACGTACAGGTCAGTGGTAATTGTCATTACCAATACCAGCAGAACTACTGCTCCTGCAACGGTTGATATACATGACTTGCTTCTAGCATGCAGTCTCTGTCGGTAAATACGAGTCAACTTCAAAGCGTTATCTTGGCACACGAAATATTCCAGCTGAACCCCGGGCGAATGCACTTGCAGTCCTTACACCTGGCACACGTTGTCCGCAATTCTATACTGTCTTTCGTACATAAATAAACAATAAACAATTGTGTTTTGATCATGGAATCTTGCGTCACTATTAAAACTGCGCGTAAAGAACATAGAATTAGAGATTCCCTGCAAATTACTATGCAGTTACGAGATAAATGCTTTGTTAATGTTATCTGGAATAACACAAAACACCTAGTAGCCAAATGTCCGTATTTTTTAAATATATAAACGCGCCTTTAAGGGAAAATAATTGCAGTCCCATCTTCCTATTGCAGTTATGTGAACTGTAGCCGTTAGGCATATTTGTTTTTCATCGAAACAAAATTACAGACAAGAATTTTCTTTATTTTAGAAGGAGCACTGGCAAATATTTCAGCACGCTGTGTACAGTTATGGCGAGAAATAAAATGAGTTCAAGCAATTAAATAAAATTACTCCTCACATATTGTATAATGGCACTTGAAGCCCTATCTACTGTGCTTTTGGCAATGGCGCCCCTTCAAGGCACCCCTACATCGGTTGTCTAACGTGTGTATTGTCGACTATAGGCTGTTCACGATAAAATGAGCACTTCTGAAAGCCCTGGTTAAGAACTACTTCCATGCACGTTGTGTATTCTTCCGCCTTATGTAAAATTAACATTGCCATGGGCATCATTACTTTATTCATGCGTCGGTCAAATGAAACTGTGAAATTATTAAGAAAGTTAATACTTTACAAATCTGCTCATTTTGACACTTCGGTTCGTTAAAAAAACAGAAAACGAAAGAATTAATTTTAATTTATCACAGATGGTAACCGAACACTTTTTATTCGACGTTAAGATATGGAACTACTTTCCATCCATCGTTACTAACTTTACTAAGCAAATGTCGCTCAGAGCGCCCATTAAAATACATATATGCATGCAGGTGCAGTGGCTTTTTTCTTAAGTTCATTTCTAAAGTGCTCACTTTATCGTGAACAGCCTTTGAGTACTTTTGAGAAAACCTTTCTTAGTTACTTATTTTCACCAACTTGTACATAACTTCATAGATAACATGTAACCTGGCGCATCCCACGGCTAAGCAAAGGCCTTAATTCAATTTTGTTAGTGAGATTCGTGTCAGGAAGACTGAATTATCTGTGTTTTCCGCGACCTGCTGAAAGACTGGTTTAAGGAAATCAAGTTTTCTATTGTCGATACCACTTCGAAACACGTATATCAATACGATATTGCTAAAAATTTAAAATTGTGTAGTTATTACAATTAAGATCTTTACTTGCATAGAGTAAATATATTTACAGCACTTATAATCCAAGAATGTAACATAACGACGCAAGGATATGGTAAAATTATACTAGCATAAAACACATGTTCAATATTGAAAGAATTTAGTAGGAAATTTTACTTATTATATCCTGTTTTGCTCCACGTTTATATGAAGTCACAATATGTGCGGCAATATTAAAGTTGATTTCAGAACATTCGTTTAAGTATGTATTACATGAAAATTCCCCCCTCACCCACCAAATTGCTTACGTGATGCAAGAATCATTATAAAAACAGAAATATTTTGAATTATTTGCATCATAGATAATTTAATTAGCCAGTAACATTCAAGCATTATTCATTTTCGATACGTGCAAACGTAGCTATTCCAAAAATATATTATCTCCTACGTACAAAAGTAGTTTCAATGGCTACATTCATAACCAAGAAGTAAATTACGTAACTATTGAGCCTACTTTTCTCTACATGGGTGAAAAAAAATGCTTAATGAACTTCTATAAGGCTCTGATGGTAGGCAGGCATTGACGACCCGTTGATAGCAATATTATTACACATAAACTAGACAAATTAGCAAAAGTAGTGGGACAATTACAAATACACACGTGACATACCCTGTACTTGAACCAATAAAACATATTGCCACAAAATAGCGTGCAATCAACTGAATTATTGGGGTAGGATTCGGAGCATCGCCTCCGGATGTAATCAGTCTAATGATGACCAGGTTTAATAACATAAACAAATTGAGACAGCTGCAAGAAAATCTACGCGATTTGTGTTGTCTCTGGTCTGCCTCCCATTCAACCTTGCAACGCGACATCGCATGCAGTCACATATACACACGTGAACATTTCTGTGGAAAGTGAAACAAATTGGACTAAATTGAAGAAAAAGGGTATATTTTACTCATAATACACCTTACTGTTTACCTTTGTACTGCTCGCTGGCGGTGTTGTTGTCCAGCACGACAGTAAAATAAAACTTTTCACAGCACTTGTGAAAGAAGAACTTCGTGCATGCGCCGCCTGGATCAACAAGTGACATTATGGCGGCCGCAGTTCCCATTCCTGCTGTCAGCGGTACCGAGCGCTGTGATCGCCCTCCCCTGGGGGCGGGGGTGCGTTCGTCATCTGCGCAGAAGTTCGGTGCGCCGTTCAAACGGCCGTTGGAGTGAAGCAGTGACGTCCATATTTGGACATTTTGAGAACTATGAACTCTTATTCGACGATCATTTCTAATACTCCTCTAGGGAATATTACTTTTAGATATATCCCACTACCAATTATAACGACTGTAGTTCCAAATATGTTAATACTTAATTCTATATACTTCTGTATTTTGAGAGCAAGCTAATGTATTCTCATTGGGGTTTGGAGTCTGTTCACCCCTCTAAGAATTATTGGAAAGGTAACAGTATAAATACTTTGTCCTTCTGCTCGTTCGGGGTCAGACGTTTTCGGCCTCGAGGGAGCATCACCACACTTGAAGTTATGTAATTCATCAGTATACTTTCTAGGCTCTTCAAGTAGTAGGTCATGACGTCACTTTGACGTAGGCTAAATGCCTTAATATGGGCTTAAAACTTTGAACATACATTGTGCTTGCAAATAGTATTTTAAGATGACTCTCTGAGAAATGTACTTTATTTTACTCTCCCAAAGTTAAGGCTTTCTAATTGCGAGCAGTTACTTTGGTCGATGGAAGAGGGGAGAAAAATGTTAAATGTAATTTCCCTAAGTATATAATTCAAATGCAGGCAAGTCCAATTCAGCCTGTAGTTTCAAGAATTTTAATATATTTTTAAAATACCATAGTTCCTTCTAATAAATGGCAAGATGGTGATAATCACTTATGAATTTCTTGCGGGAATTAATTGAAAGTTTAAAAACAAAAGGAGAGTTTTGTCAAGAGAGACCCAGTCAAAATGAGGGTTAGGTGAATTAATTTATAATTCAGGTTAGACATTTAGAAGTGGCCTTTGGCGTGCTGTATAAAGCCAGGGAATTGTTTTGTCATGAAACTGAGCATATACAAATATATATATATATATTTTTTCCATGTTGGAAATATTGTTGATACTTACCCAAAAGGTGTAAAGTGCCCTTTTATGATAATTTTAATAAGTTAATGTGAGCTTAAAGTTCATATAACAATTTGCATATCAGTACTTGAATCTCCGTAAGTGGATAGTATTTTTTTTATGAACATGTATTATAACAGAGATTATTATTCTGAAATCATAGTATTCTCAAAGATGTATTTATACTGGAAGATTTTTAGAAAACCCTGTAGTTTTCAAAGGAAATGTATAATCACCCAATATTTTTGCGATATCGTAAATGTTCGTTTCTGAGAATGAATGTACACAATATTTTATATAATTCCATTGATGTCTTGCATACCAAGGAAAAGAAAATAAACTAACAAAATAACTCTCTGCACAATTCAAGTTTTTTTTTAACTTAGCTTATACCTGACTTACTTGAAAAAAAACTTTTTAGTGTTGGCCTTAGCCATTTGTTCACTTTCTACTCAGACCACCATATGTTGGGTTTGCTTTTTGATTCGGCCTTTCTGTCTCCTTGGGTCAAGGAAGTAGCAGGGGCCTGAAAATTTACAGGTGCGTCACTTTTATGTAAGTGCCCGAGTCACTACAGAGACATAAATTTACGTGGCCTACCGCAGCGCTACTTGTGTGACGAATTTTGATGAAATCGGTTGATAGGTTATTTTTTATTAGGTAATATTTTACAAAATTGTTTAGAAAGTGTTTTGTTCTGTATACGATGCTCTTAATATATACTGTTAGTATACAAAGTCTGATTGAATTTGGTTAAATTTTTTAACATATATAACAAATTTATCTAAATTACTTATATATTCACCATTTTTAAAATCAGTGTCTTGACGCCACTTAAATCGCGTATGCTTTCATTTCGTTCTGCAAATCTATTGGTGTGCGAAATCTGGAAATTATCTAATGGTTCTGGAAATATGGCACAATCTTCCGTTTTTTTAGCTGGCGCTATTTTAAAAAACAGCATGCAAATGTGTTCTGTGTATGCACAACTGATGCTATTAATAAATGCTTTTACCGTACGAAATAAGGTTTGAATTCATGGAATTTTAAATTTGATATAACATTCCAATCTAATTTATCTATACTAACGCCATTAATAAATGGACTACTGCTTCTAAAACACCTAAGTTTACGTACTCTACGATGGCACTTCTTGTGACTAAAATTTGGTGGGAATCGGTTGATTGGTCCTCGAGATATGACATAAAACATCTGTTTTTTTCATGCAATAATTATCAAAAATGGAGGACAGAAAGGTTAAGTCAATGTGTTATAATATGCGATGGTTGTTATAAATACTGGCAGTATACAAATATAAGTGGTAACCATTTACATCGATTCGTAGATGTTGCCGCCGTTTTATAAATAAGTGTCAGGCCCACTTAAAACATACTAATTGGAAATACCTACCCTAGTACAACTTATTCGCCGAATTTGGTACTAATTGTTTCATTTTTCCCCGAAATATTATATATATACATTTTTTATTAATTTCATGTGGCACTATCTTACAAAATAGCGAAGAAATGAAGGTATATATATATATATATATATATATATATATATATATATATATATATATATATATGTACCCATTTTATAGCTTTAAAATATACTCCGAGCATACAAAGTTAAGTTGAAATGTGTTTGGATTTTTCGTAAATATAGCATACTAAGCTAAAATGTATTCATGGCCACCATTTGGAAAATAGGAGCCTGTTCCACTCAAAACATACCAGTTTACATAGACTACCGTAGTCCTACTTGTATTTCAAATTTTAGTATAAATCTGTTGCAGTTTTCCGGAGATATGACAAACAATTAATTATTTATACGACGTTATATTACAATTGGAAGGATAAAAGTGTTTGTGTAGACAGGTATAACAGTTGTAATTCATATTACCAACATAGAAATTTTAAGATGGAATTGTTTGCATGGTTTATGCGATATAGCACAATAAGCTAAAATATTTCTATGGCCGCCATTTTTAAAGTATGTTTATGACCCACAAAACATACCAGTTTACATTATCTGCTGCAGTACTACTTGCCAGCAAATGCGGAAACTGGTATGTTTGATGGACTGAAAATATGGCTGTATTTTTGGCACACGTAATGCCTGTCGTAGGAACTTTCAAAATGGCAAATTTGGTCTACATTTGTGGGAAGATGTTATCGTTCATAAGTTTTATAAATTTTCCTGTGGCCTCCTTCACAGGTGTTATTGTTACATAAAGTGCAAAACGGGTCCGATTGTACCACGCCGACCAAACAAAGGAGAGAGGGTTGAAAGCGTATGTTGGCAGCATGTGCATAAAGGAGCAAGGCAGGGTCCAATTAGGTGTGTTCGTCCACCTATGCACATTACTTGGCTTCGAACGACGTGCCAACTCCGTAAACAGTTCACGTCAGCCAATTAAGCGCCGGTAATTCCCGGTCGTCCCTACGAACAAGGCGATTGGCCAGCGGCTGGCAGTGGGCGTCCGCAGCAACCTCGCCGTGGTTTATCACAGCGTGTGTAAGCTGGCTTACCGCTCGGTTGGAGTCTCCTGCATGTTAATCAGCTGTTCGACAGGATAACATTAATGTCAGGGACACAGAGCAGGTAAGTACACACAGGCGAAATTGCGTTGCGGTTCCTATGATGAGCACCTACCCATTCTCTGAATGCCTGGCTCTGGGAACGGACCTTGCTTCTGATTGGCTGTTACATGCTTCGTGAGATTCCCTATTGGCTGGGCTGCCTGGCGGCTAGTAGGTTACCAGAAACTAACTGAAAAACGGACGTTACAATAGTTTGCTAGTCAGTGACGTCATTTTACTGGTGTCTGTGGCTGGAGTTTGGGGAACAAATGGCTGTTTCACTTCTGATTTAAGGTTGTAATTCAATTTTTTTTAAATTTGGTTATCTAAGAGGTTTCTAAAAGTGCCCCCTTAATAGAGTTGTTAGTTGTCAAATCATTATAGTTTTCAAAATATAACACTCAAATCCCGACATAATAGTGTTACAGGCAGGTTCAAAGTGTTGAATTATAGTGTAAGCCTAGCAAACTGCATTTATGTTACAAGCTACAAACGGAACAAAAAAAACTTTTCCCCTACAGTTTATGGTTTAAAATATTTATTAAATGAATGTTAACATTTTTGCTTGAATGAACAAACATATATTTACGACAAGTATGACCTCTATTTTCAACAAAATCCAGAGTGCCAATACTCGCTCACATTTTTTATAAATCGTACTCAAACTTAATCAGTATGTTCTGCACACCAAAGAGATTGTATTAAATGTTATTTGATTGGAAAAAAATATCTAGGAGCAAAGCCTAATATGCTGCAGAATTCGGGAAATTAAGACTTTTGAGTGTTATATTTTGAAAATTATTATTATTTGACATCTAATAACTGCATTAAGGGGACACTTTTCAAAAGTTCTTTCAGATAACGAGATAAAAAATGTGAAATATCACCTTAAGCACTATCCTAAGGAAAGGTAGGCTTATGAGATCATGCGAACCTAATTTTTCCAGACTCGGCCCACCTGTAGTATCTAATAAGCACATTCAAAAATATAGTTTTCGATCAAGTCTGATATTTACTTTCAAAATGGTGGTAATATAAATATTAAGGACACTATGTTATATGCAAGAAAACATATAATAAATTCAAACCTAATTTGGTGGATTTATAATGCAACAAATCAGTTTCAAAAATATTTTATTCTCTGACTTCGTTGGAACTGTAATTTTACCTTTCATATCACAGACGATTGCATTTATTAGCTTGAAAATCTTTAAGAAACTTTAAAATATAACTTGACGTGGAAGTTTAGCACACGGAACCAAATCCAAAGCCACGCCAATAGTAAAATGATTAAAAGATTACAACACGTTTCAGACCAAATTAATACATGAACATGAGGAAAAATACATTAAATCCTCTACGATATTAAAACCTACCAACGCCTGGAGAACTGAGACCACAGTTTAAAATAACGAATTCTCTCTAGGGCACCAAATGGTCAGTAAAGGCTAAAGAGATAAAAAATGAACTTGAACAACCCATTAAAAAAAACATTTTAAAATTTCTGAAATGTTTAACAGTTTTAATAAGTACGAGCTGGTGGGTTTGACAATACAATACACAAGCTGAAGCGAGTCGATGCGGTCCTGTCAAATGCGCCATCACTTTCCAGGCGACTCGACACAGAAAAATCGAACTTGAGTAATGAAAAACTGTTAAGAATCATTACACTTAAGCTTACTGAGTCTCCATCGAAAGAAAGCAAGTTAAGCCAAACTAAATGTCTAATCTCAAACACTTCCTAATCAATAATTTAGAATGCTGAACTGACTATGTAAAACAAGTAATTCAATTGCTATTCACAATGGTATAATATTATTTCAAACAGGAATCTGCTTGTAGTTGCCCACTCCTACATCGGCAATTTCAACAAACATGTCAGCTACACTGATGACTATTGTAACAGCTAGCTTCCTACAGAAGTCCCATGTCTCGGATCGGAGCAGGATTATTACAAGTGATTCCTAAATGCTGGGCGGAGAAGAAGTGCCCAAGAGCGACAAGGCTCGCTACTCAGTATTACACTTCAGCCAATCACAGAGAAGTATTAACGCGCATATAGGGAAATGTGGGGATACAAGATAGGAGGGAAGGAAACAAGAAAGGCAGGGACAGAGTTGCCAGATAGGGGGATTTGTCATCGTTTGGACTACTTCAAGGCAAAATTTGCGACCAAAAATTATGAAAATGTAACTGTCGCAATTTGGGCGATTTTTGTAATGAATTTGCGATATTTGGGCTACTTGGAATTATTTACTTAGTTTTGGTATATTTTTTATTGTGAACAAGATAATTAATTCTCTTAAGATCAGTTTTTTATACGGCAACCCCTGTGGGTATAATTGAAGAGGGCTCTTGTTCAGACTCATGTTACTCGCTGCGGACAATGAATAGGCAAATTGAATATCATGCGATTGTTTGCGTCTGCGAATTTTTTTTTTTTAATTTGTGTAGGCCTATGCCATTTTTAAATTTTAAAATAATTCGTGTTTCATTCATGTAAAATATTACACGAAAATTTACAATATAATATAAAATAGCATATAATATAAGGGTAATAAAATCGGGCGACATTTGGGTGATAAAAGATTAGCCATTTAGGCGACATCGACAAAAACAATCTGGCAACCCTGGGGAGGGAACCAAAGGCGACAAGAATGCGGAGCAGCGACCAAGTCTTTATCATAGACAGCGCACTTTAGAACGCGCAAAACATCGCATTTAGAGCGCGACAATGTTATTAATCCGCCATTTTATAAGAAAGGGCAAAATAAAAAAGTCGTATCTCGGTAACTACATAACCGAGTCTGCTCAATCATACACGTGTTGGTGGGGCCGTCAACAGAACCAATGCCTCACAAGTACGCTGACAGGCAGTGTAACATAAGTTGCCATCTTCAAACAGACATAGCATAGTTGTATACGACTCAACCCTAAGAAGAATGTCTAATACCGATGCCTCAAACATTCAACTAATATTCTGGATTATATTAGGAAAGTTAAAGATTTGTTTGAAACGCATGTATAATGGGAGGGACGTCGTTTAGTGAGGAATCGAGCACCCTGCACAATTTCGCTTAAATTACGTGCAATTGTTTATAAATTAATTGTCCTAATCTCTTTATACAATATTGGACACTACAGGCTTCATCCTGTTTATTGCACGCAATGAATAGTATAGTTTCACTAAATCTTTCCTTTGATCGATAACACAGCTTCTTTACATATACAAAACTTTTTGTAAGCGAAAATTTACTTTTTTAAGAGTTAATCTGAAATATACTTGTTTTGAGGCTCTCTTAATTAACATAAACAATAAACATAAAAAATTTTAACTTGGGCTTTTTTTAGGGATTAGATCACGAAAAAGTGGTAAGTGAGGCCATTTTAAACTAATACCATAGGAATAATAACTTCTTACTAAATTATACAGTCTGCTATTGGCAGTTCTTGGCCGAATATTTCGTTTAAATCAGACCGACACATGTGGTACGAGGATGGAAACGGCGTTGTAATCTAACGTTTGCAGAGAAATGAATTCCGACTTTATAACTTCCTGAACAATAACACGATTGAAATCAATGGGGTCTAGTTAGATTGTGTATATTAACAGCAATGCGAGCATGAACTCGAGTTGACGTGCTCATATGTGAGGCACCGGTGGGGGCCCGCGACGACAGGCGGCAATTTTAGACGTAGTCGAAAGTTTCTCGTTTATGGAGGAACTTGGGCTTTTGTTGTTTATGCGAATATTATGGAATACCCATTTACCCTCAATATAGCGGCAACAGCCTGAACTACTCCCATATAGCTCCTGAAAGAACCGATAAAGTCCCCAACACTCAGTTGTAATATATGGCCGGTTTGAGGGAGTTTTCTGTTTTTAATATTTTATAAATATTTGAAGTAACTATTTTGAGTAAATTTTATAAGCCTTACATATTTATTTAATTCAACTTCTATACAGGAATAAATATTTTAAAGTTTACTCTACAAAATGCTATTATAACAAATATGTAGTAATAAATTCTAATGTGTAAATAATTTTGCAAATATCACACTGGCCATGGGTGTAATATGGAATACTATCACATAATGACCAATGGTTTTTCCAGGTATTCCATATTTCGTCAGCGTACCGAAAACATCATAAAGTCGTCTGCCTTGCTATTTTTGGACGGGCATTCATCGCAGCAGAGGAATACCAGCGCGATAAACACTGCATGAGAAAACCCGTGACCATACTTTGCCGGCCTCCACACACTGCCCACAAGCTTCAGCAGCTAGACAGAACCTCAATGGGACGCCTTCTTGAAAGCTCTTGTGATGAGGCAGAATATTAGACCACTGGATCAATATGTGATGCTGTGGAACGTTTTTGGACGGCTTACTGAAAGTTTCAAAGGGGTGACATGGTTGTGAATGGATTCCGAGTGACCGGAAACGGTCCCATGAACAGGAATGGTTATCAAAAAGCCGAATTTTTATCTTCAATCCATGTAGCAAACCACATATGGCCCACTGATGTTTTAAAGTCGGATGCCAAGCCGGCAAACAGTCTGTCAACAGCTCAAATGCACCCGGCACCATTCCTGGACCTGAAGTCGGACCACTTACCAGCCATACTCTGCCCATAACTGGCCCAGGTGTGATAACACAGATGGTCCAAGCATAGCCCATATACTTCCAACAGCAATGGCCCATCGATGTACCATTTCACAGCCATCAGGTCGCCTTCTGTTGGCTAGCCATGCTTTCACCACATGTCTAACTTTATTACATTTTTTGTTTTTAATATCATTCACTTCACTATTAAACGCATTATACAATATGAAAAAAATTATGCCTACCATTGGAATAAAGGTAGCGCGAATCTACATCCCTTGCATTGACAGCCCAAGCATGTTTACCATTACTCCAATGTGTATTCTTATGTTTAGGTTAACTAATTTAGATTATATTCGGAATAGAATTATTAACAAACACTTATATAATATAAATTGCACCAGTTATTCCATAGCCTTAAAATTTCCCACGCGAACAAATCAGTTTTTAAAGAGATGAAGATAAAGAAATACTGCCCTTGAGAGAAATCTTCCTACATGTATCGCAATATTAACCCGAAAACTTGCCTTTAATGTAATATTTCTCAGTAGGTATGTCACCTGAATGCTATTCATCTGTTTTTAAATGCAGCCACCAATTATTAATATTTTAGTCATGTGAAACAACAAACGCCCTTCAATGTTAATTTTCTAAATGTGGTTATACATTGCTTTTTTTTTTACTTCTAATCTTAATTATAAACAATCATACATGGAAAACATGACATATTTCAAATTACGCAATGCCAGTCACTGTATTTACAGCATTTTGCCATATATATTTCCATCACTATATATTTACAAATGATATATAATTATACAAGACACACACATGTATACATATAACCGTGTATAGTTTGAAGAAGCTATCTGCAAGAAGTGAGCCATAAAGATTCCCATAATAAACCAAATTGCACCAGCAATGATTTATCAATGTACCACTTCGCGGCCATCAAATGGCTTATAGATGGCTACCCACACATTTACCAGCAAAAAGGTATAGGTTATTTGCGGCCATTTCTGTAATACAGTTGGTAAGTCATTTATGGGATATTAATAGGTGAATTACTTTGAGCCATCAGTTTCATTTCCATCAGTGGGCCAAAATGGCATGCCAAGAGTCCTGTTGCCAGCAGTTAGCCATAACAGAGCCATTAGTGCAAACCCATAAGTATTCAGTGCCAGCAGTAAAACCACAGTCGTCTCTGACTGTGGCTTGCTACATGGGTAGTCTCATCGAGAACATAAAATGAAGGCGTATTTACATTAAAAGATAACGTTCCCTTACCTTCTGTTGATATTTGTTGCAGATGCGTCTTAGACCTGTACCACCATCTACCAACACCTCTGAACAAGTTATAGAATATTCGAAAAATGTTAGTCTTGACCTTCCGCATGTCATCTCAAATCCGCGGAAAAAAGAGAAGGAATCAAACAGAGGGAGAAGGCCAGGAACATCAGCGGTCATCACTGACCTTCGTTCAAAAGAAAACGCGAAGAGTTACTTGAGAAGGTTTGAAATAAGAAGCGTCCTAAAACAGCACGTCCAGAATATTGAAGAATGGCGATAACAAGAATAGAAGCCCTAAACCACGTCCAAATATCAGCAGGGGTGTCGATTCATCACATCCCAATGCCTCAGTGGTTTCTGATTATGAAAACCCCGGCGAGAACCAAGACGAAGACGATGAGTAATGCGCATGTTAATGTGGAGATTTTTTGAGAATACAAGAAGGAAAACATACGTCCAGGCAACTCTGTGTAGTCAATGGACTGATTCAGTCTGTGCATCCATAGAGGAAACAACAATGATAATGTTTGTCCTTTTTGCAATAAAAATATAACGAAAAATAGTTCAATACTAAACAAGGCACCATATAGGTGAATATCAAGCAGGGTTTCGGAAAGGAAGATCGTGCACAAAACAGATCTTCAACTTTAAAACAATAGAAAGGGCCAGAACACTCCAGAATAAGAACACTGCAGTCACCTTCGTTGACTTTAAGAAATCGTATGACTCAAAGGACAGACAAACAGTTTTCCTAACACTAGACGTGTTAGGGATAGACCAAACTACCAGCAGACTAATAGAACAGACTTTCACAGATACTACATTCAAAATAAAATTCTTAAGGAAAACCTCCGAGGCATTCGAAATCAAAACAGGAGTTCGACAAGGGACGGACTTTCACCTATTTTCTTCAACCTTGTACTAGACAAAATCATGAAGACATGGGAAACGACTTTGGGAGAAAAAGAGTGAAAGGAGTCAGTACAGGCCAAGGAAAAGGAAGATTTGAGGTTGAAATGTCTAGCATTTGCCGACGACGTACCATTAATAACACAAAACATAACAGATGCACAAAACATGGTGAAAACATTATACGAAATAGCCAAAAACACTGGACGGGAAGTTTCATATGAAAATAAAGAATATATAGAATACAGGCACAACAGAACATGGACAAATAAAGAGGGTCGATAAATTTAAACATCTAGGGGAATGGATCCAACCAAATGGACTGGACAACACAACAAACAAACAAAGGATCAGAAGATTGGAATTGGCATGCAGAATAACACAAAATCACTACAATAAGGCAGCAATCTCCATTTAAGCCAAGATTAGGCACTATAATAAAGTCATCAAACCAGAAGCAAGATATGGATCAGAATGCCTGACGATGCACAAGAAAGTAGAATTGCGAGATTTGGAAGTACGAGAGAGGAAAATCCTGAGAAAAATTTTGGTACCGCAAAAAAAAAAAAAAAAAAAAAAAAAAAAAAAAAAAAAAAAAAAAAAACAACAACCTGGATGAAGAGGAAAAATGAAGACCTATACAGAAATACCGGAAAAAATTACAGACACAATGAGAAAAAGAAGACTGGAATTTTATGGACACCTAAAAACAATGAATGATAATAGACTCAGCAAGAAAATATTCAACTACATCGCAAAATTGAGTTGCACAACAGGATGGATGGTAGAGGTCAGGAAAGATGCAGAATAAGTTGGGATAACGGAAGAATTGTTCAACAACAGAGAGAACATCAGGTGACTGATCAACAACGCAAGATTTCCGGAAGACCGACTGAAACAAAAACACAAGAGAGTGTGGACTGAAGAACAGAGACGAGCAGTTGGAGAAAAAATGAGGAAGTTCTGGGAAGGAAGAAAGAAGAAGACGAACCAGAAGTCTCGAGTTCATCGCGGTCCATAGATGGCCAATTGCATATATGAAATTTCAATACTAATTCTCAAGATCTGCAAATTTTTGTGTAATGTTATTAATAAACGCAGGTATTTCTAACATAAATGTTAGCATTCCACAGTATCCTTGATATTCCATGTTACCCTCCATTTAAACTTTTCCATGAAAAATAGTTTTCGCGATACACATGAAGTGTTATTAGTTATAATATTGCCATGAACAGCGTCACACTTTATTATTTGTAAAATATACAACGAACCAAACTTTAAGAACAATAATACCAGAAGCTCCTCTATATCTATTTTCTCAGACGTGTTAGTGCACTGATTTTGGTACTGAATGAAAGATACCGTCCAGATCTGTCCACTTAATCCATAAAGACCAACAATCCATTTCCTTACTTTCAATTCACTCCCCTATATCAAAGGAAATATTATATGCTTTTCGCGGTTTCTTCATAGTTTTTAAATTTAACCTTTCAAAATCACCCGATCTGTGACGTACTTGGTTAATAGTTTCCTAAATATGTCGTGTATCACTAGCGTTTTTAATACCTGATTTTGTTTCTAAACAGAACTTTTACTTATTTCTTTACGATAAATAAAAACAGGGAGAAATTATGTGTATTGGTAATACCTAGTCAAAATAGTTATTATGGAACTATCTACCAAAAAGTAATTGGGCACGTGTTCACAATGTTTGCTCGGTGGTTGTTGCCCCGTTAGAATCTCGTAGCGCACCTCTTGCGACTGTAAGAGCAGCCACCCTGTCTGGCATGCTCTCTAGGAGTGTGTGCAGGACATCCACGGGGATTCGTCGCCATTCTTCTTGCAACCATTCCATGAGTTGAGCAATGGATTTTGGCCACCCCTGACTAGCCCTCACCCCGGCGATCCAATTCGTCCCAAAGATGTTCTATAGGGTTGAGGTCGGGGCTCTGGGTGGGCCAGTCCTATCGGTAAACGTTGTTGGCGTACCACTGCATAGTAGCCCTGGAAACATGGCACCTGGCATTGTCATCCTGGAAGTAAACGGGCCCATTCCGAAAAAACGCCACAATGTTGGGAGCATTTCATTATCCAGAATGTTACAATAGCCCTCTGTGTTCATGCTACCACGGACAAACACCAGCGGTCCTACGCCAAAGGCCGTGAAACACAATTCAACAGACGTACTGAATTACCTATTTTCACTGGAGCCCAATTACTTTTTGGTAGATAGTGAATTATTACACTGAGAGTTCACGAATACGACGGACTATCCCTTTGGTGCAATATTCTAGACTCGATTAAGGTTTGTTTGCATGAAGAGAAGGAATATACAGAAAGTATAACTTTAGCAGGGTTTCAGAATAGATGGGAGTAACCGTGAATCGACTATAAGAGGCAACTCAAACGTACACATGTGGACCCCACGACCATGTCCCTAAAACCGCTACACACCATCTTTTTCTGTTACCATGGCATGTAGAGTCAAGTATATTTCAGTCACCACAGGCCCATGGAGTTCAGCCATTCACCTTTCTTCATCTCCTAAAAGAATTTCTTTTTTCATCCCTTTAGTTGTAGGTCCAGGAGGGACACGTATACACACACCCCTCCCCTTTTCCTCCCCCACCCCTTCCTGCCTTCTTGCACACCATCACCGATAGTTCCGGTCGGGCGCGCGTTGTGACCCCATTCCTCAAGGTCGCCATCCATCTTGTGCGCGTGAACACGGAGAAGTACATACAATTCGCCCGTCACCCCCACCCCCCTCGCTTCATCCTTTTTCTTTGCTTCTTTCCTCGGGACACACACACACACACACACACACACACACATGCGCGCAACCACTCACGTCACACACAAACGTGCATCGCCGAGGCCGGCCATTTAAAAAATTGCGAATCCCTACGCATTGTTTAGATCCGTTCGCTGGCGTGATCGAACACGTGATAAATCATCTTCAGTGGCTCTCTTGCCTTGTCGCCTACCTCTCCCTCTTTCCAACTCCCGTTATTTATCACGTTCTCTTTTAAATAGGGTTTCCCTTCTTCCAGCACTGCAAGCTTCTTCAACATGAAACCGAACTGCTCAGACACGAAGTCTTTTATCCCGTAGCTGAACGAGATGGCAGTTGTGCCAGTGACTAATTGTTTAAGGAAGTAACATGAACCTGGCTATAGGCTGTTCACGGTAAAGTGAACAGTTTTTAAGGCCCTTCCAACAGGCATAAACCACTAATAAATATATTTTATTGCCGCTCCAGACGTTAACGTTTAGGAGTGGTAAAACGTATACACCATGTTTATTAGTCGCGTTGTAATGTTTATGTTAAAAAGTGGCAGGAATATAGAAATATGATTAAAATAAAAATTCAGCAGGGCCTTAAAAAGTGCTCACTTTACCGTGAATCGCCTATAAGGTTTATTCTATTCAGGTTGGGAACTTCAATGTATTTAGTTTTGCAAATTAAATATTTCGCCACTAGGTAAGCGCTGGTGTCACACGTGTACTAGATTTTCTCTATTTTCTACGTTAGAAAACAAAATGATTTCAAAAGTCATGCATAAAATACAAAATAAATATAAAATAACTATGCAATCAAGTGAATTCCTTCTCTTTTATTATACCCGCAGCTTAAAATTTTGGAACACTACACACCTAATGGCGAGAAATTTCCCTATGTAAAACTCTCCCATAAGTAAAATCGTTTTATTCCTAACCCGAGCAGAAGTATCCTTAATCTGACCTACGGAACCAACAAACCGCGTCGAAATAAAAATTAGAACGCAAATCAGACTTGTGATGTGACGCTTTATCCTAACAGACTAGTCAGTGGCCAGGAACACGACGTAAATCGCCATAAATCGCATTAAATTTATATTTACTGTTATCCTTGCAATATACGTAACACAACTTTAGAAAATAACTTCGTAGGATGTGAAATGTGCAGGCGCTCTTGTTTGAAGTAACATTCCCCGGCGTCAGATTTAAGGCATAGCTTATGCTCAAACTTGAAGATCAAATACGTTTACGCAGAGTGTGATGAAAGCCTCGCTTATGCCGGATTTGAAGAAAAGTGTTTCAAACACCAGCAGCTTTAGATTAAATTAACGTAATATTATTTCTGGAATCACAAGGAAATTATTATTATTAAGTAAGTATTGTTATTGCGGGTTGTTAAATGAGAATAGCGTTTTATAATGTCCTTTTGGCACTATGCAAATAGATTGTCCAGCCTAATAAAAGTTTTATTAATGAGATGGACAACGCGTTTCGCCAAATTTAAATTCTGAAATGCATGGCTATTCACGGTAAACTGAGCATTATTTAAGGTCCTGTTTAAATTTTTCTTTCAGCAAATTTGTATTCTTTTGTCGCTTTTTAGTACAACATTGTCATGAGATAATGTAGGCTTACATACTGTAGTGTGAACATTTCACCACTCTCAAAAGTTAACGCCTGACGCTGCAATAAAATATATTTATTAATAGGTAATGCCTTTTGGAAGGGCCGTAAAAAGTGCTCACTTTACCGCGAACAGCCTATAATAATTCATGAATTGTTACTTATGTTGAATATTCGAAGACAGACACCTCATAAGCCATGGAAATTTTTGTGTGTTCCTTAAACATTTTGTGTTTTTTATGAGGAGTGTGGAATATAACTATATTATTAATTCGAAGTAGACTGCACAGTTTCTACTTTGCTAATTTTACTAAACTCGGAAATAACTTTTCCTTTACGCTCCCCCCCCCCCCCCTAAAAAAAAAAACGAAACTGTCTTTAGAACGATGAGCTAATTTGACTTGTCCAGAAAAATTTTTTTTTCGAATATTTATCACACTCTATTTCCTCTGCCAATCTGATAAAAGAATCCGGTACCATTAAGGAAAATCTCTCTGCGATAGGGGAGAAAGATAATTTTTCTTCTGAAATATTTTCCACCCCTTGTTTGTTCTACTCTCGGATTGCTATTCTAAGGGACTGTTCTATATCACCACTCTAAAAATTTCCAATTTATTTATTTGACTGCACTTCTTCTCACACTTAGGTATATATTTCTACAAGATATCCTACAGGATATCAAATTTCACGAGCTCAATAACAATATCAAAAGGAATTATTCGAAGCATGTGATGAACTGTCCAAGACTTCCCTCTGTGCATCCTCTCGTATATGTTTAACTGTTCGAAAATTGCATTTCGAGGCATGTATATCAGCATGTCTGTAAAATATTAGATAGGTTTTTGAAGTATTATGCACCGGCGCACGTTTCTTGATTACGTTGTCAGCAGTGATTTTATATGTTTACGCCGTTTCGAGACGTTTTCACATAGAAGACGCTACAACAATTAAAACGTGATAACAAGATCGAGGAATACTAAAACAAACTAAAACATGGTTATGTAATCTAAACATAGTGTTCTAGTATTGTCACTGCTACACGAATTTGGAATACTGAAATAAAGGAAACTTACAATCTTTATTACGATCTATTTAGACTCCACACTTTATAATGGAGGATAAATTGTCTCTGAATTCCATGTATCTATGGCCTGGAGGGAAGTGGTTTTAATTCTATTTATTGAAGTTCGTAAGCGAACAAAAAATATTATATTTCGCAACGATTTGTATGGGTTTTGGGTAAAAAAAATTATTCAAGAAGAAAGAATAGATCATAAGTAATCTCTCGATTATAGTGAAAGTGGGACCCGCATGATAAAGGCTGTACACGGTAAAGTGACCACTTTTGAAATCGACCTTACAAAAAAGTTGCTATCCCTAGCTGCATATATTTTAACGGGCGAACTGAGTGACATGCGCCCAGTAAAGCTGGTAACGATGAATGGAACTAATTCCATATCTTAACGTCGAACAAAAAGTATCAGGAAATTATTTGTGATATCTTAAATTATTTATTTCATTTTTTTATTTTTTTTTTATGCATCGAACTGTAAAAATGGGCAGATTTGCAAGACATTTTCTTTAGTAACAATTTCACAGCTGCATTTGACCAACGCTTGAATAAAGTGACGAGGCCCATGGCTATGTTAATTTTGCATAATGTAGAAGAATGCACAACGTGCATACAAGTAGATCTTAAGAAGGGCTTTCAAAAGTGTTCATTTTACCGTGAACAGCCTATAGGAAAATTGATGTTCAGAATTTGTAATTCATTCTTGGATTAAGCATTCTACAAGAATTAGTTTATTCTGTCAATTTGATGTCACGTAATGGTGAGGTTTGCCAAGAAATAATGTATTAAGAATATTTTAGCGTCACGTATTTAATTTTAATTACAAATTAAATTTTGGGATAATGAAACTACAGTATGGCAAGCTTAACTGTTTCACGTTCGGAAGTAAACATTTTTAAAGGAAATTCTTCCAAACTTCTGCGCTGAAATTTGTAATTGAATATTCTTTTTCGACTTATAAAATTTTACTTCGCAAGGGACCATTTGTACGTATCTATATTGTTCTTACTTATGACAATTGAGAAATTGATCTGAAATTTTATCCCGTAAAGTTAATTTAATTTCACTTTACTTCCTGGTTCTGGTAAGAAAAATCGTTTTAAAAAAGAGTGCTCCTGGTTTTGTTTGTGTCTGACATTCTACGGAGGACTTATTGTGTCCTAGCCAGCATATCTCTTTCTCGAATATTCGTCTTCTTAATGCACTGTTTGACTTATAAGTATCAACTTGTTTACCACACGTTTATCAGCCTCAAGTAAAAAAGTAGCTTCGGAAAAAATATAGTTGGGTCGTTAGATATAAGCAATAGTTGGTATTAATTTGTCTTTTGTTTTTGTACAGTTGATATTGGTTTCAAAAATATTTGTGGAAATATTATGAAAGCCTAACTTCTCAGACGAGCGTAGTGAAATAATGATATCTGCAAATTACGTCTTTATTCAACAATAACTTACTTATGGAAACCATAGAAAAAATACCGAAAAACTTAGACAGATAGTATTAATCATTAAGGACACATAAATAATTCCAAAGTCATCCACACAAGTAAGGTATGTATGAGAGTTTCGCATCAAGGCATTACACACTGCTAGTAGTCTGCCTAATATAATTCAAATTATATGCGAATTTATTTTCTGTCATTTTATATATTCATATATTTCGCAGTGGAAAAACCACATACACATTTTGTTAATGACTACCAGCAATATATATTTTATAGGCTACCTCAGGACATGACAAAAGCTGAAAGACGCCTCAATAAAAATAACGACACAAAGTTGATTACTTTTTTTTTTCATTACCGCCGTCAAAAAAGTTACAAAATTAATTGCATTTTAAAACTAACTAAATATTAACCCATCTTTAACTTACGAAAATGTAACAAATTTTCTTATCGCTTATAAGAAACAGCCGATCACTTCAGCATTCAATATAGCCCCTGTAATGCGTTCATCTTCATTTATATGTGTATTGCGTTAATATTATTATACTTAACTACGGACGTATACACAACCGGAAGTAAGTTGAAACACAACGAGGGTTTCCCCATTGTCTGGAGCTAACCGGTTGTGTACGCCTAGTAGAGAGTTTTCCTTCTGGTACTCTACCCGTATCGCCCCCTCCAAACATCCAACAAGCGACCGCAGTAGGGGAGGTTAAAGCCCGCGGATGCTATTTGACCCGCTGCTCCAAAGAATTTTGCGGGTTGCGGAACTGCCAGGCGAATATTCGCAGAATGCAAAGCTGCGAGGGCTTCTGTCCACTGACGGACAGCTTAGAGTACGAGGTTCAGAGATGGTGCCCTAGCCAGATAGAAAGCCAGCCCTCTTGTATTAAAGTTGCAATGTGTGTACAGAAAGGGTGACGGCTCAGATAAATATAATAGGAAGTGAAATTGTTGTAAAAAAGGTGTATCGATGAGAGAAATGGGAAGATTGAACCGCTTACAGGGGCCGTGGTGGTGTAATGGTTAGACTACTTGCCATTCACTAGGACGAACCTGGTTAGATGCCCAGTGGGGTCGCCCTCAGATTTTCACAAAAGGGAATCGTGCCAGACGATACCGCTGGTCGGCGGGTTTTCTCGGGAATTTCTCGTTTCCCTCGCCCGTCCACCCCGGCGCTGTTCCATACTCACCTCGCTTCACCCTCATCGGCTCTCAAAAACTCGATCTTAAGAGTCGCCCAAGTCTCTTCACTCACTCGTTAAATTGCTTGCATTTTAACTTCTCTCCTGAGACAGCATTGTTTCAACAAACTTTCACTTTATGCTATCATAAAAATTGCAAACGTTTACATACTTATTTTGTGTCCATATTTTTTCTACATTGAAACAACCCCATCTTCCATAATTTTATAATCTTTTAATGCAAACTTTTAACTAACACACTAGCGCCGACATTAATTCTAAACATATGCTCACTTGGGGAAAAAAATTTTATACGGCACTCATACACGGCGATTATTTGATATTTGCGAATCTACACAATATGAGTAATTCGTGGAGTATATTAAAACTTCTCCCAATTCACTCAAATTATTTTAGACAGTACTTTTTAAGAAAGCGGTTATTTCTGAAGCCTGTAGTAAAATACATATTTACGTAACGAAGATTTTTTTTTACTAAATTATCATTTATTATCAGCCTGAATAAAAATGGGCAAGGAGTCTGGAATATAGCCACAGACCTTAGAAAATATAAAACGTAACACTGAACTATCGCTGAATGCACCTCTAGACCCTTAATTAGTATTACCTATATTTAAAATGCAGGACAATGAAGCAGTGTGCAAGAAATCTGATTATGTTTGCCCATGACGTAAAGAGTCTGAAAATGTCAATATTGAAGCAATCTTTTACTTTAAAAAGACAAAGTAAGGTAAAAAGGAAAATTTTCGACGTTAATAGACGGGATTTTAATTATATCCACTTCATGTCACTATCAAGTCCTGCTTTCTGAATCCACATCAGACATAGATTTAAATAATTAAGTACATAATTATATGAAATTGTAGCATTCAGAATTCATAAATCCAATCCACCAGTAGTGCGTACAATTATGCTTTTTAATAATACTCCTCCGTTGATAATGAAATACAGTAGTGGTTTTCGTGAATATATTTCTAGAATGGAACAACCATGGAACAACCGCTGCAAAATTTCTGCTAATTGGAAATGGAGGGCAGCCCACTTGTGCATTTTCGCGCCTCTAATTGGTTCTAACCGCAGTTGTGAATCCGGCTCACAACAATCATCACTAACAGCCTCCCCTGCTGCCACTTGTGCTGGAGTGCACGAGTGCAGGCTTCAAGCACTGGTCGATGATGCACTTACCGGAGTACGCGCATCCGCTTCTGCGGGTTAGTTGGCTGAGGGAGGTCGCGTGTTCGATTCATGTACAAGGCTCTTCAAGAACCGACATTGTGTTTCTAAATTTTGAAGAAATTGTATTGTTTCGTCAAACGGTATTGATGATAAATTGATGGAAATACCAAATAATTTGAACTGTAACATTCGTAATTTTTTTTTAGCGAAAATATGATTATTTCTAAGTTAAAACCTTAATTCGTACAAATTCCCAAAAAGTACACGAAGTTAGGATTTAGCTGAAGAGTTCGGTGAAGTAGTTATAGTGGCGCGTTGCGATTTCTTTTAATTACAACACATGCTTCAACTTTACTAAGATTAAAACTGTCTGATATTATGACTTCCGAGTTCATCTCAAGTTTTTCAACTTAAATATGGCAGAAAACCATTATAATTTTTTCACAATATCGTTCATAAGAAATATTTTTGACTCATCCTAATGCATTAATTGCATTAATTTTCGATATTTGTACGATAATAAGATACAAATTTATAATTCTTAAATACAAGTATTATTAACATTGTAAGTAATTATCCTCCGATGTCATACATTGTTCAGACTGCAATTTTATATCACGACGAAAAAGTATGTAATAAGAAGAAATGAAGAAGATATTTTTAAACTCTGAACACCGTTAAGGCATATATGTTTGCGCGATTCTTCGGTGTAAGGACCCATGCATAAATGACGCCAATCACATCACGAACACGAAACAATATTGTACACGTGATTTAAACATCGCGTAAATAAATGCGATAAACTACAACCGTGCAAGCGGTAAGTTCTTAGCTGAAAGTGGAGTTTGGAACCATAGAAGTTCAGTCTTGCTTAAATTTGCTTGTTACTATTGCTGTGTGTCGATGTTTAGCCACGCAGGCAGGGACTTCGAATTGGCTATTGCGTTGTCACGCGAGAAACTTGTTTTCTAAACAATAAGTGTGTGTGACTATTTCTCGGGCGTATATTTTCGTTCATTAGTTTCTGGAGCATGAACGTCACGAAAGTCTTGGGATATTTTTAATTTGCCATAACAGGAAAACTGGCACTAAACAAATTTATCATCTTAAAAACTTCTCAGCGGTATCAAGAATAATTATTTTGGGTGGAAAAATAACACTATCAAATACAGCAACATTAATTTCCGAGGTTGTGAATGTGGCAGCACAAACGAGCGTTATATAAATTGTAACAAAGCCGCTGTTATTGTGTTGTCTATATGCTTATCGTTATTACTGGGAATTTTAATTTCATATCTCTCGTGGGCTAAATCAGAAGTGAAGCGAAGATATTTGGTCTGCTCTTAACAGCGAGGTCTTGAGAGCTGATGAGGGTGATTGAAGGGAATATGGATCAGCGGCGGAATGAAGGGACGGGGGGAACGGGAGATACACGACAAAACCCGCCGACCAACGGCATCGTCCGGCATGATTCCCACTTGCGAAAGTCCGGTGACCCGGCCGGAGATTGAACCCGGTTAGCTTTGGTGGGAGGCGAGCATGCTAAACGATCAGCCACCGTGGCCCCCGCTAAACCAAAAGTTAATTTCTTTAGAGACATCATCTTTCTTTCATTGATTAGTTTCATGGCGTGAAGTGGTGTTGGGTTCTCATTAACGACAAATAAAATTAAAATATTAAATTCATTCAACTATGGTATACATGTTATTCTTGCCACAGTCAGAATGAGGATAGTTTATTTGATTGCCGTTTTATTATTTGTCACAGAAGAAAGAATTTCACCTGTTAAATTAATCTGTTGTCAAATTCTGACGGAGCGCGAGAAAGCACTCTTCTGCTTGTGCAGCGGATCTTGCAAATATTCGCAACTAGAAAACCTACACTATTAAAACTTCTTGGCATGAGTAGATCTACAAATTTTGCACAGTTGTAGTAGTTAAAGATGGTGGAACTCGGAATATTTTGGTCGTGAAATTTTACAACAATCGTCTGTATATACACAGGGACACCACGTACTTTCTGTTCTTTCCTGACAAAACTTACTTTAAATTTTTATAGTTTCTATTAAATTTGGCAATAACATCGCCTCTGAATGCTTCACTAGATAAACGTCTGCACTTTAGACATGTTTGGCAAAAGACAGCTTTGCTTTTTATTTGTTGACAATGTTTTCATATTTGTATTTATAGAAACATGTAGGCTACTTTTTGTTGAAGTAATTAATTTTTCATTCTAAGAGGACTGCAGACAAGGAATCTGGTGTGTATTGACTAGCGAAACAGGAAAGGGTTGGAAAAAGCGAAGAATTTCTTTTTCTTTTTGACAGTCAACAATCTGGTAGCAGATATTGCTGTCACTACTACACCAAGAGGCCGCGGTGGCCGAGCGGTTAGCCCACTCGCCTCCCACCAAGGTGAACCAGGTTCAATCCGGGTCACCGGATTTTCCCATGTGGGAATCGAGTCGGACGATGCCATTTGTCGGCGGGTTATCTCGGGAATATCCCGTTTCCCCCCACCATTCCATTCCGGCGCTGCTACTTACATCAGTCGCCCTCATCGGCTCTCGAGACCTCGCTGGCAAGAGCCGTCCAATTCTCTTCACTCACTCACTACTACACCGCCCACCATTACACCATAAAATCGGGTTGTTGAATCAGTAGCACGAGAATGGGGCTTTACGTGAATATATCTGCATTAGCGAATAAAATTGACTACCTACGGTCATTGCTGCACGTGCATTTCACAGCTGGTAATATCTGACTCGCGAGCCTACCGGCCGTGGTCATTGGCCTCCCTTCCTTCCCCTGACAGTGACTACCTGCGGTCATTGCTGCACGTGCATGTCACAGCTGGTATGTCTGACTCGCGAGCCTACAGGCCGTGGTCATTGGCCTCCCTTCCTTCCCCTGACAGTGACTACCTGCGGTCATTACTGAACGTGCATGTCACAGCTGGTATGTCTGACTCGCGAGCCTACCGGCCGTGGTCATTGGCCTCCCTTCCTTCCCCTGACAGTGACTACCTGCGGTCATTACTGCACGTGCATGTCACAGCTGGTATGACTGACTCGCGAGCCTACCGGCCGTGGTCATTGGCCTCCCTTCCTCCCCCTGACAGTGCCTACATGCGGTCATTACTGCACGTGCATTTCACAGCTGGTATGTCTGACTCGCGAGCCTACCGGCCGTGGTCATTGGCCTCCCTTCCTTCCCCTGACAGTGACTACCTGCGGTCATTACTGCACGTGCATGTCACAGCTGGTATGTCTGACTCGCGAGCCTACCGGCCGTGGTCATTGGCCTCCCTTCCTTCCCCTGACAGTGCCTACCTGCGGTCATTACTGCACGTGCATTTCACAGCTGGTATGTCTGACTCGCGAGCCTACCGGCCGTGGTCATTGGCCTCCCTTCCTTCCCCTGACAGTGACTACCTGCGGTCATTGCTGCACGTGCATGTCACAGCTGGTATGTCTGACTCGCGAGCCTACCGGCCGTGGTCATTGGCCTCCCTTCCTTCCCCTGACAGTGACTACCTGCGGTCATTGCTGCACGTGCATTTCACATCTGGTAATATCTGACTCGCGAGCCTACCGGCCGTGGTCATTGGCCTCCCTTCCTTCCCCTGACAGTGACTACCTGCGGTCATTGCTGCACGTGCATGTCACAGCTGGTATGTCTGACTCGCGAGCCTACCGGCCGTGGTCATTGGCCTCCCTTCCTTCCCCTGACAGTGACTACCTGCGGTCATTACTGCACGTGCATGTCACAGCTGGTATGTCTGACTCGCGAGCCTACCGGCCGTGGTAATTGGCCTCCCTTCTTTACCCCTTACTTAGACTGCCTATGTTCATCGCTGCACATGCTTACGACTGCTAGTACATCTGACTGGCCAGCTTATCTGCGTGTGTGTGCGTGGTTGTAAGGCTAGACGATTTAATTTTCGTACAACAGTAAAATCGAATTGAATAGATTAAAATATTAAAAGTTATGAATAAAAAAATAAAGTATTTTAATTCGAATATGATTTACAAATTCCTGCCTTGTTATTTACGTTATAGTAATTTGTTATATTCTTTCTCTTGTATGCAAAACTTTATCTTTAAATTCGTAAATAAAAATGTACACTGGCGAGTTTGTATAGTGGTTGAGATATTGGCCAGTGTGAAGGGGGCTATTTCTTTAATCCAGTATAATTGTCTTTTCAATGATTTACATATTCTACATGGCATCACCATCGTATGCGCCTTGAAAAGACAATTCCCGTGATATAAAACCCTAAATATTTATGCTTTTAATTTTATTATTAATTATAACAATTATTTGAATTTAAATTACTAAAATGATTATGTTTTATTGGCTTATCATATGGGCTAGAAGGACTAGCGAACCCCGCAATACGCCTGAATTGGCTCGTTTTTGCAAAAAATGGGGAAATTCTAAAATGGTCGGCGCCGCTATCCGGATCCGGAACTTTGTAGCCTGTTAATGAAAAATCTATTCTCTACTACTTCTATTGTAAGCATTGTATACAAAAACTCTTTTTTACTGAGTTTTATAAGATAGCAGATATTTAAGAAAGTAGAATTTTCATGCCATATTTCGGGAACCAGTCAACCTATTTTCACCAAATTATTCACACAAGTATCTCTACGGTGGCCCATGCTAACTTAAATGTTTTAAGTGGCTGAGACACTTATTTTCAAAATGACTGCCTTGTAAATATAATTCAAACTATTAGACTGATAGCATCCGATATTTTTGTTTGGAATCCTTCCTCCGTTATATAGTTGATTGCGCGCTAGCTTATGGTGTGAAATTTTCTGTGTTCGAATCCCGGGTATGGAACATATGTATTTGTAACTGTCTTACAATTGTTTAATGTGTTCATGGTTACATCGGTAATTATATTGCTGCCAACGAGACGTGAAATACCACCTACTAAAATTTTAACAAAACGTTAATAAAAAATATTTCTATCCTTATTGAGGAAAGTGGCTCATTATTTATAACAGTGACTTCTTGTTTTCCCTAGTTTTAAGTTTGTTGCTTATGGCGCATACACTAATGTGTTAAGTTCATTTGTTTAGGTATAGTGTTTTCGATATTACGCAGCTTACACAAAAGCATCTGGTAAAAATTTATATTGTGTATTTCTTTCAATTTTCTTCGCCTTAGTAAAACCGTTATATTTCAGTTTTGTCCACTCTCAATGACTTTGTCACATTTGTTCATGTATTTATAATTTACAAATGAAGGATTTTTAAAAATTGCTGTTGTTTAGCTCCAAGTCCATTTCATTTAAGTTTTATGAAAATTTTTTATGGTTTTATTAACATAATTATTTTGGAATTATTGTATAATGAACGTAGATAATGTATAGTGTCCAAATGTAGCACGGGGATGTTGATACGGCATGTAACTGTCCAGTATCAGTGCACTTCGTAAAATCACGAAATACGAAGTTTTTATATATTCGTACCTTTCCAATAAAAAATTGTGTACGTATTGTATGGCCATTACCGTATTGTAAGATGCTATCAATTGCGTCCGCAAACATTTACTATGTAAGAGTGCCATTTTCTACTACCAAAATAGAAATTAAAAATTCAAGACAGTGTTCCTCGTTGACTGTTATTAGTGCTAAGATTTTTTTTTTAAGAAATTTTATTTGCATGCTTGGTGAATCATATCAGTAGCCCTGATTTATTATTAAGATTATTAAGAAAGCAGTTGCTTTCACAATGTCAGGAAGCTTTGTTTGTGCCTGACTAGTAATGTCGGTTTCATATCTGTGTCGAAGTGGTCGATGTACTAGAGTGATAGTTAAATAAAACTACTGACGCTACGTGATTTAGAGCCATTGTTCGCCGAGCATTTATAAGGATTTCACTTAATTCTCTGCAAAATGCTATCTGTGCAGCCATTCGCTCACCCGCCATATAAATGGGATTTTACATGTGGCACTCTAAATCTGGTTAAATTAATGTTGACAGACATCAAACACTATCCACGCGTCATTGTTTTAGGTCGATTGAAAACTTTGTTCATAGAGATATGTATTAGTGAGTTATTTAAATCAATGAAAGACGTAAAGGATGAATCGGTAGAAGCATTGTCTATGATAAGGCTTCAACCACAGCCATGATTCAATCTAAATGACATTGTCATTTTTATCTTTATTATAACGTTAATTATTTTCATCCGATATATTATCATCACTCTTTTGCGTCAGTGACGGCGCCACTACAATAGTAAAATTTAATAAATTTTTCACGTCAGATATGTAGATTTCCAAGGATCAGAATATTATTGTTTTGATTGCAATACAATTGAAGTTCCGTGCATACGAGACACACTTTCTTTCGAGAATTGCGATTGGCTTTCTGCCTTCAAAAATGCATCAGCTTGTGTCAGTTTACTACAGCAAATACAAAATGCAGTGCTAATGACAGACACATTAACTACGAAAATAAGGTCTTACAAGAAGACACATTTAGCAAGGTACGTAGTTTAGAAGGTTTTTTTCCCCCCCGTTTCGGTAATTAATTTTTATTTACGTTAAAAACTAACTTAGCTGGCACACATTTTGGATTGGCAACAGCAGTGTAAATTTCTTGTTTCGAACACACTTTACCGGACGGCATAAATTTGAATTATTTAAGTAGCTCTTACGAGTAATTTTACTAACGGTTAAGGGACTTATGTACTACATCAAGGCGTAGACCTGATTGTAATACTGATATCGTTTCCCAGACAGCTATAACTGCCGAGGTAGAAAATAACTGTACTTTTTTGAAGTCGACGATTTGAAAAACCCTGAATATAGACTTTTGGACAATTATCGTTTATAATCATAGTTTGAATGTTTCCGGGGCACATTGATAAAACCAACAAAATATTTCCAATACTTCAAAAAAATATTTTAAAGGCATTTTTACGCTTGATTATATATCCCCGTAGAAGCTAGAATTTATTTCACAAAACTTTAGTAACCGCACAGATCAGATATGCAAGTAAACGTCTGCGAGTTAAAAATTTAAAACACTCCATTTATTCTCTGGGTGATTACTTAGATGTTACTGGGTACTTTCTTTCGCGCTCCTTTAAATATATTAAATTTTACTGTCTTTGTGCTGCAAAAGCAGAAAATTTGTGATTTTTATATGTGATTGTGTAAAAACTAGGAACAAATTATTTCCAAATTTTTTAGAATATATGCTATATGCAATGTTTAAACGTTAAGCAGTCTCTCCCAAAAAAAAAAAAAAAGAATTTCTATTACCCACGACACGTAAATTTCAGGTGAAATGTTGCAGTTTCAGTGGCGGGGAAAAAATTATAAGGTGGGAAAAATCAAAACTTTTGAACGATAGCTTAAAATTTTAATAAAAAGGAATGCTTCCGCTCATAAATGAGTCAAAATAAATTCGTCTAATTTGTCACATAATAAAGTGTTTTGCAGTGAATACTGCGAGGTATCTCGTCTTCCTTACTGCAGGGGGGCAGACTTGCAAGGCGAAGTTCCCCTTCAAGTCAACCACAGCCTAATAACTCAGGGCTTCTCCTCTGATTCGCTGCTCATTTCGCACCCTCTTCTTCGGGTCGCCACCCTTCAAGCTAGCAATTGGATTTGAGCCGAGGGTGTGTGTGTCCACGGGAAGAAGGCGCTTAAACACGAGCCGGCCGGAGAACTTCCTCTCGCGCACATTGGGATACATTCTGCTTAGATTACATGTGAAAACACGAACTTAAAGAAAACAGGTGAAATCATCATTTTTATTTCGGTTCATAAAAAGTGGACATTTATTGTGTAAAAATTGTGATATTTTCTTCTATATGTAGCTTGACACTCATCTAAATCGACTAAAACAGAAGCAATTTAAGTAAAAACTATGCCCAGATAAATAACTGTTTTAATTATGACAATATAATTTGTAGGGGACATATCTACTATATCGTTTGATTTGCAAAAACGAACAATGAATTCATACATAACTATACAAGGAAAGAAATTTGTTATTTAAATTCGTTAGGAAACAAATGCATTTATGCAAATGGGATTTATGTGTATAGTATAACTTAAGTTAAAAAAAAAAATATCTTTCTCAGGTGGTATTTTTTCAATTGCTTTTGATGATAATTTTTTTTTTTTCACAAATTTGTGATCGGTTGGAATTATAGATTGATGCCGCCAAGATAAACCCCTATCTCGAATAAAAAAGAACTAAATATAATCCATAACATAGGCGTGATGGTAGCAAAGTTGTGTAAAACCACCAATTACAACTACGTTCATTGTGCCGCCCTCTGAATAATTTCATAATGAAGTCGCTCGCACTTCCTCAGTTTTCCCAACTAACACATAGATTTACAATTCCCTCGTCTTATCATCTCTCCTTGCTAATTTTAAAATGAACAAAATACTTACAGCGTTGATCTAAATACAGAACGTAACGTTATGAGTCAGTAACTGCGGACAATCCCAGCGAACTACAGCGATGCATCGGTGTCCAGGCCAGGCGAAAAATGCAAAATACATTGCAACAAGAATATTTTATAAACCATATTAGCGTAGCACCAGCGAAGCCCCCCACCAAAAACTATATAGTTCTTGGCAACACTTTGTACGAGGTCTCTCTGTTTGTGTGTATTAACGCCGAGCTGAAGCCGTCAAGATGCAGCTTAGCGGACCACTCATCGTTTTCCGACATAACACTCAGCATGCACATTTATCATATACTGTAATTGATTGAGAGCTTCATCGCCAATAGCATATGTTTACTTGAACTCCTAATAATTCTGTTAAATATAGTAAAATTAATAATTCTGTACAATATAATTGTAATTGTATTAAATATTTTCTATGCCTTCATAATTACTTAAGTTTAAATAATAACAATCCCTTGAATAACTAGTAAAGCATAAACATTTCTTAGCCCCTAATATCAAATATAAAATCCCAACTATATGACCAAGAAATTTATTTTACCCTATTCTAAATTTTATAAACAACATCGTGTTAAAAATTAAACCAAAAAATGTATTAGAATCCCTAATTTCAACAAGAGCGTTTAATCAAGAATACTCTTTCGTAAGCAATTTTGAACACTAGCTACTAATGACCAAAGTCATGCGCAAGTAATACATGTGCCATATGGATCACTTCGGATTATACTTTAAAAACCAATTTGACGTCTCTGTTGGATTATGTCGTTCCATCTCTGTGGCAGTTCGGTTTAGTTATCATAGAGTCAAATATCGTTTGAAATTCTTCAGTTCAATTAGAATTTTTGTCCGAATTAATTAGAGTTCAATGGTTTGCAGAGAGTCTAAAAATAAGGTATTGTAGCTCCTAAAGACATTTTCTTTTTTTCATAGAAAGAAGTTTTTGGAAAATAGCTTTCAAAATTATTTTTTAAAGCTACAAGTGAATTAATTCAAATTTTTCAAAAAATGTTACTTTGGTTTGTGTGAAACTAATGTCTAATTTTAACACGCAAATATTTTAGACTTTAAGTTTGTTACAAAAATATATACACGATTAGCTATATTTCATAGAACAATGTTTTCCAGCGATACAAAATTTATTTGTTCTACAGTTACAAGAAAATCTTTTGCAACTTCTTTCGAAAAAAAAAACTGTTTGTAAAGAGTACAAAAATTGGTTTCCATAGTCCATGCACTCTTTCTTCAACCTTTTTGGAAAAAAACCTTTAAAAAATCACCCTAGGCGTAACATGTCATCATCTTGTGTTCAATCACTTGTATTCCAAAATTATAAAACCCTGTGATTAACGTTAAAGTACTGTGTTCTTGAGTAGATTAATAATCTTCTTAGTATCTTCTATAACTTGTAATATTCATTTCGTATTAAATACGAATTAACAACAGCGAGAGCAGCGACGTGTTGGCAACGGCCGATAAGAAATAGTTCACTTTCACAATATTTCTTAACCTGGTTTTTATGTATACTATTTGTAAATTAATCGTTGCCAAATGATATATTTGTATTGTTAAGTAGCACTGGCGGAAACATATTTTATTTCTGCAGTAAAAATATCAGCGGAAATTACCGTGCGTATGCTCGCTCTAGTGACACGGTGTTCATTTTCTGTTCGGAAGAAAAGTTTAAGCGAAGCGGATCGTGTCGCTCTTCCTCGTACACACACACACACACACACACACTCTCTCTCTCTCTCTCTCTCGGGAAGTTTGTACCACCTGTGTGGCAGGAAAAGTATAAATCTTGTTATTTCTAATTTCAGCCATTTTATACTAATTACAGCAACAACAATGATGTTTGAAATTGTAATTTACAACTGAAACTAGATTTTATTGTTTAAATACCTATAACATGTTATTTAGATGTGATGCAATGGCGCGACGCTTACAAATCCAGCAGGTTGGCAAACGTGGTGTGGAAAGGAGATTTTATAATTACGTGCTTGTCCCAACTCAATATGGCGGGCGATTATACCCATTGCCTTACGATTGGCAGTGATGTGGCGACGTGTCAATGACACGGCGTGTTTCTGAACGAAGCGTCAAGTTCGTACTCTTGCTTTTTTTAACATCCTAGCAAGTTACAATGTTGTGATAAAAATGTTTCCACGGCTGGGTTAAAAGTGTTATGTTGTGACTGCTGTTTTTGAAAGGGCGTGGTGGCTGCGTTGTAATCGTTACGCAGGCCAGGTGAGTTAGTGTGTGTAGACTTCAAATATGTGCAAAATATATACGATTTAATCATGGACTGATGTTATGACGAAGTTACTTATTGAAATTCGTGTATGTTTATCACAACTTTGTACCTTTGCGCTAGGTGTTTGAAACATAGTTGTGTAAGGAGCTTAAATTTCTGTGATTTGAATGTCTGCCACGATCCCCTCAAAATACTAAGCCCAATCAGATAAATTTGAATAAATAATACAATAAACCTACAAACCAGTAAGTACCAATGCATGTAAACATTGGCTGAATAAACGTTACGGTAGGCCTATATGTTTGCATGTTCACCACTATATTTTACGTTTGTCGATGCTACAAACAATAAATACGCGACACGAATTGCGTGCTTGAATTTACTGTGTCCCTTCGTTTTAATTTTTATTCCAAATAAGGCCGTCCTTTTAACGAAATAACCCAACACATATTAATAACAACAGGTTAACTACTACTGTTGTTTCCGACACAGTTGTAACAAACACTGTCGTGGCAAAATATTTATGTGTATTATGTGTAACGTGCTATATCGTGTGTAACAAATAGTTATAAAGCAGAAATAAATATTGCTATAGGCCTAAATTGTGAACATTCGTAGGAAATATGACAGCATTCTTTGAACAGCAACCAACACTTTGACAGTTATAAGAGTAGACGTCACATGGCAGTGTTTGTGTTTAAGTGTAGCGGAAGGATACGTAATCAGTAACTAAAAGTAGATATTTAGCAGGGCTTCAGAAAAGGCTGAAGTTATCGTGAATGAACTATAAGTGGGGTTATAGATATGGATAAGCTACAGAATGCAGTGGTGAAAAAAACGGAAGTCTACCTTAGAAAATAAATTGGCAATGGCCGTCGTGTTTGCCAATGAATAATGTACGTCAGCTGTGCAGTAAACCATTTCCCAGTTTCAAAGCCAAATAATTTATTTATGTGTCTGTCGCGACCTCGTGGTTTGGTGTAAGGTTAGCTGGGAGTTTACTAAGGGAAGTACCTTGTAATTTAGTATATATATATATAGTGACTTAAGCAGTGTTCGAACTCACCAACCAAAGGGTACTTACCTGGCTTCGTTCCATAGAGAAATACATGGGTACTGTGACATCACATTGTTGCAGTCCGTATTCCCAGTAAGGACACAGACGGACCCTAGAATGTTCTCTTCGGCTAACCACAAGTGTTATTTCACGTTCACTTGGCCTACACTGTAACTTTCTTTTTTCAATTGTTTGTGCCTAGCAGTTTTGCATATTCTTCCTGCAATTTGCTTGATACTAGCGTTCACACACAAGTGGAGGCAACATAAGAATGTATGTTTAATAAATTTACTTTTATCGCATATACCTTCGATAATTTAACAGTTGTGAAACGAATACGGGTATTAGATATTAATATATATCCACTTCGCCACGAAGGGAAGTAATAAATTTTGGGCACTGGAGGGATCAAGAGCAAGTGAAAAAGGCTGCATCTGACAGTATTCTAACACAGTCCAAGTGTTTGTGTGTGTGTGTGTGTATATATATATATACCTTTTGGGTCAAAATTATACAGATGATAGAGGAACGTAGTTAATATTTTGATTAAGGAAACCAACGGTCGGAAATGCATATTTCAGGCAGCACGACACCGTAAATGAGTAATTCGTGTGAGGAACGTGTATGCAAACTGCTTTCGGTTCCATAACATCTTTTTGCCGCGTCAAAGGTTTCTGACGCTAGCGTGCAACACAATACTAAATCGCCTGTGATGAGTCCACGATGGCATTCATCACTGTTTACAGTTCCTGCCTGGTTGCCTAAGATGGGGTATTGCCCTTCATTGGAACTTCCAGACGTGCATTTAGTGTATATTAAAGCAGGATGTAGTGCAAAGAGAGCCACACGAATGAACTGAGTATGATTCCCATACACCAACGACATGATGTGCCCCCACAGGAAAAATAATCCAGCGGACTTTGATCCGGTGATCGCGCTGGCCATGGGACAGGACCTGCACTTCCACTCCGATTCGGGAATCTGTTGTCTATATGGTCGTGCTCGTGGACATAGACATTGATGTGAACTAGCGCTCCGTCGAGTTGCAACCACATCCTCTCGCGGAAACCAAGGAGTGCAGTCTCCAATAACTATCTGGAGCCACAGTGACTGAGCGGTTAGCGTGCTTGCCTCCCACCAAGGCGAACTGGGTGCAATCGCGGCCCGCTCACTCCCGGATTTTCACATGTGGGAATCGTGCCTGACGATGCTGATGGTTGGCGGGGTTTTTTGGGGATATCCTGGTACCCTCGCTCTTTCATTCCGGCGATGCTCCATACTCACCTCAATCGCCTTCATCGACTCTCAAGACCTCACTGTTAGGAACCGTTAAAATCTCTTCTCCTACTCACTCCAGCAACTCTGGCAACACATCTCGAACTAGCAGCAGGTAATGCTGGCCATTCAAACATGGAGGCAGGACATAAGGTCCTATTATGTGATCTTGTACAATTCTATACCGCAAGGAGATAGATAATCGATGCTGGTGACCAGACACGCGGGTGGGGAACGAATTTTTATCCTCCAAACATGGCTATAGCACGAGCTATTGCGATAGCTAACCCCGCCATCACGGGAGAAACCGGCCTCATCCATGAACGATACAAACTGTAGGAAGTTCGGAATTTCAGTAAGGTGCTGTAAAATCCATTGTTGGTAGAACTGACCTCTGGGTTCAAAATAATTTGGCCGCAGTGGATGCGCCCGTTGTCAGTGATAGGAGTGTAATTGCTGCTGTCTCAGTAGCCACCAAAGAGTATCATTCGAAGTTTGAAATTCATGGGCAAGATGACTGGTGTTTATTGATGGTACTTTGGCCACACGATCCAATACCATTGCCTGGAATTCTGGCGTGCGTTAAGTTCGTTGTTTAGCTCCCTAGTCAGTTCTATGTGGGTTGAACGACCCAGTATCTCGTACGTTTCTATCCACCGCGATAAATATCCTCCAATTCGGATGACGCATGTTGTAAATCTTTATCTGCACAGTCGTGCTATTCCAGTATCATGAACAATGTGCTGGAGCTATATAAATATTGTCTAAAACTGATTAGTCTCCTGCCCCTTTGAAACAAGGAAGTCTGCAGATATTGTCTAAAGGAGATACAATGATCCAGAAGATCCAATATCATACAGACCTCTAACATTGCTTCCGGTACTAGGCAAAATCTATGATAAATTCATCAATAGGCGATTAACCATCGCCTTAGAAGCTGAAGGAATGCTTCATGAAAAACTTTATGGCTTTAGAAAAGGCATGGGAACCGATTTCGCTTTATATAATGTTATGCAGTATATCAAGAGATCCGCTGCAAAATATTTACTTGGTGTATTCTTGTATAATAATGGAGCGTTCGACAATGCATATTGGCCGGAAGTAATGTATCAACTGAGGAGGAAATAATTTCCTACAAATATCTACAAAGTGATCAGGGATTTCTTTGCAGAAAGGAAGAGCATATACATTGAAAAACTATACAAGTGAAAAAGATGCTAACAACGGGGGCCCCATGGGCTCGGTCTTAGGACCTATCCTATGGAATATCCTATTTGATGGTTATTAGAACTGGGTTTTCCACCGTTTTGCATAGCCTTCGGATAAGCAGATGAAAACCACGACTATGTTGCTGAAATGAAAACAGCAGAGACCACCGACTTTGTACTTGATGGGGACCCATTTAAAAATGTGCAGGACTTCAAGTACTTTGGGAGTCATTATGGATGACAATATGAGCTTCCTCAAGCATGTTGAGTATGTGTCACGAAAGACTGTAGTAGTATTCCAAAAACTAGTAATAATTGGAAATACCAGCTGGGGCCTCAACTAAAGAACACTCAGAGGAAGAGTTACAGAAGTAAAGGGACAAATGAAATGGGATTGGATCAGCATGGCTCAGTACAGTACGCAACTAAATATAGGCCACGGGAACTTAAAGGCGAAACTTCACAGTTTTCAGCTGGTGCGATCACCGTTATATGATGTTTGAGGTGTCGACGACACACAAGCAGCATGCGATTCTGAACTGCGTCAAAACTGAATAAATAAGACAATGGCTACAGGAAATAGCATATAGAAAAGACATTCCCTTGGAATTGGGTAATGTTATGAAAGGTAATAGTTTCAAAAGAAATTAAATGAAATTGGCTCAAAGCTTGGGAAGAGATCGGAGCAATACGACCAATGGCGAGGGGAATATTCCTAGGATCTAATGAGGGGGTATTCGGGTGAAGGCTTCAAAGCTTGAAGTCGGGATACTTCTGTTTTGGGAGGACAGGTTTTACCGATAGAATGGGTAGAATACCATGTAAAGGCCCTAAGAACAGTGAATGGCCCAAAGAGAGAAGAGGAGAAAGTGTTCACTGTCTGGCTCGCGCGAGTACAGATGTAGTGCGGGAGGATGGAGTGTGGACCAGCCTTCGGGCTGTAAAACCTGTACTTTCGTGCGGTTTCCTTTCACTACATCCTGCTGCACCGTGCACTAAATGCTTATCTGCAAGTGACTGTGACGCGTACTGCTCCATCTTCGGCAACCAGGCATGAACTGTAAACAGTGACAAATGCCGGTGTGGACATATCACAGGCCAGTACCTACTGTGTCGCACTCCACCGCCACTAAAGTAGCTGACAGTAGTTTTTTTTTATAGAAACTAAACCGGTTTACACTAATGTTCCTAGCACGTATGACTTATTCAATGCCTCGTGGCCCTATCTCGAAATACTCAGTTTAAAGTCCCCTACCATACGTATAGATTTGACCCTAATGTTTACAGACACACTATAACTTTAAAGAATAATTCATAACAGTGATTTAACAAGTTAATTTTAACAGTTATATAGGCAAACCGTGGAAAATTCGGGGGACATGCGCACATTTTTGACGTGGGTTTACATCCTCTTCAGTCGGCGACCAAAACCACTAGTAGCCAGGCATCATCCGGTCCCTGAGGACAAGCCACGAGCATTACCTAATGGTGACGTCTTTATTAACTGTTAATGTTTTTCTGTCGTTAGGGATGGTGGTAAGAAAGGCTCAGCAGCCATCTTGTCCCCCCCTCCCATTCCACCAACATCCCACAGTAACTCGTGGCTGGAGCAGAACCGACTCCCTAATACCTGGTCCGAGGGGGCTTGCTCTCACTTTTCCGCGTGTCTGCGCCGTCGACGGCAGTCAGCGTGGCGGGAGCCTGCCAGCATGCAAAAAAAAAATAATACTCAACCTTTCACCGCTAAACTCCACCTCCAAGGACAGCGAGGGCCATCACAGGGAAGTAACCTCACAGTCAAGGCAGACAATGGAAAGAGAATCCTTCCCTTCCCCTCCTCTTTCCCCAGCGGATCTTCATAAGCTGCGTTCGAAAAAGCTTAACTTGCAGCGTTTTATTCTGTTTTCTTTAGCATATCGCATACTTCCGTTTTATAAACGATGAAGAGAACTAGCTCATGAGAGCTTGTTTACTTTTTTAATTTCTCCAGCAGGGAGCTGCCTTTTTTTTTTCCTCCGGTAAAGCCGAATAAAATAGAGCGTATTGCTGCAAGCTGCTTGCCAAGCGAAGCGCTTTTCAGACAGCATCCCTTTTAGGCGAAATGTTTTTCAATAAAAAAGCCGTGAGGTAAACAGCAGTTGGGGAAATTGTCTGTCAGGTGATCCAGCTGCTAGGCAAACCGACCGTTAAGCTTGATAAGCAAACAGATTTTGGCTCAGTACGTTTAGGGGATTTCATGAATAATGTGGTGGTTTGAGAAATGTGGTAGCCTGTTAGTCACACATATTACTGTCAAAATATATGTACTATAAATCGCTACTTACATATCTATCAGGCGAAAAGTTTGCTGTAACTCGCCTTCTAGGCCAAAGGCATGTTAGACGAAACGCCTATTAGGAGAAAAGTCTAAGCGTTATCGACGTATGCTTAACGATGCTGGACTAAATAATGCAAACCCTTTCCGGCCTGACTTGTGCTTCCAGAGTACAATATTTTGTTTCTAGGTAATGTACTTAGGCCTACGTACCTGATTAAGCGACGCAACAACAAACTACACAAGTATTGGTTATTGGCTAACAACTCTATTCTTACTGGTGTAATGGTACTTTAAAATGCCTCCCTTACTAATCATGTTTTTACTTAATTCTGACCGTCGCATATTCTGGTTTAGCATTAGCCCTTGAATTGTCACATTTACTTTTGATCCGCATTTTGAAGACAATTATTTGAACCACAAATAGAATAAATAAATAGTTTTAAAAGTTCGTACATGTAGAATGTTGCCTTTAAATACAGTCAAAAATATTTTCGCGCCAGAATAATAAACCCCACTTAAAAATATTTGAGGAATTCTTCGTTTAATTGATTTGATGTAATTGTTTTAATTTGAATATTAAAGTAGATTATAAAGTGCATTTGACGCTTTTAGGAGTGTTTTTTATTACATGGAAGATAATATTGTATACCTTCCCAGTTTGAGGCTTTAGGGTATATTTTTGAAAATATTTCAAGAGAATGCGTAGAGCGGAACATTGATGCTTTACATGTCTCGAAATTTTTAAGATAAGGTATTTTCTTACTAACCGAAACATTTTAGTAAAATTAATTACATGACTGATTCTGTGATATAAATATACTCTCAGAGTTGTGTTGCCCGTATTATGTTTAAATGTATTTGTCTAGGTATTCCGTGCCCTCACAGGATGTAACTGAATAATGACATATATGGCTAAAGTTACAGCAAGACAAAATAAACGGAAACATAACTGCAAGGTACTTTTTATAATAACTCATTAATGTGGTGCATTTTTTGCTTTATTTTATTTGAGCTATAATTTTATTTTACTGCAAGAATGGTTAAGATTGAACTAAGAATGGTCAAGTTATAGCATGCGCGAACAAACATCTGCTAACACTGCAAAATTTGTCGCCATTATCAAATTGTATAGAGGAAATGATTTGGTTGTCCACATTGTGTGACATTAATGTAAGTGACACATACAGTAGTTGGCATTAAAACAATGGGCTGTTAATCACAGATCAAAGTTAAAGAAATGTGGTCTTAAAATTGATCATTTTCATGTAATCCATGCTTACATTTTTAAGTAACATAAACGAATTGATAGCCGGTAGGACGCACTCACTGCGTGAGAAACACGCACTCATAAAATATCTTGTTTTTAAAACTTTTATTTTTATAAGAATTTATTAAACTCTGATATCACCCTCAGATATACCAAGGAAATGTTATATGCAAGCCTATGACATAAATAATTGTATTCAACTCTTCAAGTGAACTTGAGAAATATTTTAAGTTTTGTGATAAAAGTTTTAATCACAATTCACCTCAAATTCTTCTACATTACAAAACGAGTAGAAGTTTTGTATGTTTAGGGCCAACGGGACCTAGGACCGTAGTTTGGAGCTGTTCATGCTCTGTCATTCCAGTCTCTCGGTGGCCTTCTTCTCCGACATGTTGAATGTCAGTGACCTTTACCATGACCTTTGACCTTGACAAGGTGACATTTTACCTTGAAAACCCAAAAAAAAAAAAAATTCAAAAAATGTGTAAAAGATCTAAAATGTTTTTAACATTTATAAAAAAAAATGTTATAATGTATTGTATATTTATTAAACATTTACAAAAAAAACCTATAACATTAAAATTTCGAATGTTTTTGCTCAGATGGGATGGAAGCCGGAGCCGAACGGCTGTCATGTAACATCACCCGACCTCCATGTTGGATGTCGGTACCTTAACCTTTAACTTAGACTCATTACGATAACCTTAGATCACCTTGTACCCAAAAAATAATTAAATTGTTTGAAACATATATATATATATAAACCTGAACATTATTTTTAAAATATAAAAATTTGATCACTAATATATTTAACAATTTTACAATAAAGGGAAATTTAGAATGATTTGGGTTACGGTACGAGGGGCTGTAACCGACCAGCCACAATGTTATGATGTCACCCAAACACCATGTTGGACCCAGGTGACCTTGACATTGACCTATTACCTTGACCCTATAACCATAACCATTGATGGCCTTGAAAAAGAAACTCGAGAAAAAATTGCAAAAATTGGATAAATTCGTAAAAGTCAGTGAGCATACTTCATTACTGAATACTACCGCCCTCTTGGATCCAGGTAACCTTGATCTTTAACCTTAACATGGGGATGTTTGACCTTAAAACAAAAATTGGTCAAAAATCCCAGAAAATTGTATAAGAATTTATAAAAAATTAGTATAAAATATTATTAGGATTTTTTTTTTAACTTACATTTCCGGAGGTCTCCCACTGCACCACGTTCAGCAGATGACTGGCCCGCTTATAATAAACCACATTGTATTAACATTCCCCTCCCCAACCCACTCACCTTTGCTCATTCTGTCAAATGCACTCCACAAGCCATATTTGTTTTTTTTTTTTTTCGTTTGTCATTTGTTTAAATTTTCAAGACCTAGGTGGCCCTGAGGACTTCAACCAACATGGTAGATCTAACTGATCTTTACTTTGACCTCACATGTATGACCTTGACCCCATGCCAATGGATAACCTTGAAACCAAAAAGAAATTTTAAAACCTTTCACAAAAACCAAAAAATTCCAAAAAAAAAAAAAAAAAAAACTAAAAATTGAGAAATGAATTAAAGTCTTGTTTTTTTTTTATATAAATATGTCGAACAATTTCGCAAACTTTCCATCAATAAGTATCGCAATCAGCACCACACTCAGCGCCGCAATCATCGCCACAATCCTCACCACAAGCACAAATATTTCCGTCAATCTTTCCATCTTCCTATCAATATTCCAATATTCCCATCAATCTTTCGCAATCTTCCCATAAACATTTCACAATTTTTCCATCAATCTTCCGAATTTTTTCCAGCAATCTTTCGCAAACAGCACCACAATTAGCACCACAAGCACCCCAATCAGCACCACAATTTTTAAATCTTTCTATCTATACTTAAATTTTTCTGTCAAGCTTTCAATCTTTCCATCAATATTTCACCATTTTTCTACCAATATTTCGCAATCATTCCATCGATATTTCAATCTTTCAAACTACCCATCAATCTTTCGCAATCTTTTTCAATATTCACATTAATCTTTTCAGTATTCCCATTAATGTTTCAATCTCCACATCAAGCTTTCTATCTCCCCATCAATCTTTCTATCTTCCCATCAATATTCCGCAATTAACTCAATCAGCACCACATGCACCACAATCAACACCACAATCTTTCAATCGATCTTTCAAACTTTTCATCGATCTCTCAAGCTACCCATTAATCTTTCACAATCTTTCCGTAAAATTTTCCATCAATCTATCGCATTATTTCCGTTAATTATAAATGCATATTCAGTCCATGCGTTTGTCGTCTATCACTGTACATACATATTTTAATAAACTATTCACCAACTGTCTTTAAAAATTGTACATGTGGACAAAATTAATATTTTGTATGCAGTCAACAATTCGTAAATGTTTTGTACTTAAGTCTTTATTATCAATTTATATGAATATGTTTCCATTAATATTCGAGTTCTCATAGCACCACTTAAAGGTTGTGAGGAATGAAAGAATAGGACACACAAAAATTAAAGTCAAAACAATTAATATTATTTAATAAATATTTATTTTTATTTTTTACTTCAATTTCAATAGACAGCAGTTCATCACATCACGGATTTATCCCCGTTCCTTAAGCTTACTAATGATTGACGTTATTTCAACATTGCTTGAGAGATACCCGCATTTTTGAAAGTCAATCAAATATCCGAGTCAATCAACAAGTTGATTCGGGTATTCGAGAAATGGGTAGCCAGTATTCTCGGCATTTTCTACCTTCTTCATGTCGTTTGTTGCAGCAAATGTGTTAGAGGTATGTGTCAGTGCATCGATAAAATAGCCATTGTCGTCTTCAGCACTATCACTGTCTTCATGTTCATTTTCATCAATGCTCTCTTCATGGTCATCTTTACTTCCCGTTTTGTATTCTCTAGTAACTTTGCCTCCTTTGTAGCAGGAGTTTTACGCTGATCAGTATTTAGAGCCGACGACGTGTATTTTTGAAGTTCGTTGACTTCAGGGGAATTTCTACCAGGGTAAGTGTACATTCCACATAAATCGACACTACTGCACTCATTCCGTCTTTAGCATAAATCGCCTGTCGAATCGGTACCCATCAATGCAGAGAGAGGTATTGCCGGCAACACTTGCTGACTCCCAGTAGACGAATCCTTGCATATCTCAGTATACTCTTTCAAGTATCGCGGCTCCATGACCGTTGAGATAAAGGAAGGCCTTCGTATTCGGAAATCATTTTTGTGGTATGACAAGAGAGCGCTACCAAAAATATGATCATCTCACTATGTCAGAACGTCAACTATAATTTTTTCCTATATAAATTATGTTCTTTTTACAGCAAAGCGCATAGTTTGTGCCCACAAAAAGCCTTCCACTATAAAATTTAGATGTAAAAAAATATGAGAGCACTCTGAGAAAACTCACCCATTATTTCGCCCTAGAACAAAACACGCAGATACTTACAAAACAGTAGGTTATTAAAATATGATTGTAGGCATATCTATACAGAAATATATAAATTAAAAATTAATTTTGTATTCCTATATTTATATATACCTAATTATTTATGAATTTATTTTCAAATAATTTTATTTTGATATACATAACTATGTATAAAATTATTCTAAAATTATTATATATATATAAAATTATGTATAAAACGAATTTGAAACATTTTTTACTTATCTATATACCTCTATTTAATTACGTATAAAATTAATTTAAATAATGATATATATATATATTTAAATAAACATAATGTTTTGCGAATTTTCTTCTGGGAAATCTGAACCGAAGTAATATTTAGAAATAAAACCTTTGGCCTGACGTGAAAATATGTTTGTGTTTGTAAAGAAATCTGTAAAAGATTTAGATGCAAACATACACTTTAAACCTGAAACAGTGAGAAATCAGCCAAATCATTGAAAGTCAGTGAAAATTGAGCGACTGATAGTGACACTTAACTAATTAATATGATATCTGAATTTCACTGATATCTTTGTGATTCTCACTGAATGTTGAGAATTCCAAAGCCATAAGTTACTTGTTCCCAGTGTTCATTTGATTGATTTTTCGTTCGGCAGTTGCTTATCGACTGACTTTCAATGGATGTTAGTTCACTGATTGATATCACTGTTTGGGGCTTTGTGTGTAGTAGGACCATATGGTTATACATAACATTTATTTGGAACTGGTGACGTCGTACTATGCCAAAGATAGCAACTGTGACTCCGGTATTTGAAAGTAAGAGACGAAATTGGGAGTTTAATGTTGCAGAGTAACGCTCACAGGGAAAAGTTATACCAACGATCTTCTCACCATGCTGGTGGTGGGCTGCTCCTCGTAAATGTTCGAGTCATGCCGAGGTTTGGGCGCAAGTCAACGCCGCTAAGCGTTCCACGTCAGGACGAACGAGCAGTCATGCAGTCGGGAAGTCGAGCAGTCAGCTAGTCGGACAGCCTGAAGCCAGTGTTCGACAGTTCGATACTAATTCGTCTGTGACTAACTGGGATCGTGCAGTCAGTAGTCGGCAAGTAGAACCGCAGCGACGATAAACTTGAAACTGGGCTAGCAATTGCCCGACTGTAGATTTACTGCTGCCAATTAAAGCTCGTTATTCGTATAAAGTGATTTTTGAGTTTACACTAGAAAGAAAAGGAAAGAAATTTAAACATTTCTGCTCGCAAATTTTGTAAACTTTAGATGAAAAGTGTGTAGTAATTTTCCTGATGTTTTAGCAGGAGGTAAAGATGAAATGAAATAAATTTAATAATGTTACAATTACGTCTTATTTGTGCTTTTTGTTCACGTTGTAAACAAGAAGCCCATAAAGATAATAAATACTATAACTCAATGATGGCATCGGAAATTAGTATTTAAAATCTAAATAAGTAAAGAGTGATGAACCGCCCGTGTGTGACTTCTCTAAGTGGCTGATGACAGCGAAATGGCCATGCCACGTGCGGTCAAGCACAAGAGTTCTCCGCACGTGGACATTTCGCTGTTAAAAGACGTAGCTGGGAGGAGGGGGAAGAGGCACAAGCTGGACCTTGCACTGATTTCAAATGGGCAACGCAGTTGGTTTTGCGGTTCGAGATGTAAAGAAAGACTTGGTCGGGGGGGGGGGGGGGGTGATAGAGGTTTGACCCCAGCGAATGGTAGTTAGCAACCCTCGCCGTATTTCCTGCGCAGGGAACCCAACACTCTCGTCCACTCCTTCATTAGGCCGGGCTCCCGAACTTGCTCTCGGACGAGGGGTCCCCCCACTTCACCACATTTCCCTTCCGCATTTCCCTGTCCGATTGGCCCCACTGTCCCGGGTAGCCTCTGGCGCGGGGTTGCTATATCACTCGTAATATCATTTGCGCCGTGTTCATTACACGTTCGCGCACTTTTGCCACTTCCAGGCCAGCCCCCGTGTTTAACATTTTCCCAGCCTACGTCGCATTTCCTTCGCCCATCGGGGGCCACGGTGGCTGAGCGGTTAGCACGCTCGCCTCCCACCAAGGCGAACCGGATTCAATCCCTGGCCGGGTCACTGGATTTTCGCAACTGGGAATCGTGCCGGACGATGCCGTTGGTCGGAGGATTTTCTCGGGGATCTCCCATTCCCCCCCCCCTCATTCCGGCGCCGCTCCTTACTCACTTTAATCACCCTCATCGACTCCCAAGACCTCGCTGTTAAGAGCCATCCAAATCTCTTCGCCCTCTTCACAAACTTCATCATTCCATTTCTTCTTCTTTGCTCGTTAGTTCAATCTATGAGTGCATTTTAAATATGCACGGAACACACCTTCTGTATTTTACAATCGTTTGAGAGCTAAACTTTATCAACATGTAAGTGTTGAGAGTTCAGAGATTTGGGCGGCTCCTAACAACAATGTCTTGAGAGCCGATGAGGGTGAAATGAGGTGTGGGTGGAGCAGCGCCAGAATGCAAGGGAGGAGGAAACTATAGATCCCAGAGAAAACCCATCGACCAGTAGCATCGTCCAGTACGATTCCCACTTACAAGAATCCGGAGTGACCCGGCCGGGATTGAACCTGGTTAGCCTTGTTGTGAGGCGAGCAGTCTAACCGCTCCGATACCATAGTCCTAATACCTAACGGAGTTGTTAGAAATTAGGTAGGGCGTACCAAAGTCAGTGAGGGATGGAGGTCATTATAAAATTTAGTAATTACATTCAATTTTCCAAATTATTTACATTGGTATAAATATAAATATTGTTAATATTTTCAAAGCACAACTGTGTGTCCCTAATATTAACACTTACTATTTTATTTGTGAGCAAAAATGTTATGCTAGTTTCAGTTTTAATTTTATATTTAATCGCCGTCCTTATACTGCCTACAGTGGCTTAATATTCATTCTTTTATTACAAATATACGGTCAAAATATAAATTGCCTGGATTTAGGCTAGTTTCATAATCTGCACTGAAGATAGTTGCGCACTGTCAATCACTGGTCATTGCACCGTCACATACGTATATATAATTCTGAAGTAGTGGCAACAGTATTAATGTTACTTATAAAGTAATTTTGAGTTGTCCGTGAGCCGACAGTACGTAATGTTGCTGTTAATGTAATATACTTTTCTGATAAAAATGTTTTTTGTTTTTTCTTTTGCCTTAAAAACATTGCGGTATAAGAAAAATTAAGTACAATTGTTTTGTAACATAAATAATATTTCCTATGAAAATAAAATTAACATAGAATGGATAATTAAACCTGCGCCTTGTGTACACGAGGATCTCCAATTCATGAAAACCATCGCCCTACCAAGTACCTTACTTCACCATTTTCTATATAGACTTGATATTATGAGTGTTCTACAGTATATAGCAAAGAAACTGCAGTACTCTTTCGTTTTGTATAAATATTTTTATATGGAAATATACAGTCACTGACAGTGACAGTAGTACACCTAGCCTATGATTTTTCATTGTAGTAATACAAGTCTTTGGATATGAAAACTGAATGTATTGGTGAATAAATATATATTCACAACCATCATACAACACATACAAAAAGCCAATTCTTCACAATACTACTCATTCTTAGGTCAGGATGTACACCAAAATGAAAATGGTACAATCAGTATATTTCCTGTCGTTGAAGGGCATGTGTGCAGAGTTAGTACTGAGTGTGAAGACCACAGTTATTTTTCATCTCCTTCAGCCTATCTGGCATAGATCGAACCAACCTTTCACAATAAGAGGTCTTAAATCTATCCCATTCCGTTTGAAGGGTAATTTTGAGGTCATTCCGGTTAGATATGGGATGTTTGTGGATGTTTTCTTTTAACTCATTCCACAAATTTTCAATGTCATTAATGTCTGGGGACTGTGGAGGGATATCGAATAAAGAGGGGCAATTATAGAGTATCCACATACGTACCTTATGGGCCTTATGTTTCGGGTCGTTGTCCTGGTAGAAGGTAAAACCATCCCGCAAGCCAAACTTCTCTACGATCGGTGTCATTTCTTTCTTCATTATATAAAACTACACATCTTGATCCACAGTACCATATACGAAATGGATTTTCTCGACACCCGAAGCCGTCATACAACCCCACACCATCAGGGACCTAGCCCCGTGTTTCACCGACGGCCGAAGATTTCTTTCTGCAAGCTCCGTGTTTGGCCTGCACCTTCCCATCCGATGCAAACATATCGAATTTACTTTCATCAGTAAATATTACTATTTTACATTAGTCAAAAGATTTATCAGCGTTATCTGTGGAAAACTGAAACCTAAGGCGTTTGTTCTTCTTGCTGGTGTATGGTTCATTGCTTGCTACTCGGACATTGGAGTCCTCTCTACGAAGGACTCTCCTCACGGTTTCTGGGCAGGCTTTTTTTTTTTTTTCCACAACACGACTTCTGCTTCTTTGGCAAGTGCGGAATTCTTCTTTATGTGACGTCAAATCCATCGCTCGTCTCATGAAGTGAATATTTTTCTAGAACTATGCTTCTCTGTGTTATCTACTCTACTGTACTGACGAAAGCGACGAACGATATTTTGCACAGTAGAATGATTGCGATTCGCAATTTTGCCGATCTCACCCCTTTCGTAATGCAAAATGACCATCTTTCTTACTGCCACAGACGTCTGACCTCTTTCACGTTCCATGTTTATCTACGAAAGCTTACTCGAATTTAATGCTTGCCGTAATGCACAGAACGAAATTACGCGTGGTTCAAAATGCGTGGGCCTGGTAACCCAATGGGGGGCTTGCATTGGGAAAGTGTACCACTTACACTGTGGCGTTCAATCTGCAGTTGTTTTAGTGTTTTACATTTTATGCATATATAAACATAATAATTATGCGTATCTTTATAGATCCTAAAAGCTGGATATGCAATGCGTTAAAAAATATGGGTTACCAGTAATTTTAATTTATATGGAATATTCAATCTAATGTCTGTTCATACTAGATCTACTACTTTAACTATGAGTCGCTGTATGCATGTCTGACACAGGTAAACGGATTTCCGAGGTTTGAAAGATGATATAAGTTACTCTTAGTTCTCATGCAATGTTTTAAAATTTAAATATAGGTATTTTAATTTACGAGGATATCGCTGCTTTTTAATATCCGCCATTTTATAACGTGAAGTCAATTTCCACTTTTGTTGACAGGACATTATTTTAAGGTCATTATTTCTGTTATTTTTAACGTAAGACAATATTTTATACGTCATCGTTACTTATAAGCTATGTTAACATTAACAATTCAAAGGAATATTAGCATAATAGTAATATAAGACTTTGTAAACTGTTAACATCATTAACTTTGTCATATTATTATAAATTTCGCTACTACAAAAAAATGTTCAAAAATGGCTCAACAATATTTTTTTTGTTGCAACAACATTAGACATCTTTGTGCGTTTCGTCTTTCAGCTCTCCAAAATCACTTGCAGGCGGTACTGAAGGTGATTCAAGACTGACAACACGCCGCCGATCTCTCGTATGCCCCCGGGAGGCCGTGCTGTCACAAGATTAGGAACCAAAGTTGCCATTACTCGTTAAGTGGCTTTGCAAATCTAGTTCCACCCCGGCACACCTGGGTCAAATCACCGAGCCGACGGCGGGCTGCCGTGTCTATGTTTTAGCTGGGCTCCGGACCCGTTTTAAAGCTGTTAACTACTGTTACTATATCTTAGTAAATTTACGTGTATATGTTATCGGCGAGGGAGTGAAGCTCCCCGCCAGTCTCCCGACTGGCGTGTTGTAGTGTCGTGTTGTCTGTAGAACATGTTGTAGTGTAGTTAGCAAGTGGCTAGTTAAACTCGCGTGTAGTGTGTCGGTGAGTCCCTACATCCCGAGTCGCTGCTCATCGACAACCCTGCTTGTGATATCATGCCTTGTGGCACTGGAAGTCAGGGTCAGGCCTCGCACTTAATCTCCAGCCATTTCATCGTGTGGCGTTTGTTAATAATATTTGCAAGCAAGGTAATTAATACACTTCACTGGCACCCTAAGTACCAGGACTGTGTCCAGCCCTGGTCAAAGCTAGGGCTAACCACTGTAGCAGGCGTATTTACATCAACCTTACGAAAGGCATCATTTGTAAGTCTTCCTTAACAACGCAATCCGGCCTACAACCTTGGATTAAAATATATATGTAAGTTTTTGTGGACATTTTTATTTTTATTTTGGTTTTGAACACCTTCTTCCGCGTTATTTTTAGATTTTTGAAATTATTTATTTGGTTTTTAAATTTTTTTGTAAGAATTTTTGAATTTTTCGAATTAAAAACTGACATAAAACCAGTTCCACCTTGCCCTGTCCTGTCCAATCCCGTGTGCCACACGGCCTGGATTCCTGACAACATAGTGGCACTAAAACTGTCTGCCAGTGCACCCACACGAGCGGCCTTGATGTCCACACAGAGGCACGTTGTGTCTTCTTCTGTAGTCGAACTGACCTGTTCCAGAAGGTTCTTAGCCTCCAAACGGTTCTTCGCACCTCGGGTAATGCCACTGGATATGATGACGAGGAAATTCGCCCAATGGCTCCCGAAGTCGTTGACTTTTTCAGCGAGCAGTAGTGATGTGAGTGCTAGAGGTATTAGAGCTGCCCGACTTATGAACCTTCCTCCCCTCCACCAGTTAAGGAAAACATCGCCCTTGGAAAATACAGATTGCCAAGGAATTCATTAATTTATATCAGGTTTTAATACTGTTCAACTCGTAGTCATTATTTACAAGCACTATTTCCTTGCATTAAAAATTTTTGGACCACAGTTCTCCCCTCCCCCCCCCCTCATTTAAGTATGTCAAAACGTGAAAAGAACAAGTAAAATAAACAAAATAATTTATAAAAAATTTAAAAAGCGTGACCGAAAGGTCTGAGTCTTTAACCAAGGTGATCTGGTTCGAATCCCGGTGGCAAATTCCGTATATTCGCATACGGGCAACGTGACGGACGTTACCAGTGCCATTATTGGGCAGTTTTCTAGGGACACTCCCGCTCCCATGTGTCTTAAGTTCACTTCGTTTTCACCATAACTCAAGACCTCACTCTTAGAACAGGATTACAATGACTTAACGTTATACGTAACACGCATTGCCACGCTCTCACATGTTCAAAAACCTGGTCTTAGCCAACTTATTAGTATAACAACTTATATCCTTGGGGTTTAAAGCCGAAGTATTTTGTTGCCTGGCTTGTATTTTACCAACTAACCTACTCAGTAGATGTTACGTAACTTAGGGAGCAAAAATCGTATGTATATACAGCATGTCCCAGAACGCACACATAAGGACCACACTACGTGAATCCTGGGCGAAATTGGAGACGAAAAATTTACTGGCAAAATGACGTTCGGTGACATTTTTCGCGGACAATGTGGCAAAACAGCACGGAGTTAGCCACCTCTTGCACTCCACTGATATCGTATTGTAACTGTTCTGGCCATCATATTACGGGCGCGGGTTCGAATCCCGGCCAGTCCGAACATTTTAGCAACATGTAATTTACGTAACACATACTATAAAATCACCAGCACGTGAAATCAACAAGTATGCGAAGGCCATTTGCCAAGGTTAATGCCGTACCACGTGTTGCGTTGCGCCCTAATCGGCAGTTGAAGTTGAATGTATGGAAACATCGCATCGGGAGCGTAGTACACTTTTCGCGGCAGGGTGAGAACAGTACTGTAGCCGGCAGTTATAAGGGCGCGTCTCAGCGCGCGGAAGAGGGGAATCAGGGTCGCCGGAGAAATGGCAACCACTGGTAGGAAAGGGAAAAGGAGGCACTCCTCAGGACGAGGGCGCTCATGCGCCCAGATATCTGCCGCGAGCAGTAGGCGTGGTTGTAAGATCAGTTAAATCAGTTTACATTGGTATCGTTTAACAGATTGGTTTCGTAACCTACCCTTGTCGATTTCCCTTTACAAGTGTGGACGTGTGCACTTTGGTATCAACTAAACCAGATACAACTACAATATCACATTTAATGTGCAGATATCAACGAAGCGCAGGAGCCGACTAACTCCATGCTGTGTTGCCACATTGTGCACAAAAATTGTCATCGTACGAAATTTTACCCCTTTATAACTTCATAGGTTTAACAAAAAAAAAAATTATCTTTATTTTTATGCAATTTTTTCCGTTTATAGTCCAAGTGGTAAAATTAGAATTGTTTATATAAAAAGCACGCATTAGCTCAGTCACTTCGTCAAATTTCACGCAGTTTAAATGTTAGAACCGAGCGGCGTGTTAGTTAAGTGCAAACGAAATTAAAGTCAGAATGTTCAATTTAACTTCTAAACTGGTGTTACTTAAGACGAAAACGACATTAGAATGTATATTTTAATTTGGTTATTCGTTCATGTATTACGATTTAATCTGTTTATGAAATTATTGACTTCCTAATATATTGCGCAGAATCACTAACAAGAGCAGTCTAAAACTTTATTACCCTGGGAGCAGTAACATACTTGGTTGAAACGTAAGTGAGAAATATCACGTATTCAGTAAGTTAAGAAAAAAGGGTGATTTTCACTGACTTTCCAGATAACGTGCAGAATATTCTCACTGATACAGGTTCAGAGTGTAAAGCCTCCACCGCATCATTTTCTGAGCCGAATTGTCGTCCTTTGAGTTCTTTCTTTGGCAGTTGGTAACAAAGGGCAATCACAAAGCGCATTGACACAATGCCGTATCAGGACAATACATATCCTGACCAAAATCATCGTCAGCGGACACTTGTAGGACGAGACAACGTAGAGTCAACATAACTTCTACCATGATATCCAGGAGTTTCTGCAGCCCTTTTGTTTAAGAGAACACCAAACTTCATTGCGTGACGTAGATCTCGCGTTTCCGACATCGTACACTTCAGATGCTCATCAAACTTTTGTCGCATTATCATCGTACTAACGGAGAATGATTGAGCTCAGGCAAATATAGTGTTTGGTGGCAGTCAAATGTACGTAAAACTGTTCGCGATAAAATGAGTACTTTTGAAATCAACCTTAGAAAAAAGTCACTGTCCTTGCGTGCATATATTATAATGGGCGCACTGAGTGACATTCACCCAGTAAAGTTGGTAACGATGGATGGAAAATAGTTCAAGACCTTAACGTTGAATTAAAAGTGTTAGGTAACCATTTGTGATTACATAAATTATTTCTTTCACTTTGTGTTTTTTAATGTATCGATGGACAAAAAAGAGCAGATTTGTGAAATATTTACTTTTCTAATAATTTCATAGTTTCACTTGAACCACGCACGAATAAAGTGATGAGGCCCGTGAAAATGTTAATTTTACATATGGCGGTAGAATACACAATGTTCATACAAGTAGATCTTAAGCAGGGCTTTCAAAAGTGCTAATTGTACCGTGAGGAGCCTTTAAAGATATATGAGTTTATCGATACACGGAGGATCGGTATCATGTTCCAGGCTTTTAAAATGCAGTTACAGTCTTCACTGAACTACTATCGTAGGTGCATTACATAGAAATCGAGTAATTGTGCCTTGGAATTTCAGCTGTAGCAATGCCACTACAACTGATTTGTATTAGTGATTGTCTTACAGTTTTGCCAAGCACAGGTGTTATGTCAACTAGCATAATTCTGCGAGCCCTTCGCTGAGGCGATCAAACTATAAGTTGGAGTTCACATCCTGTTACGCATTCATTTTTTGTTCAACTTAAATACCCGGTGTAAGGCTTGGAATGAACTAATAGACTTAAATATAACGCAACGAAATATTTTTCCTCGGTGAACAAAACTATTCAGTAGCAGAATCGATTGTTTCGAGAGTATTCTGATTTAGATGTAACTCGTAGTTATGTGACATGAAATAATTTCGGAAAGCATAGAAGTCGATTTTAATCGAGCACAGTCATTATTTCAAGCGAAAAAATAGATTTTGTTAAACTGGTGTAAAAAGCATGCTCATTACCGTATTCTGAAACTTCGGAATTTTCACTTACAAAAATATATTACATCCAGTAGTACATATTCAAATAGCTTGTAAATGAAGATTACGTTACAATGTTTTGCTTTACCTGCAAGCATAGAAAAATTCATCACTTTTCAAAATCGTTTTTGACACCGAAGAAATTATAAAACGGTCATAACTGTGTGAAAGAAGCCACGTACGTATATATGTGTAAAGAATGTATATGCGCGACTGGATGACCGCTCTTTTCAAATCTCTAAACTTGAATTATTTAAATATTCCTGATTACTTTGTACTCTTTCCTTCCCTTTGCTGGTATTTGCTCTTTCATATCACTCCATTTACTTCTGTGATCTAGTAAACCTTTCTGTCCGTTTGGAATGAAAATGTTAAAATATGGCAATTTTTTATTAGAAAGGAAGATATTACTTTGTGATATGTAGCTTTCAGATATTTAAAACATGAGCTTAATTATCGTTGGAATCCCGGCTTTTTACATTTTATAAAGCAATTCAATTTCAAAAATACGACGCAGAAAAATATACAATGACCTTTCTGCATACGAAATTTTCTTGCAGACAATTTATTTTACATACATGTGCCAAATTGTGTAAAAGCGTTAGGATATTCAGTTGATTTTAATATCTAGCACATCAAATTTGTTATCCACATTTTTATCAAATTAAATGTGTCAGAATTTTACTGATTACCTAATAGACAAAAAAAAAAGAATAAACCTTTCACAAAAAATAACATATGTGTAAAGAAAGATACAAGGTATTGTGTAGTTCAATGAAAGATATGTTTAGGCAAAAATGAGCTTCGGGGAAAAAAAATCTTAAAGGTTTTCTAGTATCTAAAACTTTATTATATATTATGAAGTTATTTCATAGTTTTTTGACATTACTTCAATTTTTATAAATGCCAAATACACTATTAAAATTACTTTCCGCTCCTTAAAGGACAATCATGAGCCTTTTAACTTCCAAACGTGAGGTAAAATATTAAAGGTTTTAGCTAACACAATCTTTGAGTTATGCTTAAGTGTTTCTTCAGTTCATAGGAATGCCATGGAGACATTTCTTTGAAATCTGGCTTTTTTTATGCCATTAAGTTTAAACTACTAATCATTTTTAACTTAAATTTTATTTTAAATTAAATATATTACTATTCAGGAAAACGCGAAGAGTTTTAATTAAACAACCTTGTCTTTTTTATGACATCAGCAATTTATATGAACTATTAGCAAACGCCAAATTTTAAATAGTTTTTAGTTAATCTTATAAAATTAACTGTAGCTAATTTTAGTAAACTAATTTTCCACATATTTCCACTTTCGTCAATCTTATATTTTATGTAATACCACAAAATAAAAAACACACTTAAAATATATCAATTGTGTCTTTGTTTCTTGGACGCCCTTAATGCTGATAAGTTGGCAGCACGAAGGTGACGGAGGCCATGTTACGTCTGAAGGGGAAGAGAGTGTGGGCCCAGGCATAATATTTCCGCTGTAACTTTACACGATTTAGATCAACCTTCGAAGAATCACCCCATCTAAGACGTGTTTGGATGTATTCTAAAGATGTCACTTTTCACAAGAGTTTTATATTTCTGTTAACGTAGAAGTATTTAGTACTTTTTCCATGAAACTGACTGTCTATATTTTACATGTTCATAAACTTTAGTTTATAATATACAATAACATGTTCCGTCATTTCATATGTGAAAGGAGGTACGGGAGTAGCTGAATGAGTCATAATTACGTAGAGCAGAACAGTAAATGATGGGGTTTATTGAATATAACGATCATACAATATCTAATCTCAGGGGAGCTTTTATGGAATATCATAATGCGAATTACATCCGTTAGGAATATTTACCACACACCACTACCACTACACTCTATTTGGAAAGTCCCCACTTTATTCATGCTGCCAGGGGCTGTTCCTGGGATGCGGTTAACGACGGCCGGACATACCCATCTCCGTACTCTTCTCGTTGCGATGGCCCGTCGACAAAATTTGTCGCTCCCAGTGTTACGTTGGCCTATATCTAGCGCGTTGTTTAATATATTCGTCCCCGATTACCGGCCGGTGGAGGGGGAATTCTGCAACTGCAGTCGCAATGTGATTACTGCAAATAACGCTCGTGCCGTGGTTCAATGTTTGAAGGCGTGATCTGGCAGGCCGTCCACCTAAGGCCCGATCACTTAATAACACTATGCATAAACCAGAGAGAAAATAGGTGTAAGTATTGGAAACGCTTATTAGGGAACCTTTCTCTAACAAAATATTATTAACCTGATAATCTGAGTGTGCACGAATTCAACGCGTTGACCGTCTGGTGTAATTTTCTAGACTTAGTTAAGCTTCGTTCGCATAATATGGTGGAATAGCCTGAAAGTAGAGCGATGTGCGAGCTTCAGAGAATTTGGAGATACTCACGAATGGGCAATAGTATTACTAACAGTGGTTTTACGCTGCCTTCCTGAATATGGAGGTGAGCATGATCCTTCACATGATCGAAAAATTCTGAAGTTACGTGCTTGTAATGTAGATGAAGCACAACAAAGCTACGCCACAGAACCCGAGGAAATATATATGTAATGCTGAAAATAATATCGGGAAAAGATTTCCCTATACAATAAGACCTATAATTTATTATGCTTCGCAACGCTATTTTTATTTTCAAACGAAATTGTCTCATTGTGCACGTGAGTTGCTTTTTATTTTCTGTCTATTATAAAGATGTAAAATTTAGATTTTTTTCATCTGAGCTGGCGAAATATATTAAATTCATACCTTCAAAACTGAATCAAAATTTATCTTTCTGCCTAAAATTATTTCTTCTTTATTACGTTTAAGTAAACTCCGCATGATTTCTATGTTTTCAAAAGCACTGGTTGAATGCACTGTCTGAAGGAAGGCACTCATGAATATAGATTAAAACAGACTACACGTGTATTCCTTTCTTGCGACCAAGCGATTGTATATTCAGAGGGTTTATTCTCTGCCCAACAACGGAAAATCTCAGTTAACTCTACTGTGGTCCCTACGTGGTGACGCAGTTGGAAGAGCTATGAGAGAGCAAGCGAACTGAACAGTCCGTTAGTTTGCTGCTTCACGTTACTACGCTTATCTGAACTTTCGAGTGCACAATCACCAAATGCAGTTCGAGCGACCCAGTGCTTTTTGTGACTTGAGTTACAATTCACAATTTCAGATTATTCGAACATCCTATGAAATACTGCTCATTCGAGTCTTATAGTAAGGAATTCGCTCCTTGCACATCTCTAACGCCAATGTCTGATTTTACTTACAATGCATTAATCCCGCGTGCTCGTAAATTATATTCCTCGAGATATCGCTTTGCAAGAACATTAGCGTTCGAAATCGACCACCAGTGTTCGTGAGCTGTCTTATAACCATAGTTGGCGTTACCGAGATCACAACTCAAGCTGTGTTCCAGTTAACTGCAACTTAGACTCGTTCACTTGCCTATGATCCCTCCAGTGTCCCCAACTGTGACGACGTGAGTTCAATTTCAAACACGGATTCCCGTGTGCCGCCTCTGTTTGTGTGCGAACAACAGTATCCCGTAAGTGGCAGGAAGAGGGTGGGAAATTGTTATAAACAACTGAAAAACAAAACTTGCAGTAAACGGCGCTTGAATGCGACACCGTTCGTGCCCCTTAGCGGAAGGGGGCATTAAAGGGTGCATTCGTGTCACACGTTTGAATTGGAACAGCCCCTACTTGACGTCACAAACTTGAAGCATTTTTGAAAAGCAGTTAGCCAGTTCCATCGGAACATGGAATCAGTGAAATCTATCAGCGGCGGAATATGGCAACTGAATGTCATTCCAGCAGCCATAGTTGCATTGAATATTAACGCCGAAAGAGAGCGAAAATTCTTTGCGTATTTCTGGAGCTAGTTTTTAGCCTCTTCCGTGAACACAAGTAACTATTACACTAGAGTATGTGGGCAATCGTAGTTCTATTAACTGCGCTTGTGTTTGTGGCTGGCCATCATTATTTCACACGAGCTTTTCTACGTAGTAGGTATACAAGATGTTCGGAAACTACCTGTCGAAATTCAAACCACAGCATCTGTGGGCGAACAGAAACAAGTAACACTGCTCCCAAAAAGTCCGGAAAGACCTTTTAGTATTTGTAAATTGAAGTTGAATTTCAGCAAACGTAGGCCACCATGATGAACACAAGCTGACGTGCCATTGCGGTGACACCTGTGTGTGGAACATTGGCAACCCATTCGACCGACAGGCGACGCAGAGTGCCGCGTGCAGCACTGCCCGTGGATCAGTTCGCCTTCGTGTTATGCAACTTGTCATGTACGTAGGTACGTACGGCTGCGGACACCCGGCGTTGTTTTCCGAAATTCAACTTCAATTTAAACATACTAAATAGCCGTTCTGAACATATTGTGACTAGAGTTTCTTGTTTCTGTCCGCCCACAGATGTTGTGGTTTGAATTTCGACAGGTAGTTTCCGACCATTCCGTCATAAACTGAAATATTATTGTACCTAAATATGTGTTTTTACAGTTTAAACTAAAATAAACAATTTCAGCTCAGTGAGTGTTTTTGCACTTCAAACAATGCTAGGGTGGTACGGTAATAATCTGGCGGGTTCCAACATCGGGATGGTAAGGAGAAGCTCATAGTATAACAGCTAACCGTTACGTCCCAAAGAGAAAATAACAAATACCCCCTTTTAGTCACACCAGGAGAAAAGGAGCCGTGTTTGACTGTATTATAGTGGCGAAGTCTTTGTGAGAGGTGTCAGCCCGCCGCTCGGCGGTGCCACGGGGGAACAGGTAACATGAAGTTATAGCATTTTCGTGGTTAATTGAGCATTTGTGAAATACCTGCTTAAGATCCACATTTTCTCTTCATTGTGTATTCTATATCCAAATGTAAAGTTTACATTTCCGCGGGCCTCATCTCTTTATTCATGCGTCTAAGTGAATACAGTATATTGTCAAGGTTCCGAATGTTTCCTAATATTCCAATTCCTACGCCAATGATTACAAAAAAATCATGAACTTTATTTACAGCGACTTTAAACAGTACAATTACAATACGACATCAAAATAAAATATCTACTCTCATTCCAATGGGAAAAAAAATTTAAAAACATTTTTATTACGATTGATTAATCGTGCAATTACGACGAAAATTGTCACACATTATAGTCATAGCCCAACATGTGTCCCATTGTCGTTTAATGTGGTTTGCATGCACGGATGTGCCACCAGGGGCCATGCATGCCCCTTAAGCATTCATAGCTGCAAGACACCGAGAAAGGCCACAGTAAAAGTGTGAGCAGTGTGAGCCACCCAGTCAAGTTCAGTGAACACGCAGTATTCCCTGGCAGTGCATTTGACGAGTATTTGCCCAGTTGGATGAGTTTGAGATGTAACGCATCGTCGGCCTCCGAGAGGCAGGTTCTACACTGTTAAAATTTTTATAGTAAATTTCCTAAACTGTAATGGAAATTTTTAACCTATACACTGTATGGTAATAATACTGCACATCAAGCTGCAGATATGCGAATGTTTAGCAGGGCTACTATACACAGTTGGGAACTTCCCTACGCATTTGACTGTTTCCTGAGCAAATGTAGGAACGCTGCAATAAATGTATAGGGGAAAACATTACCAATCCTGCTTTCTCACTAAACATATACACTGGTATGGTAAATTTCCGAATAATTTCTTAGAGTTTACGTTTCGCCGCATTGCTCGCCACTTGAACCGGTCTGCCTAAACTGTGGGTAGGTATAGGACGCGGTGAGAAAGGGAAGTTGCACACGCCCGTAGAAAAGTCACAAGTCAACCCGGCAGACGAAATGTAGGAACGGTCGGCTCACCGTGCGACAAGCTGTAAGCACTCCACGGGCGTAGCTGCTCGCCAGCCAGGGACATGTCACAGCAGCTGGGGATACGCCTGTGTCCACCAGTGTCATATCCAGGCGGCCAGCAGAGTCGCATCTGTCATCACCCAGCACATGCGGCCTTCTACCAGGAACGGACCGCACGACAGCTTGCTGTCTGGCAAAGATTGGTATAGTCTGTTCTCGGTAAAATGAGCACTTTTGAAAGACCTGCTTTAAATCTACTTGTACGCACACTGTGTATTGTTCCAGTTTATTGTAAAATTAGCACTGCCATGGGCCTCATTACTTTACCCATACGTCGGTCCAGTGACACTGTGAAAATATAAGAAACGTAAACAGTTTACAAACATGTCCATTTCTACATTTTGAAGCTTTAAAAATGAAACTAAAATTTTAAGTTATCACAAATGGTCACCTAACACTTTTTATTTGACGTTAAGATATGTAACTACTTTCCATTCGTCGTTACCAACTTTACTGGGAGCATGTGACTCCGTGCGCCCGTAAAGATATACGTAGGTAGGAGCAGTGACTTTTTTCTAGGGTTGATTTCAAAAGTGTTCACTTTATCGTGAACAGCCTTTACGGCGGATTCGGACGGCCAATCGCTCCAGCTGTGGCATGATCTTCCTCTGGAGTACATCCGACGTCTGAATGCCTCCATGCTTGACCATATCACCGCCTGCATCCGTGCTACTGGCAGTCTAACACCATACTAAGTACAAACTGCAAGTGTCTGTCCCCTGCAATACATGCTTGGTGTGGTACAATATTTCGATGTTTTCTGCGTACATACTACAAGGTACTGCACCTGTATCCACCTACGTGCCCCTCCCATGGTATCTTCAGGGTGATCAATACGTTCTTGCAAATGAGTGTACTTCATTGACCGCCAAATAAAATGGGATTCTATATGCCAGTTTGTACGTTACCCGTTTCTTGGCAATGGTATTTGTGATAATTTTTTTTTTAATACTCAATTCCCCGTGCACAGCTTATAGTTGATGTCTACAATAGAAACTAGCCTAGAGAAACACAGAGAAATTGCTACTTGTACGGGTAAACGGCATTTGGCTTAAAAAAATATTTTGCCTGAATGATTTTAGGCAAAGTGATTTTTAAACCAAGTGATTTTAGGCCAAGTGCATTTACATAAGTAACTTTTAGGCCGCGTGTCATTAATGCCATGTGTCATTTAGGCCATGTGAATTTTTGAGAGATAAATGTTTCTTGTAATTTTATGCTAAATGACTTTTAGGCAAAGGGATGCTCTCTCACTTGTATTAGTACGGATTGTATTAATCTATATAAGGTGTAGGTAGCGCCGTGTTCAGGTAGCGGCAGGAAACCAGTGATGTTAGACGTACCATTTCCATGGTACTTGTACCATTATTAGAACTTGTGTACTATGTACCATGACGAGATCGTCATAGCACACAAATGTACCATAATCTAACTACAGTAGAAATATGTAGTTTATGACTCAAAAGTAAAATAAAATATGGTCAGTTACTAGCTTACAAATTAAGGTTGATTTTTTGGAGGCTTCACGAGCAAGATATCGAGATCGAAATGTATGGATATTCTTCGGTTCCTGGCAATGCTACGGAGTCCGCCGTTTGTTGTTGTTGTCAGTCATGTTGTGTTCTGTATTAATGCGCGGGTAATGTGGCATATTCTAGTTAACAAACACCCTCCATTGCTGTGCAGGCAGAAATGGTCATATTTGATCAAGGCGGAATGATTATTTTAGGATTTAAAAACCCCGTATTTTTCAGTTATTTTTTAATTCAGGTATTTCATTGGTATTTGATTTCATTAGTGTAACATTCAAATAACTGTTGTGCAATGGGAAAAAAATTAAATTGTGCCTTTACGCATTTCTTAGAAATGTATCATAATTGTGTGCCAGTGTACCATTATTTTGAATGATAGAGCAGTGATGATCTAACATCCCTGTAAGGAACTGAGCTACTGTAGTTGGGCAGCGAGGACGGGGCAGTGGTGCATCGTTAGCAAACGTGACCCATCTCTCCACACCTCGAGCGAAATATCCTGCGTGAGAAGCGATAGCGGGCTTGCTTGCTCGGCCTGCGCCGGTCCTAATTGCGAACGCTCTCGCACGCACTGCGTGTGTCGCCGGGAGATTGCCGCGCCAATCCAATTACACTCGCCCCGTATCAAACGCGGTTTTAATTGTTTTAGCGCTCGGCAGGGGCGAGGCGACAAGACACGCACTGCGGCTTGAAGACCTCTTTGCGTTAACGCGCCCGCCGACCGGAGAGAGAGGAGCGCTCATGCTGCGACGAACGCGTGCAAGAAGCCGGCAAGTAACACTGCACACGCTCAGTACACTTACATTTGGGCTGTTCACGGTAAAGTGAGCTTTTTTTAAGGCCCTCCCAAAAGTCATTAACTCATAATAAATATATTTTATCGCAATTTCAGACTTTTAACTATTGAGAGTGATGAAATATATACACTGTGTTTATTAGTCATGTTGCAATGTTTATACAAAAAAAGTGGCGGAAAGGTAGAAATTAATTGAAAGAAAAAATTTAGCGTGGCCTTAAAAAGTACTCACGTCACCGTGAATAGCTTATAGAGCCCCTGGGGATTCTCCAACTCTTCCCATTTCAAAATACACACTTCAAGAGCTTATTATTTAGATTTAATAATATTATTGGACCGCTCTAAGCGTCCGTGGGGCTCCATTGGTTGAGCGGTTATGCTGCTCGCCTACCACCAAGGCTAACCGGATTCAATCCTCGGCTGTTTACTCCCGGATTTTCGCATGTGGGAAACGCGCCGGACGATGGTTCTGGTTGGCGAGTTTTCTCGGGGATCTCCCGTTTATCCCGCCCCTTCATTCCGGCGCTGCTCCATAGTCATCCCCATCACCCTGATCGACTTTTAAGACTTCGATGTCAACAGCCGTCCTAACACCTTCACTAACTAAGGGTCTGTGTTATAGTCTGTCACACGAACGACTTCATTTTTGTACAGTTCTGGGAGTAAAGGATTTTCATGGTAATTCGAACACATTTAAAATCTACCTTTGAATAAGGTCACTGCCCCTAACTGCATATATTGTAATTGGCACACTGAGCACTGACTAGCAAGTCAAGTTCGTAACGACGGGGGAAAGTAGTTCCATGCCTTAACGTTGACTTTTAAGTGTTAGGTATACACTTACGAATATTAAATGATTTCTTCTTCTTTCTGTTTTTTTAATGAGTGTGAATATAAGAATTGCCCATTTAGTAGGATATTTACTTTTGCAATAAGTTAATTTCAAAATTTCACTTCACTGTCGCATCAATAAAGTGAGCAGGCCCAGGACGATGTTAATCGTACATGTGGCTGATAAACACACAACGTGCATACAAGTAGATCCTCAGCAGAGCTTTCAAAGTGTTCAGTTTACCGCAAACAGCCTATAGTCGTGTGCGCAGTTATTTGCATGGAAAAATGTTTTACTGTTGGCGTAGTAGTCAGGATGACAGTCAGCTGAGTTTGTTTATGTTACCATCATCTGTGGCGGGCGAGATATTGCTGTTTCCATGGAAACACATATGAACAGATATGCCGTCAGAACCGTTATAAAAATGCACTCGTACGTGAGGCAGACTGTATAACTAGGTGGACTAGACAGATGCCCAGGGCGGCACGTAGGAAGGACACGTTTGTAAAAATGTATTTTCCTTGCTTGAAATAAACATTTTAATATGTTGAGATTTTTGTATTTACTCCACTTCATTATTTTTATCTAGCTTTGATGACTTGTGTATGAGGACATATTTTCTTTGCAAGTTGAATCGTTTTAATAAGTTCGGTAATGAAGCGTTCTGCTGAAAAACACAATGATCAATTTGAATGAAAGTGTTTGAAAATTATTGCTACATATGCCCAAGGCGCAAGTCGCTTACACCTAATAACCTGACCGACGTTCTTCAGGAACGCCGAATTAGACTGCGAGCTAGTAATGAACAGGAGGCAGTGTGTAACGGAGTTAAGGCGCCTGCCTACGTGCAGCTTTTTTCCTCTTTTGAAGCCGAGGAAGTGCGGGAGCGATAAGGGCTACGATGTTAACCGCATCAAGTGTGTCATCGCCACTAAGCGCAAGGCTCTGAACTTGCGTGCAGAGTTCTCGGCTCACAGCCTGTGCCTGTGCAACTTGCTGCGGTGACCTATATATATATATATATATATATATATATATATATATATATATATATATATATATATATATATTGGTGAAGAAACGTCTTCTTCAATGTTAGATGCGGGACCCTTGTGTATATTTGTAAGTGCATTTGGAGTTTATATTTCGAGATACAGGGCGTTGCAAAGGCCGTAACTAATGTATGTCGGGGTGCTAAGGGGTGGTTTTACTAATGTGCGCGGCATCTTGAAAGCACCTAATATGCCTCGTCTCAAGTATGCGTTCTTTTTGTAGATCAGCACATACGGCGCACGTTTGGCAGCTTCGTGAGAAAACTTGTTCTTCAAACACTCTTCAACGCAGTTCAAAAACCAGGTGGGAAGGTTCCTGAAGGTTGTCGCCATGTTTGAAAGCAGTGAGAAGTCGGTATAGGGGAATGCATTTGAAAAAAAAAATTAGATTTTTGGCGTTCCTGTTAAAGAAGTATAAGTTATGTACGTCCAGAAAGTTTTTTGACCATAAAAATGCGTGCTTCTTTGCTATCGAAGCCTTTTGTGCCGCTTTTGTATAGCCCATTTTTTGGAAAACTCAGAAAGATTAATAATTAAATATAATTTTAATGAAAAACTAGTTTTTTTTATTAGCGTCGATACTGAGCTTTAGAGTATCATTTCTCGCACTTAGGTTTTTGTTTCACGTTTATGTATATTCAAAATTGAATACGAAAACCGAATTTTACTAACATGTTTTTCCCTGTGCCAAGTTCTCACTGCTTTCAAACCAAGCACGAGCCTTACAATCAAAGGAGCACAAAGGCTTCCAGATGTAGCAGAAATCAATAAACAAGCAACAGCCCATCGTTTGTGTAGAGGTCTTTAAAGGATAGGCTGCTGGGAAATGTATCCATGAAAAATTATTCTAGTATCTACTTCGTGCACGCTGACACGCACGTATCTGGCGATGAGGTCGTACCGGGGATGTCTTAGTTACTCACTTCTAGCAGGGATAGCTTTATCACCCAAACAGGAAATGCGTTAAGCCTCGTTAAATGGTTTAATGGCTTTATTTTATTCCTCAGTATAGAAATATATAGAAATTATTGAAGCGCAATTCGATGGCATAAGTGACTCAGGCGAATTTAGAATAAAATATATATAATCATTAAGGCAATATATAACTAAATATACGTTAATGTCTGCATCCCCTTAAAACTCAGTATAGTGGCTGGTTCACATCTACAAGCTTATAAGACCGAAAAGACAGAGTAGAAAACTAGAATAGCCGATCAGAAACCGTCCTCGTTTTTCGCATCAGCAACGCCGAAATGTTGAAATTTCTGCTCGCAGAAAAAGCAGGCTTCGTCGATATTCCCCAGAGGTCAGTTGTTTCACATATTTTATGCCACTGATATGCTGGATAATCAACGTGTAACTATGTTATAGTACACAATATTTTAAAGTGTGTTTTATAATGAAATACGTGAACGTTAGACAAAAGTAGTTTCAAAACGAACCGTCATGTAGCGCTAAAGTTTAAGGTTTTTTTTTGGATGTGTAAAAGAAACTTTCACTCTCTTCGAAATAATTTAGTAAAAAATACGTACCAGGATGGAATTAATAAAGTATAGAAATTGACAGGGTCTAGTTTGCTGTCCATCACTGTTTATGAAATATCGACATTCAAAATAACGAACAATACAGCATGGTCATAAACAGCTCGCAAGAAACAGTAAAATGGTAACATAGGAAATATACTTAAAGGCTATTCACGTTATAGTGAGCACTTTTGAAATCAACCATAGAAAAAAGTTACTGCCCTGGCTGCATATACTTCAACGGGCGCACTGAGTGACATGCGCTCGGTAAAGTTGGCAACTATAAATGGAAAGTAGTTCCATACCTTAACGTCGAATAATAAGTGTTAGTCAAGCATTTGTGAAAATTTAAATTACTCATTTGGCTTTGTTTCTTTTTTTTTTTTTTTTTTTTTTTTTTTAATTCATCAGTGTGTAAAACTTAGCAGATTTACACAATGTTTACTTTTCTAGTAATTCAAGTCTTTCACTTGACAGACGCATGAATAAAGTTATGAGGCCCATGTTAATGTGTTATTTTGCACAAGGCGAAATATTACACAACGTACATACAAGTAGATCCTAAGCAGGGCTTTCAAAAGTGCTCATTTTTCCGTGAACAGCCTATGCATGTGAACAACCCTAGGTTGTGTCCGTTTTCCCTGTTTGACGTAATCGGTGTAAATGTGAATCAAGCAGTATCAATTTTTAAAAATCTCATAAATTGAAAATTATAAAAAAAGAAGTGGTAAGAGTATTCTGCTTGCAAACGGAAGCAATACTTTTTCGGACTACAAGAGCGCAAGAAATCTTCGCATGACCTAGACATTTTTTTTGACCTGACTGTCGGAGCAAGAGGAACTACCGGAATCTTCCCTTTCTTTTTTAGTGACGGGAAAAGCTAGTTTATTTTCAACATCCTGCCTTATTTTTTGTGCAAAATAGAAAACGTGTATTATATTATTATTTACTGGGAAGTAAGACAAAAGAAGACGAACCAGAAGTCTAGAGTTCATTGCGTTACACAGATGGGCAAATTCTTATATATATATATATATATATAATGTAAATGCTTGGCAACGTTTCAAGAAACGTGATCTGAGGGGATTATTTGATGCTGAACACCGTACATGATAGACGTGGAAGCACGAGGCGTTGCTCGTATGGCGAAGGCTGTTCAGAAGTGCCAGCTTGAGTCGTGTGCCAATCTCAAAGAAGCACAAACGTACATCCGTTCGGATTCTAGCTGCTCACGGGACAGAGGTCTTTAGATATATGACTGGCGTGTACGTATCGTTACCATAGGCATGGTCAGCGCGAAGCGACGAGCACCAAGCTGCATTTCGAGGTCGTTCTTCTCGGCCCGGGTCCACCCACGGGCAGACTTAGTTCAGAGTTTTGCCGTGTGTGATATAGTTCCTTGGTGGTGTAACTATCCCGGATGCCGATCCGCTGGGAAGGGAGGTTCCCCTGGTGCTTCGGTGCTGTGTCCTACAAGCTACAATTGTTGCAACGTGTTATGTGTTCTTCCCCTGGCACATGCACCGACGAGTCACTGCACTTTGCTTAACTTGTTCGGGTTGCTAGCTTCAAGACAACAAGATGCCGTAAAACACTTACAGACACAATAACCATGAACGTGTGGACAAACATTTATAACATTTAAGAGTGTAGTTAATCCATTCAGTCACACGTTAATTCCTCAGTTTAAGTGTTGCGATCAAGTGTTATTTTTTTTGTTTACAATGTACTTGTGTTTCAGCAATTCAAGCCGTTAAAACGTGCTGTATGCTCTATTACATTGACATTAACCTTTCATCTCACAGAGAAGTAGAAAATTCCACAAATAATATTAGCCACAAGTAAGCATTGACACTGGCGCCATGCTGTGTAGATCTACAGGACTGTCCACGAATATCATTCATGTCCAACGTTTCTACGATTGGATACATGATGACTGAACGGGTTAATTCAGATTATTTCCATATACTATGTTGTGAGCAACTTTACTAACGAAGTCAGTCCAGTTTCGTCTGGACCGATTTAAGCGTACAGCCTTATGTCTCACATGTGTATTCTTAACTACCGTATGGTACATAACTAGCCTATATTCTGTACTATTCTGTAAGGCACTGAAATCATTAGCGGCATGGAGTCCTGAGCACGCCCAGGAAGACGCATTTGATAACCAGCGTTCAAATGACGGGGTTGACGGCAAATTGATCTGCAAGGAGAAACAAAAATTATTTTCCACTGACTTTTATGAACGAAATTTCATTAACTGGTGTAATAGTTCGACCACAAATAAAACTGGAATTAATAAAAAAAATTTTCTTATCTTACTAAGACAAATAGAAAAATACATATTGTTGTCTAACGAGGTGTTAAGTGTACTGGATAGCAAAAAAAAAAAGTATCATTACTGCAAATTAAGCTTTATTTATAACACATGTACTGTAATAGTTTTACCATTTAATTATTCGCTTCAGAATTATACGTAAAAATTGCAGTTTTGCATCTGTTACTTCACACACACAATCAATATTAAATTACTTGCAGAAATCATATAAATGGAAAAATATCGATAAGATATCTTTGTAATGACTTACATAAAAGTATTTTGTACTTAAAAATATCTAATAAATACAAATAAATATTTGGATAACTACACAAACTAATATTTACAAAAATTCGAAAAATAATTTTGCCGAGCACGTCTCTAAATTAATTGAGACCCGGAAATTAACAATATTTTGTTAAACCCTGCGTAAACTACTTAAATAATTTTATTTTTAGTGCCAAACAGCTAATTATTTGCTTCAAGAAGTAATTTTACAAAGAACCATGGACCCGCAAAATTTTCCCTTTCCTAGAAAAATGTACAATATAAGAGAAAGTTTTATAATATTTACTTACTTTTTTTTCTCCGCTGCATGTAATTATTTTATCCGCATTCACGAATGTCCGTCGTGCATTTGTGAATCATAAGTTAACGCTGAGAGCTGAGCGTTTTTCTAAACATAATTTCCAACTTCACCTTTCCTAACACAAAAATCCAGTAACTAATCAGCAGTGTGGAAATAATGAATCACTTAGGGGAAAGTCTTATAATACCGACTTACAGTACCGACCATGGCTAGTTCTCGCTTGTGAAGCTGGGTAGCAGTACTTTTCAGGCATTCACGGGAGTGTATTATCTTAATACCTTAAATTCTTTAGCGACTCGTTTGTTCGTTCAGAGTTCCGAGAGCTACGAGACATTGAAGGTATTTGTTGTTGTTTTGAGAGTGATATATTGTTGGGCGTTCATGTTCCTCCTTGTTAAGGTGAGTTGTTGATTTGGTGTTAGTTTCTATTTAATCTATAGTCTATTAGGTAAATATATATGGCACAATTTTTACGATATCATGCGTAAACAGTGCACAGTAGATATTTTTGCTACAAGTACGTGTCGTACAGTACCGACCACCCAACCGGCGTCCAATACCGACCACCTGTCGTCCAGTACCGGCCACCTGTCGTCCAATACCGACCACGAAACTATGGTCCAGTATTAATTCATTAATATATTTAACAAATTATATGATGTAATATGTTTTGTATTAATTGAGTAAAGTTTTCAATATCACTTTTATTTTTAGTCATTCAATTTCATAAATCATCTAAAAAAGCTACTCGTCGGTACTGGAAGACACATTATTAAATTCCCAAAATGAATACTTTTATGTATTTGTAAATAATTGATATTTTAAACGTAAACTAAAAAAAATAGTTAGCTGTATTGTATGAAACGCTAATTGAGCTAAAATATAATTGTAATAAAAAATTATTTTACGTCAACCTTCCCCTATATATTGGCATTCGAGACTGAAAGAAATATTGCAAATAATATTAATAACTATATTTTTACCAGTAATAAGACCAAAGAGAAATCTAGTTGTAATGTGTAGACAAGCCTGCATTTTGAGTCCGAAGTACTGTACATTCTACGATTTTCCGTGAACGGAAAGATGTGTCTCTGGTAGACTTGAATTCAGAAAGTATAACTTAATTACCCATACTTCTACTCCTGAAGCTACAAAAATACGAAATGAAGTAATTTTCCCGTTTGTTTCTTCCTATTTTAGAAGTAATAGTATTTTCCGCCGGAATTACGCTCTGTTAAATAGCCTAACTAACTGAACATTCCTCATTTTCTTGTAATAAACGAACGATTGCGAGTTTTTGGTTTTTAATAAGCAAGCATTCGCATGTATTTTATCGTACTCACCGTCTGGAATATGTAAGTTAATATGGGCAGTGGGTAAAAAAAAAAGTTGCTTGTCCTAACATTGCATTTTAATTGTAATGATTGATTAAATTATAAATAATTTAATTTGTATTTGGATTTATAGACTTTAAGGTAATAATTGATGCCAATTCCATTTATTTATCTACGTGTATGAATTTAAGTACTTCACAAAATTGCTACTCTCAGAGAAAGTGAACACAGCAAACAGAATGAATAAAGTTAAACAAGGAAGGATTTGAAAAGTGTCAAAATAACAGATAAACAACTGTGACACTGAAGTGTAAAATAAACTATCTTTACAGGCCGAATCTGGTAAAACACTGATCCATAAAGAACAAGAGTATACTGAAAGAATTTGTAAAGACCCACTAGCAGTATTGTTAAAAGATATTCGTCGAGAAGGTGAACCGGTGATTTTTCGAAATCTGCGTGAGTTCTGACTCGGTATTTGAACACAAAAGCATAATTAGATTTTTTTAGTAATACATTTTTAGAAAGAAGTTCCGTCACTTCGATCGTTATGTTAGATATCAGGACACGAGAATACCGACGAAACAAGGCTGTCGTGGCCATAATAAAAGAGATTCAGTTCAAACAACATCATTTAAAACAAACAAGGCTATGGATTCGTGATTAAGCTTAACCAAGTCGTCGTCTAGCTTCAAAAGGACTGCGAAACTAAGAATAGAGAGCTGTCATTGCAGCACGTGCAACAATCCTCGTGGTTTAATTAACATTACTCGAACTGTTAATTACTATTTTAGTTTTTCGCGATGGAGGGGATTGGAGAGCTACTTTCAGTGGTATGTTTAATCAAATTGTTTCACTAGAATTTTGATACCTATTTTGATCAAAGACTCGGTAAGCATAGAAATTTACCAAACTAATTGAATGCTGCCTAAACTTACCTCTTAGTGGGCCCATAAACGCTACTGGATCTACCAGAAGTACATGTGTATAAGTATCTCACCGATATTCACTATTTGATACTTTTTGTATAAACTTATATTCGCTATACAGTTTCTATGTTGCTTACAAAATAACATGTCATTTTTTTTTTCGTGTGGATATAAAGCTTAGACCTGAGTTTATGGTACATCCGAAAAATTAAACTGTAAGACATCTTCTTGCACTTGGTTGTATACCTTACGCTGTTTGAAATGTTAAAATGTTTGTGTCTTCTGAGAAAGTAATAACTTTAAATATACTTCTATATTACGAGCTAAACAGAAATACAAAATCTCTATGATACATGTCATCAGGGATAAAATATACATTTACTATCGTAAGAAATTTGTAGGTACCGGAATAAAGAATACGTTATGTAACATTTAAAACTTTCCTATGTCACTAAAAATAGTTAAATAACACAAAGAAAAAGCGTATAACAGTTCATTGTACCAAGAAAGCTTAATTTTATTTAAGTTATGGACCGGCTTTTATATGTAGAGTAGAATTTTCTTATTATTTTTTACTTAATGACTGATGACACTACATATTAATCGTAAATATATTTCAAACTACTCAGAAAAAGGTATTTTACTGAATACGAGAACACACTGCAATTGACTTGTGAAATTTCTTAATCGTATTCTTAAATTTGAACTTAATATTTTAACTTATGCAAGCACGCACTTGTGCCTCTTTTAAGAATATCATCAAACTGTTGTCAAAATGACAACTGCATTTCGTTAAGTCGAAGGCTGCACAACACGTGCAGGCAGAGCGAGTTACCCTGTTGCTGCACGCAGCAGCTCAATTAAGCAACCCTCGCTAGACGTGTCGTCATGCATACATCAACTGGCTGGTGTGATGAATTACCCCCAACCACTCGTCGTCCCTCACCTCCTCCCCCCTCCCCAGCACTAGGCTAAACCACCAGCCACGTTGCCCTCCCCCCACCCCACCTTCATCAACACATCACCATTCTTGGACGGGCGCTCGCTCCCATTCCTGTTCTTTAATCACCTGGCGCGTTCGCTGACACCCTGTGTTATGGCGTTGTAACAAACTTGAAATGCAGCGAGGGAAGGAGCGCTTCTGGTCAACTAGTTTCCGACACTGCCGCGTTAACTCGTCCCCAGGATTAGCTTGTCTCTAAACATAGGCGCGTGCTAATGAACAACTCGACGAGGAGAACTGTGTTTATTACACTTTAAGAAATTATTCACAAATTTACTATAGGCTGTTCACGATAAAATAAACACTTTTCAAAGCCCTGCTTTGCTTAATATATTTTTGTATGCACGTTGTGTACCTTTCCGCCTTGCGTAGAACTAAAATTGCCATGGGTCTCATCCCTTTATCCATGCGTCGGTCAGGTGAAACTTTTAAATTGTCAGAAAAGTAAATATTTTACAAATATGGTAAGTTTTACACATAGGTGCATTAAAAAAAACAGTAAACGAAAAATAATAATTTAACTGATCACAAATTGACACCTAAAACTTTTTATTCGATGTTAACATGTGGTGTAAAGAATTGTGAGAATATTCTCTATCCTTGCTATGAAATGCAAATTATGGTTTCTACAGCACTACGCAAGGGCGCCACTGTGATATATCGGTTGAAAAGAGTGACTAGTATATGGACTGTGTGGAGAGAATGTGATAGTAATTGCCAAGGTGTAGAAGAGAGATGTGTGTATAGAAGAATGCACGTTTGACCTTTCTACCTTTAGAACTTACTGTCCAATGGCGTACTGGTCGTCTCAGGAACCCTGCAAGGGAATTTACATGCACTGGCATTCGCAATACATAATACGTTCCAGCTTATTAAGAAGCACTTCATTTATAATATTACATCTGTAAAGAAAATTTGTTTCGGGTGGTTCAGGTATTACCAACAAAAGAAATCAAAATGTAATAAATTATCTTAAATTCAAAGCAGAGAAATAGAAATAAAAATAAAACTAAAACTGTTTAACTGTGTGTGAAAATCCAATTAAATAAGTAAAAATTTGGTTCTGCAATTAGTTTAAACTTATTAAAATATCACCACCATTCTAAAACAAGGATTACTTAAATTTAAAATAAAATAAAATTTAAATGTCTTTAATCTGCATTCCAAATAATTAAATAAACTGTAGATTAATTATACTCTTCTCAAATTAAAAGTGTCTGTAGTCTTAGAGCTTCTAAACCAAGTTTTACTTAGTGAGCTCCGTTAATTCATCGCATTACACATACGAAACACTACCCCACATATCTGACTTAAGTTTATGATCTCTTCAAAAATTCCAAAGTCTCGATGTTCTCCAACAAAGTTAAGTTCGAATAAAAAATATAAAACAAGTTCTTCACTCCCAATTTAAAATGAAGTCACTGTAAAGTTCAAAAAGTTTAGCTCCGGTAACTAGCTCAATTCGGGTAGTGTAGGACTACCGGGTTGAATTAATAAGTGACACCTGAACTGCAACTAAAGCTTCTAAAAATCATATTATATGTCACAAACATTTCGGGAGAAATGATGAATTTGCAAAAGACGCTACCAAACACAAGTCTATATGTCCAAAGAGTTGGGTGTCGTCGCCTTAATCTGAAGTTAGGCTGACTTTACCAGTATGGCGTCGCGGCGTCGGTGTAGGCTCTCCTCGCCGACAGCGTCCACTAATAAAATACAACTAACTTAGCTAGGCTTTGGCCTCTTCTTCACTTGCCAAGCTAGCCCTCAAAATATACTCACTTCAGGGTACCAAAACACTGTCCTAAATAATGATGACGACGGATATTTCGCCCAAGAAATCCCGGCTCTTAAAAACCACGTCTTCGGATCTTTAGATCCGTACCCAGAAGCCCTTCGCTTCCGGCAACTTCGTTATCAAGTTCTATCAATGGAGATCAGCTACTTCCGGTTCATTAAGTCACAAAAATAGCTCAACACAAAATACAATTAAAATTGTAAATAAAAGAAAACAAACAGTGTAAAAAATGAAAATAATAAATTCTGAGACTTGGAAAACTCTGAAAAATCAATAAGTCAAGTATTTAATTTAAGCAGCCAAAATGCTCAGAATAATGTTCTTGCTTACAATAGAGTAACATAAATTAACATACAAGGATTGAAAAGAATGGTGGGTCCTGACTCGTATTGCTGATTTAAAAATCATAAAATCAAATATGTAAAATTGCAGAAGTTTTCCAAGTAAAATAAATAAGTGTTTAAACATAGGCGAAATACGTAGGTGTCATGTGGTACAAAACAATACACGTGTTAATTTGCATACTAGTTACGGGACACATAATAGAGAGTACATGGATCTGTTACAATGGAACTACTTTCCATTCATCGTTACCAGTTTCACTGGGCACATGTCACTCAGTGCGCCCATTAAGATGTATGCAGGTACGAGCAGTGCCTTTTATCTAAGATTGATTCCAAAAGTGCTCACTTTATCGTGAATAGCCTTTATAGGAGTGTATACGTAGAGTGGAAAAGCGCGAGTAGTAAAGTTTTTTCCCCATGCATGCGTGCTAGAGTTCCTACATTTGCTGAAGAAACAGTCAAATGCGTAGGAAAGTTCTCAACTTTGAATAGTAGCGACCTTATTCATTCCATGTGTGTAGCCAGAAGCAAGGTAAATTTTCCATATATTATAAGGGTTTAAAACTTCCAATTCAGTTTAGGAAGTTTACCAGAAATTTTTTTAGAGTATGTAACTATATACCCAGGAATTAAACGAATTTTACTGTCTTATGATAAACTTAAAGCACTTGTTTCTTAACTTTGATATTATGATTGTACCGTAACTCTTTAAAGCCTTCTGTAAGTGTGGGTAAATAATAAACACGAAGGAATAGAGTGATAACTTCACGAACAAGTTACTTCTCAGTGTGGTAATAGCCAGTGGCGGATACAAAAGGGGGAGGGGACCAGAAGAGATAATTTTACACTGTATAAATTGAGATTATTTGTCAACACAGTGCATGGCAAATAATGCAATATTAATACATACTGCATACTTAGTACAGTAACAGGAAATGTTAAGATGTACTTACATAGCATATCCGATACGTACTGAAATTCGTAAGTTCAAGGATAACTGCTTCCTGGTAAGCGTGTGGTTTGATCATAAAGCACAGGGTCCCACAACTCAAGTAGACCCCACCTTAATATGTGTCTTGGAGCCTAGATCCCCCACTGGCTATAGCAAATCAAATTAAACAACAGAGGCTGCAGTATATTAAGGAGTAGCGATTCCAGTCTGTCGCTGTATGAATTTACAGAACTTACGGGTCCGCAATTACAACTGGCACATTTAGGCTGTTTTGTCTATAATTTATATTTATACTTTAAATTTTTCGGAAATAACATTTTATAACTGTATCGACAGAAACACAAATTTATGCAATCAAGAATATGGTTTATAATAGTTTCATTTAGTTTGTGTCCCACTATTTAACTTTTTGAGGATGGCTCAAATTTACTGGCACTGAAGACAATATCGGAGTGAGCTGGCTGTGTGCAGATTAATGTATCGCGGCAAATGTAACAGGTTTTACAAGTCATCATATTCTTTTAGACTTTAATAAAAGGTACAGTTTTATTCGCAAGAACACAAATGTTGACAAGTTGTAGGTTATTACTCGGTTCCGTTACAGTTCTGCGAAACAGTAAAACAGTAAAAAAGTGAGTTTTGTCTTCACGTAATGAAAGAAAAATATTGTTTTAGGAACCATGATTCTGTAGCCTATACTCAACAAGTCTGTTTGGTTGTGGCTACCCAACGAATATTGTAAAAAGTATCTGGTAACGCCAACAGAACTTACTCTAAAATGTATGTGCCTCAAAAATCAGTGACTTTATTACTTTCTATGAATATAATGTTACGATTACAAACGAGTAGGGTTCTGACTACAATCTAGTATGGCATTCTCTACAATGCTGCTCTGATGCTGCTACAGAGCTGATTGTGCACCCAGCAGTAACATATTGTAGCGCTGGAATTTATTGATGGTACAATGAATGCTAAGAAATGTATATAGATTTTCACCTTACTTTAGGTGAAAGTGCACAGACGTTTCATCTTAAGGCATATTCCGATATCTACAATGATGACGACCGTAAGCACTGTGCTTTGATAATACGCGAATCCACGCCAGAGTACTTTTGGCATTATCTTGGCAAAGAGGTTCAAAAACGTCATCCTTCTAGTAAACAACAACTAAGAGAAGTACTTTTAGATGCACGTATCAACATCTCTGAACAATACACAAGAAGGGGGGGGCACGTTGACTTAGCGGTTAGACTGCTCGCCTCCCACAAAGGCGAACTGAGTTCAATCAACGCCTAGCTCACTCCGGATTTTCGCGAGTGGGAATCGTGCAGGGCGATTCCGCTGGTTGGCGGGTTTTCTGGGGGATCTCCCGTTTCGCCCACCCTTACATTCCGGTGCTCCACCATACTCACCTCCCTTCACCCACATTGGCTCTCAAGACCTCGGTGTTAAGGGCCGCTCTAATCTCTGCTCTCAATACACCAGACATCTAGTTAGCTCAATGCCACGGCGGGGCGTCTGGAACAGGTCATCCAAGCTAAAGGACAGTCACAAAGTGAAACTTCGTTGAAACCAGGACTTAACGAACTGTTCGTTTTATTCCATAACGAACGAATACTTTTCTTTTGGTGTATTACACGAAGGTATTATTTATCTTCCTTCGTACTCCCTGTTAATATATTAGGGGTTGTACAATGATGTGTTTTGCTTTCTTTACATGCATAACTAAACGCTCTTATGTTGCTTAATGTTACGTAACATAGAATATGTGCGCAAAATAGTTGGTGTAGGAATACTTTTTGTACCAACTGTACGGTAGTTTGTTGTTAAAATCATTTCGCTACTTTCGCTTACTGCGAAGTTTCTTATACGACCACAGCAGTGACTCGTAATTCATGTGAGACCTACTCAGATACGAAGTAGAAAAGGTTTTTGAAGTTCGGTCATGGCTGGACGAATGTTTGCGGAATAATTGCGAATGGCGTACGAAAGTACGAAAACATAAATACAAGTACAAAGGCAGCCACGCTATACGATGTATAAATACGAGTAAAAGGCAGCCACGCTATACGATGTATACATTTCAATCCCTAATACAATACCTGGAGAAAAAAGTTAACCGAAAATTTCGTAACATTTTCTATGTATGCGATCTAGAACGTTAGACGTCTGTTTGAACGCGTGCGTAGCAGGGAGACACTGAAAGACAGCTTACTACACGCTGTTCACGGTAAAATGAGCACATTCGAAGGCCCTGCTTAGTATCTACTTGTATGCACGTTGTGTATTCTTCCGACTTATGTAAAATTAACTTTGCCATGGGCCTGAACACTTTATTCACGCGTCGGTCAAATGATACTCTGAAATTATTAAAAAGTACATAATTTACAAAACTGTTCATTTTTAAACTTTCATGCTAAAAAAATAAAACAGAAAAGAAGGAAATAATTTTAAGTTATCACAAATGGTTACCTAACACTGTTTATTCGACGTTAATATCTGGAACTTCTTTCCGTCCATCATTACCAACTTGACTGGGCGCCAGTCACTCAGTGCGTCCGTTAAAGATATGTAGGCAGGGGCAGTGATTTTTTTCTAAGGTTGATTTCGAAAGTGCTCACTTTATCGTGGACAACCTTTACATCATCGTTAATGTCTCTAAATTCCTGGAGTACTCGACCAATTCAAAAACCGACTGAAAATATGGATTCTTTTTACTCATATACAAAAGTATGTAAAAAAAAAAAAAAAAAAAAAACACACACATTAAATTTTGGAAATTTAAAAAAAAAAATGTTACATGCAGTGATTTAAATAGCATCCGTCCTAATTACCTGAAATTGTAAGTTTGAAACATTAACAAATCCTATTTCACATTGCACACATGATAGTTTTGTCTACGTGCAGTACGGAGTGAGATACGCGAAACGTGGGCTCAAGAATCCAAGACGCTTGCGGGCCTTATTGCTATGAGCACAGGGGCTGGGAGGGTTGGTGGTTACAACGTACAAGTACAAGAGGAGCGTAGGCCGAGTCACCACGTGTCTACGTGCTTGCCAGCAATAGAGACAGAAAACTGGCACGCTGTTGTTTCTATTGGTGACAAGACCTCCCAGATAGAGCAACACGTTTTCTCTTACTGACTACTAGAGGTGTTATCTGTCAGCACTCAAGTAACACGATGGTGGCGATCGCATCGGACTTAACTCCAGGAAAACCATGCAAACGCTATAGCCATGTTCGGCGAGTTAGGGCTTATTATCTCTATACTGATTCTGTTGACCGCCACTTTAGTTCATGACCAACCGCAGTTTCATTTCCGGTGCTGGTGTTGTTTATTTATTTCTGTCCGCTTCCGTCCCTGTAATTTTTTTCCATTGTGTTTCAGATCAATTGCGGTTAATCTTAGATTGTGTTTAATGCCTACTGATAACGCGCATAAGTATAAATAATAAATAAAGTATGTTATGTGGTCTGCGGGATGACGAAGTGCTTTGTTACAGGTTGCAAGGACGAATCGGGAAGTAAACATAGGTTTCCTGATGTTTATTATACACATCGGTTCAAATTGTGGAAGCTGTTATTAGCGTCGCCAAAATTTAAGAATTTGAGTAATGACGACATCTACAAGAAATTAAAGATTTGAAGTTGTCATTTGGAGAAAGTGTGTTTCAGCCCTGGTACGAAACGACTGAATCCTAATTCCATGCCTAACCTGAATTTGCCGGGTAAGAATTATTATTGTTACAGTACAAAATTTGTGGTTACTTTTTGAGCTTCATTACTGTACGCGTAGTATGACTGTGTGCAGTATTTGTCGCTGAATTTATAATCATCCTTTTAGTTAACCTGGACTTGTAATATGATACATGAATAGCGTCGAGAATGTATCCGAAGTATCTATGGTGGGAATTGTGTGTATATTTACAGCAACGCCCATCCACCTCCTAAGTACATGGAGGGCGTAGTGAAAAGGCATTAGTCTAGTTGTTTTGTTTGGTAACATGTAGGTCTAATGAACTTGGCCTATTTCTTTTAATATAAATTAGTCCTTGATAAATTTAGAAAGATTATATAATTGTATAGCTTGTTCGTGGGAATGTGCGCACTTTATGACGCAGTCTCATTAGGCATATTTTAACCAATAAATACATTTCACTATGGCCTTGGCCTTTTGTTCAAAATGGAGTATGGGAAAAGATATACACTATGTTAATTAGGTACTCATATGGCAGTGTTTACAATTACAAGTGGAGGGATGTGCTAAAATAAAGTTGCTGACTGTACTTAAATAAAAATCACTATTTTTATTAATACGCTTCTTAAATTTTGCTTGTTTATACAAAAAAAATTGGAATGTTTGTCTTCTCACCTGCTCTATTTGGACTTGCATAGTAACAATCAATTCCACCTGAGGTACTGTCAACTGTACATACCTTCAGTCATTTATGTAAAAAATAAACGCAGTACAGTAACGTGAGATAAACACTGCCATAAGAGTAATTATAACATTGTATACATTTCTCCATACTCTAAACAAAAGGCCAAGACCATGAGAAAATTACTTTATTGGTTAAAATATGTCTGATGAGATTGCATCATAAAGTGATCACTTTAACATGAACAGGCTATACAAGTATATCATCTTTGTAAATTAATCTAAGATTAATTTATATTGAAAGAAATGGGTCAGGTTCATTAGGCCCTACATGTACTTAGAAGGAGGAAGGGTGATGCTGTGAATATACACACACAATTCCCACCATAGATACTTTAGATATATCGCCTCTTTCAGCATTTAAAATAAACAAAATTGCTCCTAGAATATTAATTTAATTGTTTAGCATGGATATGTACTATTTATGGTGTGTGTCTAGAAATTTTTTGAGACTTTGTACTTTTATTGTATTTACATATGTAGGCCTATGTTAAATTTGTCACTTGTTTGAGTAGACTTGAGTAGTTCGGTTTCTCGCATTTTGTATTTTGCATTTTGTTTTATTCTTTCAATGTATCATACTATAATTTCAAACGATAATTATGAAATTGGCGTCAAGTACTATATACAGCGAGCCTACGCGTAACATACGCAAGCCAAAAAAAAATACACACACATTCGTTTCCATTACTAATTCAAGTATGTTCCACCCAATTGTAAACGATTATTTCGTGACAACGCGACAGAAATATCGAGCACGACGGACTTTATGAATATAAATAACTTCTAATTACTTCGCGGGTGTGCCAATCGTCAATAAACAAGTGCATTTTCTTGCTGCAAGAATGGTGGCAATGTTAATTGTAATAACATGTTGTTGGTGTTGTAGGAATATTTTATCTGTAGATTATTTTTTCTCCTTTCTTTAAGCGTAGTTGGTTGTGGGTACCATTGTAGTGTGTTGTCTTGAGTGAAGGATAATATTAATTGGCTTGTGCTTGCCGTTTCTTAAAACCGCTCGTTCCTACAATTTTTCTTACTGTAACCGCCGTCCACAATGAAGCAACAAATCTAATTTGCGTGGTTAAGTTTTTTGGTTTCGGTAAATGCGGGCTATGTTGATTTTATGGAATGATTCTGCAAATAGATTATCTAAAGCTGGTGACGAACAAATGCGACTTTAATGAAGCAAACTTGTAAGGATTTCCATACAAAAACATGTTTTCAAGGGGTTGCGAATTTCACAAAACAGTTAAGTTTGCGCGTTTTGTAAATAATGTATTGAAATATACGTGGCCTAATGAAGCCACACTTTCAACACTTTTGCAGTATGTAAATAATATATTTTTATTTGCCTATATCGTAAATTCAACGAATGTAAGGTTGACTTCGGCCATAGTGTGTGATGCGTGTCTATATTGCTGCCTCTGTACGAATACGAACAACGACGTATATATCGCATTTTTTTTTTTTCATTGAAGTTAAATTTTCACTCATAAGAACATCGAAACAATGCGATCTCACGAAAGACGTTAAACTAAAGATCACCCACCCCCCCCCCCCCTCAAATTCACCACCTGTTCCCTTTTTCCCTCAAAATAAAATAAACAGAACCCAAACAAACATAACTAAGAAAAAATAAAACCAGTTGGAATGCCAACCTAGCTATAATATCCTACATTGATAGAGTTGGGTCCATACCATTTTTTTCAAAGCTACAAAACATATAATTCATGTGGTTTGTAAATTGAGTTTATATATAAATATATTTTATATATAGATATATAAATATATTAATACATTTATATAAATTAATTTATGTGTAGATAATTTATATATGTAACATATTTATTAATAAATATATTTATATTAGTTAATATTCTTAAATATATAAAAATTATATATAAAATGTATTTATATATACTTAGTTTATATAAATACATTTCTTTACACAAATACAGTTATATACACAAATATATATTTTCTCCGTTAGGATTCCAATGACCATCATTTTAGCGCGCACACACACACACACACACACACACACACACACACACACACACACACACACACATATATATATATATATATATATATATATATATATATATATATATATATATATATATATATGAATTATTTTTTGGGCATATATATGCCCCAAAAAATTAATTCAAATTCTCCGCCATTAAACAGTATTTGAATTCCCCGCTGCCGGCCGCCATCTTTAGCTTTAGTTCATGGTCAGGTACAAGGCGCTACGATCGCAGCGCGTCCTCGGTCAAAGATATTAAAATAGGAGGTACCGATCTAGTAACACCTTATTTATCTATGTGCGATTTCTATACATGTGCATATTCACTTACGCTGATTCAACAGTGAATTTAAACGAGAGGCTTAACAAAACCGTTTTAAGACAAATACTTTCAGGATAAACTACTTTAGAGCAAACATATTTTAGAACAAACGACTTTAGGATAACAAATGATTTTAGGAGAAACGATATTAAAGAAAATGTATTTTAGGACAAACGCTTGTAAGAGAAACGATTTTTGGACAAACGATTTTAGAGAAAACATGTTAGGACAAACAACTTTATGACAAACGAATTCAGGACAAACGATTTTAGGACAAATAACGTTTCCAAACTGGAAGTAGATGTAAGTACGAATGACTTTCGGACAATTGACGTTAGGACAAACGATTTTGGGACAAACGATTTTAAAGTAAACTTATTTTAGGACAAACGACTTTAGGGAAAATGATTTTAGGACAAACGATTTTAGAGGAATTATATTTTACGACGAACGACATTAGGACAAACCAATTTAGGTAAAATGAATTCAGAGCAAGGAAAACTCGAAAAATGACTTTAGGACAGACGACTTTAGGACAAACGCCGCGCCCCATTTCTAACTAGGCCGGGTAACAGAAGAACGGATGCAACAATTTGCGAACTGCATGCAGGCAGTTTGCAGAGGGAAATGATAAACATTCCATCTACAGCCCACATACAGTAGCCATACAACTTGCATACACACGCCCAGATAAAGGCTACTTGTCCATAGACAGCACGATCGAATGTTTGAAATTTATGTCGTGAAATTTAGTGTGCATGAACCACAGTGTGTTACTGCCTTGAGGAACTTCTCTGTCTCACAAACGAGTGCACTGTTTTGACACTTACGAAGGCAGTCCTGTTTAAAGCTGTTTCCATGGCTACAGCAATGTTTCCGCCCGCCTCATATAATGTGTTCATAAACACACTCAGCTCACTGTCTAACTACCCATTATGTCCAAGGAGAATTTTTTTTATGGAAATAACTATATAGTCCATTCGCGATTTCTTCAAACGTTTTGAACCAAACCTTTTAAAAAACACCCCAGTACGATGTTTTTGGTTGTTTCATAAATATGCCTTTTATCACAAGTGTTTTATGTTTGTGTAAACATAAAAGTACTTAGTGTTTTGTTTAATTGAATTTTTACTTTCATTGTATCAAAAATTATAATATTTCATTTCTAACTAATACGAATAAAGACAGGGAGAAAGTAGGTATGTTGGTAATACCTAGTAGGAAATAATTCTTACACTAAATTTTATTAGACTGAATGTACACGGATGTGGTGCGTTTGGTATCTTGTGTAATTTTCTAAGCTTCGTTTGCGTGAATCAGAGAAATATTCTGGGAATAGATCTCTGACAGTGCTTCTGAGATGTCGAAAATAACTGTGAATGGAGAATACCCCGGAATACTACCAGAAATCTAATAAAAGTGCGTTTGCTCGCGATGGAAACAATATCAAACCTTTACTGTTTAAAATGTCAGTGTATATCTAGTTTCTGAGCATGTAAATATCTCATTTAAATAGTGCGCAAGCACAGAGAAGTGAGAATTTTAGTTTTCTTAGCATTCGGTGTATTTTCCCGAATTTTAAATGTTGCTGTAGTAGCTGAAATTGACTGATTTCTTCGCCTAGGGTGTACGGTGGTAGTAACAACAACAGGAGTTCGTACACGATACACGAATTGCCAATTTACAAGAATAACAAAGACGTTTCCCTAGTTCTTCTAGTAATACAAATAAAAATCCATTGTAAAAGAAACTGGCACACAAAAATAAAATTTGTGTATATAAAAACCTGTAGTTGCTCTGTCGAGATGTTTTTTAAATTGAATAGCGAAAGGTTTTTTGCAACTTTTTTTGTTGAATATGAATAAATATTTTCATACTTTTGATCTATATATATTCTTAATTTTTGTACAGAAATGTTTTCTAGAAACACCTAAATATTAATTAAGAGTGCAAATTTGTATATAAACTCCTTCACGTTACGATAACTAAAAAAAAAAAAAAAAAAAGCAACATTTTTATTCTGACATGGGGCCATGCAGATGACGTCACATATGTCGGAAAATTCAACCAAAGCTTACCCAAATATAAAATCACGAAAGCTATTCTTCCAGCACACTAAGTTTGCCAACTTTGCTTTACAGTGTTCGTTCTCGTGAAACTGAATATGGGCTTTTGAACGTGACAATAACGCAATGTGTCATATTTAAATGAGAAAAGATGCGTGGGAAGATCGACAACGTGCCAGAAAATTCGTTGCGAAAAATTGTCGGGTACATCTGAAGTTACAATTTCATTAATCTCCGAATCAAGGCTGGGATTTAAATTCCGCCTCTCCTTTCATCTGCTCTCAGCATGGCCACCTTTGCACGGACACAGATTTACTGGATTACCGTTTGCAACGTCCCATTTAAACTTAATAATGCTCTTTCTGCTGCATACTTGTAGGTGAAATGAGTACTATGAATATTTATATATTATATGTCACGAATCCTGGGCTAAAACAAACATTAATTCTCGAGCGAAAAATAAATGACTAATGGATTTCATCGTTAGAGGCAACATAAAGACATGTTTTCAGAAGCGTTCAGTTTCGTATATCCGTAAAGTGCATATCTAAAATGATTACGTTTTTTCTCCCCCGTCCGCGTACTGTCAATTTGCGATTTCCGATTCGTTGCCTGTTGCTTTGAAGTTCCGTACCAAATATCCTTTAGCTCTCATAGGTATGAGTCTCTCACGACCTCCATCCTCCTCCCTCCTCTTTACCCCTCATGACTCCACGTCAGGTCATTCCAATTCACCAGGTCCAATTGGTCAAGCCATGGGGAGGGGGGTGAAGGTGGTCCCGGAAAAAGGGTTTACAAGGAAAAAAGGGGCGATAGGTGGATGGAGTCGCCATTAAAAATAGGTGTGCCATAGCAAGCTTTGTATTGACATCCAGAGGTAAAAAGCTGAAATTTGATAGGCTTCTTCCAACCCCTTCACCTCCACCCCTTTACGCGTGACGTCCGGCATATTTATGGACGGGCCAAAAGCGCTGCTTGTCGATGAAGCTTCGTCAAGGGAGGTTTGACGCACACTATTGGACGAAAGAAGCGCCGTCATCTACTCACGGCATATCCCCGCGCTTTGACCGCGGAGCGAGGGAAATTAAACATAGTCACTAAATAATTAAACCCGGTACGTCCTGACTCAGCCTTCGATGAAGGCAAAATGAAACTGCCGGTTACGGAAATGACCAAGTTTCGTGATTTGAGTGAAGACGGGATATACGATGTCAAATACATTCCAGTAAATTTCGCAATTTGCAACGAAAAATTTTAACCTGCACTTCGCTGCATGAAAAAGTATCATAGATAAATGCTATTATACACACACTCTAAATATGAATCAGTGAGAATCTCGCTATTTAAATAAGGTAATAGCATATGACTTATTCAACAGTCACTAAGTCAGTTTAACTGATGAATTAGTGAAAAAAATTCCAGCTTTCCTTCAACCATTTTATTTGCTGTTTTTCAGTTATTTATTTTTTGACTAAGTGAACTGTTAAACATGGTGTAACAAGTGAAATAACAACGCATAAATTAATAAACTCTATATATATTTAGAGTTTATTAATTTATGCGTTGTTATTTCACTTATTATATATATTACTGAGAGTTTTGCCTTTAAGAATACCATTTTACGAAGCAACATGAACAGTCAGCCTTTCATTTCGTTATTACGTATTTCATTTCACTTTCATGTAAAGGCCATTCACGGTAAAGTGAGCACTTTTTAAGGCCCTGCTAAATTATTCCTTTCAATTCATTTCTACCTTTCCGCCACTTTTTAATGTAAACATTGCAATATGACTAATAACCAAAGTATACACTTCATCACTCTCAAAAGTTAAAATCTAGACTGCACTAAAATATACTTATTAGGGGTTAATACCCTGTGGGAGGGACTTAAAAAGTGCTCACTTTACCGTGAATAGTCTATAATCATCAGAGCGCTCGGTTTGAACGTTTAAACAACTGAATAAAATGTGTTTAAAAGAGTACGGTTGTGCGTACTATTTTTTTAACAATTTCAATATTACTCATTTAAATAAAAAACGAAACGAAAAGTAAAAAAAAAATAAAACACAATGGAAAGCTACATATTTTCGATTTAAAAAACGTATAATATATGTGGGTTAAAATTATGGAAATCCGTAGTTTTTTTAATTACGTAAAACTGCATTATATAAACAGTGACTATCGGAAATTAGTTCATTTCTTGCAATTATTCCGCAAAATTCGATAAAATAAATATGTAACTCTCCGTACGCTGTTAGCTGTCACTAATAAACCAGTGAAATTGTTTCGCTGAAAGTGCTAGTGGTTTTCCACCAATTCTAAGTAGAGCCATCTTCAATGAGTGGACTAATTGAATTTCAGTGCAAATAAGTGTGGTTTTCCACTAATTCGAAATAATAGTGCAAATTATTTCACTGCGCCTTTGTCTCTCTCTTGAACGAAGAAGCAAAAGCGTTCATGGCTGTATGGAAAAATAGTTTACTACCCGTTCCTTTTTAGAACGCGTATATAACAATGTGGTAAATTCGTTTACAACAAAACGGCACTTCGTAAACTTCAGTAACTGGCAGTCCTGGCAAGCAGTAGTACATAGTCTAATCTCATGTTACAAAACACCTGTGGCTCGAAATATGGTTTTTGTAGGTTTTGAATACTAATCCTTGTTCGGAAACGTAACGTGCTACAAGCAAAACAAAATTTTATCAAATATTTTTTTTATCTCTAGCGTTTGCTAGGTGAAACAAGGTTAATAACATGAATTTGAGTTCCAGTACTTAAATGTTTCCAGTAATTAGTTCGTTCACTTATTCGTTGCAAGTCCCAGCTGTATCTTCCCGTCATTGCATCCTGGTACGGTACGCGACCTTTCCGATGTGCGGTCCGGCAACATCGTTAAAAACACTGTAACTATTAAGCATGTACTGGCATATTTTTCAACGATGCGCGGTGCTTATTTAATCTCTTGTAGCGAGTCCAAAATCTGTAGGACCATATACCCACGTCATAAATGGATGCCGTAAATGAAACTCCCTGACGGATTCGTACTTTTGAAGCAGTACGTGTCCACATTTGAAAACATTTGCAAAAAGATGTATTACTCAGTCTCCACGACAAAACCTAGCGATTTGTAAAAGCAAATTTGCCGGAAACATTTATACAAGTCTATCGAGTTTGACGAGTTTATTTTGGAATGTACTCATCTCTGAAGTCCACGATGTTAAGAGCCGTCCAAATCTCTCCACACTCTACACTCTTTGGAATATACACTTTCCTCAGCCCAAAACCTGCAGATTTATGGCATAGAAATAAATACTTGGTAGAACAGAAACTTAAAAATCACGTGTTTCGAATTTTTCTACTAAAAAAATGTCATGTTCAGAGACCCGAATAATTCTGGGATTAATTTTGAAGCAAGCACAGTTTTAAGATTCCTCTGCGTACTCAGCCAGTATTGTTTGTTGATTGGATGTTGCCTCGGTGCGCATGACGTGGTTACTCTGTTGCTTTCACTGTGGAAACAATTACCTTGTGGCATCCACAAAATATTTTGTTGGCATCCGCCCATCAATGTTCTTGAGGAGAACACGCATTTTTTACTTGTCGCCACTTAAGATTTGTGTTCACTAATAATGTATCCTGTGGTATTTTGGTAATGTGAGTATCAACATAATCATTTTGTGGCAGCCACAAAATATATTTTTCCTGTGGAGTTTGATTACTAGTTCCTTAGTCACACAGAAAGTGTCATATAAAGAGCAGCTGTCCAATCGCAATATTACAATAACTATGAATAACCAACTAAAGTTTGTTCACGATAAAGTGAGCACTTTTTGAAATCAACCTTAGAAAAAGTCACTACCCATACCTGAATGTATCTTACTAGGCGCCCTGATTGATGTACTCCCAGTCAAGTTGGTAACGATGGATGGGGAGTAGTTTCGTGTCTTACCGTCGAATAAAAAGTGTTAGGTAACAGTGAGAGCAGCAATGTTTAGCCACAGCTAGTAAGAAATAGTTCACAGTTAAAATATTCTTTTAGACAAGTTTTTGGTGTCATTGTTGTAAATTAAACTTTGCACGCTAAAATATTTAAATATTTAGGTCGCCCTGAATGAAACATATATATCATTGTTATAGTTAAAGCGCAAAATACGGTGCGTAGGCTCTAGTGACATAGCGGTTTTATTCGACCAAGGAAGCAACTTCAAATAGGCTGTCGGCGGAGCTGAGCATTTCGCTCTCTCTCTCTCTCTCTCTCTCTCTCTCTCTCTCTCCTCTCTCTCTCTCTCTCTCTCTCCCCCCTTCACCACTATTCGTAGAAGGAAAATTATACATGTTTTCAGTTTTAGCACATTTCATACTTATTACAGCAAAAATAATAATTTTTTGTGTGTAATTTACAACTGAAAATAGATTTTAGTGTTTGAATACTTGTTAAAATATATTTAGATATGATCGCGGGAGAGTTACAAATGTGAAGTTGGCAGAAGTGGCGTCTGGCGAGTGGCTACTTGACATGGCGTGCTGCTGCTAAACGAAGCGTTAACTTGTTCTTGCTCCGAAAAAATGCTTCAAATTACCACATCAAGTTTGTACACGTTGTGTTTTTTGAACATTCCTAGGCAAGTTGCGATGTTGTAATGAGTCTGTGTTTCCAGGTCAGTAATAAGTATACTGTAACGTGTGTCATGGCCGCTGCGTGTGAAAGGGTGTAACGGCCACGTGGTCGTTATGCTGGCCCGGTGTGTGCGTGCGGTTGCAAATATTACACGTGCGAAATTTACAAAGTTTTAACCGTGAACTGCTGTTTATGACGAAGTTAAAATTGTTTATTTATCGTAACATAACTTCACCCTAGGTGTTCTAAAGGCAGTAATGTAACGTGCTTATGTTTCTGTGGTTTGAGTAGTTCCCACAATTCCAACAGTTACTCAAGTCCGGCTAGAATATTTTTAATAAGTTATTAAATAAACCTAGCAAAAAGTTAGTACCTATGCAAAGAAAATTGAGCGGAATAAACGTCACGGTAGGCCTATTTGTTTGCATGTTCGCCGCTAATCTTTACGTTTGTCGCTGCTATGTACAAAGCATAAGTGACACAAGTTGAATGATTAAATTTACTGTCTGTTTAGTTGGAATCGTCCCTCCTTCGTTTTAATATTTGTTCCAACTGAGGCCGTTATTTTAACGAAATACCACAACACACATCAATAACAAGAGGTTAAATACTACAGTTTTTTTTCCCCGCAGTTGTAACAGGGTTAAACACGGTCGCGGCAAAATATTATGTATAACAAATATTTCAACAATATAATATAGTAACCGGAAGAACAATCGTCAATGCAGGCATTATTAAAAAGTAAAAAGTCATAAACCTGACCTAAATATGGTTACAGGTCTAAATTTTGAACATTCGTATGTAATGGTTTTTTTAATATGACAGAAATCTGTGAACAACTGAACAACTGTAATCAGTAAACAAAGCAGTTGACAATTAAAACGTAGAAGTCACGCGGCAGTTTTTATGTTCACACACTGAGAGATAATCAAACAAAATTGTTTTTTTTTTCTAGGGCCAAATCTATATCTATTTTCCCTAACAAAATTTATTGTTGAGCAAACAAAATTTGAAAAGCAACAAAATAACTTTTGCTCGTCTAACAAAATATATGTTCGAATAAACAAAATCTCTGTGTTGAACCAAAAAAAAAAAAAAAATTATACTGTCAACTAAATATTTTGTTGTATCATCCATATATAATTGTTTAGCCACTCGTTCGACTGCCTTCGTTGGAAAATACAGCTCTAGAGTTTGTTTGTATATTTTGTGACAATTAGGATAGTAACCGTGATTGTTAGTGCATCTATTGATGCTTAACAGTCTCATAAACACATTAATAGAACAATGCAGCAAGAAAATGACAAGTAGAGCAGTTAAACAGGAGATATGTGTGTGCACCCGTTACAGTAGATCTAACTAAAAGCTTTCTGTTACCTGTTGTCACATTAGTTGAGATTACTGAAGCGTAGCGCTCGGGCGCAAGTGATCCAGGTTCGAAACCCCGTCGAACTTAAACTTTTTTTTATATCTTCCCAAACTGTTAAATGTACGTGTAGCCAAACGAATCTTTAGTTGCACCAACCAAACATTAAAGTTCCGGACAACCAAATTAGAACAAAAAAGATATTTGGTTTCAGCAACCAAATATTTCACTGCCCCTGTACAAACAAATCTTATTTGATTCAACAAAACCTTTTTCTCAGTGCATGCAGCGGAAGGATACGTTATCGATCACCAAAAGTAATAATTTAGCAGAGCTTCAAATAAGAGTGAAATAAGGTTTAATGGAATATATACACGTGGTTCAACAAATGCTCTTTTCTGCCTATTTTCTTGTGTGTGCTCTTCATTTTTTTATTTCTATTGCATTACATTGAACTGCACTGAATCACCGGCTTTTCAATCTGCGTGCTCGAGTTTCGTGACGACAATGTTTGGTACGTGATCAATAAATCAAATTCAGGTCGGTCATGTATATTTATAAATATAATATCACGAATTGGGAAATCATAAACATGGGATGGTTCTTGTCAATTTAAGGGAGGTCTAAAGTAAAACTTCTTGCTTCCCAAACAGTGTTTGCATTTTTTGCTTGTTTTAGCCCTAATTAGTTCCGGGAATAACTAATAAAATTATAAATTAATACTTGCATTTAAACATGTACGTCACCGAGGTGTTTAATTAGTGAGCGATTTTCGTATTACATTTATGACTAGTATGTAAGTTAGAAACGCAGAATGGTAATCAATGATCAGGTATAAATATTGTATCAACGGCTTTTCTATTTCGGCATCAAAACAACCAAAATTATTTGTATTTTTTTTTCTTTACAAATTTTAATTGGTCTCAACGTATAACAACAGTCTCTCATTTTACTACAGTATAGGTAAAATCGAAATAATTGCCACCCAGTCTGCCTGTTGACATGCTGTGTTTTTTTTTTCTCCTGACAAAAATCTATGGTACGACCATTTCCATTTTGCACGCTTTGTAAACCAAAAAGATATTTATCATAATCTTTCTCGTCAAATTATAGTATAACTTATGGAACCTTAACTTCTCAGAAATATTTTTTCGTTAAATGTAAAAGACAAAATGAAAACATATGTTTACGATAGTGTTATAGCCAGTAGCAGCATCACTTGGGGAAGTTTAATGTAGAACGCCTGAAAAAGCAATGAAATAAAGCAAACAAACTCTAAGTGGACTTTCCAATGACAAGTTACCATCTAAATTGCGAATTACCATGGCTATATAGTTACGCTGTGTTTGAAACTCGCGCAGATCATGTGGAGCATACGTATAAATATATATATTACAAAAAGGATGGACCGCGGTGGCTGAGCGATTAGCACGCTCGCCTCCCACCAAGGCGAACAGGGTTCAATACCCGTGCCGGACGATGCCCTTGGTCGGCGGGTTTTCTCGGGATCTCATCGCTTTCCCCGCCCATTCGTTCCGGCGCAGCTCCATATTCACTTCAATCACCCTCATTGGCTCTGAAGACCTCGATGTTAAGAGCCACCCAAATCTCTTCATTTCACTTCACAAAAAAAAAGTGTATATGCTCCGACTATATACTATGAGCAGATATCCGTGGTTTCCTCAAACTTTTAGAAGCCCTGACGATTATCCTGCTCTCTATTTATCCTTTCGCCAAGTATATTTCAAGTATTTCTCCCTATTGCAACATTTTTAAAGGATGTTTGCTGCAAAGTAAGCCCCTTTGAAATCAGCCTTTGTGTAACTGTGTACATACGGTTTAGTATGTACACAGTTACACGAAGTCTCCAGCTTAGTTTGGCAGGGAATTACGTGAAATAGTTATAAATTTTTAAGTTGGGTTGCGATTGAAATGTTTAAATTTACAAAAGTTCAAGCTCTCGTTTTTTCTCTCTTTAGACACGTTTGATTACTAATGGCTTATTAGCAACGCATTTAGTTTCCTATAATATGTTCCCGATTTTTTTTTTTAAAGACACCTTCGAAAAATCATTTCATGTATGAAATGTTTACTTGTTTCCTAATTATTTGGGGTATCACAAGTGATTTATATTTATGTTAACATGTAAGGACATTTTTGGTTAAGTTGAACTATCGTTTTTATTATATAAATTATTGTTTTTGATTTGTAATTTATGTGAATGAAAACAGGGAGAAGATAAATTTGTAGGTAATAAATAATTCTTGGGATGAACATTATTGAACTGAATGTACCCTAATGCGGTACGATGCCCCTTTGGTGTAATTTTCTAGACGTAGTTAAGCTTTGTTTACATGAAGCAGAGGAACATCTTGAAAGTAGAACTTAATGATCATTTCAGAAAAGGTGGAAGAAACTGTGAATGGATTATAACAGTATCGTAGTTTCACTTGACTCACCCATGAATATAGTTACTTAGCTCATTGACATGTAAGCTTCCACGTAGCAAAGGATACAGGGTGAGAAAATTAAATCTTTAACAAGGTTTACAAATCTGCTGAATTAACCGAGAGCAGGCGATAAGCATATTTACTTTGGACATCAATCACCTTACACCTTAAGGAACATACCACAGAGAACTGAATTTCCCTCATAAATGTCTAGCCTTTTCGCCGTAATGATTCTGATATCTTTACAAATACTGTAAATAAAATGCGGATTTCATAAACCCAAGCTACCGACGTGTAGTAGTAACTTACTACATTTACATTCTCAAACACTTAACCCTTCTCTTTAATACACGCGCAATATGTCATTCTTAGCGTTTTGACTTTAATACACGCGCAATATGTCATTCTTAGCGTTTTGACTTTAAAAGCAACGTATTCCTAACATAAGTTAATCGCAAAAAGAATCTTAACAATCCATTCAGAACTACGATGAAATCATAACACCCATAATTATTAAACGTAGTAAGTGCCACGAGCAAATAGATACGTATTCTTACAATGTGGAATTTTTAAGAACGCTATATGAAGACACGTTTATGTAGTTGAAACTACCTAGAATACTAGACAGACAATTTTTTTTTTTTTTATGTTTAGATGTAACAGAAACTCGCGGACCGTAAGTGAATAAGTTAATTTTTAATTCAAATTAACATAAAATAAACGAAACCAAAGTAGTTTACTCCACTAAAGTATTTTTGGATAAGACCAAACTTCTGTTCACAACCGCCAGTGCTGCTCACTGATAGTGGGCTGTAAAAACTAGTTTATAAAAAAGCGAAAACTGGAAGAAATGAAACCTAAATAAATAAGACGAAAATTCCCGAATTAAATACTCGCAGACAGTGTGTATAGTGAAGCACGATAGCTGTTTATACACTGAGAAAATCATTACCGTAATTAAGTTACGTATGAAGGTTTTACGTTGTGTGTTAATCCTTTGGTTGATGACATGTTCGTATAATTTAGGACCAGGATATTTTCCAAGCTAATAAACATTTTGAAGTTTATTTTTATACCCAGTTGAACTGCCTCTGGGATTATGTTCACGTTCCGCCATTGCCATATTAATGGCATTTCACTTAACTGTAGGCGTTCATTGCAATTTCCTCCCCACTGGGACATTTATGTATTTCTGAAGGACCTCGCGTTATGATGGTGTAACACCCTTGCCCAATATCACGCACGTCATAAAGCGGGCCGGTGTGTGGTTACAGCTTCAGTTTAATGAAGGTTTTATTCCCGCGTACACTCTCTGAACCTGCGGAGTGTATGAGGGCCCCTACGCCTTACAAAGAGTAATTTACGACTTAGGAGGTGACCGCACAGCTCTTTATTAGCTGATGGCGCGGCGTCGATGCGGCCAGCCGGACAAATGTTTATGAATCTTCTCCCTCTTTCTTCTCCCTGGTTCTCGCCCTCCGCTCGCGAAGAAAGGGGTTGGGGGACGAAGACAGCAAAAGCGCCAATAAATACCCGGGTCTGTCGCGCCTCAGGGTTAAGCGTTCTTTCGTCGAAGGGGAGAAAATAATTTCGGAAGCTATAAATATGTCTGGAAAATTGTCTGCAATCAGCGTTAAGCCTGATGGGTGGTTTGCAAAGGGGTTGGAATGGGAGGGTGGGAAGTGGAAAGACGGCGTAAGAGTGTCGGCTCTCAAATTGGGGAGGGGACGGTGAGTGAGGAAAAAAATTGATGAGAGTTATAAAAGATAATCGGTTTTTACTGTTTTGTTTGTGTGGCTGCATAATGGTGCCAGGCCAAGACCTTAGCGCAAAAGTGGATTTTGACAGAAAAATTTATTATTTTTCTACAGCAGTTCTCTATCGGTTATTACATAGCTAATATCAGGTAAACTTTAGTAGCTTCGAAAATTATGCTTTAACCAGAATAAAAGAATGCCAAATTCTGTTGTGGTATTTACTTGAGGTTAATTTCGCAATATATGAAATTCGTACTACAAGACGTTAATAGGTGGTAATCAACTCTATCAAATACCCAGTTTTTCGTATTATAAGAGGAATTTCCGAGATGGCAGAAAGAAAAACTGGAAATAATTTTTTTTACGGTAGGGCCTATAAAGTTTGTGATGTTATTAAAATAATAAGAAATACTGCAGCATTTTTTCACCAAGATTAGGCCAACTCATTTATTTCAGTACTACTCAGTGGGATTAAAACTTCTGAAAACAAAGCCTTCTTGTAGTTATTTGTTTCTTTTATTATTTTGAATAGTACAATAATAAACCGGCAATATTTGTTAGATATTTCGTTTATAATATTTTTTGCTATTTATTATTTTCAGGATAAAAATTGTTTCAAATTACTGCAGATTACCAAAAATGACAACCATTTTACTTATCTTTTACTACGCCAGTTAACTGGTTATACCAAAACGATTCGTACAGTTCCATTACGTAGGCGTTTTTGTAAAATTTTGTGTTATTGTTTAAATCGGGATTTAGGCCTATTTTATATAAGCAATGCTATTATTCGTGCTGAAAATTTAATTTAGATCATGCATAAATTTTATATTTTTTCTTTGACAACTGTTTTTGTACTGCTTTGCTATTTGTCAACAAATAATAATCGATAGGACCTCTTACAAATTTACCTGGCAGTCAGATTCCATACAAATAATCAAAGAAATAGGTTTTACATACTGTGAAATGAATTTAAAGGAACTTTTAATTTATATGTATGTAAAATATTTATTTTTTACTATTTTAACACAGAAAAGAAAAAATTTCCGGCGGAAAAAGTATTCCAATGAATGTTCATTTCACTGTGTTTACGGCACTACAGGTAAGTCAATATCAGTTAATATTAACCAAAACTTTATTTTTTCAAAAAAATTTCTCCAATCGTATGAAATTTCTTTGAAATCGTTTTGAGATGAGCCAAATTGTTGTGTTTAGTGGTTCACGCACACTATCAATTATTATCTTTCTACGTTCATAACAAAGATTATGCTAATAATGCGAAGAAACACTTCTTCTAGAAAATTTTGACTTTTGTACCGGGTTATTTATGAGAAAAAGTAGCTTTAATAATAAAATAAATAATTAGTGTGGAAATTTATTGGCATATATAAAGAGGATTAACCAAGCAGTGAACATTTAACAGTTCTGTTAAATCTTGTTAGAGTAACAAAATGTGGCTTATTCTACAAATTTTTTATAAAATTATTTACTATTCGCAAGTTATATTAATTCCTACTAGGATTATGATGAAATTGTTAAAAGCAACTTTTCTTACAACATAATATCGTTAATAGCTAATGGAATCTTGGGTATTATCTATTTTTCTCTCTCAGGCGAATGAAGAAACTAATTAAACAAAAATTGGGGAAGTGGTTTTACACGGTTTTGAACTGCGCTTATGAATTAAATAGTTTGAAGTGTAAATACTATTAAACTGTATCAGTTATCGCAATGTGCATGAAAAGTCGCCTACTCAAATTAATGAATTGTGAAATATCAAATTTATCTACAATACGATTATTTGTACATAGGTATCGATATTTATATTTACACTGTTTGAACTGAGCTATTTCTGCATATTTTATCAGCAGGAAATGTTGCTACTCCTAACGTAAGTGTATTGAAAATACCTTAATAAACTCACTATTTTTCTCTACGTGGTGTTAAGAAAAAATATCTTCCAACAAAATGTAAGCTTATATTCTAAAATCAGTCCTTTTATTTAAAGTATTACTCTCTTCTATTTCTTTAATACATTATGATAGTACCTAACTATGTGTGAATAATATTAATAATTTTTTCGATTTGTAGCAATTATTGAATTTAGCAGTATCATTAGTGATATCATGCAATCAATGTGTCTTTATGTAAAATTTCAGTAAAAAGCACACAATAACGTGACATTATCAAAATTACTTCCTGAGAATATTACCATATAGCATATAGATATCCAAAGAATATCTTACTGATGTCTCTTTCTGACATTCAGGACGTCCAAAGACATCCAGGAATAGCAAAATTTTTCATCGAAAAGACTGTCGTAATATATTAAAATGTCCGTCTAGTATCCAAAGTGTGATATAGATATGTCGGATTTCCTATATACATTTTTCGATTTAGTCATTTACTACAAGTAATGGCCATTGGTGGTTTTTTATATATAACGAATATCCAGTAAGTGGTCCAAACTCTTATCTACTACTGGGTATCCAAAGTATATCCATAAGAGATTTACTTTAGGACATATATGACTTTTATATATTGTGGCGTTATGTGGGTTCGTACAATCTGCTTCTTACTTGCCAGGAAATTTAAATTATTTTTTGAAGTTTTTGATGGCATTATTATTTCTTCCTCTTGTTATATGCATTCAAAAGTCCAAGTGTGACCTAGCGAACACATTTAAATGATTCGTAACGAAACAATTGCTAAGTTAAGCACATCAGACAGACAAAATAATTAGTCATCTGTGATTGGAACATGCCTTGTTGAGTGTAATACCTCCACAATAATGAATAACTGCGATTACATTCGGGAATTGACTAAACATTTTCGTAATGTGGGCAATATTTGTTTTTAGCCACTCTTGCATAACATAATTTCAAGTTCCTTCATATTTCGAGGACGTTTTACCTAAGTTTGCTTGCAAATTAAATTAATTTATTAATTATTCAAGAATATTTAAATGTTGCGATTGTGCAGGCCTTTTCATATGTCCATCATATTTATAGCCCTTTAAGGACGAGAAGTTTCATTTTGGATTACAGGAAGAGTAATGTTACGTTCGCCGGTAAGAGTATGAGGCAAATTCTGTCTTTCCATCATCTCAATTCAGCCACTTTTGGTTATAATGCCTTATCACCTTAACCCAAACAGTTAAAAAAAATGGCTGAGCATACGAGAAAAACATCCATATTAAAATACACATATTGAAGGCTACTTTAGGTGAACACTTTCAACACAACTGAGGCTTGAAGAGTTTTAGCCAAGTTCGTTAAGGGTAGTCAACCATTTTATTTGGGATTAATAGATTTTATTCGTCACAGTTTCTACATTAGAAGACACGTGTATATTTACACCGTCACTTACAATATGTGATATTTTCACGCTGCATAGACGCAACACTGGATCTCTTGACTTCACCGGGCTTCGGAGTGTCGTAGGCGCCATTAGCATTTTAAAATATATGGGTTTAATATAAAACCATTTTATTTGGAAGCTTTTTTTTTAACTTATCGGGAAAATAATATACATTTTCGTGTGATAGTGTATTTATCATGCAAAGCCTGTGTCTGTGTTCGGAAGATTAAACTTGGTATGATTTTCAACTTGTGTTTGTGTTAACAAGTGTGTTCTATTTACCACACTTAATGGAAAAAATCTATAGTACATACCTATTTTTAAATAATTCACTTTTATAAATTCACGTATTTGTAGGACGAATCAAGTCTTTAATAGTAGCTTAGTAGATTTTCTGTCAGTCGTAAATTTCTATTCAGTTACCTATTGGCCATGCTACATGTACATAAGCAGGCGCACATCATACGATACACTCTTTCATCGAGTGACCTCCGAGGTGGACAGACATCGGCCACACTCCACGTATCTAATCATGCTTATAAGTCTACGCAAGTGATCTACTAACATCATTCCTTCAGCAAGCTCGCAGCCGGACAGACGTGTTTTGGGAGAGGTGCAATTTTATTATGCGTGTTAATCAAATAATTTCTTTTTATGCATATATTACGTTTCTAAAGCCCCTACTTGCCAGCTCACAGGCAGACGGACGTGTAAGGTGTGTGCGAAAGGCGTCAAGCAGTGTCATATATCTTGTTACTGTGTTCGTTTAAGTTATAGGGGCTTTTTTTTGTAGATTGTTAGTTCCACACTCACATAATTGTGTAATACTTCTCTCTCGTGTAAATTATATTTCTAAGCTCGAGACCCACATTACAAAGTCACCTCGAGTCTTGCATAATTTCACTTATTAATCCTGTAGTCATTTGAAATTTGCGATTCGATGCATGTAATTTATTCATATATGTAATACTCTGAAATTCTCTAACTAACACGTAAATTACATATTTCAAAGTCGCCTATCTCCCACCACAGTCTACAAGCAATATCCCCTAAAACAAACATTAAATTTACACTTAGGCCACTCTTAGATATCATTTAAACACTCTGAAATTCTCTCGTGTGTTAAATAGATTAGTAAAGATTGCCTATCTACCACCAACATCCCTACAAACACATCAATACAATAAAAAATAAAAAAAGTTACCCTTAGCACACTCTTGCACTCAACTCAACACCAATATAAGAGATTGCAACCCACCACTCTGGTCGTTCGACTTCAAATCACCACAGCGTCAACAGCGTACAGAGCTCCTCCCCACAAAAGGAAAGAAAGAAAGAAGTACAAAATCAAGAAAAAATTAACCCTTTCAAAATATTTAACCCTTCCATTACATTTAACCCTTTTTGATTAACTATTTTTACTATCACTTTCAGTTTTTGATCGGATTAAAATCGGATTAATGATTAACTCAGGTGGGTTGAAACCCCTACGCCCTTACTACTTATGTATAATACTATACATAACTATATATATATATATATAATATATATATATATATATATATATATATATAAACACTTGCACACAGGCACACACACAAAGAAATTCATTCTCGCAACTATTAATTCCAATTCGTTCCCATATTTTTATGCTTCTCGAGTTAATAAGTGTGATTTAGGCTGATAAGTCATCACTTCTGAGAATCGACTTATTGTGAGGGCTACATCATTCATTGGACGACAGGGAAAAGTCAATTTCAAATGGTTTATAAAGGATGTGTTCCCCCAAGTTACGGGTTTGTAATATTAATTGTGTAACAGTAGAGGCCAGGTTTTGTAAATTTGTGTAATTTTATCTGCGATAGTAAAAATATGTAATTTTATTTTAAGAATTTTGAGAATTGTTCGGAATTATTTCTTAATACAAATGTTTTATTCGTTCAAAATTTCTCTAAACAGTTTAATGTAAAAGTATGTTATAAAACAGGAGTTCATTCACTTGGTTTCGTGTGACTTTCTTTGAATAAAAACATTATAAGCCGTGAAAAATAAGCAACAGAATGCAGGGATAAGGAAAGTAAAATGCCTCCTTGTAATTAGTTGTAAAAGTAATAACAGTTCCGCCGCGAGCTCAGTAAACAATTGCTGTTCTCTTTCGAGATTAAATACTGTATATTAACAAAAGCTTAAATTATTGAAAGGACGTATAACGTATTAAAATATAACGTTGTATATGGATGCTTCTGCGTCGTAGTGGTTAGTGTACTTGCTTCTAACAACGAGGTTCCGGATTCCGTTCTCGTAACCACAAAGAGAATTTTCAGAACCGTAGTTGGGTTGAGACATGCCTGACAGGAAAATATTAAATGTGTCCCACGTAGTTCAGACTGACCAATATTTATAATGCCTTAAGAAACTAATGTGTTTCACAAAGTATGTGCCGTATATGACGGGAACAAGGAAGCTTTTATGTACATACATACAGAAATTTCAACATAGCAGTTTATTGTTTGCGCAAAACGCTTGTTTGCAATTTCAACAGTCTCTTCAAAAATACATACAGCCAATATTGAAATTCGTAGACACATAAGTATATAATAATATGCGTGAAGCTAATATCACATAATACAATCAATAGTATTTCAGCCGCAATTTGAGACTGCTTAACAAGGTTCAGTTACGTCAATCCTGTATCACAAGCAGGTAAGAAAAATTCCTCTTGAGTTCGCCTTTGAAAGTTTGTAAGAAACCACAAATTAAAATTCTCGTTAGTTAAGTTTACACACCTTACAAAGACGATTTAAAGCATTCGCACTTTACAAGAGGTGTTTTGAGAACATTCTCATTAATCCACAGTAAAGCTATAGAAGGCCCACAAATACGAATTAAAACAAACACAATAAAATATTAAAGGCCTGGAATAACACTTATATAAGCTCTCATTCAATAAATATTAAATATACAAGCCAATAGCCTGTAAAATGGCTTGATCGCCACATTAACTAACATCCCTAAGAAAAGCAATGAAAACAGGTTATACCACGATTTCATTTAACTCCCATAAAATACACATGTACAATTTTGAACTACGAGTGCTCTATAAATTCCACTTGAAAACTCAAGTATCTGAGAAAGTATTTCAAAATCACAGACAGTTTACTTATTTGCCAATCTATTAATACTTAGGCTGTGTTACCAAGATAAAAATTCTGATCAAGTGCATAACCAAAATACCCTATTTTACACAGTACTAAGCAAGCCTTCTAAAATAATTACCACTCAACTGGCGCATAAGCTAGTAACTAAATGAGCTGAGCATTAATGCATGCACTCAAGGTGCACACAGCTCGTTAGCAATTCAGATGTGAGCCCTGAGTACTATGACACAAGGCACCCGCCAATCAGTTATCTTTGCAGGTAAAAACTATCACCGGACGGGTAAAACAATGGAAAAAATTAAATAGCTCTCACCTAAGCGCCATTAAAAATTACGAGGAAGCTAGGCATCTGGCGTATTAAATATCAAAAATAAACTGCGATTAACAGGAAAACACGATCGCGCCGCATCGCGATACCGAACGTAGCCACGCTGAGAAAGAAACTCCAGCGGAATTCCAAAACAAGTACCACGGTAAAGGTACAAGCTCCAGAACAGCGGGTGACTGAAACAGCCCAATCATAGCCTCGATTCTTAAAGCCTGGACCTTCACACCAGCAATTAAGCTTCGCGGGTGTTTCAACAACATTAGGACTGCTGAAATTCATGGCCCAAACGTAACTGCATTAACGCTCAAAAATCACCAGAGTCCCAGCATTTATAAGTCAGTCCTTTAAGGAGGTAAGTAGCAAAATCAAAACACGAAGCAGCCAATTTTATGAAAGTTAAAAGGGGTGCCTGACTTTAACCACCATGTTCACGAGAGCTTACAGAAATTACTCTCCCATAAGAAAATTCTAACACACCAACTCAATATTTCTGCTTTTACACAAAAAAAAAAAAAAAAAAAAAAAGCATGTCAGCAACATTTCCCTCGTGCGTATATGAATCGCCATTCACAGCGATGGACGACTTTCAGCGATCAAACCGACGAAGTCGCTGCCAACTAGAACGTTGTCGAATGGCATCAGGCAGGGTCGGCAACGACACCCACATAGCCGATGATAAACACAAACATCCACTAAGGGCGAAGCGTCTTGTAGACCGGCAGGAAGTGTAGTGCCTTCAACCCTGGCTGGAGGAGAAGTAGTCGAGGAAGGAAGGAGGGGCACAAGCTTGGCTCTGTAAGGAAGGAGGGGAGGAAGGGGAGGGAATTAGGAGCAAAGGAGGGGAGTGAGACGGTCGAGGAGTGCGCGCATAGCCAGAGAAAGTGATCACTAAATGTTCGGCGACCAGGCGACTGTCGCAAGCAGACAAATTCTTTTATAGAAGCCAAAATAATACGTGGTGGTTTTTGAAGGAAAATAATTTGAGAATTACTACACATATTGATGTAATTCTACACGATATCCGTCGGTAGGTTATATTGCGTTTTTGAACAAATGCTGAATATATCGCGTACATTTTTCAAGCACTTTCTAGTAAAGTTTACAAAGATTTTTTGTATCGTTACCTAGAATTATTTTGACAACTGTTTTCCAAAGGTTTTTAAAAGAACAAAAAAATACTTTGCCCTATAGTCTTCGTATTCCGGATGATGTACTGTCTATATAGTTCGATAGAAATTAATTCCAATTTTCTCTTCATTCATGTTCACTAGCAAATTTTTCATCGATGGCTCTTGTATTTTTTATTGTGCGGAAATCACATAAAGTGAGCACACTCTGCTTAAAGTAATACTGTCATATATGAAAATTTGATCTAACTCACTAAAGTTCTCAGAATAGTGAATTTAATGTGACACGCGCGATATTTCTCAGGCGTCATAATGAGTGGCAGCCATTCGAGGGGGACGCAGGAGGCAGACGTATTAACAAGCGATCTAGTTCGAGGGATCTAGTACAAACAGTTCTCTGAGAGCCAGGGTGGATGACGTCTAGAACTGTCCTTCATTTGCACAGTTCAGAATTCATCGTCAAATTTTTTCGGGAGTGAAGGTAACCACACAGAACAAAAGCATTTATGGATGACCCAAGAGAAAAAAAAAAAATAGGAGATGGTGTTTGATTTTCAACCCGGAACGAGGTAAGCTAGCAACTTTCTTGTCCATCATCCAGTGAAATGCAGCAGCTTCATTTAAGCATTACATACCTACCAAAACCAAAAGCGACTTTAAAGCCTAACATCGGCCGATCTGTGGTTCCCAGCACGTTTAAGTGGTCTACCATTAACTCTTCAACGTCGTTGCCTGCGCTTGCAGAGCGAAGAATAGACTGTTTCTCTGGAACATAAGGCTCGTCCACATATCGACGTCCTTTTAACCCGGCGCTGCTCTATACTCACCTCAATCACCCTCACCGGCTCTCAAGAACTCGATGTTAAGAAGCGTCCAAATCTCTTCACGCACTACAATCGACGTTAAGAGGAATAGAAAAACAATGTAGGTGTATATATACAAATATTTTTGTTTGTGTTTGAAATATGAAAATAACGTTTGGAAAAAAAAAAAGTTATTCCGCTGACTTAATAGTTAAACTCAATATTTAAAGCATTTTGCGTTATTTGTATATTTATTTCGTAGAACTAAAACAAATAAAATACATACGGTGATAGTGGTGCTATCTGTTGCCAATCGTCTGTAACATTTGTATTCACTTGTTTGTGACGCCTCGAATTCTGATTGACTGGCGTTAAACGTTAAACGCAAAGACTTCAATGTTGGCCAACTTCTACCGCGTTGCTTTTTACGTTTAGCGTGTTGGCAACGTTTAACGTCGGTTGCAGCCAGAGGGTATACGATTCAAGGATTCATGACTTATTTAAACGCATTATTGTAACGTCAACGCGATTGTAGCTGGGCCTATGAGCACATTATGTCAGAGAGTTGGTAGACTACATGTAAGGGTGTACGATATATGCCCAACTTAACAACGGGTCACGTCCTCTCCAAATTACTGGCTGGATAGTTTGGGTAGTGATCACAGAAATCACTGGTAGCAATATAAGGCTCACTGAATGCATAGTGGTAACCTGAAGGTTCCTTGTTCATTTCAAAGAAACCCGTTTTTTTTTTATTAGCTGCGCAAGGCTCTGGTGACAGACCTTGTATCCGAGTGGCTACTGCATGCTGCAAATTTTTTTTCCCTATTTGCAGGGGGCTGCCGGCTGGGGTGTACGTTAGCAGGTGCTCATTGGTGAACGGTGTTCCACCATTTTGCTGAGCAGTAACGCTATTTCTCTGGCGTGTGTGACTGTAACTCTCTCTACAAACTACTGTTGCGCATCTGAGTAGGCCATTCACGGTAAACTGAGCACTTTTTACGGTCCTCTCAACTCAGATAATTACCGAAAACGTATAGTTCGTTATAGCCTTGGGTGTTAACTTTTGAGAGCTGTGTTTATTAGTCACATGGCAAATTTTATATTAATAATTAACGAAAAGGTAGGAATAAGCTGAAAGGAAATTTAAGCATGGCCTTTAAAAAAGCTAATTTACCGTGAACAGCATATATCGTGAAGTCTCTGCGGCATAGCCTTGGTTTAACATGAGTGTTTACTTAGCGTTTCAGCACTTCCATGCTGTCCTGTCGTTCGTATTAAATTTCGTCTAATCACCCTTGGTGGGATCAGTTGGACGAACCCTTCTTCATGCTCTAGTTTTCGTAACTTAGAGTATAATATGCGGTATCTGTGAACAAATCACCTCCCCAAGATAACATAGGAAGTTTTCCTAAGCCCGTGTCCGATTGCATCGATACATATATTCCAGCTTGAATAAAGCTGACAATCTACTTAAAACATCTTTCTGTTCTTTCACAAGTTGGTGGAACACCTTTTCCTGATGCAGTGATATTGTAATCACTTTTTCATCAGAAACTGCTAGGATCATGTTAAGCTGTTTGTGACTTCAAGCATAATATGCATAAATTGTGACCAAATCAGCCGCAAAATAACAGAAGGGTATTTTTCCGATTTCGTTACGAATTATTCGACTCATATGTCGTGATACGAAGAGGAATGGAGATTTACTACTATTGCAATAACTTATTCTTCTCTCTGTAAAATCACACCAATAAAATTTTGTTTTAACATAATGGTTTCATCTGGTGTGCTCAAAATTTGATGCACATGGGCGTATATTCCTTTTGTATTCTAGAAATAAATAATTTCAAAAATCATTAACATGGATTGACCCATGAAATTAATCGAGCTTCATCGTATAAATTGTTACCCAAGTTCTAGTTTCCCGGAGAAAGATGATTAACTGATAATTAAGTTGCTAACCAAAGGGAGAGTAAAAGATTATGATGCTCATGAAAGTTAAAAACCATCCTTCCATTGAACTGCAGATTGGGTACGACGTATTACTGTTCAAAGGCACCGAAGTAACAATAGAGGGGATGGTAATTAACTCGGCTGGTAGAAGAGACTGTTTATTCTGATACGCCACCACGTCGTGTGTTCTCTCCTCAGCCGCTTCTTCAGGAAGCTCCTTAACGCCACTTCGGCAGGCCCACGCCTGAACTAAACTGATTTCAAAGAGATCGGATTAAGCGCGGAGGAGCGGCGCGGAATTCGAGATGAGCGAACGAATTAAACATTGTCGGGCGTGTAGCGAGGCGTACGGAATGTCTTAGGGAACAGTGAATGGGCTAAGGAGGGTGGGGGGTGCGAAGAAAGGAGGTCTTTTTTTTTTTTTTCCTTGAGCGACTGTCTTTCAATTCAAGTGGCAAGCTAGAGGAAGGAGAGAGGGTGGTTTCCGAGTTGGAGGTTGGAGAGTTTTGCCATTAATTTTCGAGTAATTGGTGATTTCTTCCTCTTTCGCCGGTGGGGATGGCGAACGAGCAGGTTTGGGATTCCCTGTCAAACTCGTTTCATCAGAACATAATACAGCAATTTTGAAGGAAGGAGTTACAGGGAGAGAATTAGCTTTATGTTGGCAATATTACGACTGCTGCTTTTCCGAATACCACGTTGTTCGCCTGTTCCCCGAAGGTAATTTAAAAGTACCTATCTCGCCGAAATATTATTAACTCTATCATCACATTAGAACTAATTATCAATGTTTCAATGGTTACGGCGGAGTAAATATTTTCGCATTTTCGTTAAAACCGAAAACTAGGTATATTATTTATCGCCACACTGATGCTAATGTTATAGCCGCTATTATTTAATAATGACAATGATATTTATATAATGAATCAAGACTTATGGCATATTAATATAAATTGTAATTTTTAAAAGGAATAGAAACTAGAATGTTTTTATTGTAATACAGTACTTACGAAACAGTGTTTAGTTCATCTCATCAAAAGCAGTGTTTATTTCTCGACCATGAAATTATACAGTACATAAAACATTTCCTCAATATAAGTGTATAATGTCGTAACAGAACATTCGGTTTGATACCTTAGCTCTGTTTGTTCTCATGACATTATTTGGTGTATTCATGTAGATCTTGTGTTTTTTTATTTTTTGCGTAAGCTTTTTAAAATGCTTTGGTGGGGTAGGTTATGTCATCCACTAGAATGTCCAGCGGTATGTTCCCACACAGCTGACGCACGTGCTAGGAATACCTACAATAACACAGGAATCGAAGCACGCGATAAAGTTGCTGGTTGGTATTGCTATTGCTGTTACAAATTATTAAAACGTGTACTTAATTTGATGTACGTAGGTCGTCTGCTATTAATTCACCGAGCAACCGTGTCTGTTTCACAGTCCACACTAATGCAACATCTCTCAGTGGATGACGAAACCTACCCACCACAGCTACAGCCAAATGCATCTACCTGTGAAAATCCCATTATATCTCAAAATCTGACTTCTGCATTCGCTGTTTGTTAACATGTTACGCTAGTGTGAGATATAAGTATATTCCCATTCTTAAAACCACAGGTTGTATCGATATCTCAGTACTTACTTACATTTCAGAACAGATATAGAAGGTGTCTTATGAGTTCCGTAGTGCCATTTAAGAATTATAAATAGGAATTTCGATAATTTCTGCGGTTCGGAAGATATTTGGGGTGATCATCTTAGCTAAATAAAACTGTCTGTTGTATATTTTATAATACGAGTAAGGAAACAAATTATGAAATTACAATTTGCATTTTAATAATCTGAGATAGTTTTTCGGTAAACAAAACTTCTCATATCAACAACGAAAAGGACAAATGAGACTTTTATTTAAATATTCTTAAAGCGAAATATTATAGTAAAATGTCCACTTCGAGCTCAGAGTATACATGACTAACCAAATTAAAATAAGACATATTTACATTTATAATACGGTGCATAATTGGTAAACAATAAAATTTAATAAAAATGTATAAATCAATTCATATTTACGTCCATGTCATGATATGGCTGAACATAAAATTAGGTGCATTCTTTGTACTTGGTATACCGAGTGATTCGCTAGCGCCTATTTATCCGTATCTATGCAACCCGTACACATTACTACCCATCTACAAAACATCTTCTCCACTGTAAAATAACTGCATCTTGTGTAGTCTCCCGTGCCGTGTACGGACTCGTAATGGCGCCTCGTCTGTCAGCTGAACATTCGACGCCGTTGTCAGCCTGCGCCAATAGCGGTGCGAAAATAGACAATCGCTACAAATCAGCACGTGCGCAGTGATTTCTTTTCGTCTGTACAGTAAGCGGTGACTGTATATGTATGCCACATGAAGGAACACAATGGCTCGAAACGAGGCGGATGTGTGGTTACTAAGGACGCAATCACCACGTACCTAACATATTCCGTAAACATCGCAATAACCTTTTTCAACGCAATAAACGAACGTTCATTCTGTGAAACGTGACTGCTTCTCTACGCATTGCTTACATAACACCATCCTTTCACCAAGTACTGTGCTGACGACAACAAAAAAACGCTATCGTGGTGATCTGCTACGATTGATGTTTTTTTTTGTTAGATTGATTGTAATGTTTGCGGGTTGCATAGATACGGAAAAATAGGCGCTGGCGATTCATCCTTTATATCTATCCGTAACTCATTATTTTATGCGACAACTTCGTGAGTTGGCTTTACTATATCAGTCATATAAAACGTCAAGTTCTCGAAACTTCCTTAGATTAAACAAAACCGACAAAGCCAAGAGAAGTCAAGTTAAATTTCAAGAGTAAAGGAACTGCGCTTTTTTTTTTAAAGAATAATAATGTAACTTCCGAGAGCAATTATTTATAAGGCCTTGGAATTTCTTATGCGCACTTCTGTGAATCTGCAGGATCTAGCAGACTCATTACACGAAATTGGGGATTATTTCAACTTGGAGGTTTCATTATCCTAATGAGCCCTTCCTCATTTGTACAGCCTTTGCTGAAGAAGACATGGAAACTGTTGCTGCTCCTTCCTCCCTTATCCTCACATCTCTTCATTTTATCATAATGTTATTTCAAAATGTTAAAAATAACTCAACCCCTTCTCCTTGGTTTTGAGAAGACATGTAATGAATTCTTTAAAATAACATTACAAACCTACCCGAAGCAGCGCTGAAATATTTATCTGATGCGCTTAAATGTGAATTCATCTAAAATAATTACAATTTATTAGTGTAACTCATGTAATATATCTAAAATAAAATCGATCGTATTGAATACTACCCAGTAAATTAACATAATACGTATCCTTCCGGGACTATGTAGTATTCGTCTAAGACTTTTCCCAACATGTCGTCAAGCTACTCGTAGATCATGAAAAAATTATTTATTTTGCTTGGAAGATGTTTATCGTTACTGTAGCATGTGGGATACCGCCACGCAAATTCTACCAGTTTTGTAGCATAGGAGAGACTTAATGGAAATAACCACAAGCATACCACAAATAGAAGCCCCAGAAGATCTAGTTGTGTATGTGTGGCCCCAGTATAAAAAGTAGAAGCAAAGAGACCGACCGAAATTCCCACTACAGCACACTTACACATACATGATAGTAATAATTATTAGTACATACAGCAATTAAGTAAAATGTGATTTAGAGATAAATCAGCAAGGTGTTTGATAAAAAAAATTGGTCTGAAATTCGTGATACAATTTATAATTAGTTTCTAAATAATAATACATTTTGTTTTATATTATATTATTATATTTATAATCAATTTCGGATCTCGAACTTTGAAGCCTACAAAATACGTCAACTTTTGGTATTTCTTTTATGTCAAGTACGTATATGCACGTAAGCAGACGGGAAATCACGAACAAATCTCGTTAAAAATGAAAGAAAATTCGGTTTGGTATTCGAACTGTGGACCCGTTATCTTAATATACCATATTTATTCTTCATTAAATATTAAATATTTTCATTATAATTTTCGTACACCATGCACTTATACGGGATTTATTCCAACATTTTTTACGTAAATGTCAACTAGGTGGTTTGCAATTTGATTAACGACCCGAGTTTTGGAAGCGTATTAGTGATATTCGTACACAATTTTTTATTTTTTTTTGCTGTTTAATACTCATGTGCAACTCATTAATACTCATGTGCAAATGTTTAATACTAATGTGCAACTGTTTAATACTCATGTGCAACTGATCAAAAACTTTAAGCAAATTACAAAGGTGATGCGTCGCTTAGGGTCTTGAGTTCATAGCCTGAAACCATAAAAATGATATCTATGTATTAATTTTATCGTGGACTTCGAAACAATATGACAGTTTTTCCGAGTGATGGAAGCATTCTCTCACTATAGAGTGAAGATGAATTGTGAATACGGATGCCTGCCTTTGACCTCATCGAACATGGTAGCCGCGACGTACATAAACGCTGCCTGAATGCCAACTGTGTCGATTCTGCGATCGAGTTTTTACCTTCGGTCGAAATGTTCGTCGACATGAAAAAAACTACCTGTACGAAGAGTCCTTTTTTTTTTTGCACGAGGAAGATTTACAATGGCCACACACAGTTTATGCAAGGTAGATACACTGAAGGACCGTACTAATATCTGCAAAGAATTATTCTTTTGAGGGCCAGAACGTGATGCCGCTAACACCCCCCGCTGCATCACTCGGCACTGATTCGTCAGGCACTAATGACGAGGCAGTTTGTGCTAAAGGCGGAATGAGTGCAGTACAGTCAGTTTGGGTGAAATGTACACTGTAAAAAAATTTTATTTTTATTTGTAAATCTACTTAGTATAGCAGAGCACAAATCCCCACAGTACATTGGTTGTGACGATCAAACGAGTGCTGTATCCGCCTGAATGCAGCACGCATGAGAAAATGTTTTATTTGCGGCCATTAAATCCATAATTAAATCGAGTTTAAAAGAGTTAGGCAAAATTCGAGCGCAAAAATTATAGGAAAATTAACGGAAATTTCTCAACGACATTACGGTTAGTGAAACTAAACAATATGGAGGAAAAAAAATGATTCTAAAAGCATTTATAAACAAGCTTTTATTTATAAATGCACTAAAAAGAGAAAATAGTTAGAGCAGCTACACAATTTGTAGAACTTGTAAGATGTGATCCAACAGCAGTAATAACCTTTACTACAAATTAATGTGTTTGTAACAAATTATATTTAGTAGATAAAAGCTTGGCGCAATATAGAACGCATGCCTCATTTGCGTAAGTGTAGTAAGCCCATATGTTGTGTAAGGCTCTTAACTATTCGCGCCAATCTTTTACATACGAAATATAAATTGACACAAACATATTAAATTGTAGAAAATTTTATTACCGCTGTTCTACATGTTACAAGTTCTACAAATTGTGTAACTACTATAATTATTTTTCTCTTTTTAGTACATTTATAAATAAAAACTTGGTTTGCAAAGATTTTTACAGTTATTTTATTTTTCTATTTTTCGTTTTGCCAATTTTTATTTATAAAACATTACTCCTAGTGTCTTGATACTGCTTAAGTTACATAAAAGATAAATAACCGTATCAAAAAGCACCAAGTTATCGTGGCGATTTTCAATTCCCGACGCTATTAACCGTTCAGGAGTTCCCTCGTGAGGAGTTGATTCTGACTGCAGCACCCGATCGCTGTCACCATATTATTGCATTTTCATCGGGTTCCTATATGTATACCAAGTTTCCGCTCGACTGAATACCTAGAAGTGGGTCAAAATTCGCTTGCAAGATTTTCCCCGAACGTACAAACAAACTAACAAGTCAAGCTAAATAATAGCTTGTAATGAAAAATAATTGACACAAAAATTATATTCGAGGAGATTACAATTTTTTTAAACGTTGGTAACGTGAAAATTACCTCAGAAAAAACCGAGTTAGTACTGAATATATGTCCTAGTTGACAACAGTCTCCGATTCCTCCCAAGTTTATTATTATTTCCAACATTTTCCAAAATTATAAATCTTAAATTAATGTTTTATGTCTCCAGGTATTTCCATATTTATAGATTTTTCTCACGGGAAAGCATGTATTTCTCAAGTTAATGTAAATTAGATGAACAAATAAGACAAAAATATTGATTTGGTAAAATTAATAATTTACCATTTATTTATACAAAACCTTTTCTGAATAGATTTTTAGGGGCCTCACAATGCGATTGTGCCCGAAATATATTGTCATATGGTGCTGTAAATTTGTTTCTACGTAATAGATAGTACTTTATCTTAAACTTAGTCTTCGAGTACAGTTTTTTTTTCAAACAAATAGTGAACTCACAATGAAAGCTATTAACTTTTGCTTTAAAGTTATATTAACACTTAACAATTTAACTATACACAGGAAGAATGCACTTAGAAACATAGTTGAAGGTAATGTTCGTTTTAGATTTTTGCCATGTGAATACTGCTTATTTACTATGAAATAGTCTACCACAAGTCACGTTTATGAAATATTACAGACTTTACAGTCAGAATATGTAACACAACAGTATTCACAAGGGTTGTAATAACACTAATTTAATATAATAATTCACATCAAGAGCGAAAGAGTTTTTCTAATGCTCGACCGGCGAACTTTTTTCGGACGCTTTATTGGCACTTTTAAAATTACGTGACTATTTTGAAGGAAGCGCTCTGCCTAAAATCTACCGGATGAAGTTTCTTTAAAAGTTGTATTCCAGTTCGTCAACGCGATGCAAGACAAGTTTATTTTTTCCGCCCTGACGAAGGGCGGAAAAACTCGAGAAAAGTAGCAATCCCGAGCGAACGAGTGAGATAGACTGTGTTGGGAGTAGGGGGCTGAATACGTGTTTGTTATAAGTAATTTTCGCCTCTGTCCTCGTTACGGCATTACCATACTCCAAGGTAGCGAAAGCACGGTGGAAAAACGGAGGGGTGCGGGCGGTAAAGAAAACTTGGGGACGGAGTGACGTAGGTGCTTAGGTAGTAGAAGGGGGAGGGGGCGGGGGGTGGAGTGGGAAGGGCGATGAAGTGGCGTAAGTAACGATGTGCAGCACAATTAGCGTGGCAAATTTTTTCTTCTCCTGCAATCTCGGGGTGACAGGTTCCCTGAAAAACAGGTTCGACGCTAGTTGGTGTGGGTGATAGGGGAGGGGGGGGGGAGGTAACTGAGAGTCTTCGCCTCGGCGAAGGAGGGAGAGACTGCAAACTTGGAGATTGAATATGAAAATTTAATAACTTAATGCCGCCGTACGAGGGGTGCAGATAGGCGATTGGTGGAAGAGGGTGCGAGAAAAGCAGAGAACCATGTCGCTTCCAATCAGCTTCTCTTATGGCGCGAGACGCTACGCCCGGGCAAGGCAGAAGAAGCTAGGGAACTAAGGAGCCCGATCTGTCTCGAGCCTGCGAATGGGAACAAGGAATAAATTCGCTCCGGAATGTTTTATTTACGGTAAATAAATTACTCTTCCCTGCAAGCTACATTTTTCTGCGCTGCTGCTACGTTTTGACACTAATGTTGTTGACGTTGACATACACTTTAAAAATATCCGTACAGAGTTTTCTATACGACAGAGAAAACCATTCCTATGAGGCAGATTTTATAGCAACCCAGTGTAGCTTTCATTTCAAGAGCAGGTTACAGAGACATATGTTTGCTGCTAATAATTTTTTTACATATACGTTTTAATTTTATGGAAATATTACCTTTATTTATAGCAAATAAATACATATTATTTAAACTTCTTTTGTTCAGAGTAAAGAAATATTAATGTTGTACCTAAGGTAACGGTTTAAAGGTTTTTTCTATAGTATATTACCGTTTTCAGTGCATAACTGCTATCCCGACGCAAACATGCATAAACCAATAAATATATTCTGCAGATGTGAAACTGCAGCTGAGCAAATTTCTAGTCCTCCTGCAGACGTTTAATTTCATCTTTAAGTTCGGTGATTCTCCACACTACTAATCTAATTTATTCCCATAAGGTAGCATTGTATTCTGGCCCATGTTACTACCTCACATAAGATGCCTATCAAAAGTAATCCGAAAGGATGAAGACAAAGTGGTCGTATGGTGCAGGGAATTAAGTTAATAACACAAGACGTGAGCGTTCAACTCTCGGAGCCACCCGAGATTTTCAGTGAATATCATTTTCAAATATTGTTACTCTTCTCTTATTGACAAAATTACGTTTTTTCATCAGAGCACAAATTTTCTTTGCAAAGTAACTGACATTACCACAAAAGCGTCTGCGGAAGTACCGTAAGGACAATGCAGGGTTATCAATGTCATTACTATATAGATGAAACAAAAATTATGTTTGTGGCAAGGCTACTTTGCAGTTGTTCATATTTAAATAAGTTCCCTTTGCGGCAACAAATTATGTGCTGCAGCAAAGGAAGCATTTTCACAGTGTACGTAGTTACTATCAAGCCATGCGCTTAACATGTGACTGCGAGACGTATAAGTTTCTAAACGCATTCCTCTTTAGGTTGTAATAACAGGTTGTATGTTGACGAATGCTCAAGTTAATTTACTCTGTGGAACCACCTCTCAAATGTCTGCAACATACTCCGCAGTTGATCTTTCCAAGATATCTCGTTTTGATTCTCGAGAGTGAATGTTAACATCATTTTGTGTTGTGATAAGTAGCGTGCATTTGATGAAACCTAAGCTTAACAATAAAAGTATTTTACAGCAATTTGTCATTTTTCCTCAAATATATTATTACTTGTTTGTTACTGTAAAATAAATGCTTTGCTTTACGCCGTTAATTTTATTAGTGTTCATTGGAAGGCTCAGCAACTTTGGGCTATTTTTTAACAGAATTAGTGCAGTCGTGTCTGACGAACATAAAAAAAAAATTAAAGAGAACCACGTATTATTTGAGGAGATGACTGTGAGCTTCAAAGCCATCCAAATTTATTTTGACTAATAATTTATAATCGTGTTAAATATGCAATTTCAAAAAATTACGTCGTAAATGTGTTTACTAGTAGTTTATTTCCTAAACTAACAGTTTATTCTGTGAGAAATTTAATCCTACGGATAGGTTTATTTTCTCAACCCCTTAAAAACTACGGAGTTAGTAAAGAGTGAAAAATTGCTTCTGGTTTTCAAAGGGGACGCAGTAGTGTAGTGAGTGGTTAGACTACTCGCTCCCCACCGTAGCGAACCGAGTTCGATTCCCGGCGGGGATTTCCGCATGTAGGAATCGTGCCGGACGACGCCACTGGTCGACGGATTTTCTCGCAGATCTCCCGTTTACCCCACCCTTGGATTCCGGCGCAGCTCCACCCTCATCGGCTCTCAAGACCTCGATGTAAAGAGCCACCCGAATCTCTTCACTCACTTAATCACCCATTGTTTCTGATTTCCAAGATACTATATGTTTGCAAAAGCACTGAAGGAAGTACTAATGATGAAGTAAGACCTGACCGATGACGCCACAGAGTACCTAGAGAGGTGAAACAGGAGCTTATAACGCGAACTCCAGGCACACTCTCCAGCAAAATGGCAACACTGGCCATCAGAACGTTGGTACACCATTCATCAATTATCGTTTGTAACCACGTGCGAGCTGGCAGCCGAGCTAATAACAAACTTTTCGCAGTATACTGTTTTAATTTAAGTTTTTAGTTTATAAATCCAATTACTATTAAGCTAAAATTATACGCTTGTGAGGGTGGTACTCAATGTGTTAGAGCTACTCTATAATTGTCTCAAGACTTACCCCTTCCATGGTTTGACACGTTATTATCTACCTCTTGGGTTTTGCAAATATTACATTAACTGGAAACATAGCGGAGGAGCTAGCACTTTATGCATTCAAGTTATTTTAATGAAGCCTAATGAAACTTAATATGAAGCCACCATTGCGGTTATTTACTGGACCGATGTTTCCCACCTAGCATGATGCCAAAGGCTGGTTTGTAGACGGACTACGGCGGTCGGCAGGTAGTCATCCTCCTGGCTCTCTGGAACGTCTTCCCTGGTTGGCGTCGAGGCGAGAACAGACATCCTTCCAGTAGTCTCGCTCGCCTATATCATGCCGCCGCGGCCTCAGTATTCCTCCGGCCGTGATTTGGCAATGGCGCGTACTTATGACTGGCGCGTTCATGCGAGCACTATAGACATGGCTTGCCACAGTTGTCCATTACATAACAGTACGGTAGCCGATCAGTAGGATCAGTGAACTTTCGCGAAAAAAATGTCAAGACAAGTTATATTTCAAAACACTGTAGGATCGTTTACCTATTTTGATTGGCTGATTTATTTTTGACAAGTGTTAGCTGTCTGCACACGAATCACGTAGTAGTCGTGCCGATGTTGCCTAATTCTGAGTGGCCCGGTCAAATATGAAAACACCTTCTCAAACAGGTAGCAACCAATGGCAGTAGACAAACCGCTTTTCGGTGAATATAGTATTGAAATCTAACGTGTACTCATATTATTTGGCGAAAAATCACTAGCTCTACCGACCAGACAAGGCCAGTTCCCAGAGCTCCGTGCAGCCTATCGGAAAATAGGTATGCCCGTGTCAAAAAGTCCGCAACATATTTTACATCTTCTTACTTATCTTTTCTGTGTCTACGCCACACTGAAGAAATGGTTGTCGTGTATCAAACAAAGTTTGTTTGGCGCATCCAAATTAATTGTTTTTACTGGGGAAGCCCCGCAGTCGCACAAACAAGAAAATGAGGACTCCGTTTGAAGCGGCGCAAGTGAGAAGAGAGCACGCGCCAGGCGGGGCAAAACGGCGACGAGGGAGAAAGAAGGAAAAGGAAGAAATCCCCTGGAGCCACACTGATATTAAGTAGACAAGACAGCACGCCGCGCCCCTCTTCCCCGCGGGACAGCCTAGGTGGCACGGAGATTTAGATATATACGCGCTATATGTCCCGGGATCTCCTCTCCTGCTCCTCCGAGAGCTCGTCGGGTAAGAGGAGTCCTGCTGCGAGGTAAAGGCCACGGCGCCAATAACCTCCGACCTCTTTCCCCCCTCCCTCCCTGTACCCTGGTTCCCCTCGCGGCAGAAACGGTCCCACTCAGCCGTCCCCTGAAATTTCTCATCTGGAGTTGTTTTTCCTCTCGCGACGAGCGAAAACACGAGTCGATCTGCTTTCGTCGTTCTGCGCGCGCCCACGGGGCGTGAAGGGCGTAAGTCCGCAGGTGTGGCCACTATTTGTAAAACTGGTTCAATCGAAATAGCTAGCTCCCAGAGCTTCAACCACACGACGGCTGCTTGGCCGCCAGCGCGGCAGTAATACATTTCTCGATGCGTGGAATTACATTTTTAATCACGGATTTCTTTTATAGGCTGTTCACGGTAAAGCGAGCACTTTTTAAAGCTCTCTAATTTGTAATAATAGTCAATAATTTTATTTTATTTTACCTTTCGACGTCAACTTCAGAGTGCTGTGGAATAACTACATTGTGTTTAATACTTACATGGCAATAATTATTTCGAAAAGTGGTTAAAGTATTAAGTATGGCTGAAAGGAAAAAGGAACTTGGGTCTCAAAAGTGCTCACTTTACCGTGAACAGCATACTGAGGTTGAACCACTGTATCTTATCCAATCACTCGGCCTGTATGTTTTTTTTGAGCTATTACTCTTTAACTTTCTGGATTTTATGTTTGGAATTTTATTATTAAGATCACATTTCACGATAATGTTTTACGTAATTATCTGAAAGAGATTTATATAAGCATCACATAAATTGAATGTATTTATAGCCAAGTGATCATTGATTTAAATATATTGCACCGAAAAGGAAAAAATGTTGGAATATGGGTGCCCAGATTTCTATGCTCTTATTAACTTTGCCAACCAAATCACCTGTAATGTGACCTATATCATACACACAACGCATAAATAAAGTATCGAGAGTATTTAAAAATCATTACTCGGTGACTGGCAGCCAGAATCCATTTTTAAATAGGTACTGACGTTTTCACCAACACATTTTTATTTATCCGGGAGAAAATAATATTGATTTCTATTAGTTCTAAAACAAAGTAATGATTTACATGCAGACACCATGAATATTTGATTTTAAATGCTGGCTCATATCAGTTTCCATTTTATACGAGACTGTTAGTAACGAGTTGCAATTTAAATTACTTGCCCCTTAAAAATATCACTAATATGAAAAGTTTGTCAAAAAATCATCATAGATTTGGCAGTTCAAATGTAACTTATACTCATAACTTGATCGGGACTCGAACCAAAGACTCCAAGCGCCCTAAGACAATGTGCCAGCAGTCTTGCTCTATGGGCAGTTCTTTGTTGCTGTAAGTGCAGGATGACCAGACTTTGAAATTTCAACACTGGTATTATCATTATTTATACAACATTGTTCTACAAAAATAGCCCTACGGACATTATTGTTTTTTGTGCCATTCTATTGGACGAAGTTGATGATAAAGATGCATCTTTATGCTTCTTTTTGTCGATGCTAGCCTACCACACCCACAATTATAACAAACACGTCTCCTACAACGATCAACTACGCCAAGTTATTGCATCCACCAAACGTGACAAAAAACCGTTCCATTAATAAGTTACGACATGAAAAATGTTGCAAACAAATGATTTTGGTGCAGAGACATAATATTAAAACTCAGCAGTCGCTCATTTACGTTGGCGAGTGTCCGTTGCTATCCAAGCCTGGAAAATGCGATTGACTTTGTACGAACTATGATTTGATTTAAATTTTGATTGCTTAAAAGTTTTCTTTATTAACATGAAGTGTAACACATTGACTTAGAACACTAACACGACAATTTCAAATTACAACACACCAGCCAGAATTACAGTCTCTTTTGTTGACTTTCTGCGATTGGCACTGGGGAAAAAAAAAGGGGGGGGGGGCGTGCTAGTACGCCGGAGACGTGTAGAGATTTGCGTTTACCAGAAAAGTGGCCGATACGCGGTGTTTGGTAGCGGAAGTATGTAGGAGCATACAGCATCTTAGCAAACTGCTGCTGTGCTATAAGTCTCCAAACTGCGCCCTTTGTGGAATAAAGTGAACCAAGGGAGACACGACATTTTGCGCTACACCAGAAACCTGGGTTCTCAAAGTCATTATGTCGTATTCGTCTGTGGCATCATGTGCTTTTCAGCCAGTAGGCTTCGTTCTTATAATTTAGATTGGGAACTATTAATCTCATCAATCATCATGCATTATTACTCTTCACGGAGAGAAATGACTTTCCCTCGCAGGAGAATAATTTTTCTTATGTTAGCCAGAGAAAAAGTACTATAAGAGAGGGAATTCCCTGGATCCATCCACCCCTTACACAAATAAAAAAAAAAAAGAATTGTTTTGCACATTGCTTACGAGACATGCGAGGTGATCAGTGTCGCAGTTAACCTGAGACGATAACTGTTCGAGGAAACATGTATGGTCGAAGTAATGAAGGCGGCACTCAGAGGTGATGTTCCGGGTTCGAGTCCCGCGTAACGTGTCTGTAGTTGTGTAATGCTCAACTCACCAGGTTCCCACCACGGCGTTTCGATTCCCAGCCGAGTCATGCGAGGAATCCCACCTGTGGTACCGTGGCGGACGCTGCCGTCATTCGGTGCGATTTACTGTGATACGTCTGTTTCCTCACACTGTCGCTCTGCGTCGCTGATCCGTCCTCGCCTCGTTGCACGACCATCGGCGACGAACTATACACGTCAACCATTGCCCAAATATTTACTTCACTCGTTCGAAACCCGATGACTGTCGTGAATACGTGTCATAATTATTTATGTAACTTAAGGTTCGGTTTAATGTTTTCTAGTCGCATCCTAATCATCTTTTGGCATATACTCGGGGGGTATTAAGTTAAAACAGATAAAAATTTACTTTCGTTTGGCAACAGAAGCACAACTCTATGTTGACTTGGAAATAACTACCAATAAATGAAGAAACGGTAGAGAGGAGACGAAATTTGCGTTTCTTCATTATGCATAATGATTCCGTGTAATAAACGGATATTCTCCGTTATACAATCCCTGCAAGACTTATACATTAGTCCAAACAGAGTTTTTTTAATCTATCATGTTTTCCTCCACCCCTTCCGCTATGGGCTGTCCTGATTCCCTATCTTCATAACTCTACTTAATTTAATACAGGCTTATCCTGCTTTAATCCATCTGCGGGAGAAAACTTGTAGTTGTTAGGCGTCTTCTAGTTTCTAACCGAGTATTTCGTTTCTCTTAAAAGTATTTGTTATAATTGTACTCCAAATTAAGCTTTTCGCCTAACTTGGCTTTACTTATTCACATTATTTGCCTAGCGGTGATAAGCGTAAAATCTAAATTTTCTGGAGTTTTCAACAAAAAGTGCATTAAACATAGCTGCATATTGCTTTCATGTATATGATTATCCTGATTTAATTTTGACTGAAATAAGGTTCCAACGCTATTGGGCGCAGTACAAAACCCACTTGCTGAATGCCTTCATTCATCCAAGCGCATGAAATAGTACCTCTTCCTGATCTCTGGTTATTGCGCCGATACTCTGTTACTCGAGACTCCAGACCCCGTGACCGATAAGCCAGCTGTTATGATCCATTCACGGTCACTTCACACTTCTAAGAAGCCCTGCCAATGTTCTAACTCCAGGATATTCCTCCGCCTCGTGCAAACTAAGCTTCAACAATTCTAGAAAATTACACCAAAGGACAACGCACCGAACTCGTGGGCTATCACTTGTAATAATATTTTTTTATGAGAACTATTTCTTACTATAAGCTGTTCACGGTAAAATGAGCACTTTCGAAAGCCTTGCTTTAAATCTACTTGTACACACTTAGTGTATTCTTTCGCTTTATGTAAAATTAACATTGCCATGTGCTTCACCACTTTATTCATACGTCTGTCAAGTTAAACTGTGAAATTATTAGAAAAGGAAACATTTTATAAATCTGCTAATTTTTACACACTGGTGGATTAAATAAACAGAAATCGAAATAAATAATTTCAGTTATTATAAATGGTTATCTAACACTTTTTATTGGACGTTCAAATATTTAATTTCTTTCCATCTATCGTTTTCTACTTTACCGGGCGCATGTCAGCAAGTATATGCAGGCATGGGCAGTGACTTTTTTCCAAGGTTGATTTAAAAATTTCTCACTTTATCATGAGCAGCATAGGTGCTACCAACACACATAATTTCGCAATACTTTTATAATCATTTATTATAAAGGAAGTATGGCAATTTATTAATAAGATATTGGTAAAATCTCAATTTAATGAAAAAAGAAGGTACTTTTATGTTAAAAAATGTATAAAACGCTTGTGACAAACGACGTCTTTATAAAACAACCAAAAACGTTGCAGATGGGGTGAGTTTTCATGGGTTAGATTAAAAAAGTGTGAAGAAACCTCGAATAGACTATATTCGGCAGAAAACGACTGTCCCGGCCTGGTTCGGGGTAGCAGGTAGCGAAGTAATAAAGTACAGCTCTAGCTACAAGCCCTAGCAACGAGTGGCTGCGCCTTCAGTGGCGATCAGACACTCGCTGATTGCGTTCCGCTCCTGTGAGCATCACCTCTTTCCTTCTTCTTCCCCGAGACTTGTGTTCTTGCAGGCAGAGGGATACGAAGACAGAGAGAGAGAGAGGGAGGGAAAAGGAGTATAACTCGACTTGGGGGCGCAGGTGTCTCACTAATCCACAAGTGCCTTCCAGTTTTTTTTGAAGAAAATGTTCTCTAAGGCAGCAGTCATTACTGTCTGGAAGACGGCTCAAAATCTCGTTCCCCCAAATTCATACAATTACACCTTTAATTCGTTCAAATACACTTATTAACAAGTGTATAATTCACGTTAAAGGTTACTTAAATCACATTTAATACGCTATCGAAATATTTAACTATGCCTGCTGTGCATTAATTCAGTTTGTCAGTAGTTACGTAGTTTGTTGAAATTACTGTAGAAAAATTTTAAAATAACATGACAATGAAATCAATATGAACATACTTCACTCATATTTGTACAGAGGAAATAATTTGAGTACCGTAGAGCGAAAATATGAGCGTTGTCATAAATTATTGAGAGTTGTCTAACGCGCATGTAAAATTATTACAGAACTTTGAAATGTATCTCTCTTTCCGATTTCAAAAATTAATAAATTCCTCACAAGATAAAACAAACATGTAAACTCTCGTCATGCTACATCGGGTATAGTTAGAAAAATATTCCTCCACCCCTCCTAAGGCACATCACACAAAAGATTCCTTTAATTGAACGGGATATTAGATGTATTGATTTTATCGTGTTTTATTCTATAGGATGTTGACAAAGACAACAAATTCCGTTCTTTGTGATATCACAAAATCAATATTAGCAGAAGTATAGAAACAGGACCAGAAGTATAGAAACAGGACCTGAAACTCGTGTCGGCGCACAACTTATACGCACTAAGTTAATGGTGTCTAACCTGTGGCCCACCGTTTCACGTCATCACGCCCGTAGGCTTACTTATGAAATATAAACATTATTTAATCTACGTAAATAAAGATTAATTCCGGTTTATATGCGTGGTTTTTCCCTTATAACTATAAGTAATGTGACGAAATGTTGCGATCTGTTAAGGAAAACCGGATCATTCGTATGATTTGCTTGTCTTTGAAATTAAGGTTAATGAGATTTTTACGTTTCTGGTACGCGGACAAGTCCGTAATAATGGTTTGCAAAAATTTTGGTCGGACACCAAAGGGATGTGTGTGTGTGTGTGTGTATATATATATATATATATATATATATATATATATATATATATATATATATATATAATGAAACATTCTTAATTCGAAGTGACAGCGCAGTTTACGAATCATTTACCCACAGGGACATTACTGGACATTTAATATTGCAGTGCACACTAGCGATCAGAAATACACTTCCTGCGCGCCATGTACACAATATTGTGTACAATGGGCCTGAGTTTGTTAAAACAAAAAATTACGTTCATATTAGGCTTGTCTTTTGGCTACCACAGCTACGTATATCTACATACGAAGTAAATAACTCATTTTGAAGAAACTTCATTGTAAAAATTTAAAATGTAGTATAAAATTATTTGGTTTTGCACGTTTAAATTGTATATAATAAGCAGGATTCTTGTAATAGTATATTTTCAAAAAGTTCAATTCCGTAGTAATCTTATGAATTGTGTCGCGGTGTTTCAGTAATGATTAACTGAAAACTATTCTACATTATCTTACGCGGCAGAATCAAACGATTGTACCATAATCATATCAGCCACTGGCCACAAATTGTGGCAAAATATTTTCAGAACTGAAAATAAGAGAAAAATATACTCTTTAGATGTTAGTACAAACAAGACTTTTTAACTGCGCCTTTAACTTTCTTCGCTATCAGCAGCGTATCAAAAGCTATGTCTACATAAAGTCTTTTCTTGGACTTTATGACTTCAATTTAGTTATACATGTTTGTTATTCATAACTGCTTGCAAACCCTTTATTTACCTAGGCTTTGAATATTACACAAACACTAAGTGCCCCTCCCCCCAACCAACCGTCCATCTACCTTTCACTCTCTGGGCCATACATCTGGTCACACGCCTAATTTGATGACGTTAACAGCATCTGGTAGGATAAACATTTCTAACACAACATGGTGTGCATAAAGTTGTGGCTATATGTCGTACACTTCAATTGCTGCAAGTTTGATATATCCGGATACCAGGCTGGTTTGTGATATTTTAATAAACTATTTACACAGGAATATATTCTATGAGATATTAATATTATGTAATTTGCCATCATTATTCCTAATGTGTGATATCGACGGTAGTAACATGTATTATCGATGGCCGATATTTTATTGAAGTGACACGTGGCAAAGATACAGTTTGGGTATCAGATATCGGACAGCTTTTGAAATATGGACTGGCCTGGTAAAGCCTTAATCCTGGGGTTGTAGGTACACGTCCGTTCAGCGTTTCCCACAGACACACAAAATTTGCGTCATTTTACGGCATCGTGCTACAATTCGCAGTCTATGGTACTCACGAATCACAGTCCTTGTTTATTTGCTTCTACTGCAGGGGAGGAAACAATTTCTGAATACGTCTTTTAAACACATTTTTCCACCGTAACTTTTTTTCGGTGATTGTTTCTTACTGGTTTAGGCTCCTCAGAGATACGGCCCGTTGAGAAATTAAACAGCAGAAGCGCAAGGAAGTTCAAGGTTTTGCGTAGAGAGAGATTCTGGCCTGTCTTAACATCGAGGTCTTGAGAGCTGATCCTGGTGAAGCGAGGTGAGTATGGAGCAGTGTCGGGATGCAAAAGTGTGAGGAATGGGAGATCCCCGAGAAAACCAGCCGACCAGTGGCATCGTCCGGCAAGTCTCACACATGCGAATATCCGCGAGCGACCCCGAGAAATCCTTTTCGTAGAGCCTCTGGTAAGCAATAAGAGAACGGCTAAGACTACATCGGAGAAACAGCCATGCAATTTTGTCTCTGTGTATTTGCCTGCTGTGTGCCCTAGCCCCAGTAGACACATATCAGTAAAGGCTGTTCACGGTAATGTAAACACTTGCAAAGCAAGCCTCCGAAACCAAATTCACTACTCATTTACTTACACGCTACACTCCACACTGGAATGCAGGATCCCAGATAAGTTGGCAGCGATTCAACAAAAATAGTTCTTAATACTGGGCGTCGTATTGCTTGTATTGCTAGTGTAATGTTGAAATGTACTGCCACTAAAGTGAGTATTCTTTGTTAAATTCATATTAGAGTACATATTGGCATATTTAAAACGCATATACATTGCTATAGTCTATTTGCGCTTTTCACTATATTTGAATCAAATGTTTGAAAATTCAACCCACGTATGACGTGTTCGCTTGTTTCCTAAATATACCATGTATCACACTCGTTTTACACTTGTGTTAACACAAAAGTACCCTATTTATGATTAAATAGAACTTTTACTTACACTTGACCTATTAATTATAGTATTTCATCTATAAATAGTATGAATTAAAACCGAGTGAAAACAGGTGCGCCAGTAATGTCCAGTAGGGAATAGTTTTTACATTAAATATTATTACACCTAGTGCACACTCTTGTGGTGATGACTTACGGAGACACCACAGCTTAAGGGTTCATAGGCAAGAAAGTGAAATAAAATAAGTAATAAATAAACTACTTCCCTTTAATGATAATTGAAACAATTAAAACAATTACAATTATATAGCAGTAGGGCGGGAGAAGGACAGATGAGGGAATTGCTCTCTTTCCCTCACTACCTCACCCCTGAAGATGGCCGTCCCTCACTGACTCACCCCTGAAGACGGTCGTCCCTCACTAACTCACCCCTGAAGACGGTCGTCCCTCACTAACTCACCACTGAAGACGGCCGTCCCTCACTGACTCACACCTGAAGACGGCCACCCTTCACTACCGCACCCCTGAAGACGGCCGTCCCTCGCTAACTCACCCCTGAAGACGGTCGTCCCTCACTAGCTCACTCCTGAAGACGGCCATCCCTCACTAACTCACCCCTGAAGATGGTCGTCCCTCACTAACTCACCCCTGAAGACGGCCGTCCCTCACTAACTCACCCCTGAAGACGGCCGTCCCTCACTAACTCACCCATGAAGACGGTCGTCCCTCACTAGCTCACTCCTGAAGACGGCCGTCCCTCACTAATTCACCCCTAAAGACAGCCGAAGATCGGTGCCCTCGCGTTCACTGTCCTCCTCGTGTCACCGACACACCAGGAAGACACCATTTACAGGTTCGGATCCCTCGACCCCGCTTCTCGCCCCCCCCCTCTCCTGGTATAGCGTTGTAACTCCTCCCCTATTCCCCGATAGCTTGGCGTGGGCGGAGTTACAGTTGCCTGCCGATGCCCCTTACTTCTGTGCAATCCAGGCCTAATTACAATAATCCAACCTGCAGGTTTGTGTCTCACGATTCCGCTTCCTCAGTGCAGCTCATGCTGACCCTGCCCCTGAGTTTGCTGTCGGTGACCGCCTTTCTCCTGGGCGCACCGCGTGGCTGCCGTCGCAATAATAACAACATGAAGGCGGAGCATTGTCCCTCTGGGATGATTTTCTAGACTTGATTAAGCTTTGTTTGTATTAGGCGGAGGAATATCATGGAAGTAGAACTTGAGCAGGGCTTCAGAAAAGTCTGGATCAACCGCGAATGAACTCTTAACAATTCCTCAGTATTACTTGTATGATACATGAATAAAGTTATGAGGCACAAGGCAGTGTTAATTCTACACATGGTGGAAGGATACAAAAAAAGTAGATCCTGCCCAGGGTTTTCGAAATGTTCGATTTTGCCGTGACGCATCGTTATCGCGGATACAGTACCACAGTTGGCAGCATGCGAGCTCGACGTAGCCATCTGTTCTCCCGCGGGGTCCCAACTGTAAGTTAATCCTCACGTTGCCCCGTGTCTCTCCCGCAGTTTCAAATATGCATGCGTGGCGTATCCTTTGCCGCCCTCGGCTTGGCTCTCATGCTCCACGTGATTCCAAAGCAGTCATCTCCGGCCGACCAGCGCCGCCCTAAGGCGTGGTGAACTGTTCTGAGGCACGACGATGTCAGCTCTGGTCTTGACGTACACACCAGCCACTGTAGTATCTTCGCGGTTTCTTCATATTTTTTCAATCAGACCTTTGAAAAACCACCCCACGTATGACGTGCTTGGTTGTACCCTAAATATATCATGTATCAAAGGCATTTTATACTAGTGTTAACGTAAAAGTATCTTATTATTGGTTAAAGTAAACTTTCACATATATTTCATTAGTAAATTATTATATTATGTTTATAATTGACATAAATGTAAACGTAGAAAATATGTCTGTTGCCAGCAGAGTACGCGTAGGGGTTTAAAAACACTAATCGAGGGACGATATCCTGAACAATCTTGCAACGATAACACAAATAATAAAACCCTTCTAACAGCAGAATATTAAAAACTCCCCTGTCTTCTGTATGGCTATTTATTCCGACGTTCTAGTCCAAAACCACTTAACAACACCCTATGGAGTAGTAGTAAGGTCGGGGGCATTCTTGAACATATTTGATTAATTGGATTATCGATTAAATTAATCGGTTTATAAATCCGCTTAATTAATCCGACCAAATTATCGAATTAAGGCATGTGCATAAAATTACTCTAATCCCATTAAATTGGTAGGATTAATTAAACGGATTAAATAGCCGATTAATTTAATTGATAATCCAATTAATAAAACGTTTGCCAGGATGCCCGCGCCCCTACTGCTGTATAGGGTGCTGTTAGGTGGTTTTGGACTAGAAATTCGGAATAAATAGCCATACAGCGGGCCGGAGAACTTGCCACATTCTGTTGTTAGCATGGTTTTATGATAGGGATTATCGTTGCAAGTTTGTTCAGGACATTGTCGCTTGCTTAGTGTTTTGAAACCGCTACGCGTACTCTGCTGTTGCCAGTAAGAAAAAGTTCCAATGCAAAATTATATTACACAGTGCGCACGAATGCTATGCGTTGTCCATCTGGTGTTAAGTTGTGTTTTCTTATTTCAGTGTTCAGAACTGAAATATAACGTCATTTTCTGTTTGATATCTCAGTTATTAAATGAGATGTTAGAGACTTTTATGTTTAAGAAAAATTATTTGGTACATATTTTTGTTTACCAGCGGTAATTAATTTTCCTATAACTGTCTAGGTCACTCTTGGATGGATGTTCGCATGAGGGAATCGTGCCGGTTGATGACCCTGGTTGATGGGTTTCCTCGGGATCTTCCGTTTCCCGTACCCTTTCATTCCAGCGCTGCTCCGCTCTTCCCTCAATCATCCTCGTTGGCTATCAAGACCTCGTAGTTTAGAACAGTTGAAATCTCTTCACTAACTCTTGAAATTTTCTGAGTGACGCTCTTATGTATGGCCTTATTAAACGAAGGTGATATATTTTTATAGAAAAAATATGCTTAATTTTTAATTTTAATTTTTTTTTTTTGGTGACGACAAAATGGTTCTAATTATTGCACTTTTGTAAATTGTTATGTCGTATGTTTTTATATATTTATATTTTTTGTGCTTTTGCAGAACTGCTTTAACTGTTATAGCTGTGAATCTTTCTGAATAAGCTATATTTCATTATATTCATTATAATCATGGGTAAAGTTATGTTTATAAACGATTAAAAATATAAAATTCATGTGTCAGAAAAAGTACAAGAAGTCTAAAAAAGTTTAAAATTATTTTTTTTAGATTTAAATATCTTAATAATGTTTCGTAGTGTATAAACCCTTGAAAGTGTAAATCGTAGAACAAATAATTATTAAATTTTACATCATATACTTGAAAAAATTACGATTTTCTGAACAGCTGGAATTAAGTTATTTAAGTATTATAATACTAAGCTTACGTTATGCTTTCTCAAGTAATTGGTATTAATTCAATATACCCATGCAACTTTGGACATGTAACTCGATCGGTTTGCTTTAAATTCATGTTTTCCTGTATTGTGCAAGATTTCCCTAAATTATTTCACAATTTTCGTACTAAAAATGTTGATGATTCTGCTGAGAGTAGATATTTTCACAAAAGAATAATTATATTAATTATTTCATAAATCATTTTTTAATATATATAAACTTGTCAGTTCTATTTATTACTGATTAGATAAAATGGGACATACAAAACTTTTTATATTCCTAAACATTTTGGAATCTTCTCCTATCAATGAATGTACAGTAGGTTATTAGATTCATGACGATGTTAGCGATGAATATATAATGGCATATATTATAAAGTATGAATGTTTTGCTCCTATGTCTTGGTAATTAAGAAATATTAAATATTAGTTATAACAAACATGCCACAGAAGTATGTATAAACTACTTTCAAGCATAAATGTTCAACTTATCTGTGTTCCAAGGCCATACAATTAAATTTACTTTTTATCGTGCTGAGAAAACTAGAATTTATATGCTGAACATACCCTATCCTGTTTTACATTTTTTCACTGAATTAAGTTCGGCTCTCTGAATCCCTTGCTTGTGAACTTTACTGTGTCAACGTTGGTACATTTGTTCCAATAAGTAACATAAATTGATCAATTTTTGTTTGGCCATTTCTGGTAGTTTTGCTTACTTAGTTCTTACTAACCATTATATATGCATATTTAACATCTTCGTGAATATAATGACTTACTGTGCATTCATCGATCGGATACGATTGCAAAATGTATAGGAATATAAAAAGTTTTGAATGTCCCATTTCCTCTATTAAGTAATAAATAGAACTAACAAGTTGTCAGAATTTGCTGGAGATATTGCTGTAGTTTTTAGAGGTAACGATAAATGTCGCATGGTTAATACTGCAGTTGCTGGTCCCCAGGTTATGCCTGGAGGCTGATCGTTCGCGTATTATTTAATCATTAGGCATGCCTCTCAAAATAACACACACCCATGGCACGGCCGGGATTCGAGCCTGGCAGATCGTCGCCGAAGATATCTTTGCTTCATCAACAATGTAGTTTACCATGAGCAATAAAATAAGCGGCAAAGCAGGGATATGTTTCAAGGGAAGCAGCACTCCATCAATACCGTATGCTTTAAAAACTTGTACAATGCTGCTTATCGTCTGATGCCCTATCTGAAGTTGTATTGCTTAAAAATCTCCCCACGTCTATTGCATGAAATTGGAGGAGAGCGCTTCATAATTCACTGCCACCAGTTCGAAGATGTTTGCAGATACATCAAAGGATTTCGTCTCATGCAACCTATCCATGCTTCGCTGCTGAATAAAACGTGTGCAGGTGTAAGTGAAGTGTGGGGAATGTTGGGTACGAATTGCAATGTGGGTGTTGTAATTGTGTGCAGGTGCGGAGCGATCGTCGCTGTCGGGCCTGAACTCGTACCGCACCGGCTCGGACACAGAGGAGGCGACCACGACCGACAACCCCACCACGCCGTTCCCCACGCCTCCCCCCACGTGCGCGTCCCCAACCATGTACCACCACCCGCTGGGTGGCGCGCTCCCCCACAGCCCTGGGGCGCAGCGGCAGGCCTCCCCCTACCCGCATGAGTCCACCAACATGCTGTCAGGGGGCTCGACCCCCACCAACAACGGCACGCCGCGCTACCCCACCACGCAGAGCCGACAGCACCACCACCACCAACAGCAGCACCACTACGGTCGCAAGTCATCAATCGCGTCCTCCAAGCCGCCCTCGCAGGGCACGCTGGGCAGCCGCGGCCGCGTGTCCGCCGCCTCCTCGGGCCGGCGCGCCGCCTCCGTCACGCCCTCATCGTCCGCCTCATCCACCGCCTCCGACAACATGTCCGACGCCACCTACCCGGAGGCGGACGTCGGTAAGGACACCCGGCGACACCACCTCGACAATGGTAAGTACACCTCACTCTCGTTCGTCTCCTGTGCACTCTCTCTTACATGTTAACAGCTGTAGATATCTTCATTTACTGCAGCTGGCCAACAAGAATTTGAATCTTAAGGCTCCGGGTTGAATCCCGGTAACACATGAAAAAGTCGTTTGAGACGTAGGTTTTGATTTGCATCACCCATTCTTAAACATTGTTCTGTGGCCCCCTGAGGATCCTTGGGTTTATAGTCAGGAGCCTGCAATTGATACAAACACATTTTACTACCTATAAAAATGTTAAACTATGCTTTAACTATGTAACTATTTTTTATTAATGGAGCAGAAGATTCGCAAGTTTTTGTTGTAAACTAAACTTGTGATTGTAGCAACTTGTATGGTAGAAAACAAATATGTTGTAAACATGGACATATTTTCTAAACTTGTATTGAATAAATGGTTGGGGTCCGGCAAAATGTCCTAATATCTAAGGGATCATCGAAATCACAAAGTTCAAGAACTCTTGATTAGCCTACTCTATAAGTCTTACCCCAATGTGTGGCCACATTATTGAAAGGACAATGATAAAATGTTTTAAACAAAAATATGTGTTTACTATTGAAACTGGTGGTATAATTACAATACTTGAGCAAGAATTTCTTAATGTGTAATGTCGTATTTTTTTTTTTAATTTACAGCATGTATAATGTGAATTTCTTCCTTAACCCTCTACTCATAGGTTATTTTGTGACCATATCAGACAGTAGCAGAGGTTCTGCCAATAAATACCGACGAATATAACTGAATTGCTGTGCGAACAAACACACAAATGGACAAAATTCTTAGGGAATATGTAGCATTAACCATTCACATACATAAGATTTTCTTAAAGTATCACTCAGGCCTGTTGAAAACATTTGGAGTAAAAAACAAAATGCATAAACAAATATTCTTCTTTGTTATTTTTCAAAGAGAATCATGTTTAAATAATGGAACTATCATAACTTAATGCTGGGGTTTTTACAGCCTCTTCAGAAGCTGTGTAATATGCAACTACCAAATTAACAATAGTGGCTGCCAACAGAAGAAGAAAAATTCGAATAGCATGGCAATTGAATCAGGGTTTCAAGCTCGATCTCTTGTGGGTTAACATTTTAAGCTAACTATATAAGTGACATTCGGAGCTAGTACCTGTCGGTAAGCTGCCAAATTTTTAACCTAAATTTCCGCATGCGTTTTTTTACGATACTACACTGTATTGAACAAAGGACTGATAAAAACTGATTTCAGGATGTTTATGTAAAGATTACTCTAACTGTTGCGATTGTAATTACTTCATTGCGAATTGACATGAAAAACGCAGCTAGTGTTTGGTGGGGCCTGTGTTAAGTGAGATATATACACCTTTGAGTTCAACGGTTTGCCATTTTATACAGGGATTTAATAATTCATGTAGTTGTATAGTGATAAGGTGGTAGAGCGTTTTCGTATGTTTAGGAACAAGGAGACAGGGGACCGGAGCACGGAGCTGTTCATGCTCTGGTATTCTGGTCACCTGGCGGCTATCATGTCTACCATACTGAATTTCGGTGACATGCACCTTGAACTTTAACCGTGACATTGGTGAGCTTTAATCATAAAAACAAAAAAAAATTGTAAAAAATCCCAAAAAATTTTATAAAAAATTATTGTTGTATTTATTATTAAAAATACATTGACATTAATTAAAAATTGTTAAAATAAAATGAAATTTAAAAAAAATATTATTTAAATATATTTTTAAAAATTACATTTCCTGACGTCCACCAGTACAATGACTCCCTACAATATATCATATTGTCTTAACATTCCCCTCCCCTACCAATGTTTCTCATTGGTAAATTAGTCGGTAGGCCTCTACTTCTTCAACATTACTCATTTCGTCGTATGCAGCCATCTTGATTTTGTCGTTTGCCATTGGTTTGTACATTATTGGAGGCTGACATATTGGATTTCACATGTTTAAATTTACATCACCTAGGTGGTGCTAGTGTATAAATAACCGATATCGTCACCAGGCGAACCATCGATTTAACCACCAGGTGAGCTGTTGATATAGCCACCAGGTGGCAGCCATATTTGTTTATGTTTTTATCGTACATGTTTTGCTGCCGGCACCCTTCATACTGGATAATATATTTTTATAAGACTTAGATGGCGTTAATTTCTTGGCTATGCTGCTTGCTATCGACCTGTACCGAATGGAAACATTCACCATTCCTGCAAAGTATATAAATGGTAATATTTAATATTCTGTTTTATATTTCAATATAAACATTTCTATTCAAAATAATTTTATGTGAAATTGGGGGTATTTCAAAATAAAGAAAACACAACATATTAACATATAGAATTTCTTTATTTGGTAATATATAAAATCAGAAAACAAGAAATATATATATATATATATATATATATATATATATATATATATATATATATATATATATATATATATATATATATATATATATATATATACAGGCTTATTACTATCAATCTTCTGAGTTCACCGCTCAATGTCCGCATCGACGACTCAGGAATTGCAGTAGGTTGGGAAACCCCACCAAATGACATAAGACCGTTCATTATGCAGTTTCAGCTCCTTCTCGAATCTTGAAGCTGACAGTGCTCGAAGATGAATGAACAGTTTTAGTGTGTGAACAGTTATGCTTATATATTCTCAGCTGCACTGACGGCAGTATTTTGACGGTCTTATCTCGACAGTTGTACGATACAAGACGGTCGTGAAATATCAAGCAAAACTCGCAGGTATACAGATGTTCGGAAACTACGTGTCAAAATTCAAACCACAGCATCTGTGGGCGTACAGAAAAAAGAAATTCTTGTCACAAAATGTTCGTAAAGGCCATTTCGTACGTTTGAATTGAAGTTGAATTTCGGAAAACGACGCCGGATGTCCGCAGCCGTATGTACCTGCGTACACAAGTTGCATGACACGAAGGCGAACTGAACTACGGCAGTGCTGCACGTGGAACTCGGCGCCGCATGTCGGTCGGATGGGTTGCCACTGTCCCACACACAGGTGTCACCGCAATGGCAGGTGAGCTTACCTGGCTTAATGTTGCCTCTGTACAGGCGCCGGCCGCATGTCACACTACCACCATTCACCTTCGTGTCTGGCAATTTGCTATGCACTCAGGTACATACGGCTGTGGACACCCGGCGTCGTTTGCCGAAATTAAGCATCAATTTAAGCATACTAAATTGCCTTTCCGAACATTTCTTAACTAGGGTTCCTTGTTTCAGTTCGCCCAAAGATGCCGTGGTTTGAATTTTAACGGGCAGTTTCCGAACATCTTGTATTTCCATGTGTCGTAAATTCGAACCTTCGGTCTATTACATTGGAGTAAATATACTCGTCCTGTTTACTCACATCGAATACCATGAACGGGGCCAAACACTTGTAAGTATCAAGGCTCAATATCGTGGACTGGAGGCGTCCATAATATGAATTTGGGAATCGAGCATACATTTGATATGCTAGCAGGTACGGGCTATTTTTATATAGTTCATATTCATGTCAACGTACTGGTAGTTTTTGCTATTCAAAAATATTTTCACTTTTTTTATTTGACATGATTCGAACTGTGAATGGCTCATTCTTACATTGTGCTGTCTTCCAGTCTGTAGCCCAAATATTATTTACCGCGGTTTCTTAGAAGCAAAGCTGGATTTCACCAATCAATTGATACCCTGGCTTACCGACAATCCGGGGTATGTCTCGAGATTCCACAACCTGAAAGCCACATCCACAGTTTTGCCATATTTAATATTTCCTACAATCTTTATAAGTTCAGTAGTGCTCAGCTGCACATGAGGCAGCAACCATTCAATAGACTGTAGTCTCAGTTTCACTGTCTTCAGGTTTTCTCCCGTGTCCACGATGTCTACACATACGTATTTGCTAGAAACAGCACAAGTTCCTGCTTCTCATTGAAGATAATTCGTTTTTACTCTTCAGCAAATCCCGATAGTATGGAGAACGGGATGCGCACTTTGAACTTGCATCCAAGGTGTATAGGAACACTGTAGTCATCTTCGATTCCCCAGCCTGCCATCTTGGCCGTAGACAGCTCATTCAGTGTGAGCGAAAGGTAATTTTTGATCGTTGAAGTTATGCCCACATCTCACGAATGGTCCACCTCGACACCGTTGAGAAAATACATGATGCGATCGATCTGGTGAAGAATCCCATTACTTATTATTTAGTCGTAGCCCGGCTGGTTGCATATTCTTTCTTCGGAGTCCCACTGATTCGCAGGAAATACTGGCAAGGAAGACAACAGATGTCTTGGTGTTGGACCGTTATCCCAACTTCCGGTGATAGTGGGTATGGTCTGATCATGTAAGGCTGGAAAGCATGAATTTCTACTTTCGTTACGCTGTTTTCAAAAACGACTGGCTCTTCGATGTTTAGGTAATTTTCCACGACGTTTTACTTTGAAGCCGAGACTGTGGAGCAAAATTTCGTTAGCACATGTTAACTTCTTGGAGACTTGAATCCTACAGCTTGGAGGATTTGGGCGACACTATCTTATTGCTTCAGGTCACCATAAATATTATTCCCTTTTTATCAACTGCAGCCATAGGGTGATTTCTCCATTTTGAAAGTTAAAATAACTCTCCATGCTAGTCAACAATTGTCACGACCACCTTGTTTGCTCTCTTCGCGACGACTGCTATGTAAATAATGCCTTGTGGTCTTATGACCAGTTTAAAACCTGGACTGACATTACGCAAAAATTCATGCAATATATTGCTCGGCCTACCATTGAGGTATGTTTCACTCTCTAAATTGCAGCTTATTCCTGTCACATCGACCGGCAAGGTGTTTATAGGTCGGGACGACTCGTGTGTTTCGCCAGCTTCATAGATGTGTGGCTTGAATCCGAGCATCGGTACGATAGTATCCAAATTCGTAAGTTCGATATCTTCACTGCATCTGATAAAACTGTTCAGAGTATTGGGATTCCCACAAAGTTAGAATTTCATGACTGGGGTCAGTGAATCTTCAATATACCTTGCAGTTTCGTCGATTTCGCAAGAGCGTATGGGCAGTGATACCTCAAGCCAAACATTACCACTTTTTTAAGAGGTGCATCTTAAATCTTTTTTTTGTTCCAAGTTTGGTATCGCATTGTAGGTCTGAAAATCGACAAGACCTATGCACCATTCCCCTCTAGGTCAAGCATTGGAATGTGTACCACATGCAGCTCGGAGCTATTAGCCGTTAAGGTAAGCATTAATGACATGACTGACAGTTTCCTTACGATCCATAGTAATTTTATGCAATTTCTTTTATAAGCGAACTAAGAAGCGAAGACACAAATGTCCAGAGTTCCACATGTAAGATATTGGCCCCGTTTAGTAATTGTAGGTTAGTTCGGTATATTTCAGATTCTGTTGCAGTTACAGTAGACGATTCAAATTTCAAAAACTGTAATAATAGTCTACATTTTTGCCACATTTTACACCAGCTACCCAGTGTGTATCGGGCCAGGCTGCCACGTCCAGATTAATTATGGTACAGTTGTATTTCTTGGGTTTATGGGCAAAGCATCTCTCATAAATATTCATCTGAAATGCAGTATTTCCAATTTCCGCGCAAACAATTCCAAATCCAACTTCGTTAGTGGTCGTTTCAGTAGAGATTTCATTAACAACTTTTCCTGCTATATTGCTTTGCACACTTCTGCCTCCTACTGGTAAATGTATCTTGGTCTAGCATGTTTTTCTTCCTTTTTTCACTGCATTTCGTTTCACTAGTGCCTTTCTCTTGATCTCTGTACCTGTTCCCATTTTAACCTGTGCTTTTCTCTTGCTCTTATTTCACATTCCCATCTTCACCTTGGCCTTTATAATGTTGGATATGCCCCACGTGGCTATTTTAGCACCGAGTCCGGCATCTGACGATTTTATTATCTCGACAGCCTTCTGTGGAAATATATTATCTGCCTGGTGCTTGGCTTGCAGATCCTTGTTTAGGTAGTAAGCAATATCGTGCTTCTTGCATGCCTCATCAAGCGTATTGATGCTTGTGTCGCAGTGTAACAGCCTTTTAGCTAGCTTGGTTCCCAGCCTGCAGAACCTGTATCTGGGAATGTGCAGCTTGAATGGTAGATTGTTGATCAGCATACCTACGATCCTGCTTCCAGCAAGGCTTCGTGGCATCGTGATGAATTGAGAGAGAAAAGTATAAATAAGCTCCTTTTATGCATTTCCATTTCAGTAATATTCTATACTTGGAACAATATGAATGGATGAAAAGTGTCAATGATGCGTTTTCTTTGCCGCTTCTATGGTAAAGTATTTACAGTTTTGCAGAATTTGTAACAACTTGAAATAACCACCTGTAGAGTGAAAAGTTCAAGTGTGACTTTTAAATTTAAAATCTGCCAGAGGCAGTTTACTTGGAAGGATGCTTTAAAGAGACATTATAAAAATTACAGCAATGATTCTGTGCAATCTCCGCATGCTGCACCTACTGTACAATCACTCCACAATTTTTCCACATGCTCCCCAATCGCTCTACCTGCTCCACATGCTCCACAATCGCTCTATCTGCTCTACAATCGCTCGATAATCGCTCAACAATCACTCCACATGTTCCACAATCTCTCCACCTGTTCCGCAATCAGTCCACCTGCTCTACAATTGCTCCACACAATAGATCCACATGCTCCACAATAGATCCACGTGCTCCCCAATCGCTCCACTGTATCCACATACTCCAAAATCGCTCCACTATACCTACACATGCTCCGAAATAGTTCCACATTCTCCAAAATAACCCCACCTGCTCCACAACAGCTCAACAATCACTCCACATGATACACAATCGCACCACATGTTCTAAAATCGTTCCACGACCGCTCCACATGCTCCACAAATGCTTCAAATTATCCACAAGATTGTAGTGGTATCATATAAATTATCAAGCCAGGTGTTACTCTATTCATTGGCATTCATGCTGAAGATGAAGATATCTCCTACGAATCACGACATGGAAGACTATTTCCGAATACAGTGAGGTACATCATCGCGGGACCACCAAATCGCAGGAAAACATGCATCTTACTGAGCCTGCTTGAAGACGATGGCCTTCGATTCATGAATATGTACTTATATTCAAAATCGCTCCAGCAACTAAAATACCAACGACTGATATGAGTACTGCAGATTGTGGATGGCGTGGGTTATTTCCCTTGCAGTGATAATGAAGACATCGTGCCTCCTAGAAAAGCATTGGCAAACTCGATATTTATCTTCGATGACATTGCCTGCTAGAAACAAACTTCGGCCAGACTTATTCGTGCATACCCAAACAACTGCTCCATGACATTGCAAACATGTTGGTGCTTTTTAGCACGGACGATAAGTCTTTTCGGCATATTAACGACGATCACATCAATATGGACATGGTGCTAACAGATTTTAAGTGCTTGTGTGTCTTGTGTTGGAAAGAGAACTACAGATTGTTGACGATCGTTAAGGATTGGCCCCTCTATAATGGATGCTACTAATGGGGAACTCGATCAGTTCATAGCCGACCGTCCAGAATGAGTTACAGACTTACAGCATATCGAAATTCGGGCAAAGTAGCCTCAAGCTATGTCTTAACAAAGACGAAGATGGATGTCTGGCAACAAGAAATAATGGAAACTTTGATGTTGGTAGAAGAATAATTCGAAATGTTAGCCAACCCAAATGGTATGAGGTTGCTGCTAATAAACATTTCATCCTCGAAACCGGTAATGCCATCATCTCGGTATTGCTCAGTATATTACCCGAACAAAACATATCCATTCGCAACTATCTCTCCGAGCTTGGGGCATAGATAGAGCGTATGAATACCGAGATCATATGCGACATAATGGCCATGGACGAACATGTAACGAGAGGTAAAAGGCAAATTATAGACTAATTGAATTTGGCATCTTCGCAAAATGAAGAGAATCTGAGAAACCTGGAAGGATATATGATATTTACATGAACTACCGCGATTTCCCACCTCGCAACTACATGGATATTCATAATTACATCAGGGATATATTGGATTTCTGCAGCGAATGCCTGGGTAAGATCGAAAGTATTTTGGCAGATACCCAAAACTATACCTATAAAAGAGAGCTATAGTAACAATTTTTAAATCAGTTTGATGTCGCACAATATCAGCGACATGAATCGGACATACAGTCTCTTCGCTTGAAATATTTGCTCGGCATGAGAGCCAAAATTTCACACAACCTTATAAATTAAGACATTTTTAAGCCCATTTCTCATTATTTCGATGTACTCAGGGAGAGCAATGGAGTTCCTTTAGCGGTAAAGACCGAAACCAACAATACTGCTGAGCCTATGAGGAAGCGAAAACACAATAACGTACATATAGATCGGGATGATGGATCGGATGTGGCTTTGCCACACAAGGAATAAGTACAGAAGAGAGTTTCAAGCCCAATGCGCTGGTTGGCCAGTACCTACGATCGTGCACATCTCGTAATAATGATACGACATACAGTGTATACAGGCATGATGATAAATGGTTCCTCGGTTCTGGTGAAATAGATTTTCTGCCATGTGGGATAATCTGTGTTGGGGATCACAAGACATGTGCAACACCCGGACTATATGGACTTCTATTTCGCAAGCAGCCCAAGGAGTTTACAGAATCCGACCTGCTGGAATACAAGACATTGATTTATCTCACGCATGCACTTTAACAAGATAATGATTCCGGGATGGGTGTTCATAGAGAAAAAAGTATCATGAAAAAATGGACATTCTCACAGACCTCTTTAGTGGCCTAGCACTGAAAAATGGCGAAGTTCTGAAGAAGATGGACGACTGCAAGAAAACCGAATACATATTCTGGGATGACACGAACGAGCTGGTGGATAGGCTGCAGCTACTACTAACTTAGAAAAGGATTGGAAATTACTCCCACACTAACGAGATATTTTAAGTTATCAAAGAACTGGAGGAGGGAGGCTAATTAGAATAAGTCGATTCGGAATCGCCAATGAACGACACACATCTGCGAGATGCAACTACCGCTGTTGCAAGGTAGTGATATGTGGGATGAACGAACTTTTTCAAGCTGACGTCGTCGAGATGATACCATATGCATGGGTTAACAAGGGCTGCAAATACATGTAGTCTATCATCGATGCATCTGGCAAATTCGCCTGGGACAGACCTGTCAAGTCGAAGGATGCACATGATGTCACTGAGGCCATGGCGGACGTATTGTGCGGAGGATGCATCCCGACTAATCTGCGAACCGACCAGGGCAAGGAATTCCACAATGCGAAGTTCAAATCCCTGATGAAGAAACATAACATAAATCATTATTCCATCTACCGCAATCTCAAAGTTTCTATCGTCGAGAGGTTCAATGGGACTTTTTGAAGGGGAAAATGTAGAAGCATTTCGCGGCAACTATAAGTGGATATACTCCCAAAATTCTTCCATAAGTACAAACTTACCATTCATTTTACCATTCGCATGAAGCCCGAAGACGTCAAGGACAACTATCTGCTTCGAATCTTGTAAACTGACATGAAAAGGAGGGACCCTTGAAAGCCTAAAGCCAAGGTTGGTGACATAGTGCTCATCTCCGAACAGAAATGCATCTTCGAGAAAGAGTTAAGAGCGAATTGTTGCCCCGATATCTTTCGTGTGCGATGTATATGCAACTAGTCTCCGAGGACCTACTTTCTCGAAGATTTGAATAATGTTCCCATTCATGATGATTTCTACACAAAGGAGATCCTACCTATAAAGTTTCCAGATGTGTTTTGGTAGAGAAGGTGCTGAAATGGCATAATGGATGGTCGTTTGTCAAGTGGTGGAGTTTCCCAGCCCGCTACAACTCCTGGGTCAGCGATGTGGACATCGAACGATGAACACAGAATATTGCAACTAATAAACCTGTGTATACGTGTTTTCTCATTTTGTAGATTACCAAGTAAAATATTAGTTGAAAAAAAATTGTTTTATTTATTTTAAAATACCTCCACTTTATATAAAAATTTTAAATAAAAATTGTATACATTAAAAATCGAAACAGAAAATTAGATATGACCATTTACATGCTTTGTAGGAATGGCCAATGCAACCATTCAGTACAGGCCTACAGCAGGCAGTATAATTGAGAAATTAACACCACCTATGTGTTAAAAACATAATCCAGTATGAAGGGTGCCGACAGCACAACCTACTCGTTAAAAAACATGAACAAATATGGCTGCCACCTGGTCGCTAAATCGATGGCTCGCCTGGTGGCGATATTGGTTATTTACATGCTAGCTCCATGTAGGTGATTTACAAGTAAACATATGTAATCCAAGATGGCGCCCTCCAGCAATGTATGAACAAATGACAAGCGAAAAAAACAAGATGGCTTCATACGACAGAATGAGTAATGGTGAGAGTTGGAGGCCTGATGACTAATTAACCAATTAGAAACATTGATAGGGGAGGGGAATGTTAAGACAAAGAGATAGATTGGAGAGGGATTTGTCATCTGCTGGACATACTGCCACTCTGGAATTGTAAGTTTTTTAATAAATTTGTAATAACAGTTTTATAAATAATTTAATATTTTGTTAATAAATTTTCATAATGTTTAATAATAAATTTTTTAAATAATTGTTAAAGTTTTTGTGATTTTTCGTGATTTTCTTGGGTTTTCGAGGTCAAAGGTCACTAGGGTCAAGGTCAAATATCACGGTCACTGACATCCAACGTGGGACCAGAATGGCAGAGTATGAACAGCTCCGAGCTTCGGTTCTCCTCCCCTTGTTCCAAAACATACCAAATAATTATACATGTGTTAATATAATTAAATCATCTAACATGGCAGATGCGCATAAAATCGTAAAAATTACGTCCGTTTCGCTGTAAAGCAGCACTTTCGCATTCAAACTTTGAAATAATTTTCTTCCCCGAAATTGCCAATACTAATGACGTAAATAATGAATGGCTTACACATTAAATATACTGGTGAATTTACCTTACGAATGTAAGGAAGACTTCACGACCCTTGTAAGGAAAATTCAGTTTTATTTAAAAGCAATTTAAAGTTCGAAAATACTGCAATAAAATTAACGAACACGGCAGTGAAATAACGTGAACATGAATAGGAAATTTTCTGTATACGGCATAAGGTTTTTGTGCTTATCATGAGTCTTTTCCAAACAGTTCAACGAGAGTACTGAAACTAAAACGCTTCGTCATGTTGGAAAGCTGATCGGTTAACATTAGTAAAGTCAGGCAAAGGAGAGAATGTAATTATGTTAAAGAGAAGAATATAAAATACAATTATAAAATATATGCCAAAGAAATATCTCGCATATCAAAATTTAAAACTTTGTAGAAAATACTGTATGTGCAGCTAATTTACAATATAATGTTTTTGGTTGTGGTAGTACAGGGATTGTGTGGTAAATTTGTAGTATCAGTGTCCTGAATTTACGGTTCGTGTGTGCAGATGTGAATATGGGTACTTTATTTTTCTTCATATTTAGCTTCAATACAGGAAAATGTTTCCAATCCATGAAATATCAAAAACAAGCAAATAATATCGATTACGATACAGTGATAAAAACTAGACAGAAATTTTGCCAATCTTAAGAGTTATACTTCACAAAAAAAAATTGGAGGATCTGCTACACCAAATGATTAACATAAGTTGGAAAATTTTGTGGCCGTTAAATAAATACTTCAGAACTAATTGTTTTGTTCAAAGCGTTATACACTGGTTGATTTAAAGAAAAATTAACCGTTTTCTACCTAACAGCTTAGACTTAAAATGACATGAAATTTATTGGCAAATATTTAGTATATACTGTTCACGGTAAAGTGAGCACTTTTTAATGCCCTCCCAACAGCCATTAACCTCAATAAATAAATCCTACTGCAGCTTCAGGCATTAGTTCACATTGCAATGTTTATATCGAAAAGCAGCAAGAAGCTGGAAATTAAATGAAAGGAAAAATGTATAAGAACCTTAAAATGTGCTCACTTTACCGTGAAAAACCTATAGATAATTGAACTGGGCAACTTGCGCTTAATTTGAACGAATACACTTGTTTGCTAGTATTTTTTTAATTGAGTAGGATTATTATAATTAATATACTTTAAATTTATATTAGAAATTCTATGAAATAATTTAGAAGCAAGCCCAGCACAATAAGTCACTGAAGCACAATGGATAGTTCACTAGCGTGCTATTGAAACAGAAGACGATTTACGCCCGAACACCAACGAGAGGAATGGATTTCAGAAATCAAATTCGGCAAGTATTTGCGCGTTTCTTGCATTACCAACCATTTCTTGAATTTGGTAATTGGATTTCTCTGTAAAGAGTGAAGAAAGTTGCTTTAAAAATATTGGAATTTGCCCACAGTTGCCAGGTGTATTCACCGCAAAGTTGGGCAGTTATCCCTTTGTTATCGTTTTAATTTACACCGGACTAATAGTGTAATCTTCCCTCAAATATATCTCAGTTTAAATAGACTTGCGTTGCCAATGCATTATGGCATATGTTTGTTAATATATTGCTTTAGTGAAATACTTAATTTGAATTTCATCATAATGAAATCTGTATTGGTTTGTATGTTTTGTCAGATATGAGTTGAACATATTTTCTGTGTTTGGGACATTTCACAGTGACTCTAGGTGAAAGCACGGATCCTAATGGTTTTAGCTAGGCAATTTTAATTTTTACACTCGGTGTGTGGAACTGATACACAATGGGAAAGGAAGATAACTAAAAGGGCTTACAGAAATTTTAATTTTGTTGTAACCAAAACATAATTTGAAATCCGAATGCACACGGAAGACGTGAGTATACATAGGCCTGTGTAAACTCCGAAAATCACGTGTATCTTGCGTCTTTATGAATTGAGCATGTCCTAAGACAGAATAAGCATGCTATAATTTCTTCGGAACAGACTGTATAATGAAGACGAGCAACGTGAATTGGTTGACCTCCGGGTTCCAGCGACTTTACATAAACAGTAAGTTTCGACATGGTAACGCGACCCATGTGGTGTGACCAAGTAGAGATCGGGCTAGAGATCCAGCAGATGCAGGAGATTCCAACGCTTTAAGCTTGCAAATTACTAACCACTTCATTACATGATGCCACCCGCATCCCACAAAGAAAGGTTTCGAACATCAAAGAGAGAAAATCGGTGATACGGAGTTGGGTGGTGACATGGTAACACACTGAATCCACCTTCGAGATGACCCGCATTCAATTTCCCATAAAGCCATTCCGTTTTTGGAATTCCATGGTTTCCCAAAATCGCTCCAGGAGAATGCCGGTATGTTGTCTTACAAATCCTGGCCGATACCCCCCCCCCCCCCCTGCATGCTTCATCATGTTGTTTGGTTCCTTGAATAATACCCTCTCTTTTGACAAGACGTTAAGCCATACAGATCAACATCAGAGAAATAACGTTGGGCTTACAGTTGCAGCCAAGTCAAAAACGTCTTATTTAATATCAATTGAGTTATTAAATAAGATTACAAGTCTAGCAAAATATGCGCTGCAAAATTTTGACAAAAAAAGTTTAACAACTTCTTAAAAAAGCAGTACTCATATAAATAAATCCCTATGTGCAGTTGGCTCAGTGTTAAATTACTATATTTTTACTACTGAGGAGGGTCCGGTTTAAAGGAAAATTTCTTATAAATCATAAGAGTGCTCTTTAGGTTGAAACATTTAAGAGAACATATGTTGTATAGCAGTAATAGTGAATTCCAGATTTATTCTCTCTTACTTTCAATTTCAAGCGGTCCTGTGACAAGGTAATTCTTCGAGCGCTTGTTCGCCAATAAATTGGGAGTGTTTCGAACACCTTCATGACACCAGGGTTGCTAGGTAACTTTCAATTTCTTCCCCCCCTCTCTATTCCTATGTTGCTTCTCCTTTATTACATCCCATCTTATACGTTGTTCATACGGACCCAAATTTACATTCTAAAATCTATTAGCTTCGTTTAAGGCCGTTTATTACTTGACACTATATAACGTCTCTCCGACATGTTAACCTACAGAAAGAAAACGTGACCCAGATATGGACGGACTGGTACTTTCAAGACATACCTGCTTGTTATGTACACTGCTGGAAAATGAAAAACGATCACCTTCACTCAATGGTCCCACATGAATGAAGGTTTAATCGAATAATTATACATGTTGTGCACTTTATATGATAGTGATCACAGGGCCGTACACCTAAGGACAGAGGCTACAGAGCGTCTTGAACAACAATGTCAGTATCTTGTGTAGCCTCCTTTAGCGACGATGCAGTCGTGTGTAGAGACGATCATAAAGGTGTCGGATGTCATCGTGTGGAATTGTGTTCCATGCTAATTCCACCTGTTGTAATTGGTGGAGGTTTTTTTTCGCCGGTATTGCAGACTGCACCGAACGCCGTCCCATCAAGTCTCACACATGTCCAACGGGGGACAGGTCGGGCGCTCGTGCTGGCCAGGGCAGTTAACGGCCGCCTTCGAGAGCGCGTTGGGTAGCACGAGACGTGTGTGTGCAGACACTGTCCTGCTGGAAGAGGACATCTCCTTGGCGTTGTAGGAACGGCAACGAAATGTGCTGGATGCTGTTCTGGATGTAGCATTCACAGTTCAGTGTTCCCTCAAAAACACCAAAGGTGTACGGTCCTTGTAGGCCATTAATCCCCTGACCAGGATGCCAGGAGTTGGTCCTATATGTCTTCGCCGTATAACCTCTAGTTGTTGCCGCTCTCCTAATCAACGCCGCACTCGCAAAGGACCGTCACTGGCGCCAAGGCAGAATCTGCTCTCATTGCTAAACACAACTCCGGCCATTGATCCCTCCAGTTGCGCCGTTCGCGACACCATCGAAGGGTGGCTGCAAGGTGATAGGCGTGAGAAAGAGCCTGGCGAGCGGCACCCTTGATCGTAGCCCAGCGTCCAGCAAACTGTTTTTGATGGTCCTAGCTGACACCCTGGGTGCTACAATGGACCTAATATGTGTGGAGGTCGCCGTGCAATCAGCAATTACTGCTCGTCTGATGCGGTGGTCCAGGCTGAATCAGTATGCCACTGCCGTCCGGAACCAGTTTGACGAGCATGTCCACCATCGTTGGACCACCGGCACCACCAATGATGCATAGCAGACGCTTCCCGTTCCACGCGTCGGCCAATCCTTCGGAAGTATCATCGACTCTCTCAGGCCCACAATACGACTGCGTTCAATGTCCGTTAATTGCACGAAATGTGGTCGTCTATGCCATCGTGGCATGTCTACAATGCTTACTACACACAGATCGATGCTTGAAACAAAAAAAAATACTCTTTCAGCAGTGCCCCATACGCATATGGTGTTTCTAAGTCACCACTTTTGTGGTGTTAATATTTTATTTTCCACCAGTGTTTATTATTTTGAAACGACTTTTTCAGACTACTGTATCTACTACCAGGACACAAACAATAAAACGATAGGAGTCTACATTCAACCTTACTACAGACTTTCCAAAAATAAAATTATAATTCTACCGCTTAAAGTCCCATAGGGACACTTAACCCAACGAAGACACAGTTATCTGGTTGTGAGCCTTCATTCATTTAATTGAAATAATGGGAATTATTGGAGATGTCTAGCCCCATGTGAATTTTAAGAAAATTATTGTGATACGTGACAGTACAATGACTCTTACACAACAGGCAGCTTTATTTGTGTTACTATAAAAAAGCTAATATTGTGTAGAACAATTAATTACAATTGCTTGATGCTGAGATGTAGCGTACGAAAACAAAAAAAAATTGCTTATGCATGTGTGTCAAATTGGTGATTGAGCACTTCTTAAATCCCGGGGAATGAAATATTTCTGCACATTATAATTTTCTTTCTTGTAAAATTTTAAATTGCTTTGGGCTAGTTACAATTTTTCTTACGTCTGTCAAGTTAACGGGCAAAATAGCTAGAAACCATAATTTCTAAATATTCTTCTGATTTTTTCCGTAATATTCATGAAGCCAAATTGTCCATTGGAAAACGTTTCAGTGATTACAATTTTACATATTGCTTTGCTCGGCATTTCCAAAATCACACATAGTAACACCAACTGGTACAGTTGGGGAAGAGATTTTAAAATAAGACACAAAAATGAACAAAATAATATTAAACTATATCCGAATTATACTTTTAAAGAATGAGTAAGTTTCGTCCAGTTAGATTATGTTACGTAAAATTGGCTTGGATGAGATCAGAAAAAAATATTCCTCATAAATTTTTAAAGATGAACATATCCCTATAAATTATTATTTCATTTCTAACTATACTAAAATAAAAAGCATTTCATTGAAATAAATAAATTATATATATAAAATCAATATATTCAAAACACACCATACAGGTTTTACTATAAATTCATTTTTTTATACATACAAATGTCTGTAAGGACCCCAGTGAGTATTTACGTTAACATACCTAAAGACATATACGGAGATTATTTTCAATCATGATTGAAAATGTGTTCAGGTATACGAAGATCAGGTAAACAAATGCCTTCACATAATTTTTATGGTTTTAATTGGCACCGTAATGAAATAATTCAGGACATTTTTCACTGCAGAACTCAATTGTATTTCACAGAAAACGCTGCACGACATAACGAGAAAACGGACGAAATAATAAATCAGAATTTCAAACATACCAAGGCTATTTGCTGACAACAGAAAAGTAAGCAATTCTTAGAGCAATATGCTAAAGGAATAAAGTATTTTATCACTAGAGAAAAATGAATGAGAAGCGGAACGATTAATTTAAAATTACGAGCTGATGGCAAATACTCATTGCTACGCGGCCAATCAGAAGAATTGCCACAATTTGCGGTAAGAGAGGATGCCACACGAACAAAAACCTATGTTTACCATTTTTCGCTCTCAGTATATCGCACTACCTGCATTTGTACATGTGCTTGAAGATGGAAGCAGATCCCAGTTTTAGAAACATCGTAACGGTTTTCGTCATAGGTAGCGTGCTGTGCTTGTCTCTTTTGTATTCTTTCTGTGGCCCAGTTGTAGGTATACTTCTGATTTCATCACTTTGTTCGTATATTTATATTTAGAGTCATTCGCTATTACCTCTACTTAATGTCCTAATTCGTTTTTAATTCTTTTTATGGACATAATTCCTTGTGTAGGATATTCCATGCTTCATTTATATATTCTTGCGAACAGGTAGCCGCGGTTGAATATTAATATTTTATTAATTACGGCGTTCGTGTGCCATTTTCAGATTTTTGGCTGACGTAAAACAAAACTCTGCAATAATGTATGCCTGGAAAAAATTAGCACGTTCTTACAATTTAGGGAAAGAGTAACATATGGTTCATTTTCATGCGTTTAATTACTTTCAATCAATTGGAAGTCAGACAATGAAACAGGTATAACTAACAATTTAAAAAATTGGGGGAAGAAATAACCTAACATTTAATATATATTACGCATATTACATGAATACATTAAGATATGCTAGACAAATACATGCAGTTCAAGCACACGGTTATATGAATATGAATACTGACACAGTGACAGAGTAATATGTTCAGTTTTCTGGTTACTGTGAAGTAAAATATTGCCTATTTGTACACCGGTATGTCTAAAAAATTATTATTGACAGTAGTAGAACTGGAAATGCAGCGCGTTGCGGCCCTAAATTTACCCTTGATTTAAATCACAGCTTGTATACGACAGGAAATTGGCAAATGCAAGTTCTGCGTGACTTTCGAAGGAATACTCATGTATTTGTCGCAGGAAGTGGTTACTGGTTAAAAAAAAATAATTGCCGGGGGAGGACACAGAATAAAAAGTTTTTCTTCCAAGCTGCCCAAAAACTTTAACAATGTTAAGATCCGAGGAATGTCACATTCCGGACCACGGGATTGATATAGGTGCCCGGGACGCTGAAAATATTGCTGGGCCCTGATCTTCCCCCGCTGGGCTGCAACTTATCCCAGTGTTGTATCCCAAACATGTCAGAGCCCTACTCGATGCTAGGGAGAAAGACATTCAAACTGGAATGTTTCTGCAGGTGTTCCCCTGACATAAACACTTCTAACCTGAAACAGTGTTTAGTGAAAATTCGTCAGATCAGATGATGACATGCTCACTGCTGCTGTGTATACACTCTGAACTCTTGGCAACGTTGTCACAGATTCAAGAATTTCGCGGTACCACTAGTGGTTTTGAAATAACCTATCTCTTAAAAACATCCATATAAAACATATATATATATGTTTGTGTGTGTGTGTGCTGCGAGATCCTGGAGATTGGTCTCCTTTTTAGTGATTTATTTTGGATACATTTGCCTTTCGCTGCTGTCCGCTTCAACTCCCTTCCATAGTTATGGTGAGCTCTGAATTTTGTCCGCTATTCCGATTTCAAAATGACGCCTTATTATGTGTTTTGTGGATTTACGCAATAGTCAACGAAGGGCTTCTTGCAACACTCGCGGGTTTGAGTGTTTTCATCACTGAGGCTCGAGAAAGGTGCGCTTCAAAGGGCCGTTGACCTCCAGGAAAATGTTTCACACAAAACCCGTATGACTGTTTCTGACTGACTGATACGTTCGCCTTCATGCTCTCGAGTTGGTGTACTTTTGTACGCCTCAGCGTGGAAGAACCGCAATTGAATATCACATAAAGTTTGTCTCTGGCTATTCATATTACACTGACCACCACTTGCAATTCTATTCTCTAGAATTATAATATTTAGGTGTAAACAATTTTTTGTAATTGTTATATTTGCCAGTTCTGTAAATACATTATCTGGGAAGTTCGTGCATTGAATTGGCTTGTAAGTATTAATTTTATATTTGAAAGTTGCTCGGAATTGATTCTGAATGTTGTTGGTAAATATTGTGAAGCTATATGTACACCTTTTCATGATTGGTGTAAAAAAAGGTATGTCTTTTGATACACTCAGTTATACAGTTAAATGAATTTCTTTCTAAATTAGTAGTCCTACAGTATTCATATTTTTGCTTAATATTTTCATTTTACCACACAAGGAATCTGTAAACATTTATAATTATTGTTGGTTTTATTAGCAAATTCCACTATCTGAAAATAATTATTAATTATATATTCACTTCACAGGGAAATATATAATATCAGTATCTTCAATTTCTAGCTACTAAGTTTGGCAAAAATTTTGTGCGATATATCCTTCTTTTGATAAACCTCCCCAGCTTTTTTTTTTTTCCTTCCTTCGCCTTAATTCACCCTCCCTATTTGCCACCCCTGTGATCCGTAATTGTAATTCCGTAAGCGTGCTCTCCCCCATCAATCAATACGTCCCTGGCTTGTTCTAATACATCTCCTGGAATGTCCGGTGCTAATGTGCCTCCCAAGTGAGGGTGGAAATCACACAGGCTGAAAACGACATTAGTAACAATTTATTTTAGCCACGCATGTAGCAGCTCATAGAAACCAATTTTAAGAAATAATAGCTTTAAAATTGGCAATTCGCTCAAATTACAAGGGATTTTTTTAAAATCCAAATTAAACTAATTATCTCTTCCGTGGAATAATATCTGGTCAAGTTCCGTAAATTGGACTCCTCTCGAAATCTTCTGAGGTATTTCGTATCCAAATCTACTAACAGCATATATATACAATATCTTCCCAAATTTCTCTCTCTTACTAAATACAGTCCAAGTGAGCTTCCTTCAACATTTCACTTTCTGTTGACTTAATCCCGATGTGAACTATAAGTGTGCAGCCTTTCCCTCAGCATGCCACTTAGCACACACTTGCCCCAGCAGTTGACCAGGGTCTAGCTGTGGGGAAAGATTTATTGGCTTAACAACGCTTCTGTGATTAGGGTCTCTGATTGAGGCCGCAAGCCAGCAGAAATGTTTATCGGACCCAAGGAAACTTTTTTCTAGCTGCAGTCATCTGTTAACGTGGTAGGTCTGACAGGTAGCGAGACAAATGATTGAAGCAATAAGGTGCACGAAAATTTCTCTAAGTGCGAGAAAAAGTAAGTACTAGTAAGAACTATATCCTCATAACCGTGTTTAGGACTAGTTAGTTATTACATAAGAAGTTCAGGTGTCCAAAAGAATCTAATAATTACTAAGTCAATTTACAGTTTTGTGATATATGATAAACCCGTTTAATGAAAATAAAAAAAAATTTAATAGAACACTGGTTTGAAAAATAAGTTTTAGGAAAAAGGGCTTTTCATATTTATATCTTTTTCATACACATTTCAAAATTATACGTAAGTAATATGCTTCTCTGTAGCTGAGAATAATATTTGACATCACCTTAAAAGCACGAAAAGTTTCCTTAAAATGTATTTTGCGATTAGGTCGCAGTAAGTTTGACCTTTACAATAAAACTCTACGTTTTATTATACACAATAAAACTTTTAAATCTCAAAGGAAATTCATTGTGGTATTCCTACGACTTAGAAACACCTAAGCTGTGATCAAACTTTATGATGAAAATAAAATTTTTAAATGCGTTTGCGCATTATGTTATGTTCAAATCATTGTAAAAAGGGCGAAAATTGATTTGGTTTCATACAAATTTACTTTTCATACAAAGCCACACAATAGTAAAATATCGCCCAAACATATAAAAATTATTTAAGCATATGAACACCCCTTAATAATGATAACATATTTACAAGCAAGCGCGTGTGTGCTCGTGTGTGTGAATGTATTATTGTAGTATATTGTTACAAACGTTTATTTTAGTTTTTCCTTTTGAACTGTTTATCATGAGCAGCAGTTCAGTGTAACGAAATGCTCTCTTGATTTACCTACCCAACCTAATTAAAACAGATACTTGAAGAAATTAATTAATTAATACTAACTAATAAAACAAATATATTTCGTATTTAAAAAAATTGTGTATTCTAACAAAGCCAGAGTGAACTGATTTCAAAGAAAATTGGTTCCTATGTTGTGATAATGAGATTTTTTTAATGGGTGACTTTATAGAAAAAGCGAAGTCTCAAGGATACTTGACTGGGATAATTCCCCACAGTAGGATAATTAAGAAACTTAAAACACTTTGTAATTTTATATTTGCCAAGTGTAATTTTTTTTTTACCCTTTGAATCAAACGATTAAAGAGCTTTCTAATAAATCCATTGACATTTAAATACGAAAGGTATTTTCAAATGGAATATTTACAGTTTCCCTGAAAAGATACAAATATATTTTCCAGAAATAAATCGACATATTCGTTTCATGCAAAACTACTGATTTGATCGGTACCATTCAAAATAGTGTTCTCTACACCGGCACATCTCCGTAAGTGATTTCGCAAGCTTGTAATCGCGTCCCTGACGATACGTATCTCCTATTAGGCAATGACGCCCCATTGGAGACTGTCACATATTAAAATGTGCTTTGGTAAGTCTGTGACAAACGTATGCTTGATAAACCTCGTTTCGAAAAACCAATCAAACATATATAATTTAATGATACTGTGACCTTGGTCCAGCTCGCTAAGACGGTTTCGGGATTAATTACTTGAGGTTTTCATTCCAGTTAATACATAGACTTATGTGTCATTTTTGCATGCGATTTTAGGTTAATTTTGGTTGTAAGCGATCCTATTTGAGCTTCCCGGCATTAAATGTAAACGGTGAGAACAAGTAATTTAAATAAAATCCTTACTGCATACTTACTGTGACCATTGACAGTGAACAGGTATCCCCTTCAGGGGGATTTTGGGGACAATACACCCGTGCGGTGTATTGTGGTTGTAATTTAGTACGTTCTTGTTTTCAGACATTACGAGAAGTTAGATGAAGATGTACCTCAACAGGTTTCGTTAAGGTGGAAGTTGTTATTTTCCAGGGAAAGTGTCGTAAGCAATAAGTATTTTTGCGTGCGCCACATGGCTACGCTGGGACTCACTATACCTTGGTTTGCAGCAGAATGGAGCTGGTACAAAGATAACCACTCAGAATCCAAATGTAACTTGAGAAAGTTAGCACCACCTATTATATTACAAACTGTAATCTGATCTCCTTCAAGTCAACACACATTATCTCATATAAGATTATCACAGTTCACTTGCTACGAAATCCCAAGTGTTTTAACAACTACATGATATATACGGCTGAAATGGCCAATTTGAGATCCTTATCTCGGCAGCGGTCCGTACATTTAGGACCGCTGACAGTGGACCGAGGCTATTGAATCTTTAATGAATATCCCTGTATATGTTACAACCCTTTATTATACAGTAGATCTCATATGATCAGGTACATATACAATGACATATTTAATACATATCAAGGATTGTAATCCAATTCTACATAACCTAATATTCTCATATTACCCCAAGTACCTGTTGTCTCTCTATAGGCTGTTCACGGTAAAGTGAGCACTTTTTAAGGCCCTTATTAATTCTTCCATTCATCCAATTTCTATATTCCTGCTGCTTTTTAATATAAACTTTGCAATGTGAACAATAAACGCAGCGTATACATGTCACCACCATCAAAATATAATGCATGAGGCTGCGCAATAAGATATAATAATTAGCGGTCAATGCCTTATCGTTATCGCGAACAGCCTATATACATATATATTTGATCACCAACAATAATTTCATTTTCTTTCGTGAATACATAACAGGATTTCCAAATGAACTTATAACAGCAGTACTACTTATAACATCTTCATTTGAGAAGGAACACGTTTATATGTTGTCACATAAAAAAGTTCGTAAAAATGCATAATTTTTTTTTTCAGTTCACCCATAAGTTATACTACGCAGTAAATTTATTCACGTCAGAATTTTGCATGAGCGCAGTTTAATTTCCTGATGACGAAATTAACGCTCAGGTCGTGAAACTGAAAATAATTTGATCGCAAAAACAAGCTAAAACTTCGTTTCTCCTGAAATCGCAAACAACAGGCAGCTAATGCTGCGTGGTGTTATACGAAGTACACTCTAAATCTGAATGAGTGAGAATTTCACTGTTTCAACCTGTCAAAAGCATCTCATTGATTCAATAGTCACTTAGTGAATTTAACTGATGAATCAGTGAAAAAATGCCAGATTTCCTTCACTTATTGATTCCGCAAAATTTTCCACTATTAATCAGTCATTTACTAACTGTTTTCTCAGTGGTTTATTTTTGTCTGATGGACCAGTTAAACAGCGTGTAAAAATGGCCGTCAAATAATGTTTAAAAATTGCTGTTAAACAAAGTGTATCAAGTGAAATAACAACGAATAAACTAATAAAAATAAAATAATCTCTTCGTTTTTCAAAACGCCATTTCGTGAGGTAATATGAACATTCAGCCTTTCATTTCATTTTCATTTAATCATCACAGCGCTCTGTTTGAAGGTAGGTATAACCTGCATATAATGTTGCAAAAAGAGTGCACTCATATATACTATGCGTACTAACAATCCTAACGGTACCAATTAAATGAAAGCCGAGTAGTAACGGTAGAGAATATTAAACATCAAATTTTCCTATTGTTATTTCAACTTCCATTGGTAGCGCAGATGGTAACAAAACGGCGTAGAAATCGAGGTGAAAAGGGTGTATTTAATTGATCACATTCGATTTAAAAAAAACTATATTTAATTCGCCACTGCATTCGGCCGTTTCGGCCGTCACTTATTCAATCAGTGAAATTGTTTCACGTCGCTATTTGAATCAGTGGCATTTCTTCACCGGAACAATCAGCGGGTTTCCACTGAATCTAAGTGTGGCCACTTTCGCTGATTCGAGTGGTGGAATTTCACAGCGAATCAATGGTCTCGCACTGATTCGAATTTAGCGTGCAGAACTACGTGCGAAAGGTGCCTGCCTAAAAGAAAATTCGCGTATATTGGGACCTCGTCCAATGAGGTGCGCGTCGGTTCGTAATCTCCTTATTGGCCTGCTGAAATATCGAATCAGCTGCCTTCCCGGATAATCTTCTTCCAGTTTCCTGAACTTGTGAGAGAAGGGGGGGGGGGGGAGTTAATCGGAGTTTTACCCACGTACTCAGAGCGTTGCGCCAACACTCGCGTTGACGGCATTTACTTTCGACACGTGCGACCTCCCCAAGGTCCTTCCGAAACCCGCACTGGCCACAGCAGAGAGTTTATTTTCTGTGGCTGGACGGCGTGCTCTCATTCTTTTTCCCTGCCGGTCGGTCGCGGACGCTCGAGGCTGCCGGAATTAGAGTTTCGCAGGGAGAGAGAGAGAGAGAGGGTTGAAGAATGAAGTTGTAATTGTTTGGGAGGCTATCAGATTTTCGACGGGAGTTCATCGGATTACGGTGAAATTTGATTTAGATTTCTCTCCTCTGGGAGGAACGAAATACAAAGCCGAATTAGAGTTTCAGGTAGAAAGAAACGCAGGTAAAGCGGAAATAGTTTATATTTTTGTGAAGTGTATTCCAGTAATCTGTATTCTTTCAATAATATGCATTAAATTTTTCTAAAACATTTAACTATATAAAATTTAAATAATTATATTATACTATAAAAGAGATGTTATAATATTTCTGGAATATTTTTAAAATTGGGCCTACATAAAATTTGTACTGCCCCATATTCTGCACATAAGCCGATTAGAAAACACAGCACAGCAAATTTATATAATTAATAACACATGTATAAAGTAAAAAAACTATAAACTGAGTAATATCGATTTTACGTATCTGAATATGTATGCAAAATTAAATTAAAACAGACGATCTACTGAACGAGCATTTACTTAATTTAGGATGCATGCTGCTTATGTACAGTATTATCATTAATAACTCAACTGCACTAATATTCGATCACTTGAATATAAGCAAGCTAAAGTAAAAGGATTATATTGAAACTTAAACCATAGGAAATCATTTTCGTGAGGAAAGGTAGGTAGGAATAAATGATCATATTTCAGCGTCCATGTCTCTTCATATTATAGCATTATTAGATAACCTGCTAATACGTCATGCTCTTACGATAAATAATGTAAACCACAAACGACCAATTATAAGTGTTAAGCCTACTTACTTAAAACATTTCTGCGTGCATTCCGAGAGTTGTGATTTGGAGTAGCTTCTTCACTTAGAACCGCAATTTATTCGAGTGCCTTGTGTTAAAAACCACTGTTGTCATTGCAGAAGAAATTGCAGTTGTAAACCGTAAATGATCACATGCATGACACAACCGAAACCATGCGCTTTGAGTTTTTTTTTTTTTTTTTTTTCAATTTAATATGTTCCTAAAGTAGTTTCGTATAACATATATATATATATATAAAATTGGAAAGCACCCCAGCAAATCGAATGGCTCTAATTTCTCACCTCGGATAAAATTGGATACATTTTGAGTGTGACTTAAATGTTTAGTTCGTTAAGCAAATCATGCAAGGCCCTTTCTTAGCTATCTTTCTGATGTTAAAGGTTGGCATTAATTTAAGAACAGTCAGTTATAAAACTGTTTTCAGTAAAATGCACTCGAATTGATGGTTAACGTCAAGTATTTCTTTCCGTCGGTTACGTTCTGAAATACTTTACGTGCAGAATGCGTATAGCATTTTAAATTCCTAAACTGCTTTGATATTTTATGTCTAAGAATCAGGAAAATTATCTAATCTCCTGATTTTAAACAATTTAGACATTATAGTAATAACTAACTAGCGACCCGCCCTGGCCTCGTTTGGGTGTCATTTACAAATATGGCGTTGTTTAATTTTACAACAAGTATATACACTAACTGCTTAAGGTAACTAAGGTAGTATTAATATTGTGTTGTTCAAAAAATCTTCGTAAGTGATCCCGTATTTATAATCAACTTTTAAAAGACAAAAAAAGGTACTATGGGTGATCCTTAAAAGATAAACATATGCTGTTGCGGACTTTGCCATTTTTGATATTTGGTATATTTCTTATCGTTTAGTTAGTGTAAGCCATGTAAGCGACTTTTTCCGACTTTATTACAAAACATCGACATTTATCTACTATTTTTACATTCAATATTAATGCATTATATACCTAAGCCTTCGTCAAGAGATTCTCTAAATGATAGTGAAACGGCATCGAAATCAATAAATTAGTTTATAAGCCTTAGACGAATAAACAAACACACGTGGCCGGATGACATAGTTTTATACTATCTAAAGATAAACAATCTTTTCCGAGTACATTAGCACCTATATACTAGTACACATACAGGTGGTACCTACAAGCGAAATACGCATACATTTCCGTTATCACATCTTAAAGAACCTAGACGAAGAACTTTTACACTGTGTCAAAAAACTCCCTTTTATTCAACTTGGTGTAAAACACTGGCATATTTATTTAGACAGGAGCATGACAATTTTAATGAACGCAGTCTGGAAATCGGATACGGGAGTTTTGAAAAAAATATTTTTAATTAACCTGCAGAACTAACCCAATCGTAAAACGCAACGTGTAATATTGTTTAGTTTAACAGCCTTAAAATCTCCGTGAAAGCTGCCCTTTCCGTACAGGTCAAATATATTTTAGATTGCTGTAGAAAACTCACTGTTTGACTGAGTTACAATATTCAAGCACTACTTGCGTACTAGTGAATATGATAAGGACTCTGCTTCTCAATCTATTTCACTCATAATTTTGCCAACTCATTGTTTTATGTTTCCTATACTGCAATTTGGATGGATTCAGGCCTTTCAAGTTGTTTTACTATATAAATTTAAGTTTATATTTAATTTTCAAAAGGCTTTTAAAAAATTTAATGCGTCATCCTGAAACGTTAGTGTGGTGTTTCACAACTTTCAGCACATTAGATCTCAGAAATACTTTTTTTTTTAATGAATTTTTAAATATAGGCTAACCAAAACTTAATACGTTCAGACATAGTAAGACATGATATATGGGGAATAAATAAGTGTAACTGTGCGTTAACCTTATTTCACTGAAATTACTTATAATTATTAAATTACATTTCAAAATTTGAATTTCTTCTTTGGAGGTATGCTGTACTTTTATTTCTTCTTTATTAAGAAGTACGCAGAATGACCTTTTAATCAAATTAAACTCTCAGTTTGTTTTAAAACTTCTGATTCCTAACCACAAAAAAAAACATATTTAAATGTGCCCAGTAAAACATTTTCCGCTTCAAATATTATTTTTACAGACAGTGTGACATGAGAAATACAATTTATTTTTAGTATTACCAAAACGATTGGGAAAGACATAATTTTCTGTTAAAAAACTGAAATAAAAAATTTACACAAGTTGAATATTTGACTGGTTCCGGTGCAACCAAAAGCCAACGCCACCGCAAGGCTTTTCATTATAATGAAATTCGTCGAAGAAAACTTAAATTTAATTATGAGCTATGGACTACTTTTGCGACGTTGGTAGCGAGTTTTCTTCAAAAGGGTGAACGATGCGAGCTGATAACTTTTACATATCTTGGAGCGCAAAAAAAAAAATAATGTTTCTAATATGCCTGATGTCTTTAAAGTACCATTACGTCATCGTCTGGAATGAATTTTATATTTTCCTTGACAAATTTATTGGAGCACGTTTAATAATTTCGTCAAAAAACACGTGTTTTTTTTTTTTAACTCGCTTCAACGAAATTCAAATGTAATGATTTCGCAAAGTATTAAAAATAGCTGTTTCACGTAAAACTTACAGTGTGGCTCTCACAGGTGTACAATTATCAACGATTATGCACAGTCGAAATTTTTTTTGTAATTTTTACTGAGAAATTGTTTGTAATTTTACTAATGCTTGTAAAAATACAAATATTTATCTTGTGAAAAAACCCGTTTGTAAAACTACAAGGTCCATGTTGTAGTAAAACTCAAGAAATGTTTGTACTATAGTGACCCTTATCCACGAGCTTCAGCAAAATGGGGACACTCAACCAACAACGTATAAACGTATAGAGCTGTTTCTATAAAAACTATGGGGGGTGCGTATTACTAATTAAATGTAAATGTTTCCTATCTACACGGAACTTTAGAATGGAATACAGTGCCGGTAAATGTATTCTTCTTAATCAAATAACTTCTTTGACGTTTTGTAAGTACTTGAAATTATATGTAATATAATAACAAGACTAAGTACGTAAGACAAGTTGATTTAGTGGTTAAGGGTGCAGGCTAATAATGTAAGGGAAGCAGTTTCTAGTGTCCGTGCCGCCAAAGTGTACTTTTTCATAAGTTATATTTTGCAATATTTCTTTTAAGATATTCTCTTTTATTAATTGATCACGTTTCCTCTCTAGAAGGAAAAAAAAAAACAATTTTATGTAAATTTTTCAATACTGTAAGTTGCAATACAAGGCTATCATTTGTAATGGTATCTAATATATAATCTGCAGATTTTACAAGGAAACTGTTTATAGATTTACAAAGGAATTTCTTGCCAACTGGGTTTCCAAGTATTTTTCTCGTAAAGGTGCAAGCATTTTTGTTTAGATTGTACCAAGTAACGGTGCCTCTCAATGTGATGACCCCGCTTTTTTTTTCTGTGCGACATATTTAATTTTCGGCCAGTCTTTGGGTCTGTAGAAATATTATACCATAACGGTTATGGGAGCTCTTGTCCACCAAGGATAGCAGACTCATCGAGGTCATACCCACGCCATAAAATTTTGAGCACCTTTGAAATATTCGCCCCCAGCTACGTTAGGGAATTCACGGAAACTCAGCGGAATAGATGCATGCAGAACCGAATCCCACGACGAAAATTGTATCAAACGTGAAGAGAACTTTGCATCCCCTTGACATCGTGAGCAGTGGGTGACAGCAAACCATAGTTGGACTTGTAAATTCTCCTTCTCCCGTAATCGTTCTGTTCACTCTTCGTAAAGTATATTGCTAGTAATATCTGAGCAATATTTCCCACCGGCGTGTGCCAAGCAGATGCAGTTCAGTTGTGTGGGCAGAATTTTATTTCGTCGGTGAAGGACGAGTGTCATATGTCAATAAAACAATATATGGAATTACAGGCAACATGTAGCTACGGGATAGCGAGAAATTATAACCAACTAAAGACTGTTCACGAAAAAGTGAGCACTTTTGGAATCAACTTTTTAAAAAAGTCACTGCCCCTACCTGCATATATTTTAACTGGCGCACTGAGTGACATATGTCCAGCAAAGTTGGTAACGATGGATGGGAAGTAGTTCCGTATCAAAACTTCGAATATAAAGTGTTGGATAACCATTTGTGATAACTTAAAATTATTTCTTGCGCTTTCTGATTATTTTTTTTTTTAATTCAACGAATTGTAAAATAAGCAGATTTGTAAGAATATATACTTTTCTAATAATTCCAGAGTTTCGCTTGACCAACGCGTGACTGAAATGATGAGGCCCATGGCAATGATAATTTTACATAACGCGGAAGAATACACAACGCGCATACAATCAGATCTTAAGCAGGGCTTTCAAAAGTGCTCATTTTACCGTGAACAGTCTATACTGCCCTTTCCCCTCTCTAACTGGTTTTCTATGTTCCACAGTTTTCTCGAAGCTGATATAGGCTATTGATTTTTTTTTTCTGTCAATGTATGACAGATTTTGCCGAACTGCATTTTCCATGAATTTAATTTGTGAAATTTTACATAGGCCAAAGCTGATTCATAGGTATTAAAATGAAAATACAACATAGAGTTTTTTTACATTACTGTTCCAATTTCCACAACTATGGTACTTTCCTGATCCGTTTAACAAGTTGAATTATAGAAATAAATATCTCATAGACGTTAAAAATTTGTGGAAAAGTCAACAGTTATTAAATCCAAACTCATATCTCCAAATAATTTTTTGCTTGCGATGAACGTAAGGAATTGGATCTCATGCAGAAACGGGTCATTAGAAGGCGATGGTTTGTAACGAAAGAAATTTTCAGAAATATTACAATTTCCGTTTATTTCGATCTTATATATTCCTAACTGGATGACCAAGTTAAAAATACAATTCTAATGACCGAACAAGGAAGTATTAACGATAAAGCACAGGGATCGTGAATGATCTAGTGAAAAAGAAATATATATTACCACAAGTAGGCATACTGTATTCGTGCATAATTCATTTGCAGTATTATTTCGTGAAAGAACACGGTTTAAAGATATGCGATTATGGAACCGTATTAGTTCATGCATAGCTTCAATAACTTTGCGGTATTCACAGTGTCTTTCCAAACAGACTAACAACATCCCTTCTTATAGTTATTTCCCAGTGCCTTACGAAAGTTATCTCGCCTTAAGGAGGCCTATCTGTTACACCAAGGATATCTGCGAGCATATATTTGCCAATTTATTCACTTAACTAAATAAAATATTATACAGGCTGTTACGTAACTTATGTTACAGGCTTTAGGTAGTGACTGTTTACGAAAAACCGTTACGAAATTGTAGATTGACTTATGTTCGGAAACGACGTCTAAGGGTGGAAAATACCCCCAAAAAGTGGGCTTCAAAATTAACTTTTATTTAATTGGGCGGAAAAAAAATTATATTTACTAAAGATATTGAAATAATGTAACTCAATAATTTTTTTTGTCATTTTATTAAGTAAAAACTATTTTAAGGCCAGAATTTCGGGGGCTTTTTCAACCCTTAGGCGTCGTTTCCAGACATACGTGAATTGGCATTTTCGTAATGTTTCACCATAAGGAATCACTTCCCAAAGTCTGTAACATAAAGTTACGAAAAACCTGTATATACAAATTTTATTGCTAATTTGTAAATTGTAATAGAATGTTGCAAGTAACATTTATAGTAAGATACTCGCCACAACGATGCATTTGTACTACATGTGACACCGTAGGTTCTAGTAGCATATCTGTTAGTATAGGCTGTTCACGGTAAAATGAGCACTTTTGTAAACCCTGCTTAGTATATACTTGGTTGCACGTTGTGTATTCTTCTTCTTCATGTAAAATTAGCATTGCCATGTGCCTCATCACTTTATTCATGCATCGGTAAAATGAAAGTGTGAAATTATTAAGAGAGCAAATACTTTACAAATCTGATCGTTTTTACACTTCGATGCATTAAAAATACAGAAAGCAAAAGAAATAATTTCAAGTTATAACAAAGTGTTACCTACCACTTTTTATTCGACGTCAAGTTATGGAACTACTTTCCATCCATCATTATCAACTTTACTGGGAGATTGTGACTCAGTGCGTCCACTAAAATGTATGCATGCAGGGGCAGTGACTCTTTTCTTGGTTCATTTCTAAAGTGCTCACTTTATCGTGAACAGCCTTTTCAACAATGTAGGTTACTGAAAATGTTTTGACTCGAGTACGGCGTTACATCAAATATGTCTTGAGTAGAGACTGCTTAATGGTTGCGCTTTGTGCGAACGCCCCTTCGTTTTTTCATTTGTTACGTCCCTTTAGGACGTAGCAGGGCTGAATGAAAGCAAGGAGAATGACGCACACCATTAAAAAAAATCAAAAAAGCATGGACACAAAAATTCCAAAATCAATACAAATGTATTGAAGCCCATCTGTACATTATCACCAATAACAACTTTGCAACTTGATTTGAAAAATATAAATTGCATCTGTAAATTTTTGTTGCTTGCTACCAATTGGTAAACTAGGGTAAGGATATGCACACATGCACTGGAACAAACAGAAAAATACCAATATTAATTTATCCTGAGAAATCACCAAACCTGTATAAACACTTGTGAAATCCCATTAAAAAAGGTAACATGACTCCCTGAGTAAAGTAAGCACCATTACAACTTTAAAAGTAAAGTACGACTGATGGTTCGCTAAAAAGTAAAACAAGGAATACTAATTCCATGAATACCGTTGGGAAGGAACAAAAACCCTCATTACACTTAGCCATGAGCATAAAGGTACGCCATAAATATAGCCACTAAACTCCTTGGCATTAAAATTCTTTTGGCAAATCGTAGTCCAGGAGATCATTCCTACAGCACTCCAAAAAAGGAAGAATCCACCTCTCACAAACATTCCCATAAAATACCATATTGAAAATTCACACAGTCAAAACAGTGAAGAAACACTTCCCTGCAAAAATCCATATATACAAAAATCGCGGAAAAAAAAAATAAATAAACACTACTAAGAAAGGAAAGTCTACCCCCAGTATAACAACTACGTTCATTGCAATACTTAACTTGCATAGTACTCATATTACGCGAAAACGCGTCTAGCATGCTGAAGCCCCGAAGTACGAAGTGGTGCAGACATGATATATAGTTAGCCAGCCCGCGCAACTCGAATAGGAACACTACACACTTGCTCGGACTGGAGGCGAACATTTATACGCGAAAACGAGGCTCGGGAAGGTTAAGGAGACGGCGGGAATAGAGGAGAGGCATTTGGAAGGTGCCAGAGTGTGCGAGGTTGAACTCGTTGCCAGTAGTAGCCACCATACAGCGCTCGGCCGCGCCAGGAGCGCCGCGCGCCTCTCTTCAGTCTAGCTCAGCGCTTGGAAGCGTTCGGACGTGTGCTACCCCTAGAGGGGGGAAGGGGGGCGAAGAAAAACTAAGTACCTATTTCTGCAGAAAAAATATTGCCTCTTCAAATAGTAACCCTTCTTCAAACAAAATAGCAGTTTATTAGGCTGGGCTATCAAATACAGACGTGGTAAATAACCAAGCAGACTTGCTAACCAAGTTTATTGACGTCATGTAGTTCTGTAAACATATCAACCCCATAATAGCAGCATTGAATTGTACTCTAGGAAATTGTAAGCATCACACATTCCACCAGCTGGCGGGACGAAAAATATATCGTTCAGGCAGGGCAGTCTTTGGCAGGACACGAGTACTCACAAAATTGCTGGAGTTTGCTGATTGACACGCGTGTCAGACTCTTGACCCAGGGCTTCACATTAAATGATAGTCCAAGGCATAAACTAAAGCCGCTTTCATCATTTCCGGTGCCATAGTCTTCGCCTAGTGACATCAACGATTTTTAGTCCTAAAACCTCAGATTTTACTTTATTGAGAACTTATGTATAAACACCCGAGTGCCTGCATATACCAGTTATCGAAAACTTTATAAAATAAATAAATTTTGTAGGATTTACTTTAGCCACTCATTTCAATGACTAAATATATCATATTTAGTAATTCTCTTCACTAGATGCACATATATTATTGTGGAAGAGTATTATAGGTCCAACAATTATTGAAAATATCTTTAAAATTATAGAATAATTTAATATGGTATAATGATATTGCTTCCTTCTTATTCCTAAACCCACTACCAGAGTGTTTAGCCAAGTGACATTTATTCCCGTCATCGACAATGAGACTATTTAGGCAATACCAACGCAACATACATTTAAACACGACACACTTTTTAACTTGTTCGTCATATTAATTTTAACTTTATGGATACATTTCGAAAACGAAGAAAACTTTTTGCAAACTCCTTTCCACTTTTGTAAAGTTTTAAAATAGAACACTCCTCGTTGATTGTGAAAACCTTTTTGAGAATATTCGGTAAATTTATGGGGACATGAATATCACTACATTAATACGAATCTACCCTTAATTGTGAGTGTGTTACGCCTATGCGCTGGGCAGAAAAATCCTTAACAGCGTTCTTTAACGAAATTGACACATCCATATAGCAAAGCTGTGTGATGAATGGCAACCAAAAAATTTGTTTCAGAATTTGAAAGAGTCCACTTCAATGGCAACATGAATAGACTATATATGTATGTGTATATATATATATATATATATATATATATATATATATATATATATATATATATATATATATTCAATACTGTGGGTTTACACATTTTGAGAAAAGAAAGGCTTATGAGCTCACTTTCCTTTCAGTGACTGTGTGTCTATAAGTGGGTGTGTATGCGCGTGTGTCCCCCCTTCCCCTTTTCAATTTTTAAACGCGTTAACTGTTAACCGAATATCACTGACACTGATTTATAGTTTTCGACCAGGCCGGGCACTTACTATCAAAGTGGCGGCCATTTAAATATTTAGGGGGATGTCATATCTCGGAAACCATTCTACCGATTTTAACCAAATTTTGTATGTATGCTGATAGATTACGTTATGTGCATTAAATTCAGAGGTGAGTCTACCATTTTGAAAGATAGCACCACATGCAAAAATAAATATTTTACATTATATCTCCAGAACTACTCAAGCAATTTTCGCCAAGTTTGGCACGTAAGAAATAATATCATAGGAGTAATTAAACTTTAATCGGCAATTGTTTTAAAAATGGCGGTCATATAAATATTTTTAGGTTTATCAGGTTTAATAAATATACAATTTAACCAATTTCAACCAAATTTTGTGCGCTGCCAGTTTCTATTAGAAGCATATCATAAACCATAAAATAATTTTGTCCGCCATTTTATGAGATAGCACTACAAGAAATAATAAAGTTTTTGTGCAATTTCTCGGGAAACTATTTATAGATTTCTGCCAAATTTGGCAATAAAGTAGTACGGCGGCAGTTGATATTAAAAATAAGTTTAAAGTATGACAGATACTAATTTTCAAAATGGCGGCATCTGGATATTTCAACATAGTATGCTATTTTTTCAAAAGAATTTAATCAATTCAAACTTTACATAGTATTCTGCGAGTATATGTAACAAATATCAAATGTGCCTAAAAATAGCCTCTTTCGTACTCCATTTTGTATCATAATGCCACAATAATAAATAAAAATTTTTATGTCATATCTCGGGAAACAATTTTCCGATTCCTACCAAATATGGCAAACAAGTAGTACTATGATAGGTTATGTTAATTGATATGTTTTAGGTATGTCAGACACTTATTTTCACAGAGGCGTCCATATAGCTATTTTAGTTTTGTATTTTATGTCATATCTCGGGAAACAATTTTCCGATTCCTACCAAATATGGCAAACAAGTAGTACTATGGTAGGTAATGTTAACTGATATGTTTTAGGTATGTCAGACACTTAGTTTCAAAATGGCGTTCATATAGCTATTTTAGTTTTGTATTTTATATCGCCAAAACCGTGTAAATAATTCGTATTAAACTTTATACGATGGCTGTATATAATACAACAATCAAATGCTTACATACCAAATATCTTTTGTCCGCCATTTAATAAAATAGTATTACATGACAAATTGATATTATGTGATATCAGAAAAAAAACGATTTCTACCAAAGTTAGCAGACGATTAGAACTATGGCAGGCTGTGTAAAGTGATACATTTGAGTGGGTCAGACATACATATTTTCAAAATGGCGGCCTTATAAACATTTTAGCTCCAAATATTTTATCTTCGAAACAACAAAAATATTTCAACTTAATGCTGACACTACCAGTTGTATCCATCAAAATTTTCTATGCAAAGCCTTAGTTCTCCGCCATTTTGTAAGTTAACCCCGCCTGAAATAATACAGTTTTTATGTCGTATCTCGAGAAATAATCAACCGATTTCTTTCAAATTTGGCGAAGAAGTTTTCCTGTGGTATGTTATAATAATTAATATTTTTTTCAGTATGTAAGACCGTTACTTTCTTAATGGCATTTATACAAACATTTTAGCTTGGTATGCTATATCTACGAAACCATGTAACAGATTTAAATTTAACTTTTTTTATTTTATCCACGACAATAATCGAATCTGTTTATATATATATATATATATATATATATATATATATATATATATATATATATATATATATACATATACGTGTGTGTGTGTTTTGGCCTTCATATAAGAAGATCGGCACATGATAAATGAAAGTTTTATACCATATCTCGAGGACCAATCAACCGATATGCATACAGAGACACTCATTTGCGGGATTTATTTTGCAAAGTAGTGTCAGGTGAGATATCTGAACATTTTTTCATATTTCTGGACTAATTCGACTAATTTCCACAAGATTTTGCGCGCCTACAGAGGGTCATGAAAGTTACATGATTTAAATGGGGTCAGGCAATGGTTTTAAAAATGGCGGCCATATAAATATTTTCATATGTTTGGCATATGTATTTAACAACTCCAGCCAAACTTTTTATGCTGACATTATCTAATACAAACATCGTGTACAGAGCCTCTTTTTTAGTAATTTTGTATGATAGCCCCGTTTAAGAAAATAATGTTTTTAGGCCATATCTCGGAGACTAATCAACCGATTTCGCTGACACTTTTCACACAAGTGGCGATATGGTAGGCCATATAAAATTGTGTGCTTTAGTGGCTCAGACACTCCTTTTCAAAATGATGGCCGAGACAATATTTCAGTTTAGTGAACCATGTCATTTAAAACATTATACTGATTAGATGCCAAGTTGATGCTCCGTAACCTACCTCCGCGATTAAGTCGACTGCAAACTAGCTTAATGTTACGAGTTTTTCTGAATCCTAATCCCGCGTAAGTAACTCGTGTATTTCAATTGTCTCCGTACTGTTTCACATGTTTCCGTTTTCATCTCTAATGATTTGTTGTTAATGAGACGTCAATGCCTACCTACCATCTAATTTTCCAAGAATCTTTCTGAAACTTCTTTGCACCCATATAGATGAAAGTAGGCTCATTAGTTATCATTAACGTCTTGGTTTTCTATTTTGAGGATTGTCATGAAGAACTTGTTTTTGTTTTGCCTCTTTTTAAACGGAAATAAACCGACAATACGTTACCTGGATACGGCATACTAGATATCGTACCGTTCGTAGGCATTTATTAAACAAGTGACCCAAATTTTGTCCAAATACAGCACATCTCTGTTGATGTTTGAAGGGAGTAATTTCCAGATTCCGCGAAACAATTAAGATGTCACTCGGTTTTTTTTTTACCAAATCCATTTTTATTATTGACTATCGATTTAATGACTGTTGTGGTCATTTCCTATATTTTTCCTAATAACCTAAAGATTATACGAACTCTTAAAGTAAATGAAACTCCTATGTCTGTAATCATACATATGAGAAGCTGCACGTAAAGCCAGGAAACAACGATCTTATAATGATGCAGATGTGGAAGCATGAGCTATTTAGGTAAACAATTGAAATTATATGGTTATCCTTCAAATAACATATCCTCCAAAAAATTGTGTGCTCTCGTCGACGACGGATTGAATTCCTATTTCTCTGGAGTCATGCCTCAAGAGAGCTTACGTATTATCAACCGTGTACGTCCGAACTATTCCCTACGGAAATAATACGTAGCCGTATCAAAGCTCTTGTCAAATTCTCCTCACAGACCGCGTGACAAAAATATCTGTAATAACTGAGCACTTAACAAATCGACATCTAAAATGTATCACTGCCATGAACTCTTCGTATTAGAATTTTGCCTGAATGTACACAGTGACTAAAGTGTAAGTAGTGCCGATTTTGAATAATATAAAATGGTTTAACAATTTAATGTCATGTTCAAATTTAAATGTTCTCTATGTGTCGCAGATTGTTTTGATTCCTTTTCATTGTTCGGCCAAACGAATAAATGAAAGTCATAGAAAAATATTTATGCTCCAGAAATTTTAGAATATCGCTTTATCGACAGATCAATAGCAGTCATTAGAACTATGTTAGTTTTAAAATGTGGGTACGGAAATTTACACACGGGAAGAATAAGTGACACTAACGTAATTTCGCAGAGTGCTTAATTTAAAGGGGACAAAACATTGAGGTTTTTACAGCATGTTTTGTATTCTAAAAAGCAGATAGCCATTTGAAAATATCGAAAATTCGGAATCATCTAGGTAGTCTATAACAATAACAATAACAATCTGTCAAGAAACGCACTTCACCTCTGCAGAACCTACCACGAGATTTTGAAAATAATTCCAAAAACATTTCCCCCCCCCCCCCCCCCCCATTTCGAATAATTTTCACAAAAGATTTTGTCCGGAATGCGTATATGCTTTTTCATACCATATTCCGTCAAAACTACGCCGTATGGAATTCATAAAGTAAATTCCAAAACGATATTGCTCCATTCGCGAGTGCCAGAGAATTTTTTCTTATAACAATCAATTTTCGTTCCTTCCTTTTTTTTATATTAATGTATATGGGGAATAGTTTGTATCCATTTACGCATACGGGTGACATACTAAACTTAATTCAACTGTTAGCGACCAATGAACACGATACAAATAACATATTAATTTACGGTTAGCTCGGAAATGACGCCGCGAAAGTGTCATATCGAATGACTTCTGCTGTCTGTGGCAGACTAAAAACTCACTGACATGAGTGGAAGCACCACAATCCACCTGTTTGCCAACTGCTGTGGTGATCAGGATAGTAACTCAAGTCTCTTTTTAAAGCTTTGTAGGGGTATTACATTTACTCACCTCATGTTACGAGTGTATTCATAACCATCCCGGTTTTTAGTCATTCCTATATTCCATCTGATTGGATTTTTGGACGTATTGAGAGAGATGTAAGAAACAATCGGACTATTGTAGAGGCTGAGGTGCATGTTGAGGTAATTGGGAAGTTTGGTACTGTGATCACACCGGAATATCAATCGGGATTTTCTGTATACAAGTCATGCATGACGATGCCACTGGTTTTCTCGGGAATCTCCCATCTCGTCGCCTTTGCATTCCAGTGATGGTCCATACCTCGCTTTGCCCTGATCGACTCTCAAGACTTCGATGTTAAAGGCCACCCAAAACCTCTCCGCTCCACTACAACCGGAAAAAAAAAAGCTGTTGTTAAAACTGCTGAGGAAACAAAATCGTGGCATTTTCAGTTTGCCAAGTGCAGCATCTACCTAGCTATATGTCGATCTAGTGCACACTGTAAGATAGTTGTGAAAAGTAAACATTTTTACAAGACAGGCCTTGGAGAAGACGCAGGGATATGCCAACGAGCCTTGAAATCAGAAAAAATGGTCACTGAACCATTGGGCCTTGAAGTAAATACTAACCACTGTAAATGTAATGACACAGACAAACTCCTCTCATAACGCTATGGAAATGACTGCAAAAAAAAGATTCTGCCCTTGATTATCACGCGAACTTGATAGAAAACGATGCTGTCACTGAAAACTACCCTTTTTAAACAAATTATAGTGATAACAAGCAACGAAGCAATATATGTCGACAAATGAATCAGGTGATAAAATGCGGTCTTTATGTATTTTATTTAAGCAGTAAAGATTATCAAAATGTTACAAATTAATTTACCAAACCTCGCCAAACTATTTTTAACCTAGTTGATTTGCAAACTGAGTTTTGTCCAATCACTAATGCTCCATAACCTATTGTGTCCTGGAATGCTCACCAAAATTAGCTTTTTGCAAACTTAAGTTAGGTATAGACTTTTAACGGTAAACTGGGCACTTTTGAAAGCCCTTCTTAAGATCTAATTGTATACACGTAGTGTATTCTCCCGCCTTATACAAAATTTACATTGCCATGAGTTTCGTCACTTTATTCATGTCAGTCATGTGAAAATGTGAAATTATTAGAAAAATTTGAATATTATCCAAAATTGCTTATTTTTACACTTCAAAGCAAAAAAAAAAAACGGGAACCGAAAGAAATCATTTAAGGTATGTCAAATGGTTACCTAACACTTTTTATTCAACGATACCATCTATACTGGGACCATGTGACTCATTGCGCCCGTTAAAATACATGCAGGTAGGAGCAGTGACTTTTTTATAAGGTTGTTTTCGAAAGTGCTCACTTTATCGTGAACAGCCTTTACTGATTTTTATTCCTTCGTGTGATCGACTAGAGGAGCACATCTTTATGGATCATTAGCTAAGTGTGAAAACCTGTTTGCTGTTAATCTAGAGATGTGTTATGAGTGATGGACATAGCCTCGCTCTACGTTCAATACCGCACAGTGCTGTGGCCAGCAGCTTTCGAGTCTGTGCAGGATTCTGCTAAGCGGTCGTGTTTAGCGCACCATTAGCTGGCGCTCTCGCGTGACCGCCACCAAGTTCGCTAATAGAATTACCTCGGTGGTGTGAGGACGGGACCTGGAGAGGAGCATGAAGGGGGAGGGGATGGGGAAAGAATTGCCGCTCCTCTCAAGATTAAGTAATTAAGCGAAATAGGATTATCTATAACTTGCGGGACACTAGAGAGTTTCGTTAAGAAGCACCAACGCGGATGAGGCAGGATGCGTCCCGGTTACCCTGTGTTAACGCCCTTCCCCAGGAAGTTCGTCTTCAGCCGACACTCTCAGAAACTTGGTGGATGTGAAATGTGGGTTTGCAATATCTTTTTTCAGTATGCACGAGAATCCACAAAATATTTCTAGTACTATTTTATTTTTTGCGGGATTAAATAATAATTTAACATTAGTGCGGTGAATTTTTTTTTCTAAGCGGTAAAAGATGGGCGCTCCCGGAATTTCGCGGATTCATCTGAAGATAAGTTAGACTGAATTCACGTGCACGTATGCGTTTCAGCTTCTATTGGTCCGTAGTTTATTAGACACGCCCCAAACGACTTTCAGCCAATAACGAACCTGCGAGCAAAGTAAGAACCGAATCCCGTGCCACGTGTTCTGGAGTAAAACTGGAGCAACAGCCAATGCACAAAGAGTGTGGAGTCTAGCTTGTTGCCGAATGGATCAGCGAAATTTCTGAGTCTCTATCAATAGACAGTGTTTTGGACGTCACGTAAAGGTTGTTCACGATAAAGAAGTACTTTTTAAATCAACCTTAGAAAAAGTCACTGCCTCTGCCTTCATATATTTTAACCGGCGCATTGAGTGACACGCGCCCAGTAAAGTTGGTAACGATTAATGGAAAGTAGTTCCACATCTTAACGTCGAATAAAAAGTATTAGGTAGCCATTTATGATAACTTAAATCGTTTCTTTCGCTATGTCTTTTTATAATGCATCGAACTGTAATAATTAACAGAGTTGGAAAATATTTACTTTTCTAATAATTATACAGTTCCACTTGACCAACGCGTGAATAAAGTGATGAGCTCCATGGCAATTATAATTTTAAATAAGGCTAAAGAATACACAACGTGCATACAAGTAGAGATTAAGCAGGGCTTTGAAAAGTGCTCATTTTACCGTGACTAGCCTATAACAACTATTCTTGAGCGCCAGTGAGGGTCAAACGAAATGAAGTTAGAGCGATCGTGGTGGAATGCATGGGCTAAGAGGAAGTAGGAGCGCCCCAAGAAAACCCGCTGCTCACCGGCAACGTCCGCAACGTTTCCAAACATGTTGAAACGTGGGTGAGCCCACTGGGAATCGAGTCTTGTTCTCATTGGTGAGAGGCAAATGATCTGGTCACTGCACCACCGCGGCCCCTTACAACAGACGGAGCTACTGGAAAAGTAATATTATATCATACACCCAAAGTATTTCAAAATTTGGCTTAAGTAACACATTTATTTAGCTACAGTTGTTGATTTTCTGATACCACTAGAAAAGTTTAAAGAAATTTCATTGAAAAACTTTTTTTTTCTTACTGTTCCGTATTTAATCTTTGCAAGAAAACTAATGTAATTATTGGTTTAAATTTTATCAAAAACAAAAAAATTGTCACGTGAACAGTTTAGATAACCTATTGCCTGGTATTTTCATGACGACATTAAACATTTTCGTCAAAAGTCTGTTTTATATTTAAATACTTTTTTATATGGAGTTGCATAATTTATTTAATTAAAATTAAATTTTGCACCTTGAAATTATGCACTCGGTAATTTTGTATCATTTTCATAATAATGTTGATATCATTGATACTTATTCAAACATTGTTACCGCACACTATTAGTGATTGGTTTGAGGATATACTTTCCATAAACCTTAAATTTTTCCTAACATTTATCAGTTTACAATGGCTCTTTAATTATAAACAAATTATTTGTAAAATACTTGTGATGTTCAGCAAAAAAAATTGCGATAAGTTTTTATTTTAAATAAATAAGCATGTAGTAAATATGAGGAGGGTAAGTCAAAAAGAAAGTTTCCTTATTTTTTATAGATGAATGGTTTAAGATAGGTCAGTGTACAAGACGCATTTTTATTTCGGCCACCATTCATTAATATCACGACATAATAACCGAATTCATTCAATCATTGGTCATAGAATAAAATCACGTTTTACATTCCCTGACGACAAAAAGTGGCAACCTGCTCCGTAAGGCACTTCGACACAATGTCCTTCACTTCATCATCGCTGAAACATCGTTTGCCCCGTAGATGGCGTTCTTGCGCGAGTGGAATTGTTTCACGATCATGCCAAGCCTCGAGTCACCTGCACCACAGCAGCTTTACTGGATACCTGACATTGGCAATGTGTTTCCCATTCCAACAAACAGCCCATGTGATATTTGTCTACAGGTCCACAGGGCAGACGATTTTCCAGCGACGACTAAGTGAGAGGCGTGGAGTGGCGAAATGGCTTAACGAGCTGAGCGCCGATTTCTTTCGTCGGGGGATGTAAAAGAGTCGTTCTACGCTACAAAAAATGCACAAATAAATGTAGTGCTTAAGTATAAAAATAAAGGAATGTAGCCGAAATAAAAGTGTGTTTCGTATCTTGACCTATCTTTTCCCATTCACCTTCAATTAATACGGGACATTTATCTTTTGATACCCTCGTGCATAGTAAAATAAGCGCTTACTCTTACACAAAATAATGAAATAAGGAAATATGTAAATAGAATAAGTCCTTGTTTAACGGACAGGTTATGTTCCCAAGAGGTGCCCGTTATCCAATACCTTCTATAATTAAAACTCCTTTCCCCATGAGAAATAATGAAATCGATCATACAGAAATGCCTACAATTCCCCATCGAAATTTAAAAAATGGTGCGCTTTAGAAAATAATATTCGGAACAAACGTTTACATAAAAATACAGTTGTTCTTTCTTTGTGTATGAATAACGATGTAAAACCTATGTTACGGGTTTAACCAAATTTTTATTGAACCGAATCTATAGAATTAGGCTATGTTAAACAAGACTCAAGTGCAATAGCTATGAAAATCACAAACTTCATGATTTAGATGAGTGAATAAAAAATTACTTCATTGAAACAATAGTGACGATCAGGTATTACATTGGGTAGTAGAATTGCGTCAGTTCACCACCTTAATGAATGAAAAACTATGAATTAGTTTAATTTATGTAAGTGTTTTCCAACATTTCTCTGAACTTCTACATGCTACCAAAGCAGAAATAATTACTCTCAAAGAATTTGTACAAATATATTTCATCAATGGCATTTCATTTTGTCTTACAGTTATCAAATTCGTTAGTATTCTGTAAGTACCACGAAATCAAGAAAATTACAGTACACAATTTATAGCTTATAGTGCAAAAATGAAGTGACCGAAAAAAATACTATCGTTTGAAGTTTAAAACTTTTAGTTTATCTAATAATTGACTAGCATTTAACGGTATGAGTAAAGATAATTGGCAAGTGCAATTACTTAACGCTTCTTGTACTCGTGGTAGATTGGCTAATGGAATTATTTTTCATACATATATTGAAAAATATAGTATTTTTTTTACAATTCTCATGTGACGTTCTATTAATCAGAATCAGTTATGCACTGCATAAAATTGAATGTGGTGCAGGAAGATCCAGCTATATAGATATCCTGAAGATTGTTATGTGTAGTCACCCGAAAATTTCGCGGATTCATTCTGCAACAAGTTAGACACCACAATTTGTTGTGTATTCGAGCTTATTTAAGTTGCTCGCTGGCTGTTACATCAGTTTAATTCCAGAGCAGGTAGCGAGTGATTCGGATCTTGTTTTCTAAGCAGTTTCGTTATTGGTTGAAAGTGGTTTGGGGTGTTTATAACAAACTGTTTTCAAATAGCTATACCTGGCAATCTTGCTGATAGTCAGTGGTGGAATAATCACAGCATTGGAATTTGTATGCCAAAGTTAAAACTTTGCCGATATTTTTTATCGGACACACTGACATAATATTGTTGAAATTCTTTTGACTTTAATTGAAAAGTTAATATTTGAAACTTATAACATTAATCGCCTATATGCATTCTGTTTGATATTATAGTCATTAACGACTACCGCATTAATCACACTTATTTTGCATACTTAAAATATAATAATGTGGCATAAACTACAGTATGTCCCCATATGTTTGTATACACCGTCATCGTTTTTACTCTTAGTTCAAACAATGTATATTATTTTAGTACTAATACTGTCATTTTTGGGTAACACCACTATCTAAGGAACCTGGGTCCAGAACTTTATCTGTGAATGGGAATCTACGTATATTTCCTTTAAGATTGATAGCATATTTTGATCCTGTTCGGCAGAGATGATATCTGTAGTCAGTTTATGAAAATTAAAATTTAATCTTATATTTGTAGAGTGACGTACTTGAATTAAAAGCGTATGTTGTTTCATTATTTTTTTTTTTGTCTTATACAATGGCAATATGCGCTTTCACGAATTGTCCAAACAGTGCTATTTAGTAAGATAATGTATTTCACATTTGTGAATTTAAAATTAGCCACAGCTGTCATGTTAGTTTTAAAATGCATATCCATATTTCTTGCTCTAAACGCAGGTCTCACGTGGCCTAATTTATGGGTTGGTAAGTATCTTACAGCATTTGTGTGGAAAAGTGGCTAGATTCTTGTGCTTCAGTCCGCTAGATTTTTTTTAATCCCCTAACATTTATGCGCGAATAGTAGAAAGATAGTTGTTTTTCGTGCTGTTTAACATGAGTTAGATTTAATTTTCTGTTTACGTTTTCCAAAAAATCTACATTTTATATGCTATGTGTTGAAACTAATTTTACTTTTAATCGTGTCAATCCATCTCAAGTATCCCATACGTGGTTTTTCGAGTTTATTTGGCCATTAATAAAGCTCCTTTCTGTGGATTAACACATTCGTACTTCTAATCAATTTATAAATGGGTGCCGACATGATAACATGGTGTTGGTAGTCTTTATGAGTCTTTAACATTACGATCATCTTTTATCCTTAAATGACTAGGGAGCAATTTTTTTCAAGTATGCCATATCGATCTACTGCTCTCGTAGGAATAAAATCGTATAACAATAATGTACACTATTTTTGTTATAAATTGACAGCTCGAAGGTTTGTGACGAAAGGAAGGATTTGAGTGTGATGGGGTTTATATCTACAGCGCCTTCACAACGATATTATTTCTTGAACTCAAGTCCTGTAAATGTGGATGTAGGACTATGTTTGGTTGTACGTTTAGCAATCAATCGCAAAAGCCGTGATATGCAAGTAATAAATATATAACTCAGTCTTTAGGTGGGAACAAATCGAATCGCAATGTGTTGTTACATTTTCTTAATGCTCATCATTCTGCCCGATTCACTTTTATTTGGCCAGACTGACAAGGAAACTAAAGAATTAGTGTTGTATTAAAAATGTATGCTTTAAAAGTTCAGCTTTATTGGATTAAAGTTTTATATAAGTAAATTGCTATCATTTCGGTTATATTTCAAAATTCAAATTTACTGTAGTGTATTACCAAAATGAAGGAATACCGAACTCTAAATACGTTCCCCAGAATTGGTTATAAACATAAGTAAATTATATATAATATATATGCGGATATGTAAAGAGGAAAATATTCTTAAAATAATTAGGGAAATGGTGTTGCGAAATTTGAGATGAAATGACACGGTTGCTTACTAAACCCATGCTATTGTATATAAACTAAAAGTGAATGCTGTCGTTACATAGCGAGTTTATCTTTTTGTTACAATTAGAGTTTGAATACTGTATAATTCTTTAAATTTTTTTAATGAAACTATGTTTTACTATAGAGGTGTTCTGTAATTCCTTATATGCTTGAAGTTCATCGCATCCCCAAAAAAAAATTTAATACTTATAACTGCTTTCAGTTTTATGCCGAGAATGTAAATGGAGCTAGAATATTCAGTCTCCCTTGTTATGTTTTTTCGAGAATGATCAAATTATTGCATCTTTTTTTTTTTGCATTGATTCAAAAATCGTAGAATTTCTTTAGGATCCTTATGCACGCCCCTACTCCATCATACATTTCTTAATCGAATGCAAGCCTTTTTCGATGGTCATTAAATATTATAACAATCATGACCATAGATTTTCTGTAGTGTTGCTGACAGTATTATAACAAATTATGCTTGCGGATTTGTCTCCTTAATTTGATAAATGTACATTAGAACAAACAAATTCGCAACTCTTTATATCAAATAACCACACCTAAACAAGTCTATTTGACCTATAAATATTTATTTTCTACTTTATTCTTAGGAAACTTTAAGATTTTTACTCCTGGATGCTTATGTTACATGTCCCAATAATCTTCTGTTACCTATTTGTGGAATTTTGTTTTATATGGAGACACTACTACTCTCCTTACTGCACTATTTATATAAAAACACTACAAATATTTATGTTGTTGTTTCTTTCAGCAAATATGATACAAGGTAAGTAAAAAATAAAATTATTCTTTGATGTCAAACAGTAAGGACTTTAAACCTTAAAGTAAATTGAAAAATTAATACATATAATATGGCCTATATCATGAGATCTAAAGTAATATGGACCAGTTTGCAAAATATCTTCCCTCGGAATGTGTTTTGTATGTGTGTGTTTGAGTGTATTTGTGTAAGAGATGCTTTTGAAGCTCTGACGTCTGAATTAACCTCGAATCGATGATATTAATTAACACGTATGTGTTGTTTTCGTTCAGTCTGTTCGTAAGCTATTGTAGAGTTGTTTCGATGTATTATGTAAGTATTTATTTGCAAAATGGTGTCTCGTTATTAAGATACGCTTAATTACACTCTTTCGCATATTTACATTAAAATATGACATCGGTGTTATTCTTACAGTTCGAAATATTGGTAGGCTCCTGCACTATTGCAACATACTTTCAAATCGCCTGAGTTAAATGTTTTAATTGTACTTTCTATTTAAAACTTACTTTACTGGAATTATTTACTAATTGCTCGGTAAGTAGTATGCATAAAAAGAATGAAACTATATAACAAATTAAAATCAAAATTCGTTAACTTACACCATAATGAAACTCTATTAGTATGCCAAGACTTGTTTAATTTGTTATGAGTTTCAGGTATTTAAATAGTTAATTAGTTTTGTAAAAATATGATAAAACAAGTATATCATGCTAGGCTCTCTAAACAACAAAACTGTGTATGCTCACAAAAATTACGCTGAATACTTCATGTCCGATTGTGTAAACGTACACAGTTTCCACCGCCATAAATGCTCAGAGCATCAATATAATTCCTAAGTAAAATCATTAGTAAATCTGCTCAAAGCTAGACAATAATTTTCTAGACATTTTATTTAAAAATTATCTTCAAGAAAATAGTTTATTTCTTTCTTTAGAGTCGCAATACTTATATTTTACTGTCTCGCTGTTGCGATCATATTAGTGCCATATATATCTGGGTAGTATATTTAGAAATATGCGGTCTTAAAACATGATTTTTAAAGCTATATTTGAGGGCTCCTAAATAATATTTATAGCAAACGTTGTGAGGTAAATATATTCCACCTTCGTAAACCATTAAATTGAAAACATGCATAGTAGTTTCGAGAAAAAAAAACATGTATTTCAAACGCAGTGCTAGCGCCAGTTAATTAGGTTTCTTGATGATGATAATTATTTTTGCTGATGATGGCTAGGCAAAGAAAGACTGAAGAAATGAGAGAATCTCCATTATAACTGCGGACTCCAAATCACACGAGTGTTTAACATTTACACGTACGTCCAAATGGAACCCTCCATGTTTAGCAAGCAATCATCGTATACTGGACAACGTGGGAGACAGTCATGTGCATTATAGATTTCAAAAGTTAACATCGACCACGGTCAGTTCTTATTCTGCTGAAAAAAATGTTTGTGTGTTACGAAGAAGATCAATTTTAGATCGGCTGCTCTAGTAGAGAAGAGGCTTCCATGTTTCAAAAGCCTTTATTTCCATTCCAGTTACCACATTCATTTGCGATTGTAACCACCAAAATGAGTTCTTTTGTGTGTCCCAGTAGTGGGTTACACTGATTGAGGTGGTATTCTTGTTGCAGACCCTGGAGGCGCGAAGCAAACAAAAATGTTTATAGGCTGTTCACGGTAAAATTAGCACTTTTGGAAGACCTGCTTGAGATCTACTTGTATGCACGTTGAGTATTCCTTTGCCTTATGTAAAATTAGCATTTTCATGGGCCTAATCACTTTATCCAGGTGACGGTCAGGTAAATATGTAGAATTATTAGAAAAGGAAATGCTTAACAAATCTGCTAATTTTTACACTTAAGTGCATTAAAAAAACTGAGAACGAAATAAATAATTTTAAGTTATCACAAACGGTTACATAACACTTTTTATTCAACGTCAAGGTATGGAACTACTTTCCATCAATCGTTGCCAACTTGACTGAGTGAATGTCACTCAGTGCACCCATTAACATATATACATGAATGGGCAGTGACTTTTTTCTCTGGTTCATTTCTAAAGCTCTTACTTTACTGTGAACATCCTTAAGAAGTATAGTTTTAGAAGTTCTGAACAGGCTTTAAGATACGTAAATGAGCATGGGGTAGACGACATAGGAAGCCGTTCATGTTGGATATCTATGACATTGGCCAAGAATTTTGGCTAATCTCAAACTTCAAAATACGAGACAATAAACCATTAGATTTTTTAAATAATGAATCGCACTTCAGCTCTAAAAAAAATTCAAAAGAATATTTAACATATTTTGTAAATACATGATAAATTTCGTCTCCCTGCTTCATCTTATACTTTTACTTCTATACGCTCGACTGTCGTCTAAAGTGAGAAACCAAAGAACGCCGTCTTCATTTCTGACACAGTCCACTCGAATACACTGAAGTCACTTTTATTCCAGCACCATCTGCCTGACTGCATTAGTGTCGTCTGTATTCGGTACGAGTTATAATGCCATGCAATCCTTGGTTAACTGATAGGACAGCTCCTAGGCATTTGAGGTGTCGAGACAGTGCTATATCCTAGTGCTCGAGCCTGGTAACTTTGCGTAGCATTAGAAGGGCGTGTATGCAATGGACCTTGTTTCCTAAATAGCCTCTCCCACCTAGATGACCCAAGCCTCCGAAAGTGGTGCTTCGACACCCGGTTTTGACAAATCGGACTCCGCCGTGGACGTCCTTGCCCATCCCACACCTCACAAACAGGGAAGGGGGTATCCGATTTGAAGGGTTGACCGATAGTCGGCACCTAGGCTCATCCACTAGCTGGTGTGTTGGACTAATTGGCGCTCCGACCATTGGGCCACAGAACCCAAATATCTAAATTTCATTTGGAAGAAATTCAAGATAATGGGATTGGAACCGTTGAGCTACAATGGAAAAACTTTCTGGTAAATTTCTTTAAGTGTAATGGAAAATTTTTAACCTATATACTGTGTGGTAACAATACCACACATTAAACTGCAGATATTGGAATGTTTAGCGTCACCACTATACAAAGTTGAGAACTTCCATACCCATTTGACTGTTTCCTGAGCAAATCTAGGATCGCTGCAATGATTGTAAAGGGGAAAACATTACCAATCCTGCTTTCTCACTAAGCGTACACACTGGTATGGTAAATTTCTTCTTAGGGTGCACTCACTACTGCCACGGAAATTTGGGATGGTACCACAGGCGATCGGAACGACTTTACCTGAGGTTCTCACTGGTGTCCGATCCAATTACGTTGGATTCGTGGCGGCAGTGGTTGAAGCTTTGCAAACTGAAGGAGGGGACCTGGATGATACTGTCGCCTGAGAAGGATCGAAGCAGTGAGTAATGAAACAGCTCCGATACTGTCCTGCAGAGATAGCAGAGGATAGGTAGTGCCTCAGCCGGACCATGGGTTCCTCTGAGTGTGTAAGAGTCCCAGGTGGATGTGGGAGAAGAGCGGATATTGCATCGCAGCATCAGTTCGGAGCTTGGAGCTGGACAGCTGGGATGTCAGCTGAATTCACTTTCGCCCTGATTCAGCATATCTCATTCCATGTCCATGGGGACACTCGTCGGCGTGTTGCTGTTATACTCCATTTGGAAGTCGGGTGCAGCCATCGGGTGAGTGTTCCCCCAAAATTTCGACCGGGAAGCAGCTACGCCTTATTGTAGATAAAGTTTGTCTCAAACACTTTCAGATTCAGAGACCATGTATTTAAATTCTCTCCAGATGTTCACTGCATGCTTACCATATTTTCCTGCTGTGTGTTATTATCAGTTTTAATGGCTAGCTAAGACATGTGTTTAAACATTCCTGGAATGTTATATGTTCTTTATTTTCCACAAATGCTACAGCAAATATATCGTTAACCTGTCATTGCACACATGTTACATACTCATCCATGACTGCCAAACCGTGAATAATCTATGGGTGCACATATTTCATCTTCGTCCCTAGCTCTGACAAGTAGTTCCGAAAAGGTTTGGTCCGTTACTCCAATATGAAATGTAATTTCAGAACTTGTCCATTACTGATTTCATTCATGTAATGTTTCATGGCCTCATCTTCGTAACACTTGAGAAAATGAATATTTCGAATAATTCTACAATCAGCAAAGGTCCTATTACCCTCATTGTCTTCGTCAGAATGCAACTGGATGCTTCTCTTCCTCAATATCAAAATATTGGAACTCATTCTCGGGGGTTGACGATGAACTCATTGAAACCCCAGACGAAATCATGATGTATGAAAATATCCCTGTACATCTCGAAGCTTCCTCCTTGATACTTCGTGACTAGTTCCCGTCACACAACTCTTGATACAAAAAAACATGTATTTCAAACGCTGTTCACAATAAAGTGAGTACTTTTTAAGTGAACCTTGGAAAAGGTTACTGCCCAAGTAAAATTGGTAACGATGGATGGGAAATAGCTCCGTATCTTAACGTCGAGTAAAATGTGTTAGATAACTATTTGTGATAAGTTAAATTATTTCTTTCGCTTTCTGTTTTTTTTATTGCATCAGAGTGTGAAAATTTGCCGATTTGTATAATATTTACTTTCCTGAAAATTTCAGTTTTACTTGACTAGTTTGTCTTCCCTTGGCTATTGGCAGCTTGTCTTTGTGTGAAGAGAGTCTATTATAGGAGTGAGTCAATCAGAGTTAAGTATATCCGATACAATTCAAATGATCCAATAACGAGAGTGGTTCTGAACTAAAGTGTTTTGGAGCACAACTTGTCCAGAAATATTTTCGCGAAAAACAAGTGGCCCTAGTTATAGGATGTTCACGGTAAAATGAGCACTTCTGTAATCGCTGCATAAGGTAAACTTGTTTGCACATAGCGTATCCTTCCGCCATTTGTAAAATTAACATTGACGTGGACCTGCTTACTTTATTCAAGCGGCGGTCCATTACAATTGTGTTATCAACTTAGAAGTTAATATTTTTACAAAGTTGCGAATTTCTGCACCCATACTCATTATAAAAACGTAAAATTAAATAAATTATTTTAGTTATCACAAATGTTTACCTGGCACTTTTAATTCGACGTTGAAACGTGGAACTACTTTACCTGCGCCGGTGCCAACTTTACAGGGCGCATGTCAGACAGTGCGCATGTTGAAATAAATGCAGGTACGGGCAGTGATGTATTTCAAAAAATTATTTCAGAAGTGCTCAGTAATTCGTGAACAGCCTTTAAGGCGGCCGCCTGGTTGAAGGAATTTTGCACGTCCGAGTCCTAAAAGCGCGGGAGGGATAAGGGCGACCGAGACATGCAACAACAACTCTCTCACCGCCTCTACGAGCAAAGCACTGAACTGGCGTGAAGTCTTACCGTCATTAACGCGCCCCTCATGAGACTTTCAGCGGAGACCCTGCCATTTCATGACGTAATATTAAAAATATAGCTTTGTTTCACGTTCCTATTCTTTTTTTTTATGTTTGTTTTCTACCGGAATGTTCATACTTAAAAATGACCGTGAAAACACCCACTTGAGCCTTTTTCACTATTACAAGAACATGATTAGAGAGAAATGGAGGAACTGAAAAACGCATACAGACGCTTAACGTTTCTTTAAAGCTATTCGCAAGCATGCCTCATTCAGCCACGTTGGATGGTTTTCTGCTGCAGCTCTGCGCACCGTTTCGCGGCCTACCCAGGTGACCTACCACCTTAGTAAACAGTGAGATAGATGTGGGAAGCACACAACAACTAAAGTCTTCAGTGCCGATTGGTATGAAGCTAGGTGCAGATGAAGCGGCGATGGAATAAACAACATTTCTGGTAAACTTCCTAAATTGAAATGGAAGTCCAGACCCCATATATCGTATGGAAATAACAACACACATCTGGCTACAAATATGAAATGTTTAGAGTCGCTACTATACAAAGATGGAAAGTTTCCTACTGTTCTATTACCCTTTCCAACTTCAAGTATCCTTAAAAGAATAGACGAAGGACCTGGGTTATTTACTTGTGAGCTCTTCTTAACTGGACCAATGGTCCCGAATCGCATCATAATTAACAATGACTAATAGGATATTTCATTATATAAATAACTGTCCACAGCTTATATAAAACGTTATTTTATTTTGGGACTGTATTACAATAAAGTGTTATCAACCCTCAATAGTAAATGCTCCTCAAATAACGTTGTAACTGAAGCAATCTAACAATCCCTTAGATATCCACAGCTATCCAAATCGGACTCACCACTGGAATATTATATTGACGGGTCGTACAGGCCCGCACCGTGGAGAAGGCCTCTCAGAATCCCATCATGGTGGATCGTGTCCTCTGGTGTTGTCGTCTCTAGTCACCCGGAGTTCGAAGCCGGTCAGCGGCGGCAGCACACTACGCCGTCAGAGACCCGGAGTGTGGTAAAGGATAGATGAAGATGGCCAACACTCTGGCGACGTCGTTTATGTATAGTCTGGCCGCGCCTTCAATTCCCCTCCTCTCGACGGTGATTGAGTGGCACCCTGCCTCTCCTAACGAAGTTGGCACCCAGCAACACCTCGTTTACCATAACACTACGCATTCGACTGCTTCCTGAACAAATGCAGGAACACTAGCATTAATGTATGGGAAATAACTTTATATTACCGCGTCCTCACTCTACGTATACACTAATGTAATAAATTATCTATTAATTTCTTAGAGTGCAGTGGTGCGAGATACGTGATTACCGCGAGAAGACACAGGTCAACTGTAACCTCTGCATGTCACACGTGAGAAAAATGGGAGTCATACCTGGTTCACTGTGGTGGGGGTTGAATAGTCTGACCAATGCACACTGCGCCAATCGTTATCTGTTATGCCCAGGCTGAAAACATCGCCTTAGGTTAACCTACACACTTTTGCAAGAGTAATAGTCGAAGTTTACAGATACCATGCGAAATGTTGTGAAATGACAAAGTGCGTTTATAAGTGAAATACATAAGTTTATTGCACGCGTATGACTTGTCAGAATTCTAATACGCCTCCTCACGCTACACTAGTTTTCAAGGACCAGCGATTACTGATAGTAAGTAGAGTTGAATTAGTAAAAGTGTAGCAAGTCTTCGAGACGTAGTCTAACAGCCCGTTGCTATGTGACGAGTGGTAACTTACCCACACTCGGCCAGGTTTCAGTGGCAAAAAGTTGATGGCTGGGAGGGTAAAGGTTTTTTTCCTAGACCACGTATTTCTTATTGGTCTGAATATCGTGCACTCTTAAGTCTACAGTCTTATTTTGAGAGGAAGCCGAAGTAATGATGGTTCGCAGCAGCCAACCTCCTAAAAATATCATTATTCGACCACAAATTCGTCTTATGGAGGCCACAGTAACATTATTATGAAAGATTCATGTTTTCAGAGGTTTTTTAAATCAGACACTAAATTTGACTTAATCAGTGATCCACAAGTAAAGAGCCAACAACTAATTCGATTCATATTTGTCATGGTTTTGTTCTCTGTCGACTGCAGCAAGGTATGATTTTTGACCTATGATGTTCTTTCACATTTCAGTCTTACGGTAATGGGTTTCCTAGTTACATATCTCACCTCTTCAGTACCCATTAAATTACAATCCTGTTTGGCGTGTGATATTAATAATACGCAAATACCTATCTCAAGATATTAAATACATTATTTGTAATATAGACATCAAAAACTTACAATTAACTGTGTGATGACTGCGTATAGTTTTGAAGCACGTACTATACAATTGATTACAATATAATATCGTTAATGCGTTGAATAATTGCGAAAATAATTACGTGATGTTTAGCGCGCATACTTTAAAATACTCTTCCAGACAAGCCACTTTGAATCGTCCAGTAACGGAAAAAATAATTGTGTTTAAACTTAATGTTTAAATATTTCATTATAACGTCTAAGTGATATGGCTAACGACTAATGTTGTACTACATAGCATTAGTTCTGTCCTGTAACTAAGCACTTTTGAAAGCTTGCTAAGATCCACCATTTCTTCTAATTTACCATCTTTCGCTCATGTATAAAATTAACATTGCCAAGTAGCTGATAACATTATTCCTGGGCCATCCACGTTAAAGCCGTGAAATTGTAAGGAATATAAATGTGTCAATGAAATACCAATGTATAATGTAATCCGTATAAAAAAATAAAATTCTAACTAAAGTGACCATAAATGAAAACATACTCCCAACACAAATTCGAGCGTTGAGAACTATTCCTATAGATTAGCTGCCAACTTAAGTAGCAGTGTGCATTACAACGTATAATTTTGTAAACGTGGTGGAATTGAACTCAAATGACAAACATAAGGAGGTGATTCTTAATCAGAAAATACGTTGAAAAATATATAATATACACACGACTTAGTATAAGTAAATTCCGGAAGGGTATAATAACACTTGAAAGTGTAACTGAAGCAGAAGGTTAATACCAATCTTACAGAGAGGACGTAAATTAATCTCTGAAACGCTTTGTAATGAATCATTGAACGAAGGAGTGCAAAACATTAAAAAAATAAGGCGTCGATATAGCCCCCTTTCCATCTGCTCATTGGAAAACGTAACTCTTCGGCATATTTATGTTGTTCCCTGTGGATAAGTAATGTATCGCAAATGGAAAACGAAACGCTCGCCTAGTGTTTTACCATGGGTGCTGCCATTTTCGAAATATAGATTCATTAAGTTTGAAAACTGAATCGCAACGTTTAAATTATTAGAGCGACACGTCAAACGAAAGAGTTTAACGAGCTATCAATAAATCGTGCAGATAACATACGCCAAAAGCGTGAATTAATTTCCTGCTCTCTTCAATCCTTCGGTTATATATATATATATATATATATATATATATATATATATATATATATATATATAGTTAAGCGCTGAAATAGTTCAGCCTAAACCACGAAGCTAATCGTGTTTATGGTTACTTCCAACTTTTCTGAAGCCTTACTAAAGTTCTACTTTCAGGATATTCCTCCGCCTCATGCAAAAAAAGCTTAACTAAGTTTAGAAAATTACACCAATTGACTACGCACCGCATTCGTGTGAGCTCAATTTAATAATATTTTGCATAAGAACTATTTCTTACTAGTAATTGCCAAAACGCCAATTTTATCTCTGTTTTCATTCAAACTAAGTATTAACGAATAACTATTTGTTTTATTATTATTTAAGAGAGATTTTCATCAATGCAAAGGTTTTCCTCCAACATAACAATAAAATCGGAACAATTGTTTCGAACAGAACTCGACATTATTTTCTCAAAATATTTCTCCATGTGTTTTAGTCTTGTGTATCTTCAAGAAAAGTTAAAGTAAGGAATACCGAAATAATAAGGCCAATGGAAGTGGAAGAAGAAATGTACGAAGTTATAGAACGAAGAATGTTGGAATGGTATGGCCATGCAAGAAGAATGGAAGATACTAGAATACCAAAACTTATACAGGAATGGGAAGTTGTAGGAAGGAGAAAAAGAGTTCGAGCCATGACTACCTGGCTCCAAAATGTACAAATAACAATGAGGAGATTTGGTGCAGAAGAAGAAGATTATATGTTATAAATAAAATATATATGTGAAAGTTCAATTTAATCAGATAAAAGGTAGTTTTATGTTCACACAAGTATAAAGCGCTTGAGATACACAAAATATTTAGGAAAGAACCGACCACATCATACATGGGGTGTTTTTCAAATATTCGATTCAGGAAGTGTGAAGAAGCCGCGAATAGACTATATTTGAGTGTGAAGACATCAATGGTAGGCCACAGATGATCTCCGAGACACGTAGTGCACTAGTGATGGATTTGCATTTCTGAACTTTCAAAAATAGACAAGATAAGTACACAGAGACGAAACGGTGTTGCGGTTCCTTTGATACGGGCGTGCCCACACTCTGGTTGGCTGCGCGAGACTCTGGGAACGCGTCTTTCGTGTGAATGGCTACCGCATGATGCGAAATATTCCCTATTGGCGAGGCCGCTGGCTCGCGAGTAGCTTACCAGACGCTGATTGGCGAAAGACGCCCCAACACTTTGCTGTCCGGTGAAGCCATTTTGCTGGCATGTGCGTTTGGAGTTTACGGTACAATTAGAGACCTGCAAAATTCGTGATTTTATTTGGGGGCACTTGAAACACGTGTACCTTTGCTATATACAGGCACACCCGTATTTCGCGAAAATATTCCACGACCCGTTGCATTTCATAACAGTTCAGGTAAGATACACTTTTCTGATTGGATTATTCATGTGTTCCGTGTCTTAGGTGTCTGCACGAGAATTACACCTAATTCTGATTGGCCAGTCAAGAAATAAAATGTGTCCTTACAGAGATAGGCCAGCAGTAAGCAATATAAAACTGCTGGTATGCCTAAAGGGTATTGAAATCTAGCATTTCCAAAAATCTTTTCGTGAAATTCGAGTCTCACTATATAAACGTTTGTCATTGAACCACACTTTATGTGACACGCCCTTGATATCTCTGCGCCAATAAATGAATGTTTCAAAATTGTGTGCCCCAATCAAGTGCAGCTTACTCAGAAAGGGAGTAACTTCGCATACACACACACATTCACACATACACACATACACACACACACACACACACACACACACACATATATATATATATATATATATATATATATATATATATATATAGAGCAGTGAATCGATAAACGACGCCAGAAAATTTTCATGTAGTATTGTGAAGTTCAGGGACCCGGAAATTTTGTGGATTCATTCGGCTCTACATGCTAGACTCCACAATCCTTTGCCTTTGTATACTTGAGCCTCAGTTAGTTGTTCATTGGTCGATGCTCTAGTTTTACCGCAGATCAGGTATCACGGTATTCGGTATATATTTTCCTGCAGGCCTGTTACTGGTTCAAACTCGTCCAAGGCGTGACTTACAAACTGGGATCCAATTGAAGGAGGAAATCAGATGTGTATTTGTTTGTAGTCCAGTTTGTCCTAAGATGATTTCCTAGAATTTCCGAGCCTCTAGTAATAACTAGAGCCCCGAGTATTTTGCGGATTGAGTTGACAGCAAGCTAGGCTGGACAGCCCTCTATACATTCGTAACATTATCGTTTGCTTATTGGTAGGGATATGAAAAGTTCGCGAGTTCAATGGCCTGTAAGCTCGACTCCACAGTCTTGTACACTGAAGCGTCAGCTGTTTGTTCATTGGCTGCTGCCCCAGTGTAACCTCACGCCTGGCAGTATAAGATTCGCTACTTGTTTCCTTGAAAGTTTGCTATTGGCTCATAGGCGTCTAGGGCGTGTCTAATGAACAGTGATCCAATAGCAAAGGTGTATTCTCTGTATATGTGTTTGACGTCTGCCTTGTCGCGAAATGAATTCGCGAAATTTTCCTACCCCTACTTTTTGGTTGCTGTGATTAAGCGAGGCGTCTGTACAGGTCAGTTCAACTCTCACACCCACACTACTGCATCCTGCTTGTTACTGGTTCACAGTTAAACGGGGCGTGTCTGAAGAACTGTCGTCCAATCACAACAGTAGGAGCGAAGAACAAGTGCTTGGAGTCTACCTCACCTCCGAATGAATTCGCGAAATACTCGTGGCTCTAGTAATAACTAGGGATAAAATAATTTCGCGAATTCATTTCGGGCCTTCGCAATCGAATCGCAGTTTATTACACCCAAACTGCACGGCTCTGAACCAATAGCAGACTTGCAAAGAAACACCTTACGAATCCCGTATCTGCCAGGTGTGGGGCAACAGCCAATGGACACACAGCTGAGGCTCCAGTATGCAGAGGGCTGAGGAGTCTAGCCTACAGGTCATTGAACTCACGAAATTTTCCTATCTCTAGTAATGACGCAAGTTGTGCAGGTCTCTAGGTACAAACACGTGTTGAGCCTCTGTATTCTGAGGTACTCTGTGGTTGAAACGTGCGCGCCAGGCGACGGCAGCAGACGCGACGGCCCGACGAAGCTCTCCGGCCAAAATGAACGGGCCGCGCACAAATCATGCGCAGTTTCCAATTACGCAAACATCATTTAAACGCAAACAAGCCTTAATAACAGGCTGCAAGGGCCCGGGCGCGGGGGAGGATACTACCAGCCCCTTCTCCCTTCCGTAACCAACCTTTGCCCTTCTCCAACATCGCGTCGGCGGCGGGGGGTCTAATTGCAACAGCGCGACCGGTCAAAAGCGGCGCTGCGCTCCCATTGGAGCTGTTAGTGCGGAAATTATTTCCATTAGTTGGCCACCAGACGACGGAACGAGCTGTGAGCCTGGCCGTCTCGTTTTACCTGTCTTCACGCCGTGGGTTGAACTCTTGATGCTACAACATTCAGAGTTTACTTTACTTTGCGCAAAATAATATTTATCTCAATTGACTTTAAAGCCAATTCACATCACTTCTATCAAGACAAAAGTTAATATAAGTTCAAGTTTCTTTAGTTAAGCCTGTATTCAAAGTAAAATCCATTTGAAGGTAATTATAAACATGAAAAATTGCAAACTTCAATTATTTTAATACGTATTTATTAATACGCTGATACTAGGTAGCAGTCTTTACACTTTCGTGGCTTAAATTTACTAGCTGTGTAATCGTAATTGTAGATAGTAAAATTGCAATGTGACTTAAGGGGACTATGTAGCTGCTCGTCCAATGGCAAGAAACGAGGGAGCAACACGGGCGACACGACACTAACACGCACGCCTAGCGCCTCATCGCTCCTACGCGCAAGGCGTGCAGTGCTTCCGTCGTAACGCTTTACTGTGTAAATTAGATTTGTAACGGTGTAAATTTATTACACGCGATCAAAGTCCACAAATCAAACTACGTGCGTATAAACGTACTTTATCTTACCGCTTAAGGAAAATGCATAGACAAACTTTAAAAATGCTATATTTGACCTATTTCACTATTTTTTTCTCTATTAATACACTATATATGATAGAATTAAAAAGATAGGGACATAGACAATATATCCCCTCTTGCCAAACTTCGTATTTCCAGAATCTTTATTTGCCGAGACACGCGTTTACGCGCAAACAACGATTTAACAGAAAACGTTTCATTACATAGGACCCTTAAATAGCATAGCAATATTGCCACTAATTTATTTTTTTGGCGGATGTGAGATCTAAATATAACAAGTGTTTGTTGAAAAACCGGCCTGTGACTAAAATGTATATGAGTTACTAAATAACTATTGGACGAAATTTATTTAAGGCCAGGTGACGTCTAAGATACTATACGTGTAGGGAAGGTGACATTTAGGGGAAACAAATTTCAGAATAAGAAACTCTGTCGGGAAAGTTATATTTCTGGCAAAGTGACATT